>CM059625.1:0-1249869 GCA_030435675.1 Steinernema hermaphroditum
TCCTTACCTACCTAGACCTATATCTTATAGGATTCATGGCACCCATTGGAAAGTGTTTAAACCGACCTCCGAGGAAAGCGGTTTTTTCGTATGCACCTCATAGATATGGTCATAAACATTAGCTGTGCAAAATTTCTACCCTGGACGAGCTCAAAATCGACCATAAATAGGGCATCCTTACCTACCTAGACCTATATCTTATAGGATTCAAGCTGCCTATTGGAAAGTGTTTAAACCGACCTCCGAGGAAAGCGGTTTTTTCGTATGCACCTCATAGATATGGTCATAAACATTAGCTGTGCAAAATTTCTACCCTGGACGAGCTCAAAATCGACCATAAATAGGGCATCCTTACCTACCTAGACCTATATCTTATAGGATTCATGGCACCCATTGGAAAGTGTTTAAACCGACCTCCGAGGAAAGCGGTTTTTTCGTATGCACCTCATAGATATGGTCATAAACATTAGCTGTGCAAAATTTCTACCCTGGACGAGCTCAAAATCGACCATAAATAGGGCATCCTTACCTACCTAGACCTATATCTTATAGGATTCATGGCACCCATTGGAAAGTGTTTAAACCGACCTCCGAGGAAAGCGGTTTTTTCGTATGCACCTCATAGATATGGTCATAAACATTAGCTGTGCAAAATTTCTACCCTGGACGAGCTCAAAATCGACCATAAATAGGGCATCCTTACCTACCTAGACCTATATCTTATAGGATTCAAGCTGCCTATTGGAAAGTGTTTAAACCGACCTCCGAGGAAAGCGGTTTTTTCGTATGCACCTCATAGATATGGTCATAAACATTAGCTGTGCAAAATTTCTACCCTGGACGAGCTCAAAATCGACCATAAATAGGGCATCCTTACCTACCTAGACCTATATCTTATAGGATTCATGGCACCCATTGGAAAGTGTTTAAACCGACCTCCGAGGAAAGCGGTTTTTTCGTATGCACCTCATAGATATGGTCATAAACATTAGCTGTGCAAAATTTCTACCCTGGACGAGCTCAAAATCGACCATAAATAGGGCATCCTTACCTACCTAGACCTATATCTTATAGGATTCATGGCACCCATTGGAAAGTGTTTAAACCGACCTCCGAGGAAAGCGGTTTTTTCGTATGCACCTCATAGATATGGTCATAAACATTAGCTGTGCAAAATTTCTACCCTGGACGAGCTCAAAATCGACCATAAATAGGGCATCCTTACCTACCTAGACCTATATCTTATAGGATTCATGGCACCCATTGGAAAGTGTTTAAACCGACCTCCGAGGAAAGCGGTTTTTTCGTATGCACCTCATAGATATGGTCATAAACATTATCTATGCAAAATTTCTACCCTGGACGAGCTCAAAATCGACCATAAATAGGGCATCCTTACCTACCTAGACCTATATCTTATAGGATTCATGGCACCCATTGGAAAGTGTTTAAACCGACCTCCGAGGAAAGCGGTTTTTTCGTATGCACCTCATAGATATGGTCATAAACATTAGCTGTGCAAAATTTCTACCCTGGACGAGCTCAAAATCGACCATAAATAGGGCATCCTTACCTACCTAGACCTATATCTTATAGGATTCATGGCACCCATTGGAAAGTGTTTAAACCGACCTCCGAGGAAAGCGGTTTTTTCGTATGCACCTCATAGATATGGTCATAAACATTAGCTGTGCAAAATTTCTACCCTGGACGAGCTCAAAATCGACCATAAATAGGGCATCCTTACCTACCTAGACCTATATCTTATAGGATTCATGGCACCCATTGGAAAGTGTTTAAACCGACCTCCGAGGAAAGCGGTTTTTTCGTATGCACCTCATAGATATGGTCATAAACATTAGCTGTGCAAAATTTCTACCCTGGACGAGCTCAAAATCGACCATAAATAGGGCATCCTTACCTACCTAGACCTATATCTTATAGGATTCATGGCACCCATTGGAAAGTGTTTAAACCGACCTCCGAGGAAAGCGGTTTTTTCGTATGCACCTCATAGATATGGTCATAAACATTAGCTGTGCAAAATTTCTACCCTGGACGAGCTCAAAATCGACCATAAATAGGGCATCCTTACCTACCTAGACCTATATCTTATAGGATTCATGGCACCCATTGGAAAGTGTTTAAACCGACCTCCGAGGAAAGCGGTTTTTTCGTATGCACCTCATAGATATGGTCATAAACATTAGCTGTGCAAAATTTCTACCCTGGACGAGCTCAAAATCGACCATAAATAGGGCATCCTTACCTACCTAGACCTATATCTTATAGGATTCATGGCACCCATTGGAAAGTGTTTAAACCGACCTCCGAGGAAAGCGGTTTTTTCGTATGCACCTCATAGATATGGTCATAAACATTAGCTAGTGCAAAATTTCTACCCTGGACGAGCTCAAAATCGACCATAAATAGGGCATCCTTACCTACCTAGACCTATATCTTATAGGATTCATGGCACCCATTGGAAAGTGTTTAAACCGACCTCCGAGGAAAGCGGTTTTTTCGTATGCACCTCATAGATATGGTCATAAACATTAGCTGTGCAAAATTTCTACCCTGGACGAGCTCAAAATCGACCATAAATAGGGCATCCTTACCTACCTAGACCTATATCTTATAGGATTCATGGCACCCATTGGAAAGTGTTTAAACCGACCTCCGAGGAAAGCGGTTTTTTCGTATGCACCTCATAGATATGGTCATAAACATTAGCTGTGCAAAATTTCTACCCTGGACGAGCTCAAAATCGACCATAAATAGGGCATCCTTACCTACCTAGACCTATATCTTATAGGATTCATGGCACCCATTGGAAAGTGTTTAAACCGACCTCCGAGGAAAGCGGTTTTTTCGTATGCACCTCATAGATATGGTCATAAACATTAGCTGTGCAAAATTTCTACCCTGGACGAGCTCAAAATCGACCATAAATAGGGCATCCTTACCTACCTAGACCTATATCTTATAGGATTCATGGCACCCATTGGAAAGTGTTTAAACCGACCTCCGAGGAAAGCGGTTTTTTCGTATGCACCTCATAGATATGGTCATAAACATTAGCTATGCAAAATTTCTACCCTGGACGAGCTCAAAATCGACCATAAATAGGGCATCCTTACCTACCTAGACCTATATCTTATAGGATTCATGGCACCCATTGGAAAGTGTTTAAACCGACCTCCGAGGAAAGCGGTTTTTTCGTATGCACCTCATAGATATGGTCATAAACATTAGCTGTGCAAAATTTCTACCCTGGACGAGCTCAAAATCGACCATAAATAGGGCATCCTTACCTACCTAGACCTATATCTTATAGGATTCATGGCACCCATTGGAAAGTGTTTAAACCGACCTCCGAGGAAAGCGGTTTTTTCGTATGCACCTCATAGATATGGTCATAAACATTAGCTGTGCAAAATTTCTACCCTGGACGAGCTCAAAATCGACCATAAATAGGGCATCCTTACCTACCTAGACCTATATCTTATAGGATTCATGGCACCCATTGGAAAGTGTTTAAACCGACCTCCGAGGAAAGCGGTTTTTTCGTATGCACCTCATAGATATGGTCATAAACATTAGCTGTGCAAAATTTCTACCCTGGACGAGCTCAAAATCGACCATAAATAGGGCATCCTTACCTACCTAGACCTATATCTTATAGGATTCATGGCACCCATTGGAAAGTGTTTAAACCGACCTCCGAGGAAAGCGGTTTTTTCGTATGCACCTCATAGATATGGTCATAAACATTAGCTGTGCAAAATTTCTACCCTGGACGAGCTCAAAATCGACCATAAATAGGGCATCCTTACCTACCTAGACCTATATCTTATAGGATTCATGGCACCCATTGGAAAGTGTTTAAACCGACCTCCGAGGAAAGCGGTTTTTTCGTATGCACCTCATAGATATGGTCATAAACATTAGCTGTGCAAAATTTCTACCCTGGACGAGCTCAAAATCGACCATAAATAGGGCATCCTTACCTACCTAGACCTATATCTTATAGGATTCATGGCACCCATTGGAAAGTGTTTAAACCGACCTCCGAGGAAAGCGGTTTTTTCGTATGCACCTCATAGATATGGTCATAAACATTAGCTGTGCAAAATTTCTACCCTGGACGAGCTCAAAATCGACCATAAATAGGGCATCCTTACCTACCTAGACCTATATCTTATAGGATTCATGGCACCCATTGGAAAGTGTTTAAACCGACCTCCGAGGAAAGCGGTTTTTTCGTATGCACCTCATAGATATGGTCATAAACATTAGCTGTGCAAAATTTCTACCCTGGACGAGCTCAAAATCGACCATAAATAGGGCATCCTTACCTACCTAGACCTATATCTTATAGGATTCATGGCACCCATTGGAAAGTGTTTAAACCGACCTCCGAGGAAAGCGGTTTTTTCGTATGCACCTCATAGATATGGTCATAAACATTAGCTGTGCAAAATTTCTACCCTGGACGAGCTCAAAATCGACCATAAATAGGGCATCCTTACCTACCTAGACCTATATCTTATAGGATTCATGGCACCCATTGGAAAGTGTTTAAACCGACCTCCGAGGAAAGCGGTTTTTTCGTATGCACCTCATAGATATGGTCATAAACATTAGCTGTGCAAAATTTCTACCCTGGACGAGCTCAAAATCGACCATAAATAGGGCATCCTTACCTACCTAGACCTATATCTTATAGGATTCATGGCACCCATTGGAAAGTGTTTAAACCGACCTCCGAGGAAAGCGGTTTTTTCGTATGCACCTCATAGATATGGTCATAAACATTAGCTGTGCAAAATTTCTACCCTGGACGAGCTCAAAATCGACCATAAATAGGGCATCCTTACCTACCTAGACCTATATCTTATAGGATTCATGCCGCCCATTGGAAAGTGTTTAAACCGACCTCCGAGGAAAGCGGTTTTTTCGTATGCACCTCATAGATATGGTCATAAACATTAGCTGTGCAAAATTTCTACCCTGGACGAGCTCAAAATCGACCATAAATAGGGCATCCTTACCTACCTAGACCTATATCTTATAGGATTCATGGCACCCATTGGAAAGTGTTTAAACCGACCTCCGAGGAAAGCGGTTTTTTCGTATGCACCTCATAGATATGGTCATAAACATTAGCTGTGCAAAATTTCTACCCTGGACGAGCTCAAAATCGACCATAAATAGGGCATCCTTACCTACCTAGACCTATATCTTATAGGATTCATGGCACCCATTGGAAAGTGTTTAAACCGACCTCCGAGGAAAGCGGTTTTTTCGTATGCACCTCATAGATATGGTCATAAACATTAGCTGTGCAAAATTTCTACCCTGGACGAGCTCAAAATCGACCATAAATAGGGCATCCTTACCTACCTAGACCTATATCTTATAGGATTCATGGCACCCATTGGAAAGTGTTTAAACCGACCTCCGAGGAAAGCGGTTTTTTCGTATGCACCTCATAGATATGGTCATAAACATTAGCTGTGCAAAATTTCTACCCTGGACGAGCTCAAAATCGACCATAAATAGGGCATCCTTACCTACCTAGACCTATATCTTATAGGATTCATGGCACCCATTGGAAAGTGTTTAAACCGACCTCCGAGGAAAGCGGTTTTTTCGTATGCACCTCATAGATATGGTCATAAACATTAGCTGTGCAAAATTTCTACCCTGGACGAGCTCAAAATCGACCATAAATAGGGCATCCTTACCTACCTAGACCTATATCTTATAGGATTCATGGCACCCATTGGAAAGTGTTTAAACCGACCTCCGAGGAAAGCGGTTTTTTCGTATGCACCTCATAGATATGGTCATAAACATTAGCTGTGCAAAATTTCTACCCTGGACGAGCTCAAAATCGACCATAAATAGGGCATCCTTACCTACCTAGACCTATATCTTATAGGATTCATGGCACCCATTGGAAAGTGTTTAAACCGACCTCCGAGGAAAGCGGTTTTTTCGTATGCACCTCATAGATATGGTCATAAACATTAGCTGTGCAAAATTTCTACCCTGGACGAGCTCAAAATCGACCATAAATAGGGCATCCTTACCTACCTAGACCTATATCTTATAGGATTCATGGCACCCATTGGAAAGTGTTTAAACCGACCTCCGAGGAAAGCGGTTTTTTCGTATGCACCTCATAGATATGGTCATAAACATTAGCTGTGCAAAATTTCTACCCTGGACGAGCTCAAAATCGACCATAAATAGGGCATCCTTACCTACCTAGACCTATATCTTATAGGATTCATGGCACCCATTGGAAAGTGTTTAAACCGACCTCCGAGGAAAGCGGTTTTTTCGTATGCACCTCATAGATATGGTCATAAACATTAGCTGTGCAAAATTTCTACCCTGGACGAGCTCAAAATCGACCATAAATAGGGCATCCTTACCTACCTAGACCTATATCTTATAGGATTCATGGCACCCATTGGAAAGTGTTTAAACCGACCTCCGAGGAAAGCGGTTTTTTCGTATGCACCTCATAGATATGGTCATAAACATTAGCTGTGCAAAATTTCTACCCTGGACGAGCTCAAAATCGACCATAAATAGGGCATCCTTACCTACCTAGACCTATATCTTATAGGATTCATGGCACCCATTGGAAAGTGTTTAAACCGACCTCCGAGGAAAGCGGTTTTTTCGTATGCACCTCATAGATATGGTCATAAACATTAGCTGTGCAAAATTTCTACCCTGGACGAGCTCAAAATCGACCATAAATAGGGCATCCTTACCTACCTAGACCTATATCTTATAGGATTCATGGCACCCATTGGAAAGTGTTTAAACCGACCTCCGAGGAAAGCGGTTTTTTCGTATGCACCTCATAGATATGGTCATAAACATTAGCTGTGCAAAATTTCTACCCTGGACGAGCTCAAAATCGACCATAAATAGGGCATCCTTACCTACCTAGACCTATATCTTATAGGATTCATGGCACCCATTGGAAAGTGTTTAAACCGACCTCCGAGGAAAGCGGTTTTTTCGTATGCACCTCATAGATATGGTCATAAACATTAGCTGTGCAAAATTTCTACCCTGGACGAGCTCAAAATCGACCATAAATAGGGCATCCTTACCTACCTAGACCTATATCTTATAGGATTCATGGCACCCATTGGAAAGTGTTTAAACCGACCTCCGAGGAAAGCGGTTTTTTCGTATGCACCTCATAGATATGGTCATAAACATTAGCTGTGCAAAATTTCTACCCTGGACGAGCTCAAAATCGACCATAAATAGGGCATCCTTACCTACCTAGACCTATATCTTATAGGATTCATGGCACCCATTGGAAAGTGTTTAAACCGACCTCCGAGGAAAGCGGTTTTTTCGTATGCACCTCATAGATATGGTCATAAACATTAGCTGTGCAAAATTTCTACCCTGGACGAGCTCAAAATCGACCATAAATAGGGCATCCTTACCTACCTAGACCTATATCTTATAGGATTCATGGCACCCATTGGAAAGTGTTTAAACCGACCTCCGAGGAAAGCGGTTTTTTCGTATGCACCTCATAGATATGGTCATAAACATTAGCTGTGCAAAATTTCTACCCTGGACGAGCTCAAAATCGACCATAAATAGGGCATCCTTACCTACCTAGACCTATATCTTATAGGATTCATGGCACCCATTGGAAAGTGTTTAAACCGACCTCCGAGGAAAGCGGTTTTTTCGTATGCACCTCATAGATATGGTCATAAACATTAGCTGTGCAAAATTTCTACCCTGGACGAGCTCAAAATCGACCATAAATAGGGCATCCTTACCTACCTAGACCTATATCTTATAGGATTCATGGCACCCATTGGAAAGTGTTTAAACCGACCTCCGAGGAAAGCGGTTTTTTCGTATGCACCTCATAGATATGGTCATAAACATTAGCTGTGCAAAATTTCTACCCTGGACGAGCTCAAAATCGACCATAAATAGGGCATCCTTACCTACCTAGACCTATATCTTATAGGATTCATGGCACCCATTGGAAAGTGTTGAAACCGACCTCCGAGGAAAGCGGTTTTTTCGTATGCGCCTCATAGATATGGTCATAAACATTAGCTGTGCAAAATTTCTACCCTGGACGAGCTCAAAATCGACCATAAATAGGGCATCCTTACCTACCTAGACCTATATCTTATAGGATTCATGGCACCCATTGGAAAGTGTTTAAACCGACCTCCGAGGAAGAGGGCGGTTATAATTTCGTATGCACCTCATAGATATGGTCATAAACATGTAGTCTGTGCAAAATCTTCTACCCTGGACGGAGCTGCAAAATCGCACCATAAACTTAGGGAATCCTTTTCTTGCTACGAATCGGCGGAAGCAACGGAGGAATTCTTCTGTCGAGAGGTTATCGGCTACTTCGATGTGGACGGCTCGAATCGTCAGGCATGTAAAGACTGCCATGCAGAGTTTGACGATTCCGGAGTTGGCCCTCACGTTGAATGGGCCTGCGTAGTCGACGGCTGAGGCTTCGAACGGTTGATGACGATTGACACGGCTGGACGGGAGTTGTGGAAGCTTCGGTACTCGGAAGGGTTGGATCTTCTGATTTCGGCAGTGCTGGCATTTCTTCAGGGCTTTCTTCACTTGACGACGGATCTGACGGATGTAGAAGAATTGTCGGAGCTGAGTGGCGACGTGATCAATGCTGCTGTGCATCGTTCGTTCATGGACATCACAGATGATGAGGTGTGTGAGCCAGTGGTCCTTGGGAAGGTAGATCGGATTTCTAGCATCTTCGGACATTGAGCTTTTTCCCATTCGGCATGATCGTCTGTTCGTCTTCGTTCGCAGGCTAGCTTCATCTTCTCTTGGGCTTCTTTAATCGATCCGGCTCCGAAGATGGTGTCATCCACGTAGGTATTCTGCAGGAGCTCTTTGTCGAGAGGAGTGTTGGTCTTCTCGAGGTGGGTCTTGAGGACGGCTGCGAGCAGAAAAGGGCTGGATACCAGGGATGCACCCGGTTCCGGTTTTCCCGGTTTTCCGGCTTTATTTGCGCCGGAATTCCGGTTCCGGTTCCCGTGTCGGTTTTTTTTTTCGTTCCGGTGTGTGTAGTTATAGTATAGTCCTAAGCCGAAGCCTAAGCAAAGCCTGGACTCGCTGCGGGCGCGCGAATCGAGCCCCGTATTCATTTTGCGTGAGGCCTAACATCCGGGCTTGGCTTCGGCTCCGGCTTAGGACAATGTCTATTGATTTAAAGCGAGCCCGAAGGGCGAGGCCTGTAGTCTTAACAGCTTCGAAAAGTATTGTAGTGACACCAGGAAGGGCCTAACCCACGAGCAGCGTGCTACGCTATGATTGCGCTAAGTAGATTGCACGCTAAGTGTTTTTTTGAGCGCTAAAGTCGTGTTACGTCTTTAGAGATTATGTGCACACGAAGTCCATTATGTGCACACTTTTGGAATTCTGTGCACACGAAATTATTTCTGTGCACACGAAATTAATTATGTGCACACCAAATTGATTATGTGCACACGAAATTAATTATGTGCACAATTGTGAAAATTATGTGCACAATTCTTGTATACAGCCGAAGTGTCGCTCAGGAATAGATTTCAGAATGCGCGTTTCTCACATTTTTTACAGGTCGGAGCAATTTTGAAGTGCAATCCAAAAGTTTTCGATTGAACTAGCGCCAGTTGAAGGCATTTAGATTAAGGATTAAGCTACTTGGTTTCAGGAAACCTTAATTGAGACGAGAAAAAACTCACAAGGGAACCTCCCTAAGTGATAGTTGCAGATCGAAATAAATTCTGGTGTAACAGATAAAGAACATCTTAGAAAGACGAACGCGAAGACTGGCCCTTCTCTGTATCAAATACAACTTCAAAAAAACTCTTTGCTGGGATAGGAACTGCGAAATAAAAAAAAAAAAAACCCAAATTTCACAAAAGTGAAATTTCGCTTAGCACTCCCAATTTTTGCAAAAGATTTCAAAGCAGGGACCCTGCTGATAAACACAGTTGTGCTGAAAATAAGGAAAGTAGAAAATAAAAAATGGAAGAGCCTAAGTGGGGGGTCGAACCCAACACGGCAAACTGGTAGGGAAGACCACTACCCCTCAACTACGCGTACACACTAGCCTAACGCAATTTCATTGTACTAGTCGCGACTACCCTGATTTTTCAATTTCAATATCTCCTGAATTCACTTGTGTCGCGTGCTTTCTTCGGTTTTGGATCAATTTTTGACTGCACCAGGTCACTTTCAGCGCGAGTTGAGGCCGATTGATCCGTGTTGATGGCATTTTGATCGCCATCGTCGCAATTTTAGATCAGTCGACGAAATCTCCTCGGCGAGTCGATGTCGGTCACGCCGAATTTGCTAGGAGAAGGAAGCGCCAGATAGCGAGGGTTGAAAATAGACTACTTTAGTATTCCACGCCTGTCCCTCCGAACGATGGTCACTCGGTAGAAAGAAACCATTTTTCAGAGCTACCAAATAGCGAAGTTAACTAGTAGTGAATATCAGATATTCAGGTGTAGAATAGGAAAGGAAATTTGAATATCATAACGTAACTTTAAAAGAGCCAAAAAACGTCTAAAAGCTACCAAAAAAATAAGCAGTACTATTGTCACACCCCGTATGTGCACTGTACTGCCGGTTCCGGTTCCGGTGCCGGTTTTTTTCGCACCGGAATTCCGGTTCCGGTTTTTTTCGTTCCGGTGCATCCCTACTGGATACGGTCCCGAAATTCATGCGACAGAAGCGGTAGTACTGGAGGTTCTCTTGAGTGAACAGCTTGTTCCAGTTTTTCGGGACGATGAAGCGGAGAAGGTCACGGTCGGGCTTGTTGATTCCGATTTGAAGGAAGCACTTTTCGACGTCAGCGGTGGCGACGATTTCATATTCGCGGAAGCGAATGAGCAGCTTCAGGAGTGATGGGAGCATGTTTTCTCTGGGGTACAGCAGCTTGTTCAGCGACAACGATCCTTCGGTGGCGGCGGAAGCGTTGTAGACGAGGCGATACTTCGTTGTCGTTGACGTCTTCTTCTCAACGATGTGATAAGAGAGATACATCGTGATACCAGTGGGGTTATCTCGTTCTTCATCTGGGATCTTCTCGGCGATTCCTTCTTCGTCCCATTCGGCAACGGTTTCGATGATCTTCTCTTGTATGATCGGCTTCTTGTTAGTCGTATTCTTCAGGGCGATGAGGTGGCTAATCGCAAGGCCTTCGTTCGAGGGTACGTTGATGTCTCGATCCTTCAGGGGGAGGCTGACGTGGTAGCGGCCTTCTTTGCAGGTGACTGTCTTTCGGAACAGATTCCATGCGGCTTCGTCTTCCTTCTCGTTGGGATCTTCTCGTATCCCGATCGTTTCCATGTCGAACCATTTGTTGATCTGGATTTCCGAGCTCTCTTCGGGAGCAGCGAGGGTGATGGCGCCGACGGTTGGACTGGAGGAAGGAGTGGGTAACCGGCAAGGACGTCTCCACCGGTCGTGGTGATGACTTGGAGTCCGTTGAAGTTTCCATTACAGCGTTTTTCGACGAAGGAGAAGAAGTAGTCCATTCCAATCAGGATAGAAGGAGTGCGGCATTCGACGGTGATGGCTGACGGGGCTTCTGAGTTTCTGCCTTCTAGACGAACGGTCTTGATGGGCTTCAGCAGCTTGTCGACGCAATGGACCTTGATCTTCCGGACACGGCCATCGGTCTGGATGATGCCGATGGTGTAGCGAGTGTAGTCGATTGAAGTTGATCCATTGAAGACGTTGACGGCCATCTTTCCGGAAATTCCACCAGTGAGCTTGAGGGCTTCGGCGAGCGTCTTTGTGATAAACGAGATCTGCGATCCTGTGTCGAAGAAGACCAGTGCGTTCACCTTAGCTCCAGTCGACAGGTTCTGGGTCGGAGCTTCTTTGGTCATCAGGAGGAGTTCTCTTGACGAATCTTCGTGGGATGCGGCAGCACTGGTGATTATGGTAGCAGTCGTGATCACTTCAGCTTCGGCTTCGGGTGTGGAGACGATGGGAGCGGCCGTGGTCTTTGATTTCTTCAGACAGACGATGGAGAGATGGTTTCGACGATTGCAGTTGGTGCATATGACCTTTGTTCTGCACTTCTTCGATATGTGTCCCATCTTCAAGCATTTGAAGCAGACGTTCTTCAGTTCCTTCAGACGGTCCATGCGCTTCTCGGGTGTGGGGTAGGAGCGGCAGTTTTCTGTCTTGTGGGATTTCGGGCCATCCTGATGGAAGATGCATGAGTGAGCTTCTTCAGCGTCTGGAGTGGTCTTCGGTGTCTTCTGGTTCTTGGTGGAGTTCTTCTGGCGACGAGAGTTGTCTGCCTTCTGGATGGACATCGTTGTAACGGCCTGGGTTTCCGTGTTTCCGTCTTCTTGGGTGATTTCAGCGATGGCGAGGATCTGCTGAAGTGCGCTTCTGAGCTTCGTCATGGTCCAATCTTCTTCATTGATCTGGCGGGCGAAGATGTGGTTCTGGAGCCATTTAGGGAGCTTCTTCTCGATGCTGAGACGGACAGGCATCGCATTGATGTCCAGTGCCATGTTTTCCATCTCCAGAAGTACCGTTTCCATACGGTCGACGAATCTTCTGGTTTTTGAGACGGATTTTCCATTGCATGACAGGGCGTCGAGTGTGGCGCAGATGTCTCGGGTGATGAGCTGTGGGTTTCCGAAACGTGTTTGCAGCTTCATCCAGCAGGTCTTGTAGTTTTCTCCAACCAGTTGGAATCCGGCGACGACTTCAGCTGCTGGGCCTTCCAGGGAGTGCAGGAGGTAGTTGAGCTTCGTGGCGTCGGTCAGATCTTCGCGGGCGTTGACGGCGGCTTCGAACGATTGGGAGAAGCGGGGCCAGTCTCGGGGCGATCCGTTGAACTTCTTCAGATCGTACTTCGGAAGTCGGATTTGCTGCGCGGCGGCGGAGTAGACGCTGGACGGGGATGGCGAGGCACGGGTCGAGGGCACTGTAGGTGACAAGGTTTCCAACTGCGAAAGTACCTTTTTGGATTGCTCGATGGTGAAGTCCGGGCCTTCATCTGCTGTCATGTAGGTTGCCATGACTTGATCTTCGGTGTTTCGGGCTTCGGGGCTCATCACGGCGATCATCGTTCTCCATTCGCGTTCGAGGTGATCGAATTCGGTCAGGGTTGACCGAATGCCTTGGGCGTGTCGTTGGAGAGACTTACGGAGTTCGGCGGAGGCTTCTCGATCTTCCTGGGCTTCCCGGAGTTTGTCGTACTCCGTGTTGACTTCGGCGAGGGTTTGCTTCAGTCTGTTCAGGTGCCTGGTGAACCGCGAGCGGAGATGCGTCGACATGGTCGGTGGTTCAGGTTGGCGTGATGCCAGGTGATTGGCGGCGAGTCGGGGCCGGCGTGGGAGAGGCACGGCCTTTGGGGGATCTGCGGCGGGGACGGTGGGGGCAACTTTGCCTCTTCAGGGGTCGACGTCGGCCGGCGATCGGTGGAAGAATGCGCAGAGCGGCGATGTTTTCGACTTCGCCGATGTTGCTGCCAATGATTTATTCAAAATACATCGGGGTTTTATGTCATTGAAAAGGGGGCGTATTAGACACAATATAGAAGTGGGAGAGATTCTTACAAAGCTAACAACAATAATGACTAATTGTTACAAATCCTATACATTATATGCCTATCATGAATAATGTGGTGGTCCATAGCCAATGCATTGTCCGCATGTTGTCTGCAGGTGGGCTTCTACGAGTGGTTTCGCTTCCTTCCATTTGTTCTCGGAGTTCTTTCGGGAGAGTGCTATACATCTCGCGATCAGAGTGAACCTGATGCATATCGCAATGATCATGTATAAGGTCACGCTGGCGATCAGGAGGTTTGAAATGGCCAACAGTGAATGTTGACTATTCTCACCAGGCAAAAGATACAGGTTATGGCTTCGCAGTAATCCGTATTTTCGCACGTTTGTTGGACGAATTCCTGTGTGCCATTCTCGGTTTGAAATTTGACGTTGACTTCGAATGTATTAAGTGTGAGGTCCGGAGGTAGGTACACGTATTCTTCGGCTTCTGGTTCTTGCCGTATCAAGCAGTGGTGATATGCACAGATTTACATGATGGAGACATGTTACTGTGAGAGTCGAAGGTGATCCGTGTAGCATGTGACGTTGAGAAATTCGTTGCTGATCTCAGAGTCATTTAAGATGCTTATTGTTTCTTCGTCTGGCACGTTGTCGAGAAGTGGAGAGAAGACGTTGAATGAGCTGTTGTCCTTTTGAATGTCAGTTTGAAGGAGTGATGTTTGTTGTCGAGACTTCCTGGGGCGTTCCGTTAAGTGGTAGATTCCCCACGAGTAGAGGGCACACTGCTTCGGCGTTGTGCATGTAGAGTGTAATTTGCGAAGTCTGTGTAGGGTACGGTCGAAGTTGGTGATGCTGGTGTTTGTTGCCGCTTCATTTCATGTAGTGAAGACAGTCACAATGAGTAGTGTCTTCAGTAAAGTCGTTGACATCCAGTTTCTGGGTATTAAGCAGTAATGCGGATTGACTGATGTATTCACAGCTACAGAGTCGATTTCTTCACTTTCGTCGTTGTCGTATTTTATTGGCTTTCGTGGCCGAAGTTGGTCGGTGCTGGTCAATTTGTTGATCCGGTTGCGGAATAATGTTATCCTGTGGTGATGCAGGAAGATCAAGCGATCGCTCGCACCTCAACACGGCGCGTCACCGAAGAGGACGTGCCGTTCGTTCCTCTCACTGTTTTTGTATTAGCCTGTGTGTCTATATCTCTGTTCGCTCGTAACTCTATAATAAATAGTTACACCAAAATGCCCGCTCTAAAAGTATTGGTACCCCACAAAGGTATCATAACGTCTTTTATGAGAAAAGCAACAACAACTACTTGCTATCACAGATTCATGTCGAAATGACCGCTTTCGGCCCCATGCAGGATTCTAAGCGCTTTAGAGGAGGCAGAAAAATGGCACGATAACGTCCGATTCGAGGCACACTCAGCCCGATTTTGTAACAGCCGCCAACGCGGTAGGAAAACGTGGCGCGCAGCGCCATTTATACTGTAGCTCACGTCAATCGTGACGGGAATCATCGGATCGACGAACATCGTCGACAGCATCGTCGGAAACCCGTTCCAGAAGGGTTAGACCTGTCTTCCGGTCCGTTGTAGAAGAAGCGAAACTCGGAATTATTCAAGTCCATTGGTTCAAGGCCTCCAAGGTTTGCCCGCTGTGCTCCACCGACGCGTTTCACCCGGGTGCCGTTCTTCGCCTGTGCTGCACGCGAAAGCCGACGAACAAGCTCCTCAACTCTGACGCCCGCGCTGCCACCCGACCTGATGATGAGTTCGCTGTGCTCCACCGTCGGCGCCACTTCCGGAATCAAACTAATGGAATCTCTCTGATGCCCGCGCACACTAATGGGATCGCCGCGTTCTACTCTGATGTGCCGAAGCCAGAAGAAGACCGGCGACTACGGAATGACAATGTGGTTTTTTTGCATATATATGACGTCTCGCAAGGCGTAAGCCTTAGATACGAGAAATAAACTCGTAAACTCGTAACTCGCTGTCATATTTATTTGTAAAATTCCGATGGAACATCGTCTACAAGATTTCGTGGCTGCTGTGATTAATATGTCTCCACAATTAGTTCATTGACATTGTCTGGTGAATCGATGTTACGAGGAATAGGTAGTATGGGTTCGCACGTTCTCTCCCGAAATCTGAGTTTAGAAATAGAAGCACTATTAGTCGTTTGAGTAATAGCATCCTTATAAGCTTCTTCCTTTCGTATTACTCCGAGTAGTGGGCACCGGTCCTGTAAATGACTGCCGGTGAGAAAATTGTGACAGACCTTGCCTCTGATTGCAAAATGCCCAACGTGGTGTAATGACTGAGAGTGCAGTCTGAATATGCCGCATCTTCTTGAAAGCTTTCAAAGCTGGCTTGAGGACAGTCTGAGAACCCTTTGCGATACAAATTATTCAACGGAAGATACATCCGACCGGGTAGCCAGTAGACTCTACTGAACTTCGTGTGTATAAGATTGACGAAGAGCGAGACATTTGTGAGCCCAATGAGAATATACACAAACAATATTAAAAGCATTCGACTATCGTCTGAAAATATGA
Source organism: Steinernema hermaphroditum (assembly GCA_030435675.1). Taxonomy (NCBI): domain Eukaryota; kingdom Metazoa; phylum Nematoda; class Chromadorea; order Rhabditida; family Steinernematidae; genus Steinernema; species Steinernema hermaphroditum. Next base: position 16,152 of record CM059625.1, read on the forward strand.
TGATTTATTACGGCGTTGGAATGCCTTCGAGAATCGCAACAACAGAGTATCTACCTTTCTTGGGTTGAAGAATTTGGACATGAGCAGAAATTTCATACACAGTGTTTGTTAAAACAAATAATAATTGTTCTTTTCTGCCTTTTTAGTGTATGTTTCCCTGTACTATAAATGATCTATAAATGTCGGTAATTCCAAATAAAATTCCTATCTATATTTTTTTTCTGATAACAAATATTCGACGACAAGTGCGTACTGTAGTTTCCAGGACTCATTACTGTCGGCTTTCTTCCACAGCTATTGGAGAGACAAAAACAAGAAAAAATTGGGTGGACCTACAATAGTGCGTCCCACTGTATGTGTGCTTTTTTCAGAAGTTTTAAAACATCTTTTTTATCCATCACCGGGTCCCAAGCGAGACCCATAGGTTTGACAGCTTTCTTCATTTACAGATTTCAGAATTAATTTGCTTTGTAATGTCGGTGCACCAGTTTCCCCACGAAATTCACGGAAAAGTCGTTCCGCAATAGTATCTTGCTTCACCATCGTGTTCGATTATTTTGAGTCTCATTGTGATGTAATGATTTGAAAAGATGTGCTAAAACTTACCTTGGGCATCTAGATTGCCAACGCCAATAGTAGTCAGCGAGTTGAAGACAAAATACACAATGTCGATGGTTGAATCCTCTTCCACTGATAAGAAGTGTATCAAAAGACAACCAACAACTACCCATCCTAATAGCGCCAATACAGCTACCATTACCGGAATGTCCAACAGTCGTTCAATTGAACTAAGTCGATAATCACAGCGTTGCTTGTGATCCATTCCGTGAATTTTTGTGATGAGTTCGTTTTCGTCGACTGGTTGCAATGTGCAGAAGCGGAATACGTGCCATAGCTTTACTAGATACAAATAAGTGATTAAATGTACATATTTGTTTGCTAAAATAAACAATACCGAGTAAAATGCAAGGATAATTGAGAAGGATCGTAATGAGGAACGCGAGATCTTTCATAACCATTATTGTAAAAGGAATTCCGAAAATGCTGCATATCATTGAGCAGATCTTCCCGGCCTTTGTTAGCGGGTAAATATGGCTGTAGCCTATCGTGCTTATTGTAGAACAAACCTGGAAAAAGTTCTTATGAACATTTGCCTTCAGCCATTTGCAATAACCTACATATATTATGGAGTTGGTAAATGTCCATTGGCCTGACGGATTGGACGGTCGAAGCTTTACCTGCCTTTCGTATTCATGTAACTTTTCTTGTACTAATTTGATAAGATACTGTGATTTTTCATCGTGTATGAATACAAGTAGTTTTGAATTGTTGAAGATTTCAGGTAGAAGGCTTTCCACCACAAAGCTGCAATTATGTTAATGGCATTTTAACAAGAAAAAGTGTTTTTTTCCACTGTGCATTCTTATTACCACGCACTTATCACCAGTTACCACCAATTTTACCGTTACCACTTCTGATGAATTATTGAGAAAAAAATATGGAAAAGACGAAATGGTAAGAATTTTAATCAGAATACGTTGTACTCATAAACTCGCACATTCTTACAGCATTCAGATGTTGTGTAGATTATGGTAAATTTTGCCGACTGGGACAATTGCGCTAATAATCGTGAGCTGCGGCGGTCGAGGGTTCGATGCTGGTGCATGTTTAGGCATGCGTCGTAGCGAAATCAGAGTCACCCGACAAACCGTTTCTGCTTTCCTAAGTCGCCGGCGGTTTAGGTTCATTCTGCGCATAAACGTATCATACTTGGAGAAGAATACAGTTGTAGTTACTTTATCTGCAATTTATCTTGGACACCCTGGAATATTGAAATCCTTCGTACTTATTGACGCTTTTTGCAATCGATTAGAGCACACCTAACGAGAAGAGAGCGTCTATTTCATTAGTGAAGGCGCTGTATATGTCGAAATTACGAAAAAAATGGTATGTGCTGAAAACTACACCGATACCACTGAAAAAAAATTTAAATACTCTATAATACTACCTGCTCCGTTGGCCGTTTATCTTTCTCTGCCAGTGTACATGATGTTCATTAGCGTTTGCCGCCTCGAGCACGAAGAAGATGGAAGCAAAAAAGAGAATAAAGAAAACATAGGAGAATAACAGAAGCACATGTCCAAGTCCGAGCTTGTGATACAATCGTTTGGCAATCAGTAGTATTTGAAAAGCTGTCCTGTTTGGTATGCACATTGTTGAGAAGATCACTACTGAAAAGACGCAAACAATGTGGATGTCACGAAATAAACTAGTGCCACGCGCAGCTTTACAATGTTCGAGTATGTTACTAGTTCCATTTATTGGCACGCAAGCATGCCGCGATATGTATCCCCTTGAGGATCATTAGTTCTTGCGCAGATAGCAGATGCTTAATCAATTTTTATTGCGCATCTTGTGTTCGTTATTCCGACATGATCTATTGAACTATGACAGCATGAACAGCGTCCTAAGCACATCAAGCACAAGTGTATTTTCTGTTGATTTGTAAGTTGAGAATGGCGCCTGGGACTAACATTTCCTATTTTTTCTGTAGACAAGAACTAACGCAATTGTACAGGCAGATGCTCGGAGGCCCGGAGGAACTCGCTCTAGGTTGGCGCCATGGTGACCTTGAATGGCTCCATCTAAACGTGAGCGTAAATATAAAGAAAAAAGCATGGATATAAACATCACAAACTGGGCAAAAACACATTTTTGCGTGGCGTCTCACCAATTCTATGATTCCCAGAGGTTTCTCAAATAATTATCGGCAATCAAGTTTGGATGAGCCGCCCGTTGCAACTGCCCATTCCAACATGGTAAATACCAAACCTTGGAAACAAATCTTGTGCAAAGAGTGGCTTAGTATCGCAAATCAATATCGCTGAATTGCTCATAGCACCGATCTTAAAATATATACCGTGCTGTATTTGTTTTAATGCTATCGGCTGGAGGGACGGTACACATGGGCATTAAGCTGTTTCAGGCGTACTTGATGGGATTTAAAGGGTCTCTTTTTGTGTTTGTACAGTTTTATACGGCGTATACAGGGTGTTCCATAAGTTTTGTAACGCCTAAAAATGGCTATATATCGAAGAAAATCCAATGGATTCGCGTGAAAATTGGTACACCTATAAAAGAGAACAAGGAGAACAATTATCTATAACAATTATCTATAATCGCCACATTCAGTGGGAGAAAAGGCTTCAAGAAGTTTTCTAAAATTCTTCACCGTGGCCACGAGCAGTTCATCGCCTGTGCTCGCTCCAGAGATCGCTTCAGACTGTTTAAGTTAGTGTGCTGGATTCGCGAGACTTCGATGCGCGGCACGTATCCACTGGATTTTCTGGGCGAGATTAGCTTCAGGTTATCGTTCACAATGCATTGGATGGATGGTTTCAATATTTTTGGAGTCCAAGGCCATTTTTCTAATGTAGCACACCGGATTTCGCTCAAATCGCTTCTTCACAGCTTAAATCATCAATCTGGTTCGCGCACTCTTCGGTCTTTCACTTCTAGGACTAGGTTCTATGAATTTCGCGGCTTCATAAAGGCGCAGAAGTCGTTTCGCTGCCGTACAAGCTTTCCGCGATCCAGATTCAGCAACTTTCCAATGTCCGATTTGGACCTCCTTCCGCGAAATACGAAACGGCCGCGAAACTCTTTTCTTTGGAGGCCATGACAAATTCTTATAATATTGCGAAATATCAAGGAAACAGTGGATATAAGATAAAAAAGGGCCAACAAAAACGCAGTAAACGTCAAAATAAGTGAAAAGCAAAAGAATCAACTCAAAACACACATTTTGAAATCCGGTACAGAACTTATGGAACACCCTGTACAGTGTAAAAATATAGAGCCTTCTAAAGCGCTGAGAAACATCGATCATACATTGTCATTCAAAACCGCATTTGTAAAGACATATGAGAATGAAAAGTTGCGCTTTTTGATAGAAAGTGCACTTATAAGTCTAGACAATCTAAAGCGTTTGGAGAATACTATTGTATGTTGTATACGTAGTGTTGTATACCTGAAAACCCACGATAGATGCGGTAATCAGTTGGGTAGTCTCCTTCCATATCCTCTCCGTCAATCGGATAATCCGTTGTTACGTGTTTGGTTGCGCAGACTTTGTTCTATAGGGTCCAGGGGATTCAAATCCAGCGAATCCGGCGGCCAAATTGAGTTGTCCGAGACCTTGGGCACCTTACTCCGAAGCCAGCCCAGAATTGACCTCATATCGCTCGTATCCGAAGGCTTTTGCGATAACTATATTTGACATTTCGCGCTTGTGCATCCGAACGATGGCAAATCGGTCTTCAGGCTTAACAATTTTTTTTCGTCGCTGGTCGGTTGTGGTCGCACTAGGCGTTGTCGTCACAGTTGCAGCCGTCACCTGCACGTAAGCATCCAGGGTAGGGTACCACGGTAAAGTTTCTCGGCTCTGGGCTGAATGCGGCGTCGGCGATTAATATGGCGTCGGTTTTTGGATAATGTGGCATCGGTTAATATGGCGTCGGCAATTAATATGGCGTCGGTTAATGTGGCGTCGGCGATTAATATGGCGTCGGTTAATATGGCGTCGGTTAATGTGGCGTCGGTTAATATGGCGTCGGTTAATGTGGCGTCGGCGATTAATATGGCGTCGGTTAATATGGCGTCGGTTAATGTGGCGTCGGTTAATATGGCGTCGGTTAATGTGGCGTCGGCGATTAATATGGCGTCGGCTAATGTGGCGTCGGCCGGTTAATGTAACGTAACCGTACCCACACACGGACCACACAGGCAGGCTCCCGCCGCGACTGGGCTACCGGAACCGAGCGCCGTTGCGTTCGGGTACGGTAGCTCGGTTTAGCCGGTGACAGCCTCGTTAGGGCCTGTGGTATTCAGCTCCGGGTGCGCCGATACATGCATCCTGCACGCCAGAGCCTCGCGCACCTCATGACACCTGTACCAGAGACATGACGTGGGCAGGCCTAAGCGCAGTATCTTCTCATGGTGTTACAGAGTCAGTGCGCGCATGAGCTCATATTGCAGCTGATTGTCTAAGTAGTCGATTGACACCTCCCACGTGCCCGGAGCGCAACTAGACAAGAGTATATACTAAACCGGGCTGTGGTCTGGACCTGACTGGAAACGAATATATACGTATGATAGCACACCCTCTGGCGCCTCGAACGCACCTACGCACTTGCCCAAACGTTCACACCACACCGGGAAACGGGCTAGCCTGGAACAAGGGAACCGCCTTTTCGGCATATCGGGTGCGCCTACTATGGGGTAGTATAGGCATTTCGGCTATTCGTTATTCGGTTGTCGAACCGAAAAGTTCCGACTGCTTCTAACTCTCCGGGGTTTTTGCCATCGTAGAATATTTTGGTATCATCCGAAAGCTGAGTAATTTATCTATAGTTTGCACTCGGTGGATGTTTGAAACTCGTATTAGATCGCGGGATATCAAGCAAACAAGTTCAAAACCAGGATCAGTAGGCAGTTGGTGGCTCTCGACACGATTCGCCTGTGGGGGCAGGGGGAGTTGTAGAGCGAGCGAAGCGAGCCTGTAGAAGGGTTTCTTTGTCTGTTCTTACAACTTTTCCAAAGCTTAGCAACAGGCATCATAGGAGCTGCAGTAGCACGACGTCTAGACGAAGGCCGCCTGGAACGAACGACTACTCTACCTTCTACAGGCTCGCTTCGCTCGCTTCACACCTCCTCCTGCCTCCACAGGCGAATCGTGTCGAGAGCCACGAACTGTCTACTGATCCTGGTTTTGAACTTGTTTGCTTGATATCCCGCGATCTAATACGAGTTTCAAACATCCACCGAGTGCAAACGATAGATAAATTACTCAGCTTTTGGATGATACCAAAATATTCTACGATGGCAAAAACCCCGGAGAGTTAGAAGCAGTCGGAACTTTTCGGTTCGACAACCGAATAACGAATAGCCGAAATGCCTATACTACCCCATAGTAGGCGCACCCGGTATGCCGAAAAGGCGGTTCCCTTGTTCCAGGCTAGCCCGTTTCCCGGTGTGGTGTGAACCTCTGGGCAAGTGCGTAGGTGCGTTCGAGGCCCCAGAGGGTGGGCTATCATACGTATATATTCGTTTCCAGTCAGATCCAGACCACAGCCCGGTTTAGTATATACTCTTGTCTAGTTGCGGTCCGGGCACGTGGGAGGTGTCAATCGACTACTTAGACAATCAGCTGCAATATGAGCTCATGCGCGCACTGACTCTGTAACACCATGAGAAGATACTGCGCTTAGGCCTGCCCACGTCATGTCTCTGGTACACGGAAGGTGTCATGAGGTGCGCGAGGCTCTGGCGTGCAGGATGCATGTATCGGCGCACCCGGAGCTGAATACCACAGGCCCTAACGAGGCTGTCACCGGCTAAACCGAGCTACCGTACCCGAACGCAGCGGCGCTCGGTTCCGGTAGCCCAGTCGCGGCGGGAGCCTGCCTGTATGGTGCGTGTGTGGGTACGGTTACGATACATTAACCGGCCGACGCCACATTAGCCGACGCCACATTAACCGACGCCATATTAACCGACGCCATATTAATCGCCGACGCCACATTAACCGACGCCATATTAACCGACGCCACATTAACCGACGCCACATTAACCGACGCCATATTAATTGCCGACGCCACATTAACCGACGCCACATTATCTAGCCGACGCCATATTCTCAAAAGCCGACGCCGCATTCAGCCCAGAGCCAGTTTCTCTGTAGGTGGAGATACTGGGCAAAGCCAATAGATGCAATCTTCATTGCGAAAGAGACGTAGAATACTGGCAACAAGAATCCTAAATCTGCAGACTACGTCTATCTCTCGCGATTTTCTAATCGTCCGAGACCAAAACGATAATGTTGAACGGTCACCGGCTTTTAACAAAAAGCAAGAGGGAGAGGGAGTAAAAAATCGCTGAGCGAATGTCGCGACAAAACATAGAATGGTAAAAGTGAAGTATACTCTGCCCGTTCTCTTCTGTGCACACTCCATGGAGAACAACTCATTTATTCTCAGTCGGAATTACTATGAGTTGGAAAAACCTCCGGCTACAGTGGTAATTAAAGAAGGCCAGAAATATGACTCTACAAATTCATAAAAAATTCAACAAATATTCGATTCGATTCGAAACCTTCGAATATCGAATATTCGATTCGATTACAAATTCGAGGATTTTTAAGTATTCGACAACCCTAATCCAGGGTATCTTGGCATTTCCATCAACGACAGCGCATTCATCTATCGGGACGTTGTTGGCAATGGCTGTTGTCGCCGAGGAATCCATGCAACGTCAGATTCTTCCTTGATCCGAGCGACGAGCTGAATCAGTTCCCTTCGAGCTATCTAGTAAGTCATTAGGTCTTCGGGCTTGTTGAGGCCGGGGAAGACAATGGACGATTGCAGACTATTCGATTTGCGTGGGGGCGCCGTTGAGCGTCTGACTCCTTCACGGATTCGGCCGGATTATAGACTTGCACGAACGGCTTTTTTTGTCGATTAAAAACGAACTTTTATGAAACGAAATTAATCAACAATATATCCGCCGTTGTTGTCCACGACCTGCTACCACCGGTTGATTGATTCCTACTCTCAAAAAATCGGCAGGTCTGGAGTTGAAGAAATCGTTAAACCAGGTTTGGAGTGCTTCTTATTTTTGGAAGGAAACACCCCTTATATGGTTTGCCAGAGAGTGGAACAGGTGAGAGTGCGTTAGTGCTAAGTCTGGAGAATACGGTGCATGTGAAAGAATCTCCCACTTCAGGTCTTGGAGTGCAGTCTTGGCGATTTTTATAATTTGCGGGTGGGTGCTGTCATGCAGAAGGATGGCTTTTACTTCATGATTCGAGCTGTTCTGTTGGATTGCATGGTTCAAACGATATGTTACAATCCCCACAACAGCAACAAAAAAATACTGAAAAACTACAGATTAAAAAAACCGCAAGAACTTATTCCCCATCCCAATAAATATGCTAAGATTTCTGCTTCGGGGTCGTCGCACCACTCTGTCTTGGTGTAGCTTATGGGATGCTGCCTAGTAATGAACAGCTACGGAATATTCTCGGGAGGCTTCGAGCGTAATCAGCAGACGTTTGGCTACTTCAGGCGGCTCAAGGGGCTAACGGCCTTCCTGATCTGATCGAATGGAGCCATATCGGAAACATTAGCTCAGAGACGGGATGGGAGGTAGCTAAGTGTTTCTCAAATTACGAGTGAATTTAAAAGCAAAATAAAAATTTCGTGTTCGATTTTTACTGCTTCGCATCTGGAAAATCTAAGCTCTACTTATATGCACAGTCCCATTGGATCAGATCAACAAGGCAGTTAGCCTTTTGTGCCACTACAAAGAACAACCGCCTCCTGCGGGTGCGCCTATCTTTGTGCACGGAAGTATTTGGACATCGCGACAGTCATTAGTTCTGCCCAAACATATCAATGTGCGCGTGCATGCTACTGTAACTTCGTTCTTTTCAGAGAAACATCATTTTTGAGGGGTTATTGTATTTGCATCTTTTTATTTCTGCTTCGTTGTCGGTGGCATATTAAAGATCTACGTGCCGTATTATTTCTTCAGAGGTGATCGTGGCAAGCGATGATCGGCAGTTGATACTCGCTCAAGAAACCCTCTGAATATGAAGAAATTCCCATGGACAGGGCGAAATTTCAAAACCAAAACCACTTCTTCATTTTAAGCAACTGTTTGCTGTTAACATCGAGATCGAGGTGTCTAAATATTTATCAAATGCGATGTCAGTTGGCCGTAAGTTAACGGAAGTTGTGTTCCGTGGTACACAGTGCTGTTTAAAAGAAACAGGAAATTCGTGGTGCGCAGCATCTTCTGCAACAAAGATATTCCGATAGCGATCCTGGAAAGGGGACATCTCCTTAACTGTCGCTCTCTCTTTCTCTCTCACATGAAGAGGGCGTGAGGAATTCCAGTTTGATTCGTTTCGCACAACCATCTTTTCCCTGTCTTCCTCGAGGCGTTGGCGCCCGATATCCCTTTGTAAATTGTCATTCGTGACCGACGCGGGGAAGAAGAACTCGGATGACGACGCTTCACTGAACTTAAACTGGTCATTCTGCCCTGTCGCGTCTCCACCCCCTGATCTCACTGGTTGTCGACAAAAGACTTTCACTTTTGCTATCGAAACAGCGAAAGTGAAACAAGACTAATCATTCTACGGACAAACTTTCAGATGAACGTGGTGGCTATTTTCTCTGTAATTTCATTTGCAAGCTTTGTTTTGGCTGATCTCCCTAGTTGTGAAAGGGCAAGATGTACACATTGCGAATCTCAATTCGTTGCACGGTTGTGCGTTGAAACCTGCCGGCTCTGCCATACTTCAGTAAGATTATGTGGAATGTAAAGCTTTACTCATTTTGTTTAGGATTCCAGTAGACCGTCTGTGCGTGGTCAGCCCATAGCGGAGACAAATGTTATTCAATCGGGTTTGGGAAACCTGCATGTTATATCGCAACAGACCAACAATCCCGCACCTCCCGTGGCTCCTGTGGCGCAACAACCCCCTCAAGCATCGGTGCCTCAAGCAGCGCAGTTGCCATCAATTCAAAGCCCACAACAAATATTCCAACAAGCCCCACCGCAGCAGTATTATACTCAGCAGGTTGTACAACCACAACCACAAGCTCAAATTGCGCAGCCACAGCAGCAGTTTTTGGTTCAACCTCCTCAGATTCAGGCCCCTCAGCCTCAATTTGTTCAATCGCAACCGTACTACCCCTTCCAATATCAGCCTAGTCCTTTTGGAGCGCCCGTTGGCACGCAACAGAGCTTCTTTTTCAACCCATTCCAGCCATTCTTGCCGTATTCGCCTGCTTCCCTAGCCTTACCGGGACAGACACCCCTTCTTCCAGCCCCATCAGTTCCTTCATTTGGAGTAGTAAATGCTGTAAGTTTACTTTGCCCTTCGAAGGACACAAAAAAGCCTTTGCAGACACAACCCATCCAACCATCGAGCATAGTGGTAACCGGAAAGCCTTCAGGAACCGTGTATGGCGATGGTTCCGGAGCAGGTGCAGGTGCAAGCGCAGGCGTGCAGCAGTCCATTGTTCCTCCATCGCCTCCTCCACCAGCCAACCTTATTGATTCACAGAACTACCAATATCAAAATCCTGCTCAGTCTGGCGTGCTGCCACAAACGTTGCAATCGTCCTACACACCGACAAACAGCGCACCAAAAGTTGAGGCTGCCGGACGGCCACAGCAGGTGTTTTCTTCTCAGTTAAAGAACCAACCGCAAAGCGTCCAGGCTTTTACATCATCTAACAACCAACAAAAAGTAAACACTGTGAAATCTCTCGAAGTCACAACCCCGGCTACAAAGGCAACGAGTCAATCTGCTCCACAATGCCCACGCCAGCCTAGCTGGCAGCCTTGCATCTCAAAAGACCTTGCAAATGAGCGATTCCGCAGCTGTTGTCAACGTCTCGGTGAAGGATGCGTATCGCTCTGCAGCTACGACCAGAATCTTGCTACTGTGAGTGCACAAATCCTTTGCTTTTGCAAAACATTTGTTTAGATTCAAATCGCAGTTCTTACTGGACGTTGCCCTATCAGCAAAGTTGCTGCGATGATGATTTGCGCCAGCGGATACGAAGATGCGACACCGTGCTGCCAAGCTTATGGTGTCTTCGAGCCCGGATTTGAACACTGTAAGCCATATTGCAATCCTGCAGCCGGCCTTCCGCAAGGTGGAATGCTCACAGAGCAGTACAAATGTCTTGGAAAATTGAGCCAAATCCAGCACTGTTTCTACGTCACTCAGCGACCCTAGATTCTTGTAGACAGGGCAATCGTTTATTTATTAAATTATTTGTGAGATCTTGTTGCGCTATTATTATGTGGTCCTTCTGTTTGATTGTTGCAGCATGTAAATAGAATTCATTTCACACATTCATACATATATATATTCGGCGATCATTGACCTTAAGTATTTAGTGCATTGCGTTTGTGAATGCAGGTGGAATTCTGTTGAATATGCCACTGAAATTCTATAATTACCCTGTTAAGTTATTCGATTGAGATTGAAAAACGTTTGACGACGCCACGCACTTCCATTGTCATTATCTTCGCAATCATCGACAAGATTAATCGATTTTGAGTTGTAGATGTCTTTTAGAGTTACGAAAACGTATTTATCATAAACATGAGACCATGGGTGAAATAAATAAAATATGGTATGTTAGCAATGGATGATGCTCGTTATAAATAAACGTTCCCTTTGTAAAGACGTTCCTGCGAACGCGTACAGCGCATAAGCTGTAGAACCTACAACGTATATGCCGTAAACTAAATAAACTGTCATAATACAGAAAATGGAAACAGTGTTGTCGTGTAATCTGTTACGTTCAGCTGAATAAAGTACCCGTGTAGATAGTAAAGAAAATTGAGGACAAGTGAAGGAGATAACAAGCTGCAGACAAAGTCCAAGATCAATACTATAGTGTAAGAGAAATATGTACAAATGAGAAATGTAAAAATGTGAACTGCAATGAATATATACAGCTATGAATAGAAGCCATTGGTTAAGTACATAGAGAGTCTACATTGACAGCATTCGATGTGGAAGTAGAAAGTGAAATCAAATTCGTCGCTGGTGCTATTACAGGATCTGCTGGTGGCGCATTCGGATCATCGGGTATTGCTGAGGTCGTTATTAGTACGTACATAAACTTTCCATCAATTTGACTCGAGAAATCCAATATTTCGGGTGCATACAACCGAAGCTGACTGCTAGCGAACTCGCCCGGTGGAAACATATGCATCATGTATCGTGCCTAAATGCATACAAATTAGACTCGGATGCTATATTGCTATATTTCACATAAGAGAGTCAAAAGCAACTTAATGGTAACATACCGCAGTCCCTTTCTTTACAATTCCAGCAGCTTCCTTGTTTTGGAAGTACCCGATGAAAGAATTCAGCAAAAAATTTGTTTGCTCGTTAACTTGGTTGCGGTCGGTCCCACACGGGTGACAAAGAAGAGCCAGGTAATCGTCTCCGTATTTCATTTTACGGTAAACACCTATATGACGAAGATATATGCATCTTTTCGGTTAATATTTTTACCTTCTATTTGATTCGCGTTCATTCTCATTCGTTGCCCAATGCGTATCACTGTTTCACTCTTTTCCATCAGTTCGACTTTGCACCGTTCAAGAACACTTGGATCTCCGGCTACAAACTGCATGCGAACCATTGCGCTATGACTTTTCATTACAAGATTTCCTTGCCACAGGAACGGATGTTTTTCCTACAATTGAGAATCGCATAATATTTTTCTTATTAAACTTGCATGTTGGACATACCATTAGCTGCTGTACTTCCGGAATTTGATTGTGTCGAACGGGCAATCCCACGATTTGCTTGTTTTGCTGGGCCGTGTTTGCCTCTGTCCGATTGTATTCTTCAACGTGGGTAACCTGCGTGCTTGAGATGGGAACGGCCGTCTGTAGCGTCGTGTCTAATTCAGCCTTGAGTTTCGGTAAGACAATAGGGACCGGCTGCTGATAAACGGGTTGCACCAAATTTTCCGAAGAAATGGGATTTAGCGCACTGAAGCTCGAAAAGGAAGGCGACAAGTGAGTCATATTCGACGAGATGAGCAGATCTGCTGTGTTCAGAGCATTTGTAGTACAGAAAGCACTCGGACCAATCGTTGACGGATAAGTGGAATTGGTAAGTCCAGATGCCAAAGACGATGCGCTCATTGATGCCCCGGCCTCTACGGTTAATGGCCAAGCAGAGCTGTGACTGGTAAGTGATGGCTTCATTGAAGGAAGCGATGCAAATGGTGAGATTGACGGTCCAACAATTGCCGACCAGTCCGGCTTCTCTAGTCCACTGACACTGTAGTTGATTGGATCCGGTTTCACAACCACTGATGGAGACGGAAAATGAACGCTTGAGCTCGCTGCAGATGCAGGGTTCTGGAGAGGAACTTGCATGTAAAGTGGTTTCATGTTATCAGAGGTTGTCTGAGGCATCGATGTGAGATGAGTCGACATGCCCGATGTTTTTGCGGGATCCATTGACGATGTAGATCGAATGTGTGAAGCATACAGCGGGGTCTGCGAATGAACACTCGACGGCGTCTTTTGCTGATAAATGTGGGCATTTTGGATAGTCTGTAGGTATGATGGCTGCAGTGATATCGTTGGAGAGTGGATATGAGTAAGTGGTCGTTGCGTTATTGCACGAATTGAGGTTGACAGGGAATCTTGCGGCTCAGTGGGCTGATCTTGAAAGCCTGTATTGCATTGCTTCGGAAGCATTAGTAGTGCAGGCATCTCTTGATGAAATGATGGTGCAGGTTGCGTAAATATTACCGTCGGTGAATGTGCTGCCGCTATCACTGGGGAGATTTCAGACTTTGTAGCAATATCATGTTTGTCCGAGACGCTTTCCAAATTGTTAGCCTCCAACTTCAGGTCGATTTGCGATTCGAGTTTCACATTACTCGGCGAAACATCAGGAATCTTCGCATCTTCGCTAATCGTTGAAGGCTCTGAATGGAGCTGAATCATCTGCCGAGAGCACGCTTCCGGGACTTGTGTCTCCGGAGTCAGAATGGAGGTTGCATGTGCATTGTGCGGTTCATCAGTCTGGGGAACAGGTACTGACTGTATGAGCGACGGCTGTTCAGAATGAATTGTAGAAACGACCAAGTTTCCTGGTAAGGCATCACTGGAAACTGACGTAACTTCTGCAGTTTGTACCACTGTTGGTTGAATAACAAATATCTCAGCAGGAGTTGCTTGCACGACTGTCATTGAACCATCGGGATCTTGGTGATGGTTAGCTGAAGGCAATGTTGGCGACTGAGTGTTTGCACATGTTGCAGATAGAGATGCAGCTGTCGACGTTACCTGCACACTAATCGAGGGTTGTGAAACTGGCGATTCAGGCAAATTCGTGGAACAGGAAGTGATTTGCACGGGCGCAATATTTTGAAGTTGCTGTGTTCCTTTTAAGTTCAATGAGCACTGAGAGTTGTACGACTCGTAGGACTTCTTTCCTTTGCCTGTTTTTAGAAGAACTGCGTCTTCAATATTCGCGTTTCCATGTGCAATATTGTTGATGACCTCGTCCATATGTGCAAAAGCGTTTTCGCTCGCTATATCATGATCGTTCTTGATTTGTTTGTCAACGCTACAATCCTCGCACTCTTTTTGAACCGGGATGTCACTTTCAGCATTGTTTCGTCGGCCCTCGTCTTCCCCTTCCTGAGCACTTTTTTCGAGCTCAGCGTTATCTTCAGGTGCTGCAGCAGTCGATGATCCTATAGTCCTCGCGGTTGTTTCTGATATAGATCTTGTCGATCGAAAAGAGTCTTCCTCATCGCTTTCATTTGTCGGCAAGTCCAGAATGGAAATTGATTGAACTGCGTTTTCAGTTTCCTAAAATACAGTTGTCAGTTCGACAGTTAAAACCCTTTGTTGTATCGTATTGAAATAACCAGACAGATCAGCTGCGCAAGCTAGTTCGCCTACCTCAACGTTTTCGAGAGCAGAAGGAAAAGAGAATGAATGCACGTCGTCCTCCGGAACTTTTGGCGCTCCAAGAATTTCTAGTATAACACGTTCAGCATCAGCAGCTTCCTTGTCTAGGTCATCATCTTCATCCTCATTATCTTCATTATTTTCACGTTCATCGCTGGCGCAGTCCTTCGGCTCATGTATGTTCTGATATTGTGGTGCTTCGGGTGCTATCATCTCGCTACCTGCGTGTGCATTCGGTTGAAGCGCATCGATTATGTATCCATGCTCAATAACTTCGCTTTGAGTATCGAGCTCTTTCATGGGAACTGTGCCTGAAGCGATTTCTTCGACGAATTCTGATGCTGCGTCGTTAAGTGTGGCCAGTGATAACGCCGTTGGAGAGGAGGATGCACTTTTGTAAATACTTGGAGATGTGCGATTTGACAATGCATCCTTTTTGGAACTGGGCGACGTAAGGCTTGACTCTGACGGGAATGAAGGTTCCTTCCCAGTTTCTTCACACGGCTCCGTCTTCACTTCGAGTGGTGTCAGTGTCATCTACAAGCACGCAACAGTCACAAAACACAACACAACATTGCCGCTTAGCGAACAGGAATTAATATCAATTCCAAAGCTCGTTCAATGCAATGTAAATGGCCTACCGGAGTTTTGGGCAGCGCCGGAACAGCACCATTCTCAACAATTTCGATCATTTCGGCCTTAATTGTTACATGTTTCGGCGCTTCTTCAAGGGGGAGTGCAAGCTGAGCTTCTGTAGACTCTGTTTTAATGCGCTTTGGATGCTCTGAAAACGTTTTGTGAATAAATCGATTTACGGTAAGCAGCCTTACTTTCGCCTCCGGCATCGTGCAAGCGTTTTTTCGTTTCAGAAGACTCCATGGCCCTTTGGTAGTTCTGACGGCTCTCTTTTTGCCTATTTTTCGCAAGTCTTGCGGCTGCTAACTGTTCTTCGCGTCGATCGAGGTCAGGAAACATGGAAAATCCGCTGAACGACGATGTTTTTGGCTTCTTTACTTCTTCGTGCTTGATTTTCTTTGAAGTCTTCGCGAGACCGCTTTCATTGTCTTCCTGCGAGGAATTCGAGAGAACACTAGCTGGACGTTTTCGGGGCATTTCTATCTCCTTTGATTTTTCTTTTTGATGAGAGTCCTTTTCTTTTTCACGATGCCTCCTATCTTTCTCTTTCAACTTTTCCTTTTCGACCGTTTTAACTCTGGCGCATATGTCATTTTCGTCGGGTTTCGGCTTGCTGTTCTTCTTCTTGTTTCTTTGGTCATTTGTTCTAGCTTCATGATCTTCTGATTCGTTACTTGAGGATAGCACAAAGCTTTTTTTCATAGCACGACGAGTGCTTTCAGATTGGCTGAGTTCCCAGTCGTCACTATCGCTATGATGTCGCTTTTCTTTCTGGCTTTTCTGGATCTGTTTTTCTTCTTTCTTGCTCTTTCTGCTGCTTGTGGTAATTGAAGAACCGGTGTCTGAATCATTTCTCAGCGAAATCAGACGATCCTCGTCATCATCAGATGATAGAACATGAACTCTGCGTGCAGTTTTTTCACGTTTCCGCTTATTCGTTTTCTCGCGTAGAATTTCGAGCGTTTTATTTCTGGTCTTCGCTTCGTCTGTTTTCGGAGCTGACGATCGGCGCTTCACACGGTCGTACATTGATAGCCCAAGCGAACCGGAGGCCATTTCCTCGAGGAAATATTTCTGCATTTCTTTCTCGAACTTAGTTTGAACAGGCTGTAATGAAAGCAAGTTTCATTGAAGGAGCATGATACAGCATATCTTACCGCATCGGAATCATCCGATTCATCATTTGAGCTGATAGTAGGTTTCTTGCGCCCTTTTGTGGGATGATCGTCTTCAGATGAATCTGTCGAAGGTGCCCGCTTCTTCTTGGGCTTCAAAGGCTTCTTTAGTTGCACCGGCACCTTTTTCTGCTGTGGTTGTTTCTTTTCCTCAACAACGCGCTGATGCGAATGCTTGTCCTTTTCTTTTTCCTTTTCTTTTCTTTTGGAGACATCCTTGAGCGATGACTGCGAAGCCGCCTTTGTTTTTAGTGCTTTTGAAATATAATCGCTGCGTGGCTCCCCGTTGTGTGTTTGGTGTTGTTTTGAGATAGATGTACTTGACTCCTTCCGGCTGTGACCGTCTTCGGTATGACAGGACGGTTTCCTATCGGACTTCACTTTCTTGAGAGGTATTGGATCCGTGAACAGTTCATCGATGCTGGAAAGCTTCAGTTCGGAACTTAATTTTGTGCTTGTTTTGTGTATTGAGGAATTGCGTTCGTGGATCTAAAAGATAATTATATAAATCGTTTGGATTCCTGTTTTTACTTTTTTCTCTTTTTCGCGTTCTCTTTCTTTAGGTTTCTCTTTTTCTTTATCGCTCTCCTTATCCTTTTCCGAGTCGCGTTCCTTTTCTTTTGCTTTCTTCTTTACTGCCGAAAGCAGTGGGACAAGAGGATGCAGAATGGGCATTTCTGTATCATCTGGCGGTGGCCCTGGTGGAGGTGGTGAAGGCTCTCGTGGCATAAAAGGTGTTTTGCTTTCTGGATACGGATCACTGGGAGTCTGCTAAACAGTACAGCATGTAAAAACGTTGGAAAACGTGCTACTACCGGTTGGAGGGCCGTGTCAGAAATGAAATCCAATGATTGCGAATTTTGTTCCGTGGTTGAGAACGACGATCTGGTTGACGGTGGACTGCTTAGCATCTTCGAACACCGGATATTAACGTTGGTGAGCGGTACTGATGTGTTAATGGCAAGTGAGTCGCTGGATGAACTGGGTGTGCCGGCGGCAATTTGAAAAGCGTTCGCAGTAGCAGTGACCACCAAAGGCGTCTGAGGACCTGAGTGACTTAGTGTTCGGTTTCGTATGCGTTCCAGCTCCTGTTCGAATGATGATCCACGACGAGTACCCAAGTGCGCCGGGCTTGTCATATTTCTTGCATATTCTTCAATCGAACGTCTTTGCTTCTGAAATTAATTAAGAAATAAGCCAAGAGACATACATGCAACACTCACTGGAAAGCTTTCCTCGGCTTTTTTAAATCGCATTCCAAGTTCGTTTAAACGCAGAGCAAACGAACTAACGTTACAATTTGCAGACTGTGGAACAACGCTTGCGTATATATCAGGATGTGAGTCTGGCGACGAAGGCCGCGGAGACATCATATTGGAGACCGCGGTTGACTCATCAGCTCCATTGGATCTAGGGGACGACATCCCATCCGCTTCGTTTTTGTTTAGCATGGCCGCAAGTGTTGCAACTGTGCCAGGTGACAAACCGGCCTTCTGAAGTTCGATCACTGTTTGATCAAAATCCGATTCATCGTTGCGAAAAGACCTTGCTTGCTCGTAGTCTTGCAGGTCTAGAATCGTTTAGTATTTTTTACTTTTTTTTTCCTCGGAAAACTATACCATTAAACTCAAAATCAAGTAGCTTTCCATCGCGAATTTCATCAGGTGCTACTTTAGCCAGTTGAGTTTCACTGCGGTTCGAAATCGGTTGTCCGTTAGCAATGTCAGTTTCGTCGCATACGATAGGACTCGGTGGGGCACCATCACGTGAATTAACGTGCTTTGTCTGCTCATGTTTTGCCACCGCTCGGGTCTCCGAGGTTGGTTGTGTATGGCCGTCCCTTTCGGACCCCAGCGGCACTAACGTAGACGAAGTGTTGGGCGTTGCTAGTACGCAATATTGACTCGCCGAAGTAGGCAGTGGAAGAGAGTAAGGCACTGGATGGGACGATCGATTGAGTCTTGGGTCCAACAATGAGCCTCGACAGTCTTGGGGAAAGGTTAGCGTCGCTTTCAAGAGTTCGCTGAAAGGCCAGCGACTGCGGCTCCGTTGAGATGCGAAATGGTGCTCGTGCGCATTAGAGTTGCTGAGATGAACATTCGATTCCATCCTTCTGTGGTCGCTGTAATCAAAGTGTGTCGGAGCAGGGGGTGGTGGACACAACGGAGATTCAGAACGTGCGACACCACTATTCGTAGAGTCACCCGGAGATTTGAGCTGCGAAACACACAGCTGGGAAACCCTTTCAGATGCACCAGGCGATTGAGTGGTGGATGCAGCTGAACAGAAAGTGCTTGCCGAAGTCACCGATGTATCTGATGAATGGCCGTCTGTTTCCTCCGTAGATGCGGATGGTCCGCCGTTGGAAACAGTCTTCGAAAGAGGTTGTTGGCGTCCTGATAGTCGACGTCGTAACTTTTGACTATGCCTGTGAGAGGGTCTATTACCGTCTCTACAAGACGCGGATCCGCACGGCGACGAATGACACTGATGTATCGATGACTTTTGAAGGTTCGTCTGATCTTCTGATGATATTGCGAAGGACGCTTTAGAAGCCGTGTTCAGTGTTTTGTCATTATCCTCATGAGAAGAATCGTGTAAACATTCTTTTCCAATTCTAAATAGACATATATTACGCGTGGTAAAACAGTGTAGTTCTACCTTGCTCTACGCTTGTGAAGTTCCGGGGATGAAGCATCACCTGGTTTTCGCAAGTGTTCCTTTAGGTGGTGAGGTGGATCTGGCGGAGGGTCGAGGATATTTAATTCGTTGACTTTTGCTTCTGTTCCTAACGATAAACTGTTTGCTTGGGCGGTGGAACGCAGCTTCCTTTCGCAGAAGTAGTCACACAATTTCTCGGAGCAGAAATCTACCGGAACGTGGACAACTTCCTTGTCGTTTTCACTGAGCAGTGCGCTAGAAAGATATAATAGTTAATGAGATGAGGGATATCATTTTTCACTTACAATTGCCTATTTTTAATTCTGTTTAGAGCGGTTTGAGCGTTATCGTTGGACGAAAATACTACGATCGCTTCGTGTACTCTTTCGTCAAATATAACTTCTGTCACGGTGTCAGGAAAAACCACTCTCAACTTAGAAGATAAGTGTTCGTGTGTGCAGTTCGGAAGGGATCCAATCCAGAGCTTGTTAGTAACGATAGGTCGTCCCCAGTTCGTCTATAAAAATATTTCATATAGGTTGGTGTCAGCGCAAGTTTGGGCACGGCGACAGACGCAGATTAGTGTAAACGAATCCGGCGCGATGTAAGAGTCGCAACACTAGTGGGAAAATAACACACTTACACGCCATTCCGTCTCGCGCTAACGCAGAGGAACCCAACCTTACCTTTATTTTTAGCTTTGACGAAGACTGGTCTCCATGGATATTCGGAGTATGCCCCCCGACACCGTATGCCTCCAAGGCACGCGCCACTGATTGAATGTCGGCAAATTGGATGAAGGCGAAAGGCATTGGACTATCGAAATTTTTAACGTCAATATCGAGTATGCGACCGAATCGCCCGAAGAGCTCCCTTAGTCGCTCGTCCGTCGTCCTCCTCTCTAATGATCCTACGTATAACGTCCGCGTAGCGCGCATATGAAGAATGTCGATTACGATAGTAGAAGGAGATGAGTTGCTCGAGTTAGGCATATTGGGGAAGCTAAACAACAATCGTAGTTGCTTCTGATCTCTCAAGGAATAGAATGCGTCGCGCCGACGCTTGCGTCACACAGCCTACCTCATGCCTTTAGAGTCGCAGCTGCTGTTGTTTGTCCCGAAATGGGCTCCCTGAAGGCCTCCCATGTTAGTCGATGATGCCTTTGCGCTGGTCATTACAAGGTAGGCATTGTGTGCTTCCATTACGGCCATTGTCTCTGCTAATCGCACTTCCATCTTATTGTTATGAAGCATGAATTGGTTGCTTTCTGACAGCATTTTGTCCATATCATATACTCTAAAAATTCTATTTTTTTTTGCTGTAACGACACTCCTACTTTTGTAACAGAATTAGTGCTCTCCTTTCGTCTGACACGCTGGTAAGGGATATGTCTATGGGTTTGCCGAATTTTTTGAATAAGGATAGAAGCTGCTCGCGCAAGCCCTGGTTAGAGAGTTGTGTTTCGGGGGGCAAATTTTCCACGTAGACGCCTTGAAGTCCCTGGTGATGTGTTCCGGCAGAGTTTGGGGGGTGATATGGAGCGGTGCTCGCTGCGCACCCGCCTGGCAGGTTATCGGTTGACATGGGTCGTGTGTACAGTTGTTTCCTGAGGTAATTTTCATTCAGGTGAATTCACATATCATAACACTTACTCTGTATTGTGTTGAAACGATATTGAAACTTCTTGATGTAGCGTTAGCGAGATCAAACTTCAATTTCTTTTCTTGATAAATTCGGATCTTTTGTGCTGGAAATAGGACATATATTGTGTTAACTCGACAACACAGGAATGTGAATTTGGCCACTGTTAGCATAGTTAAGCGCTAGATTTGAGGAAGGCATTGCGCGATACGGGACTATTATGTGTGATTCTTGTTCAAATGAATATATATTGAGACATATATATTCCCTTTAATGCAACTTACTCGATTCATTCCATCAGATGATATATGCACAAAGCAATGCCAGAATATATTCAGTGCGGAGCGAATAAATTTCTTCTCGGATTTGGCCTGGAAAAGTATCTTGTTGTCAAGGATGATCCGCCGTTTAAAATTCTCGTCTGAAATGTTCCGTTTTAGGTGATTTTTGCAGAATACAGCATTGTCGGAATACAGCAACTGATTGCTTTGAAACGTATGTGGCAATAATGAGTTCAACGAGTAAAATGATTTGCCTCGCCCATTTGCTCTGAACTATCGTTTTTTGACAGTGTGACCACATAAAGAAAGTATAGAACTGGCTGACCAACGATGAATATTGAAGGAAAGAATGGGTTGATGAAAAGAAGATCAGTTTTCAATTTGGCACTTCAGATAAAGGACATACGAGCAATACTGAAGCTGTTGTTGTGAAATGGTATCTCTATCTGAGCCCGGTTTGGAAAGATGCCAAAAAATAAATACACTCAAATCGATTACTTCGGCGCGAGACAACGATAATCTACACGGGAAGCCGCGGAATGCACACTCGTCGAGTGTGAATGGCAATTGCAACCTTCACATCGCGGGTAACGCGGAAAATAATGCCACACATTCTGATTCGCACCGTTTCTGGTAGAAGATGATTCGTATCAACTTTGGGTTTCTAAAAATGCGCAGCGCAAGTTACATTTCTTATAATAGCGCTTTGATTCTTTTCGGTGGATGTTTCGCCTAAAAGACGGTCAATGAAACAGCGCTACTTCAGTGAGTAACCCCAGGAATTTTCGATATGTTGACGCAAGCGCCCTTCCTGGTCCCTGAGTACGTGGACGGATCGGCGCGCCGTCGCAGCCGAGTCAGCAGCCGTCCCCAATGATCGCTTGAGCGTCGTTCTCTGCAAGACGTCTGCTGTCTCCCCGCAATGTGCACTATTTGGGCGACCTCTTCATAGCAACTGCCCCAAACACAACAGTCCCTTTCGCTTTCTGGTGGTCTCGCATTTTGCCGTAGCGGCAACCCGTCGCATCGTGTCATCATCGTCGCCGACGCTACACCGACCGCTGTTTGTGCTCGACGTAAGCGAGGACGGCGACAAGGGGTCGCTTCGCGGACTCGCGGGTGATGTAGCTCACATTAATGCTTGAGCCGACGCCACTATGATCTCCGCGTAAAAGAGGAGGGCGACTACGGTAACGATTAGGATTGAAACGAGCGTCAGTTATCACTCAAGCTCACCTGCAGTGTTGAATAAGGTTGATGTGGAGGTGTTTGCTGGTGGATTGAGCTGGCATTGATTCTGTAATGTATTTACTTCGTTGTCTGTTCAGATAACCTTGCCTCTTCCGACACGAGCACATGTATGGCCAAAGATGTTGAGCAATTTACCGATGCTTAAAAGACCGTTCTGACATAATTAGTCGCGTAATGATGCAGTGGTCACATTTTACTAGATAGAATTTAGCGATCCCGGATATTTACTGTATTTCAAGAAACATGTTATAAGGTGAAACGTTTCCAAAAATTACATTCATGCGTTGACAAAAAGGTGGTGAGCGTTGCCCTTCATATATGTGGCTACGGAAATTTAAAATGCCGTAGCCCAGAAATTTCCAATAATCAGTGTTCGGTTGTAATGACGTTATCGAGACCAATGCTCTTATGCATAATTCGAAAAAACAAAAAAAGTGACCCAGAGGGTTGTCAGACTGTTATGTCATGCTATCGTCATTTAGGGACGAAGATGAATAGCGGTAAAATGGAATGAAGAGAGTGCTATAAAGACAGTAAGCTGGAAATTTTCAGCTCAAAATGCAGATCGATTGTGATGCTTAAGTCGAAAGCATATGCTTCTGGAGTCGGTGCAGTGACTGCGAGTGTCAATCACATGCTACATGCCTGCGTTGTCTGCGTTGTCTGTTATGTTGCTTAATCAAATGGAAGCCCATTTCACGTTTCACAATATTGAGATATGAGATTAAGGACCGTCAGAACAGAATAGGCTTCCAAGATCCAGAGGACGGCAATGTACAAGCCGAAAATCATAGTGCAGGATGAGAGTTATGCCCAGCAAAGCGCTAATCGATTACACCCTTGGAAACATTACAAGAATGGAAAATATTTACGATGTGACCCGTTTTTAAATTAGAAGCCCAAAAGGTGCGTTCTCTTTATCAAATGTTGTTTACAATTCTCTTATTATTGAGCAATGTACAATGAGTTCGTATTTATAGCTAATCAGCATGGCAGGTGTCATGATCCACACGGAGTTGAACATGAAGAATGCGACAACTTCAATCAACACAGAGATTCCGATACTGCAAGGGATGCGGATGACGGACCGGGACAGGAAGTCGAGTCTGAGCTGTTGCTGTCACTGTAATCTGAAATCGGTCGTTATTAAGATTACATAAATTATTTGGAAAATCATTTTATGAAAAGCACGCCTTCAGTGTTGGGCATTTTAATCCTGACTTACTGACTCGGCTTGGCCAGAGCTCCAGGAGTAGCTGAAAGACGGGAATTGCTTGTGACACGTCCACTTTGTCGATCTTTTTTGTTATTCGAAATGATTGCGCGGCTCTTGTGGATTGCGCATCAACATGCCCAGATGAACAGAATACAAGCGGTGCAAAGACAGTTGCTAATCGCCCAACTGTTATTCCATTGTATGGCTCGGAGCATAGCACGGTTTTCAGGTGGTCCATTATAAGAAGTAGCGTATGCTGTATGGAGTTGTAAAAAGACGAACGCTTCGAACTACACTCACTTTGTTTGGTGAAGGAAGGCAATCCACAATTTTGAGGAAAAGTTTTCGATTTCCATCGGTATCCGTTGGTATGATTACTGCAGCCGCTTCCGCCATCATGCGATATATTGACGGTGGGACCAATGGTTCAGGTAGTTCTCGAAGAAAGTCCTTGAGCACACAAGCAAGTACATTTGTATCGGCAATCGCATTGACCCCGAGGTCTACAGAGCGGGCACCATTGTACAACGCATCCAATTCATTTCGGAGCACCTTCTTTTTTTCGACGGAACCGCACACTGAAAACTACTCATATAATGGCAAACGTTACTACAAGTGCTGCTCACAAATGTAGAGTCCAGTGGAATCAACACCTCGGTCTTCAATTTCTTGCACCAAGCGTCTAAGCACGATCGGTGTATGGCTGGCATCGTGTTCCATTATTCGACTGAGTGCACTTCCGAAGATAGTTCCGTGTCTGTTTAAATCCGATCTCCGGAACACTTCTTCACTGCTCTTGAACCCGATTCTTATAATGAGTTGACCTTTGGGCTCCAAGTTCAGGCTGAAGTTCCACTCTTCGTGTTTTTCTCCAATGAGAAACACTTCAGCGAGTCTCAGCATCCCTTTATGACATAATTGATGCCTGAAACAAAGATTTCCCGAAATGTGATGTAAAATATATGCGACTACTCCACTAAGATTAAGTGAGCACACGTGGAACTGCATCTATACAGTACAGTTCCAATACTTACCTAAATCGCGGATGCCAAGAATAAACAAAGAATTGAGCCTGTGTTGCTTCGTAGACGTCAATATCAAATGTCTCGCCCCAGCGGTAGTTTCGATCAGGAGTCGATACGCCTGTTCTTGCTCTGTGAACCTCGTTAATTTCCAGCACGCAGTACATCTCGTTTGTTTGACCTTTTTGCTTATCCGGTATTTTTAATCCACGTCCGGCGATAATCTGCAAGGAGTATATTATCACTGAATATATTATTATAAGTTAGCTGACATGGACTGTGAGCAACCCGGTTAGGCTATTATCACGGAATTTGTCAACATCAAATCCAGGTCCAGCTGACCGGAGCGGTGTACGTCGGTTAATCAATGGACTGACATGTAGTCGATCAAGCATTTTTGACGCAGTTGGACGTCTATAGGAGACAATTGCTGACTGCGGCTCACACGCTGCGTTCTGATAACTGCACAAGCCTAGCTGGGAAATCTGAAATTATGTATGTTGCTAGCATCTGACGTTCTGTCGTTCCCATACAGTGGAGAGTGCAACTCGCGGGGGCAAAGACGAAGAGCGTAGTTCACTGCTCCCAGGGTGACCTCTGCACCTGAGGGGGTGACGAGATTGACGTTCATCCAAAGAGCTTGATATGTTGTCCATGTACTGCGATGTACCAGCCCAGTTTCTGTATTCCTGAGCCGAGAAAATATCGTTGACAGTTCGTCTATCCGTTCGTTTTGAACCTAAAGTAAGTGCGTTGTCAATCGAATGGTTTCATTTTCTTCTATTTTACTTGTTAAAGCTTCTGGTGCTGAGTATGCGCCATCCGATTCGCCTCCGCAATTGCGGTTGTTATTTTGTCCCCCGACAACGTCGTTCCGCCACTTTACTGTTCTTCCAACTGCACCGTGTGCTGCCCTTCGCCTTGGTAACGAATTACTTCTGAGTCCGCTATGTTGCTGAGATATTGCGTCCATTTGATGTGAACTGGTTGCATTTGAATCCACGTAGTAAGGCTGGTCACCACTACCAATGGAACGATGACACCTGCCATCAGTTTTAGAGTGGGACATGGAATATGGAGAGGTAGCAGATGTTAATGATCGTGGCATTGAGTATCCTTTGTAAAGTAAACCATTCTGCAAGATTCAAATTGTGGGCTAGCTCAAGATCAAGAATGAACGTAACTGGGGTAGAAAGTACAAAGTATTTACCCTATTGATTGGCATTGTAGACGAAAAGCTCTCTGCTCGTCGTATTTTCGATGATGACTGTCTGCTATCAGAAGTTCCAACAGTAGTGTTATTAATTCGCATCGTGCTAAAGGCATTGTCGAAAGAGCAGATGCTAGAAAGTTGGTCTCGTTCGGTACAGCGTAGTAGATCTTGGTCATGAAACGTTTTGCTGTTTGACGGAGCAAACTGCAATCAATGGAATTAGTGCAATATAAAACAGTGTACCTGAGATCTTTGTTGCAACTGTTGGGACTGCTGCCTGGCTCTTTTACCTAACCACGTATTCGCTGTTGTTGTCAACTGATTGAGCACACCGCCTGAGCCGGTAGACAGTTCAACTGATTTGTCGTACGTGCTTTTTTGGAAAACTACGACTGGTCGACTTTGTCTCAGTGTCGAGGACAAGCCTGGTTTCTCTCTTCTATGCTTGAGATATCTGCAATAAAAAGCTTGGAAACAGTTGCAATATATGAAGCGTTGAAACTGTCAAATTTTTCAAACATTGTACGTACCGTATTCTTAAAAGAAGCCTTCGTGGTATAGATAGAATTAGTACAACATCATCAATGCTCATTGTCGATACTTCCACGTTATTGATGGAAAGAATTTCATCACCAGGGCGAATAACAGCTCCATAGCGCTCAAGTTCCGAATTCTCACCAAACCTTGACGCAAAAACTCCGCTAATTCTGTCGAATCCTGAAAGGATAGCTGGTATACGACTATCTCACGGACCTACCGTTTCCCTCGCGGAGATATAGACCTAAACTCTGCCCGGGCTTCTTAATTATTTCAACAAGTTGTATTATCGCTGGTTCATTTCTTGCATGAAGGTCTGTCTTTTCGTCACTTCTGAAGGAAAATAGGAAGAGGTATAAAAATGTGTGACAAGGACTTACGTGTCTAAGACACGGGCCGAAAAGCCGGAAATACCCGTATTAGTAAGAGTGGATGCTTGCTGATCAACTTCACGTATCTTTTTGATAACATCATCCGTGAGATTTAAACCTACGAAGTGTTGCGTTAGTCACACCGAGGAGAACATACCTGCAGGGTATTCTTGTTTCGCGCTAAACTCTTTCAGACTCCAAGGCATGCGAAGGAACAAAACTAGAAATAATAATTTCCCGTTTAAGTTGTGTAGAATAACTGTTGTGCACTGCAATGCAGCAGTGCTTTTGCACTTTCCATAAAAGCAATAAGCTTTCAGTGGTCTTAACACTGTGCATCCTTGATGTCATAACAACACGTTGGAAAACAATGCTCAAGTTACGCGATTAACACATATAAAGAAATACATATAAAGCTGGCTAAAAGTGGCGGCACTAACAGCATTTTATGCTGAGGCAAACAACTATACATTGCGCTAATAGCACGAAATGTCACTCATCAGATTTTTATTTGCGCAGCTCCTCAATGCAAATTTTGCATGACTGTTCAGTTGATGTCCAGGAAAAACGTTCAATTCAGCTTGCTGGCAGCACCAGCGCGACCAAGCGAACACGAATAGAAATATCCTTTGAGAACAATTTATCCACACGAGGGGTTTGTCTGCTCGTCTCTGCAGCTCCCGCCCGAAGCAGTATTTCCTATGTGCAGCTAGAGCTCACCAAATCAAGCTCACAACGGCTGCATGCACGCATGTTCACAATTGGCTTCTGGCCAGCTATCGATCCCAAAAAGCGTCTTTTCGTTGTCCCTGTTCTACACTGGTGATGGGACATAAATGAGTCAAGTCGCAAAGTCTGCTGTTGACCAACAAAGATGCATATGGCGCATTTACGTAAAAAATATTATATTAAAATAGTGAGCGGTGTCCTAATAAAGTATGGACGTGCGTTAGTTATAGAAAAAAATGAGGCGAAACAAAATTTAAAATGAGTGCCATTTCCCACACGAGTTGCGAAGATTCCATTTAGTTCAGGAAGCACCATCAGCAGCAGCAGCACACGTTTCGCGTGCTGTTTCGATCATTTGCTATTGTACGTGATCTTCCTGGTAACAGCAGGCTTCAGATTTTCGCTTTAGGTTTTTATTTTCGTTTTCTACAGCAAATTTTCGGACCCGAACTGCTCTTGGGACCGAGGGTCCTAGTCATAAAGCTTTGCCAAATATATAAATGTTTATACAAGTACGAGACAAGTGCGACCGACCTCACAGCCTTAAACACGAATAACCTATAAAGGACTAATGTCACTGGACTAATGGCTCATTGGATTGTTTGGAAATCGTCCTTCAAGATGATGTACTACGGAACACATACACAGCAATGTCAATCAGGACTAGAACCACAGCAGCACAGTGTATGCAAGGACATTTAACTATTGATCACAGATTCTCGGCATTACGCAATCCGTTGATCGATAACTGTACAAAGTTTGCAGCTTTAGCACCACCTTTCACTGGAAATTGACTAAATGCTTCTGCTTGAGTAGTGACCACTTTGCCAAATGTAACCATGTTGATGTGATTTGTTTTAGATAAAGGGATACCTCGAATTCAGTTTGGTGCTTAAAGCAGCACCAAGTCATTGCGGAAATCCTTTTCCAGCTTTTTTGTTGTGGTCGTGGTGGAGCGTTTAGCGACGTGCCGGAAGACCGTATTATTTGATATTTGTGTTTGAGGTGGTCATCTGTCTCTATTCAGTACAATGGTGTGCTGTGTGCTCACCAACAATGGACACGTGAGTGAGTGAAGACGTTGTGGGTGACCGGTATAACTGCCAGATAACAATAGGTTCGTTTCCTGCTAAGCAAACGTACGAGGAAGAGTGAAGAGACAAATGAGTGTGCACATCACGGCGTCTATTTTGATAAACCCTGATGATCGCAGAAAGGGTTAGCGGTATTCTGCTGTTTCCGCAAGTGTTTTACTTCCCACGATCAATTCTTTACGAGCCCCAGAGCCAACAATGGTTTAAAGACGACTCAGGCTTAACGTGCCGGCCTGTACGCACGAAAAAGGGATTACGATTAGTCTGTCTAAGACTGTAGTTGAGAGTACAATTGCTCTGGCATTACGCGAACGCACTTCGCAGCTTCTTTATTCTAAGTGACTTTATAGATGTTTGCGCCGGGGAGAGTGCGTCAAAAACTATCACTTTGCCCGTGTGAACAAACAAGCGGCGGACGAAGGAGGATCTGTCCACTACCGTCTATTTAGATTCGCTGCCATCTTTTGCGAACTCATTCGCTGGCCGCATACGCAACTGACCACTCCTACAAGTGAGGGGTCCTGCACACAGTAAAATTCGTTTGCTCACTGGGCCGATCTAACGAACCTATATTCGCCAATATGTTATCGACTACAACGTTGATTACGGTACTTATGTTGTTAAACGGTAAGTTATTTGGTTATGGCTGTCGCTTATATGGAGTTATTCAGTACATACTGCCGAAGCCACATCTGAACAACTACGGCAGTGGATTGTAAACAACAAGAAGAATTTTCCAACCGGAGCACAAGAAGCTTTCCAGTCTGCATCGGAATCAGACATTGCATCGACTATTTTGAAAATGTTCGGTTTTGGCCCCTTTGCTTCTACGACAACAGCTGCTCCGACCACGACATCTCCCAACCGTGCAGTGAAACTATCCGAACGTAACGGTCAGTTCATCGCTAAACTTGACACATTGCGCTAGCTGCAGACAGATATATTGTCGGTGCGCGCGTTCTTGCATACAGTAAAAGAATGTTTGTCAAACTGTTTTGTCAAATAGCGTTCGCGCAACCGACGACGCTTAATAACCTTTTCATTTGCGGTGTTGGTGAGATGGGATTAACATCACGCTTATAGTTTGCCCGTTTGACGCTGACCCACTGATACTTTCTGGTGAATATGCCTACTGCAAATCTTCAAATGTGGGCGACTGTCCAATCGGTTTTGTGTGCGACCAAAGCTTCGTTTTGGGACGCTCCATCTGTTGCCAGGATCTTAGGAAACATCCCAGTGTTCCTACTCGTCTCACAGGTACTCTTGTGTTTGTAAACTCCGCTGAACTTTATGCTACAGCTGCTACATCGGTTCGACCTCCGTATAATTGGAATACTGTCACTCCTACGAAACAGCCAAAGTGGTCACCTTTCACTGTTCAGCCTACTCGTCGTGCTCCATGGTACATCAAAGATCGTACTTCATGGAACAGCAACTACAACCATGTTACCCCCGAGCCTGTGCTTTCGACTACAACACCCGAGGACGTTCAGCGCACAACAGATCTAACGTGAGTCACAGATATATAGCTTTGATTTGCAAGCTGGTTATTCAGAGTTCCAACGGAGACCACAACGTTATCGATTAACAATCCTTGGGCTCGGCTATGGACGACCACAGTTTTTCCTCGAAACACTGTAAATGTATCTGTCGTGCAGTCTGGAAGCATTAGGTTTCTTAAGGTACTAGATCGAACTTTCTCTTTTAATACGTTTGTGCTCACACTCACACGCACTTACTTTTAGGATAGCCAGCTAGAATCAATTGGCGCAATTACCCTGATCAACGACAATGGAATGCGGGTACTCGTCGACACGGGATCCGCTAGCGATACTGAAAGGCTGCTTCAAGGTCTTTCCAAGGAATCGATAAACCTTGATGATATAGACACTGTGGTCATTACACATGCACATCCTGGACATATGGGAAATATTAACTTCTTTGGTCAGAAGCCAATTCTCTTCCACTCAATGGAATTCATTGGACGTCATGTCACACCAACAGAATTGAAAGATGTAAGCAAGCAATACGCAAATCTGTTACATTTTGTGACTGTAGAGGCCTTATCGAAAGCTTTCGACGAACATCGAGGTGTGGAAGACGCCGGGACATACACAGCACGATTTGAGTGTCCTTGTCCATAATGTGCAAGGATATGGATCGATGGCAGTGGTTGGTGATTTAATACCCAACGAGAGACTGATCAGCGAAAAGGTAAATGCTGATGAAGTGTATTTTAAGCAATGTGAATTGGAGGTTGACCTTATGGCGGACGAAGGTGTGTGGGATGCTGCGATTAAACGCCAAAACGCCAATCTTATTATTTGTATGGCAGACTGGATTGTTCCGGGGCATGGTCAACCGTTCCGCGTGCTTCCCCATTACAGACAGAAGGCAGGATGCACTCGGCTTCTTGCGCAGCGCCACCTTAGTACAAATTAATTGATTGCATATCGTCCAGCGCGTCATGCCGCCTAATAATTTATCAGTTGTCGTTCGTCTTACTGTTACAATGTGATAATAATAATAATAATAACAATAATAATAATAGCAGCGAAAAGTGATAAATTAGAGAAAACTCTGACCCACATGTACGGCTTTCAAAGACACACATATGCGTATAATAGTCGTTATTCCACTTCATTTACGGTGGAATTGGTGTACTAGTGACATGCTAGTGATATTCATCACAGTTGACTCAAAGCGCTCAAACTATCTATTACATTGTTGCAGTCCCTCACGTATTTTAGAGCCGACCTTTTTCAGTGGTCATCTTTCTCGTAACACAGGTAGAGATAGATTGTGTTGTTTCTGTTCTATGAGCGCACTTGAAATTTTTTTCTCGTAGGTATGCTCTGTCTACATATGTCTTGAGCTTACTCAAAATGGAA
Organism: Steinernema hermaphroditum; assembly: GCA_030435675.1. NCBI lineage: Eukaryota > Metazoa > Nematoda > Chromadorea > Rhabditida > Steinernematidae > Steinernema > Steinernema hermaphroditum. The sequence goes on from CM059625.1 coordinate 47,414, forward strand.
TTTCCAGAAGGCAAAAAATACCTTGCGCCGATATATGTTATTCGTGTGAGCCGTACAATCCAGGAAAAAAGGCCGAGTCATGAAGGCCAACTCACCGATGAGAGAGCGTAGTGGACAATAGACCATACATTGTTGCTTAACGTGCCTTGATACTTGTAGATGCAAATAAAGTTTCTGAAAATGAGAAACAAACCGAAAGAACTTCTGCACTACCAAATACATATGCTACAATGCAGCATTACGAGTACAGAGGACACTTGACCTTCTTGCTTAAGAAATTAGCAATTTTTTACTATGCATGAAAATAGCGCGAAATTTATTATATTGGGTTGGACATAAATGATGCCACACTTTTATTTTTCGTCTATTTTCGCACTGTGTACTCCTGGAACAAGATGGATTACTGCGTTCGTATGGGTGATTCATAAACGCTTATTGGAATGTTACGCCATTATTTATGCTCCAACCCAATAGTTTACATGAGTAATATGAGAATGCCATATCCTTGCCCTGCTTGCGTCCAAGATTCCATCATCCATATTTCGTCAGTTGAACGATGAGTTGTCGTGGTTTTCCTGAAACATTTTCGGTACGACGTCGCATATGCTAATCACTTACGGTATTCCGAACATGCGTCGCTTCGTTTTGAAAATCTTCAAATTTGAACGGTACTGCGTTAAAAATGACTTGCGAAAGGATAGTTACGTTTTCTAAAAGCTGCATTATCCTTAGCTCAGTGTTCGCAACTAACATACCATCGAGTAAATGCAAAAATGCAGGTAACTTCCTAGGGAAGATAAAGGCGAAGTATATCACTAAACCTACGAACACCAAACCCAGGCCATAAACAGCAACATAGAAATCTTGCCAAATGGGTATGACCAACAGGCTAATACATATGCAGAAAAACAGTATTGGAATGATAATTGGGTTGCGGAATCCCTCTGGGTAGACAGGATAGTTGGAAAATCTCATGTAGAAGAGAGCTATTTGAACTGTTGTCCTTTGCATCCATATAGCAAACGTCATGTAACTTATGAGTTGATCTAAGTTTCCAATGAATGAAACGCATACGCAAACCATTAACTGAAATCATAAATTAGAAAGTATGCGGTGTTATAAACATAGATTATACCAGCTAATCATGGCTAACATGTCTACTAACGTACATAAAATCAGGAAACGAATCAATTACAAGCTGATTATGTTACAGGCTACATATGCAGCGGCCTCACTATACTCACGGGTACTCACCTCAACAAATACTGCAGCTCTCGGACTCATAGATTTCGGATGAACGGTGCCAATAAATGAGGGCATCACATGGTGGTTGGCTCCGGCAAGTAGATATCGTAAAACAAAATTGATTGATTGAACAAACGCCGGTAGGCATACCTGCTGCATCCGAATATGGTGGTGTTTAAATTTCCCAACAGCAAAATTGAAATTAAGAAGGGAATTGCATAACTAAAGCTTCCTAATGACTTCTCCGCAAACCGCTGTGTGGCACTGTTGACTTCAAAAATAATTCAATGACTTACTACTGCAACAACGTCACTTTGCTTGAATTCTTCCACTGTCAGAACTGCGAAGTATGCCACGTTCATTGAAAGGAAAACCAGCGCCGATATTCCAATTCCACACAGGGCTGCTATTGGGAGCGTTCTAAAATGGAAATGTGCCGTACGTAATATTTTTGTGACTCTCGTTTTGTTTTTATGGAGGCGCTGAGTGACTGACCGTTTAGGATTCTCAAGTTCTTCAGCCCCAAAATTCAGGATATCCCAACCGTTGTAAGCAAATAATCCGGCATACAAAGCCAGAATTATATCGCCGGCCTTTGTTGTGCTTCCTTCGAAGGCATTCGTAAAATTGTTCGAGGAGTCTAAAATCGTCACTGCATTAGATGAGTGGCTAGCTTTTTCAATACCATTAAAAATTAGTTCATAGAAGCCTGTTATAATGATTAGAGCCGTTGCAAGGAGCTTGGCCATAGTGGCGATTTGTTGAAATCTAGCAGCGACTCGTTTCAATGAAAACATATTCACAAAGCTGAGAACCCCTAAACTGTGCACTTCGTAGCTGAACGTGATGAAATTCTTATGATGCAATTCTAACTTATAATTTCATTATCATTGTGCTTACATAGAATTGAAAAGGCGAAGAGCTTCTCGAGATAAGAGGCCATCGAATGGTCAAGGTGTAGTTTGAGCAGAGGCGTCAAACCGGCAGTTAAATATTTGCCGAACGTGAATGCTTGAATCGCAAGAGTTGAAGGATATGATAAGCAACAGCTGACCCAAAGAAATGCTGTGGCCAATGGATGCCTGCAAACCATTATATTTAAGTGGTATTATTCAAATGTTTTGGGGATACTCGTTGGCAATTTGTTGGCAGATATGGACATAAAATTTGCACACCGAACCCGGTTGTGAAATTTCACTGAATCGGCTTTCATAGTTACAAATGTGGTAGGTCTCAAGCACTTCGGAAAATCGTGCGGTAAAAGCACTGCTACTTACCATTTTACGTGTGAGAGATAAGCGAAATCACATCCTGATCGTCGGATTGAAGTCCCTAGTTCAATGTAAACTAAAGCGCCGATGACTGAAATGCCTGCACATCCGGCCCAAATGCAAAGCGATAGACCAACAGATCCTGTGTGTTGTACGATCGATGTTGGTGACACAAATATACCTATATAAAGTCAATAGTAACTGTAGCATTATACGAACGTTGTACCAGAGCCAATAATATCTCCAACGCAATAACTGACTGCTCCAATAATGCCTATCTTATGACCGTTTTTGGAGTGCATTGCACTCTGAAACAATCGGTCATACACGCGTTAGCTATTAAGGACTTCCGTGAGAGGTCAAAATATTTCACGGCCATTGTTATCAGTAGATACAGATAACAGCGGCCACAAACCACAATGTAGAGAAAGAGGTTAGGTGCTTGTACGAAGAGATGGTTCACATCAGTTGAGTATGATATGTAACGCGTCAGGGTAAAAATAGCACAGTAACTGACACAGTCGGTTAACTCAACAGGTAAATATAAATCTTTGAAAGTTGCCAGTTCAAGTAAATATTTTATTCCACTGTGCATTTTACAGATCCACAACGTTTGCACTGTGTTGAATTGTACAGAAATGTCTGTCTCTGATGCAACATAAAATTGGCTCTTCCTTTCTAAGTGTCAGTTACAGCGTGGTAATACACGTAAATAATAACGGAATATTTGTCTACTGTTTACTATTCGCATATTTTTAATAGACGGAACACATACATGTAAAGAGAAATACGTAAACATTTCCCATTGTACACAGTTAGAATGTAAAATAGCAAGAATGGGAAAGAAATTTTAATGTTCTCTAAAGTGACACTGCGACACTTCCGCTAAATTATAACAAATAACAAAACAACGGAAGTTATGATATTATATAACGAAGCAAAAGGAACGTGTGTGACGAAGGCCGATGAAAGAATGAATGTCCAGAAGGTTTTAGAATGCGATTAATGTCCCTCTGTCGTCGGGACGGCAGTGTAACCTTCACTGGATTTCTTAGACCAAGGGTTGTGGTCCTTATTTGTAAGCATGAGTCCTGAAATGGAAACTTAAATTCATTCTGATTGGATTTTCGGTAAAGGGAATTTCAAATGGCATACATCAGGAGTATGTGACGAAAATACGCATTGCGCCAATTGGAAGTATCTTACCATGGTCGTGGGCTGCATGCAATCGAGCATGTTCTTCATCTTGGAGAGCGAGTTGGTCCTTCGTAAAGTGGTCGACAATCCCTGCACCGAATGCGTCGCCAAGAACATTTATAGATGTACGGATACGATCTCTATATATTCGCCGGGCTTTGTAACCTCTCAAATGTCAACTTACAGAAGCCAATCTACGGCAACAATTAACGAGACATCCTTAACGGGTAGTCCGACAGCAGTAAGCACAAGAAGCATGGTAACGAGCCCAGCTGAAGGGACTGATGCGGCCCCGATCGACGCCAGGGTGGCTGTTAGACTAACAGTAACTACTTGGCCTATGCTTAAGTCTACCCCATTCATTTGAGCGATGAAAATAGCTGCAACGGCTTCGTATAACGCAGTTCCATCCTACAAAGTCTGATTATTGCGGTAATTTAGATGCTCACGAAACCATATTAATAGTTGCACCTATCGGTAGAACAAATCGTGCTACTCTCCTATCCACGCCCAAATTGTCTTCAAGACAACGGAAGGTGAGCGGCAGCGTAGCGGAACTAAAGGCTGTGAGTGTATGCGCTGTAGAACATTTTGATGTACCTGGAAGCGGTTCCAAGGGCAGTGATCCATGCTTGAAGTAAGCCGCGCATGAATACAAAAGGATTTTTCTTAGTCAGAACGAAAAACAGCAACGGCAAACTAATTAGTGAATGTATCAGCAAGCCTGATAAAACAGTGACCATGTACATGGCGAGCATGCGGGCAGTCTCTGCAAGATCACTGATTTCCAAGATTTTTCCCATTATCAAGCACATGATTCCGAAAGGAGAATACCTAAAATACATGATTATACAGCGTCATTGAAAGAAGACAAAACTCAATTCGGCAAAGTGGTTTACAGTAAAGTAACTGAAAGTTGAGACGTTCTACAGGTACTTGAGCAGATCAATACATTTGAGCCGGTCTATTTTTTTGGGAATTTGAACGGATCTTTTCAAGTACGAGTGACCTTTGCAATGAGCATTTTGCAATTACCTTATGTTCACGAAACATTTTCCTAACGACGCATGCTTGTTATAGGATGTACAAAACGTGCGCTCTCGATATGGACAAACTCCTGTTGAGCATTGCTCATTTTGTGTGCCATTTAATCAAACGACTTCATAATCGCACATTTCAACAGTGGCGTCATTGGCGATAGGACATTTTTCATCCGATCGCACTTTTTTGGTGTGATTGATAAACCCCCCCCCATGAAAATTAATGCGCAGTAATTTTCGCAATTACAGTTGGCGCACATTGTCTGACGCGCAGATACCATATCTACAATGAATATAACACACATAATCAGTTTTGTTGTAAACTGGAGATGAGTATAGTTCCCCCTGCCACATGACGTTCACTTACCACATGACGATCATAACAAGGCCCATAATCACTTTATCCATAGCAACGAAAAAGTCAACGATTATTTGTGCTTCCTCACCCAGCTGAGAAACCATGATACCAAAACCAATGCAAAAGACGATAACACCTGAAAATAACTGAAATTGCCGCAATTCCTTGTCCTTGTCTCACCAAGAACATTCATTCCCGGGGTATATTCAACACTTGGAACTAACTTATCGAATGTCCCGTTTGCCAATGCCGCCAAAGTATCGGTGTCGTTTTTCTTGATGATTTTTGGCCTTACAACAACATATTTTGTTTGAACTTGTTGAAATGTCGCCTGTACGACATTTTCTGGGAACATATTTCTGAAATCCTCATTTTTTGTAGGGAAATCGTAATGATAACCATTCAAAAACAAGAATTAGGTATTCTTACCTTATAAGATCAAGAAATGTGTCTAGGGTGCTTACTGTTTTCCCTTCCATCCCTTCGCCAAGATCTTCCTTGATGGTCGGATCACCCGGGTGTATCATCAGAACCAGCACAATTCCTGTCTGAAAATATCCGTATGTACACGATCGTGTGCGCTTTTAACTAAATGCGACCTACAATAACTGCCAAAATTGTTGTGCTGATGTAGTACAGGATAGCTAATGATCCCATTCGGCCGGATTGCTTGGCATCCAATTGTGCAAGACCTTAAATACGTTATGTTGAACAGGATAAACCCACATGTCCACTGACCTGATATGAGTGAACTCATGATAAGTGGAAGAATCATCATTTTCAGCATATGCATAAGTATCTCCCCTGGAAAACTGAGCAGCATAATCGTTTGAGGTTGAAGTCTTTGCGAACGAAGCAAAAAACCAAAGAGTGCGCCGATCAGGACAGAACCAATCGTGAGGACTAGGAGCAAATTTTTTCGTATCCAGCTCATGTCTGGAGCCTGCAATGGTAAGATAAACACGGTTTTGCACAAATGTCTTCCACGCGATTTGGAAACACCCTCCGCGAAAGAAGTGCATAAGCCATTTTGAGTATGAACTCGCAGGAATGAAAAGTGAAGGTGGGGGCACCGTTGAAAGACTGGAGGGAAACGTTTAAAGCGATATGTCGTTGTTCGCTTCCAGTCATGTAGTGGTCGACAATTGCTGCTTGCAACATCGATTACGCGCTTCGTCTCGCCACATTGACTAAGCGCAGTAATTTCCTACACAGCCGGTTATTTGGTATATCAACGATTATAGGTTTTGACGGATAGTCGATTTCAGCGGTCCGCGACAATGTGCGTAAGAACAGAGACGTTTTTTCGTTTCGTTCCCTTCTACTCATTCTAGTTTATGCTTGCAAAGGAAGTGCAGCAAATCTAGAAAGAACAACGAACACTGTCAATCACGTTTATGAAAGAACACCATGATTGAACGATTATAAAAGGGTATCTTGAAGTTATCCCTTCGCGCAATTCTCCACCTCTTAAAAGGAAGCCCCACCCATACGTTGCGCGTTGTCGGCAGGCAAGAGGTTGTGGCAGAAGAGAGCGGAAGCAGTCATAGCAAAGAGTATTTATTAAATCAATATTAAAAAATTACTGACGTTTAGAATTTTCTTTGAGCGACATGGAAAATTATTGCCGCCACGCTTCCGCTGTCGTTTCCAGCCACGCTCATTACTTTGCACTTTTACTTTGTCGCTGGAAATGGTGGCCCCTCTTAACATAAAATAATAGATCTTAACGAAAACGTATCAGAAGATGGCTTCACGCTTCGTCTACACTACTTAGGAAATTTCTAATAGAGCAAACAAAAGCTTAGCTCTATTTTCAATTTTTAATCGGATTAGATGTGGTAAGAGGAAGAACGGCGAGGTAGAGGGAAGGATGCGAACATGCAGTCGAAATAGACACGCCTATGGAAACGCGAGCACGACATACATGTAGTTGTTGTTGTTGCAGACCATTTTTCTGTTCGCCTCCGAAAGTGATGTTTTTCGGGTAGCTGTCGAAAGGCAGCGACGGATCGAGGGGCGGATGCAGTAGTTAATGTTTATACAGTCCAACAACTTCAGAAATTTTGTGCAAACAGATAATCGCGCGATCATCTGTTGCTGCTTTGGATTAGTGCAGGGGACGTCGGACGCTAATTGTGCCTGCGTGTCTCAAGAGCTTTGCTTTAACGAAAAAAACTAAACAAGCAGTGACAAGTTAAGCAGAAGAGAGCGAAGAGAGCGATAGCATGTTTAAAACACAGCCGGCTTTTAAATTCTCGCAATCGCAAATCTCAAGTGTGACTTCGTGCTATGATTTGCTTGTGTCGCCATGAAGTGGTACTAAGAAATTGGTGCACCATTGCACTATATGATATAAACTTGTTGCTATGGAAGAAATTAAACAATTGCGGTTTGTGTGAGGTACAGGAATGATGGAGATCGCAATTTTGCAATTTAAATATTTTTCTTAATACTCTAAGTCCAAAATTAGTGCAATAGAAACAGCGCCGTCTCTCAACATTCGCGAACGTTGCTGGTTGACCGACATTCATAAAACGTATAACGGTTTTCGTCAATATTACTATGCATGCATGGTAAACAAGCCTTAAAGACGCACAAGATGCCAATTTGTCGCATTTTAATCGACTACATCGACTCGAATGCTTTTCAGTAATTACAGATAGTTTTGAATATTGAAGAATCGTCGCCAACCAAAGCACGTAAACCGAACCAGAGTCTAGGAAGGTCGCCCATTGCACCATTACACCGAGTGATTAATGCTCGTTCTACGGTAACCGACACCCACAGTTTAATGCTCTCAGCAGTTTGCGTTTATGCAGACATTCAAAGATACATGTAATTTAATATTGAGCAGCAAACGGACAGTTTTGGTGACATGTTATGGTATTGTTGTGTTCTCTATGCAATAGTCCTATATGTATTGTTTTCCTGTCGACTGTCAATTTTTCTTTGGACAAAGTTTTCAATCACTCTTACTTCACACTGTGCCGATATTCGCAGTAAAGCGCAACAGAGATGAGCGCAATTACATATTGCGTAACAATGCGTTGAAATGACGCTTCATATCATATGAACACAAAATTGATCTTCGGAAATATGCTATCAGGGTATTGTGTATTGTGGGTTCAGTTCCGTTGGATGTGAAGAAAGGGGCACAAAGTAAGTGACATGAAACGATTGCTGAAATATTCGACCCTGTTGCGACTCGGCTTTTTTATCAACATGATTTCGTGTATTTTGGAGGAAGCCGGAAGCTAGCGGGGCCTTAATGATGTCCGTGGCAGCACATGCATATCTCATTTGAGCAAAAGTTCGATCCTTGGCATCGTATCGACGACGGACGATAAATGTTCATGTAACATTTTTTGTGAAAATTTCGAGTAAATTCTGACTGTACCTTCCGTGTTCAGTTCTTCTCAGCGGACGATGTGTTTCCATTATGCTTCCGCTTCCTCTAGAATGTTCTAGAATATTCAAAAGTTCCCTTGCCCTCAGTGTTTTGCGCAGAGGTATGGGTTAGATCACAAATGACGGTGCAGTAGTGAACTACTAGCCAACAACGTCGATGACGGTGAGAACAGTGTCTACTTTATAATGCAGAGGAATGATTATGGCAAGCCCGTTGTCTTGAATTGTAAAATTGAAGATATTGCATGCAGAAACGAATTCGAATGTCTACCACTGCATTGAAACGGATGGCTGCAAAGTGGTGCACAGTATATTCGCCTTTGGATGATATGTTTTCTGAATGTTTTCGAGTTTCGTCCTGCCAAGGAGAATAAATGAAAAGGAACTACATAGGAACTACAGCTGCTTCTTAATTTGCAACGCGATCATAAATTAGATGCGATAATTTTGAAGCGCTAACTACCGATTTCATTTAACGTTGATTACAACTGATCAGAGCCTGCTCATCACAAAGCTCATCACAAAAGCCTGCTTGCGGATTTATAAACTGCAACAAGTTTTATTGGCTCGGAGTTTACATGGAGATCGCCTGTTCGTACTTTACTATACTACTTTACTTGCACGCGATTTCCTGTTGGTGATCAGTTTCTGTGGTCAGTTACTGTGTGTTGAGGTGAATTGTTCTTTCAAAACCGCAACGGTAGTGCAATGGTACCTTCGTCGTTTCATCGTCATTGCATCCAGTTCAATTTTACAAAGGAATCTTCGTCTTGGATCGAGCTGAAAATTAGCATACACACACCTAAACATGTAAACACCCTTTGGAAGTTACGTTCACAGGGCTATAGCCAACATCGCCAGCTGGGATAAACAGGTGTGTGAACTGGGTAATACATTTTATGCTATTTTAAGGGTCCGGGTTCGACTCCGCTTCCGGTCAACATTTTTTTCCGCTTATGCAGCATGTATGTGCAGCTTAGTAAAGGTAGAAACGAATACATTGGTGCACAGTATTCGAACATAGTATCCGAACCATACCCACTTCATAAAGCCACATCATACGTACGTGCAGTCAATGTTTACTTCGAAGGTTCTGAGAACTGCACTCGAATAAGTTGTTGTGTTTATTATTTACGTCGGAATTAATGAAAGATCATTATCTGGAAAGTTCAAAACACTTGAAATAAGATCAAAATTATAGGAGACGACATTATTAAAAAATTGCTATGCACTGTTATCTTTATCCATTAAATTCTGTTTGCTTATATTCAGAAATGTTACAAAGTATTCACTTAATCAGGGCTTTGATACAAAAGCTTCCCATTTGCTAATGGTGTGCTGGAGAGATGTTTACAGAGCGATATTCGATATATACGCAAATGTCCATATATGTGTAAATTTTGTAAATTGCGTGTGGATGAGTTTAGCGATCAATCAATGTGATCAATCGCGATTTACTTTATGGAGTCGGAACCGCAGAAGTTATTTTACGTGAAATTGAGATAATTCAGTAAGCTGGTTGACGTGGAACCGTAAGCTGGTTGACATATGGTAAAAACTGCACTTATAAAGTCTGTGCGAAAATCTATGCTTTACGTAGAATTTCTGGGAAGATTCTAATCTACCGCGTAGCTAACATGCATAATTAATTCAGTTACGCCCGTTGTTGATCATGAGGCTGCGCATTACAGTGAGCGCACAGTTGTCAAGAACACTCTTATTTACGTTCGTGTTTGGCGTTCCAGTTTAAGCGACGTTCGTGCTTGAAGCGTTCAGCCCGTATCCGGGCACGAGCATCCAATTTACATAATTACACAGCTTGAAGATTCGGGTTTTTGCAGCTGCTTTCGTTCGGTTAACTGGTCTTGCCAAGCAACGGACGTCAACCTTTCGCTACGCTCTTTGAATTGCGGAGAGGTAAGAGCATTCATATTATTTCGCCATTGCATTTCTATTCTCGGGGTTAATAGATTAACATGCGGCTCTCCTTATTCTGTGAAAGCATGCTTGTGACTTTTGATTAAAATTCAGGCTGATATATACGCCGTATTACACGTCGTGCACATATGGACTGCATATTATATTGCACAGAGTGCAAAATAAACGTTTCTATTCTGTTTTTTCTTTTATTTCGCTGTTGCAATTGGCGAATGTGACGACAACATTGATGAGAATCTTTTTAGTCATTTCTATTTCGCATTACCGTAATTTCACAGAGTTGAAAGGATTCGAAGATACTTGCGGTACAGTAGTATAGATTTATGGCGGTAGGCCTAGGCACCGTTCACTTTTGAGCATTAAGGGACACCAATCATTCTACTGCGCTATTACTCAGGTGGACAGTTACCTCAATGTTCTTTTCGTATTTCCTTACTAATACAAATAAGGACACATGTGATCTACTTGGAATTTTTTTAAACAAGTCCTCATATTCTAAATATTTAAATGTTGTAGTTTATAACTCTTATTATAGTTCGTGTACGATGCTCGATCCGTATTCACATCCTGAGATACTCCTGGAATAGTAAAAGTACGTGTTACAGTTCATTTAGATGTTCCCGATGGAAATTGCGTTCACAATCAATTGTTATATTTCGGGCATTTTGTCTATTCTTCTTACAAGTGCAATGTTGTACGCTATCATATTTCACACTCCATCTGAAATGAAGACATACCGAATGTTCCTGCTGAATATTTGTGTATCTGACTTCCTGGTTGCCTTCGGAATGACGTTTATTCAGCCAATTCCAGCAAGCAGCCGAAAAGAGGTGAGCTGATTATTAAGCGATGTTATGACGAATTTCTATACTCTTAACACACATAGTTGTGCGGTATAGCAGGTGTATTCCGACAACAGTATCGGTATTAATCCGTAAATAGAAAGGAATTGCAGGTTTAGTTCCGTATTCCTGTACTATTTACTACAAAAAATAACATATTATAATCAGCATGACCTTAAATTTCTAGATCGAGCGACCAGCGAATGATTCTGGTATCAGTTATGTTATAATGGGTCCAATTGTTTATTTTGTTCTTCCCCCCATAAACCACATAATTACCTGCATTTTCTGTGGTGTCCTTCTATACAACATATTGACTTTACCTTACTGCTTCTTGTACCGCTACGTTTCACTGATCTACATCGATGGACAGCGTTTTCTTCATAAAAAAACGGTTTGAAAACTTTTCAGAAATCAGATTAAGTAAACTCTTTCATAGGTGTTCTTTGCGGTAATCGCAATCATTGCACTTGTATGCTGCTCAGTGTCGTTTTTCATGGTACTCGGTGACATGCCAAAATTTCCAGTCCCTGAAATTAAGGACTGGTCGGAGTACTACACACACAAAAGCGATACGGAAGAAGTAATGTTCGGAAATCTTATTCATATGGATTTCCACGTCTACTACATGATCGGTATTTTTGCATTTTGCGTTGTGTTTGGCTACGCCTTACTGACGTTTTGCGCTGTACAGATATTCAGGTAAAAAAGAATCAAGCACGTTAAGCAACTGATTCTTTTTTAGGACGTTATACGCTCGGAGAAACGAACTAAGCAAGCGAACACTTGAACTACAACGAAAACTAGCTCTTTCTCTTGCTTGCCAGGTGAGAACACGCAATGGGCCTGCGTCATTCCCATATATTAATCTCGTACTATGTCAACGATCGAAATTTATTAATCTCAGCTGATGCATATGAACTGCAAGTTGGAAATTAGTGGGCTTTAGAACCAGATTTAGCAGTTAGAGCATTAGAAGCAATTTTAAGAAATTGAGCTATTACGGCAAATTGCAAATTAAACTTTTATGATATCATGATTCATGGCCGCACCGAGCGAAAGGAGGTTATATTCACTTTCAGGGCAAGCCCTAACAGTCAAGGTACCAAAACATTAGACGATAATGAGGCAAAGTGCTCAGCGACTTTTAAGACAACCTAGCATGTGCGATAGTCCGAATTTCTGCTGCACCATGATTTACCTTGTCGCACAATGACGTACATTTCGTTCATATTTCAGTCCTCGCTTCCGGTTATCTTTGTTGGCATTCCAATAGCCATAATTTCAACCACAATCGCAACAAACACATATACAAAAACCATCAATGGCGTGGCAACTGTGACCTTCTCCTACCAAGTTGTATTTAGCCCACTGATCACTTTTATTTTTGTCAAGCCCTATCGTAAGGTGTTACATGTCAGGTAAATCAGCATTGTTTATTTATGATTAATGAACCCTGCTTCAGATTTTGGTTTCAGTCAAAGAAAATTTTTAACAAAGTTGTTCTGCCCACAACGTCAAGCAATCAGCGATCAGTCATGGTAATTACGGGGTCCTTTCATAGGTAATTGCTTAGGCAGAATCAGAAGATCGGTAAAAATGATGCATGTTCTGGTTTATTTGATAATTTTGGATAACACTGTTGTCATTTGCCAAGTGCCCTATCCTTAATAATTTTCTGAAGGTTTTGGTAATGTGTTCGCTCGACATCAGCGTTGTCCCTGGCTTGGCTCAGAACTTTGTTCCATTGGTAAACAGTGTGCCACTCCCGCTCAGCGTAGGTGCGCAGAAGCTCTACGTGCATTGTCATGATATTGCGCATAAGGCTGTGGAGGGGTTCTTTGCCGTTTGAAACTGAAAAATGTACATTATCACATATAAATGTATGTTGTTTTACTGTTTGAAACTGCTGCGTGAATGCTCTCTTCCAAGTACTTTGTGTCAACATACAGATGCCGCTCCTGAGGCATGATGCTATGCGTAACACCAGAGACCAACGATGTGGTTTGGGTTCCAGTACTTTTAGTCGATTGTTGTCCAGGACATTGAGTTTGGGTCGCACAACCTTAAATGTAAGAGACAGAAGCCGTTGTATTTTTTCAATGCTTTTGGTTGTTTAGCAAATAATTGTACTTACTTCGTCTAGGTCTGGGAAGTGCTCGATCTGCTGTGATAGTTCGCGCTAGGGATCGTGACATAACATGCTCCGACGTACAGCTAACAGAATGTTCCACGTTTCTTGTGTTTCGTTTGTTGTTTGGACGTGAAGGTGATAATGGGTGCTCCCGATGCGTGGTTGATGTTGACCCTCCGGTTGTCTGCGAAGGAAAGTTTGATTCGTTACGCTGCTCTTGTTGATAATCTGACGAACGCCTCAACGACTTGCGTTCCGAGAAGTGCAAGGACTGCTCTGACACATTAATTTCCTCAGAAATGGAGTCTTCCACTGAGGTTGAAATTTCGTCAATAGTAGATGTTCCTTCATGGTCGCCAAATTTTTTAAACAGACAAGACTTCATCTTCTTTTGGGCGACGAGCAGTTTCAACCTTCTATCGCCACCGTCAAATGTCATCCCGTCGTTTTTTTGTGTTTTATCGTCGTCCAACTCTGTATCGCTCTGTTCCTGGTATTTCACCGAGCCAACATTGTATAGAGTCAAATCGATAGATTGCTGAAGTTTTCGAAAATCCTTGAAAGACACTGACGGCTTTCTGCCGGTCGCAATTGATGAAACATCGAGGTCGATCAGAGATGAATTGCGCTGCTGGGAGAAACAGTGTTCTTCATCGTCTTCCGATAATGAGAGAAGAACGTTCTCGACATCTGACGAATCTGTGAGTCTCAAAAAGTAGTAATAAAAGAGTTACTTCTAATACTACCCTCTGACAAGTTATCGGTTGTCCCTTCCTTCGATAACTCTGTAAAACGAAGAGTGGCATCTCCTCCCGCTGAAAAGTGTTTGTGGAGTAAGAAAAATGCGTGCAAGAACCTTCTGCATTTGACGGATACTTTAACTTCAGAATCGGCATTTTCCTGAAATCCGTGAAAATGATTACACACCATTTAGGTCGTACTTTTTTGGAGACTCAACGTTGTCCTTCCTTATTTCTGCTCCTGTTCGTATACTTTTCTGGAGTGAGCAAAGGTACGACTAAGCATTAAATTATATACATAATAAAGTGCATATCGTTATATACTACCTCCGCGCGAAACGGCAGTTTTTCGTTGCGCACCTTTTGGTTCGCATACATGGCTTCAACGCACTCCGAGAAATGACAATCGATTCTGAAGTGAGCCAATTCGCGACCGCGGCATCGTTAGTGTCGTCATGACTACGAACAACTCATAGTAACTGCTCTCGACACCCACACGGTCAGCGACGATCATCAAACAAATGTTTACGCATTTCGCCGAAAATTTGGTTATAAAGACTTTATAGCGATCGTCAATCTTTTAGAGAATATGGAAACAACACAGTTCATCAGTGTGAAATGTGCAAGGAGGCCCGCTTTCTTACTGGTTCAGAGAGGCTTGACCCATCGGTTTCAAGTCTGCAGAAATTTTGAATTCGGAGCCTGTATTCTGTACGATATCTTCTACCGTGAGACCTTCTCGAATTTCAATTAACGTTAGGCCTTCAGCTTTGTCGACATCGAATACAGCCTAAAATTTGTTTCGTGAAAAGCATCCTAATTTCACACTGACCATATCTGTAATGATACGCGAAACAACACCTTTGCCCGTTAGCGGCAAGTTACACTTCTTGAGAATTTTGTGCTCTCCTTTCGTAGTATGCTCCATGGTAACGATCACCCGAGATCCTGGTGCGCTCACAAGATCCATAGCGCCGCCCATCCCTTTCACCATTTTCCCGGGGATCATCCAATTTGCCAAATCACCATACTGCGAAACTTGCATTCCTCCAAGAAGCGTGATATCGATGTGGCCTCTGGAAAATTTAAGCATTTTCTTAGAAATTAGGCAACCTCCTACTAACCCGCGAATCATAGCGAACGACTCATCGCTTCCAAACACAGTTGCTCCTGGAAGCAGAGTGATTGTTTCTTTTCCAGCATTAATGAGATCTGCGTCCTCTTCTCCTTTACGTGGGTAAGGTCCCTGAATATGATGAATATAGTAAACTGATTTTAACCAGCAAAAGAAGTACCACACCGATAACGCCGTTCTCACTTTGCAGATGTACCGTAATTCCTTTAGGAATGTAGTTAGGACAAAGCGTAGGAATACCAATGCCAAGGTTAGCTATAAATTATAGTACACATTCTTGGGTACTTGTACCAATCGCATACCATACATGCCGTCACTGAATTCTAGTGCAGCTCGGCGAGCGATAATTTCTCGCGTTTTGGCTGCAGGCGTGGTTGCAGCTTCCACATGGTCTTTTGCGAACATAAGGCGCTCAATCGGTTTCTTGTAGCTCGGTCCTTTCACTAGTCTGTGACAGAAGATAGAGGGAACATGGACCTAAATAAGAGTTTTGCGCGCGACATCATTTCACAATAAATAAACCTCACTCGGGGCGAGTTTACCCACTTCCACAATTTCTTCTACCTCTATAATCGTGGTCTTCGCCGCTTTACACATTGGAATATTGAAATTTCCAGCAGTTTGTCTAAGTGAAACATTAACAAAAGTGCAAAAACGCGTCGCACCTGAAAACAACGTTTCCCAGTGTATCTGCCTTCCATGCTTTAATCAGAGCGTAGTCGCCCCAAATGGCCTCCTCCATAACGTAATCAATGCCGTTGAAGTTTCTTGTTTCCTTTGCAGCACTCGCTTCTTCTATTTCAGCCTTCGAGCCCTTTTTATACTTGATCGGGGCGCCCCCCTCTTGAATCAATGTGCCGTACCCAGTTGGGGTGAAGAAAGCAGGGATGCCTGCTCCAGCTGCTCGAATCCGTTCGGCGAGAGTTCCTTGGGGAGTAAACTCTAATTCAAGCTCACCAGCCAAGTACTGTCTTGCGAACTCAGCATTTTCACCAACGTACGATGAAATCATTTTTTTGATCTGGTTCAAGAGGAGGCGTAAAGATCATGCTAAGTAATTTTTATACCTGTCGCGACTGCAGAAGTAAGCCAAGTCCAAAGTTGTCCACGCCGGCATTGTTGCTTACACATGTCAGATTCTTCACGCCGGACTGCACCAGTCCATTGATGAGATTTTCTGGGATGCCGCACAGACCGAAACCACCGACTAGCAATTTTGACCCATCAGGAATATCTTTCACCGCATCTGTTGCACATTCGTAGATCTTTGCGTCTCTTCGACTTGTTGTAGAGAATCTATGGGCAGCAAGCAATCGAATGACACTGATCTAAACAGCAAATAGTTACTTCATCACCGTACTTACCTTCGTTCCAAGTACTTGCCTTCATTCCAAGGCGCCCTGCAGCAGTTTGGGATAGGTTCATTTTAGGTGGTCGCAGTGAATACTGAAGGTAGGAAAAGTTTGCGGTGCGATTGTCGTGTTTGTGCCGAGCGTACAGCAGTACGGCTACTGAACACAGTAAACACCGTCAATAAGGAGCGGTTATCTGTTGCTGTGATAGAACAGACAACTGTCTGCTTGCAGTTTATAACAGCTCTCTGTTAGATCAAGGTTCGACAACTAGAGAAAACTACCACAATGCAGACATTTGCTGCAACACACTGCTGTGTGATATGAACACGACACCAACTTTGTGATGTGAGAACGAGACAACATCCGCTTGCATAACCTGTTTTATCACGAAATGTTCATGGGAAGAAATTTGTAATTGCGCTTGACTAATAACCGTTCTGCTTTGCATATTCAATTATTAGAGCGCGTTGAAAAATGAAAACAGCGAAGATGCCAAACTCCACCGCAAACGATTGATAAAACTACTGATTACCGATCGGAGGCGCTCAGCGACATAGGAAAACCAGTTCGATTTCGATGAAAGCAGTCCATTTCAAAGATAATGTCAAGAAAAACAGCAAAATCCTTCACCCTGCTGATAACCCATAATGTGCTCTTCCTACGTTATATTGTTCTTTGGAATTTATATAAAGTTCTAACATTCGGTTATGGAAAATGAAATTCCGACCTCATCGACAACTAATGATTTATCATCAGAAGCTTGAAGAGGCGCCGTTTCCACTTCATCATCACCGACTGAGACGTCAGGAACTGTTGATACTGGCGGAAAACGTTCAATCCACTTCGGATTCTGCGGCTGATCTCGTTGCTGTGATCCCTCGTAAGTCTGACTTCTTGCCCAAGGTAGATGAAAGCTTCAACTTGTTCCAGGGCTTCACCATCTAGTTCGATCGTCGTTTCTTCCGTCGCGAGGATCTTCGTTTTCACGCTGTTTATCTTCAGTCCACTTTTGTATGCTCTTTCCTTTAGTTCGTTCATCATTTGTTGTAGTTCAGCTTCTGAAGATGCGACCACTGCGAGAACGTCTGCGAAACGCAGGTTGGAGAGCTTCTGGCCGCTGATATTTACGCCGAGTTCTGTCCAGTCCAGCTCGCGAAAGACTTCTTCAAGCACCGCCGTGAAGAACTTCGGATTGATCGTGTCACCTTGCCGAACCCCTCGCTGGATGTTTATTGGCACTCGTTCTTCTCCAAGGCGAATGTGAGACGAGGCCTGCGAGTAGATGTTCTGCAGTAAGTTGACGATTTGAACTGGAACTGCTTGTCGTACAGCTGCCTTCCAGATTGCGTTTACTTCTACGGAGTCGAATGCCTTTTCGAAGTCAACGAAGGCGACGAATAACGACATCCGGTACTCTCGCGTCTTCTCCAGCAGTTCGTTGATGGCGTGCAGATTGTCGATTGCGGTTGGTTGGTTACGCGGCGTCCAACGTAAACTCAATCCGTTTCACTAAGACCTTCGTCAATAATTTGTAGATGACGGAGAGCAGCGACATCGGTCTGTAGTTCTTGACCAGGAGCGGGTCTCCCTTCTTGAATAGAAGTATCGTCGACGAATCGGTCATCTTTTCTGTGACTTGGCAGTTCCGCAGGCACCAGTTGAAGATTTTGGTCAGAGGACGGAGGAAAACGTTCTTGCCGGTCTTCAACATCTCCACCATAACTGCGTCTTCTCCTGGGCTTTTTCCGGTATGCATCTTTTTCAGAGCTTCTTCTATTTCACATTTCAGGAACTCCGGGCACTCATCTGTCGTTATTGGCGCTTCATACTCGACGTTCACCGTGGAGGCATAGAGGTCTTCGTAGAAGTTGCTTACAGCTCGGTGTAGTTCTGTCGTCGTTGAGCAGAGATGGCCATCTTCATCGCGCAGTTGAATGATCCGCCTTCTTCCTGTTGCGGCTTCGTCACGTATCTTCCGAAGACCTCTCGCGTTCTGCACTGCTGCTTCAACCAGTTGACGATGGTAATCGTTCATATCGTTGCGCACTTCACGTCGAACCATCTTGTTCAGCTCCGTGAAGGCGATCCGTTCTTCAACGGTTTCCTGGTGCTTCCGCATCTCGTGTCGTTGTCCGAGAAGATCGACGGTGTTCGGCTTCAGTCGCCTCTTCTTCTCGGCAGGGTCTTCGGCGAACTCAGCGGTTTCCTGGATGTACTTCACCAGATCGGCGTATCCATTTTGCGTCTCGGATTCGATCACAGGTGGGTTTGCAGTTAGCGCCATTTGGAAGAGTTCTCGGTTTAAGCGTTTCCTTGTCTTTGGCTGTTGCTGTTCCCTTCTGACTGTCGAGCTCGGATGCTGGATCACTGCTCGTACAATACGGTGGTCGGAGCCGACGTTGTTTGATCCCAGGACGGTTGAATTGCAAAACTGGATGGAGCGTGGTGCAAGAACATAGTCAATGCAGTTCTTCGTCATTCTGTTCCGTGCAATCCACGTCCATTTGCGTCCTGATCGGGTAGAAAGAGTTGACCGACCGCAAACCGAAGTCTTCGCAGAAGTCTACCAGAAGTTGTCCTCGGGCGTTTCACACTGTTGATTTATAAACGTAATATCACTCGGTCAAATAGAACGACCTCACTTTTCAGTTGACACACAGTAAACAGTGGGATACTGGTAAAAGTGGCAACTTTTCGGAAGGAGAAAGTTTTGTCGCCTTGCTAAAGAATTCAGTTTCAAAACATACAATTACTCGGTGAACTTCCTCAACATTTCTTGCCACTAATGTTGGTATGGTTTGGTTGCCCAAAGCGGCCATGTGTTGGTACACTAACAGGCAGCAATATCAAAAACGAAGGCTCACACAGAACTTTCTGCGAAAATGGCTAACAAGAAGAATGGAGCAGATAGTTCGTACCTATTAGCACGTACTATAGAAAAAGCAATTTCCGAAAATATACATGCAGCATTCTAACCTAATTAGACATCCTAAAGATACGAAAAACTGGCATTTGTTACCGGCATTGAATATTTTGGCTGAGTGCAGATCGCAGAAACGTGCCTATGCTCACCGTACCTGCTGTTTGCTAGTACGTTATTCTAGATGTGGTATTGGCTTACTTTTCCAGCTGTATTTCAATATTGTTTTTGCTTTTTCATTCTTGTCTTCCTTATTTAGCCCATCCAACAGCAGTCGCACAATTCTATATGACCTATACGGGGCGAGCTATGGTAGTTTGCACTCTCTTTTCATGTGTTTATGCGAATATTGGGGATCTGGACACATCACTTTCAAATACTGACGCGCTCAGAGTTTCGAAAGATATTTCAAGCTGTGTAATAAAGGACGTCGACGATCGTGCGGGCCTCCACTCCGCTGGCCAGTTACACCTCCTCCTCCACACTTTTGTTATTACATCTGGAAGGCCACATATCCTGAGCCTGTTCCGTTCACTCTTTGCGCTACTCTCTTCCTCTGCTTCAATTGATAGGGAAATCAAATCGATGTTCCTCACATCGTAGATACACCGTACCTATCTTCCTGTACGCGAAATACAGCTTGTGAGGTGATTTGTTTCAGAAATGTCTGAAGAAGGATTTTGGTTATTCGAAGGGATAGAAGAAGAGCCATATGGCTTGTTACCTCTTGTCAATCTTTCCGCAAAAGGTGGACCAACTTCCACCAAGCAGGTTGAACGCATTGGGTCATACCAATGGTATCTGAACGACGACACGCCAACTATCTTGGTATGTTTTTGAACATGTGCTGGTTCTATGACAACTGACCTGGCGTAGTATGAATTGAAAATAACGCATTTTTTTTTAATTACTTCCATTTGTTTTTAGGTGCCAGGTAATCCAACTGAGTCATTTTACTGGCCAGGAGGAAGACTTCCCCAAGATCACGGAGTGCTAATCTACGATGTGAATCATATGAAAGTTCCGAACGGCTCTTTGGATACGGCTATTCTTGCAGCAAAACACTTAACTGAGAAAACAAAAAAGCCTATTGATTTCAACGAATATGACTTCATCACCGATGCGGTTAACCTTCAAAAGCTTTTTGCATTTGCACAGGAAGCCGGCGACGGATTATTCCGAATTGATTGTGAGCGAGTCGGGAAAACAGTTCTCCTTTCTCGGTAAATTTTTCTATGAAGCAAATGCTTTGAAAGCGTGTATTAGAATGGAAGCATCGGATTTGATGGAAATTGCCCACGTCACCTTCGATCAAGCGCTTAAGAGGAAAATGACTAAATCGCGTAGCAAACACTCGATAGGCCCACACTTCCAGCTTGTGAGCTATAAATTTGGAAATTTCAAAATGCTTGTCCGCTATGAAGTTGATTGTGCCGATTATACTGCTGCAAAGGCAGCACCAGTGGATGTGGAGGCGCACGATGGACCACTCGGAGACAAGAAGACATTCGAAGAAAATCCGAACATCTCATTCGTTGAGCATGGCAACTCGCCGAAATATGTCCCAATACAGCTCTTGACAACTTATCCGCAAGGAGCAGGCTTTCCATTCTTTACGTGGGCGCAGATGTTCTTTACGAACGCTGATCAAGTAGGAATTTAAAACATTGACTATTCACCTTTTCACCTTTAGGAAATTGTTGGATGGTTTAAAGGGAATGGAGACTTCGGAAAGCCTTCCTTTTATACCCTCCAGGACATTTCAAAACTGATGAAGCCGCTACCATATGTCGTCCTCAGCAAGGTTTGTCAAATAGAAAAACCCGAAGACAAATGTGTAAAATTCAGGTTCATGATTGCTTGAACAAAGTCAAGATGTTCCTGATGAAAAACGACTCCGCCTTCCGTTGCGCGCTCATCTGGAAAGGAAAGAATCATCTGGAAATATATGCAAAGGATCCATCTTGCAGTGGAGCCGTGAGTCCTGGCGTTAAATCGTATTTGGATACGGTGTGCAAAGAACCTGTTGAAAACGGTGAAGGGCCAAGTGAAGAATAGCGATTAGTTCTTGGAAGGAAGAGCGTGGTGCTATAAGTTGATTTAATTTGTGCATGTTATTTGATTAAATTATTCTCTGTGTTAATGTTAATGAACAATGGCGGTGCTCTTTCAGCGCGACTTGTGATCTTCCTGCTTTTCCATCTGAACTGGGTATGCGCGGGGTGGGGTTCCCGTGAATCGTGATGAACTTTTTGTAAACTAAAAACGAGTTCTAATTAGAAGATTTGTCCGGCTGCATGGTCGCCCATATTAAGGTATCAACGCCAGCTCGTTTCTACTGGGTGTACATAGCACTCTTCTGCTTCTGTCTTTCCTTCAGCTTTTCCATATGGCTGCTAGTGTGGATTTTAGAACACGATTAATTGTTGTTCTCCTTCAGGTAGTATTGCTTTGATACCATATTTAAGAATTTTCAATAATCAGTTCGGTTTTTAGGTGTCGGTAATTGCCGCAGTTCAAAATATTGCCGACGATATAAAGTGCGGAACGGAGTTTGGATGTTGGAGCATGCCGAAAGGGTGCAAATCAACTAGTTGTCACGGTTTTCTTAAATGGACATTTAACGGAACAATTCTAAAACTTGAAATGCAGGGAAAGGATCCTGCTAATTTCGAAAGTGGTCGATATATTGCTACTGGTTTTTCTACTGACGAAGCAATGGTGACTAGAAATTTCGAGACATTTGAACGATATTTAGGGAGATGATACTGTCATTGAATGCGTATTTCATGCAGATGGAACAGGCACTACGTATATATCTTATAATGGTCCGTCTTTTAACACCCAATTATTTGATGTACGTTTTCTCATATAGAGCGACGATTTTTGGTTTATTTCAGGCCACTCGTAAAATGCTAAGGCCCAGGACTGCCCTACTTAAGGACGGATATATGATCTGCCAAGTCGATATTGACTTAACGAAACGTGATAACCTTGTAGAAAGCGAGAAAAAACACGTGCTTGACATAAAAGAACATTCATGGATTCTTCAATTTGCCCGTGGTTTGGCTGACCCTGAAAGTAGGTTTTAAGATTATTCTGCAATGGACTTGATATTTAAGCCGGTAAGAAAGCTATTCATTCCCTGGGAGAAGACGATCTATATCCATGGACTACAGGTGAAGAAGTCGCCATATGCAGGAACTGTGCACGAAAGTTTACAGTTGTTAAAAATATGCAGCAGTTTTAGTTAAAAATATGTCGCAGTTTCGGAAAGTATATTTGCGTGTTTTCTAATTTTTTACTACGTTCGTGTGGAATGTTTTGAGGGGCACGGGGTAGTGCAAGTGTGCTGGCACTCGTAATTCCGCCCCTAAAGATCATGCTCCCAAAATTTCATCCAAAACGCACAACGCAGCCTAAACAACGACGAAAAAAACAAAAAACATAAATACAACTTCGCGGATATATATTTATCATTCTATTGTTTACGCACGCTCCAACTTTAAGTCGTGGCATAGTACATCAAACCAACAAGTATCCAAATATTCAGAGATAGAGAACTTATATGATTGCAAAGATCGTCTTCACAGAAGCAAATAACGTTCCTGTTAGTGTCCACGAAGTTTTGCACCATTTCATCCGCAAAACAGTGTCCTGACATTTGAGGACGATACGGACGTGGGTGATGCCACATTTCACTCCAGCATTCCCGATAGACAAATGAATCTCCTGCACGAAGTAAGGTAGGATGTGTTCGACATGGTAACATACCGTTATGGTAGCCGCGGAATTTCACACATGCCCCAGGTTGTTTCTTTGTATTCGGGCAGACGTGTATAGCAGCTCCCATAAACGTTGGATTGGTCGATATAGACGTGTCCGCACAGGAATCAACTACTCGGGGAATTTTCATGCCACCCTTCATGAATTGGAGCTATCTTCAATCAAACGGATTTACCTCGATCAGCACATCGATGAGTTTCGTCATGTTCTCCATAGATCGCTGTGGTGGAATTCCATTAGATCTCAGCGACGATCGGCCCCGATCGTTTTTAGCAAAGCAAGAGTAGCACGCAACTTCGCCCTTGATCCTGCTTCTGTAAATTTGGTCTGGCGCCTTTGCGACAGCTGAAAGACGCAATTAGATAGAATCTACGAAAGCCTGTGTGATCGTTACATGCAATCAAGAGGCAAATCCAAAATGCATCATCCGCGTGAGGCGGTAAATGTTAAAACTTGCGGATCTGCAGAACTCTGGGGATTAAGTTTGACTTAGCGACTTTGCAACAATAACATTTTACAATTGATCGAGTACATTGAAAAGAAATATTCCTTTATGCCGATTACCCAGTGTAACAACGTCGGTTAGGTCCCATTGTCTATCAAATAAAATGTTCGACCTCGGACTGCTAAATTGAATAAGCGGCGAATGGAGAAACGAGCCACGCATTTGCAATCTAGTTACTGCTGTGATACTACTGTATTGTTGCGCTTTTTAGGGTGACCAATTTACTATCTAAAAAAACGACTGCGCAATGCAAAAGGTATTGGTTTAGTTTTCAATAAACCGGCATATATTTCGTGTTAAATGGCTATGTGATAACATTTTACATACCATTACCGAGCAGAAGCAGGAACAGAGTTGAACATGTAACAGGAGCGTTTACGGAATGAATTTGTCTTTGCATCGACAAGGCAAACAAGTTGTTTCGATATATAGCAGAAGACAGTGGGCTCTTGAAGAGCAACTGGTAACCTCCACGTATAACTGAACGATTAAGGTATTATGAATAAGAAACTGTATAAACAAAAAGCGCCGTTATAATATGACACCTTCCTGGAAGAGGCACCTGTCTCTAACTTATTTTGAAAGCAACAGCCTACTGTGGCGCGCTTTTCTTTCAACAACAATCGGCAACAGCAAGGATGTTCGCTAAGAAAAGATCTTCGACGACAGAAGTTTCTATCGCTCGCTCTCAGGAGGCGCCGCCCCTAGAGAAGTGGAAGAAAGTTATTGGAGTTTTTCTGTTGTACTGTTGGCAAATATCGACTTTCTTCTCAGCTTCTCATCTATGATAAACCAAGTTAAGTTTACAAATACCCACATTATATATTTGTTCCAGTGCATACATATGGAGATTACACGCATTGTGCGCATTTGTAATCTCCATATGCTCTGGAACAAATATCTAATGTGTGTATTTATAAACTTAACTTGGTTTATCATAAATGGGAAGCTCAAAAGAAAGTCGATACAACAGTACATAGTTGAGCGAATAATACGATGAGCCTCTTAAGTGTTTATTATTCTTGTCAGGTAAAGTAAAATAGTACAAGCACAACGCATTGTCATTTTTTTTTGCCCATTATATATCGCCGTACATAGTTGTTGTATCGGCCGTTCTTGTCCATAAGCTCGGAGTGTGGTCCATACTCACGAAGACTTCCGTTTTCAAGAAAGGCAACTCGGTCGCATTTGATTATTGTCTCTAAGTGGCGAGCCATCCTTATACATGTACGACCGGCCATGGCATTGTCCAGTGAATGTTCAATAAGCTTAAAGCAACGATTGTGTGATAAGCTGAAGCAAACCACGAATGTCTGACCTGGCATGTAACATTGTTTGATCGACTGGCATCGTAATCGATAAGCAACAGAGCTGGGTTTTTGATTACCGCTCTTGCTATGGATAACCGCATGCTTTCGCTTTCGGACAGATGCACATTTTCTTCTCCGATTATTGTATCATATTTCTAAATTTCGGTGTTGGGCAAAGGCACTGTTTGAAACAAACTCACGTTAGGTAAACTATGAATGAAATGATCAACATTGGCTAAGGCGGCAACACGTTCGATATCAGTAAGCGTCACCGTTCCTTCTTTACCATACATCAGATTGTCACGTATTGTTCCGCAGAACAATCTTGGAAATTGGCAAATATACCCTATTTGCTGTCGCAATTTCTTAATTGCCATTAATTCAACACGAACTCCGTCGATTTCCTATGAATTGTGTGAGTCTAATAACTACTGAGTTTGAAGAACATACCAGTTCACCGCAGGTAGATCGATAGTATTGCTGAATCAATGCAAAAATTGCTTTTTTTCCTGCTTCGTTCGGACCAACTATTGCCAACGATGTCCCTTTCTCAACTCGCAGATTTATGTCGCGCAAAACATAGTTGTGGGGCTTCTGTGGGTATGCAAAAGAGACCCCAGAGAAGGTAACGGAACCACTTATTTCCTGAAGTGTTTCCTTTCATTTCCATGCAAATAACATATTAATTTCTTACTGGAGAAAGCTTTCCATCGTCTTTTGCCGCTATTCCATGCTCAACAATACCGAGCAACTCCTTGATTGCTATCCTGCTTTTCGTTATCTCCATTAGATACGTAATGACGTGCGTCGTCGCTGAGCTCCCAAAAAACAATGTCTGGACAACTCTAAACTGCATGCTGCTTGCATTAACCGAGAATATTTCACACTTGAAGATATTGAGAGGGATGCGAACAATGTTGCCCTGTTGATGAACAAGCAGCACAAAACCGTAGACATAAGAAAATACTTGTGCCACTAGTTGAAGACTGTTATTGCACGCATAACAAAATGCCTGAATAATAGAATGCCCAAATGTACGGTAAGAACTAACTAACGTAAAGCGGTGTATTCCAAAGCTCCTGTCTTGTTGTCGCTTCTGCACGTTCAACAAATCGACATACAATTTCCTGTTCAAAGGTTAGCAACTGTACGGTACGAATGTTACTTATGGCAGCTGTGGCTGTCTGGGTGTAAAGTGTCAGTATTCTTTCAATATAACGTCCTATAATGCAAACCTTTTGCGCGAGATGCCTTTCCCCCACTGCGAAGCGCTTTTTGTACGCCATCTTTGACATTACAAGTCGAATAGCGACCTGTAAAATAAAGAAAAGCGTAGAAACGGAAGCCAAGCTTTGATTGAGCCTGAAAGAGCAAACGATCGCTATTGCAAACGACAGAATTCCGAAAGCCATCTGAGCGAGATGAAGATCGAATAACTAAAAGAATTTCACGACTTTATTAACGCTGCGCTTGTGGTACCGTTATGCATTGGCGTACTCCACTTGATATACGAGAGGAAAGTTTTTCCGCTGTGTGCATCGGAGAATCAAAGTAGGACCCTTCCTGATGAAGTATCGCATATATGGTGCCCACCATCAGCCTGATTTTTATTTGATCGCCGGCCCAAGCACACACAAGACTCTGGAACGAAACATGTTAGCATTGAGGCAGAGACTTTCTCGTGGAAGCGATCTACTATGTCCGCAGTATTAAGCGAAAATTTCAAGTGTTGACCATGCGCTGTACTCTCGAACCACATACTTACGTAGGCAGAAGCAGATGCACCTGCGAGAACACCAACCGTGACGAATGTTATGAAGAGCTCTTGTGCTTCATCATACAATGAACCTGGAAATAGTATTGAAATGCTGCTCACAAATGAAGCTCAGTACCTGTGTACTCTCCAATTGCACTGAATGCGCTGCCGATTAGTGAAGCATATACAGGAATTGCAAGACCGTGAATAAAACAGAACAGCAACCCTATCGTATATGCAAGGCGGTATTTCTTTGCAACTGTCTTTACTACACTCATTCCATTCATGCGGCTATAACCGTTGTTTACTTCTGCAAAGGTATCCTCTTTTTCTGCCTTGGTATGGCTTGATGCCCGAGTTACATCTGAATTTCCGTCTGTCGGCGAACTGAGATCTAAAATTAAGCCAAGTAACATTGTTGCCAAAGTTCAATACTACTATAAGTTCCGCTTTGTAAGGCACGTATGGATGTCAATAAATAATGAATAGGTCTATTTAAGCTCCTTACCGACAAATGCAGCAAACCGAGCTCTGTGAAGGTTGACCTTTTCCTGTTGTTGAATTTCAATCATTGATTTATAGCTTCCTTGAAGTTGCATCAATTCGTCGTGTGTTCCTTTAAATTGCTTCAATGCCTCTTAAAAATAGATCTATTCCAAACCAATTTCAAGGATGCTTCCATGTTTCATAACAACAATTTTGTCAAAATGTCGTACATTTGTAATACGATGCGCGATTGCAATAGTTGTTCGTTCCTTGATGGCGTTAAAGAGAGCTGACTTAACAACGTTGCATGTTGTGCTCATGTGAATAAATGTACATACGTACCCTTACAAGACTCTCTCCCTGAGCATCGAGAGCGCTCGTGGCTTCGTCCAACACAAGAATTTTTGGCCTTCGCAGAAGTGCACGTGCTATTGCCAGTCGTTGCTTCTGAGCACGCGACAATGGGACGCAATCTTCGCCGTCGCCTACGACAGTGTCAAAACCCTGAAATACCAACGTGTTAATGATAGTTTATTAAGTGAATAAATTAGACATTGACCCTCCGGTCTCACGAATTGCATTCGACGGCCTCGCTCACCTTTGGTAGCACCAGTATGAAATCGTAAATATTAGCCATTTTGCAAGCAGCTATCATCTCGTCAACAGAAATGGTGTTATTTTGTTGACGAAGATTGAAGGAGACCGTGTCATTGAAAAGTATTGCCTCCTAAGCCTCTATCATAACCACGGCCACAAGCGGACAGTTCACAACCTGTTGTACCGAAGCTACAATATCCGCTCGTAGGTGTTGAGTATCTAGTTCACGAAGGTCATGTCCGTCGATTAGGATCTTAAAACATCTACGGTCAACAATTGGCTTATTACGTCATACTCGTCCTTTGATCGGGTCGTATAATCGGCTAATTAGTGCTGCCACTGTGCTTTTACCACTTCCATATTCGCCAACCAATGCAACATGCTCTCCTTTCTTGATTCTTAGTGAGAAATTACTTACAGCGTTGTTGGTTCCTTGATTGGGGTAGCTAAAGGTAACATCTTCAAATTCGATGCTTCCTTGCGCATCTTGTATTTTAAGTCCTTTTGGCATTGTTGAGCAAATCGGAGTTACCTCAAATTAATCAACGTTTACAGTTCATAAATTGGTAAGCAGTGTGAAAAAGTGAATACCGTTTTTATGATGTCATCAACTGCCGTTATAGTCGCACTCGCTTTGCACAGGTCGGATAAATTGTGACTTGCGAGAGCAAGCTGCACAGCACCGCTGATCATAGATACCATCATAGCAAATATGTCACCAGGTTCACTGACTTTCCGTATCTCATAGAGAAACGTACCATAGCTGAAAATTCCATGCGTGCGATCCAAATGCTTAACGTACAAAATTGAAAATCCAGCCGAAAGAAATACAACGAAAACGGAAACACCGGAGAGCAAAGCATTGGATGCGTTCATTTGTAAAGTATGACGTGCAGCTTGTTTCAAAATGTCCTTGTATCGTTTAGCCTGGAATTAAGTGAGACCACTGTGCAATGTGACTGTTTTCTATACACACACCTCATGCTCTTGAGCATTGTACGCTGCCACGCTTTGGCTGTTGTTGATCGCATCGCGCGCTGTGGCTTCAGCTCGCTCAAGAACTGCCGATTCATTTTCCAATGCGGTTAAATACCGCTAAAGATTTTCAAGGGCCACGACCTAATACTGAATTAATGTACCTTATTCATGATTGCTGTCCAACATATTAGTAATGGTGCTAACATTGTCAGTGGTGCCGCTAGCTGCCAGCAGCAGTAATATCCAATCGTCAAACCCGTAAAAAAGTGGGATAAACTGCTTATGAGCGCACCGAGTGTTTCCCCATATATTTTGACTATTTGGTCGATGTTACTGAAAGACACCAAATGATGAGGTCACCTTGAGAAGCTCACTTGAAGATAAGTTGGAGTTCATCAGCTTTGTGGAGTTCGACCCATGTTGCATCTTGACGAACCACTGAGCGAATATATTCGATTTTCATATTGCGAAGAATTCGAATGGAAGAAATGTTTAACACCAGGTGCTGAAAAGTAAATTTTTAGAAACGTTTGATTTACTTCACGAGGACATGAAGACTATCATACATCTCTTAAATTAGAACAGTGCTTACTTGAAGAAATGAAAGAATTAATACAAGCAAAGCCATGACTACGTATTGAAACAGAATTGAGCAACTTTTCTTCCAGAATTCCGGTGATCTTGGACTTCCTTGTAACAGAAGAGTAACAATTTGACCAGTATAGAATGCAGTAAAAGGGATGCCTGTCCCACAAACTACGGCAAAGATGAAACCAGAAAATATTAGAACACTGTCGGCTGTTGACCCATAGCGAACCTGTAACAATATAGTTAGGCTCTAGAACACAATGCAACAATTTCTTATTAAACTTGAACTGAACTAGAGCTCACCATTTTCAAAATACCGACACATTCCACAAGGACTTTGATGGAGCGAAGATCACTAGGAATTGACACTTATTACAATGGTTTTTACCGATAATGCTACCGGTCACGCATGATTCTCTTTCCCTCTTTCAATGAGGAGCTCTTGGAACTTGATGCAATCTGAGCCATATTCTACTGCCGATGAAACTGCGAATAACCGGACGTTATGTATTCACGATTCGTAGCACACTAAAGCATTACGATGGCGAAAGAGTGAATTTTCCACTTGTAAACTGATCGGGTATTTGTATAGATTTGCATAAGCTGGCGGCTTTTTGCCACCTATTCGTCACGCGTCGCTGTTTCCGAAGCGTAGTGCTTCCTTCGTTTTTCAAGTTGATCATTGGTCTTCGGAAAAGTCTTAAAGTTTTGGTTTTTTTTTCGGAAACTTACGATAATTCACAACCGATGGCAATAAGCAACAAAATCCTTTAATGGATACAATTCACATTATCGATTATACAATAAAATCTAGCCTGAAATGAAGGTAATGTATAGCTATAATTTTGCGACACAGGTCTTTCTGGCATTATTAGTTTGCTCAGCATGTGGCTTTCCAGTTTGAATGGGTTTTCGTTGAGTACCTTCTTCACATGGCAGCGTCTACAAAACAAACTGAACGGACGAGTGCGATTGCACATCGCACAAGTTCCTTGCGAGTAAAGACCGGAGCGCTATCATGAAGCACTTACTTTGCATCACTTTCGCCGTGGAAGAGTCAACCTGCGGAGATAAGTCTAGTGTGATCTCATGTTATCATATACTACATGTAGATACACAGCAGACTCATCCTCGCTGGTTTTAGATCATAGCAGCAGAGAATGTTGAGGAGATCTCCGATGTTGATTACGCTGGGTTTACGTTAGCACATCGGCGACAGGTCTAAAGTGATCTCATGTTCATTTGTAGCGCATGCTGATACACAATAGACCCATCGTCATTGTGCCTGTAAAAGCGTTGACTAAGATATGAGGAGCTCATCACACGCACATACTTGCAAATGGAAAAGAACTGAAACGAACACTCGACAGTGTTCGCCCGGTGAAAGCGCGGATAGCAATTCATTTCACCGCAACAGACACCATCCAGAACTCGTTCAGCAAAATGGTTGAGCTCCAAACAGTTCCACGAATGCTAATCGGAGATGTGCCGGTGGGTCGAGTCCGCAGAACATCAGTATAGATAGATCTTAAACCCATCTGCGGCTGTTGCTCGATAGGCTGCGGAGGCATAGTGGGAGTAAGATAATTTGGATAGGAGAAATGATACTGCCCATAACCGCCGCAATTTATACAGACGATGCAAAGGAGATAAGGAGGGGTCATGTGTATCACTCACACTGAAAGGTCACTGTGAGACTGGGGGCGGAGACGATAGTGCTGGCTTAGCACGAAGGCCACGTTCGCCATTTCTTCACAGGGTTTGCTTGATCATATTCGCATAAATCGATGGCATAGACATGGTTAGAAATGAATGTATTACGAAAGGTTTCCACGGGATTCAGGCAAGGCGAAAGTAAACTAAAGCGAATGTCATTTGCGAAGTGGACGCCTGACGATTCTCTGCTGCATCGGCAGAGCATACGATACTATACCGCTCGGCGAGCGACAATGCGACGCTACTGTCCGTCCGCTCGTGCAAGCGGCGTCCCATTCCGCACAAACGCGCGCTGATCTGAGTGAGTGGACGTTGTACGCAGAAAGAGAGAGTGAGAAAACGCACATCGGACGACCTGATGCAACTGAGAGATGGGTGATGCGAGCAGAGCATCAACAGCACAAAAATCGATCGACAGGTCGAAGACGAAGACGAACAATATGCTGTTTTGCGATGATAGCGGTTTCTTCGCGATAGCTGATTCGCTTGAACACAGAACATGCATGAAGACACGAACATTGACGATCGCAACTCTAAGGCAAAGAACGGGTCTTAGTAGGTACACGTTGACCAGAAGCATTATGAAATTCCTGTCATGGGAACAGCTCCATTCTTACAGAAAACTTGTGTTAATTTCCAGGTGAAGGCTGTTTGCATATGACTCTGATCCTCGTTTCTGTAACCAGTTTGCATAGAGGATAACAGGCACGTTTTATGAGCACAAAAAATATATCACACTACATTAACAACTGCAAGAAGGTTTTAGCGTAATATCAACCGCTCAAAGTTTGGCGTTGAATTAGCTTGAAGTATTTCCCTCTTTGTGCCATGAGACTCGCATGGTTACCAGACTCCGAGACTCGACCATTATCCATAACTACGATTAAGTCCGCGTTCTGGATTGTTGTAAGACGATGAGCGATGACTATACATGTACGACCTTCTTTGATGCGCTCAAGAGCCTCCTGGACGGCCTAAATGTCGACGCAAGTTAATATTTGGTTTGCTGTTGCGTGTGTTATAACCGAATTAAGTCTCAAAAACGAATACCAGACATTATTAGATACAATATGAAAATTGCAACGATGTTGAGTGGCATGATAAGCCATGATAATGGAGTACAATCTGGCAAATCAACAGTTGTGAAGAAAACCCGTGCTCTGAGTACTTCAGCTTTCTCACAAACCTTTTCTGATTGTGTGTCCAGGGCACTTGTAGCCTCATCCAACAGTAGAATTCTAGGGTTGCGAATGATTGCGCGGGCGATCGCAATTCTTTGCTTTTGACCTCCTGATAACATCGAACCTTTTTCTCCGATGTATGTTTCGTAACCCTAAGCATTTACGGTATCACAGTTTCTGAAAGAGACAGACATGTGGTAATGTATTGATAAAAGCCGTGGCATTGGCAATGGCTGCTGCCTCTTCGATTCTTTCAAAAGCGACGCTCTGAATGTCCAGTCCGTATGCAATGTTTTCCTTAACTGTTCCCGAAAACAGCACGGGCTCCTGACTAACAATAGACATTTCTGTCCGGATGTGTTCCAAACTCAAGTTCTTAATATCTTGACCATCATATTTCTAAGGGAACCAATGGCAAAAAGGTATTGCGCGATGAACTTACCACAATTCCTGCACTTGGTTCGTAGAAACGCTGCAGTAATTGGATTACTGTACTTTTACCGGAACCAGAGGATCCCACAAGTGCAACTGTATGTCCTCTATTCACATTGAGGGAAAGCCCTTTGAGCACTGCGTTTTTAGGGCGTTGTGGGTAAGCAAAGTAGAGCTTCTCCAATTGGATGCTTCCCTCGACCGGCTGAAGTGAATGAATATCGCATTAAACGAATGCCTCCCCAAGTTTTATTGCACCACACGCTTTTTCGCAGGTTCTTACCGTTCGCTCGCCTTCCCCTGAGTTTCCATTCGCAGGCTTGCTATTAATAATATTAAACATGAGTCCGGCAGCCAAGCGTGATTTGACGAATTCAGGGAAAAATATAGAAGCCTCTTGAACGCTGAGACTGCCAAAATACATTGTTTGCACGACTCTGAAATATTTGTTTCAGAATTTGTACGTGTCGGTGGGTACTTGGTTGTTAATATCTAAAGCAATTTGTGTGCTTACTGAAAGATTATGATCTTGTCGGCCATATTATTAATAACGAGCAAGAAGCCAACGAAGTAGCAGAAAGCCACCGTGAAGTATTGAAGACCATGAGTCGATGCCCAGTTAACTGCCTGAATTATCTTATACATACAATTGTACACGATATCCTGACCTGTAGGGGAGCTTTCATAAGCTCATACTTTGTTTGACTAAATGCGTGAGATACGTAGCTGTCGTAGAAAGTATGCTCAGCAGTAATGAGCTGAATTGACTGAACATTCTCAATTGCTTCCACAGCCAGCTAAATGGAATGAAATTTGACAGGCAATGTGCAGTGTAAATACCCTTCCTGCCTCGTCCCTGGACGCCACTTTTACCGCATAACTGTGCACTTTGCGAGATATAAAGAATTGAAAAATGCCTTGAATTATGAATAGCAGTGAACCGCATGCTGCTAGCTTCCAGTTGATTGCTGTGGAGATTATAATCGCGACTATGATAGAGAGGACACCTTGAACAACACGAGAAAGGCGCGTATCAACGGCCTAAGCTTGTCCGTCAAACATGAACCGTTAAATACTCTACGCTTACTGCTTTTACATTAGGAGCATCTGTGGCCAGCCGTGTGATAAGCTTTCCAGGAGTGTGTGCAGGATTGTCGAAGTAAGCTCCGTCCTGTTTCAAGATAGAGCGGAAAGCTTGCACCCGAAGATTGAACGTTAGGGTTTCGCCCATACGTCCAAACAAATAGTTCTAAAAAAGAAGTTTTATATATATATAAATTTTAAATAGCTCCTTACCGAGAAAAATGCTGAGATGGCAAATAAAAGTCCAATTGATGTAAAAATTAAGAAATAATAGAAAGCTTGTTCGACCGCATCACGATTGCCGTCATTAAACATAGCAAATGCTTCACCATAAACAACAGCGCACAGTGGCATGCCTGTTTAATAAAACTTATTAGACATACCACTTTCTGTATTTTACCAACGGCATTGATGAAGCAAAATGCAAAGGCGGCAAGAAGGACGCGATACTGTTTGCGAGCTTCGTTGAACAGCTGAATTAAAGAAGATGGTTCGCCACCGGCGTGCTTTAACTCGATTTCCATGGCTTCTGTTTCGGCATCACCAAGATGTTCGCTACTCATAAAGTCCCGTTTATACGACATACGAAGATCTTCGCGCAGTGTTCCGGGACGTTGTTTGTCAAATTCATTGGTGTCGCTGCTGGTGTCCTCGTCGGCTGCATTCACTGATTCAGTTTGGCTCTCGGTTTCGTGGTTCTCGAACTGCTGGGCGCGTACAAGTTTATGGTATTGTCCCTGCCGAGCCATCAGCTCCAAATGAGTACCAGATTCCATGATCTTTCCTTTGTTCAAAACTATAATTTTGTCTGCATCTTTGACAGTTGACAATCGATGGGCAATGATAATAGTTGTCCTTCCCTTACTGGCATTCTTCAATGCGACCTAGAATAAAAAACAAGAAGTGTATGTTTTATGAGTGACTATTAAGAGAGCAAGTATTTAGTGTTTCATGAGTACGAATAAAAACATGAATACCTGCACAGTCGCTTCGCTTTGTGCATCCAGTGCGCTCGTGGCTTCATCAAGCAAAAGGATCTTTGGATCACGAGCAAGCGTTCTTGCAATCGCGATTCGTTGCTTTTGTCCTCCCGAAAGTTGAACACCCCCTTCGCCAATACGAGTTTGGTATCCCTGCAATATTTCTTTTAGAATTTGTGATCGGCAGCTGCACAACATTTGGAAGGCTTTCAATGAACTGATGTGCATTTGCCATTTTGCATGCCTCCACCATATCCGTCTCATTCAAGAGAACATTGCCAACTTTCAAATTATTTTCAACAGTGTCGTTGAAAATTACTGGATGCTGTTGTACCGTCCCGATCACCGTTCGAAGCCATTTAACGTTTAGTTCACGAATATCGTGACCGTCAATTGTGACTTGTCCGGATTCATATTCGTACAGACGATTAAGTATGCCCACGCAGGTGCTTTTTCCGGAACCACTGCGTGCCATAACATCACATACAAATGATTAAACGTTGCTAACCTGTGCCCAACCAGCGCTATGGTCTGCCCGGGTTGTATATTCAAACTTAGTGATCGTAGAACTTTCACGTCTTTTCTCGATGGATATCGGAAACTCACTTTCTTAAAGACAATCTTGCCTTCAACGTTGTAAATTTTCCGACCTTCCGCTGAGTAAGCATCAATCTTTGGCTTCTAAATGGTAAAAACAATACAGGAGACATTGACAAACACTTTCATACACGATCGATTGTGTTATACACGGTAGAGGCTGCTATCCGGGCATTAAGCATAACCATAAGATGAGGACTTGCTTGACCAAGATGATATGCACCCGACATAATCGCCATTAGTACAACGAAAATGTCGCCAGGGTTTTCGATTACACCGAGCTTGTACAAGTACGATCCATAGAGCAAACAGCTACCCATGAATACGAATATAATAGCAATGAGCGCCATAGATAAACCACCACTGTACATGCCTTTCTTCAAACCAGTCTTCATGCCGTCTTTAAGCACTGCTTCATATTTCTTGACCTCGTATTCTTGCGCGTTAAATGCAGCAACAGTGCGAATTCCTCCTATTGCTTCTTCCGCGATACACCCGGCTTTGGCATAAATTCCCATCTCTCGGCGAGCAGCAAGACTCATTTTCTAAAAAGTGTGTAAAAAATAAATGTTAAACGACGTTTGCAAAGGACTCCCTTTCGATTTCAGAACACTGTTAGTAGAACACCTCAGAAAAGCTAACAGAGCGTTTTAGACCTGAATAAAAAGTGCTGTTGGGGTGCTCGTACACATAGTATTCCCTGTGTCATTAACTTTATAAATTACCCTTGAGCTGAAACCCATTATGGCAGCTATGATCGGAGAAAGTATGCACAGTGGCGCGGCCATTTGCCACGAGGTGTAGAAGGCTACTGCTAGTCCAGTGCAGTACTGTGTGCCGTTTCTGACAAGTAGTCCAAATTTGTCACCAATACCTTCACAGATACGATCGATGTTGCTAAAGCAAGGTGGTAATGATAAATAGCAGATGGCGACCTACTCGTTCAGATGTGTATTAAGGGAGCCACTATGATTTTTCTCCAGCCAAGCCGAATCTTGCCGCAGAATGGATCTCAGATATTCGGCTCGAATATTACGAACGATTCGTACGCATGCAACGTTAAAGAAAAAGAACTACGTAATAAAGTAATTACAACTTAAACAGACAATGAAAATATTACCTGAAGGAACGCTACAACGATTAGGAAAAGCCCAACACATACGTAGAAGATTACAGCATTCATACCTTCTTTGACAAATTCATCGGACTCAGGCGGGATGATGAGCAGAACATTTGCAATTCGGCCCGTCACAATTGCAAACATAGGCTGGCAGATGCCGCAAAACATCGACACTATTATGCCCAAAATCACTAACGTTTTGTCGGCTTTGTTGCCATATTTGAACTAAACGAGAATGCTCTAAACCAAAGATTTGTTGAGAAAACTGACCAGTTCTTTAATAGTTGTCGGCTTCGCTTTTAATTTAGTTTCGGATAAGTCACCCCGACAGAATATATAGTTGATGAACTTCTCCACCGGTCCGTTTTCATATTCTTGCTTTTTCTCTTCATCTTCCTGGATGTTTCCGTTATTGGTCAACTCTGACTGAAAAACGTGTTCAAATAATGATATCAGAACAATTTCGTTGAGCGTAACTTACCATATTCTTCTTAAGGTTTACTTCACTGAGCTTATCGGATGAAACACTAAATCTTTCCTTAGCTTCTAAAGTACCATCGTCGTTATTAGTGTGAGGAAAATAGCCAAGCTCAGATTGCAACTTGTTCTCAATATTTGAGAGTTCGACATCAATTCCGCGTTCTTCATAGTCATGATCAAAAGGGTTCGTAGATCGCAGCTTCGATTCTTTCGTTTCCTCGTGTTCAACCAACTCACTGTGTGACTCATCTACTTTCTCGGCTTGTTGTCCATCGTCCTGAGCAGAGGGCGCGTTCAAATTCTTGAATTCGCTCATCAAGAAGTCACTGTAATAGTAGCAAATAATTTCAACCTGAATGGCATGGCGTCTGGATATCACTCCGTCAGCCGTCTCTAACGTGCGTCGATATTGTGAGCTTTTTATGTGGTGAGCAGCCTCATATGCAAATTAGGTGGCGTGACGCCCATTCCATAGTCTGTAACATGAACAGAAATGGTGCTTAAGGGATTATCTTCCTGAAATGGTCGCCGCCCTTACGAAAGTTTTACTGAACATTTGGCTGCGATGAAGCATGGGAGAACTGAGGTGTTAAACGTTGTTAAACCTGCACATATCACCACGCATCGAGTTCAGGCACTGCATTCCTTAATTCGATATATTTGAACTAATTCAATGCATTTGAATTAATGCGATTAGGCTGAGAAACTTGAGAACACTAAAATATCAACCACAGCCAATCATTTCAGTGATCTATAGGCGGTTACATTTCTTTATTAATAAACATGCCATTCATTCTTCATAGGCTTATTGTGTCTTTTCTTTAATTCTTCGTCGTTTCTTATTTTGTTTTCTGTTTCTCATCGCAGACAGCTTATGCCTTGATACCTGCCGTCTTGTTGTGATAAGAGGCCGAAAAACGACGCACATTTTATATGGAATATGTATACTTTTAAGATTGATGTGTATGTAAAATTCAAACAACAATTCCAGTCTTCTAATGTGTTTGCATTAATATCTTTTCATAGTATACTGCTCTTGTTGTTATTTTCCAAGAAGCGGTATTTGAGGAACCGCTAGATCACCTTCTGCAACACTACTGGCCACAGAAGCTGGAGGTTGGAATCCCATTCCTAACGGATCTGGGATAGGATCCACAGAACTTGCTGCGTAAGATGCTGCTCCACTGTGCGTTGGAATTGTTCCATAAGACGAATACGACGACGATGGTGACATGTAGCCGGATGCGGCAGTAGAAGGTCGCATGCCATAGCCGCTTGAGCTTCCTACCGCGAATGTTCATTAATGGTTACGATAACCTACCATAATAACTGCAGCCACTACTGTCATGTGAAGAGTACCAATGGGTGTCGCTAGAACCATACCCACTTCCGTAACTGGATGAAGACCCACCACAATACGAGGATGATCCCCTTTTTAATCTAAATATGACATGAAAAGATGTAACTAATAGATTCCGAATTACCTAATTATAGCACTATGTGCATGAAGTGCCGAACAAAAGAAGACCGTTACCCACAGAACTCGCATAACAAAATACTACTATAACTAAGTCGGAACAAGCTTTTGACTGTATCTGAACTAAATGTGTAACATAAGTGGTGTTCCATCAAAAACTCGTTTTCAGTGGCCTTATTCGTATACCAACGTCCCATTTGCTCATGACAAAATGGACGATCGACAGCTCATCATGGAGTTTTTACTAGCAAAACAGAAAGCAAACAAGGTGGAATTTTTAAACTTTTATATGCACCGTTTGATACATTTGCGCACATCAGTATTACTTAGTCAAAATTGCAACTCAAAATTATCTAATTTCTAATCACTCACACAAAAGATATAAAAATCCGATAGAGATACGATAACAGTAGCAAAATTTGCGAACTGTTGAACTTTGTCAGCGTGCAGTCCCTAAACCAAAGGCTGCGCAACCCAAGCGAAGTGTTTGGTGTTTTTGTTTGGTTGTCAGATGCAGTCCAAAGCTTGCCCTAACTTAATTATAGTAGTATTTTGTTATGCGA
The DNA here is from genome assembly GCA_030435675.1 of Steinernema hermaphroditum. Classification (NCBI taxonomy): domain Eukaryota; kingdom Metazoa; phylum Nematoda; class Chromadorea; order Rhabditida; family Steinernematidae; genus Steinernema; species Steinernema hermaphroditum. Next base: position 86,635 of record CM059625.1, read on the forward strand.
GATCTGTGGGCAACGGTCTTCTTTTGTTCCGTACTTCATGTTCATAATGCTGAAAAGAGGGTCATCCACGTTTTGATGTTTAATTGAGGCGGTGGCTTTTCGTTTTGGACAGGCAATGCTGCCAGTTTTGTTCTGATTCTGCACGTCCGTTGATTGTTTCCTTCTCCCCTAGTCTACGGAAGTTGCATGAACAAATTGCTCAGTATATTCTATTCCTGCGTTTTGTGCGGTGGAGGACGAATGGTAGAGAATTACACGTATTGAGTTGGCAGTGCACGCGCGAGAGAATCACTGAACACAGTAGTTGATTGTAGCTGCAATTTAAATTTCCACGATTCCTTTCAAAATATTGTGCTATCAACACTGATGCTGTTACGCGTTTCGTGCGTGAAGTATGTTGTCAATGCTAACGAAAATTATAACGACAGTGGGAACATCCTGGCCACGTGGAATTTCGGTCTTCTGGAACGCCTCCAACTCGTTTGCGTTCCTTTTTCACACGTTGACAATATACACGGTTCACGTCTTGCCATTAGCATTGCGTATATTCGATTTATCGGCGAACAAAGCTGTATTGGCGTTTTACTGTGTCTCAATTTTCAGAGCTAGGCAAAGGTATTATGGCGGATCGCCGTCGTGGACGCCGTGGTGGAAGAGTAAGCAGCTTTATCCTAATAACGTCTTCTATTAACTTATTTTTAGAATTCTGAAAGTGATAAGCAACTAACAAAGGAGGAAGATGCAATTGCAAGATTTATTCGCTTTAACTGCCCGACGAAGTCCACTACTTTTGAGCGGAACGAAGTACAATATTTCACTGGTAGGAATGCGTTCCTTTTATTTGAATCTAGGTGGCACGCACAATGTGAACCGACAACCTTGAGCATGTTCTGTCTTAAACACGAAGATGTTTAGGATCGAAGGCCGTTGATACACTGTACGAGTCAAAATACGGCACTAAAGCGTCCGGCGAACCCAATTTTCCTACTAGACACTCTGCTTTCCTTTTCATCAAGAGCTTGATGGAAAATGGCTTGTTCTTTCGCGCACGCAAACTAGTGCAGAAGAAAAAGAATCCGGCTACTGCTGGAGTGGGTGATAAAGAAGATGAAAAGAAATCTGCCAAATTGTCGAAGGCTGCTTCCGAGAAAGCTAAGACCGAAGATTCAAAGGAAGAAACTGACAAACTTGTGGATAAGAAAGAGGTTGACCTTTCCGAAAGGCAGCTCCGTATTTAAACCTTTTAGGACGATGAAGACAAGAAGAAAAAGCAAAAAAAGGTCAAATTAGTCGAACACTCCGAGCAATATTTTGCTGACACAAATGACGTTTACGTTTGGGTGTTCGACCCAACGCCTCTGTACAAAAAGATCATTGGAGGTTTAATTATTGTTGGGTGCCTTCTTGGGTGTCTGTTTCCCCTTTGGCCCCACTGGCTACGACTTGGCGTATATTACCTTTCCATTGTTGGAATCAGTGCTTTTGGACTTTTAATAGGAGTTGCTGTTGGTAGGGCATAATTTTAATTGCGAAGGACATAACAGTATTTCAGCTCGCACCATTCTGTTCGCCATCATTTGGGTCGCTACTCTTGGCAAGCATAAGCTCTGGATACTACCGAACCTGACGGAGGACTGCGGTTTCTTTGAGTCGTTCCAACCACTATACTCTTATGAATATTGTCCTGGAAGAGACCAACCGAAACAAAAGAAGCAAAAGATCAGCAAAGGTGCTGGACATTCTTTGATCTAGTCTTTCAAGATCCCATTTAGATAAAAAGCAAACGTCAAGTGAATCCGACTGCCAAACAGAGAAGAACGACTCGGCTGAGGAGGAGGATGAAAATTCTGATGAAAAAGATGATGATGGGAGACAAAACGTATCGGAGGAAATCAACGCTGTAGAAACAGATAATCAATGTGAGTTGACAGTTACTCATTCCACGGAATAATTTTAGCTGAATTTTTAGCTGCAAGCGGAATGCGCCAACGTCTGAAAAGTAAAAACAATGAGGACGATTTCGTTATGGTTGATAACTGAATGTTTTGTAAAATAACAAAAAGCGTTTCAATTTCGGATAAACTAAGGCGGGAATATTTTCGATGCTAACAATGTATGGGAGTGTATCGCACACCAGAGTTTAGAACATGGTATTCCGCAGCTGATCTTATTGTCGTAAGAGCATTAGTGCTTATTTGCATCACGTTTCAAGCTTAGGGGCGTCATCCGCAACTTGACCGGCATTCTTGTCCCGGTCCCGGAGCGATCTCGATCTCGAAAACAGGGTTTTCAGCTTTTCCCATCGCTTACACGTTGTTGAGTGTATGCGAGATCCCGTTAGTCATTTCTTACTGATTGCCTAACATTACAAACGATTTTTTTTCAGACGGCATTTTTCGAAATCCTATGAAAAACGACCTTTTCCATTGCTTTCTTTCATCTTTCAGACTTACTTGATTTTTAGGCTTGCTGGTTCTCATTGTGAATGTCAAAAAACGGTTTATTAAAAAGATCGAAGCCGTTTAGACAAGCTGTCTAGATGTGTGTATGGATAAAGCCGGGGTTTGGCGGGCCCTACGCCAAGCCTGCGCGTTAGGCCATGCACAAAAATGAATATGAGGCGTGCTTCGCTCGCACACAGCCTCAGATATCTAGGCACATCCCTAAGCCTTAGTCTAGGACACACGCAAAGAGGATACAAGCTCGCTCCAACCTTAGATGTCTAGACATGTATGTGAAAGCGGTCTTTTGTGATTTTCTTTTTTTGACGGTCGTTTTTGATGATGTTGTCGCCACACCAGTCAGGCACCATTTTCAGCGTAACAACCGAGTAAATGCAAATGCTTCGATCTTGAGACATCCTTGTAGTGATGTTACAGCACTGGTTGAACATGTTGACGTGCTGAGGGCCACCGTTACTATCGTGTATACAGACAAATTGCGCGGGATTACATAAAAAAACACGACTATGCCTAAGCTGTGAGTATAGGTTTGTCAGTAGACAGATTTGAACAGAACTATTCCGGCTATTTAGAATCACATGATCGAATTCTGTTTTTATAAGCAGTGAAGAAAAGCAATGATTAGAAGCAGCTGTCGGCAGTGTACGGCATGAGGTAAACATCAGCTGTTATGTCAGCTGTACTCACATATTCCTCCTTTTTTTCAGGTAAGTAGGGCATTTGTTGGCAGCATCACAATGAGCAATACTGGCGAAATTTTAAAAGTAATAATTTCAACAACGAACTTCAGGCATTGGTGTCGTGATCAGATATTCATACAGCTAAGATGATCTCGTCGTTTTCCGCGGCAGCTGGTAAGGTCAACAGATCTAATATTCTGTTCAGCTGTTTTTAGAAAGCGAGAGGACTCGCTCAGAATCGTCTTCAGGTGAAACTTTTCCTGTACTTTTTAACGTTCATAGCGTTCTACAGCGCATGATGATTGTTCTGCATGTGGCCTTTTCTGGCTGATACCAAACATTTATCAGTATCTTTTAGATACAATTACTAACAAACCAAACATGACAGTTCCCAATGAGCAAAGTTGGATCACACGTCTTTTCAACAGTGGTACTTTTTATAATCATAAATTAAACGGTAAACATCGTATTATACTTTCAGCTGCAAGCTGGGTTGGATATTCTACCGGAAGTTCAGTGAATGTTTCTGAAAAGCAAGAAACGTCATTAAACCTCTCTGAAGTCGCTGTCAATTTTTCAGTATCGGAGGTTAAAGGAAGCGCTCAACATTATGGCACGTGTGGGTATTATTCAGTCTATAGTTGTTGCTTAGTCGAACAACTCAAAGTCGAGGCTGACGAACCCACTCAAAAAGCAAAAATCAGCGACGAACAAACATGTGAGGGAATTTCTGCTACGCTGAATGCGACGATAACTTCCATTGGACATATATCCAATGATGACTGTGATGTGGTGCACGATGTAGTAGATGTAGCGTCAGCAGTTTCCATGGAAATCGCTTTTGGTATGGAGGAAGGGGAAATAAGTACGCCATTCTCCTATATAAAACAACTCTTTTTTTAAATTTGTAGAAGTTGCAACGGCTCAGGAGTTAGATGACGTCGTCAAAAACCCTCCCACGTCACTAACATACTTCATCACCGAAAAAAATTTCGCGACTGAAGACACAACGAAAGAGGACAACGATGCTGCAATTGGAAATATGGGGGATGCAGAAGAAGTTATGACTGAGCAGACACGTATGCTAGTAATTCAGAGTTGCATGTAAAATAATTTTAGAGAGCCCTGCGAAAACAGTCCTGCAACATATGGGAGTTGAAGAAGAGGCCAACCTTCCAGATCATATTGGAGAGCCAGGTAAAATACCAGATCCGCTTTCCACAAGAACTTTGCTGTTTCGGTGGAAAATATTTTCAATTCATTATCATTTATGATCTACATGTTACAAAGCTTTTGTGTTAGGATTTCAAAATGAAAAAAACACGTTTTCAGAGTTTCCCGAGGAAGAGCAAACAGAAGAATAATTTTGCCTTATGATTTGTAAAAGCAGTTTTCAACGATGTTCGCTATTTCATACAATATTCGTTTTTAGTTCTGCGAAATTATTTTGTATGTAACTAGCTTCATATCGGATATAAATAAAGCAATTTAACAACAACAGTGCTATGCACGTATAGACATACAGTTATTACATCATTTAACTCCTTTAACTAGCCTATGTTGTTTTGGGCATTGTAAATTTGGGCATGCCGTATAAACGCATTAAAAGCAAGGGACGTTTTCGTGCTTAGTCATCGATTCGCTCTGTCGCTCTTCGCCGCCGCAGCGCATCGAAGGGTGCGAGTGAGCGCAGCAACATCGAACGCAGGGAATGACTGTTCTCGTGCTGATGGCGCTAGTGAATATGTACGAAACATTGGCGGGTGAGGCAGGCGAGACGGGCAAGATGGTGGACAATGACGTTAGCAGGAGGGGTGCGTGGTTGGCGCGGTTTGCTGACGTTGGTAATGGTGTGAGCGAGAATATTTTTGCGAGAAGGAATTATTAGGAACTATGCGGATCAGAGTTAAAACTGACAAAATCAAAGACAACTGTTTGGAGAGAGTCACTTTGGAATACTGCGCTTCGCGTCGGTGCTTCTTTTGAACGTAAATACCAACTCCTGGTTGACTTTGTCAAATCGTCCCCCGCTAACTGCAAGGTAATGGATCATTTATGTCTAAAAAGCGAACTGCCTCTCTCCTTTAAATCCCGTATTGCAAAGCGTTGCTCATAAGACGATGATGTGGTATGCTATTCTCTACCGTCGCGTTTTAAATGTTTCGTAAGCTAAAAACCTCTATGGCAACATTTCTGATCATCAGTGCATTATCTTAATAATGATAGTCGCTAAATTCCAAAAACGGAAAACCCTATCACGTGTGTTGGTTTCAGCGCGATGTTTAAATGGTTGTTTGGATGTTAATCTATACACATTCAGAGCAGAAGGTGTCTTGAAACTCAGACATAACAAACACAACAATGGTATGATCCATATATGTGACCCAGCTGTACTCCTTTCTTCAGGCTGATCGCTCGCTTGATGCCGCTCTTGACCTCATGCGACGTCTACCCCCACAAGGCTGTGAATATCATCTCGCCGATTTGATCACGCTGAAGCCACATTTATGTGAAGATCTCCTCAGTGCTGTTGATCAGCCACTAAAAATCGCACGCGACAAGGATACCGGACGTGAATATTTATTGTGCGATTACAATCGCGACGAAGATAGTTACCGGTACTAATTCAACGTTACACGTTCGTTGTTTGAGGAACGATCTTTCCAGATCCCCCTGGACCAACCACTATGATCCACCTCTTGAAGACGGAGCTGTGCCTTCTGATAAGTTGCGAAAATTAGAAATTGAAGCTAACGCCGCTTTCGAAGCGTATCGCGACATGTGCGTTAATAAGAATAGATTCTCATCTAGTTCAATGATTTCAGGTATTTTGAAGGTGGCGTCTCCAGTGTGTACTTCTGGGACCTTGAATATGGATTTGCTGGAGTTGTCTTAATTAAGAAAGAGTCTGGTTGCGCGCAGGGTGCCCCAAATGGATGTTGGGATTCGATCCATGTAATCGAAATTTTGGAGAAAGTGAGTTAATTTTTCAGGGGTCTGGTTCACTTCTTTCAGGCGAATGGTCGGCAAGCTCACTACAAACTGACGAGCACTGTTATGCTTTGGCTTCAAACCAATAGACAAACTACTGGATCCATGAATGTTGGAGGATCAATGACTCGGCAGACCGAACAGGATTTCCATCTTAATGATCAGAACCCGCATCTCGTGAACATTGGAAAGATGATTGAGGTAATCATTTGTTGTGATTTCCACAGTATTGTGTGTTTATAGGAACAAGAAAGTAAAATGCGCTCGACTCTGAACGACGTCTACTTTGGGAAGACGCGCCAGATTGTTGGCGATTTGCGCACTGTTGAAACATCTGCTGAACTTAAAAACAGAGATGAACTTGTTGGAGATATCATGAGAGCTGTGGCCGGAAAGAAAGGCAAGGACGACATTTGATGGCGTCCGTCTTTGTTCATGTTATATTAAGTGCAGCTGCCCCATTTTATGAACGTTAATGTATATTGCTTAATCATTGAAAATGCGTAGTCAATTAAATGATTTTCATTACTTATTAGCTTCACCGTCACCCAAATAATTCTACACTGCTGACCTGGTCGAACTATTGCTGTTTACTGGAGATTTCGAACGTCACGCGCGTGTCAGGAGTCGCTGGTTGTCGCTAATGTCAGTGTTTCTGTTCGCACCTTCGTCAACAGTTATGCTGTGGATTGGTTAACTTTTTTTAGAGCTCCTACTGCTCTAGTGTCTTGCAAAGTAGGTTTGTTCTCAAACGACAGTGATCTTGCCTCAATTCCTAACGATCACGATCGGAAGAACAACGAATAAATTCCGTAGATGCTTTCGATTTGTCACAATTCTGTGCTAAAAATATTTGCCTCGCTTATTAGTAATTTTACTGCGAGACATATTTTTTCAGTCGTGAGAATTACTCTTTTTTATTTTTCAGGTACTGGGTATTGGGAAATGAGCGAATGCCCTTCGAAAACACAGCGAAAAGATGACGAGATAGCCGACAACTGGGAAGACGTAGGCGATGAGCAGCTTTCCGCTCAAGTTGAGCAGAAACAGAAAATTATCAAGAAACAGAAGGAAGCTGAAGAAGAGTTAAGAAAACTCAGTGTTCAGGATGCAATGGCTTCGGGCAGGGACAGGTAAAAACAGTTATCCGCTTCATTTTGCATTGATTTTTCACTGTTAGTCCGTCCACGTCAAGTCCAGAGATACCACAGAGTTTCAAAATTTTGAGAAGACCGCAAAGCTCATCATCTCTTCGCCAAGAAAGGCGTGCAAATAAAACGGATTTGTCAGCGAACGACAAGCTAAAGTCACTACAGGTAAGTTCATGGTAGCGTAGTGACGACATCTTATTGAGTACGTTTGTTTAGGAGAGACAAGCAGCTTACCAAGAAGCGAGAGATCGTATATTCGGCGACAAATCAAACGTGGAATCCTGTCAGGACGGCAATTCTGATGGAAGAATAAGCAGTACACCGCCGCCTGTTGAAAGGACAGAACCTCCAAAAAGAAACACAAGCAAAAACCATTTGAGTGACGTGCCCATGAAGGAGATTGCACCAGTATCACAGACTTGGGACCTTTCGCATTCAAGCGCTTTAACTCAAACAGCTTACCAACAATACTTGTCCGCACAGGGACATAATTTTCAGCAGTCCATGGTGATACCACCACGAATGATGGGCATATCAGCTAATGTTCCTCAAGGGCCGTGTTATCCTGGAAGCTCATCTATAGGTATTAATGCCACTCAGAATACCGGTGTGTTTATACATGCATAAGTTTCACTGCCACATTTTGTTCCAGTTTATATGCCCAACTATGGATATACCCAAAATCACCAGATTTCGTCGCTTGGAAATCTACAACCAAGCAACCAACAATCTGTGCCGGGCGTGCAAACTACGTTTGTTCGTCAACCGGGTACTCCACCAATGTCAACGCACAATCAACAAGGGGCTGCAAGTTCCATAACACAAAATCGATGTTTGTTTCCACCAAACGGCGGCAGTTCAGGAGGAAAAAGCAGAAAACAGGCACAGACCACTGGCATGCAAAATTCTTTAAGCAAGGGCGGCAAGCAAGTCAATGTAATACAGCGTGCTGGGAACGGTAGCAAATCGAAATCATTCGAACATAAGCAAACACCCTTGGCTGTTTACTACGATTCAACGCGCCCTCCTCCACCAGTACCAAACGCGACTGTTCCACCGGCAGAAGCATACGGGTTAGCGATGCATGTGCATGACCATTTTGTATAGGTCATTTTTCCTAGACGTCTGCCAACGAGACTTCCTACTGGACCGCCCTTGCAAACAACACAGCGTTCTACCGGCCATCCGCAGAGGTAAATGATCTCTACGTAGACGGTGTTCGTGATCTTGTGTATTCTTTGACAGTGTTGAAAGTGGCTTAGAATTACATTATGTTATAAATGTACAGATAACATCGCATGTTTTCTTATACGATGGAAAACTTGGTTCCTCATTCCAGTAACAGTGTATCGTGATGTCATCGCCCTTTTAGCACGATGTTTAGTTTATTCTTTGCATACCCTTATTTCGCTTACTGTTTTTTTACTACATCACGATATTCTGCGTGAATTATGCAAAGTTCGTTTTTGCCTACAGGTTAATGCATACATGGTTAAACATGTTGGAAGCAGATCCATATGACCCGCAAACGTCTGCCTTTTTGTCAATTCTTCAATGGAGCAGAGGCGTCGTGTTATTGCAAACATACACTTTTATTGACAAATGGGCCCATTAACTCATATTGTCATATCCAGAATTGAGAAAAATATTTTGTTGCTGTGAATCGCTGCTAATCTTCGTATCTTCTCTGGTGCTTTGATGGACGGAATGTATATTGAACTGCTGGTAGGGGAATGACTGGGTGCGACATAAAGAATTTCCTTCTCCATGGCTGAGAGCATAAGGCGGCGTATGATAGTGACAGGTCGCGAGATTGTGCTGATGTTGCTGCATGAGTTGGTAATTTTGCACCTGGTGATCAACACTCTCTGAGTGCTGTTGTTGAATTTGCATCTGTTGAGAAAGGTGATGATTCTGCGGCATAGGATAGACTGTGTTTGATTTGGTAACAGTGAATTTATGGCGAGCTCTCTGTGCTTTAGTTGAATTTGAAACATATTGGTTTGTACTGTTCGGATCGATGTAAAAATTTGCTCGAGCTGCGAAAGCATCAGGGGAGTTTGGCAAAGAGAACTCAACATTAGGGCGGCTACAGCTGACTGAGTTTTGATAAGCAGCCGACGTTTCCGCATTACCATCAACGTCCATTGATTGGGCAAAGCTGATTGCCTGACGCATGCCCGAAAACATATCTGGCGTGAGAGTCATATTGTAGTCAGGGTCAGACTCGGTAACGCAGCTGGAAAGCACGTCCAAGTTTGGCAAGCTTGATGCGTTGTTTGAGACCACAAAACTATTCTCGCCTCCATTATCGAGCATTTCGTCGTCGAGATGATTAATATCAAATCGTGAATTGCTGAATGGGAATCAAATTTCGATTCGTTAACGACGTTACTCACCTAGCGCTCGACGGATACACGCTGTGAGTCACAGAGGTGCTCGACGAATATGACTCAAAAGACGATCCTGAATCACTTGTCACAAGTGAAGAAATGGAAGCAGCCGATTGCGAATGGCGAAGTGACTTTTTGTTGCTTGCTCCAAGCACAGACAGTACTTCGTCAACACTAATGGACCCATCCATGGGCTCGAGATCGTCCAGCAGTTCTTTAAAAAGTCCATCGAGTTGTTCTTTTCCGAATGATCTAACAAATTGTAAATTTTCGCACATAAGGTTTCCGAGAATCTAAACAACGTTTTTGCTTGCATACAAAATGCTTCAGATAATACCATTATGTTCGGAAGAAAGAGCAGAAGGTTCCCAAATCTGGAGGATGCCACTTCTTTTGGGTGAGTTTCGCGCACTACATGATAGAGTGTTTCTTGAATTCGGTCACGAAGATCAGCGATTTGGTCCACAGCTTCTGGAGTCAAATATTTCAAGTCTAAAAGAGTACTGTAATCGCGTGTTTTTGAGAAATGTTTTATGTCTGTAGACTGGACGAGGAACTTACATGGATTTAAAAGTAGAATTGCTTTGAGAAGCACGGTTTCTTCTTCTTTTAGATTGAGACCGCGAAACGGTGTTACTAATTCGTCGATAGTACGTTCGATAACACGATTTCCCAAATGGCTAAAACGTTGGAATGAAGATACTGTTTTTCATTTTAGAATTAGACGCAGTTGTGCATATGTAAGGAATTATTTTGAACATTTCCGAACGAAACTTTCGATTGCTCCAACGCAGAAAATATTCAAACTCACAAGCAATTATCCACAACCCGATGCAAATCCTTTGGTACATATCCAAAATTACACAGGCATACGATCTCCTTATCCTTTGTAGAGCGCGCTGTGCTCGAGGCGGACGAAAATACTGACAGCGGAGCGAAACCGCTTTTTACGAGAATTAGCTAAATTTCGACATCCATATAGTTTTTCTCTTGTGTTTACCTTGTCATTGGAGTTATGCAAATCCATAATGTCAAAAAGGTGATCAATCCAGTCTATTACAGCTATCAAACTTCTACATGCTACGGCAGGTAGTTCGTCGCGTTGTACTTTTCTGTATGGCTCGTGGCGAATCTTTAAAACGATGATTAAACAACAACTCTCAATATAGACATGATACCTCTGTGCGCTTTCCATCGAGAACAGCAGGGTCATCGAGAATTTGCCGCAAAGATGTGAAACTTAAAGGATACATGTTTTTCGCGTCCTCGTTGGAATCACCCCTTCCCACAAGGAGTTCGATATTCATAAGTTGCATTAACGTTGTGCGCATGTCCACAGGAAGCTTACGGATCCAATCATCGTCTAACGGACCATCTTCAACGGCAAGTTCACTGGAGCCGTTGATCTTCAAACGACGGTTTCGTCCTTGATAATGGCGACCGGTGGCGTCACGATCCGGACGGACAGCTTAATTAGGACGTTATCCTGCTTTGTTAGCATAAAATGAAAAGTACCTTTAGGGTCCATTCCAACTTCGAGACATCGCTTAAAACGACAAAATCTGCAAGAATTTCGTTCATCTAAAAACTGTTCATCTCATTTGATCTAGTATTCTTACTTACGTCTGTCAACAACGCACGTTTCCTGATGCCTACAAGTATATTCACGCGGCCTTTTTAAGGTGCGACGAAAAAAACCTAAAGATTTACCGAACTGTATGCATAGCTTATATAGAATTAGATTACCCTTACAGCCAAAGCAGGTGAGGACTCCGTAGTGCATTCGAGCATGACCGTCGCCGCAAACGCGACATGTTTCGTTAGTGTCATGGACCGATTTTGTGCCTGATTATTCAGTAAAGAACACAGCCATACTCAATCATGCAAATGCATAACAATTGAAATGCAACTCACGTGTTAGCTTTTTTTCATTGAAGCTGGACTGATGGTGTTGAGAATGTTGCGATGCTGCAACGTGGGTGTTTGGTGGATTGAAAACACATGTCGGAGAGTGCTCTCCTGATGAGGTCATGATGTATCCGGAGCAAAGTACGACCGTCGAAATGAGGAGCTCAGTCCTATGCAACCAAGTCGACCGTCGTTCACTGAGTCACTGTGATCTCTGTCAATTGTGATCGTTCTGCCGTACTCTGGAGGCCAGAGAAAAATAATTGACAGTAAATAATGTCGGCTTGTTGCAGAACTACCCTGTGTCACGTCTAAAACATGAAGAAATTTAAAGAGTCAACCAGGAAACAAATATAAACGACTGCAACTCAACGCGAATTCAGAAAAGTGCGAGCCACTTCGGTTAATTCTAATTTTCAAGTAGCTATCTCCCCATTCTAAGTTCAGCAAGTTACGTCAAAGGTCGCGCATGAAGAGTGAGCTTAGACGGATCAATGTTGACGACACCAGCATTTCGAATTACAGATCCTTCCACGGAAAAACAAAAATTCAACAGAAAATGCAAGCCGTTTAGCACCTAACAGCTCCAACAGGTTTTGTTCGCCGGAATGACTTGCGGACTTCGTTTCTGCGCCTCGATCAGATCGATTAGGCGCTGCGTATCACCATCACCACCCTTCCTTTTAACATCGAACGGCGGCGCACAACGCCCCCAGAGGACAGACAGTAACAACATACTCGAGATTGCCTATGTCTATCCTTAATTAAATAGCTGCCGAAAAGTTGAAGCTAAACGGAATCAGTGGTTGCTAGATGATCGACGGGTATCAATTGAAAAATAAGCCCTATCAAAATCCTTACAATTTCTGGAAGGAGACAGCAAAATACCAGTAAACACATTTCGTTGTTACCGAAAAGAATAAATCGGCGACTGTTTACGACTATCTTGTGTCGCCTGCGGCAATATAAGGTGGTGCTCTCTGCTGTCAGTAGTCAAGGAGCACTAAAAATGTACCGTCAGTGTGATCTACACCCCGTACTTTTTTCAATAGTCCGAATGCTGATTTTTGCCTTTCACTCGTGTCGCGGTTGCAAGCGCTCGGTCCCTTAGTCGTTCTCTGAGCGTCTGATTGGTCAGATGGCAAACCCTGTGGCAGTTGTGAGTCTCCCGGCTTCCAGAGGAAATTCGAACATCCGGAAGCCGGAGTCCCACCACCGCTGGCAACAAGATGTCCGACGCTAGGACAACAAGATGTCCGACGCCGGCTGCGTGAGAAGTCATCCCGTGAGACGCTCCCAGGACCAGCGAAGATGCAACTCACGGACAACGGCCCCACTTTCCGAAGCAGATGCAAGCCCCGAAGTCAGTCCTGTGCCGCAAACGCCCGAGAAGTAGATGTCCCATCGCTATTTCCGGAGATTCGCCGAACCTCAGATGCCCCGTGAAGCGCGCTGTCTACGACCGGTTCGATATCACCGCTCCGCAAAGGATGAAGCCGGCTACAACGAGATACCGTCTGTTGTCTACTTTGTCATGCAAGGCGGAATGTCTCTAAGTCTCAACAGCAGGTACTCTCACCTCTTCATTATCACAATAAAGCACTTAAGATGGGTGAATGTGCGATGACTACAGTCAATGAAAAATGAACCTTATCGCGGAGAAAAGAACACCTTGATGACAACAACATGATATGAAGTTGCATGTATTATATGAGTACAAAGGGCATGTGGGGCAGAAACGGGTCAAACCATTGATACGATGGATAGAGATAGTCCGCACAGTAAATTGGACAGACGACCAACGAAATACAGACGATACTAAGTAGTCTAACGGAAAACGAAATGTTCTCCATGTATGTTCTCCACATGTGTGCCATAATGATGAGTTATTGGGAGATTATTGGCAGCTGCGTTGTTCTATTCGTCGTCGTATTCTTGAAAACCGACATGGACCGGTGGTGAATGCAGAATTTGGTGAGGCTGCAAACGTAGTATCAGAGACATGTGTGACAGTACTGCGTCACATAAAATGCGAATCATTCTAAATTTTCGCTTCAATAATAAATAAAATGAACACTTTACATTTGTCAGCAGAAACGTGCGTGATAAGCCAACTCACTGCTAAACATTAACAACTCTAATTGGAGCACATCTTCACCTGATTAGCTAGTTGATGAGCTATGTGAACTCCGCCAACCCCTAGCAGAGCTTGTTGATTATCCATGTCAGCAACTTCGTGACCCGCATTCGGTACCACTACATTAGGCTGATGAGCTCCGGCCACTCCTGCGGCATTTATGTTCATGTCTGCCACTTGCAGTTGCAACGGTGCTGGCTGCAACAGTGATGAGATCTTTGGATTACGTTTGTTGAATAAAATAATTTGATATGTCCTCAAATTGAAATGTTTTTGACATTTTGATAATTCTAGAAAAAGATACATACTTGAGGAAGTGGATCGCTTGCTGCACTCGCAAGACTTGGATTTGACTTGGACTTCACGATGGGGCAGGCAAAATCTACGTGGCGAGATCGAGCTTCTTCTTTTTCCCAAGAGCAATGGACGAACGGACGTTGCACATAATTGTATACCACTAAATGCAATTTTGCGCACACTGTAGAAAACAATATCATTACCTTCAGCCTTGTTGAGCCGACGCTTGACCTTCTCCTTATGGGTTGGATAGCCTTCCATCCCCAGTCTAATTTTTTTAAGCTCTCTATCCTTCAGTACCTTAATAAACACGGTTTATTCCAGAAGAAAGTTATTATGCACCTGTTTTGCAACATCTCGATTTTCCGCGTATTTGAAAAACTTGTACAGGCTGGTGCTGTGGACAACTTGAGTGGTTTCCTCTCCCATCTGTGGTGGATACTCCTCATCCCAATCAACGACGTCTTCGTCCATTAAAATAACAATATGGCATTCTCGTTCGCCCCGCTCTGTGCTTGCTACCATTTGCGGCAAAATGATTTCTTCAAGGAATTCATCGAACTGCCGGCGAGCGCCGTCGTTACTCAGTTCGTGCAACAGTCCTTGTAGATCGCGACACTTCACAGTATTGGCGTTGAAAGGAATCATAAGGTAATCGCATGCCTCACGAAGCTCAGAAATGGATACTGTTGGTGGGACACGCATTTTGTCGCGATGGTAATAATCCTAGATTAGTGAACTATTTGATAAGCGCTACCAGACATCTCTCACCAATATTGCAGCAAAACACTCCGATGATAGCCCCAGTCCGGCCGTTACTTCGTACTCGTTACGATCGTTGGGTCTTGGATAGAGACTTGAGCTATCTCCTGAATGCGGTCGCCGTTGACTGAACATTCGCCCAAGCATAGTTTCTGGCTTTGCTGTCAATCTTGTCGGGTCAACAACGAAGCGGGTATTTTCAACGAGCAGAACAATACAGTCGCCTACCAAAGACAAATGGTTAATTATGGAAGTGACCAAATGCAAATAGTTCACATATTAGGTTCTTCTAACTCGACTAACTGTAAAAAATACTTACTATATGTGTCCCAGAACCAATAACAGTTTTCTGTGCGTAAAATCTAAGGTACGTACCTTTCTCATCATGGCTAACTTCAATGGTTTGCGTAGGATGAGGACTCGAAGACATTGCTACCAGAGAGTCGTGCGCAGATCCACCAAGCGACATGGATCGCTGGCTTCTCTGGTAGCACGTATCCTTGAAGGCGTTCGAGTTCTTCAGGGCTGGCGGAAGTACGGAAGTTGACCTTCCTAGCGACGAACGCCGAAGAACCGGAGAACTCCCAGATGAGGATGACCAAGAGCACGATGACGATCGACCGTCTTCCGTTTTTGCTTCAGATGACTGTGTGGAAACTTCACGTCGTCGTCGGTTTTCTAAAGTAAACGACGCAGTCAGTGTTACAGCTGAAACAAATTCAGCACATGTGGGGAAAGTGTAGAGTCACTTGTTCGCTGATTTAGAACCTTCGTCGCAAGAGAAGAGTTCAAAACTGTTTTCGCTTACGTTTTATCGTGAAGGAAAAAGACCGATGTCTACATTTGTCGCCTGTCAACACCATTGCACAGAAACGCTCTACGAAGAATTAATTACGTTTGCGATAATGGCTTGTTTTTAAGTGTATGAACCAGTCAGTACGAGAAACAATATGCGTCATATCCTATTCGACGGCTAGGGGATAATAGCCATGTATAATGGGGATGGTATTTAAACTAATAACATAAAAAAAAACTAACTAACAACACCATCGTGCCAAAGAAACAAAAAAATGTGCTGCTAGGAAATAATTGTAATGCAACTTACTTTTTCTTTGGTAAATAATTGTGGCAATTGAAAATACAACAACAATAAGATTCGAGATTTTGCCCGAATAGCACCACTTCTGAAATGAGAACTGCTGCTTATTGTGCTGCGATCAGTAGTGGTGTGAAAGTTACAATTGGGAATTCGGAACAGTTAACGCAATTGAAACCGAACGGCGGGGTTTAATCCGATGAAAGCGAGTGATTTCCGCAGATCAATTCTTAGGCGGCGCTTTTGAAACATGCGGGATCAAGTAGCGCCCGTAAGTAACAACAGGTTCTTTCCGTTGTCTCCCGGGTACTACTGACGGCGGTAATCTAGCCTGAGCGGCTTGTAGCTTTCCTTTTTTCGCTTATCATCACTTCTAACAACAGCACCAATCACAGCTCAAGAGAAAAGAACATTGCTTCCGCTCTACCACTTAATTTGTTTCTGTGCAGCTGATTTTCCTTGCCGATATGACTATTGTTCAGAACTCAGGGCCTTCGTGTCGAGACCGGCGCATAATGCGATACTTTACGCAGTGCAAAATCTTGCGCGCGCGAGATCTCTTTCACACGGTTTCGATCATCACAGTCGTTCACGACAGCCGATGACCTATAGACGGCCTCGGGCAGAAATGGGAACTGAGTCGCACGGGTGTAGTGACCCCCTGCGGAAGACAAATCAATCGCTCCAATGTTCTGGAATGTGGGGTACGTTTGAACACGTTCTATTCTCCATCTTTTTGCATATTTCTGGTGTTTCAACGGGTTTATGGATTTGGTACTTATTTCCACGAAACGTAAGTGTTCGTTTTAAGTAAAGCATGTCTTAAACCACGAACACATGTCGTCTCCTTGGTAATTAACTATAAAGGTTTTTCAATTGTTCGAACTCAAGCGAACGTCCGTACCTAAAACCGACAACTATGCATGTCCCGTTCTTTAGCAATACTACATTGAGTTCCATTTGAGTAATGTAGATTTCAGCCAACCCGCAGCATAACCCGACTTCCGTCTCGTCATGTGACAATATCCATCGATGCGAAGGACACTCCGCTAGTATCACTCCATTGAACTTTCATCATCAGGCCATAAGAAGGATACCAATCAAATCTTACGACAGTGCGGATAATTTCAAAATATCAACCATGAATGCTCACGAATAAGAAGATATCGGTCAATGTTTCGATTTTGATGAATACTAAAATGCATAATGATGTGAACGTGTGTGCCAAAACAAACGAATATTAAAAATACTTGGGCGATCTACGACATTCCTTCATCAACGGGAACAACACACAAATGGAATCAATCTGGCAAGGTGCATGTGAAAAATGCTGTATAGTTTTAAGTTATAGTTTTAAGATTGTTAAGCTGTCATATTCTCGCGCAGTCTAATTTTCGCGAACGCTATCGGCAACATGGCAGCTTCTTCACATAATAGTGTCATTGATATTGCAGTTGCGTCACTATCACGCGTTTCTTTGCTGCACAGCAATAGATAAATTAAAGTTGGGTACTGGTGTCCATTACTGATAATGCGACTCCTCACTGACAGTTTCTCTAGCAATCACTTTCGTGTGTGTTATCTTCGGAAACTGATATTTACGACGTGTTACAGGATGGATGATCCATATTATGACCGCGACGAAGCGGTTACCAAATGGGTTGATGAGGTGGAAGCCACGGACGATGATGTTGAAGCAATAGACATTCAGTTGTGCCGAACAAGGCAAGCTGCACACGTGGAACGGATAACGTTGACCAACTTTTTAGACTTTACAAAATACTGCTGAATTTTGGTTTGTCCTTTGTGTTCTTAGGGATCTGCGCAGGTGCGCTAATTTACTCATTTGTACGCGGTGAGAAAAGAGTCATGCTACGGAAATGAATAGCAGTTTTCAGGTGAGGTTGGAAGTGGTAGCGGCATGATCGAAAATCGAAATGCGTCCCAAAACTTCACTATCTTTGTAAATGAGTACGCTGTAGGCGGCGTGTATAAAATCACACTCAGGCATGCAGTTGATGGGCAAGAGTATCATCGAGAGAAGGTAAGGTAATAATGCAGGGGTCCATTTCACTAACTCGTGTTTTCAGATGCCTGTAAAAACAACAAAATCGTTCTGGTATCAAAACGACGATGAGCGAAAGATTGCTCATAAGATAGATGAAAATAGAGTTGTGTACGTTTTTCGGACATATTCGTATTGGATATACCTAGATAAAAAAGGAAACGCTCATGTAAGTCAGTTGCTACTCGACAGCAAAACACTTGCAAAGTGACGATCGGCCAACAGTCGAAGCATTATTATATTACATGTCATTTCAGCGCTGTGATCGCGACGACAATCTTACATACCTTGATTATGTGAAGCGACTGGGGCTTGCAAAGATGCACAACCCTCACTCTGAGATGGAGATTACTCATGATGGCCGGGAAGTGTTCATTTACGATGGCGATCCTCAATATGTTCTACTTCAAGGTACCAATGAACGGGCATTTCTAGTTCGCGCATATGCAGATAAGGCTAATGGTATCTATTGGCTATCGTTTAACTAATCGACCGAACGCTTTACAGGTGCACTCCTCGGATGGGATACTTATTTCGGTGCTCACAATGATTCACAGATCTATAAAACAGAGTACTGGTACCCGAAAATGCTGCCAACAAAACCTTCGGAAGCGGTTTTCGATGATATATCAGGGTTGTGTGGTCCTTAAACCTGTTGTTATCAAGTGTTCGTATTAAAAAGTTGGTTTTGTGCTTTATGTTCTTCTTGGACACATTGGACACACTGGGCAAAGATTTTTTTTTGTCGTAAAACTAAACGATTAGGTTTCTTGAATATACATCATCTTATACCAATACAACCAATCATACAGTGAACCAAGGAAACGATGAGTAATTTTCAAGAAACAGTAGAATCGTTCAACTATTTGTAAGATAAGAATAATAACCATACAATACAATTAATCAGCTCAGCAGAAAGCGTAGGTACCATCTAGCAATTTGGTTTGGCTCGTTTTTCGTCAGGCTCGCTTGTTTCCGAACTGTCGTTGGATTGTCTGGATTCGCTACCGTTTCCGGATAAAATTATGTCCAGCGGTGACGAAGTAAATTTTTCATGCATCAGCGGGCTCAACGATTCAATAGGCGATTGTGTGATCTAAATAGGAACCAGACGTTAGAGCGTTACCATTTTACAAGGAAAATACGATTCAGGCGCTCCTTCGAGAACTGAGAATACCGTTTTATTGAATAAGTATATTACTTTATAACGCGGGACTTTCCGCAGCGTAAAAATACAGCAATCAGTTACAGTCACAAGTGCATCTAATATTCTGAAACTAAAACATTGTCCTTACCGTTGAAGGAAGCGCCCCGGCTTGGTGACGAAGTTTCATGTAACAATCTTGGCACCGCGGTTCGTCGAACTGGTTACTGATCACTAGAAATTCATGGTGTCTCTACAAATAGGTAATGTTTACAATTTAAACGTACAAACAAAAAATCTTACTTCGCAGGTTTTACAAAATGTGGAAGATCTGAACAGCTGATCAATTTTTCCCGATGGAGAGCAGCAGTTGCTTCCGCTATCATTTGACTGTCGACTGAACGGAGTTAAAGTCTCCCTAACCAGGATACTTTTCGCAGCTAGTCGCTTTTGTTGGTTATTCTTAATACGGTGCAACTCATATTCGCGTTTTCGTCGACCGTCGTTGGCAGCGCAGGCGAGATTAAGCACATCCACAGTGCTTGGCTTGTATTCTTTCAATGTCTCGATTGATTTCAACAAATTGGCCTTTTCGCTCTCGAGATGGCGTAACCAGTCTTCGTCAACCGGCAGTTTCACATCGCATACTGGGCACATTGCGTTTCCTTCATTGTCAGTTGGAAGTTCTGTAAAATGCAAATGGAAACAGAGAAAATGTAAAATCTATTTGTTTGTACTTTATGCGCGGAGCTGCCATAAGTGCGGACAATAGGTGTTGTATATCTTTGTTGTTAGACATTTCTCGCTGCCAAACCCTGTGATGACCCTTTAAATGAGCCGACAACTGTATGCTAATGAAAACTTATGTGTGAATAATAATCGATCATCTTGATCTGCAAATCTTGGTTAAACATTCTGAGAAGATGAATGTTTTCTCTCGCTCATCTGCTAGGACGAACACTACCCACCGTATAGTGTTAATTAAATTGATAAAGGGCTTAATTTTGCTACCGTACTACTCGCGTTTATGGCATTTGACGGCTGGACACAAGGGTGCATGTGCTAATAAAACCAAGGGGAAGACCGCCGAAGAAGGGTCAAATTCTAGTGATAAATCAAGACATATTGCAGAGTGTCAACGGGCCGCGGCGAAAACTGTCCTTCATTACGTAAGCGACAGATTGGGTTCCTTGGCGGCATCGTTTTTGGGGAAGCGGCACCCCGTCGGGATTGTGAGGACACAGCGGAAGTGCCGCCGGAAAACAATATTTATGGCTTTCGCTGATCCCAATGCAGTAATAAAACACTGCAAAGGCGAAATAAATAAGCTATGTCGAGAAGACCAGTGTTTGCTGTGTGTTAATAAGCAAATTGAATTCGAGCTGTCCACAGGGATCGATCGTGCATCTTTTCAATCCTTTTGATTGAAGCCGCCTTTTGAAATATTAACTCTTTGGTGGCGGCTTTATGCTGAAGTGAACGGTCAGTCCGAATGCGGATGTGAAAACGTACTATGTTAATTACGAGGCTTCGACACTTTCGGGATGGCGAAATCTGTGAAAAAGGGTGTAGCGCTACGGTAAACGATGCAAATGTCGCGAATGAGAGCGGCAAATCGTCATTTCCGTCCATTGTTAATTTGTTTCGCCCAGGGGACCGCGAAGGTCGCGCGACGAGTGGTACAGCACGCTTAATTTCACATCGTATTGTGCTTTGAGTTTTTCCGGACACCCCAAAACAGCAGACAGTCGGCCTCCGTATTTCGTGCACCTGACCGTGCTCCCAGACAGTAACAGGGTTTTACAGCTGAAGTGACAACAATAACTCCTGGGAGAGTGCCGAAGCTTTAGATATGCAAATTTGTGACCTCCTAAACCGCGCTCTTTGGGTCTTTCTCTTTGCATGAGCCGCCGTACTCACAGTCGTGCTACCCTGCTGCCGCCAGTGAGTCTAAACACAACCGAGATAAAAAATGTAATGCGGCTATGGTGCGAGGGGAACTGCACCTTTTGGAGGATGAAAAGGTCACTTTTCAGAGCTGAGACATATGATATCTCAATAGCGAATCGCGTGCTAATGTGATTGCGCATCCTAATTGATTCTCTTTGGCGGTGCTTTTGTCTTCGAAGATCTCCGCCGAAAGAGATCATTATACTGTTCGAGGCAGGTGCGATTGATGAGCTGCGACAAAGCGACTAATCCGTCAAGTACTCCTTCAAGAAGATTATTCACCTGCCATATACGCGCTCGCAATGTCGGGTTAAACATAGAAAAGCGCAAGCAGTAAACAAATTATGCCGTCATTGCTGTGAAACCTATAACAGCAAAACATCTGTTGCAGCTATGTAACCCGAAAGTGCAAACTAAACGCGCAAAAGAGTTTGTGTGCTATTCGCGATACTTGACAAGCCGTTCGCAGCAGGATGTCTCCGAACGATGCCGAATCCATTCCATTTAACAATAGCGTTGCACATCTTCATTTCAAAAGTACTCTTTGAAATGACCTTCTGTTCATGTCGTTTACAGTACTCTGCTGCCGCGCGGTACCTCTGACTGAGTGCGCAAATAAAGAGCTGTCAGCTCTAACCATTCCGCTTTCGGGTATTTGTTTGCTCACACACAAATTGTGTTTACTCTCTACAGTATGCACTTACAGGGGTTTTAAGACGATATCCCGATTGCGAACCCAAGTACTTCTGGAGGTTTTTGGAAAAAGGCTTAGGCTTAGCTTAAATGAAAAATTTTCCCATGGCCATATGAATGTGAAGCGATTTCCGACCATTAACGTCGGTCAGATTTCGGACAATTATAATATCACATTCAGATTAGTTAAGAATCGCTTATAGTTCCCTAGAGCTGTGCTCTGACCCCAACAGTTGACAGAATGGAAACTGTTGCGGACATACAAAAAACATGGGAAAATCGCGCGCATGACAGCCGCCAAGAATGATTCTTAATTGGGTGCTCCAATTGCCTTTCCCACGGACTACCGCTTGAACCCCCTGTGGCCCTCGTCAGACAAAACACATTGGCGTCGGTTGCCTCCTATGCCATCAAACATTACTCAGCGTGACTTACTTTTTGTTGATGGCGAGTCCACCGTGGACCTTTGACTGTCGGATATCGATGGACTGAGATCTGTAAAATAATTATATGGGAAACAGTCCATAGCTGTTCCTTATATTACTTACCAATTCTTCCTTGCGGACTGCTCTGATTCTGTTGTTGTGCAAACTGTTGTATTAAATTCTGATGCTGCAGGAATGTTGCACAGTACTGTTGAAAATGAGGGTTGAGAAAAGATTGAAAATGAGAAATATTCGGCGGAAATACGCTTGAGGAAGTTGGAGGTGTTGCGGTTGGAGGCATTCCAAGAAATGCTGACGGAAATCCTGCTCCCAACAAACCCGGATACCTTTGCTTTTCCTTGTCCAAATCGGCACCTAAAGCATACCTGAACTAAGCAGGTTTTGATTGTGTTACGAACCTGATGGAAGGGTGCACATTCTTGGCAATGACATCTAGCGGAATATGAGCGTACTCACTCTAGTCAACACTGGAAATGGGGTGAGTGAAGGGATGTGTCGAAAGGATAAAAGTTTAGCGCTCCCAAAAAGGGCACGAAGGGAAGTGGGCGTGGAAAACCAACGAAAAGAAGGAGAGCGAATAAGACGACCACAGCTCGCGCTATGGCATAACGCAAATATAACCGACGGCAAATCACATCTTTTGTAGCACCGCAAAATATAACGTTGCAGACAGTAACGACAGTTGTCTTTGATTATTAGAGATTTGTCGCATATGAGTGTGAAATTCGAAGAGGCCACAGATGCATAAACACGATGTCATCTTTTTTGAACATCAAGTATGGCTAATGAAAAAGAAAGGCTTGACAATTGTAACTCATGAATAACGTGCTTGTGACTGATATCACAATGCATAAACATGATATTGATCACCTAGACAACTGGATCGTACAGCAAATGGCGTACATTCCTTTTCTTGTGCTTCCCGCTTACCAGGAGTACCATCACTTTGTCGCATACATATCGCTCTTCTCTTTTCGCGGCACGCTGCTAATTAACAGTAGCATTGATTGATGTACAAAAAAAGACAATCGGCTCTAAAACAGTAAAGACGAAAAGGGACATAAAAATTAAAGTGCAAGAGCACTGCTAAGGGCACCGTAGCATCATCACAAAGCGTCAGTTTGGATACTTGCGGGTATGGCGGTTGACAAAGAGGACCGCGTGAGTCACTTGTACAGTCGGAAAGGAGTAGGCGGGATTGCTAATAAATTGGTAGAACGGATTTCTCATGCAGCCGGCGCGATACCATATGCGGAGGAGAGTGAGGAAAGAAAACGAAATGCGCGAAACACTCCACAGTACAAATCGTCAGTAAGCGGATACGCATATGCTGTAAACTGCTCCAGGTTGAGTCGGTACCTTTTTAGCCAAGTAAACAGTTTTCGCCATTGACTAAAGGTAACAATCGGGTTCAGTTTTTTTTTGCTTATGGAAACAAATATAAATTTGAAAATAATTTTGTCGTCGAAAAGAGACCACTCATATCAGACAGCAACAGGCGGCGATTCCTATTTCATGGATAACTTTCGCCACTGAAAGGCATAGAACATGTGTGCTGCCGGCACGTCTCACTATACTCTTTTCGGAAAAGGCGGAGTCTTTTCTCTGATTGGTCGGCGCTAGCAGTCCTGTAAGGAAGACAATTTACTGTGCTCGTTCGACACATCGCCAGCGTTTCCGCAATTTGCCTCAGAATGTTCACAACTGTAAGGCGTCTGCCCTTTGTTTTACGTAAAAGAAGACATAATGCAGCACCGATGTCACCTGCTCACCGCGCTATTGCGCTACGCCGTACCATTTACATAAGTAAACTGTCGAAGAACCAATCATCAATGGTCGGTGACATATGTAATGGTGTACATTTCGTAATCAAACAAGCCGAACAATGTGGGGCATCTCGCAAGAGGCAGGTGTATGGCGGAGCTTCGAACTACCACTTATTCTTCGGAATCTCCGAACCGCGTCTATAAACAATTAAAGCGAAAAAACGAGTTGAGTGAATAACGCGATTTGCGTCTCCGATGTCGTTTCATGTAAATGCGCGAATTATGTTTGCCGTCGGCACATTATGAGGAGGCGAGCAGGCAATTACAGTATCGAAAAATTGGTAGTTGTGCTCGTTCGGTGGGAATCGGTGACAAGAAGTCTCGTATTCTACCTTACAATTATCGTTCTTCGGTTCGAGGGTTGATGAATACAAAAAGTAACGTCGGTCATCTCGCAGTCATTTTCCAGAAACGCAGTGCAAGATCAAAACAAAAATTCTTGTATGCATTACTGTACATAAAACTATGGCGTTGCCTGCCTGCCCGCTCCCTCACTTCGTCATCGATGACGCCGAATACAAACGAAACCCAAACTTTCTGCGTGAAAGTGCTGTTTATTGTGAGAAATAAGTGTAATGATTAACAGCCATCTTTCTATTTTTGCAGAAAAGCCAATGTGATTTGCGAGGACGACCTTTGTGTAGATTTTCCTGTTGTTGTGGTTTCCGCTCAGTGACGGAAAACGTCTTACGGAGCCCTAAAACACAAGGAATACAATTACCACAAACCTTATCTAACTTCCGGTAGCGCGCCGGTGTTGTTGTGATTACTTTACGACACTTCCTCACCAGACAACATCCGGTACGAACATTCGCCGCAAAATGCACTTTCCCACCAGTTTATTAATTTATAATGGTTGTAAAAAAGCAGCAGAGTTGCGCAACAGAAAATGTTCTAGCACGACTGGTGCTCGTCATTGCTGTGAGAATTACGAGGGCGACACTGTTCAAATCTATTAAACGCGCGTAAATCGTTCACAAATCAACAAATTTCTGCCCAAGGACGTTTGTAATTCTTTTTAAAGAAAACAAAAGTCGCCTACATCAATGTGAGCTACTAGACAGTAAAGTTACATATTCGTGACTCTTTGTGTATTTGATAGTTGAAGCAAAGCCGTACCGCAGCGTCGTAATCACAAGATCGCTGGAAAAGGTTTACAATTTAACGGTCAGAGCGCGGTGTGCGATGTCCTTTCCCATGTCTTTGGTGCCTGCCGGACTGTTCACCGCAGACGTTCAGAAATGGGCATGACCTATCACTTATTTATCATCGCACGTTCGGGGCATAGGGCAGCAGCACGCTGGAAAAGTCAAATATGCAAATTTGCGCACGCAAAAAAAGTCATCGGCAGACACAATCGAGCATGGTCCTTGGAAATGAGATGATGATCAGGTTTCTTCATATCTCTTTTATGCTTGGCTATGTGAATTTCGAGAAAGTTCCTGAAAATAAAAAATTGCTAAACATGTCACAAATACAAATCCCTACTTCGACGCCTATCTGCCGGACTAGTGCTATTGAGTTGTTACGTTGAAAATGGATCACATTTGCAACGCTTGTATGTAACGCTCTATGTAACATACATATTTCACTCAAGGTGTTCACCGTTACCAATTAATAACATCAGCGCACATTGAACAGAACTCCGGATTCCTTGATCATACGATATGCGTAATTTAAAGTCTAAAACGATTTTAGTCCAATTTTCGACATCTCTGTCATATTCTGATTGATTTCCTCTGATGTTTTCATTTATGAACAAGTATGGACGACAGCAAGCTAGTGCGAACAGAGTGCTGGAGAGAAAATGGGAGGACCTGTCAGCTCGAAGTAAATGAATGATTACCGTAGGTAGCGCGTGATATACCATTCCGCATTTCTCAATCTCAAGGTGTCAGAAAAATGATGATCAAAACAAAATAGACTCGCAATGTCAAAAGTAATGCAACATAGAGGGTGTTCAGAAAGTTCTGCAACACTGCAACATTAAGAAAGTTCTGAAACAACGATACAGAGCGAGGTGGTAAAACTATTGAAGATAAAAACATTTATGTACTGATTTGTTTTCAACTTAACAACCCAATAGGAACGATGGAAATCATTATCTCAACGGCGCTTGCGTAAAATTGGTTTCTTTGCTCGAGATTTTTTCGTTTCATGGCATTCATTGATGAGTCTAAATGTTTTAATTCAGTGTTAAGTACCCAAAATTTTGCTCTGTTAGCAATTCTCTTCTGATGGGTTGATGAAATACGACATTGCACGATTATCCAAAGCGGGAAAGAACAAATTAAAGAATTTCCACTGAAACGCGCACCTGAAAAATTAGCCTAGATCATTAAAAATTGGACTAGATCATCAACTCATCAACAACCAGAATTATTTAAGAGTGTGCCACTTGTATTATGGTTTGCACTTAAGCGGATGACACTTAACATGAAATAGTTTAAAGGTAAAATCGATTTGACTAGGTAGTTTTTATGCCCAACGTATAAAAAAGTGTGTGTGGAATTTACACAAAAAAAGAGTCTTTAAATTAAACACAGTGTTTGAGATGAATATGTCTCACCCGATGTGAAGTCACACGCAGTGGCGTTGTCTCCACACCGAACGTGTGAAAAGTAGTATGGTGCTGTTGCGTTGGCATGTGATCGACATCATTGTGTACTGTTTTAGTGACTATCCGTTAACCACCCCGATGGGTGGCGTAATAAGTTCGTCAGCTGATGTCGCCAACAATCAGTGGATACGGCGCCTCGCAGGGCTTCAACCAATTTCCGACAATGATCCTTTCTGGAATCAGCTGTTTTCTTTCAACTACGCCGTTGATGAAATGGATACGTAAGGCGTATTGCAAATTAACTTTTTAAAAAAATGTTTATAGGGAGACAGTGCGAGAGTTGGAGGAAACTGTGGACGACGTTTTACAAGCTTTGATGTACAACACAGAAACAACCGGCAATTTCGGGGCTTTGATTCGCGTTTTCTTGCGTCGCAGTTCTGAGTTGGGTGTTTCGGAGATGTGTGATAAGTAAGCCTGCATTTTCAATGGATGGTGGAGGAATCTTGTCGTTCAGCAAAATCTTCCTCTGGCAGACCGCGAACGCACTGATAATTATACGATATGTCTGCCGCACACTAACGCAGCGGCTAAGCGAGACGGAGTTTTCCAAAGCATTCAGTTCAAAGGAATTTGGTAAGAAAGCGAGCAATGAAATGCCCTATACATACTTTTCAGTTGGCAGCAATGCGAAGACACAGGACGCATTGGACGACTTAGAGCACACAAACTGTGCGACCTCATTCTTTGATGTCCTACTGTCAACGATTGCTAACCTTCCAGTAAAGTACGTTTTTGATAAATGCGATAGATATAGGCAAGGGAAACGATTCTAGTTGCTCATGCCATGGTTTCAGTGAACATACCACGCCAGTTCATGTGGAGTGTGTACGATGCGTTCTAGTTATTCTTGGTCGTCAGCTCTTTTCCGATCACATTGTTGCTTCTGATAACTTTTACTCATTTCTGCAACGAAAAGGACGAGATGAAGTTACGGCCCTGACTAAAGCGCTGCTTTCAAATTACGTTTTGCACAGCAGTTCCTTACCATCCACCAAAAAAACTGAACCAGAAAGTGTTGTAGTTATGTTAGCTAGTAGGTTATGAAATTGTGATGTAAGATGCAAGAGAGCGTTTCAGCATCGATGTGGACAATGTTGCAAAGTGCTGCAGGGTATGGCTTCAGTGATGATGATGAACCATCTGCTTCGTTGTCTCCTCCTACGTTGGGAAGCCTGAGCTGTCTTCTGTTACTAACACTAACCTGTCATCCGTGCTGTTCTACAGTCCTAAACCATGTTAAGGAATTACTCACCGACTTCCAAAATTCTCAAGGTAAATCAGCACTGGTGAATAGAAAAGTAGCGGCACATAACATGGACTCATTCCCTTTATGTTCACGCATCCCTTGTTCAAACGGTTTTTAGCGCCTTTTTAAACAAGTCTAACTTTCAGAAGTGTCGACCAGTGCTATTCGCTCGCCAAGCTTTAAAATCGACTACAGCGTTCTCTATGATCAATTAAGTGCTACAGTACGTCAACGACCGCCTATGCTTCTCCTTTACGTTTTGCTTCATCGCAATAGCGGGTTTAGGAACTATGTGCTATCTCGCATTAATCTGGAAGTTTTGGTAAGTTACTTTCTTTTTGTTTGTTTCATATAAACGGACAACACAGGTGATACCAGTCATAAAAGTTCTTAATTCTGGACCTGACTCGTCTTCGTCAACCTCTCACCACTTATATTTGTCACTGATTGTACTGCTTATCCTAAGTGAGGACGATTTTTTCTGTAAAGTTGTACACGAAATGGTGGGTTAGAAAGTGTGATTAATCTGAGTCTGCCATTTAGATGATAGCGGACGTCGACTGGTTTAGTAGCGATCGTCAGCTTGGCGAAATTTCGCTGGGTGGGCTGATTATTTTGGTGGTGACGAAAACAATACAAAATAATACGATCAAGACGAGGGATCGCTATTTACATACGAACTGTTTGGCAGCACTGGCCAACATGTCGTCAAGTTTCAAGCATCTGTCTGCATACGTTTGCCAGAAATTAGTCGGCCTTTTGGAAACGATGACAAAGCGACATAGAAAGCTCATTGAGAACATGAGAGCAAATGCAGAGAATGGACTGTCTGAGTTACAAAATGATAACTACGTAAGTATGGCATCGGCGAAGGGGAAGGCTGGGGTCATATACTCACGCGTACCTTCGGCCAAGAAATTAATGTTTTTCCATTCTCTTTATTATTATACATTATTGTGTGCACGCTGCGTATCCCATCAAAAATATTACGATGAAAAGAATATCTGATTCCTTATATCATTTGTTTAGCACCAAGATATCACTGCCCTGGAAGAAGGTATTCGTACAGTGCTAGAGATGTGCAATAGCTGCCTTTCAAACAATCTTCGCAACAATGCGCATCTCATTTACGCGATTCTTTATAAACGGGATCTTTTCGATGCATTCCACAATCACCCAATGTTTCAAGACTTAATATGGAATATTTCTGTGGTTTGTCATAACTTGCAACAGAGTTCCTAAAGACTATTAAGGTAATCAACCACTTTGCTTCTCGAGTGCAGTCACTGGCCAACAGCACTGTGTCGGAAGTTTTGGATGTAATTTCGAAGGCGGCCATCCAGTGGCCGACAGACCGCTTGAAGAAATTCCCCGATTTAAAATTTAAGTACGTGGAAGACGAAAACACTGTGGATTTCTTTGTTCCATACATATGGCGCCTTGTTCTTGAGGAAGCCGGAGTTTACTGGGACCCTGACTCCATTAAGATCATTGGGAAGTAGTATGTACATAATTTGTCGTTTAATTGCGTTGACTGTTTAATTTAATAAATTCTAACTACCACGAACGTACATAAAGTAATGGTGATCTCAGTGTTCGATGAAGTTACGGAACCATTTCCTTGTTTTGTCCAACATAACTTGATTGTCCGTTTACATCAGTCACAAACCCACAAACATTGGCCGTCTCTCAATTGGAACGCTGAATGTGCGCCGACTCGCGTCAACGGCACGTCTACTGGAGCTGCAAGAAGAACTCGAAGGGATCAACATCGATGTACTTGCGCTTACGGAACTCCGATGGAGAGGAACAGGAGCTCTTGATCTGAATGACTCTGGCTTCCGCTTCTATCATGCGGGGCCAGATGACAGTGGTGGAGTCTCTGGAACTGGATTTTTCGTCAGCAGCCGACTACAACCCTTCGTAGAAGCTTTTCGCCCAGTGACGCCACGAATATCCGCTCTGCACCTGAAGTTTGGACAACAGTTACTAGGACTCTTCGCAGTATACGCACCACCAACCTCAGCCACGCGTGAAGATAACGAAGAAGAAGAAGAAGACGAGTACGACAGCCTCTTGGCGACCCTCCGTTCAGAGCTACGGGCTGCTAGTATGCCTGGACAAAGGGGTGCTAGCAGTACTTTACGGGATGCAATCGCGCCAAGATTGCGGGTGTATCCTGCTCTGCTCGGTGACTTCAATGCCAAAGTCGGAAGACGAGAAGAAGAAGACGAACAGGCAGTCGGGAACTTCGGATACGGTGACCGAAACGCCCGTGGGCAGAAACTTCTGGACTTCTGTGAAGAACACCACCTGCGAGCGGTCAACACGTTCTTCAGAGCGAGGCCGGGGCGGAAGTGGACTTGGATTTCGCCGGATGGGCGTTCAAAGAACTGCATAAACTTTGTGCTTGCCTCCAGGCTCATTCGGTTCCGATCCACAGCCGTTCTTGGATCTCATATCTCGAGTTCGGATCATCGCCTTGTACGTGCAGTCATCCAGACACCAGGACGTGAAGCGATGCGGCATGAAGACCGAAGGCTAAAGGAAAAACACCGAATAAATCGTGATCTCTTCCGGCTAGCTCTTACTGCCGTGGATCCTGCACCGTCCCGCACAGAAGACTACGAAAATCTGGTTGAAGAAGTCCGTTCTGCCGCAGAATTCGCCCGAGAAACAGAAGAGAAGACGCCACGACTGTCCGAAGCGACGAAGCAGCTGTTCTCCCAACGTCGCCTTCTGAAGAATCGCCGATCAACGGTTGCTGAACGGGTCAATCTTACCGAATTCAACAAGTTGATCCGTCGTGAAATCAAGAAGGATCTTGTGAAACACCACCAACGGCTTGTGGAGGAGGCGACAAGAAGAAACCGAGGACTGCGCCATGTGAGAAGAGAAGCCGGAATCGGAAGAAGAAGGCTAACAAGACTCCGTGACGCCAACGGCAATTTATGCTCGACGACAATGCAACTGAAACGGACGGTGAAAGCATTCTACGAATCGCTATATGCCTCGACAGTTGAAGTACGGTATGAAGAACATGAGACGCAAGAAGAATGTCCTGATCTGCTGATAAGCGAAGTTGGAGAAGCCTTGAAGACGATGAGAAATGGAACAGCACCTGGAATCGACAAGATTACGGTCGAAATGCTAAAGACCGGGAAAGACCTACTGGTTCCGCGGCTGACGAAGATGTTCAACGACTGCCTCCGAAGCTGCTCGATCCCGCAGAAGATGGCTGACTCATCGACGATTCTGCTGCACAAGAAAGGCGATCCACTGGAACTCAAGAATTATCGCCCGATATCACTTCTCTCTGCGATCTACAAGTTACTCACGAAAGTGCTCAGCAAGCGGATTGAAGGGATACTCGATGCGGCGCAACCAGTGGAACAGGCGGGCTTCCGGAAAAACTTCTCGACGATTGATCATCTGCAAGCAATCAATCAGCTCGTAGAACGCTCCCGTGAATACCGTTTGCCGCTGTTCATCGTCTTCGTGGACTTCGAGAAGGCCTTCGACAGTGTCGAACTGAACGCTGTTTGGAGCGCAGTGCAGCAGCAAGGAGTTCCCGTGCAGATAATAAAACTCCTGCGCAAAATCTATCAAGAAGCCAAATCTCTGATGAATATGAACGAAGAGACGGTGCCGATTGATATCCATCGCGGAGTGCGACAAGGTGACACCATAAGTCCGAAACTCTTCACGGCTGCTCTGGAACAAGTCTTTCGGAACCTGGAATGGGACGACATCGGCATGAAAATCAACGGAAGCCGCCTAACAAACCTGCGGTTCGCCGACGATATCGCTCTCATCGCCGATTCTGCTGAAGATCTTCAGAAGATGCTTGATGATTTGAATGAAAAATCGTGCCAGAACGGACTGAAGATCAACGCAAGTAAAACCAAGATGATGTCAACGGAAACTACCAGAATCCTGCTGAACGGAAGCGAAGTGGAGCAAGTAGAATCCTTCATCTATCTCGGCCAAGAAGTTCGACTGGTTCGCGACCATGGAAGAGAAATCAACCGACGAATCTGCAGTGGATGGAATGTATTCAAACAATACAAACAATTCCTCACCAGTCCGACCGTCGAGATGCGTTGGAAGCGGCGACTCTTCAACATGTGCGTCCTTCCGGCGATGCTGTACGGCTCTGAAACATGGGCAATGAAGAAAACCGACATCAAAAAGCTTGCAACCGCGCAACGGAAGATGGAGCGGCGAATGGTCGGCGTTCGTCTGCTAGACAGAAAGTCGAACGAATGGCTGCGCGGTGTGACGAAGGTTGCCGACGTTGGAGAAGCGGCGAAGAAAAGAAAAATGAAATACGCATGGAAACTCGCAAATGAAGAAGAAGAAAAATGGTCGAAGCGCCTGACGGAGTGGAGGCCTATCGTTTCGAGACCGCTCGGACGACCCAGGACAAGATGGCGAGACGAGATCAAGAAAACGCTGAGGACGCAGGCATGGCAGACCCAGGCGAGAAGAACGACGATACACCAATTGTTGAACATAATGGGATCCGCTTGATGTAAATCAATGATACGGAATAAATGTTAATGTTAATCAGTCACAAAACGATGAAATGACGAACTACATATGTTGGAGCATTGATGTTCGATGATGGTGATGGAAACTATGAAGTTCTGAGAAAATACTTAAAAATGTTGACACCACTATGTCAGCAAATATTGTGCACAATCTTTTTATTTGTTAACGTGCAACAGACTGTCAGTGTTGGTCACGAATGTGGTTTCTACAGGAACTGAAATACATTGCTGGAAACCGCAACCACAAGACGACGAACTCCTCATAACCAGTTTTGTAATGGTTGTTTATTTGAATTGTTTCAAACCGTTTGACTTAGGGTATTCACCTTTTGGCTGAACGACCTCAGCCCACTACAGGGCAAAAGCCGGACTCCTTATTCATAGAAAATCCTGGGTTTGGAGTCGAAAAATGTTTTGGTCCAAGTTTCGACCTTTTTGTCTTACTCGGGGTAATTTCCTCTGATATCGTCAACTGTGGACGAGCAAAGATGGTGATTAGATAGAGTTACGAGATTAATAGATAAATAGCAAAAGAGGAATCTCTCAGCTCACAGTGGAAAGCCATTCCGGGGGTCAACTTGAAAATGTGAGGTTTGAGGCACCATTCGTGAAGTATGACTTTTTCCACATTTGGCCTCTATTTCCGTAGTGTGAACGTGAGAACGTGGAGTCGCTAAGCGTGCATGGTAGCTGTGAGGGCTACCTGCTCTACATCCCCATTCTCTGTCGCTGTACTCAATCAATTGGAAACGTTGGCGTTAACGGAACATGATCCGATCTGATAATCCGAAAAGACCATCTTTTTGAGATTAGCTCGTGTTTGATATATAACCAAGACAACAATAGGTGCATTCGGAAGGCAAGACCCAACGATGTACGTGGTTGAAGACAGTCACCGTTCATCACAGAATTAATACTATAGGCAACATTACTTCGCATTTCGCCATCTTGGGGTGCCAGAAAAATGTCCGTCAAGACAGGATAGACCTCCAACATCAAGAGGAATGCAACGGACAAGTCGCCAATCATAATGTGGGGTGAGTGTTCGCTGTACTGAACAACGCACCAATCAGTTTTGCCGCAACTGTAGACATGACGGAAAAAAGAATGTTTACCAAGTGGCCCATTTTCAATGTTCCAACCCAATATTTTTGAGTAAGGCCGAGAACACAACGCTGTGCTGTCGTTTGAATCATTCTGTTTCACAAACAAGATGCTTGTATGAATCACGGCGTTAGTGGAAGACCGTATCGCTTGCTTGGCATTTCCTAACTGAGACATTTCCACGTTTGGCCCTACCCTTGTACGAAACGATGAGTCAAATGTCCGCTCGCAACAATGTAGAGCTTAACCTGCGCACCTAGCACTAAGTATCAATCTGCTCCATGAAACGAAACATCATAAGTGAATGAAATGCGCGAATTAAATTTGTTAAAGGGCATGTGAAAGTGGTCGTGTTATTGTCTTAGCTTCCAGTACGAGACGACGTGCTCTGTACTTTAATAATCGCTGTGCGAAAAGACGTATGCTGAAGCTTTCAGTGTCTCATTCAGTTATTCAGTACCTATCTACCTATTGCATGTTAACAACATCTATGTCTGTTTGTTCGCGTTGTCGTACACTAAGATACCTAAATCTTTGCGACGACTGAACATTGTGTACATCCCCTCCATCACAACAGAGGCCACCGAAGCGGCTTAGCTCGAGCGCGTGTCCTCGAGTCGCGTGTCTTGGCGGCTACCGTATTTACATAGCTTCACAATACCACTCTTGTAAAAACGTTAGCGGGGTTCCGCGGACCCTTGTAATACTGCGGTGGCCTGTGCCGTCTTCGGCAAACACTTGATTGGGTGCCACAAGATTCTTCGGATGTTTTTCAGATATGTCGAATGTCGACATATGACCTAAAATTTTATTTAGAGTACGGTTTATCTCTTTTACGGGTTCAACGTGCCCAATTGTATGAGTCTTTTTGCTTAAAGCTGTTTGTAGTTATCGGAATTAAATGTTTTAACGACCATTTTGTTCTAATTGTACACTCGCACCGCGGCAGTGCTGTCCGCTCAGTCGCTTTTGAAATGGATCGTGCACAACTGATAAGAACGAAGCGCGCGGTTTTTGTTTATGCCTGCCTTCGATCGACTGCTGCGAACGTGGAGTGATAATGTTCAGTTGTAATTGCGCAAAAAGGTGCTTATGCTTTTTATTTGTGAATGTTCATTTGAAACATATACTGATGGTCAAAATCAAACAGTGCCACTGTGTCGTCCAAGACCCTGCCACTTAGAGTCACGAAGCTTTATTATATGAAAATAAAGGGCAATATGTGCTGCACGCGCTTTCGCACAAGCGGAAAAGGTCTTAAACGCGCGCGCATAGGGGCGGTCCTCGGCGGCCCTCTGCCGTTTTGTGGTCTCGTTCAGTGAATTCAGTCAACCGTATTAGGTGCTCTGAAGACGGTTGCCTTTTGCTGGGTGATTGTTTTGCTTTCTTTAATAGAACTTGACCAGCTACGCTTTGCTCAAGACTACGAACCTACTATGTGGATATCGTCCTACCTGTGCACTATTAGAGAGCAATGGTACCTCTAATACTGTCAGGTAAAGACGATATCCTATTGCGTAGAGCACTCTTGTGAGGTTGTAAGTTTCGATGTTTGCTATGTTGTTGATAATGAGTAATTAATTATCTGTTTTTTTTTCAGTCGCAGTAAACTTCGACTTTTATATCTGCATTTCGTTCGCACTGCGAATCTCAAGCTTAACTCCGTTTGGCCTGTTGCGGTTTTCTTTATGCTTTCATATCCATGTGTGGAATAAACGCGTTCGTTCTGAGTATTTAGTGTGTATTTGTAAACTGGGATACGTACTGGTACAGTCATTTCTGACGGAAAGCGGCATCTGTGGATGCTCTCAAATGATAGCCTCCTAGCGTATGAATATCTTTAATAGGAAGCCGAAGTCACGTTTCAAATGTTATCTTTGTCATAAACATAAAGGGCATATATAATAAATGCTGAAGTGGAAATCAAAGGATCAGTACGATGTTGGACACTACGGTGCATCACCTTTGCAAAGCAGCGCTTTTATTGATTGTTGTGCTGATCGGAATTCGATGGATTGGTGAACTTTGCATTCAAAAAAAATATGAAGTCACAGACCAGCCAGATCGATGTCCGTAGGGCATTTTGGATTTGCAATCGGTTCCTCCGGAAAATGGTAGTGTGATAAACCACGAACGGTTTTGAAACACCATGACTCCGCAGTTTCCTTGGGCTTTTGCTCTACAGCCAACTCCCGCACGGAACATTCTCTTGTACAACGCGACGGGAAAGATAACGTTGTGCAACAGCTCAAAATGCCTTACGTTCGTTCCAAATCATCAGTTACGGTGGTGCACGATAGCGTTTCGTTTTATGTTTGCGTTATCCTATTCCACAAAATCTAGTGATGCATCGCATTGTGAACAGTTATTTATATGCTACCAGACTAGCGGTCGAAGATTTAAACAATTATGGACCCTACAGTCGATAATATCCTAGGGTTTGCTGGATCACCTGTCCGTTTTGCGTGTTCTAAGCTCGCTGAGATGCGATAAAAATATATTTGATCGGTTTATTGCAGATTTCTCTATTTTCCGAACACTTCCACTATGTCGTCCGATGCTCCTCAAAGGAAGAAGAACTCCGAGTCCCGCAAAAATCAGGGACGTGGACAGGGCAACAAAAGGAATACGAACGGTGGTGAAAACTCTTCGTTGTCGACATCTCAGAAAACGAGAATCCCGAAACAAGTAACTCTTTCGACCGAGCAGCAAGAGGCTCTGTTCGAAAAAATCGCAGCAACAGAGCGCACAGATCATTGTGGGTTCCCTTTTCAAGGAACACCCAAGGAATGCGTCATTTGCTGCAAAGTATCAGATTTGTTTGGCGTTGGCGACTGTCGGCATCCTGTCTGTATGGAATGTGCCATCAGAATGCGGATAATCAGCGATCAAGAGTCTTGTCCACAATGTCGCGGGAACATTGTTGTGGTACATGCCTTGTATTTGCTTGTCTATCTAACAGTTTAGTTTCAGATGCACTTCGTTGAAGCATCTCATGACGACTGGAATTCATATTCCTTGCCAACTCAGTTTGTAGATCATCCGGACTCCACAGCCTTTAACATTCGTTTCGCCAGTGAATATGCGAAAACCGCGTATGATCGGTATTTGTCTCACACTTGCAGAATTTGCAACAAAGGGTAAAACAAACGACTATTGCTCTATCGGTTTTTATTGTATTTCAGGAAAGAAGAGTTCATCGCTCCGACATTCGAAGCACTTCGTCATCACTATGGCCAAAAGCATAGACAGTTTTTTTGTCATATCTGCAACGACAATTTGCGGCTATTCTCTTGGGAAAGGAAGACATATTCACGTGAGGCTCTTCAGATGCATATGAAAAAGGGCGACAAGGATGACAAAAGTTTTAAAGGTAAGCGGTTTATGTTGTGAGTACTAGTAAGACTGTTTCAGGCCATCCTTCATGCTTGTTTTGCACAGAGAGATTCTTTGACAACGAGCAGCAATATAAACATCTCCGCAAGGACCACTTTTTCTGCCAAATATGTGAAGCTGATGGAGTAACGAGCGTGTTCTACAAGTAGTCCTTCAAGATATGCACATTGTGCTGCATTGTTGTTTTTTAGGGAAATGGCCGAACTGCTCACGCATTACCAGAAAGAGCATTTTCCGTGCACTAATGACGAATGCAAGCAAATGGGAATTGTGTTTAGATCTGAACTTGAGTTGAATTTGCACACGGCCAGCGAGCATAACAACAATGGTCGACCAGTTCTCGTATCACTCGATTTTCGATTCAGTGATCGCAATCTCGGTATTAGTCACCGGGTCCGTCCACGGGAAAACGATTCTCAACGAACCGTAACTGAAAATCCTCCTCCCGCGGAGCTGGCACCTGCTTCTTCTCGCCCAATTAACGCTGTATCCGCAGCTCCTTCACAGACTGAACAGCCCCGAATAATCCCTTCTGCACTAGTAACAACGGCAGCTTCACAGATCGTTATCGTTCCATCGGCACAAGGCAGGAACCGACCTATTCCTGGGGCTTATGCTCATCGCAATAGCTTCAACGTAACCACCAATGATTTTCCGACATTGGCCGGTGAAGTCAGACCCTCGTCGACTAAGCATGGAACATCTGGGTTTTCTTCGTCGGCCTCAAGAGTAGGTTATAACAAGATAAAAAATAATGCGCTGTTAAGATCGCAAAGAGCTCTACAACATTCAAAAAGCCGACTCCAATTGCTCAGCCCAGACCTCAACCTATGGTGATTAAAAAGACCTCATCAAACCGGCACCAAGTGGATGACGACGGACCATCATTTTCTGGTCGCTCTTCTCCGCCACCCATTAGGGTACAATCTCAACACCTTGTCACAGTGAAAACACTAATTTTAGGAAGCAAAGCCTAAGATCACGATGATTCCAGCAACTCCGGCGGTACGGACTTCCAGGCCAATGCCAGCTCAATTGTCTGGACCAATCAACTCAAAATCCCATTTCCCGTCGTTATCAGGGAGTACCGTGGACACTTCAAAAGTGAATACTAATTGGGGGAAGAATATTTCACTCGCAAAGGTTGGTAGAAACAGTCTTGAACTGCTAGGGAGCTGTCACCGTACCTATTAAGGCAATACAGACAAGCTATTTCATTATTTAGAAACCAGCTGCAGCCGAATCCAAAAAGGGAAAAAAAGATTTGCCGAAACCCGACATCTGGCCGGATCTCATGTTACCTAGCGGTTCACATGGTTTGCAGAAGCCAATAACTTCACTAAAGGACGCCTCGTTTGCTTTTTTGCAAAGTACTAATAAGAGTGAGCATGC
Source organism: Steinernema hermaphroditum (assembly GCA_030435675.1). Taxonomy (NCBI): domain Eukaryota; kingdom Metazoa; phylum Nematoda; class Chromadorea; order Rhabditida; family Steinernematidae; genus Steinernema; species Steinernema hermaphroditum. The sequence continues at coordinate 124,950 of CM059625.1, forward strand.
ACAAGCACAACAGGAACACCGGTCACAAACAGACGACACCAATAGTGCTCGTTGTGAATCACAGGCGGACGGAAAGAAGAAGAAGAAAAAGGTTTTTCTTTCAAAGGTGTCCCTTACCTTAACATAAAACAATTTCAGAAGAACAATGTGACTGTTGTGAGTCTTGCAGACCTTGATCATAGATATGGAGCCAGATAATTTATTAATCCCGGTAAGGGCACCTATCGACCCTCAATAATAGCACTGTTCTTCAAAGAATCAATGACGTCAAAGAAGTTTTTAAGTACCAGGCTCTTTCAGTCCTAAACAGTTAATTGTAGTGTTAATAACATTGCCGTTTGTTGATATATAAGAGTACATAAATTTTTATCGCCAGACCATCTGCCCTGTGATTACGGAAAAATTCACCACGATAGTTTAAATATGTAGCTCGCATTAGGATTGGCAGAGATAACTTTGCACTATAGTTAGGATGCTCCCGGTAGCCACTACTTACTTTGTCTTCTGTTAGGTCCGCGAAAAAATAGCAAATAGATAGCATTAATTGCGACGATGACATATGTTTATTGCAAACCTCTATAAACCGTTTGCCAATAAACTATGTTACTGATAAACGTTTAACATGTGATATTGCTTTCTATTTCTTTCCAAGCATTCCCATCATTCCTCCCAGCATTGCTCCAGCCATTGCTCCTCTAAGTGCACCGTTCACGAAACTGAAAAATTTAAACCGTAAGATTTGAAAATTTTAATAGGTGCTTACCCGCCGCCTCCATAACCATAGCGAGGATATCCATAACCTCCGTACATAGGATATCCATAGCCGCCATACATGGGATATCCGCCTCCGTAGCCGTAGTATCCACCATATGGGTACCAACACAGCACTGGCTGCGCAGTGATAACCAACAGCAAGACAGTAATATAAAGATTCATGTTTCCCAAGTTGTGGTTTGAGGAAAACGTTGGAGTTCTAGAGTGATGATGCCTTAAGAGGCAACGCGACGCAATATCTTGACCTTTCAGCTCTTGTGAAATACCGGTTTAGAAGAGACGAATCAAATGTTTTTGGTCGAAGGCCACGATTGTCGTCTTTTGTTCGCCGAATGTATTACTGGAAATGTGATGTTGAATACCTAGAAAAAGTCTGATTCAGATTTCTTACTTCTACCGCCCACCTGTGAACATGTTCTTAGTGAAAGAAACGCAGACACTTGATGTGCTAGAATGTTGTTGAATTTAAGCCACTGTTTCCATTACTCGACAAGACAAGAAAAACTGATGGCTGCTTTTTTCGATGTGGCATATGCCGATAATGCATATTGCACAAGTTTATTTACGCACAAGACGGATATTACAAACGTTTACTGACTAAGATATCTCGAATATACTACGGTGTTTCTATAAGCCCCTATTAAACCAGACGAATTTGTCAGCTGTCTTTTTCTGAATGTCGCGTTCGATACGCGATGTCTCGATCTTCGACTGCTGTGGAAAAAGTGCCAGAGCAACAGGTAAACTCAACGCAAATGATATAGTGCACACTATAGCATTGACGAAAAGATGGCGCGTAGCACTTCGCTTTACAAACGTTGTCCTAAAAATGCGAGAATGATCGTTGTAGCCCCCTAAAGTATTTACCGTTCTAGAAAAGGCATTATGCAAGGCGGAGCGAGAAGAAGTGGAACAGGAAGAAAAGCTCTAGTCATCGCTGTTTCGTATACAGCTTTCTTTGCTGCCACTTTTGATATTCCGAGAACGTTGCCGCTTTTGTCGCACACCTCAATTCCGGTTTGGATTTCCGAATTACGCATGAATAGAACATTTAGAGTGCTCGCCAGTGAAGTGGCCGGGAGAGGAACAAATCGTTGAACAATGAGTCGAGTGGTAGGGGGAAGATGATCAGCTTTCTTGATAAAATAGGTTAGGCCGGCAGAAATCGAAATAGCGGCAGATACAGCGGCAGCATAAGCTTTGAGATACACTGATGTATCCTGGGATTTTGACGCATTTCGGTTCGCATAATTGACACAAGCATTATGTGACTGGTTCATCCACTGCCAAAAGAGCAACGTTGGCCAAGATGGATTAGGTAGTAGCATCCCAGTCACCTAAAAAATTTGGACTTGTTGACTCTTTCCATAACTGTTCAGTGTGCAACAATTCTCGGATTTTTCATTTGCTTACCGTTATCCACCCGAAGGGAACAAATCCACTCATGCGAAATGGAGGGAGTATTTTTTCACCTGTGTCCGGATGCAGAATTGCCTGCTTCACTTTCTGTGCGTGCCAAAGCTCTCGATCAGTGACAGTCACTTTTTTTTTCTTCCATTCATTTAAAAGGGACACGTACTCCTTCAATCGTTCCTAAAAAACAATTGGGGCGAGTAAGGTGGACGGATAAGTACATGAGAAACAAATAAAGTACGGGGATCGATCACATCCAAATAATGCAGATATCGTCCGAGAAATGTCTCTTGCGGAAAGCGAGGCTCGTCTGGTCGAAATGTGGGATACTTCGGAAAACCGAAAATGGTTTCTTTTTCGCCCATATGCTGAAATTAAACTGGACAGCTACACAGCTCGGAGTTAAGCACATATCGTTGCTTGTGGTGGACAACAATTGATGTTTGTTTGCTGGAAGAGTGGTAGTGGCGGCACTTCACCAACGAGCAAAAGACACGATCAATAGATAAAATCGCTAAGTATTTGGTTCATTAATGGAAATTTTGGGTTTGCCATTTTTTACTCTCTTCTTCTGCTAACGACCATGGCACATGTGACAACAAAATCAAATATGTCTACAAATGTAGTCATTCGTCTTTTTTGACCTCTCTTTGACCTGACTGCAAACAAACGAAATAGGACCACACACAAAGTCATGGTGGCGTGGCCATGTCAAACAGTGTTCGTAAATGCTCTTCACGCTATTCGGTTTCCTCGTTTCATATAGACGAAATGTGTACAGCGTTTATTACCAACACACTGCAACAGTCTGAATTAAAATACGCGAAATAGCGAGTTCGTATTTGCCACACGCATTTTCGTGTAATGAGCTTATACAACTGACTTTTTTAGCTTCTCATTCTGTAATCGAGCATTTCTACCGGTTATACTGAAAGCTACTATGAAGGACGAAACGCTGTTCGACAAAAATATTTTGGAAGGGACAATTCCGAAGCTTCCTAGTGGGCTAAGAATAAGGCCTCTCCAATTGGACGATTATTATAACGGGTACGTGCCATTAATCATGGAATATATTGCCGAATAAACATCTTTAATGCTCACGTTTTGCAGGTTTTTGCAGCTCCTCACGCAGCTAACATCAGTTGGTGAGGTTTCGTTCGAGAAATTCGGGCAGCAATTTAATGCTATGAAAAATGCTAATCCTCAAGCTTACTACGTCATTGTAATCGAAGAGGAAAGGTAGGACAGACGTACTATTTATAGAAACGATTTTCGTTTAGTACCAAGAAAATTGTCGGTGCATCGACACTTGTCATTGAGCTCAAATTTATACACGAAGCGGGATGTCGTGGCAGAGTCGAAGACGTCGTTGTTGCATCGTCGATGCGCGGTCTCAAGCTTGGGGCGACCTTAAACTCTTGCCTAGTCGCGCTTGCGAAGAAGCTCTCGGTGTACAAACTGTCTCTCGAGTGTAAGGACAAGCTCGTTGGGTTTTACGAACAATTTGGATACAATATCGATCATGGAAACAATTTTCTAGTTCAGCGGTTCGATTCCAAAATCTGATATTGGATTTATGCACAACAAGCGGACACACAATCGCTTATTTCGCGCCTGTTGCATTTTATCTGTGATATCGTGTGTTTCGGTTGCATTATTACGTATAATTAAGTTGTCGAGAATAGAATTAACTTTCAGGCGTACTGGCATTCTTATCAGCGCTGGGCCTGTGATGTCGGTGCCGTCACCGTTGTGCCCGGAATATAAAGTTGTGTTGCACGACAGGCAGTGGATTCACCATAAACTATCGCCAGAAGAAGATCTTGATATTCCCCTTCACGAAAGGCCGGATCCTGATAACGAACTTCTTCAACAAGCGACTAGTCTTATTCCACCACCTTATCGGGTATGAATGCATGGTTGCCTACAAATTGGTTATTGCTGAAAATATTGTTCGTAAATTTTTTACGTACGAATTGCAGTCAGTTGCATAACGACATGACCACTCTGCTCTTTTACATTTTTTAGGAAAATCAGAAAATCAGTATTTAGCCTCCAGCACCCCAAAGAGCAAGTGCATATCTTCCGAGAATTTAGGAACATTTCAGTCGCTCCCCTTTGCAGATAAGACGCAATCATTTTGAAGAGTACAAATATAAAAGTTACAGAATGATAAGGGTCGGACTAAGTCAAGCTTTTAAATAGCAACAAACAATGTGTAAAATAATCGGTACAACATCCACGTTTTCAGCGTTTGAAACGCAACAAAACGTGCCATGGTAACTGTTTGTGAGGATGGTTTGCAACAATGCTGAATTTTACAGTAGCGAGCAGTTGAAAGCGGCATGGGAGTCTTCCTCCAAACTTGATCCGCAGTATGCCGAGGGCACTGTTTATATGTTATTATGTTGCAGTTAACCCTGGAGGTTGCACCAATTTTTTTTTGTTTATAGTTATTTTAAGGACTAACTTAATCCGATCCTCATTCTGCACCGCTTGCATTTTGATAGTTCAGAATCATCACATTTTATCTCACAAGGAAGCGGTCAAAATTTTTCAGAATTCCAGGAAAATAGGCAGAAAGCGTTGCCCTTTCAAGTGCTGGCAGCTAACAATGGCAGAGTACATGGTGTTCTTGAAAACGGCAAGCAAAACAGGGTGACCCGATCGTTAAAAAATGTGTAAAAGCATTTGACTGCGTGGTGGTTCACACAAAAATGTGAGACTGCATTATTAACTTTGCAAGATACTGTGTGATCTACTGTTCACAATGAACTCAAATGTCGTTTTCAGAAACATTCATTCCTTATCGATTTCGAAAAACGGTTCACCGACGTCGGTCTTCAGTCTTTGAATATTAGCGGAAAGCGTGAAACGTTCTGCATTGAGATTCGGCCGTAGATCTTTGTTAGCCAATCAGAAATTTGAATTTTTTGTATTGTTTATTAGTTGAAAATGGGCAACGAGCAGAGCACATCATCTGCCTCGGGCGTTTCTTCTTCCATATCATTTCTGGCTGGTAAACGAGGTAGGTTGATTCTCAGCCACGCAAAATTAGCTGTTCGCTGTTCAGGTACAAGTGTAAAAAGGTCAACTCAAATCGTGGTTGTAAGACCGGGACAAGATCCAGTGGGCGATCCTGCAGACGATGCGGAAATAAAAAAACTTCGAGAGATAAGGCGTTTTCTTCCAGTTCTAAAGAGCGCACTGCCTGGAATGCGGGATTCACCAGAGGTCTTTGCGAAAGTTAGCTCTAAACCGATTTTGAAGTTCTGTTATCGTCTTCAAGAGCACCTGGCGGTCTGTGCGAAGGCGATTAGTAAGGAGCAAGCATCATTGCATACGACGATGAAGCACGTACGTCACGTAACGTTTACAGTGGCCGACCTTGTACTTTGCGTTAAAGGTGGATCACACATGCTCTGTGGCAGTTTCAAAGTACCAAGAAGCTGCAGAGCACACTGACAAGTTGGCTCATGCAATGAAGAAAATAAAGTCTGTAAATCAAAAACTTTTGGAAGCGGAAGTAAGTGTCGTGTTTCTCAAAACTCTGAGTGCACCTAACTTTGAACAATGATTTACAATTGTTTACAGAGTATCCTGATAGCACTGTTTCCACAAGCTGAAGAACTGGGTCAATTGCTAAATGAAGTCTTACCTCCAGATCAGCAGCTTTTACCGATACAAATGCCCAAAGTATCTGGCAAATTTCGTTTTCCCTTGAATCGGAACTCTCTTGGTGAACAACGCACAGCCGTAACTGTAACTAATAACGTGGATCGGCGCGTTGCGGATGGCACGACGGGTGCTGCTTTTTCGGCTTCCACTCGATTGGGCAACCACATAATGCCTGTTGATGAACATCGAGTGGTGGATAGATATTTCCTGAAATAATATACAGCGACAGGCATGTCACGTATTCTTTCGGCAATCTCGATCTGTGAATATAATATATGGCTCGATGTATCTTTTAATGTTTTTGAACGCTATACTGCACTTAGAATAAAGCGGTTCCTATCAATATGCGTTCACCCATAAGTGGTATATATAGTCCTTTTCTACTTGTTCTGGCGTTTCGTTCTTAAGCTGCCTCTTTTAGATGACCGAAACAGATTTCAGCTTCATTAACCCAGACGTCCAACTGGACAAGGTGAAACCGTTGGATCTGAAGCGAACTGTTGCTTTTGCGAATTTCTATCTAACGCAGGTTGCATCAATTTTAAATAAGTTCTCAGTCAGCGCAGAAGAGCGTATCATGGAAATTGAACGACGTCTAGAGTTCGTTGAATCCGTACTTACAATAATAGAGGAAAAGGTATATATTCAGTTAACCGGTTAGATTCTTCAGGCGTAACGCTCGAATGTTGTACTTTCAGGTGAAAAGTGTCGGTGATCTCCAGAGCGTTGCTGTAAATAACGGTAATGTAATGCATCATAATCACTCCTCTACAACAAAAGAACAAAACAAACAAGACGCAGATTCAGAGGGTGTGACCGTGATTACGCCTGAAGATATAAAATGTGAATCAGAAAAGTCCTCACTTTCGGATAAAGAATCGCATGAAAACTGGCGCATGCTGCCGAACTGCGAGGATCCCATGTACGCTAAATACTTCAAAATGTTAAAAATGGTGACAGTCGGGTGTGAGTGTGTTCGCAACCGTTTCGTTTAGGGTGTTGTCGAGGCAGCTGTTAAGCAAAAAATGATAGTTGATGGACTGGATCCTTCCGTACTTGAGTAAGGTCTTCTGTCGCTTTTTGACTTTCACAAAACAGTCTTGCAGTTGCCCTGACGATCCTTCCATCAACAAAATCGAACATATCGAGAGTGATGATGAAATAAGTGACTCCACCGAATGCTCCTATAACTCGGAATAAATAATCAAATGCCAATTTCCAATGGCTCCATAACACGAATAAATCTGGACCTCTGGGCAGATGGTCATTAGAAATGTGATAAAGGAATGCTCCCTTTAGTCTGAACAAGTTCGACATGTTTTTTTCAAATTTATTTCCGATTAAAATTTTCTCATTTTAGTTGATGCCTCTTTTTCTTCGGTTTCAAGTGCTACTTCTAAGTTCTGTTGATTGTCACCATCGTGCGAATCTTCTTCACGCTTGAGTTCCAAGCACCATCCTTCAAAATAGCGCGGAAGCTTTTCCAAGTACTGTTTGAGGTCGCTTTCGAGGAAAACACAGAAAACAACATACTTGATCTAAAACAAAAATTTGAGCGAGCGTAGTTTTGGTGATACTTTACGCTGTTGAAATTCTGTTCATTGGACAGCCAGTTCTTAACAGCGATCAGCACGTGCGAACAGGCAAGATCTTGAGGATATCCGTAAATACCTGTTGAAATACATGGGAAAGCGATGGTTTGAAACTGATTTTGCACGGCTAGATTTAATGAGTTAACGTAGCATCTTTCGAGTAATTTTCGGTCGGCGTCATTTACGTTGTCATCGAGAACTCGTGGTCCAACTGTGTGGATGATACCTACAGCATAATTCTCGAAGTCAGACAGTATGAGTTTGTCTACCTTTCAGATGGGCTATGCGATGAGCGGAGGTGAGCTTCGCTTCCCCGGTTTTGCAGCCGTTTAGTTCACGACATTCTTTCTGGAGTTCGGGTCCGGCAGCACGGTGAATGGCACCATCGACACCTCCACCGCCGAGCAGAGACTTGTTTGCTGCGTTGACGATTACTTCAACAATGGGCAGCTTGGTGATATCTCCTTGTACCAATCTGATCTTTTGCGCCATTGTAATAGCCATGGTTTTCAGCCCTAAAAAATATAACCTTTCGAATAGATATGTATATTATATGCGCCGCAAGAAGAGTTCCATTTGGAACGAAAAGTACAGGAAGTTTCCTGTCTCCGAAGCAAACTAAACTAAGCAGTTTGGTTGGAAGGTCAGCGCGGTGAGATTCTACATCAGTGGACGGGATTTTCCTGAGCATAGATTCAGTGCGGAGGCAATATAGACAAAAATCGATGGGCAACGCTCCGGTTGTTTACAGCTTCCAGACAACTGCGATGCAGAGTTCAGCCAGATGCCATCCCGATTTTGCGGCTTTTATATCACTGTCATTATTCGCTTTAGCTTCAGCGGCTACTGGACATCAAGTGACGATAATATTAATTTCGCAAAGGAGTTCAAGGAAAACGGAGTAGCGTGACAACTGAAACCACATGACTGCATGAATTACAAAGCTTTTTGGAATGTCATGGATAACATGCACACCTAATTTAATCAACTAGTGGTTATGACACGCTGAAGCGATACCAAGCGGTGTTCGCGAAGTAAACAAAGAAAAAGAATCACATTACATGACAAAATGAGATTTCGATTTAGTGATCGTCTATGTGAATAGCGCATGTACTGAGCCGATCCAATATTCATGTGTGATTAATTTTTTGACTTTTCAAATCTTCTTCGCACTTAGGAGCGCATGTACGGCTGCATGCTTCGCATTACGTCGAGGACTGATGCTCCTTATTCAGTGCAGCACACACCGGAAATTATGGGAACATCGCGAAAGACGTAGAAAGGATCTGAATTTATGCACAACCATAAATTCTCACAAAACGTCTGGTCCAAGGAGAATGCCGACAGATATAATTTCCAAGGCCAGAAGCTAATGGACATCCCTTTAACAGAGACCTCATTGGAAACTCTGCAAGCGATTTGTGTGCTAATTGTACGGATTCAATCTAAATTCATACAATGCAGAATAATATTTTCCGGGATTACAATGTACCATTTGATATTTTGTATAATTGGCACTTAGAGAAGACTCCATTCCCTTGCAACCCTGTTTGGTAACAACACATATCTTAACGGAGTTGATAAATGGTTTTGACGATGAGCATGTGCTATTCAACACGACTTAAAACAAAGGCTGCTGCATAGGGCGGTACGTATGCTCGGCATTTTGTGCCCATTCCGGGCCACTCCATGATACGGGCGTTTGACTGCGCAGAAAACGTCTCTAAATGTTCCCTTGGGAGGGTTGCGCGTTTACTCGCATTAGGTTTCGCTTATGGACGATTTCCATCTGCAGCTTGCGCAGAGTTTAAGATTCTGTAATTAAAAATTGTATCAATATAACGTAATTAAGTTTCTTAAGGGTTTGCACATACTTTTGCATTGCAGCCGTGTCGTGCAATATATCGCAGGAGGATATTTTTCGCAATTTTTTATTCTACTGTTTTAATCTCAGAAGAGAGGCTCTTTTTACATTGTTGTCCGTGAACAACAAGTATTTCTTTTATTTAAAATGAAACACACATTCGTGGTTTTGAAAGATCTTCGAGCGAGTCAATCGTACTGAAGGCGCACGCAATACGGATCCTCCCGCGCTTGCCAATAATTCATCACCTCCATTCATGGACATTGCATAGGTAAGTGCAGCTGACAAGTGAGCATTGGGTTATATTCTGCAAGCTTAAAACTTTGTTCCAGCTTTACTATTGAAGGTGATTTTTCACATTGGTGAGTGCGCTTGGTAGTTAAGATACTTGTGATATACTGTATCGTGCACGATCGGCCAGCTCCTTAGTGAAACTTGTCAGGGCCAGACCTTTTTCTCCACATCACCAAATCTGAGAATGACAGCGTTTGCTATACAAATAAACAATGTTGTTTGTGTTCTTACTGTTCTCGTTCTTACTGGTAAGCTATATAATTTGAATATTACAAGCAATGTCTTTAATTTAGTTGTAAGTGCTGGAGATCATGAACGTCTACTATACGATCGTTTGCGTCATGGCTACAACAAACTTGCAAGACCGGTCAGGAATGAAACAGAGCCGGTTGTGGTACATCTTGGCATCTTCTTTCAACAGATTATCGATATTGACGAAAAAAGTCAAACGATAGTCACGAACATTTGGCTTAGAATGGTAAATTCCATAGGACTGGAACACATATCATTCGTTCAGAGTTGGGTAGACATCTATCTTACCTGGGATCCTTTTGAATATGGTAATATAAAAGAAGTTCGCCTTCCTATCAGGGATATATGGCAGCCGGACGTTCTGCTCTATAACAGCATTGATCAGAAGTTTGACACAATGTGGCCCGTGAATGCTGTAGTTCATCAGTAAGTTAGTCCATACTGTATCTTGATAGTACATACAGTGTCTTCTCAACATGTTTTGCGCTCCATAAGTGTAACACAAATAGATGTCGAAGTTATGGTACTGTTCCAGTGCAGTTTATCGAATATGAGACAAATTTGTAATTTGCGATATTCAGCAGTGGAAATGTGACTTGGATCCCACCGGCTATTGTGCGAAGTTCATGTAGAATTGACATTTCGTGGTTTCCATTTGATGATCAGGTAACAACATGTGTGCAAAATCATCTAACACCATTTTTTTGCAGCACTGTAGCATGAAATTTGGGTCATGGACATATTCTGGGTTTTCCACTGAACTCCACAACGCTACGATCTCATTGGACACTTACCAACCTAACGGTGAATGGGAGCTCCTTGGTCTTTCGGCAAAAAGAAACATATTTTACTACGAATGTTGCCCTGAGCCGTACTACGACGTTACCTTTACGCTTTCGGTCCGAAGAAGGACGCTGTACTATGGATTTAATTTGGTCATTCCGAGCTTGTTAATATCGAGTTTGGCGCTGCTTGGATTCACGCTTCCTCCCGATTCTGGCGAAAAGCTTAACTTGTGTTAGTTATTATGATTTCTTTACGCAAGAAGTCTTGCTGCACGATTTTGTTTTTGGAGATTTCGTGTTACAACTTGTTTCTTTCGCCACTGCGGCAAAACAACATATTTAGAATACTGTCTTTCTGTACTGTTTTTATCAAATGGATAAGGTTCGAAAATGCTGAATTACTAAATATTAAACCTAAGTACTGAATTGAAATACAGGTTAGGCGCATATCGAGCAAAACATTTGTTGCAGGTGTAACAATCTTTATGTCACTCTGTGTTTTTATGCTTATGGTAGCAGAGGCGATGCCACAAACATCCGACACCCTTCCGCTTATCGGTTTGCGAGACTATAAAAGACAAACAATAATGAAATAATTCCAGCAGTTTATTTTACGTGTGTTATGTTTGAAGTCGGAGCAAGTGTTGTTTGTACTGTGCTTGCGTTGAATTTTCACCATAGAACGCCCGAAGCTTATCTGCCTATGTCAAACTGGGTGAGTATTTTTCGGCGTAAACCATATTTCTTCACTTAATACCTTTTTGTTTTTAACGCGAATTTATTTAGATGAGGGTTGTATTTCTGAAATGGCTTCCTTGGATACTTGATATGAAACGGCCACCAATGATTAACCTCTCAACCAATGGAAATCCGAAACTGTCGTCATCACAGGGGTCATTTGCAGCGGAATGGAATATCCGATGATTACCGGTATTTTCAGAGGTCGCAAGCAGATCCCACCGATTCTTTTGAACTCTGTGGACGTGGACCAAAGAATTTTGGCCCACCCGCGCCTCTACAATCAAGCTATGGTAAAATGTGAGAATGAAGTAAACGGCAAGAGTTTGAAAGACAATGGACTTCACCTAGATTCATGCCACAGTGCGCATGACATATGCATTGTAGCACAACACAGGTTTTTAGAAAAATTCAAGAAAAATCGACGTGCGGAAGGGAGAAAAATAGTGGAAAATAGCGAACGCCTTCTTCATTTAGAAGATGAAGGCAGAACGCTGTTATCACCTATAAGCAATATCGCTCAACCGTTTAGTGAAGTATGTCCGCGCACAACCTCGCAGAATACAGTTAATTTCAGATCTCCTTTTAAAATGTTTGTTGTTTTAGTTACAGACATATACAGCAGAAGAAGCAAAGGCTTGTATTGTCAGTGGTGTGAGCAAAAAAGCACTAGAGAATACACGCTTTGCTCCACAACAGTTCGGAGCCATTATGAGTGAACTAAAAATTATTACCGCAAAAATACAAAAGGAGGTAATCTGAGACTGTTACGCACGAAAAGTATATCTATTTTTTACTAGGAATTCATCCACCATGTGCGATCCGAATGGATTTTTGCTGCTATGGTGATCGATCGGATTTGTTTCATTACGTTCTCGCTTTTCTTGTTCACCTGTACGGCTGCGATCGTCTGGAAAGCGCCCCATTTGATTGTATGATTTTCTAGCATTATTGGATATTGTAAATAAAGTGATGAATAAAGCAATGACGGTGAAAACGGCGTAGAAAAGTGCAAGTACAACAAGTAATTCGTATATGCGTGCAGATAAGATGTTAGACGTCAAATAAGATGTTAGACGTGATGCTATAGCCCGCTTACATTGTATTGGTGATTCTCCTTCTCTATCTGTCAAATTAATTTCACTATATACAGGCACAATGCTTACCGTGTCCCAGTCCTGATACTGGTGTTTTTACTACAAAGAGGCATAATCATCATTTCTACATCATTCATCGATATCGATTTGCTTCGAAGCAGAATTGGTTTCGTTTTTCGTAAATTGGTTTCGCAGTGTGTTTGTTTTGCTGCTATATCAGACGAACTGCATCTATCTCTTGCTGGAGGTTGTTAAGCGAAACTTTTGTCTAGAATCTGTTACAATATTTATGTTAGACTAAATTATTACCTTCTCTGCAAATGCACTTAATGTGTCAATATCGCAGTACAAGGAGCGTATTTGGTTCACATGCGCAGCGATGTGTTTCATATGTGCACAGTAACTTTCCGAATGTCGTTCTATACATTCTAGGCAGCCTTCGATTCCCCCTGCGATAGCACATAAAGAAGACTGTACGTCAGCGGTTATTTCCAAATTGTGGACAGCCTAAAAAAGAACATTGCGTTTTATATTAGAACGAAATGCAGGCAAGCAACTTATTTCAGTAAATGCTTTACCTGAGTTTCTAGAATTGTTAAACAATTTTTTATATTTCTTGACAGCTGGGAAATCGACTCCAGTTTCATGTCAAAGTGAACATCTTTTCGGAAAGAGCCCGTCATCTCTTTCCCCATTCGCTGAAAAGAACTCCACTGAATTATGAGCACTGATTTTCAAGGTTTGAGTAACTCTAATTTACTTAGCTACGTAGTATGACTAGTGAGAACTGGTAGCACGGATTGTTGATCAGTGGATATCACAAGGGTTCTCCAATTTCACATCTCTTTGGAAAATACGATTTCTACGCTCGTTTTAAGGAAATGCACATGGATTACTCAACATCACAAATTATTGGGAAATCAGAAATAAAAGTCAGACCTCAGATTCGACTTATTCGAATTGAGAATTAACTTATCGGGTGGGAACCCTGTAAAGGAAATAGTCAAGTGATCAATTCAAAAGTTTAATGTCATTTGAAAACATAACATTGAGCACCGAGAAGAGAACATTAAGCAGTCAAAAGATAGAAGACAAGGGGAATGTAACACCCGTCCATATAAGAAGGGGAAATGCATCTTGAGCTGTGCACTAAACGTAAGTACAACTTCTTGTAAAACAAGTAACCACCAAATATAAAATCAGTACGGTCTCTTGCGGCTGAAGCTGTTGTACTGATTGTAATACTCATTTTCAGCGGATCGTTTTCTCTGTGTGCCCGCAAAGCTAGGTGCGTTTTGTCTCCCATCTTCTGCCCTTCGGGTGGTTTCAATATTGAATCCGGGCTTTTGATGCACTGGTCCACCGCTATTTAGTACATTCTTTTCATAGCCGTCCTCGGAATAGATCACACCCTTTAATTCAAGGTATCTTTTGTTGTTTGTAACATGAGCGTAGTTTGCACCGTTGCACACAAGAAATTGCATAAGGCCCAAAAGAAGAATTGATGCTCCGATGTATGCAACGACGATTGTTGTAAAAGCCGTGGTTGTAAATGCGCAAAATTGCTGCACGTCGGCGCCACATAGTCTTAAGTTCTAAAATAGCAATATGAGCATCAGAAACAATTGACCGTGGATCATAGTACTCAAAGAATTAGTAAACTTACGGCGTCCGGGAATCCTTTTGTTAGCCGCTTTAGGAGTCCAAGGTCGACACAGTCCGATTCAGTATAAGAAGGGAGCGAACTGCATAGACTTGAAAACACATAGTAGATGAATACAGTGATTGCAGTAAAAGCAATTATTGAAATCCATACGATTGTTAGCACATATGACAGCACGATTGCGATTGCGCATGCTGAGCGTCCTCCCTTCCTGGATTTTGCGTTTCCATACAGTTCTTCGCGAGTTGAACCTGTGCTTAGAAATCCAACAAACAGGAGAAACAGGGATGAGAGAGACATAATTGGAACGATTATGTACAGTCCAATTTGTACCTAAAATGTAAGGCGGTTGCTGTACTTGGTCATGAGCGCTACGTGTCGATTGGACATATTGGGTTGGCACATTGAAAATGGCTTTATCTAATCACTATTTGTGCTGTCCACAATTGACGATATCAGAGGAAATCACTCCGAATAAGACAAAGAGATCGAAAATGAGACCAAAACATTTTTTAACTCGGAACTGCACATATTCTACGAACCATGGACCCAGGTTTTGCCCGAGGAGTGCTGTAGTTGTTCAGTCAAATGTTGAATAACATGAAGTGAAATGCTTGAAACAATGCAAATAAACAATCATTACAAAAGTGGCCCATTTTCAATGTGCCAACCCGATAATAGAGCAAATCAATGGACTAAAGAAGCTGTTCAGAAAGTTCCCATGGAACTAAAAGACTCACCCGATCAATCCATGGCACTTTGTCTATTGACAGTGTTCTTCTAGTTTGCTCAATTGCAGTATTGAATGACCAAGTCATCATAATCGCGAACATGATGACGCCAATAACGCACAACAAGGTTGCCATGAGGGAAGCATATGGTGTACGGGCATGACATCCGTCCCGATTTGAAGGAACGGCCACTTGGAGGAGATTCCTATCTGCAACATATTCCCGTGCATCCGGCTTCCTCGGCATTGATTCTGACCAATAAAGCAGATCTGAAAAATGTTAAAGCATTATTTCTGTGAACGATAGATAACAGACCGATCTGCCGCGTTAGTATTCTAAACTTAAAAGGACAGAAAGTAAAAAGAAAGTTGTTGTAGAAATTTTCGGAATAAGATCGATGTAATTTGCAGGATTGTTTTATCTAATACCAGAAGACAAAACTAAACATGATCGGCTCAATATTTGTTGTTCTCTAAATTCAATGGCTTCGTTAGTACGAAACGTTATTGGCGAATTCTTATTCACATTACTAGGGAAACTGATGAAACGGAGACCACAGAAATGAGAGATGCTCATTTACTCAATGGACAAAACGTTGGTTAGTCGATTGAAGGTGGACGGCGCCCAGCGAACAGCGATGCGAGTAAAGATGACTCATTCGACTGCAATATGATCGACGGGGGAAACACGGTGATGGTCAATACGGGTGCTGCTCGTCGCCCGTATGTTTGGCCACCTTCTGTTTGCTTACAGTGAAACGCGAGATGCGAGAAAGCCGTCACTCGTGTGAGCATTGCTGCGCATGGGTCAACTTTGCGATGGACGGCTTTCAGTTTCGGCCCGAATATAAAAACTGCATCAAGAATGTTAGAATACAGAGGAATTCAAATGAAGTGTTCCACTTATATGCCAGTTTATTATGGATGGATAGTGAAAATATTAAGTTTAAGCAAGCTGCAGGTTTGTAACCTTTTAGTTCCAAAGCGTTGCATAACAAATAAAGTTGTGTTCAGCGTCAATGACGTTCAGCGCAAAACATCTATTCAGTGCCGTTGAATTTAAATCGACGGTTATTATTTATGCATGTGAATTAAGTGAGCAGCGAGCATTTAGCTGCGGTTGTATTCAGTATTTGATCTTAATAATATAATAAGCAGTGAATGGCTGATAAACAGAATGTAACGTGATGACCTCAGTGATTGTGGTAAGCACGAAGGCTATATAATGAAGCGCTGGTCATTAAAGAACAACTTGTTTTTCCTAGACTGTATGTCGCACTATTAGCAGGAGAATGTTACGTTATATGGATTTTTTACATAGTACGGCTACACTCAAACCGTTTCTCCGTACACTGTGGAATTAAAAATAAGATGCCTGAAAACCAAGCAAGCGTGGACAAGGCTTCAGTGTCATCTCCAGCGCCGCCTTCGTTACGTCGTCGTGTCCCTAATGCGTTGTGTGTGTCTCCCAGACTCGTCTTACGGCAGCGACCATCTAAAGAGCGCGGTTGGCTTCCTCTCTTCGTTATCTCTATTTGTCTGTGTATGTTCAAACGCTCACGTCAAAATGTTTCAAAAGCCGCTGCTCATATCAAAATGATGTTACGCAAAGTGTTTCTCAATGTCCTTGTTGCGCCCTCGTTTTGCAATAATCCTTCAAGCGAGTTCCTACATCAAGTGTGTTGTTTTTTTTTTCTGAAGCACCAAAGCCACTCTGGCCTGGTAAGACATGGAGTACCACGCACACTTGAAGTAACTTTTTTCAATTGTCATTATGGCAGTGCAGGTTTTCAAGCGCCACCGAAAAATATTGCCGTCCACTTTTTTCGCCCACGAGAACGACATATGGCAGCAAAATGTTTTTTATCATAAGAAGTGCCGCTTTGGTATTTATTTGTTGCTTGCCATTAAAATTCATCAACGTTTTCCTTAAAAGTAATAGCTCCTGTGCACAACACATAGTAATTGGTTAGTTGCTTCGTTACTCTCATGTATTCTGCTGCTGTACAATGCGCGGTCTGCGAATCTAGTGGTCTACTGCGGTGTGCAACTGATGTGCAAAATGCAGACATGCGTTTCTTACTTTGTGTGCATTCATATTTCCAAACACTTTCATTACGCATCTGATTATTTTAGCCAATTTTCCTAGACGTGTTCGTCACGTAAATGTTTTATTACTTAATAATTCATCTGTAAAGTCGTCGAGAAGACGAGTCGATATTTCTGAGGACTTTTTTTAGTTAAGTCAGTTGCAATCATCCGCTCGGAAGACTCTTTGCTTCAGTGTTTGAATGGGCAAACTGCGAGGCGAAAATATATGTTATGCAGCATCGTTTCTGCCAATTTTCATATGCCGTTGAATTTTGCGAAATTTTCCTGTTGGTACAAAGTGTAGCACTTGGCATTTCATTGCATGCTGAACTCTATTCCTGAACAGAATTTAAAAATTAAAAATTAGAATTTAAAAATTCTGTTCATGGATGTGGAATTACAACGTGACATCTTGAATAATGTTATCATTTAAAAAGTCAAACCAATACCGTTATTATTAAGCGCAGTTGTTCATCTTTATGATAAGAGGGTTCGGATTGGGTTCGGATTCGTAGACCTTCCGTATAATACCCGTTGTCAGTAGAACACAATCTGGAAACTGATCGTTGACAAATGGGAACACGTTTTGGACTCTTGGTGGCTATTTTATTGGATACATCGACGTCGTGGAGTGTTTGTCAAACTATGCTATAGTACTTGTTTCTGGGGATGACACCACTGCTTTTTGCCCCCATCTCCGTTAGAAGCGCTTCTGAGCGCTTCCACGAACCTGTAAAAAAATGTCACCTTGCATTTTTGGACGCCCACAATTTTCTCAGCTAACAGTTGTCACTATCAATTGAATAGCACAGGACACATCGCGATGATGCTCACCACGTATCTGATGGTGTTTGTGATTTTCTCGCGGCCATGCTAACATGTGCATGCCAACATATTCGTTAGGATCTTTTAATGATGACATCCCAGCAAATGCAAGTGGCTTCCATTGCCTTTCGATTCTATGGACGAACCATCAATTAGGCTGGACTCGATGCTGGTTTACACAAAAGATTTTCTTCGGATCAGAAGCGGCAACTCCAAACAATTCACACACATAATCGGTCGTTTTATCAGGAAATAAACTTTTCTAACGCTTGCTCATGCTTTGTCGCAATAACGGTCAAGCCAATTTTTTGTACAAGTTATTGCAGGTTTCTTGAATTAACCCGGCTATCTTCTGAGTTCTTTATTCGATTTTTATCGAAGACGCAAAGTAAGTAGTTTCACTAGCAAATCTTTCCGTGAATGTTGCAGAATGGCCAGCGCTTGGCGTCGAAAGCAGTGGAGAAGCCGTCCGTGGACAAGTACCACAATTCCTGAATGGTGAGTTGGTGATTATTCTGACTCAGAAAAAAAGCGTGGAACTTTTGTTACGCCTCCTCATACAGATAGAACTGATGAGTTCGGAATAATCTGAGTTGATCATATGGATGGAAACGCTGATTACTGAAGGGTTGTGAGTGTACGTTTCGCCGACTCTACATAATTTTATTGGGCGTAAACGGTAGTATACGAAAAATTGGATAATAACTGAGTCGCAGGCGCAATATAGCAAATATTAATTCGTACGTTCACTGATTCATGCACTCATGTTATTCATGCACTCATGTTATGCACTCATGGTTATTTGGTGGAGCCGCTTGCTTCCGCTTTCTCCTTTGTGTTGCTTCCCAAAGCATCATCACTGCAAATCGTTCTTAAGAGAAGCAAACATCTCTGAGAAAAGAGCGTTGTATATAACGCCCCACCCACGAGAACAGATCCCAGCCCTTTAGGCGTAGCCCTCGGCTGCAGTGCGCTGTGGCATAAATCCCATAAAAATTCAGATTGTGGTATGTTCTGTTGTTGGATACTCCATTTTCGTCTTAGGTTCGCAAACGAAGTGTTCGAGATTTCAGGAACTGCTAAATCAAATACAGCCCATCAATGCAAAAACGAATTTATGCATTGTTGCAATCTTTAACTTTTTGCTTTTTGCATACCGCATCATTTTTATAGAGAATATTAGCTGGGCTTTGAACATGACACAGATACTGTTCTTTTCATTTGCAAATTTTGCCGTGAGAAACTGCAGGATGTTATTGATTTTGCCAGGGTCATTTTCGTTCCACGCTGGTACGCGAAGCGCTGCAATCGAAAATCTTAATGTTTGGTGGTATTTCGAAAGCAGAGATTTTAAAGACAGCAAGGATATGGGAAACAACCCCATTGCTCGCTTCTATGCGTGTGATTGCGCAGTATTGCGAGCAATCGATATTTATGGGTTCCCCCAATTGGTCTGCCTATTGAGCTCGACAATCGCATGCCAGAATCGGTATGCCGCCAAAATGTGAATGCTGCGCAGAACCGTGTTTGCGCATTTTAAACATTTCGAAAAATCCAGAAAGAATTTCACTCATTTTTTCGAAAAGGCTAAGGGAAAATCGCCGTCCATTCCAACGGTTCAAAAGTGGTTATGGAGCGAAGAAGGTCTACTTCATCGGCATCGGCAAATTTCTCGCCACATGGCCCGTCTAGTGTCGAATGGATAGTCACCGAATGCCCCGATTTGTCGTCAGATTCTTCGAATTACACGTGGTATGTTTACTTTTTTTTCAGGTGAAAATTTTAGAAGTTCTTCTAGAAGTTCATTAGTAACGTAGAAAAATTCATTTTGGGCGTCTTGAGTACAATGAAGGTTATCTTTTTTTACTAACAAGATCTTGTCTGTATGCCCACAGTTGCTGTCGTTTTTTTTTCAGAAAAAAAAGCAAAAACACACCGATCTTGTGCATCTGAATTCTTATATCGCAACTGGCGACACTCGATTTATCAGACACTGTAGAGCGTAACAATAAACATTTCCGCTACATGCGTTTTGTGCGAAATGGGCAAAAAAGTGGGTGGAGCTTGCAGGCGATTGCCGGAGGGAGAGAGATGTGAGTGGTGCGCGAAAAGAACGGGGCAGCGAATAGGTCTTTGTGCCCAGAACTGACATGATGTCCTCTTCCCTGTAGTTCAGAACCTTTTTGCTACTGGACAAGATAAATTGTAATTTTACACACGGTATTTATATCATTCTCATAACATCTCATTTGATATTCTTCACAACATTTTGCGCGCACTTTCCAAAGTTACGTTGATCTGTACTTCATCGTTCTCTACGTCTCTTTCTCTCAACTGGGGACCTGACTGAGTGGGGCGCACTGATCAGTGCTGTGGCTGTTTAACGCCCGTTACCATGTACGCGTCATCGACACCGGCTTCATCTTTTCTGTCGCCACCTGTTCGTAATGAAAATGGTTCGAAACACGGCTCTCATGGCCATCGGCGACATACAGTGTGGTATGTCTCAGACACTGGACGAAGGTAAGCCTTTTTGGTCTTTCGACTAATCCTTCATTCTGGCATATCACATTTCTTGATGCAGCTCCTCCTATAATTCAGATTCCCGCTGTCTTGCGCCCTATCAAAAAAGTCCTAGAACCTTACTTTTTTTGACGGATACTTAGTGTTTTCACTCGCTGTTTGTGAGGCTGATATCTTTTACAGCCCTGACTAATTTCTCGGTTGTTGTTTTTTTTTTGCGCATTTTTTCATTCACACTCACCCTCATCCGTACGCGTTCAAGGTCACTACAAACATCGCTTTGTGTCCGCACTCTATTTAATTATTATCATAAGTTACACACATTTTACAATTCAGTTTGGCTTTTCCATGAGGTAAACGTGCAGCTCTAACAAAACATTGTGCAGGTGTGGAGCCGATACCTGCAGCACATCAGCACATGTGGAATAGGCTGTGCAGTGAATGAACTTTTGTGGAAAAAACGTTCGTAGCAGCGTTTTGTCGGTCTTCTGTTTGTTCTGGATGGCATATGTCGCCCTGTGGACAAATCGCATTTGTTAAGCAGGGAATGGATTTTGCATCAGATTCTCATAACGAATCTGCGCGCGCGGATTGGACGCATATTCTGGCCCGACGTCGTTTCCCACCCACTTAAACTGCGCAAATGGGCGTTAATTTAGATGTCCGCCTCCCGTCTCCATGTTCCTGTTCCCATTTACTGCCCGCTTCGATAGAAACCGATCAATGCCCCTTATAACAGTGAAGTGACCACTTACAAGGGAACATTTAAAGGTGATTGTCAGCGATTTGGGTGAAATTTTGTGCATTACTACTGCTTCTTGAATGTATTATAGCTGCAAATTATTAGCAGCCCACGGGCACTCGAGGCATACTAAAAAGGCATATTATCCTTTCTCACCAAGGACATTCGTTTCGCACTGACGATTCCGAAATGACTATATACTTTACTCATGGTCTTGTTTTTTTTTTCAAAGTGCCCATGCGTGTTTTCTAGAGTTATGGACTGGTAGATCGTGATCCAGATACGTGATCCAGATATTCTCAAGTATATACTGGGTGGTTTGGGAATCGCCGGTGAGAGACGAATATATCTTCGGTAAGAAAGGATTATATCCCTTTTTAGTACCTGTACTGGCTGTAGTACTAGTGTGCATTAGAAGATAGCGTATGTGTAGAACAAACAATACGCAAGTAACACAAGCCTTGGCAATAAAAATGGACGTTGTCGCTGTTTGCGGTGGTAGCGGGGATATTTTCCGGTTTTCTAATGTTTGCATAATCTGCCCTGCTCGTCCTCGTATAGCGAAGTTGCGCCCAGCGTTTTTTTTACAATTTAGTAAAAAACTAAAACAAACAAGTGGGATACATTTGAACACAATTAGAATCTACTGAGAAAGTAATTAAAGAAGCATTAGCATAAAGGTGGATAGTTGTGATCACCATTACCAATAAAACATGGAAAAGGACGTATTTTTTTACAGAATTCACAAGGATGAACATTTGAAGCTCGTTGAGCTGGTTCTGGATATCGTTTAATTAATGGTAACAAAATCGTTTTGTTCTGAAGTATGTCATTTCGCATTTTAGCACTTATGGTGGTATGTAGCGTAATTGTATGTACGTGCAAAAACGTAAAAAGGTAAGCGTTGGTTCAGTATAAGTTTGTCAATATAATTTTGCATATCCCGTCTCGCGTGATTTACCAACTTTTTGCTCTCCTAATTTGACGTCTGCTAGCCCATCTGAGCAGAATGTCACAGATTGTTCGCACTAAACATTTCACTGACAAAGAGTATTCTCAAATGTCAACCATGTGCACTCTTTGCACTTATATTATAACTCGTAAGCGGATGATAGGCAACGTTATCAGCAAACTCTCAGACGCACATACAACAATAAAGTAGTTCGTGTGTTTGATGACGCGAGCATTGCGAACGGAGGCTAGAAGATTTACGCTGGGGTTCAAAGAGCAACAGATCTAAAGATTCTATTTGTTGGTAGGCTCAGTTGCCGCTGTAGCACAGCTACAACTCCGCTTTACGCATAGATAGCTGGCGCAAGATCTACAGTTTGCTCTCACACAATAGGAAGGCATGTATTCGGATTTGTATCCACTGAAAACACCAGTTCGGCAGTAGCAAGCACAGCTATCGCCATAAATTGCATTTATTTTAGCAAAAAAAATTTGGTTTTGGAAAATCTGGTATAACATGTATGGTTTCGCATAATAGTAATTGCCATTTTGCGGAAGCGTTCTATACGTTCCTGAACCGTCTTGTATCTTTAACGAGAGTCATCGAAGAGTGAATAAATAAGTAGGTTAATAGAAATGTGGATAAGTTACACCTACTACTAAGCGTTAGTATTCTCTGCCACCAGTTCGAAGTTCCAGACTTTTTGAATATCAAGGATTTTTCGGAGGAAAAAGCTTTTCTCATGCGATACAAACAAATTCAATGAAAGAAAATCGTGCATTGATGGTAAAACCATAAAGTGGTAAAAAAAAGACCTCGATGAGGATTCGCACCTGATAGAAGTGTCTGTCTGGATCTTCCTTCTTGGTACGAAACAGTAATTATCGATGTTTGTTCATTTGTACATACTGCGGAGTCGTAAAAATCGCTTGCATAAATAGGAGCCGCTGCTTGGTTATTGAATCATTTTCCAATTCACTTTTAAATGCACCATTTTTTATTTGTGGGATGAAAGCGTTTGTCTTGAAACAAGCATAGATCACCGAGATATTCAAACGGATAAAGTTCAGGGCGGAGTCTGCTAGGCTATTCTAAGGGGCGGGTTAGGGAGAGAACGGAGACCCAAAGCAGTCGGTGAGATTTTGGCTTGCCGGCGACTGACGACTTCGCCGGCAGCAGCAGCGCCCCGAGCGTTAACAACAACTCCACCGAGAGTGGTGGTGGTGCACATATCGGAAGACGAAGCTGGCGGCATACTGACGCAATAGTCGCATATTTTGTTTCTCTGAAAGTTGGATTGCTCTGTCCGTCTGTCGCTGACTTCTTCCATTCCCTTCCCATTGACCTCGCTGAATCGCAGGCAACGGTGCTCTGGTGCACCGCCTTTCACACGTTGCCGCACTAAGCGGCTAACATATTATTGTTTTCAACGCCAAGATTCAGTCGTCACCTTCCTTCCAGTGAGAAACTTCCGCAGCCTCACTGTACAATTTGGACAACTCAAATTTCTGTGCTGCTCTGAGCAGTCGCAGCCGCTGTCGTGTCATCATTGTGCCGCGATTGTTGCGGCTGCGGAGGCGCCCATCGCAGCGTTGTCGCTCAAGTTCAAATGCCCAAGAAACGAGGTGGTGGTGAAAGTTCATCATTTGGTTTGGCCAACCTACGGCGCGACCTACATCTTAACAGAATTTTCCGGCAGCAGTCCACGTCTGGTGGTTTCAGCCAACCGTCAGACTTGCTTCCATCTTGTGGAGCGTCTGTCTCCTCTGCTGCAGGAGGCCTTCATCTTCCGTCTGGCGGTCATGCTCGCCGTGAATCTTTCCTCTACAAAGCATCCACAGACGACCGTGAGATTCTGGCTTGTCGGCCTGTTTCACGAGCCAGTTCGGTGGCATCCAACGTCGCTGTCGATCATCCACCGTAAGTGATTATACTTTTCAAACCATGACAATAATTTAACTGCCTACGAGTATTAATCCTAATCCCAATTTTGTCACCATTACATTGTACTCATATGTCTTGCTCTTCTCTTTTTTTGCTCTCATACACTACTTCTTTCAGCACGTAGGAATGTAGCGAGTAACATGTGGCAGGAACGCGTTGAATTCATAAAGCAGAGAAAATCCTTATTTTATGTGGAGAATACAATCTTTTTCCATTCCTTCCGGTCTAAAACGCGTAATATATCCATGCTGATATGATGGCGAAAACTACAATGTAATAACATCTGCGTGTGGTGGTATTCAAATTTAATTACCAGTGCAATTGCAGCCCTGTGTCATGTTGAATGTTGGTGCATATCGAATGCTTGGGCGTGGGGTTGTTTTACTGATGATGTTCTTTTTTAAACAAAAAATATCGGTTGGCTCGTACAGACATTAGTCGTCCCAATAAACGCATATACCTTCGCCTTTCGCCTTTTGTTAAATTGATGAGCGCTAAGGTCGAGTGTGCGACTGTCAATTTGAAAAATGTGCCGTACTGAATTTACATATTTATGCAGCTGTGGAAATGAGATCGTTCTTCTAAATGTGAAATCAACTCACACTGACATTAGCGGCAAAAGGGAAGGCGTGCCAGAGGGCCGAAGCACGAAGAGGAATAATCGATTCACTTTTTCGCCCTTTCTTCTTTGTGCGGGCCAGGGCCAGCCAGTTGGTGGTGCTTGGGATTGGTGCCTAGGGACGGCCAAGGATTAACCGATACTACCAAAAGCTGCGCAAGAAACTAGACATGAGCGACGCCGGAATGGAGCGTTAAAAGGTTGCAAACTAACTTTAATTGACATAATTGTGAAGCGACAAGCAGCGTCTGATATGCATTATTAATGTCATTGTCATATATTCGACTTAGCCCGTCCAAAAACTGCGA
Source organism: Steinernema hermaphroditum (assembly GCA_030435675.1). Classification (NCBI taxonomy): domain Eukaryota; kingdom Metazoa; phylum Nematoda; class Chromadorea; order Rhabditida; family Steinernematidae; genus Steinernema; species Steinernema hermaphroditum. The sequence goes on from CM059625.1 coordinate 149,834, forward strand.
TGTATGTTTATCATCCATTGTGGAGGAGACGCTTGTCATCAATTCTCGCTTATAACATAAGTCCGAAAAGTTACAATATTCTAAAGGTTGAAGCGTGTAGGTAGTATGTTGACTGAGCAGTCGAAGGATAAATGGACGTGTAACTGACTATATAGCGTACAAAGTTTTTTGACCATATGATGACTATTCTGTTTTGCATTCTAATGGCGTGCTAAGTTCTGGCCGCATATTGATTACCCAGATGTTAATCAGAGTTTAAAGCTAACTTGGAATGAGATTTACATATGCAGCATTTTACTTGCGAAGATTTAAAGAACTGAACGAAATTAAATTATTTTAACGATTCGGTAAAAGAAACATGTGATTTTTTTCACATATAATTATTCTTTTCTGCAGAGGGCACTTCTCTAGATCGGAGTCTATTTTCATTACACATTAACCTTGGTGTCGCAATGTTTGAACTTGTCTAGGTCGCCGTTCATAGGCAAAGGAAGAAGGCTGAATTTTCGTTCTGCTCTTTCGCGGAAAGAATCATCAATCAATTTTCAGTCAGCAGAAGAACTTCTAATTTCCGACATATGTGTGTGATTGTTCTCGACAGTAGCATGTCAGAAAAAGCAATTCATCTTTCTCATCAGGAACTTTCGTTTTATCTCGTTAAGAACTGTAAGGTGCTGAAAGTTTTTAGCAGGAACATGTCTTCTTAGTTGCTTTTGAATATCAGTTCAAAACTGTTATCCTGTTTTTTCTTGTACATCTTGCGCAACCATCTTTATGTTCCAATACTCTCCATTTTTTCGCACTAGCGTCGTGAAATAATGAATGAGTGTAGTTCTTCGCAGTGGCGACGGCTGTTACGAAGGGATGAATGAAATGAACCTGCACTCGAATGCTCCCACTCGTCTATGCCATGGGTTCGCGGTGTTTTTTGTAACAAGTCGTTTTGTAACGCGTCGTCGACATCGTCGTCACTTCCGACAGCGGAAGCGAACCGGCGGTCCTCCTTCTACAATTAGTGCGATTCAGGCACTATCATTACCATCTGCTCCTGAGACTTTGAGAACTCTTGGTCATCGTGTACCCTCGCAAAGGGAGTCGTTTGTTCGCCCTTTACACCGTTGTCCTACTGCGTAGCATCGACATCTTCATCAATCCATTAAACCTGTGAACCTTATTCGAATGTCTTCCACTTCCTCATCTTTTCTAACAGCAATAAGTGCTGACGAAAGACCACGAAGGCGGACTAGTAGCGGCACTTATTTCAGACACGGCGATGACCTGATCGTTACGCCGTTTGCTCAGATACTTGCCAGTCTGCGGAATGTGCGAAACTCATTCTTTGCGGTATGCAATCTCCAAATCCCCGACGACAAATACAAGTCTATAAAGAAACCACCTGTCTTTGACACCAGGTTGTGCGACTCAGCATCGCAAATGGCTCTTGAAGCTATGGAGGAACTTGACTGGTGCTTGGAGCAGCTTGAAACGGTTCAAACGCATCGTTCTGTATCGGAAATGGCTTCAAATAAGGTGAATTATTTACTAATGCGCAGCAAAAAAACCTCAGGGGTAAACGGAATTAAACCAACGTCGATTTTTCTTTGTCAATTGCCCCCTGTTGACGAATTTCCGTCCATAGAACCCTACGATGAATGTACAAAAGATTACAACACGATAAAACTTAGAGAAAGATATAAAATAGTTTGAATATTTTACAGTGATAGTCTGCAATTTTCCACATGTTCCTAGTTTCAGAAAACTGTTTTAGAAACCTGTAATGCCTACGTTAGCGATTATGCTAACGAGAAACGCATGCAGTGTCTTGTGTAGTTTTTTTAGAAGAAATTTGAAAATATAGTTACTTCCAATATATTGCGAAGCTGTCAACACAAGATGTGGGAAACTATCAGAAGACTAAAAAGATTATGCTATTTTAGTAACTAACGGTCATATTAGTGAAGGCTGTCACCTTCACAATCTAGTGCTCGTTAGCCTAAGTCAAAAAGCAGCAACAGTGCCCAAAAAATGGCCATATTTCAGTCTGATGTTTTCTGCCAGGTGGTATGTGAGCTTCATAGGTTGTCATCGCTGTTGGTTATTGGCGTGCATCAGAAATTATTATGATCAGGTAGTGGCTCTTAGACAAACACTATTCATATTATCAGTGATAGCTAATGATGGAGCGCACATCATGCACAGATTCTAAAGATTATAAGAAAAACTGTTGCTGTTTCCAAAAATCGGAACTGCTTCGTTCTTCGAAAACTGCTTGAGAACTTTGCACTTTGATAATAGGACAGGCAGACCGTTACATAGAACTATCAGTCCATTAACTGTCTTCGCTGATAACTTTTGAGTCCAAGAGTATCTTGTTGCTGAAAAACTGAGCTTGCGTCGCTGGTCCTTCTCTGATATTCGGCGCAAATAACGGTGGTGTTAATTTTTGTACTCGTGACTGAGTTAAGATACGTAATAAACAAAATGTTCACCGCACAGAAAGTACAGCTGCTGATTGCCTACTTTGCATGAGCTGCAACTTAATTATCGTTTTAGTTTCGCAAGCTGTTGAACAAAGAACTAAGCCAATTCGCCGAGTCGTCCAAGTCCGGTGGTCAAATCTCCAGGTTTCTCATTAATACTTATATGGACCACGATGACGAGGAGAACAACACTGTCGACCTGCCTTCTGTTGAGGTAAGTGAACTGAACAATTTCTTATTGCAGACGCTTTTTTACAATTCGGCGGCTTTTTATTTAAGTGTTGCAATTTTTTATTTTCATATTAAGTCGAAATAGTTCTGTTTTTGTGGACTGCCGCAGTTTTGACAAAGACACTGTGAGCTGACTGTCGTCCCCGACAGTCGTGTGTTTGTTAACAAACATCCTCTGTGGTGATGCTCGGGCGACCCTTTATCACCTTTCTTCTCCTTCCCCGCTCATTTTGCTCTCTTTCGTCGTCAAGGCGGTCGTCCCCACGCGCCACCGCCGGCGGCGCGAAGGCAACATACCCTCGCCGTTCCGCTCTGCATTTAGAAGCGTTCGCAACTGTGCGCTGCTTCCGTAATTTACCTCCATTGTTTTCTGATATAAAAGCCTATAAGTGAGCGTAGCTGCTTGCCTTCGGAGGATATCATTGCTCGAAATTCCAGAATCCCGAAGGATGTTGCTGGAAACGGGATTTTCGCGCGACGAACTGAACACGGTAAAGTTTTCAGAAGCTACTGTTTTCCGTTACAAAATATTTTTAAGGTCTCTTTTTTCACACTCCCTTTTTGCCCAGCAATATTGCTTCCAAGTGCATCCAAGTGCAATATAGATTGTTAATTTTTAGATCAACTCGGAAGCAAGTACATCTTCGAGTCCGCAGATGTCCCTACTTGGGAAAGCGAAAACTGCTGCTATGTCTCGAATAAGTGGCGTACGCCGCTTAAAAGCTTCACACGGTGCGGGCGGAAATGTGCCAGAATATGGCGTTGAATGTGCTAAAGAAATCGTCGTATACATGCAGCAGGTAATCAAAGTGCCATGATTTTCCAATCGCTAGCTCTCGAGTTTCTTTTGCGTGAGAAGAAATTTTTTGCGTGAGGGCAGTTGACGATGACGTCGTATACGTTACGAGCAATGTTTGCACTGACCGATAGTTCACCCAGAGAAGATTGCGCGATGTAAAGAGATTACAATTAATAACGCAAGCCCTAAAATGTAAACTTTGTGCACATGCGGATAAGGTGTCAAAAGCAATTACATTTGTTAATGGTGTCTTTTCAGTTGAATGATTGGGGACCAAACGTTTTTAAAATCCACGAACTGTCCAAAGGTCACGCTCTTACTTCCATCACCTACTCTCTTCTGCATCAGCGAGGGTTACTCAAGACATTTGAAATTCCGTCTCATCAGCTGATAACATATTTACTGCATCTCGAACACCACTACAGAGAAAATCCGTACCACAACCAGATTCATGCCGCTGATGTTGCTCAGTCGATGCATGTTCTCATCTCCTCTCCCGCTCTGAAAGTATGCTGCTCGGCCGCAAAGTTGATGTATCAATTTTTTGAATTTTAGGATGTGTTCACCGATCTCGAAATCTTGGCAGCGATTATGGCAGGTGCTATGCATGACGTCGATCATCCAGGCTTCACAAATCAGTACCTTATAAACTCGAGTAAGTAACTAATATAAAATGTTGCACGCCCACCGCTAGTGCCTTGGATATTCTGTATTTATTCTCTTCTTCAGACTCAGAGCTCGCCATAATGTACAACGATGAATCTGTTCTCGAACAACACCACCTTGCAGTAGCGTTCAAATTACTGCAAGAGTCCAATTGCGATTTTTTGTCTGGGTTCTCTAAGAAGCAAAGGCAGACATTTCGGAAAATTGTGATCGACATGGTGACTTACCACCTGGAGGACAGAATAACGTTTCCCCTTTCAGGTCTTAGCAACGGACATGTCGAAGCACATGAGTCTTCTTGCCGATTTAAAAACTATGGTAGAGGCCAAGAAAGTTTCTGGATCGCATGCCCTAGAGCTCGACAAATACAATGATAGAATCCAAGTGCTTCAATCAATGATTCATCTAGCAGATTTATCGAATCCTACAAAGCCCATCGAACTATACCGCTGTTGGAATGAGCGTATTTGTGAGGAATACTGGAGGCAAGGCGATCGGGAAAAAGATTTGGGACTGGAAATTTCTCCGATGTGCGATAGAACTAATGTCACGCTTGAGAAGTCCCAGGTACGAAGTTTTGTCTAACTTTTTCATCCGAAATGTAATTTCAGGTGGGATTCATAGACTATATAGTGCATCCAATCTTTGAAACATGGGCTGATTTGGTTTATCCACATGCTCAAAACATTTTGGATCAGTTGGAAGAAAACCGGCAATGGTATCAGGCGCGCATCCCTGAAGAAACTGACTCTGCAAGAGATGAAGGCGGGGGTGAAGCTGTCCAACAAGAGAAGAAACGCACCGTTGACCAGCTCTCTGAAGAAGACATTGAAAACGTTTAAAACCGAATCTACCGTTCACTTGCTTCTCCGCTCAAAAAATTCCAAAGCTCAGCAGAATTTTCTTCATTTCTCATAAGATGAACGGGCAAAGCATATATCTCTTACACCTTCCTTATTTACGTGTGTACCACACAAATGATGCCAAAGAGGTCCCACGTCACTAATAAAACTAACTGCATTTTCTCACTCACGAAACAACCTCAAAGCTAACACCTTTGGCATTTTGTGCTATGCGTTACGATACTGTAGCTTTAAGCCCTTTGCCAGCATTGGATACCGGAATTTGCGCTGTTTGTAAATGTAGGCTCAGTGCTTACTGTTGTTGTGGTGTACATTATCTCTTCATTCATCCGTGTAGCATCTTGTTCAACTGGTCTCGCTTTCATGCAGTATTTTCTCCTTAATTGCTTATTATTGAGCAGCGGTTGTTAATAGCATATGTACTAGTTAATAGGCTGCGTAGTGCGACTGTAGGTGGAGAGCTTGCCTGATGAACAGTTTCACTAGGTCAGCTTACAGTGCCGGAAAGCTCCCGGCAGGAAAAAAGGTTCATTTATGTATCTTCTCAGATTTCTATGTACCATGACTTTCGCTCTCTCTCTTTTATTTGCTGTAATGTATTGTTTTAGCATGTCTGTCACTCATATACGAATACGCAATGGTGCTTGGCCTTTATTTGCTCCCCTAAAATTGCCATTTGAATTTTGTGCGTAATAAGAAACCCAGTTGCATTGTATATCCGCAATTCCTTCAACATTTACATATAGATGTGCAGGTGTCATGTACTAGCCTAAATAAAGCTTTATTCGGTGTACATTCAACTCAGTGTATTAAGGTGTTACGGAGCATATATAAGAGTTGCTTGCCAATTTGACACCTGAAAGCAGACGAAGTGTGAAACGCATCTTTTAGTATCAATTTTATGTGATTCATATTTTCATAGCGCCCTGAATTTTTTGTGTTTACGCTGAAATTGAGCAAAAAATCATGTTATATCTCTACTTCAATAATATTTTATAAAGGAGTAATGCATAATAGTGATAAAAAACAAAATTACAGTTCAACGTTGAAACGCCATTCGTCGTAGCCTAGATGGTTCACGTCAAGTCGCCAGTGTTCTTTTGTCATCAATCCCTTGAAATTCTCGTACTCGATATCTGATGGCAGTCTGTAACAATTTTTTTTTTCAGAATTTGAAGCTGCAATGTTTGTCTACCGATGTCTCAGTGAAAAATATTCCAGGTCAAATGCAAAGCGTAGTTGATCTGAATACGTAGTGGAGGTGGCGAGAGCAAGCCATCCTTCATGGCTTTTGTAATCATACCGTAAAAAGTACTTTTCGGACAAGATCGATGATGGTACAGCTGAAGAGACTTTGCAACCAAAGTGTCGCCGTCCGTTCACATTGCCGAACAGAGGTTCTGTGTGATTTGCCTGTACAATCGAAGGAACCGTATTATTCTTCACGAATTGACTAAATTAGCAATTGTAAAATCGAATATGATATAATGGTGAGTTCTGTTTAGCAAAAAGCACAAAAATATGCATACCTGACAGATAGAGCGAGCGTCCTTTCATTTAAAATATCGAAATGGAGCGTTCTGACCGCCTTATAATTAGCGTATAGGTGGATAGCTGTGAAGAACACGTAAAAACACCACACAATAGATTTTTTTCCGTGCACAGTTGGTATAAGTATGAGACTCGCGAGTAAAGCCGACAAATTGACTAAAGTTTCTTGACTTCCATCCTTCGCGGCAACGTCAGCAAGGTTATGTCTTCTTGCCTAAAAACGAAAACTTTTTTTTCCGACACAGTGTTTCCTCAGTTACTTGCTTTAATCCTTTTTGCAAAAATGCCACACAGTTCAACGAGAGGGTATATTTTTCGCTAATCTACATTTCCCCACCGCCAATTCACCCTTTTCTCAAAGTTGTTTTTCTCACCTGATGCTGTATGATGGCGGCCCGCGTAGCTCCCCCAGCAACTCCCACAAATGAACGGAGTAATGAGGAACCTATTGCAAAACAGATAAACCATTCTCCCGCTGCTGGCGCAAGTAGATCGATCAAGAACGCGAAGTCATTGAGGATATCCGCTATTAATCTCCACTTTTTACAGTCTAAACGAACATAATTTATGATGGCGCACGTTCAGCGACAGCCTGCTACCGATATCCAGCCGGGATCCCTGGAGCCATGCAAAAACAATTCTTCCAACCATGCCGCAACCGTCCTTTAGAAGCCACACTATCGTTGCCGCTAGCACTGAAGCTTGCTGAAAATACAGAGGTCATCATATGTTTTTACTTTTTTTTTGGTTGTTCAATAAGTGCCAAATGTTCCATGAATCTTTTAAAAACAATTTGCAAATGTGCGAAGCCAAGCTTTCTTTATCCATTCATGAAACTAGCAATTGTTCGTCATAAATGACGAGCGCGTGTGGAAACTTGTTCTAACATGTTTTTGTTCAGGGTGGCCTGTCATTGTTAATTATTTACTTCTTAAATCTGACAAGAACAGGAAACAGTCCGGAAGTGATAAATCATCCGTTATGAGTAATTAACTGGTACGTTACTGTAGATATTCGATACGTAACGCATTGCACTTCTGCACTTAATAATCTCACTGTGTTGGTTCGTGAATTTACTGCATTGTTCGCTGCAAGACACTGCGCAGGGAAACTAAAGAAAGATACGAACATCCGCCGGAAACAGCAATCAGAGAACAGCTGAAGCAAATGAAAAACCGGTTACAATATCATTGCTGTGCTCTCTCACGTTCACAAGGGGATCCCCGCGCGGGAACGTCAGAACAAAACACTTTCTCAGCGGGGGATTTTGCAAAAACTTTTCCAATGACACCTTGTACTTTTCCAATGGCTTTCTTGTCTATCTACATTGCGGAAATATAATTCAAAACACACCCCACTGCCGACACCGACTCCTTCTAGAACAGCTTCAGTTGCCAGCGCTCCGACCAGTGAACTCGCAAAAGCTTGTACTGTATCCCATATTTGGTAACTGACATAATCGCTAGTGACCGTATACGGGTATCCCTGCGGAAGAAACACCGATATAAGAAATGTTGTAAAAGACGTGGTTCGCGGCGGTTTTCCAAGATGTACGACGGTCTTTGCTTTCTCGTCAAAAAGGAATTTTCCTTTTGGCTTTCCGGAATAGAACTCAGTGAATTCTTTGTTCGTCATAAGATCTGAACGGTTCATTAAATATTAGAGCTTCGTAAATATTTGAAAGATAACGCAGGCATAAACCACCCTATGTGGCGCATTAAAATAAGGTCTCTTTTATTCAATATAACATGAAGATACTCAAAGCGGATGATGCAAATTGAATTACAAAGTCGCAGCGGTTAAAAAGAATTCCATTGGCTCTTCGTCAATTTGCACTGAATAAGTATGTGCCTCATTATTCTACAAATAAAGTTAGACACATATCAAAGTAATACGATATCTGTATACCCAAAGATGAACAGCAGAGTCAAGAAGTTTCCTAGCGCCAGGGGTAATAGACAGCCATACACATGCAAATCCTCCGCCTCCTGCTCCGCACATCCAACCCGCTTCAATAATATTCCTCGACTGAAGGTCTTCAATTAGGCACTTCACATCTGGAGGAAATGCGTTTTCAGCCATAGTGCTCTTCAATGCATTGTAGCGAGAACTTTCTTTCACAGGAAATTTGTTGCTTAACAGTGCGTTTCGTACCAATGTAGCAGTGTTGGCAATATCGACAATATGTTGAATAAATTCGGATCTGCCTACGACGAACTTGTAAACAACCTTCTAAATAACGTTTTTAATGTCACAGAAGAGCTGCTATTAAAAATACACTTGAACCACTGTACTTACATGAAGAACATTAGCCGCAAGACGAGTTTTGCCAGTATATACAAGCACCAATCTTTGCTCTATTTCTTGCTGTAGCTGATCTGTGATGTGAAGAACATCAACATTTAAAGAACCATTTTCATAACTTGAATACTTAATGCCCGGATATAGGGCTCCAACTTGGTCTTGCCATCCACCACCAGTTGTTAAAATCTGCTCTGCCTGTAGGACCGTGGCGGCTATTGTTTGGCGGTCGATTTCCTTGTTCATAATTTTTGCCAGTGAACAAAGAAAGCATGCGCTTAAAATGCTGCTAGTCCCAAGACCTGAACGTGGTTGTTAAAACGCACCATATCATGCGACAACCTGATCCCTGTGGAAGAAGGGAAGAAGTAGCGACATGAACTTCCATGACATGTTCGTGAGGGAACAAAGCGTCAAATAGTTGACGCAAAGTGGTCATTCCTGTGGTAATTAAACCAGTTGCTTGAATACTAGACAATATGAGCGAGCCTGGAGGTAGAACTATGTTTTTTGATCACTGCATCGATCATACCGAATCGGTCTGGATCAGCTGAAAACATTTTTAGCCCCGGTATGCTTTCGATAGTTAGCTTTTCACGTTCCGTTTGCACACTGGTAAGAATAAGGGCTTCCTTTTCCGAATGAAATACTTTAGTTACGGTGCACTTGACGGGTTTCTAAATATTAAGGAGGTGATAAGGTTCCACATGCACGGCTTAATTATGATAAAACTGATTGCAGCTTTTGAAATTTTAGCTGCGAAAAGGCCACAACAGGAAAGTTCCTTTCGACGTATGTGAAACAAGTGAACACTTACCTCGCCTCCGACTTTGATAGCCATGTTAACGACACCGTTCGCGTGACCGAAGGTGATTGGAGGAGTATCTGTCCAGCCGCCAGCTAGATCAATTCGGGCGGACATGCGGGTGGTGACGCTGGCGTATCTAGCACCGTTTGACAGCGCCCGCATTTTGATAAACTCACGCTAAATCGTGGACACAAAGCGTAACTTATTGGTGATCAAACAAACCTGTGATGAAAAACGTTCTACACCGACACGGACATACTGCTTTAAAAGTTTAAAGAGTCCGTGCATCACGTTTGTCAGTGATATCCGAAGTTCCTCTTGAGTGTTGGAGCCCTCCACAGCGCGACTTTCAGCACGGATTAACTCAGTGCACAAATATGAAAGCTCATGCTTGGCATTGGCTGAAAGCTGAAAATTGACTTACATTTATGAAAGCACAGTGCCAATTTACGGGCTTTAGCGTGAACGGCTGAGACTGGACTTCCAAACTTCCAAACCTATTCTTCAAGAATTCCATCAACAGGACTGCAAAGCGGCACATAAACATATTGTGTTCCTCCGTATGCACCGCAATATGAAAAAGGGCATCCAAGAATTGAGGACGTTCACGGTTCGCACATTTTTCGTATTCATCGTTAATCTCCTTTGCAAGTGAAACAGTATCAAGTCCGCTTCGGTGAAGTAGCTGCTCAACGTGTCGTAACTGCTTTCTCCAAGCAGGGCGTTCAGTAAAGTTGTCAAATCCATTCGCTGCTGAAATTGCAATAATACAAGATTCGAAATGTTCAGAAGATAAAATGCATTTTATGATGTAAATATTAGAGTGCAAGGAGGACGACAATATCACACACCACAAAGCGAGTTAAAAGCTTAGATTTCGGCGGGAAAACTTACGCAGGTCGTTCGATAATCGATCCATCGCCTCACGTTCCATGAGCACGGATGTGTGATCAAGTAGTCTGATGTTGCCGGAACGCGATAACAGTTTCGCGATAAATAAAACTATTTTCCTACGGGAAATGCATTTCTGTACGTGTCTGTGAGCCTGTTCTGCCCTGCTGAAATGAGTTGGCATACAAATTTGCTTCTTGTGGGCGCACCAACTATAATCCGCATTACTCTCAGCTGCATGCGAATATTTACTTTGCTGGAAATCAGCGGAATCACGGAGTCAGCTTTAGGGGAACTTTTGGGGTTTTTTAATAAAAAAGGACACTGCTGACCTTTTGTATTTTACATGTAAAACGTGTACAACATGTACAATTCTATAACATTCGTAAATAATGGAAGCGTAGTTTTAGTTTGGTTCTACATTGTGAGAATTAACCGCAAAGACATGCAAAACATTATATGTTCATGATAAAACACACTGACGTTGAAACGAAAACGACAAATAAAAATGACGCTGTGCGACATATCCCTGTTGCAGATTTATAAACGCCGCATTTGTTGCAGTATAGAACACTCGAGTATACCGTTAGCTTCCAAAGCCCTTTGGTGAAGAAAAATTCTTGGGCAATTCACCGATGTTCAGAATTCCTTGGTGGATAGAACTAATTTACTCCAGAATCCTCGCCGTCAAATGAAAGAACAATCCAGCTGGAACCAAATTTTTATGAAAGATAATTTGCGTGTTGCGTTAACTCTAGCGAATTGACAACAAGAATGGTATTTGATAGTGTTATTGTTATTTGCTAGCAACACTAGGTTCTCTGAATTTTTTGTTTCGGCTTTCATTTAAATTAGTTTATTTCCAGAGTTTATTTCAATGAGAAAAAATTGATATGTTTTTTTTTTGTAATCGTCTTTTTCACTGTTTGTTCATTGAAAAGAAGAAGTAGTGAGCAATGTGGCTATCCGCTTTCATTTCGTGAAAAAGAATGAGCGACAGATCCTCCACCAGCTGACATCCGTCGCTGTCCCAGAGGAAGAGTGCGTTGCTGCTTGGCTCGTTTGTCTTAAGCACATCGCTCTTCAGTACCAGGAACATGTTCAACATTATCTGCTAGAATGAGCAGTGCAAATCGGGAACTTTTTTTAATGACATTTGTACCTTTTTTCACATATGTTTCCATCTCATACTGTCGTGCGACATTGTATTGTCTATTTCTAGGTTGCCTTATGAACTGCAAGTGATTTACAAGTGTGTGTGTCCACATGCTCGATTGATGCAATTTTCCGGGCCATCGATCCTATTCCACCAGCAATTTGCCTGCCAGATGGGAGGTTGGGTATGCGCCCGCCGTGCCGCTGAAGCGGCCCCATTCAATGGCCGTACCACTGATTGCAAAAAGCCTTAGCTGTAACCATTCCTTGCGGATTTACAATTGCATATGTTGCTTCAATACTAGCGATTAAAAATATTCCTTACGAAAGCATGCCTCGTGCCTCGCGATATGTTTATAGCTCTACCACGGGCCGATTAGTCGACGCTTTCAGATACAGAATGGTCGAGGACCCGGAGGCGCGGAATATTTTTGTTCTTGGTTTATGTGTGCTTTTTGTATGGATGGCTATTATTATTTTCTTCTCATCACCTCAGGTAATTAAGTTTTCCATATGAAGAGTGACATACTTCTTCACATGGTTTAAACATGAAAAATGCTACTACATGTTCCCTGACTATACGCAAAAACGCAAAAAAAAAAACGGTGTACTAATGCGTACCGCTCTTAGGATGGAAGTACGTATTAACTTTCCAGAACCCCGGAAATCGGAATCAATTGATTTTAGTTTACGACATAGGGAGAGTTCCGTCTTTTCCCTGAGTACGCCATGCACATACGGACACGCTAACGAAAGTAGTTGCTTCAGTAGTTTGTGTGAGATGACAGAAAGTTATTTGTTCTTGCGTTCGAGTACCTGCAGAATGTCTGCATCAGCTCCAGAATGCATCTATCCCAACAATTCATTAAAATTGCTGTTGTATCGTTTGCTTACCGTTCAGCGTCTAGATATATTTCCATTTCCGTTTTGCCCATTAGGTATTCTAAAAAACTCGAATCTCAAGGGTGTGTGAGAAGTCTTCGGCTCTGCTGTCGAACAAAGTCGAAAATTTAATTGATACACACAATGAGTCGCGATCAGCTACAAACAAATTTGCGACGAAAAGTTCGAAAACATATTTTACAGAAGTTCTTCATCACATTCTTAGATCTCTTGAGTCTTCTTTGTATTTCAGCTCTTCCGCGACCTAGTTCGACGATATTGCTGTCGATGTATTAAAAGAAGTGACCGCCACCAAAACGCTATCAGAATAAAGTTGGCACAGGAACGAGTGCGTTCCGCAAGCAAGTCCTTTCTTACAACCTCTCTTCTTGACCAACCTAGCACTATCTTGTTGCATCAGGTTCTAAGCACAGCATATAGCACGGCGTCGCATCAGACCCGACACGAACCGATACCAGAAGTAAAAAGACATCCGACTGTCTCAGACAATAATCTGGTGCTTTCAGGAATCACGCTGTACAAGTCAACAGCCGACAGTTCAAGACGTTGTTTCTCTTAGCGAACGTTCGATTGATGACACTATCCGCCAGCTTCCTCCTGTGTGACAGAGTCAGCAAATGTTGAACCGTGCATTTCGCAAGGACCACTATGTGATTATACCTTGCATCTCCTCACTTACCGGATGAATCGGACGCCTGGAGAAGGCTATTATTGGACATCCTTCCGACAGGAAAATTATGATCAAATGAAGAATACTTGTTCAAGTTTATAAATTGCTTTTATCATCGCACAGGGTTGCCGAAAGTAAGTGTTGTGTAGGGTTGTCGAAAACTTAAAGGTCTTCCAATATCGAACTGATTCGAATGTTGGATCATAGAAATCCCGGTACTTTCCGTGCAATTACATAATCTCGGACAAGCGCGAAACCTTTCTCTCTATCTCATGTTTGTAAAGGAGAGGAAAAGGCCATTTGACCTCTCATGAATGTGTACCCTCAAGGTGATACTCTCATCGTTTCTGGTCACAGCACACGGTTGTAAATCAGGTGTATTAGTTGTGATTTTTTACTTTCCATAGCTACGCGACATGAACTCTAAAAAGAAACACTTTACTAGTTTCTGCATGGTTCAGAGTAACTAAGGCAGGGTTAACGAGATCAAGGCTAGTTGTAAGGTTCTAAGTGAGCTTCATGGCCCTCTGTATGTGTCGAACAGACTGCTGGCCATGTTGAGCCACTGCTGAACTGGTATGTCGACGCTTCTGTCGTGCACGGCAACTTGCGAACCCAGAAGATTATTTCCTCGCATATTTACTAAGCGTAGGTTACCGTTAGACCACTGCAGTCCTAGAACGTGACCACAGCATTTTTATTCACGAATCAACCCAAAATTTGGCTTACCTCTTTCGTTCCAGCGACCCATCATTGAATTTCCAAGTCCAAGAAGATTTTCGCCTTCCTGATTTTCATGAATTACAAACCGATCAAAATTCGCCCCTCCGGTATCGATATAACTAGCTGCTTTGTTCGAGTCTCCATTAAAGGTTGATGTTATAGAGTTAGCAAGCTCGGTAACGGACGATCCCTGTGTCAGAGGAAGCATGCCGTATCCAGTAAACATTTGCGCAATCTAATGCAGCGTGTTAAATAGAATATAGATAAGAAACGTACCTCACGAGATGGCAGAGGCGGCAGTGTGGATACAACCGACTGTGCTGAAGAAGGTTTAGTGCCGAACATTCCAATAACATCTTCGGCCATCTTTGCCCATGGGCTCATTGCCAATTGGGCTTCCTTGCGAATCGCTCTTTGATTTTCGATCAAGTCTTCACTGGGCTGCCTCCTTGCATTAATACCATATGGTGGAATCATCGTGTTCGGTGTTGTCGATTCGTCTGGTGTAAACAATTGTAACATTTGATGCAAGAAAGGATTCTCGAGTCTCTGTGTTGGTGTTTCTAGAACCTTGTAATCAGCAAAAATAGAGAGTACAGCACGACATACCTAAAGGAAGAGCTGCATAACAGATTCGTATTGTGATTGAAATCGAAATCAGGGATTGACTAGCGGTCACCATTGATTGTCACTTCCCAGAGCTGATGCACAACTGTGAGGGAGGTCAGATAGTTCGTGACCCCTTTCCATAAATCGCCTGTCTACCGACAGTGAACAATGGAAAGTGAAACCTGTTCTACACATATTTGCATAGGCGTCAGCGTTCGCGCCGCAGAATCAATGGAACCGCACATGGCAAAACAGAAGGCAGACAAGCTCATGGAAGTTAAGGTAGATGTTGTAGATTATGTAGCTGGGCATTTGAAAAGACTGAGGGAATGGTTCACATCTAAGGTTGCCTTAAGGCCCGTTTATACTCTGCGCGGCAGAAAACCCCAATTTTGTGCCGCTTACCTTGTCTACGTGTGTCTATTTAGGCAAAACCGAACAAAACTGCACAGTCCTGATGCTTTCGGACCGGGCTATCAAACCATCATCAGAAACAAATTTTAGGTTAACTTTACGTAGGTTAACTCAACTGCCGCTTAGCTTCAACTTGACTGACAGCGACGCGACACAGCTCAAGTTGAAGCTAAGCGGCAGTTAAGTTAACCTACATGGCATGTCCCAAAAAAAATTTCTTTTGATGGTTTGATAGCCCGATCCGAAAGCATTATGATTGTGAAGTGTTATTTGGTTTAGTGTAAATAATCATACGTAAACAAGCTAAGCGGCACAAAAAATGGGGTTTTCTGCCGCGCCTTTAGGCTGCGGCTCATGCCTATTAATTTAAGGCGACTTTGAAGGGCGAGCCCTGTAGTTTTGGCGGCAATGAACAATTTCAGCATGAAATTACAGGAACCACCCTTCTACAGTAACATCAGCTTTCTATGTGTCTTGATCATTGAGCATCGCTTTTTGATGGTAAACTAATATTTCCATAACGTAAAATGACAGCAATGTGTAATTTGGGTAAACCGTCACTGCAAGAAAAAGAAGATGCATGTATACCTCACTCACAATCTTTTACATGTTTTGACCTGTTATACGAAGAGAAATCGTTTTCAATACAAGTATTTCAGATTTATGCGGTTACTGTTTCGTTTGCAGGTATTTCGTTGCGAGATCACCAGTCACTTTATTTTCTATACATACGAACCTGTGCTGTCAGTTTTGAGAATGAGCCTAAGAACGTTGTAAGAAGACGTTGACGGTCCGAAAGTACAATTAAGTTATTTTGAGCTTCTCTCGTTCTGTGCGTTTTCGATGTTGGCGGCGTCGTTCATCATGGCGAAATGCCATATACCTTGAGCTAGACTACAAACTATAGTTCTCCACGCTTACGGGCGTACTTGACAACGCACAATGTAGAGCTGCAATGCTTGCGCAGACATCATCGGCCATCACGGTCACGACGTTTACTTTATCTGTTTGTGCTCCGGGCTGTTACGGTCTTCTTATCGATCTGGGCGCAAGCTCGTTGTTGTATACTTATTTCTATTTCAGATCTCACAGCATGGGACTTCTAACGAAAGGTAGCCCACTAACATGGGACGAAACGATGCCTTATGTCGACTATATAAAGGTATATACTGCAATAGGTTACGTTTTCACGGAAATCAAATCTTTCCTCCGTTTTCCCTTTTCAGAACTTTCAGCCCACTGTTCAGCCAATATGCCACAAAACTAACAAAGTCTTGCTGATTTTTCGCGGTGATCCTTTACACGCTTTTTCAGCTGGCTGATGTTTGACTTAATCAAATTGCTTTGTATCTACATACAAATATATCTTCATTTAGAAGCATGGCATTGCTCAGTTCATCACGCTTTATCATCGACTCAAGGGACGTCAAGGCGACCAATTGAAATGGGGCGATGAAATAGAATATACGGTGATCAAGTACGACCACGAAAAGAAGAAAGTCCGTGTTAGCCTCCGGGCAGAGGAACTCCTGAATCGCCTTCAAGCAGAAGAGCAAGTCAACGCTTTGGTTGGAACGGAAAACCGCTTTTTGTGGCGCCCAGAGTTTGCTGCATATATGGTTGAGGGAACTCCGGGTGTTCCATATGGAGGTTGACTTGCGCTATTTGGTTGTAATTATAGGCGCATCTTTAAGGGCTAATGGCTTGCTTTAATATCGTTGAAAGCAACATGATTCGCCGCCGTGCTGAAATCGTTCGGCTTTTAAAAAAGGACGAATCCGTATTGTCGATCAGCTTTCCTGCTCTTGGAACATTCGATTTCACAGTTCCCGAATCAAAGGTTTCCCCGGAAGACGAAAACGGAGCCGGTAGATCCATTTTTTTCCCCGATGAAGCCATTTTCGGTGGACATCCAAGGTAATTTGAATGAAGTTTCTAACCTACACAAACGTAAATTTTTTTGCAGGTTCAAGAATCTGGTCAAGAACATTCGTGGAAGACGAGGAGAAAAAGTGGCGATAAATGTCCCTGTCTTCAAAGACAAAAATACCGCTTCACCTTTCATCGTATGAGCATTACTTCTGTAAAAGCAACTACTTAATTCTAGGACAAAAGTCCGGTACCTGACGCGGATGCACAGCGAAATGCAAAGCCCGATCATATTTATATGGATCACATGGGATTCGGAATGGGTTGCTGCTGCCTTCAAGTTACATTCCAGGCGGTAAACGTTGAGGAAGCTCGCTGGCTCTACGATCAGCTAACTCCCGTCACACCAATTTTGCTCGCACTCAGTGCTGCTACGCCTATCTTCAAATCATACTTGGCTGATGTTGACTCACGATGGGACATAATTTCAGCAGTAGCTTATTTCCGCCTCGAAACTGCAATTTAGTCAATTCAATTTAGAGTGTTGATGATCGCACCGCGGAGGAAAGAGGACTGATCCCGCTGAACAAGAGCAAATTTGTCTTGGAAAAAAGTCGGTACGACTCAACTGACTGCTATATTTATCCCTGCTCTGTTGGATATAATGATATTCCACTTGAATATGAAGAAAGCATTTATCAGCAGTTACGCGATGGAGATATCGACAAACCCTTAGCCAAACATATTGCTCATATGTTTATCCGTGATCCACTGCAGGTATAGAACGACGAAGAGACAGTTTTCTCAATAAGCGTTGCAGGTATATCGTGAGCGTCTGGAGCAAGATGACACAAAATCTACTGAACATTTCGAAACCATCCAATCTTCTAACTGGATGAATATGCGTTTCAAACCGCCTCCACCTGATGCTTCTGAGATCGGTTGGCGTGTCGAGTTCCGTCCCACTGAAGTACAGTTAACCGATTTTGAAAACGCTGCATATTGCTGCTTTGTGGTTCTTCTTACAAGGTATTGAAACGGTGGAAAACCTAACAATAGTTTCGCGTAATTTAGGGTGATCGTGTCTTTCCGACTGACATTCCTTCTTCCGATCTCAAAAGTAACCGAAAATATGAAGCGGGCGCAAAAGCGTGATGCTGTTCTGCGTGAGAAATTCTTTTTCCGACGAGGTCTAGCGAACTGCGATACTGCACCCGATACAAAGAAAACTGCCAACTGCAAAACGCCAGACGACAACAATGTTGTAGAAATGTCAATCCAAGAGATTATCAATGGCGACGGTCATGAGTTCCCTGGACTTGTACCGTTAATTCGTCAGTTTTTGGACAGTGCTGATGTGGACGTAGATACACGCTGTACAATCTCACAGTATCTGAATTTCATTCAGGTAATTTATGCAGGTTCTGAAGGCTTTTCATTTTTATTTGCGCTTCAGAAGCGTGCATCGGGAGAGATTCAGACATTGGCACACTGGATGCGCGATTTTGTGCACAGTCACCCGGCATACAATCAAGACTCTCATGTTAATGATGAGATTGTTTACGACCTGGTGAAATCGGTAAGATGTTTGTCGGTATGGAAATATATCGTTATTGGAACATAGATGGACGACATTTCGAGAGGCGTACGACATTGCGAAAAGTTGCTTGGATGCTTCAGATCGAAAACAGATCAGCTCATTCCTCTTGCTGTGCGACGAGCTGAAGAAAGTTTAATAATAGGGAAAGCTCTGCGAAAAGCTAGTGAAGCATCGAAAACGCAAGGTAACAAGTAGTAATACATTTTATAATTATTGAGTTGGTCACCTAACTATAAATGAGCTGTGTATTGTTTGACGTTCCTTGAAGACTGTGTTTCCTGAGTATTTACATAAATGCTTTCAAATTTGTAACGCACTGTGTACAAGCATTGTAATTGCTTTCGTTGGGCTTCTGAATTAAGTGAGAATGTGTGTTGTAAGAGCGATGCGCATATAATGGCAAACAATTCCATTTACATATTATATGGGTGTATGAAAAATGACGGATTTCGTTCATGCCCTCAAAATTCGCAACGCTTAGTGATTATACGAAAAGACTATCCTCTTTTATGGACGCATAATTCTTTTTCACGACTATGTGTTGTCGACTGACAATTGAGACTATATCCGAGGCTTTTAAAATTTAAAAGCATCCGTCAAGGATACATAATAAGCGTTGGGTGAAATTACTCGGTTATGGGATAGGAGCTCAGCTACCCCCTTGTGTTCGTCAAACACGGTGATAAGTCTGAAAACATGGATAAATTTACCTCCACGTTTTGCAAATTGGGACGTTTCAGTAGGTGACGGTGGTCCGGATGTGAAGGCAAGCAGATGACGCGCACAGCTGCCATGCACATATCACGGCTAAAGCGGGTCAATTACGTTATTTTTAATTAGAGACGGAAAGGGGAAGAAGTGACTCGAAAACCGCATATTTCCAAGTTGAGCTTTTTTTATTTTCTTTGTTTCTTCATGAAATGTTCATAGTTAGGCAGCTAAACAAGTAGTAATTATATGTGATATTCATGCACCGATCTGCACCATGTTTCATGATGCTAAAAATGCTGTGTAGTTTGTGCAGTGGAAGACGTACTTCATACTATATTGCTCATGCGCTTAGTACCATCGTTATCAATGTTGACCAGTGGCAGCGGACTGATTGTGGTTGCTGTCAAGCAGACGTTCACAGTGGACGCTTGGCCGCAGTGACATGCTGCGCAATTCGGCGTTCTCAGAGGGGACAATCAGTATGTACAGCACAATGCTGTCATTTACTATTGTTCTTTTCGCGGGTTTCTCAACGGTTTCCGCAAGCTACGGAGAACTGTTTCAACAGGTGATCGGTGCTTTGGGCTTAATGGTTTGATTGTGGTTTGTTTCAGTTTAATAGTTCAACCTTTGAGCTTATGAGATTCTTAACGCACGGGCCTGGAAAAGGAGTTGCTTACAATTGGTTAGCAGCACTTGTTGATGATTTCGGGTCACGTCAAGTTGGATCCGAAAATCTCGAAAAGTAGGCTTGTCTTCAAAAGCATGTGCGCCTACTGTGCTTTTGCAGAGCGATTGACTTTACTGTAAGTAGACTTAAATCTGAAGGATTCCATAATGTACACACCCAAACAGTACCGAACTTACCGCATTGGCGAAGGGGAGACGACAGTGTTACCCTAATCGGTGGTTAATATACTCGCTTTTATAATAACAGATGGCTTTGTTCGCAGAACCCCGGCGACACAGATTTAATATTCTCGCTATTGACGGTTCTCCCCCCGGAGACGTAACTGGAGAAGCTGTAGTGGTCAATAGTTTTGCTGAAATTGCAGTGAGTATTTCGTTTCATTTCCTCATTTTGTTCAAAATTTTGTTCTCCAGAACTATAACATCTCTGGTAAGATTGTTGTGATAGTGGAGAAATGGAGTGGATATGGAATAACAGCAAAATATCGACGAGCGGCAAATAAGGAGGTCGTTAAAGGAGCTCTCGGGATTTTAGTAAAATCAGTCACTCCCTTTTCCATTGGTTTGCCGCACACAGGAAGTGGATCTCGCGGATCTTCACTTCCATCAGCTTGTATGACAATCGAAGAAGCCGAAATGTTAGAAAGGATGTTTAAGCGAGGGCGGAAAATTGTCATTCGGATGCACATAACATCGCGAGATGTTGGAAAAGTGTCTTCGAGAAATACTGTCTTTGAGATCACAGGTCTGAACTCAAATTGTCCTGCCATCATTTCCAATATTTCTCGTGACTTTAGGAAGTACTTACCCTTCAGAAATCGTTCTCCTTTCCGCACACATGGACAGTTGGGACGTTGGTCAAGGAGCTATCGATGATGGGGGCGGAATGGCCGTTGCTTGGCATGCTCTCAATGTCATTAAACATTTGGCGGAACGCGACCGGCGATTTCGGCCTAAGCGGTGAGTTACCGCATGGAAAATCAGTGAACTCTTTCTTGCAGAACTTTACGAGCGGTTTTCTGGACGGCCGAAGAGCAGGGTTACTTTGGTTCCAAGATATACTACAACAACGGTTCAACAAAAGGTGCCGAAAAATTCTTTTTCGTCTCCGAGTCCGACCAAGGAGCATTCAGGCCTTCAAACTGGAATTCAGTTTTGCGTTTTCAAGGAAACGAATTTCAGGTTGTTTCTTCGCTTTAGTCTCTCTTGACATAATAACGGGCATTGCAGATGAAAAAGCTCGACGAAATTGTTAAAATTATTAATAACTACGGTATACCTCTCTCGGTTTTAGAAAGTACGGACCAGGTGTGCCGAAGGAACTCCAATTTAAACGTAACTGTGCGATTTAGGGCGATATTGGCTTCTGGGCGAAAGAAGGCGTTCCGTCCGTAAGCTACGAACCCGATAAGGGTGCTAACTACTATTTCTATTTTCACCATACGGAAGCGGACTACATGACAATTTTTAATGATGGCGACCTCGAATATACCACGGCAATTTTTGCTGCTCTTGCTCACATTATCGGTAATATGGATGACTGGAATTGAAGAGCTAATAATACTATAACATTAAATTCGGTGTAGTAGTAACAACGTAACGAACTAGTCCATCGATCAGCAGATTGAAAGGAGCAAATAAGCTATGTTCAGTATTTTTAGCCAATTAGGAATACTGGATACCTGTAAGCTACGTATTTTACTCATTCGACCATAAAAATATGGCGTGGGCACATTGTCAAAAGAGACCACGTATCAAACACAAATGGCCGCTAATTTTCGCATTGTTTTTGTGGGCGATCTGGTGTCGCTGGCCAACGATTGTCACTCATTGAGTAAGTCTAATTAGGATCACTCATTCGGGCGGTCCGTTTTCTCAGTATCTTCCACCAGCGATCGCCACTCGACTGTCGTCTCGTCGCCTTTTCACTCGGTGTGTCCTCTTGTTGATGTGTTACTCATGCTGGCTGGATTGCGACCAAGCAGCGAAATCAAATGAGTTTAAGGTGTGCTTCCAGTGTCTCTGGGTGGCAATGACTGCTGGTTGGCTTGTGTTGAACGTCGGTTGCTACGCACTGCGTGATGCCAATTTGTATTTCATTCTTCCCTTTTTCCGGTCTAGCTTGTCGATTTTCTCATGCTCGTCGTTCTCGTTGGTAGTCGTAGCGATTTTGAGAAGCACTTAGCGCAAAGAGATATACCTGAGAGTTGGGAGCGGTCGTTAATCGACATCCTTGTTTCGAAGCACATTATGAAGAAGCGGCAGATTTATAGTGATGAGAGCCACTGTTTATAACACAATCGCAAAGATCGCACATCATTCTTGGACCATTTGCAATTGCCCGTCTCCCAAGCCCATTGCGTTCACCATGTCGATTACTTTGAGCATGGATAGTTGCTTTGTTTTTCGCTCTCGTTAGATTACATTTGAATGTTGCGTGGCGCAAAGTCTGTATTTGATTCGTAACTATTTGTAAAAAATCACTCGACCTAAATTTTAACGCTTTGTAAGACGATCCAATAATTCTGTTGTCTGCTGTTGTGCTCGTTGTGCCCTTTCAAATGGCTTATATAATATGGCCTTACTTACTGGCGAAAGGTGTTATATTATCGTAAGCGTTAGGTGTAGATGTTGATTGGAGCAGCACTACAGTTCGCGCACCTCACATATGTAGCACAATATTATATCATCAAGTGTAGGCAACTACAGTTCTGCAACATTCCGCGATCGCGCGAGTTTCGCTCGATTTAGCTCAACCATTGCTGAACGACGTTCACATTGGTTCTGACTATCTATTGCGTCAATATAGCTGTACACTAGTGAGTTTTCAGCTTGCGGTCTCATGCATAATGCGTTATGACGTCACAAAAGAATGGCATACAACTAGAGAGCTTACATACCGTATTTGTAATTGTTTATTTACAAGAAGTGGCCTGGATATTTACACCGCTTATAATCAGCTTCAATGTATTTGTTCATGCCTTCATCCAATCGATGGACCCAGGTAGGCATGGCTTGGAATAGCTTTCATTATAATGTTTTGTTTCAGTAAGCAGGTGGGGTAGCCTTGGTGTCTTTCTGTTTTTCTCTATTACGGGAGCACTGATAGTCGCTTCACTTTTAATCGCACATCAAAGAGGACTTAGAAATCAGCAAATATGTTTTTTATGGCCTTATGTTTCTATTAAACTTGCTCGAATGTTTACAATACTTACTGGTAAGTGTGTCTGATGTGTGGTATGGTGCAAACAGTCTTTGGTAGAGTTGATCACTTAATGGCCAATTTCAGTCTCACTCATTATTTTAACTATATCTGATCTACGGAAAACATATCTCCACGTAGCAGTATATTGCATTATAGAATTTCTATCCAGTGTGATTGCTGTGGAAATCGTATTCAGAACTTGGCGTATTCTTCGAACACTTCGTCGAAGAGCAGCGAACACTTCGGCGAAGAGGCTTCGATGCGATGGAAATGATTCGCCCCAAGATCTTCCAAGAGCTTTAGTAGGAGCTCCAAGCATATCTCATACAGAATCTACGACATTATTTGTGAAGATTTGAAACATGTAAGATATTGATTAAAAATTATTTCCGAACTACGCCACAGCATTGCTTAATTGACAACGTATGAGGATAACACATTTAGCGTTTTTCTTCAGTACGTAGAACACAAATTGTACGAAAGCTCTATATTTTCACACCTTATCAAATTTTATTTTTGGAACAATAAAATGAACTTTTTCGTTTTTTGCACAGTTTATCGAATTCATCGATTCATTCCACTGCCGAAGTATGTCGCTTTCGGAGCGGAACGCTTCAGGAGCCGACTGGGATTGAGGCATTTCGTGACTAACACTTTGAGATCGCCGATTTTGGTTGAGAAAGTAGTTTAGAGGTGGCGGCTTTAACGTGTGCTGATTACGGTGATAGTGATCGCTATTCCAGGCTGCAGAGCGTCCCAAACGTGATTCGACGTCGCTTTCGTTGCAAGGATCATCCAAATCGGAACACGTTGCGAGGAAGCGATCCAAACATAGCCAGAGACCCTGAAGTGCGTTGTAGAACGATCAAGAACCATACATTTGCTAAGCAAGTAGATATCAAATGCATTTGGCGAAACGGTTAATGGCTAGCTGCCAGATTTGAGCTTTGTTCTGATTATTAATAAAACGTGCGTAGAACAAACAAACGGCATAAACCAGTGCCTGAAATGGCAGCAACTAACAGCAACAGAGTACGTGTCTCGGCGAGAGGTGGTATATGGGACATTCACTATAGTTTTGTCGCACTCCGTGTAAAATTGTGCCTATTTTACGCTTTAGCGATACTAGCTCCTAGGTCATACTATTCGGAAGCTCTATTAACCCTAATTATTTATAGTTAAATATATTAAGTTACGTCGTCGATAACCAGGAGATGCATGATAACAAAAAGCTTACTGAACATGGACAGCATCGTCTGCAATATTTGTGCACAGCAACCGGTACGATAATGATCATTGCAATAAGAGAAAGACAAATAATAATGGGGACGATTACCCACAACTCAGCATAATCGGCGCGCGCTTCGCCTGACCAGGGATTACGCCAAGCCCATGGATCTCGAGGATCATTCAAGTTGACGGTCATTGCAGCCGGAATAGGTTAACATATGCAAACAATAGAGCTCTGAAATATCTTATGATACACAGTCTCCCGCGCACCGCAAATAATACGTAACACACAACGAATTATTATTGCTCAAGTCGTGATGTGTATGCCATAAATCTATTTAAAAATCACGCTACAACTCATCTTTTGAACGCAGTTAAACAAGAATTAGAAAGGCTGCCGATAACAAAACCTGCTCGTAAATTTCATTGCAACAGTCAAGCAATCTGACTCAGGTGCTTTAAGAGGCAGTTATGATAAGGGTAAGCAAAAAGAACCCGGCGACATTGAATGGACTTTCATTGACTTTTACTCCTAAATAAATGTATTCGCCATGCATGATATTTCAGAATGTACAACAAAGAAATGTAAAGAAAAATAACACTGTAGTCGCTGCTGCGACGCCGGTGTTGTGCTGTCTTCGAAGCGGTGAAGAGGCTAAATCTGGAAGTAGCGCAGCTGCGGGCGCAGCGGGAACCCATCGGGTCGGCTAGCTGTCCAGACATTGAATCGACATAATACAAATTTACCATCGTCCATTAGTGACTATACACCTTATTTTTCCGGAAATTGACAAAGCTAGATAGCCAACTTCAAAACACGGAACTGCTCACGCGCGACCCTATGCCACGTTGTAGTAGTGTCACTTTTAAATGAACTAAGATTTTGTGAGCAAATACCATAAAGACGCAGAAATGGCCTTAAAAATAACACTAACCAATTCACCTCCCTATCTTTAGCGAGCAAAGCATACGTCGTAGGCATGAGTTGTCTATTGTTACGTGTACATTCGCAATTACTTCCACGCAGCTCCGCTCACTTCTGAATCAAGCCAGCTCTTTCTGAAAAGAGGTCGGCAGCAAGGCATGATTGATTTAATCTTTATCTTCGCGGTGGAGGTTCGCAGCTGTAAAAGCATTGAATGCAGCGTTGCGCTTCTTGTGATATTTTGTTGAAGATACCCAGATTTATAGATTGCTGACCGGTAAATGCTATGCATGTATTAGCACGTTTAATTTAATTCATGCGAAAGTTTTCTTTTTAATTCACACACAAAGAGCAAATAAGAACTTAGTTTCACAAATGAAGTGTTGTCACGTGACATACCTGTGTTATAGTCAGATATTTACACGTTTACAAATAAATATGTAACGGCAAAAAACTGCAGGCAACGATAGCATGTTAGAACCGAGACACCGAAAGCAACACGGTCTATCAATACATTTTTTGACATGCACGGCAATGCATGCTAAGCGAGATTGCAAATCTCTAATGCTCCTTTCAAAGTTACACATCGCTTAATGGCGTTTCGCCGTTCCGCTAGTGAGATATAATTCATTCAGTGCACAATCAGTGGCATACTCGGCTTAAAATGGGCTGCATCACCACTGAACTCTAGGAAGACATACAACACAATAACACGCCATAAGCTTGATGCCAGTGCTAATGAAGAATGAAAGTGCTAGGAAGAATGAAATTTGCTTATTAAGCATGCCTGATTTTCTGTCGTGGGTATGAAGTTCGAACACTACAGCTATAAGACGCAAGGCAACACTGATAACTATAAAGCTCAATTCTGTCGACAATTTTCCTGGAAATTATATGAGTTCTAAGAAAGAAACATTTAAAGGTGCCCCGCCCGGTCAACTTGGCTGAAATTTGGCACACTAGTACTACTACCCGACTGTATTGTTCTTGCAAAATACTAGTGGCCCATGGGCTTTCCAGGCATGAATTGGCAATCGCCGGTGAGAAATGAATGTGCCGTCTGTGACAAAGGATAACATGCCTTTTTACTATGCCAAGAGTTCCAGTGGGTCGCTAACAAGATTTTTTGAAAACACGTTGAAATAGATAATTAGACGTCAAGTGGTATGCGGAGGAACACAGCATAAGCAGCTTGACAACGGAAATGTCCATTGCTACGAAGAACACTCTGCTGCGTTCAAATTTAATTAGAAGTACGTGTTGGAGACAGCGGATTTTGTTAGTGCGGAATAGAGCAACAGAAACAATATTGATGTCATAATTGATGCCGAACAGTACTATGCTATAAGACAGCAAAGTAACTTGAAGAAAAGCGACAGCAGTGTTAAAATTGCATCATGAAATATACACAATAACTGCGTTTTAATTAATAACATGAACAAAAGCATGGTAAACAAGTTGTATGGCTAGCGCGACAAAGAGCATCGCAGTGTAAATATTTCGAGATTTGCAGGTCTTCAGGACAAAATGGATTAAATGAACGGATATGACCTCACCCATATGAAGGTGAAGAATTCGAAACCTTCTAGATCTTCAGTTGCTATATCAAGCTAGCTTGACTTGTCGTCATTTTGACGAAATGTGTTGGTTTTATGAGTGAAAACGTCGTCAACAGCCAGCAAGACACTATTCATACGCATGGACGTTAGTTAGCTCTGGCTTTGGTGAACGTGGTTTTGTCCGTGGCCTTCATTGAAAATTGCTGGGTTCGCTCGAAATCCTTTTCCTGATGTGCTTTTCGTGAGGAGGTCATCGAACCTGTGGCCAGCGAAAGTATTATTTTCAACCATCTAACGTAACCTCACTTTTGATGATCACGAGTTTATGTGATAATTGCAAAGCTCACGAACGGATGAGGCCTTGTAAGCATATTGAATCTAAATTACCTCTCTATAAAACACATAACACAATATTTCTTGAAGCTCGTGCTGCAGTGTGAACTAAACTGCATAGCTCACGAACGATCACGTTTGATGATCACGTTTGTTAGCGTTAGCGGAGATGAAACCGAACGCCCGTGGTTTCCAATAAAAAAAGCAAATCAAATTCTGTATCTATCACATTGTGATCGAAGCGATGCATTAAACTTTCGCATTGTTGTCAAAGTAACCAGGCTTTAGAATATTTACCATTCGTTGTTCCAAGATCACAACATAGACCCGAATATTATTTTAATTTAATAGAGTCCAACGCGATGAGTTGTGGAAGATTGTTCTTGAGAATGAATGCGAACGTGGCCATATATTAACCGAGTTTTTATATAGCGTATTAGTAATTACAAAAATAAAATTTGCTTTGCAGATGAATGGAAGGTTGGTTCGTGGACTTTTTTTTCGCCACTTTTCTAGAAACCTACATTTGGCAAGTACCAGTGGATCTTATGATGTTATCGTTATTGGAGGAGGGCATGCCGGTTGCGAAAGTGCTGCGGCGTCCGCTAGAACCGGTGCAAGAACTCTGCTCGTAACTAGTAAGAAGGACAACATAGGCGAAATGTCTTGCAACCCGAGTTTTGGTGGAATAGGCAAAGGTATTTCGAACGATATACAGTCATTCACTCGACAGGTCATTTGCTACGAGAAGTGGATGCCCTTGACGGTGTTGTACCCAGAATATGCGATAAATCTGCAATCACATATCAGGCACTTAATAGAGGGCAGGGTCCAGCTGTCTTAGGATTGCGAGCGCAAATTGACCGTAAAGAATTTAAGCGTCATATGAAGCAGGTATGTTTCAGTTTGTTCTCCACTGCTGCATCTTGATTTTATTTCAGGAGATCGTAAGTGGTACACCGAATTTAAGTGTGCTAGAAGGAACCGTAGAAGACTTGCACGTTGAGTCAACAGAGGATCACATGCAGCAACGTATTGGAGGAGTTTACTTGAAAGACGGAACGGTAGGTCCGTCCGTTACTCGTACATAATTACTACGTTAAGCGAACTTTATAGGTACTTGGTGCAAAAGCTGTGGTCATCACAACGGGAACATTTTTGAACGCTGAAATATTTCAAGGAACGCAGCGATGGGCAGCTGGTCGAATTGGGGAGAGGTCATCCATTGGACTACCAAAAACGTTATGTCGCTTGGGATTCAAACTAGGTCGTCTTCGTACTGGAACGCCGCCTCGACTACTTAAGAATACAATCGATTTCTCAAAGTTTCAGTTGATGCCTCCTGATGAAAAACCGATTCCGTTCTCATATATGACCAGACAGCTATGGTTGTCACCAGAAATGCAGGTAAATAGCGCTCAACGGCAACCGTTCAGTGATGTTTCAGCTTCCAACATACATTGGGCACACCACCAAAGAGTTAGCAGACATAGTGCGGAACAACATTCACGAAAACGAACATATTCAAAGTGAAACGCGTGGTCCACGCTACTGTCCATCCCTTGAAGCTAAAATCTTGAAGTTTACAAACACCATACATAAGGTGAATCCGGCCTGCAGTCTTATTTATAATCACGATTTTAGACGTTTCTAGAGCACGAAGGTTTGGATAGCGAATTGATTTACCCTCAGGGCATGTCGACAACCTTCAGACCTGATATTCAGTTAGCCATAATGCGCTGCATCAAAGGTCTTGAAAAAGTGGAAATAGCACAATACGGCTATGGTGTTCAATATGATTTTGTGAATCCGCAACAGCTACATCCAACGTTGGAGACGAAATTTGTGAAAGGTTTGTACCTAGCTGGACAGATAAATGGGACGACTGGCTACGAGGAAGCAGCCGCTCAAGGTGTGCTTGCCGGTATAAATGCCGGTGCATACGTTAGAAATGTGGAACCAATGGTGATCGGGAGATCTGACGGTTTGTCAAACGTGCGCAGGCTGCTTTTAAGCAAATCATTTAGGTTATATTGGTGTTCTTGTGGATGATTTGACCAGCTTGGGAACAAATGAACCGTACAGAATGTTCACGTCCCGAGCAGAGTTCCGTTTACATTTGCGGTGAGTGAAGCTATCCTGCAGTTTTGAATTAAATTCACACTTCAGTCCAGACAATGCTGATCTACGCTTGACAGAAAAGGGACGTTCTATGAACGCGGTCCACGATAAACGCTACGAACAGTTCAAGCAAATACAGAACCGTTTATACTCTGCAATGCAAGCATTAAGAACAATAGAACTATCCGTTGTAAAATGGCAAAAAGTCATTCCAACTTTTCAAAGAAAAGAATCAGGAAAAGGTATGCAATCCAGAAAATCAACGACTTTTTCTTTAACGTTGCTTTCAGTTCTGTCTGCTTTCGATCTGCTGTACAGACATGACATTAAGCTAAGGGACATAGCTAAAGTTTTTCCCAAGGAACTGAATGTGTTCGCTGACGATGAGCTACTAGAGCAACGGCTACATGTTGAAGGAAGGTACGCTAAGCAACATAAGCGTCTGTTAGCAAAAATGGACGAGATTCAACGTGAATCATCGACAATGATTCCTAATGAAATCGATTACACAAAGATGATTGGATTAAGCTTTGAGTGCCGGGAGAAATTTGAAGCATGGCGGCCACAAAATCTTGCTGCAGCTTCAAGGTT
The DNA here is from genome assembly GCA_030435675.1 of Steinernema hermaphroditum. Lineage (NCBI taxonomy): Eukaryota > Metazoa > Nematoda > Chromadorea > Rhabditida > Steinernematidae > Steinernema > Steinernema hermaphroditum. The sequence continues at coordinate 179,732 of CM059625.1, forward strand.
GCCTTCTCGGCTTGAAGGTGCATTGAATTTCATTAAATTTAGAATTCCGGGCGTGACTCCTGAAGGATTGGCGACTCTCTTGCGGTATCTTCGGAAGGGCGAATCCGCAGCGTGTTCAAGTTTGTGATTTAGTATTCGATTCTCGCTATTATTTTGTTTTTTTTTTGTTATGGCTCACGCTATTTAATAAATGTGTTTAGTAACAAACGGCTCTTGGAATGAACGCGCCCTGTTAGTTCCTGTTAGTTAAGCGCAGATTATTGCAAAGCATTAAGGCTTGTAAGCAACGTGACACTCTGTGTGCGGCAGAATCGATTATTCCCGTGCATGCGCATATGAGCATGCGCCAGTGCGGCAACCTTATGTGCTGACAGTTGTTGACCAATGCCCCGTCGAGAGTGCCAGAATCACGAACCGTCACTTCGACGTGTCACCTTCCGATCTGCGTCACCGAAACCGCCGGGTCGTAATTTCGTCGTTGAAAATCGAACTACTATAAGGCACAAGACTCCGTCAACTACCATACGGGACGTACGCATTTCCGCAACTTAACTGTCCCGTAGGGTGAACGAATTGTTTAGGTGCCTCCTTTCTCAGTACAAACGCGTCAAAAAAACACGAAGGCCGAGGGTCTTCCGCGTTCTCGATCTCAGTCCGTTGATCAAAAGGTAACTTCTCCGTGTTAAATACGTGTAGACGCGTTGAATTCATAATCAGCGATGACTTAGAAACACAGTGTTTCTTTGGCGTTATCTTGGATTTCTGTTTCAGACGACCAGCGACTATAAGAACTTTAAGAGCTACTATGAGAACGGGATGCTACCAATACGTATTTCATATCGCTCAAAGGCGGAAACTATTTGGACAGGTAATCCCGCTGAATTCACTAGCGAACAACTCACCAAAATTATAAAAATGCTGGTAGTGGGGCTGCCCCTCACAGAACCACCTTATCGTATGATTGCATACAATGCATTTAACTATCTTCTTAACATGCCTGTTGATCCCGAAATCCTGCTCGACACTATGAGTGACATTGTAGGTTGGATCTGTGTTTTCCAGTATAAGGTCAATACAGGTGACTGCTCTCCGCAAGTGTTTGGAGTCAACCGATGACAGCAAAAAACACGAAGGAATCGATCTAACCATGAAACTCACCAAGATCCCTCCATGTGCTTTCGCACTGGTCGGCTACTATCGACGTCTCTTGCCTCCACTACGTATGTCCCATAGCACAAATATTTCCTTTACCAATTTTTTTTTCAAGGAAAAATGAGATACGGCGGCTTTAACGGATTTTTACCACCATCCAATGGCAATCTTGATTATTCTATCGACCTGCTACTGAAGACCCTGGAGGAGACGGGGGGACCACACGCTTTCATCAACATCAAATATGTGCTGCCTACCTATCAGTCTCAAACGAAGTCGTGAGAGTTCGTTAACAGACTATAAGAATATGGTGATTGAATGTAGAATTTCTACTCTTGCAAGAAATTGTACACAAGCGTATTCTTATGTGTATGCATGGTGTTTATTGCATTAATTTCAAATAAATTCTCCGAAAGTAACAGCGAACAGTGTACAGTAATACTGCCTCTGAATTTTATGAACGCACAGGAGTCGCGGATCACTCAGGGACAGTACCCTATTTTTTGCCCGTGTATGGTGGATGATTAATGCACCACTGGTTTTGCATATGCGTAATTTTTAAATCATTTCAGTGTTTAGAGATCTCGCGGATTTGATATTCTGTTTGTTTCTAAGGCTGCAGGACTTGTCAAAAAACTACCTCCTTTTCATCAGCTTGGTGAAGCTTCTCGCTTTCGTTTGTAACTTCGGACCTTCTGATCTTCACAATATACGTACGAATTCTTATTAACTGCCCTCGGAAGAAATTTGACAGCTCCCTGCTGAATGCGGGAATCAACAGGAAGGTATTCTGTCTTGCATGTGAAAATTTCATCACTTATTTCCTGTCCCTTTATGTCACCATAACGTTCGTTTGTCGCCATAACAGTTCTCGGTTCCATACAGCCAACATTGATATAAATAAGCTAGGAGCTGCTAGATCTGACGTAATAGGGAGGAGGCAAATGAGTGTCTAGTGTTTTCGTAGTACGTTCGCCTCAGTGAGGTTAGAGAAGAGCCCGTGGAGTGTCAATTGTCCTCGGCAGCATCTTATGGCATCTTTGCGTTCTCTGTCGTCTTATCTGCTCTCAACAGCGTCCTTTATTTCATTTCATATGCATTGATTTTGTGTTATCCGCCGAAAACGTGGTGCAGCAGGGACACAGACATTCGCACTTCAGCTTCCCACGATCGCACACCTTGGCGCATCGGGTTGGGACGGAGAAAGAAAATTAAAGCGAAAGTAGCTCCGAGAGCAAGCAGAGGGAGAACAGCAGTGGAACGAAAAGAGGCTCGGGAGACCACAACACCGCTTTAAACATTCACCATGCCGCATCCGCATTTTGCTATCATAGCTATGCAGCATTTTATGTTTCTCATGAACGTCCCTTTTTGAACAAATCTTGGCAAGACGCTCGTGTGTCAAACAACAAAGCCGTTGACGACATCGTCAGTGACATTGTCATGGTCGTCACTGACGTCGCGCCAAAAATGAGCGGATTGGCGCCCTTGTTTTGAATGTGGCATAGCGTCGAAGTACTATACGTGCTCTCGGGCACCATTGTCAAAAAGCCCAACAAGGATATTCATTCCGGAATTTTCTCAGCTTTTAGTGCGACCGCATTTAAAGCGATTTCTACCCATTTCGTGTAGCCCTTAGTCGGCATGTGTCGCAGAGGAGAGTGGCGCCGAATGTTTCAGCAGGGTAGAATGTAGTTTCCACATCCACTGCCCTATGCTGTCCTTAGGCAACATTGTTCGGTCCCGACAGAGTTGACGCGCCATGCCATTTTCTGTTCCGATTAGTTTTTGTTTACGTCTCGACTTTCTCAGTTGCCTCAAAGGACATCATCCAGTTGCGAGCTGTTGATTATGAATTTCCTGATTCCTTCATATCTCTTATATGTCAACGGTTATATCCGTTCTTTTATTTAGTATTTCTACTATTTATTAGTTCTTAAAGATTAAAAAGCGAAAGTCGTGGTATTGTTGTGAGCTTGTTTCAGAAGTTCGACATGACAGTCCTGAAGAGCGGATAAAAGATATCAAACAGCATGGTCGTTATCGGAAGATTGTCTGCTCTCTCGCTCATTCTTGTCATTACCGGAATATGTGCCAAACGAAAACGATTTCCATGGTGAGGCAACACCACTGCGCGAATTGAGTATTTCGTTTTCCTCCAGCACAATATTTTCAGAGTGGAAAAATCAGTGTACTAACAACCGATATTCATTGAGTCGCCTACGGTGTCCTTTTTCATTGACCGTTTTGACGGGTTTACTGGCGATTTCCATGGTGAGGCAACCAGTAAACCCGTCAAAACGCCAGTACGGTGTCCTTTTTCATTAGCCGTTTTGACGGGTTTACTGGAAAAATCAGTGTACTAAGAACCGATATTCATTGAGTCGCCTACGGTGTCCTTTTTCATTAACCGTTTTGACGGGTTTACTGGCGTTTAAATTTTAGTAAAAAGACGGCATACGACCGACATACTACAAACTACCGTTCATGGAGAGAACAAATGACCGTTTGCGAACTCTTAGAAGGCTATGATCCCGCAGTGAGGCCAACGGGACGGACGCCATACAGTGAAAAGAGTTTGTTTAGAGAAAAGATATATGACATCTCCCGTAATTTTAGAAGGTCCTGTTGTCGTCAGTACGAGCCTGTACATCCAGTCAGTGAGCGCCGTCAGTGAACGAAACATGGTGAAAAGCTATTAATTTCGGCTCATGAAAAACATCATGATGTTTAGGAATTTGTTGCACAGTTTCGTTTCCAACAGGAATGGTTTGACGATAGATTACGCTTTGTTGACGACGAATACCGCAATTTTGATTTCATTCACGTGTCAAGAGATCAAAAGCTGTGGATTCCCGATACCTTTTTTCAAAACGAGCGCAATGGTTGGTATCACATGCTTGACCAGGTTTGTGCGTTATTGCAATTTTACACTATATGATGCTTGCGTATTAATGTTTGCGCGAATACGAAACAAAGGGATGTAACTGCGTTGTATCTAATCAAGCTCACCTTAAGGAAAATCTATTCGTGAAAATTCGCTCAGACGGAAAAGTCATCTACAATCGACGTCTGACACTAACCCTGGCCTGCAACATGAACCTATTGCGCTATCCGATGGACGTTCAGGAGTGTCTAATCGACTTCGCGAGTTGTTAGTGAATAGCACTATGCTGAAATATTTAACATGTCTTTTGTTCAGACGCTTACACCACAAATGACATCATTTATGAATGGGACGAGATTGGAATTGCGGTTGATGAAGGAGCTAATGGCGCACTCCCAAACTTTGCAATTTCGTCTTTCAAAAATAGTTCTTGTCATAGCGTCACCAATACAGGAGCATACAGCTGTCTGCGCGTCGAACTCGAGCTTAGCCGTGTTTTCTCTTTTTTCTTGCTGCAGCTATACATCCCGTCAGCTATGCTAGTTGGAGTGTCATGGGTGTCTTACTGGATTGATTGGAAGTCAACGGCCGCACGGGTGCCCTTGGCTATTGTTACACTACTAACGATGATAACACAGTCGCATGGTGAGTGCATCATACGCTAAATCGATACTTCGTTCTAGATGATGACTCTTAAACTATATTGAATTAGTCGTATGCCAAATTTCTCTACGGAAGCTCTGAGCGAGTAATAGAAAAGAAAATGTTGTCATGTTTTAGACATCAGAGAACATATTAAGGATCTCTTTCTTCGGCTATAGGAAAAAAGACCCTGGAATAAGAAGCGGAATTAACAGGTTTTAAGTTTAACCCTGAGCACCGGCCAAGCCGGGGTCCGCCTACAGGCCTGTCGCGGTGGCATCGGCAAACCCCGGCTGGACTTAAGCGCTGGCTTAGGTTTAAGACCTGTTGATTTTATGACTGGACGTACTTACCCGCACCGGATTTGCGTACCATTCTTACAGCTGGGTCTTTTTCTCCCAGGATCTTTCTTCAACATTAGTTATATTTCCTTGTAGCCATCAATTCCAATCTACCTCCCGTAAGCTACACAAAGGCTATCGACGTATGGATTGGAGCGTGTGTAGTGTTCATTTTTGCGTCGCTCATTGAATATGCGGTAGTAAACTACATGGGGATCCTCGACGAACACAGGTGTGTTTGACTACGTGCCACAAAATTGTCTTACGTTTTAGAGAAATGCGCAAGGTTACGTCAAACCGAACTCGACTCTCAAATGTCATTGATAGAGATTTTCATTTATCTACAGCTCAACGTCCACAGTCCCCTACGTCGTATTCGTGGGATACCGAAAAAAAAGTAAAAGCAGAGTACGGCATTTTGAAACACAAAAATGCTCAGAGCCTTATTCGAATGCGTCGTAAGCTCAGTTTTCAAATGCAAGTTGAAGAAGAAAACGGCGTTGAGCTTTCGGATCTCAACATGCCTTCCCGTGAGCTGCTCAGAGCCTACGACGAAGATTGGACGTTTCAAATGGACACAACCGACCTAGCATACGCAGGTCAGAGAAAACGAGTAGAACTGGTGCGCTGGTGCAACTTGCTTTCATCCCGTGGACGAGCAGAGCGAATTGACATTGTTGCCCGGTAAAAGAAAAACACTTTGCTGCTATAAAAAAAGTTTACCCTGTTTAGGCTAATATTTCCAGTCGCCTTCATGATGTTCAATTTTGCGTACTGGAGCATCTACCTTAAGGAAGTTCAAACCACAAATTAATGTACAGGGGAAATATCAGACTTCTAATTGCCAATAAATACTTTGTACGCATCTGATACGGGCAGTTTCTTGCGCAGATGATATTTTCTTGCAATTTCTGTCTTCGAGTATGAAGTAGATTACATAGATATTGCAATAACGTCTAAAATAAGTTTACACGACCCGTGAGCACCTCATGTTGCAAAGCTTGGTACACTATAACAGTTACTCATTATTAAATGTGTGAACTTAAAAGTTGAGTGAGTGGCTGAACAGTTTGAAGTTGGACGGTAGTAAGAAATCCTCATTCGCTAAGCACAGTTAATCAGAATCGTTTCTAATCACAGTTAATCAGAAATTTAAAATTATTTCGGGTCATAAGCGCGAACTTCGAATCAGAATCTGCCCTGAAAAATGACTCGTCACACATTGAGAAAGACACGGACACGATTGCAGTTGTCTGCATTACACTTTCTTTCCTTTTTTGTTATTCACACACTCAGGGTACGAGCGCTCTCTTGCATCTTCATGTAGAAAGGCGCAACCTCTCTGCCCCTTTCTCACAAGACTAAGAACAACATTGCCTTATCGCGGAAACAATCGCATTTCGCATCATAATGTACATTGGTTATGACAGCCGATAACTCTACCGTCAGTCTGCAGTTATGGCGGAGCCTCTTGCACCCATGTAAGTGTGTGCTCGAGTTTATATCACAACAAAATAACTTGTAGGCATGCAGAGTTCTCATACGATATATATTCTGATCGCACTGATTATCGTTGCTGTTCTCAACATCGCTTTATGTGTCTACAACTGCAGGAGCCAGGCGTATCCATGTGTTCGTCATGCTGCTAGAAGAAGTGAAGATGCTGAAAGCCTTTACATGGAAGTTCTCTGAAACATTATGTAGTAGTCTTGCTATCGATGTAACTTTAAATTTTATATTGTAAGAGAATTCTCACCTTTTTATTTTTTACGAATTCCATTATGACTCACCTTCGATATATGCCACAGTAACAGTTAAGTAAAGTTATTCGAAATGTAATATTCAAAAATTCGTCTGATTTTGTGGATGCGAGGTTGAACTTGGTCTTTCGCACTCTTGTCGAAGCCTCACTCGTGTAGCGGTGGTAAGCGGTTGATCATTCACTCGCTCTCTGAGCGTGCGGTTGGTCAGGCAGCAAACTTTGTGACAGTTGTGATTGGCTTCCAGAGGGAATTGGAACCCCGGGAAGCCGCAATCCCACAACTGTTGACAAACAAGATGTCCGACGCCACGAATCCAGCTGCGCGAGAGGTCACCCTGAAAGTCGCACACCCTGTGAGAACACCACCACCGGCGAAGACGCAACTTCCTGGACGAAGGGTGCGTGTCTCCGGAGCAGGTGTGAGCTGCGGAGAGACTGAGTGTCGCAAAAGTGCCGGATTGAAAGATCACCTGGCCCGCGAAAAATCTCCTATCCATGTGCGAACCGGCAGGTCCGTTGACCTATGTTTGTATGTGTGTGTTTTCCCTTGAGCACGAGAATTGTGGCATTTGATCATTCGAAGAGCGATCGCTCGCAGACACCAGAAACGCTCTCGACCTGACCGCAGCGACCTGGACCGATTATAAAATACACGTTCACAATCGGCCCCACAGGCAGTCGGAAAGCGACAGGTGTGGCTTCTAAACCGTGCATCAGTTGTCAACCGGGTTAGACTTGAATAAAAAGGGTCTTACGAAGACTCTGTGCATTATGCGCCTGTGCCAATGCGTAGGGACTCTCACTCGTGTCGCGGTGGCGAGCGGTCGGTCCCACCGGTCGCTCTCTGAGTGTCTGGTTGGCCAGATCGCAAACCCTGTGGCTGTTGTGACTGTTCGGGCTTCCAGAGGGAATTGGGACACCCGGAAGCCGTAGTCCCACTACCGCCGACAACAAGATGTCCGACGCCAGGAATCCGACGCCAGGAATCCGACGTGAGATGTCATCCCGAAGGTGGCTGACGCCCTGAGGACCAGCGAAGACGCAACTCCCGGAGCACGGACCATCAGATGCAAGCTCAGAAGCGCCCGTTGTGCCGCAAACGACGTTCCGCTGCCGCAGCTGAATATTTGCCGATTCCCAGATGCCCCGTGAAGTGCGCCGTCTACGACCGGTTCAACATCTACGCCGCGCCAGGGATGAAGTCGTCTGCGAGACATCCTTTGTTAATAAAATGTCACCCTTGTTGATAAATTAATTTATGCAGCATGAACTATTTAAATGTTCCTTATAAATAAATATTTGTTTAGCTTCTTAATTTTTTAACTTATGAAGTAGGCTTATGCACCAGCCGTGGGGTCTTTCCATAAGTTCAGATTGACAGATGGAATCGTTTCACAAGGAACGATATTAGAACCATCATCCAACTGAAAGGCGTTTGGCACCATCGCTGGCATATTTTCACCAGTTAGACAGATAACACTCGCCAGCGTTCCAGTTTTCAAGGTTTCAACCTGCGGCGGAGTAAAGATTCCCGGATTCTCGAAATAGAATCTAAAGCAATCGTTTTGGTCGATAGTTGTTAATATTGAGCGTTACCGATCTCCATCACGGGAACGAACGAATTGGTCAGCAATTATGCAGGCAAATGTGGGTCCTACGACAGACCCGGGTGCTGGATCTTCAACTGTTCCTCCGACAAACAAGTCAATGTTTTCCGGGTCGTTGTTGTAAAGGAGCCTAACGCGTTCCCGAGTTGCGGTATCATGAACCTCTAAATTTATGTTGAACTTTTGGCATGCTGGTGTGCAAACCTGGCCATTCGTCAAAGCTTCGAATAGGTGGAAGCTTGCAGAGGGCCCGATATTTATTATATGACTGGAAGCCGTGGTCGCGTCCCCGTTGAATGTTCACGGATCCCATGTCACCTTGACCGTTTAGGACTCTGTCGGTGAGCTAAATGAACAAATTGACTGTTTACTTTACATAAGAATGTCGCGTCATCTAACCTGAAAGGTAATTCTCTGTGGAGCTCTGCTCGCAGTGGAAATCAGTCCACGAATAATGAAGTCAGTTCCAGCATTAATCACACGGCTAATGTCTCCTTCCATCGAGAAAAACATGAGATCGCCGGTTTTGCGCCATTGCGAATCGCGCATAGGATAAGATTCCTAAAGTATGGAATGAAAAAAACTGTTCACGTATTTTTTTCACCATGATCAGTCCATGTAGCCTGTACGCAGCGCCGGCAAATTCGTTTGTTACCATCGGTTGTAGATTCGAATTATAACCCATATAAGGTGGCACAAGTCTTGGTAAGTCTTGTCCAAGAAGGGCTGGCAAAAATTCTTTGTATGTGATGACCTGCATATATGCTCCGACAATTTTTCTTGTTTCCTGGAAAAGTCGATCAGGGTTCCATCCCGGATTTATGTTTCGTAGGTGGGATGCGATTCTAAACAACAGTGATTAAATGGAATATTATATGTGTCGCATACATATTATGCAGGCGGAGAAATATGGTATGGAACGCCCCCAGTCCATTAAACAGATTTGAGCGATCATCACCAGCCACAAAGCTTCCCGTCATAATTGGATGAGGAGGGAACATGCGACCAGCGTTCATTGTAGCTCTGAGAAAGCCAGCATTGAGACCTTGCAAGCGAAAAGCATTTTGGCTTTTGCTGTCACTTCCATATATCTAGTTAGTTGAATATCGATCAAATTAGTTGAATATCGGACGCTTCGCACACCTGTGATCCGTCAATAAATGGGGTGTTAGCGTTCACTTGTTCCCGAGGAGAATTGCCAAAGCTGGTTCCACATGCTGGTACTGATCTCGTGAAAGCAATGCATCGCCTTTAAGAGGTGATTAGAGCCGTAAAAAACGATTACAGCAGATGTGCGGTTTAGCTACCTTTCAGTTGCACCTCTGATATTCATGCACTTTCGTGGGTCATCAAAGCTGCAGTTGCATCCGTTGGCTAATGTGTTCATCGTCATATCGTGGCTCAGAAATTGGCCCCACTGCATAAGCAGAGCATTTGGGCCTACGATGATCGTGCTGGGTGATCGCAGTAAATGGTGTGTTATTTCTCGTGGATTCGGAAGATGTCTCTTCATTGAACCTAATACAGTTGTTAAAAATGTATATTAAAAGAAATAATGGGGGTAAGGTAACTAAAATGTATGGATCACACTTGGAAACAGATTCCAACATTCGGTTTATATCAATAAAGCTCTGTAGTTTTCGATCAATGTTCTATGCAAGCAATTTCTGGTATAGACAGAAGCACTATGTATTGGGTTGTTAAGTTGAAAATGAGTCACTCAATAAATAGCTTTTATTTTAACAAGTTTTAGTCCCGGGGCATAATCGATGGGCGCGTTGCAGAGTACAGTGAATTGGCACCCTTCACTATGATTGGCGACTTATACATTACATTCGTGTCGATGTTGAAGGTCTATTTGGTTATGATGGTCATTTTTCTGGCACCTCGAAATGGCGAAATGCGAAGTGATATACAGGCTGCTATGGTATTAAATGTGTGATGGACGGTGACTGCTTTCAACCACGTAGCCATAGCCACCCTACGAGCTCCTTTCTACTTTACGGAAATAGAGACCAAATGTTGAAAAAATGACCCTAAGATTCTCAAAAAGTACACCTGCTCGAGACCTTGTGTTTCCAAGTTGACCCTCACAATGGCTATCCACTTTAAGGTGACATATCTCCGTTTGCTGTTCGTATAATACTCCCATCGCTCTATCTTGCCCCCACATGTGCTCATCCACAAATGTAGACATTAGTAGAAACCACTCAGAATAAGACAAAGAGATCGAAAGTTGGCCCTAAAACAATTTTTGACACTAAAGCCTACATATTCCACTAATGAAGAATCCGGATATTGGCCACAAAATCGTCTGATCTCATCGCGTACCAACGGTGTACACCTTGGGTGAAATGTATGAGTTTTCCGTGGACAAACAATTGTTGCAAGAGTGACCCGTTTTCAACTTAACAACCCAATATAACAAAATGCAGCTAAAATTTAATTTTTACAGTTAGTAAATAATGCGCTATTTAAACGTGGTGTAAAATACCGATTTCAACTAACCAATCGGAGCATTGACGTCATCGTCATAGTTAGGTTCTAGGAGACGAAGAAATGGCATAAATGCGGCTCCCTATAAGTAAATGATAAAACGTTTCTATGTTATAGCATACAAACCCATAAAGAGTTGTTCAAGTTGTTGCATGACCCATCAAAGCTTCGATACTTCAAATGGTAGCACATGTTCTGTTCACAAACATTCGGTAGATTCAGTTGAGCACAACCTTTTCTGTGAGTTATTTGTACAAATTCATTTCTTGACATGACTGGTCTTGTTTCAGCTAAAAAGTGATTTGAAGAGCACACAATATGAGAAACAATTACCTTCTCGTGTTTGTACAAACGGACATCCCGGGGACGCAAGTGGATCGCGTGCTGAATGTGTAGAACGAGTTAGTTGAAGAGTAAGGAAAAGAAGTATAACGAACATGGGGACGGTCAATGCGAGTGCAATGGTCAAGGGCACGAATTGAAGGAATTGAGCATATTACTCGCAAAGAGGGTCATCAGAGACGAACTCACTTACTTCCATTCGGGCACGCTCTGCATGAGACCGGACAATGCGGCAGCATCCAGTTTGGGTTTCGTGCGCACTCTCCTATCTCGGCCCAAGGAAAACAGCTTGGCGTTTCATCGCAGCAGTGTCCCAGGCACCGTTGTTGACCATCTGCAAAAAAGGTCCAGTTTTTAGGAAATCATTATGTTCTTAAGCGAAGCATTGTTGTTCCTTCTCTTATTTTGCAGGGAATTACTTGGCGTCTTCGGTTAATTTGTATCACATTCAGAACTTACCGGTAAACAGCATACCAAAAAAGAGCAGAAATACGGTTAGAGTGGTTCTCATTGCGACGCAATCGGAGCAGAAGAATATACCCATATAATGCTTTAGCTACTCTGTAAGGCTACGATGCGTCAAGTTAATCTCACACTCGCAGATCAAATAACTCGTAAACTGTAATCCTATTGTCGCGAGGGTCGCCATTCTAAAGCGCGCCGACGGACATCCCAGCGATTACTACTATTTCCCACGCGTTTATTTTAAAGATATCTAAGACCCCTACAGCGCAACAAGCAACATTGTTGCGCAGCACAAGAAATGAAAAACAAAACCTGAAGGTCGGATACAATACGCAGAATTTGAAGATATATCATTTAATATCACTCGGTGCTGACAATGAGGATTATGAATAGGCTTAAATACCGTACGGGAGTAGTCAGCTCAAGCGCCGCACTACAGGCTTTGACTGAACAAGAAAAGCGAAAAAATTTAGTGTGGCGTTGGTGGAAGCTAAACGGAAACAAACAACGTCTGACTTTAACATGCTGATTCGAATGTTGTGACTTGCAAGCCATGATATAATGTGATCTTTAAGATCTTATGGGAACATCGTTGCCTGGCAAATGCCTTGAAGGACAGCACGCTCTACAGTCAAAATATAATTCATGACTAATAGGATAGATGTGAGGGTTTGTTACATTCATTGGTGCTTTCTGTTTTCCAAGAATAACGTGTCAAGACTTAATTAACATGTTCAGGTGACGTGAACAAGGTCACCTGAACGTGTTAATTAAGTCTTGACGTTGATGTTTACTACATCTGTTTTAAAAAAATCACTGCAATGTTGATTCATTTCACAGCTTCACAGTGCTGTGTTAGGCATACATAAAAAGCGTCTTTCTGGCTTGGTTCTGACTTGTCCTAGGATCCACTCGCTCAAAGCGCATTCACCAGAGAGAGTTTAAATAAAGCTCTCTCTGGATTAGAAAGAAATACGTAATGCCATAGATCTTTTAGGAATACAATAGCCGCTTCGGCAGTCCCATCCGTTCCTTCCGGATTTCGAGTTTGAGAAATGGTTGTTGGAGAAAAAAAAACCTGTGGAAAAAAACCCGGGAGAAGAAAAACCCAGAGAGGAAAAAAACCCAGGGAGAAAAAAACCCGGGAGAAAAAAAACTCTGGGAGAAAAAAACCCCGGAGGAAAAAACCCTAGGAGAAAAAAACCCAACAGGAACTACACCTACTCAGAAACGTATGGAAATGATTGCTAAGTCGAAAAACTCATGCCCCAGGCCACCCAATTCAGGTCCATCGCCACTTGTACAGTATGCAATATTGTACTCAAGATGTCAACGCCATCTTTCAGCTCGGTCTCGCATCGAAACATTCAAAGCAAGCACCGTAAGAAATCGGTGAATGGGCGGGCAGGATCTACAGGATGGTCAGTGACTTTCATTCGCTAGTTCGGAAGTCGTTTTATTTGCAGTACCGTTTAGACATCTTCCTGTATCCTACGTGTCTGTTTTGCAGATGAGCAATCGCATAACGCTCGGAAGAAGCCAGAAGGGCGAAGAAGTCTTGCTCTACAACAGTATCTCGCACCCAAGGCATGCATATACGATCTGTATCAAATCGCGAAATGCAGATGCGATGTCTGTCAGATGCCAGGGCTGCCTCAGTACAAATGTCGGATTCCATTTCGACGTGGAAGTTTCGGCGATGAATGCATGCAGACATGTTTTCCGGAATCCCGCATAACTACGTCCTACTTCCACTTTGCTAAAGTAGGTCCTGTTTATACTGATAGATTAATACTGGTCATCAATGTCATGTATCTGCAGTATACTAACTTTTATTACATTCGACCAGTTACATAGAAATATCATGCATAATAGAATACAACATGTCAGTATGCACAACATTTGTGGCGTACCGTGGAAGCGCTGAAGCAATGGCCATTGGCACAGTTCATATTTACATATCGACAACACTCTATGCAAACCTGAAAAAAACTTTCTGCGCAATAAACTCTGAAAAGCCTACCATGAGAGAGTTAATATAACAAACAGAGCGACGAGTTGAATTTGTTAAATTGTACCAGCTCATTATCTTATCAGGATATTTTGATGTTTTATCCGCTTTGTTTCGACCCAACTGTTGCAGGACTGAGGGAAAGAGATGCCAAGTTCAGATCATTTTGAGTAGTAAATGACGAGAGTATAGCTGAATCCACCGGTTCCAAGCAGGATGGACATGTAAACGAGCGCAGAAGCCAGTCATCAATACAGGAAACATGGTATGAGTGAAGACAAGGGAGATAACGTATCGGATCTCCGTTTTCGAATTCCACCATACAAATGGCACATCTGAAAATATCTGTCTTTAGATTTTGAATATGCACACTTTTTTACTGGTCACTAGAGGGGGGTCTAACCCGAAACTTCGCATTTTTTCGGCACAGAGCAATTTTGAAGTCCGATCTAAAAAAGGGACGTTGTTTTGCTGTTCGGTTTAATTTTTTAGTATGCTGGGCGCTGACGTTGGGGCAATGAAAGTTTGCATTTAAAAGTTTCTCGATCGCACTTTAAAGTTGGTCTCTACTGCAAAAAATGCGAATTTTTGAGTTCAACCGGATGACAACTCTACTTGTCTCCGACCATAATATTTACGCCGATGATCGACGTTCTGTGATAGCAAACACACGTAACGTGTGCTAGCTTTGTGATCCCGATAATGCGGTGCTGAGACTTACTCAACGTCTCCTTTTGTGGCCTCAGTGTATACATCAGCGGGGATTTGTTCAAGTAGACCGAGAACTCGCGCTCTTTTTGCTTCGTTGAGTCCCTCTAACTGTAATTCCGCAGAGGTGTCCCGTTCAGTCGCGTTAGCGTAAAGTTCATTCACGTATGAACTCTGAAAACCTTTTTGTAGGATAAGAAGATATTTCTACATTAAAGTACCGGTGCTGATGCGCGATTGCGTCGTCCGTCGCGTGACGAACGCGATGATCCGCTTGATGTTGAACTGCTCCTGCTGTTTCCGCTGCTGGAGGAGGATTGCGAAATGGAACCTAATGGGGAAGTGTCATCATGCTCGTGCTGACCAGCTGAGAGCAAGTAAGCGAGACAATTCCCCATCCCACAGCAGGACACACAGTCGCTGGGTGATGGTGATGACAGCTTGAGACGGTTATAATCAGCTTTCTTGGTGAGATATTAAGTGCGATTTAATGAAATAACACTGGGATACTCTGAAAACAGGTTCATTGTGCTCACTGTTTCACATGTGAGTCTTTGCCGTTGTGGTAATCGAGCAAGACGCGGGAACAGATGATGCTGTTCTGTTGGCGGGAAAATTTTCCGTTCCTGACTTGAACAGAACATCTGCTAGGTGGGACGGTAAAACAGTTAGGACAGAAATGACACGTTGGCGTTAACGCAGGCAGTTTGAAACATTCCTTGAAATGAACATATTTAATCTTTCACATAAAGCGCGTTTTCTTATTGACACCTCCGAAAATGTAGCTTGTAATATGCAGAGCATGCTAAATTTTCCGTATGTACTTCGTTTAACTTCATAAAAACGGCGCTTAATTACGTCCCTGTAATGAAGAACGACTCTCATCGACAGTTGTTGAAGAACGCCGTACACCTCAAAAGACAGCCATCGCTCGTCACCACGCAACTTCGATACAGGTGATTGCTATGAGTCCGCGAAGCAGTGCGTTGCGAGCGCGTCACGAATGTCGACTTTCAATCGAAAATAAACAGATAGCAGAAACTCGGGCGCGACACCGAGTGCAGTGTACGAGTTGCGCGGGTTGTCCTCCCGCCTCATCTGTCGTTAATTCCATCGCACGGTGTGACCAAATTGGACTAAAGAAATTGCGCTTGCAAGCCAACCATCTTTTTATAACAAGACACGAATAAGCGCTGACGCAAGAACGACTCGAAAAGGAACGCAGTTGCGGTCGTCTCAAGACTTCTTTTTAAAAATCAGCAAATCGATAGAGTACGAAAGGTTGCACTTCCTCGGCTCACATGACAATTCGTAACATTACTTGTCAGGCAGATATACACATTTGACATAGAGATGAATTTCGTAAAATTACGAAAGCCGACAAAATCTGAAAATCTTGATATTCTGGTGAAAGGAACCAACCAGCTGGTAGGTGAATCAAAACGCGCACGACCTTCTCCAACGGCCGTTCGACGCTCTGCATTACAGAAAGAGCCGCCCCTAGCAGACTGCTGACGACAGCTTGCTCTCGCAACGCATCAAGGCCATTCGCTTTATTCGTGTGCTTTGGATGTGAACTGGTTGCGGTCATCGATGGTTGTCTATCGATTGCCCGAGACGATATGCCAAGCCATAGTAATCGATTACGACAAATGGCTTGACATGCCAACACTGTGGAACTTAGTTTTACTGTTAGGTTTATACTCTGTCGTTTTTTTGGCTTCGCGCGGTTTTTGGTATCAATTTTCCAAAAATACGTCCAAAGCAACCGACGTAATATTTCTTCTTGCTGGTAGACAACAGCTGCTCTTAATGTATGGAAGGCAGAATTTGGAAATAAAGTAAGCAATGTAAAGCATGCACACATTTCTTCTTAATAAGTAAGAATATAGAGTGTAAGAAAAATAATAAGATTCAGAACAATTTTTGGATCGCAACCATCACTGACAACTTTTTCAGGGATTTATTTAAAATACATAGATACAGATAATATATATAGAACATATGCCAAATACGTACAGTAGTTCAGTTAGACTGCCAAATTTCTGGAATACAATGTTGTTGCTAGAAGATAAACCAAGAGCAAACAAAGTTGGTCAGGAAGTAATTGAGCACTACAGATAATCTAACGGGCTGATGATCATTTTGTGTTCATTGATTAGCCATTTCTAATAAACACGCACAATCCCAGCAGGAACAAAAGAGCTAAAGATGTAGGTCGGGCACTTGATTAAATTCCTTTTATGTTCTAAATGCTGGCAGGATAATCTAAATAAAAATGTAAATAAATAAGTTCACTACGTCGTGAGATCAAACTGAACAATGCACAACAACATAGTAAGCTGAGAATTTAGCTACGGTGTTGAAGGGAACACAATAGCTTCTTATTACAGAAAATTCTGAATGCGCTAGAATTTTCAGAAAAGCCCCGCAAGCGAAATAGAAATTTGGACACCCTAAAGCGCCTTCACCCATTGAAGGAAACCGTATCAATGCAAAAGTAGAAAATATATAATTCTTCCACGACAGAATATAGTTTTGTCATTTCTATGAAACAAATATATACAATGGAAAAGGCAAACAAAGAGTGAGAAACAATGTTTGACAAATAGATGTTCACCTGCAAAAAGATTTGGAACATGGTGATTTTCATGGCTATTTGACAGTCTGGCGCCCAGTGCGAGAGGCAGTCTTAGTTTTTGCGGTCCGGCACGCTTTGCTGCATAAAAATTGACTTTCTTCGTGTTCCTTTTCGACTCCGAAGTAGCAGAAACAATGGTACCACTGGTCACAGCCGTCACACTGAACCCAGTTCACATTGTCTGATTGTGGATGCTGGCATTTCTTGTGTGCGCACTCATCACGCTCCGCATCGTGATATCCCCAGACTCCGCCTTTCGCTGATGACGAAGAGGATTTTTCGCCAGATGGCTCCTCATCGTCGCCGGTACCGGTATCTGATCCTGCAAATAGTAATATACGATTCTGTTTACTTAAAACGCAAAAATTTGACACTTATAAATGATACAACCACACTATTTTATAAATTCCAGAAAATCCTTTTATAAATTCCAGAAAACCAACCTTCTGAAGAGTCCTCTCTTTCCCAGGAACTCCTGGACTTCTTACGCGGGCGTCCAACAGCTTTCTTCTTTGATCCCTTCATCTTGAAAACCTCCTGAAGACTTAAAGTTAATTCTGAATAACTGTAGAACTTGCATACTTTAACTTTAGCGCTATTGGCGCGCTTAGGTTTCATCATGGGTGATATTGATGTCTGTGACTGACTGCATCGAGTGTGGTTGTTTCGAGCATTTGAAGACTTCACATCAACGGAGCTCTGCTCGCTTTCATTGTCACTTTCCTCGTTGCATGTCGAGGACTCATATCTTTTCTGATCTTCGTTCTTTGATTGTTTTAGAGCGCCTTTCGGGCTTCGGCCGTTCTTTGAAAGTCGTCCTGCCCTCACAGAAGGAAGAGATGACTATAGGTAAGCGTTATTAACCGGGAACAACAATTCAACCTTACGTCGCTGTCATCACTTTCCTCCATGCTGCTATCGTCAGAAATCTGCTTCATAGTGCTTTTACGCACGTGGCTGCTGGCCTTGGAGGACGGCTTCTTGTTCTTGTTCTGGAGACTCTCGAGGCGGGTGGCGTTGGTGCGCGCTCCTGAGCGTCGTGAAGACAGCGCTGCTTGATGCATAAAAGAGCCTGCAAAACATTGGTTCATCCCAAACATTAAGAAACATCATACCATCGAGGTCGCTTAGCAAACGAGACAAATCGTTTTGCTTATGACGCATAGCAGGCTTATCAGCTTTGGATTTCTTGGCCTTTACAACTGGCTCCTCATCGCAGCTTGTATTTACAAGTGCTCGTTTGTTAACTGGCGATGAACTAGATTGGTTTGATGACGTCGGATTCGATTCCAGGGATCTAATCGAGTGGATAGAGGGATTAGACTGATGCGAATGAGCCGGTGAAGCAGAACGTGACTCTTCTTCTGAAAAAATACGTGAAATTAGTTATTCCCAAATAAATCATACTGAGCGAAGGCGAAACCGATCTCGAATTTCCGGATTGTGGCGACTTTATGCGGCGAACTGGTATAGGAGAGTGGGACGATATGGAGCGATGTGAAGGCGATGAGCTTCCGGTGCGTGGCGGCTCGGAAGCAACGGGATCCGCTTTTGACAAGGGGATTTCAACGTCGAGTGCCGTCTTAGGCTCCTTTTTGATAGGTCTTTCGATAGAATTCTTAGGTGGAGAAGGTACCGAACTATCACATTCCATGCGCTTTACCGAAGGGGGCGTCTCAGTTGACGATTCCGCGGATTGGTCTGTGTTCGGCTCTTTTTCGGCAATATGTTCGCGCTTCATCGGAACGTTAACATCCGTCGCAGTATCCGAAACACTGGGCGAAGTAATTTCTCGTTTTATGGCCAGCCTTCCAATGCGCGGCTTTTCGACAGATACCGGGGACTGAGTTCTCTGAGACGTAATTGTAACGGCCTTTTCCTTTGACTCATTCTGGACGGTCTCTGGCCTTCTGTTTGCGCTTAAGTTGTTGTTCATTGTTGCAGTCGAAACACCTAAAGCGTTCGCAACGCTATGTGGAAGACAGTTAGTTGGACGATGTGGAATTGGAGAGGCAACTGTTGGAGGAGACGGCTGATGAATTTGGCGGAAAGAGGTTCCAGCAACAAGCATGTTTGCAGAGGAACTGAAGATAGATGGTTCGGTCGCAATAGGTTTTGAGGGATCTCGACTGGATGTGATGGTGGGGCTTGCAGATATTGGCTGTTGTTGCGCCATTGGAAACTTTGACTGCAAGTTTTGCGTTCCAATTCCTAAGGCGTCACTTCCGTTGCCAATAAGAAGCGAGGCAGTTGTGGAAAATGGGTACCCCATTTGTTGTGCAGCCAGTGCAGCTTGCAGTTCTCGGACTCCGGTCATAGTGTGCATATTCTGAGCAAAACCGGTGATCGTCTGGAGATTAGTCGATGGAAGCGGTTGTCGAGCGAAACGCGCTGCTTCAGCTGCTCTGGCTTCGACGGCTACTTGGTTTGCATTTTGCTGCGCAGCACGGTTGTGAACGTTTCGAACACATGTAGCAAGATCGTTAGTGTCACCATTCGTAGGAGGCGGAATTGGTTGCGGCCGTAATCCCATAGCGGCACAAGCGGTAGCATAGTCCACCCCCATGCTTGTTTGGTAGGCGGCAACAGCAGCTGCAGCCGCTTGCAAAGGGTTGTTTGGTTGGGGGGTGCTTTGACCGGTAGCTGCTGCAGCCAACTGTTGATTCCATTGACTTGTCGCATCAGTAGCACCCTGAATTGGTACAAAATTTGGAACATGTTTCGTTTATGTTTATTTAAAAAGTTTACAAATAAAAAGAAACACCTCGAATTGTTGGAATTTTTGGAAAATGGTTAGAGTATGTAGGACAACTTATACGTGGCTATCGTTATTTTACTGCCGGCCTTATGCTGAAGCTAAATTTCCATTTTCGGAGATGGACGGACTGATAGTGTTGTGTTTGGATTGTTTGGATTTGCAAAAAAGCAAAGCGTACCTTTGGCGTTCCAGGCCACGCAGCCCAGAATGGAAATGGACTTGATATCGGGAAATATGGAAAAGCGCTCGGTCGATTTGCTGTCCCTGCCAAGATTTGCTCCGCTAATAATGATCCCGAAGTAGATGTCGATGGTGCTGTGGTGGTAGTGGGAGCCGCTTGGATAACTGGTGAGGGGGGTGGTCGTGGCGGTGGCTGCGGG
Source organism: Steinernema hermaphroditum (assembly GCA_030435675.1). Taxonomy (NCBI): domain Eukaryota; kingdom Metazoa; phylum Nematoda; class Chromadorea; order Rhabditida; family Steinernematidae; genus Steinernema; species Steinernema hermaphroditum. The sequence continues at coordinate 199,924 of CM059625.1, forward strand.
TCACGGGAAGGTTTTGGCACCAGCAGTGGTGCTGACGGCCCCTGTGGGACTGCGCTTGTCCTTGACGCCATTGGCATGAGCCCAGCAAGTGCTGCTGCCGCTGGATCACGGAACAGAAGCGGCTGCTGGTTACCGGACGTGATGGACATAAACGGTGAGTGGTTGTGCGAGCCCGGAGGTTTTACGCGGTGGTAGTCCAAATTGAAACCGGGATACTTATGACTAGCATACGCTTTTTCAAACTGAAATAGATGCGTTTTAAATAATGTTGATAAATATTATTTGTTACCACGAAAGCAAACTCTGCTTTATATTGCGGTGCGTGCTCGCCCGCTTTAATAGCGGCTCCGTTGACGTGGCCAAACTTGATGATGTCGTTGTCGTGAAGATCAACGGCGTCTTTTACCTAAATTATCACATCAGTAGCGTTTACGAAGGTATTTTTGCAATGTATGCAACAAATTTCAGGATATTTTACACGCAAGCTGTCATAATCAAGGATACTGTTGGATAATAGAACTATACATCTTGCCATGAAAAAATTGTCGTATGAGATGTTTCGCCTTTTTTTTATTGCAGAGTCACAGTATCGTAAGGTTGGCGTAAGCAGTAACCGAGCTCCGCACTCTAAATTAACCTTTATTCTACGGGTTTGCAAAAACAGTGGAAGTCCTGGACAGTTTAAGAAATAATCTTGCTTTAGAGATGTATCGTATTTGTCATTGATGTATAATTAACCAGATCATGTAACAGCGACGAGGCAGCAACAAGCACACTAATTGAACAACGGCAATTAGCTGAGATAGTGTGTACGTCAGGTGTCTTTAACGTAGTGATCTTAACATAGTGCTGTTATGCCGCGGTCACGAATAAAAATTGCCAATATCTTTGTCAGAGATTAAACACAGCATTTCAGTGGCGGACTCTAATAGTGGAAATGTTAAATGACACAAGACAAAATGACTGTTTTTGTTACACCGGATGAGGAAACCAGCTTGTTAAACCATATGTGTTTCACCTCAGTGGCAAAACATCCAGAAAATAAGTGGCTATCAACGTCAGTAGGACCAGACATGTGTAAAGAGTAACAGTTACTAGCTTCGAATGGTAAAAGCAGAGCACACCAATGATACTGATAACGATGTGACCCCACCGCAAGAAAATAAACAAACTTCCTCGAAGCGTTTAGGTAACGATGCCGCAAAGCAACTAAGCGCGCGCGCCTGAGAGGCGTCGAAAACGCGCTTGCCATAAAGGCTAGAGCGAAACTTCCAATTTGTTTAATCTTGACGTTTAAGGCAGGTTTAAGAGAGAAGTGGAGAAACAAAGGTGAAGCTGTGCGACGAGCATGTACAGCGCGCGCTATCACTCGGCTCTTAGTCGCGCGAGTCGGTTCAGTTGGTCAAGCTTGACTCGGCGGCCCGCCCCTTGCCAGCGGCAAGCAAGCAGGAGCGCGATCATGGATATCTGTGGCTCGTCTGGCGTTTCGCAGTCGACCAAACGAGTGTCTATGAGATGATAGCCTCAACGGAGAGAAAGTAGGAACTATGGTCGTTAGGTCGTGCAGCAGACAGAGTGTTTGGCGACTTTTAACAGACAACAACGCTCGCAGAGTGTGAAACGAGTACAAAATGGAGGCGATAGACGGCGATAAAAAATTAGTCACAACAATATCTCGGTCGAAAGCTTACTTACCCTGTAATCATTGATGTACGTTCCATTGAGCGAGTTGTCACTTATCGTATATCGAACAAATCTCCCAGACGCATCCTTTTGTCCATGGATTACCGAATGATCTCTGGAGATCATGTTGCTGAAACTATATAGGTTTGCCTGAGCATATAAGTTTGCCTGAGCATCGAGTGTTCATCTGGCAAGATCCCATCAATCAGACAACAATGGAAAGGCAAACCATATGTGATAAAATAGGACCACATGATTACGCGGAAATCTCTTTAAACATCATCATCTTCCCGTGTGTTACGTTGTCCAAGCTGAGTCAATGCGAACCAAGAGCGCGGCTGTAGTAAGCCAGTCACGCGCATCAATTTAATTGGCCTTCGAACTTATAAATAGGATTTAATGGATTCACATTCGCACTCATACGATTACGTGAAACGCTGGATTGTCGATTTCAAGATAGCTTACCTATACTGATGCGAGGTAAGGACAACATCAACTACTTCGGGATTGCGGCCAATTTTAGTCTCAACGTCGAGCCTGCAGTAGAGAAATTTGAAATAAACCGACGGTGATATGAGACCGCTCACAGAATGAGGCACTCGGAGTTGTGCGCATCACGGTGACTCTCGTCGAAGTAGATCCTCCGGAGATGATGCACCCCTTCGGACGTAACGCCGCGAGAAAATCTGGCCGTCGGCGCATCGCGCCGAACGGTTCCACTTGTCGACGTCAGTTTGGATATGGGCTGAGTAGAACAAAGACTGTACTGCTTGGTGTTCACGTGCGGCCCATTCGCATAGCGCTGCTGCTTAGGACCGCTTGTGGACTTATATCTGAAATGATTTCGGTGGCTTATAGATTGGGCAATCTCCTTAAAAGCGTCAGAACAGATGAGGCGCAGAAGCGTTGCGTAATCTGCGCTCAAGACGTCGTTGTTGTACTGGGCTATGGGCAATGTTATATAATGTGTGATCGTCACTCATGACGTTACGAAACGCTCAAATGCAGCGCTTAATTAGCCGCTTCTATTGAATATGGGTAATATAGGGAACAGAATACGCGCCTAAAGGAGAAAATAGGGACATGGATACAATATGTCTAGGAAGCAAACTCGGAAATATTAATTAGTTCAGCTTACAAAATCGCATTTGGCTAATTAAGACTCCATCAGCGGACGCTTTTTGTTTTTAAGCAGTTACTAATCCTGTATCAAATTGCTGTTTCGTATACTTTATTAAACAACAGATGACATATCACCAATTATTCAGCGAGCGCTCTATAGAACTGTTTCACAGGATGTATTTGCTGATTTCATAAAACAAGATGAGTAAAATTTCTTAAGAAGTTCAACGTTTCTTGCGGATGCTTATAGCAAAAGCAAACCAATAAAAAGCATTATACACACATCTCTACCCGATGCAGGATCAATATATGATGTGTCTCGCCAAATCCAATGCAAATTGCAAGTGCTAGCCACGCCAACGAGCAAAATAGAAGCATTGCAATGCGAGACCGTTTATCGATCAAATGGTAGCTGATTAATGGTCACATCCTAAAAGACAAAATCATATTAAGGATACGGAGCGCTTTGGTCTGTTAATCTGCAAAATGCTGCACCACTATAAAAACAACTAAACAAAGAACACGGATTGAAAATAATCGCGACTCGATAACGAAACACGCTGCAGAATATCGATCGAACTAGTGGAGTGCAAAGTCAATCGAAGAAATGTAAACGCGCGCGCGACCATCAGTTGCTGCAGAGGAATAGCCTGAGATGCGATCGATTATATCGATTCAGTGCGGTGGAATTTTGTTGACTTGATATAGAATCAAATAAACGCGCGCTGGTATACTGAAGAAGAGAAGAAAGACGAAGTGGCGGCCAAGGCAGAGAAGACATCAAGATTAACTGTCAGAGTCAATCAATTGAGGCAGCTTCTTCCAGCAAAAGTACCCTCAATGCATACCGTAGTTATTGTTGTCTTGCTCTAGTTATTGCTGCTCAGTCGGTTCCGTCAACGTTCCGCTCATGACGTCCTGGTCTCGTACAGCCGGAGACGAGATTTATGTGGAGGGAAAAATATTTTTGGTGCAGTGGCACTGACCATTCATTGCTTAGCAAACAGTGTAAGAACTTGATGCTTATCTTTCTCTTTTTAGTAGTTTCGTTCGTATAAGAATTGTTATAAAAAATAATCCGTAGCTTTCTCGATCACGTTCTGGTCATCAGCCATGTCATTCTTTTTCGAAAATAGATTTGCGCAAATTGTAATAACGGTCTTCCAGGGGCCGATTTCTGTTACCGCAATTGTGCCTCAATTGTGCACCCAGAATGCAAGTCTGGCTACTCCCAAATGTGCAATTTGGACATAAATAAATAAGAAAGGAGAGCAGGGATGCATAGCGTTCGAAAATTTAAGCCACTTTGTTCATATAAAATTATACTAGATATTTCTGAATAGAGCATTTTTGTTTCGTTCGGCATATTGACAAAAAAAGACTGTCCCTTAATGATAATAAGAATACAGGAAAATAGGAAAGGAAAACGTCAATCGATAACCTACGAAAAGTGTGATGCAAACGGAGAAATTTCGTGGCGCCATTTGTGTATGCGTGCGAAAGGAAACGCGAACAATGGAAATAACGCGACGACGCACGTCTGCGCCATTCAGCGCGAGTCGTGACTATGAAGGCAGCGCGGCGACGACCCCGAGACACAAATAGTAGGGGAACCTTCCGATCGATATCTCCCTCTTGTTCTAACTTTTTTCTTTCCAGCAAAAGATCGGCGGGCAGCTGCCGACGCAGCCGACGGTCTGCAAATCAATGCCGCAGTAGTACTTCAATTGAACTAGAAGGATGATTACAAAATACAGAAGAGGAACAGCCGTAAAAAAGCTGTTGTGGTATAGTTGAAATGTATTCCTTCTTTCATCACAGTACCTTCTTTTATCATATATGAAGTTATTGCTATCAAAAGACATATCCAAATAGCGCTGTTATAATGTGCCGCATAATAAAGCTACAAATTCCCGAAATTTTGCCCCAGGCAAAAGCAAAAATCGATACCCAGGACATACCAAGCTATTACGAGATGATGGCGGTTCTTTGTAACGGCAACGATTCGGCGAAACAGTATAAGTGGTTTAAGAGGTAAAATAATATAAAACTGGTGTGATGATAAGAAATGAAGGCGAAAATGCATCCTGATTTAATTAATTATTGTCCGGTCTTGGTTTTCACATATCGCAATTTCTGCTGACTAAATCATCGTGCTCGTGATACATAAAGAGCTGCGACAGTGGACATGGAAAGGTATATTTAAGCTACTCCATCATACATGAGCGATTTTCAAAATGGCTGATGCGATTCTAAACAAGTAGTTCTAGATTTAAATACGCTGTTCTACTTCGAAGCGTATGTTGTGTGTGTTGTGTGAAAGCGTGTGTGAAAGCTTTACGCACCAAACAAAAAATGTCTCAAACGTTCCAGTCCAATACTTGACTTGCAAATTAAGATACCATTTTTGATACACTTTCTACACTCTTTTCAACGACATTACGTGTATTACATAATTTGTAAAAATATTTCATTTGTCCAGCACAGAAGGTTTTCCTTTCCTTTGCACTTACCTACACGAAGCTGTGGATTTTATAAGCCGCTCTGTTCGGGGATGCTCGATATTTTTGCAAATGTTTTGTCACGGTCATCAGTCTTGCCTTATATCATAACCGGCATCATCGAGTGTTACTCAACTGCCTCTTGTTGTTTCATTGTTTCTGGGCCGAGCTCTGCGTACTGTTAAATTGGAACTAAGATTGAAGAACCTCAAGAATAAACGTTTTCAGCCCTCAATGTTTAATATTTTGTGGTCATTATTTAACTACGATGTTAGCATGTTTCGTACACTTCGAATGGTATTTTGGGTCCCGCACAGCTTGCATTCGTTTCCGGACATTGACTGTCTGACTTGAACGTATCGGAGTCCTGTCGTTAGCCTTTGTACGGACAATATTGGTTGATATCTGCCATTCTTCAAGAGTAGGTTGTCCTGGATAACTTGGTTGCAGGGAGTAAAAATCTGCATTCATCATGGGTCTCTCGCTTAAATTCCAAACAAAGATCCAATTCACGGCTCTGGGCTCATTAGGCGCATCACTAGCGGAAGCCTCATTAATTCACAATGCTACATCAAAAGCGGCATCCAGCACAACGCCCAATTCGCTATTAGCTAACACACAAAAATGCTGATAGTGCCTTATACAGAGCAACAAAGAAATGCGCTCAAAGTGTCGCATGCTCAAATGCCATTTTACATGGATGGGATCTCATGGTCTCACATCTCACCAAAAAAGAGTATCAGCACCGACCAACCTCCCGCGCCTTTCATGCTCAAGATCCGCTCTGACTTTGAAGTCTGAGCGACGGGTTCCCAATTCGCCCGCTCAGACGATGGGTTCCCGATTCGCCCGCTGAATCCCACCATCGCACTGCATTTAGCTTCTTCGCTGCTTTAAAGCCTGTCCACACTAAAGGGACAGCTATCTTTAACAGCGACGTGGTACATTGCGCCGAAGAAGGTAGAGAATGGTGACTACGATTCTTCATTTTGCATTACGCGATATATTGCATGGTGAATGCTATTCAGTTACAAGTAAATATATGATATGGATTAGATTCCAGTGAAATAACACTTTTTTCTGCACAGGAAATCAAGGATAGATATAACTGGATAACAATTGTAGCTAGGCAGCTGTTCTGTTCAATTTATAAAGTATCAGGATTTGTCACGGCATCGATAGGTCGGGTCGTCAACTCGCTCTTTTTGAGGTTGGCCGAATGACTTGAAAGAGCTGTCGATCTCGATCATCGTTGGCGCAATTATCGACCGGGCTCCGCGAAGGTTTGGAACACCAAGGAGCCATATTTTCGTCGTCTCGCCAAGAAGCCAGAGCGCCACCGTGCGAAGTTTTCCAAATGATTCACGACTTTATTTCCCGAATCAAAAGCATTACGCCTTGCGCGACATCGAAAATAGACAAACAGAGGATGTCTGGCAGACGACTTCATCCCTGGTGTGGCGTTGATGCTGAACCGGTCGTAGACAGCGCACTTCACGGGGCATCTGGGAATCGGCAAATCTTCAGCTGTGGCAGCGGAATATCGTTTGCGGCACAGTGGACGCTTCTGAGCTTGCATCTGATGGTCCGTGGTCCGGGAGTTGCGTCTTCGCTAGTCCTCAGAGTGTCGGCGACCTTCGGGATGACATCCCAATTCGTTCTGGAATCCGGAACAGTCACAACTGTCACGGGGTTAGAAGCTGGCATGGCAGGAACGCTTGAAAGATAAGCTATAGCAACACACTACTTTATCAAGAAGATACCATCCAAATCGCTCACACAACTTGTTCACCAGTACATAAGTGTCTCAGTGCTCCAGATGGTGGTCAGTGACCATGGATACGGAGTGATCCAGCAGAAATTGATAAGCAGAAGGAGACTCAGAGCATACAATTTCGAGACACAAATTAGAATGTGCTATTTCACTATATGCCAGAATTAGACTACGACGACGTTTCTCATTTCAGACATTTTCAACACAACAACACAACATTATATTCAAAGAACCACCGAACTTCTTTCCGCACCGTCTTATGAGACCAGTGCAATGTTCTACATAAATAAGCACTATATAAGTTCATTTTATAAGTTCAGTTTTTTTTTGTGCTGGCGATCATTGCTGCAAGATCCGCCAGACATTTCTATCGGTATGCATAAATTATTGAGTTTCAATACAGCATCGTATCGGCATGATGTGAAATATACCGGTCCCATTCACCAGTTTTATCCGTTTTGTTAAAAAGGCGGTCTGCTATTGTGATAGAAGTGTGTGAATAAGGATAAAAATCCCCGAAAACTAAGTATAACAAGTAGAGTTCTTCGGTTGAAAATGTTGGCATGTCCTTCGCCTAAACGAAATATCTTCTTTGCTTGCGGTTAAGCACCCTTTTCATTTGTCATAAGCCCAGAGGACGCGCACTTAATTAGGTCTCTCGGCGCTTCGCTCAAAGAGTCAATATTAGAGCACTTGCCTATCCGACCATCTTCTTCCGTCGGCTACGGTAGGTGCGTTACGTTGTGTTAATTAAAAGTCGTCTCGAATTCCTCGAGTGACCGAGACAAAGGGGAGTACATTTGATAGATTAACACACAATTGAACATGGCTCTGCTGTTGTGGAAAACAAATAAGTTTGCTAATTTCCCTTGAGGCGTCCTTGCTACGTAGAATGCTCCCGTAAACAGCGATTCGCGGGTATGGAAACAATAATTCTGTTTCGCTTTGTGTTTGCCTCGCATTTCTTCTAGTGCCAATGTTATTAGTATATGTGGTAAATACCGCGTAACGATTGTGTGAAGCATAGAATCAGTTGCGTTGTGGTCCTGAAGGAATAGTATACTGTGATTAATGTAGAACACAATGTGAAGAGAATCTGTAGATCTTGTCAATAGTTGTTGGTTACTTCGGGACATACCGTAAATAACTTGCGCATTGTTACCAACGGTGTGCACGCAAAGAGTATGTAATCCGGTTATGTCCTCAATATTACTTAGCGCCAACACAGAAGACATGACAAGGCGAACCGTTTGATGAATTAATTGACGCACACGGCTGGCGAGACATCAATCACTGCGCAAATTCATCGTTTGTCGTCGTTTTTCTCTCTCTCTGCGCTGCACTCTCCTAATTGTTTTTGATCAACTCTTTGGGCGCGTAGGTCCCTTGTCGTCATACGGTAGGTGATGAATTCAATTTGTTACCGTAATCCGAAGTGAGGTACATGTATTATATGCTCATGGAACACCAATTGAGTAGACATAGTTAAAAATCTGCACAATATAATACAGATACACATATACATAGTGATCGAATGGTAAAATTACAGTATGCTAAAATTATATCACAGGTGTGGAGTGTTCATAGTGACTCTTTTATGAATGAAAAATGAATTTCAGCAGATAAATACCAAAACATGGAATAAATCAAAAAAGCTGCTCACTTGTTAACGCTGGCGGTGTAGATGGTGCAGTGTTGCTTAGAATGGATTCGATTGAAAATGATGAGGGTGCCAATGCTTTTGCTGGAGAAGGTGAGCGACACGCTGATAGCAGCGGACTGTTATGGAAAAACTGAGGAAAGAAGAGCAAATTAGTGTTAAAAGCGGCGAACTGAGCAGCGTCAAGCAGGCTCGGCGTTGGTGAAGTTGGGAAAAGCCAACCTAACGGGTTTGGATTACACGGCATCTTCACTGGTGGTGGCTCATATTTGCTTTCAGGTGCTGCCACTTCTGGTTGATGGACCTAAAAGCAACGGTTGTCATATCACGAAAATAAGCTTGTGTCACGTGTGCTATTATCTTACTTTAGGATGAAAAGAAATAAGCAAAAACTAACATTTAATTCTGAAAGGCCATTACGTTATTTTGTGCAGCTCTGTTTATTTGTCTTTAGGGCCAACACGATAGAAATATCACTATTGAATTTCATATATATGTGCTCTTCATTTTCGTTCAATACATTCTGCGCAACAAACAAAAATATTCACAAAATAAAAAATAAAATCGATGTTATGAAATTACTATTCATTTTTTCGATTTACTACAAAAAGCAGTGCTTTACTACTACATTGAAATTTACTTTTTGATGTTATCAACACAGTATATGTGCGATAATACTGGCTTACCTTAAATCTCTTTCGGCGTCTTAAGCAACTTCCGTTTTCGAACATTGATAGTGCTCGTGGATGGACGGCCCAGTAAGATCCCTTTCCCGGTCTATCTGGACTTCTGGGAATCTTGATAAAACAGTCATTGAAAGACAAATTGTGTCGGAGAGAGTTCTGCCATCTTTGAGTATTATTTCTGTAGAATGGAAACTTGTCCATTATGAACTTGTAGATTTCTGTGAGTGGAAGCATCTTCTGCTCTGAATTTTGGATGGCCATGTACGTGAGCCAAATATAAGAGTACGGCGGCTTCTATAAAATCATAAATTATTTCCAAGCTTTTTCATTTGAATTCAATTTAAAATATTGAAATACGCGAAAACAACCCACGGAAAGCATGCTTTACGATACCTCTCTACCTATTAATTATTCTACGCGTCTCAAAAAAATACTTTTACAATTATAACTTACTTGTTCATCGTATGAGTTCTTGCCTGGCCGAGGCATGCCAGATTAGAAGATTGACGATAGACGCAACAATTCAATGGATTAAGAGCAGATTAGTGAGGGCACTGCCGAGTCAGGGTACTTGTTTTATTTTTTCCTTATTAGACGAACTGAACATGAGTGGAGATAAATTTCGTTAGTTGTGGGCGGCGCACAAATGTAAACATGAGAGGCGGTACAATCCACTAGCGGCCAGCCAATAGCGTGATGAGAGGTGGATAGATGGAAAGACAGAGGCGGAATACGGTAGTACCCTTTCCGTGCGCGCCCTACTTTTACGTTGATGCACAAATATTATTTTTTGGCAACGAATGTTGTGGGTACAGTAGTAGCAACAAAGAGAAATTGAAGAGAGCTGTTACAGAAGGCCGTTGTAACCGCTGTTTTCATGTACGTGGCACCCCGTGGTGCTTGAGTTCAACTGACTTCCCGCATTTTGTCGAAGTGCATTAGCGTTGAGGATATAGAAATGGTTGATATGGATGGGAAATACCGCGCATCACAGCAGTGGGTGGTCAATATTTGCATATTTACTGAGCAATCGATGAAGTTAAATATAAAGTTGGAATATACCCGATACAACTTTTAAAGAATGATGAAAATATTCATAAACACAGCAGGTCTGTGTACTGAAAGTAGAGGCAAATTTCATTTTAGAAATAGGTATCTTTTAATTTTTGTCAAATCAAAGCAAAATCTTGAAGCACAAGTTTCCAATTAAATCTGCTGAAACTTATCCAATTCACAAATAGCACATTTATCAATAGCAGATACAGAGCACTATCGAGACTCCAGATCTCGCTGGTCAACGTGATCTGAACAACACATCGGCCACAGCAACTTCGCCGACCACGATATTTGCTCGGATTCTTTTACCCTTCTCAAATTAAAATTATTATGTAACGAATTTTTATAAGAACTGTATTTTCAACAGCTCTCTTGGGCGCAACTGCTTTTTTTGTGCGACGTCCGTGCTGTGCGTTTTCGTTTTGTCCGACATGGCGCTGTCAGTCAGACTGCGGGGCGTCAAGGACCTCGCCTTTATGAGCACCGGCAGCTATTCCCTTCTTCGGTGCTATTGCATGCGCGCAGTGCGTGAGCGATGAAGCGATTCTAATCGGCACAAACATTTACAAAAGCGTTAAAAAACGGTACCATCACCGCGCGTTCTTAGAATGATCCGTTAAACGTGCGATGAGAGGCGATAATGAGGCAATCGACGGAGGTGGTTGTTTTATTCGTTTTGGGAACGTTTTTGAATGTATGCAGCACATATTTACAGTGGGGTTCAGGCGCGTCCGGTTCCAGGATTGAGACTGCCAGTGCCCGGATCCGGGAACTTCCGTTGGAAGTCTTTGGCAGCTGCCGCATAATTCGGGAAGCCAACTTCGTAAGCGTTGAAGATTCCTTCAATTCCCATAAATGGAACATCCCAGGTTGTTGCTCCAGATATCTTCCCTAAAAAGTGAATCACTTAGTACAGAGAATGAGTTGCCATGTTACGGAACATAAGCATGAATGCCGATTAAGGTACCATACTGTTGTTTGCAGTAAACTTTGCGTCCATTACAATAAATTTTGTTGCCTATATTTTCAGATTATAAACAGGTATTTCTTAAAAGTTTGGCTCACTTAAGAAATTTTGGAAACGTTCTTTGTCTCTCCGAGAAGTATGACTATTCAAATCCTTAAAAACAATAGCAGTACCTTCGGGCCAATTGACGACGGTCGACTGTGTGCCACGCCAGAATGAGACACCGTGATCGCGCGGAATGTTGAATGTCTTGTAGTTGCCAAGAGGATCATAAGCAAAGTAAACGCCGCGAGCAAGAGGTGGAGGTGCGAATTCGCCCTTCGGATAAGGCGTCAAATCTGGAAGAGGCTTCCAAAACTCTTTACATTTCTGGTACCATCTAAAGGGGTCAGTAAAGGTCTCTGCGTAAAACATAAGTGGTATTCTCAGCAACATATTGTGTGCGATATCCAGGCGCAATTAGATGGTGCAGCATGGCTACATTTACGATTGACTTATGATTGAATGGCATGACATATGCAACATGTGTTATTAGCATGAGCGTGTTCGGACTACTTTGGCGTGGTGCCATAAGGAACAGCGCTTGCCTTGTCCATGCTTCTTGCGTCAATCGAATTAGGTAATTAATTTGGGGAAGAGAGCAGAAACAATTAGAAGGGAACGGACACAGGAGGGACGGGGAAGCGAGTGCAACTACGAGGGGTTTAATTGAAACGAAGAGTGTTTTAGCGTAGCTAGGTACACTGAAAACTAACCGCTGACAGTTCGAGAGCGCATTAGCATTTGCACCTGGTCCACACTCAATATCCATGATCCATTGCATGTTAATACACTCACACGCATGCACACAAAGAGGGTCAGTTTCGCGGCAAGATGTAAAACAATCTACTAAAGTTTTCTCAGTTGCCTTTGGCATTCCGGACTGCTTCCAATACAACTTTTGACGTCGGATCTGAAATGAAAGGACTGATGCTTTGAAACCGAAACTCTTTGCAGTAAGAGTTTCCGTCCATGGACGAAATTTTTCATGAAAAACTTACGTGATCGACCGTAGCTGGAACACGATCCTTACAAAGGAGATCATAGCGTTCGCAAATGATACGAACTTCCTCATTGTATCTGGCAATATTAGACCTATAATTTCCATTACTGGATCTGTGTACATAAACACATTTTCGCACGTTTTACAGTAATATCGGTAATGTTGTTTAAATGCAGCACACTGGTGGGTTAGCGTGGTCATTTTCTTCGACTCTTTTTCCAATTCCGGAAGTGGCACATCGAACGGCTCATAGTCGACAGGTTCTGAACAAAACTGTAAGCATTGGAGATCGTGTCCAAATGAACTAACCGTCAACGACTCCCTTCGCAGCTGAGGAAATCCGAAATGCGCAAATAATTAAAAGTCCACCGGCGATCATCCTGACCGAAAGCGCAAAGACGGGTGGATAACTCCGGAAACAATGCTCTGCGCTGACCTTTCATTCACACAAACGAACCAGTCTTTCAACCTATTTCTAGCTTTCATTATAATATCACTTCCAAGTCCATTCTGTTGATTTTAGGTGTTCACAGCCCGCAATCCTCATTTTGAAGATGGTAATTTGTCTTCTCACGCGCATTTGGTATATCTCCACAGGCGGCAAGTCTTCGATCGGTCGGAATGATTGAATTGTTTCTTCGGGCGCGACGTTCCTCGAGGTCACACCGACGCCGGTATAGGTGATTGACAGAAAACAGAACGCGACGCCGCATTGCGTCAAAGAGACGAAGCAGCGCTAGCAATCGCAGTTCAAAGCGGGTGGAAAAGGCCAAATTAGAGCGCGACAAAGCAAACGGAGCATAAATCTACCCACATTAGACACAACGGCACTTATTGCTCTGAGTGTTTGCTGTAATTTCGGTTGACATAAAATGTATGCTTATGAGCTGAGGGCATAAAAAGTAAACTAACTAAACTATCAATGTGCCTTGCTTATGTTTGTATTTATTTCAGGCAGTAGATCAAATAAGATCGCAACAAGGTCTGCTCAAAACAGCACGTTGATAACGATTTTATACAGAGCAAAATAGTTTATCTCCATCGAGCTATAACAGCATCCTCCAAACATTCTCTTGCGATAGTCCTTCCACCTACAATAGTTGCTAATTGATAACTATTTGTATTCGACTGTTTACGAAACAGATCCGAGGCGATCTTGGTCCTCGCACTTTTAGTCGCAGTTTTCGTTCAAGCCAGACATGCATCTTTTTACTCGTGGAAAATCGTCGAAAGAAGACTCCCACAAAGACCTCTTGGTAGACCCGAAACCAGAGGGCTAGGCAAGTTCAAAAAAGCTATGACGGCACACACATAGCAGATACATACGGGAAGAATGCATATGCACCAGTGGTTTGGAGCTACGATCTGCTAATTGTAACACTTCTGATTCGGGATAATCAGTTAAAGATGCCTTGGCAAGGTGAAGCCTAAAATCAGTCGTGTACGGCGTGGACGAATTCTAAAATTTGAAGCGTTGTTCTTGCGATGTGCTGGTGCTAATTGTCTGATTTCCATTCTTTTTGCATTGGTTCGCAACAGGCGACACGGAGTCATCACTGGAATCGTCAGATGTTCGGAACACCAATCGCGACGCGTGAGCTCTGTCAAAAAAAAAAGTATTTTCCTTATTCAAATATTTCACAATACATAAGCGGAAATCACTGGAATATATACTGTTGTACCTGTTGCGATGCTTAGAGTTTTTTCGTCATTTAACTTTAATTGAAACTGCTTGTTCGTCATAAACAGGTTGCAAAGATCGTGTGACGTATTCAAGTTTGACAGCATATTTGATTGCCATCTGAGCACTAGCAGTAGCTTATGCAATATTGTTGTTAAGATTCTCTCTGAATTCTGCGTGTATGCTAAACCGAAGGTATATTTCAGAGAACGACGGGACTGTGTGCTGTTAAGTTGATTAGTCTTTCGTGCCGTTCCTTTACCAACTCGAGGCTTGTAGTGTCATTGTCAAAAATGGTGTGTGAAGATCAGGGCGTCCAGTCGAAGGTCCAGTACAAGTTAGTCGATATTGGCGCAAATTTGGCCCATCCCTCCTTTGAAAGAGACTACAGCGATGTATTAGCACGAGCTCGCAAAGCAGGTAATGCAGAATTCTTAAGTTTGAGGGATATATGACATGGTCCCAGGACTGAAGAAAATTATCGTTACTGGATGCTCCGTTAAGTCAAGTACAGTAGCAGGAGAGAAAGCGCAAGAACATCCTGGATTTCTTTACTGTACAGCAGGTGTTCACCCACACGATGCTAAGACGTTTAACGAAGAAACAATTTATCAGTTACGGGAACTTCTTAAAAAGGACAACTGTGTTGCAGTTGGTGAATGCGGGCTAGATTTCAACCGAAATTTTTCGTCTCGCGAAGATCAGCTTCATGCTTTCGAACAGCAGGTTATTGTCATCACTAGACTTTTTTGATGGAAAACGTTATTCAGCTCATACTCGCCTGCGAACTACAAAAACCGCTCTTCATCCATGAACGCGAAGCAAGCGTCGATATGGTAAAACTACTGAAGAAGCATTCTGGCCGTCTACCGCCGGCTGTTATACATTGTTTCACAGGTACCGCTGAAGAAGCACAAGCGTACATTGACATGGGCCTCTACATCGGATTAACAGGTGAGTGAAGCGTTGGCAATATATCGATTTTACCATGTCATAGGTTTTTTATGGAAGGATCGGTCTGCTGATGGTGTTAGGTACGCGTTGGAAAGTGGAATAATTCCTAAAGAACGGTTACTTCTGGAAACCGATGCGCCTTATATGTTTCCTAAGATTAACGACAAAAAGATACCCGAGGAAGTGAGGCAGTCCTTCACAAAAGCGGTTCCACACATCATTTTGCTTGACCACAATTTTCGTTTTATTTTAGACACAGGAAATCCATCGATATGCGTCGTTTAACAGAAATGAGCCTTGCTCACTTCCAGCAACTTGTGAACTTATTGCGGCTTTCATGAAGGAAGAACCTTCTGATGTTGCTGCAGTAACAACTGAGAACGCTAAAAGAATTTATGGTCTTGATTGACACTTGTTAAAACGTTTTCGCAATTACTTCGCCTCGTATTTTTAGTAGTTATGATAGATTTCAGACTCTCAAATTTCGACCGGGTTAAATACATTTAATTTGATATCTACCCGATGCAAAGTGGCTCCAAAAAGTAACATGCCTGTTCATTTAAAAAAAGGCGAAGTACTCTGTTAAAATATTACTGCTTCTGCTAAACGCAATCGTTATCTCACTCACTACTGTGGATATGCTGGCTGAACAACGATCAAGTCAGTGGCTGAAGGCACATGCTCGCTGCTTTTTTTGGGTATTCATCGCAATTGTTTCCGGTGATTCTCGTTCTGTATACATGTGTTGGGAAGGAATGCTCTGCTCTGAATATGACGGATGAGCTAATGGTCAGGTTGCAATGAATGAGCTTGCTTTACTCTGATAGAAAACATAACCGAACACATAAAAAGAAACTTGACTTTGTACACAACTCTAGTTTTAGCGGCAGCGCGACACTTGAAAGAACAATTGAGCATGAGAGGCGCAAACAATGGATGTGAGAACAGTGATCATATCGAACGGAGCTAAACTGAGAAACTTATTCTCTCCATACAGTGAGATCCATTTGTGGAATTTGAGTGCACGGTACCAGTTGACCGAGACGAAAAGCTTCACGTGGCACCATGCGAATATTGTCGCCGTTATCGCAGATGATCCGTGAGAGAGAACTACGATGAATCTCTGCCAGCTGTGCACGTGTGAAAATGCCGGGGTTCTCGAAGTAGAATCTGAATGAGTAAGTGTGTTGTGACCGGAAAATATAGTAGATGTACGAACCGATCTCCGTCCCGAGTCCTTTTAAATTGAGGTCCAATTACACAGGCGACGGTAGGGCCAACCAGTCCTCTGACAACTGGGTCTTCTAGGACGGCACCGACGTAAAAGTCGACACGATCTAAACACGGTTCGGTTTTTAAAGTATATATGCATGTCACATTAAGCACAATAGATCATTGACTCACCTACACTCCGATACACTCGCTGCAAATTCGCGCGTGCTTCAGCACTAAGAATTTCTCGACTTAGCTGAAACATCCACATTTTGCCGTAATTCCTTATGCTAAGCAATTACCTGATCAAAGTTGGTTGTTCGTCCCATACCACACAGCTCTCTGAACTTCACGTAGGGTGGCAGTCCGTGATCACGCCCTCTCTGAATATTAATTGTTCCCAGATCAGTGCTTCCAAACATCTGCTCCGTAATCGAAGTGGTTAAGCGCTGAGGACGCTTCAGTGGTGTGACCATCATACCTCGGAGGATAGGATCGATTCCTCCCTGAAAGATTACGGTTCTACCCTTAACAAAGAGATGCTTACCATGAAGAGCAGCCTATCAGATCGAAGAGTACCGTCTGAAAACGGAAGAGGTCCAAAGCTCGAGTTGCGGAATCCTTCCTCTAATCGAGGATAGAACTCTTGGATCATTCCATGGCCAAACCGATAAGCACCAGCCGTAAATTCATTTGCCAAAGTTGCATCGACGTTGGGGTTGTAGCCGCGATACTCACCAACCAATGTTGAAAAAGTGCTACCAAGCACCTTAGGAAGGTATTCTCGATATGCAATGGCTTGTATTTCTGCTCCAACAATCTTTCTAGCCTCTTGGAACAAACGCTCAGAATTCCATTGAGGGTTTATGCGTTGTAAGGCGGATGCAATTCTAGAAAATTGATCCATTAAAGACGCTTACAAAATGTTTTAGAATGTCATTGATGTGTTTTAACGATGTTTAAAGGCACCTAACTATGTTTCTTCTCGTACGCTCGAAAAAAAAATGTTTTGCATTTCCTAGACATCTAGTAGAACTGCCTTGATAAGGGCTTTACATTTCACTTACCGGTTGTGCTCTCGCGTTAGAATCATATGATACGACGTCAATCCAAGGAACAAATTGACGCGACTGTCGCCAGCAACGAACGTTGCTGTACACTGTGCGGCGTTTACGCATTTGGACATGTCGAAAGGTAGTACTCTCATGCCGTTGAATGTTGGTGTCTTGAGGAATGCAGTTCGGCCTTCTCGAAACTTATGTAAATCACCGACGCTCGATCCGTAAACTGGGGACCCGTCGATATAAGCTGTATTCTCATTGAGTTGTTGTCTTGGCTTCGTGTTTCCCGAGCCGCAGATTGCAGATGACCTAGAGACTCTGATGCATGTGTTCGATTTAAA
Organism: Steinernema hermaphroditum; assembly: GCA_030435675.1. NCBI lineage: Eukaryota > Metazoa > Nematoda > Chromadorea > Rhabditida > Steinernematidae > Steinernema > Steinernema hermaphroditum. The sequence goes on from CM059625.1 coordinate 217,664, forward strand.
GCTGTAAGGTTTCATTTACATTATTTGCCCTGCCTTTCACATTTACTTGTTATTAGGATCGTTCTGTGTGATGAAGACGGCCATACATCTGCCCGGAATATTTTGGCACACGTTGCATTTCGCTGAAGGAACAAGCGTAGTCTTCGCCATGTCGTGGCTCATCAATTGACCGAATTGCATGAGTAGAGCGTTCAAATCCGTTGTGTGGACGGTTTTACGCGATGATAGGATTAAGCGGCTCGCCTCGCGGGAACTCGGACGAAGATTAAGAAGAGAGGCTTAAGAAATTCGGATGACTTTGCGAAAATAGGATAAAAGCGCTTACAGACAGGTTCAGAGAGTCTATTGTCATACTCAGGTTGCATAAGCCTAAACGAAATCCAATTGTAGTAAGAATCGTGGAATTTCAAAAGTGCTGAGCACAGAAACACACCAACCTGTGCTAAACCAATCACATACCGATTGTACGGCCGAAATGCAGCTCCACGCAGAGGCAACAGGAAATTGTTGCACGTACCATCCATAGTCCTATAATATAAGTTGTAGCAAAGACTTCGTTGACATTCTGCTTCGTCGTTCCGCGGCACGCATGCATTGGCGATGTTGCTTCGAACTACTTGCTCTTGGGAAAGTGTTCGTCTTCCAGAATTGTCCTCTGTGGGGAAAACCAAATTTTCACGAATTAAGGTTTCGGCTGCATTGAAAGGATTTGCTTGAATTTGGCGACAACGTTGAAGGGCGTTGACAACATTGTTCGTTGGTGAAGGAACGATACTGGCTGTTGACAGTCTCGGTGTTCCAGTCGCCGGTCTTTGGGTTTGAGGTACTGGAGAGAAGCTCGGCCGAGGCGTTTGCGGTAATGAAGATAAGCTCGGTCGGGGAGTTTGCGATGCAACAAGGAAACTTGGCCGAGGGGTTGGCTGTGCTTGAGGAAAAGGTGGGCGAGGAGTTTGGGGAAGTACATTGTGGAAGTTCGGACGAAAAGTTTGTTGTGCCGGTGGAAAGCTAGGTCGAACAGTTTGTTGAGGCGGAGAGAAGGTAGGGCGTTGAGTTAACGGCAAGCGAGGAGTTTGTTGGCGGGGTCGTAGAAGTGGGCGGCGGGTATTAAAAGCAGGTCGTGGCTGATTCGGTAACTGAGGACCGGGCCCAGGAGGCGCATTAGCTGTTGGAGGCCGGGAGGCAGGCGATACACGAGGCTGTTGTGGAAGAAAGGGTTGTCTTCGGTTATTTACCGGACCTAGAATCAAATAGATACAGGAATTTCATATGGCCTAAATATGCTGTAAATTTGTTTTTGATTAAAGTTTGAATTTTGATTTATTTAAACGCTCCAAATCAGCAAAACACTAAAAAACAGGATTTCACTTTCTACTCACCACGCATGTTTCATCACCACTATAATGTTTGCTTGTTAACCGTTTTTCTCACGCGCGCACAATAACCGGTTTAGCTGGAAGGCTCTGTACCTCGCAAGAAATGAAGCCTTTCCATTTACCTCATTTTCTATGCTGTTACTAGCTACAAGCTGTGCTACTCGACTCCCTGCAAGAGATCGGAAACCTCTTGAAGTAGTATAGGTGAAACCATAGCACATAAAAGAAGAATGCATAAAGTGGGCACGGAAAGGTCTGTCGCCGACCGTCATTTTCGTAAAACTGCGCAGATGGAAAGGAGTTCGCCAGAGCAGAGGACAGTATTTTTAGTGTTATCATTTGGAATTCGCAAAAATGTTTTGCTGTTTCAAAAAATGGATGAAGTACGCTATTAAACGAAGGTTGTACAACCGACCTCTTCGGCACGTGTTGCAAGCTAGTTCGCAATTTTCTGACATCCAATCGAAATTTGTTCGGCACTCGCCAACAGATGCCCAAAATCGGCACCATTCATGTTGATCACAGCAGCCATTTCGTCGACATTTAAAACGTACCGTAATCGGATTGTCGTCGCCTTGAGAAAACACTGAAAACACAGAATGTATTAGTATATGTAAAGCCGCAAGCATGTATAATTATCCTTGTCGGATTTCTTCTTAATTATGCAAAAATTCGGTACTGTTTTTATGAAGAAAGATACGTGTTCATGTATAATATGTATAGTTCATGTATAGTATAAGACATGTTCATGTGATATGTCTTAGTTTAGATGTGTTGTTGTTTTTACAGCACCGAAAAAGGCATTGAATAAATACAAAATTCTGTGGACAATTAATGATGCGATTTGGAATACGTAACCTCTCGATAGCTGCAGCAAACTTCAACTTGGGTTGCGATTACACTCAATATGATGCATAGCTGTTCGATTCAGAGGACTTTTGTGTACAAAAGCAATAAGTACAAAATATATTTAAGATGGCGGAGAAAAAAAATTGCATATTCATTAAGTATAAATATAAATACAGTCCGTACCTGAAACTGGAAGGAACTGTAGAAGAACGAGAAGCACAACCTCCCCTCTCATGGTCGCAAACTTGTTGTGAAAGGTAGCAGACGCTGTTTCACCACTTGAAATATCGCTACTTAGCTCCTCCTTTTACTGAAATTTGATCAATCAAAACCGATCCTCTCCTGTATGCGCAGAAATGAAAGTGGGTGGGAATAGAGGAGTGTGAGGGACTCGAGTCGCTTAAAGCACCCCCTCCGCAAAGCACGTTGCGCAAAAAAACTGTACCAAAGGGAGAGGAAGGCCCTGCGTGACGCTTCATATAGGAATGCAAAGAGGGTTAACGGGAAATGTGAATAGAAACTCGCGTGGGCGTAACGTTTCCACTAAAGTGACGAGGACGCGAAACGCAGGTTTGTTCCTACCCCTTCAATGAACTGCAGGTGCACTCAAGAGGATTCCAAAGACATGTTACGAGTGAACTTTCGAGCATGCCGATTGAGAGCATTCGGACAGTTCCGTACATTGTTTAGCGGACTACCAGAATTACCAGGCTCATGTAAATATCTTTAAACATCCCATTGGCTCTATGTCACCTTTTTCGAGGCAATTTCTTCGCGCTAATGTGGCAATAAAGTGTTGAAGAAAGTGCAATCAAATGCACGCACTGTCGCGCTTGTTGAAAAGGACATCGCGCCACCTGACGACCGTACTTCTTTTAACCGAAAAGTGACCATTCGGCGAGGAGGACAATTTGCATACATAAATAAGTGTTTTTATTGCTTGATCTCACGCCGCGATTGAAGGTTAAAAACGAGTGTCGCTGATCTACGACCGTTGTCGTCTTTAATTGTGAGAAATTGTCCTAGTATCGGATCTCTCATGCTCTTAGACTGTAGGTATTATGTGATGCAAACGAATTTCAACGTCCTTCATCTGCAAAAAAAAGTTAAAGTGCAAAAAACGGTCAATAGCACTTACGTAGAAACGTTGTTGCTTTCCAGATTATTCATAAGGACCACTTCAGCGGAAAGCAGTCTGCTCGATATGGATGCAATCGAGACAGCGAATAAAGGAGTGACTATGCGTGGTTTTTTTGTGAGGATACCCTTTGCGGCATACGGCCTACTTATATGAATGGAGCACGTCAAGCCATTAACGTGAATGAATCCCTAAAAGAAATGTGATTACAACTGAGTGTACAAGTTATGCAGCAAATGTTTCCAAATAAGTTTTCGTGTACACGACGAAAGTAACTTTTTTCGTTGACCGCATGTTCGCAGACAGTTTTCCTGCTCCATGGTTATTCGTTTGACGGTTCCAGGAAACTTTAACTGACATCTGCGTGTGACAGATTGCTTGTATGATTGTTTTCGCATAAGTAAAAGAGACAAACAAAACAGCATGAACTCCAGCTATCGGCCGTAACGCACGCACACCGTGGTTTTGTTATTTTGCGGCGGCGCTTGTCAGCTCCGAGCAGTGACGCAGAGAACAATTTGTAATTTTCTCTTCCGTTGTTCTGTCTCGATTTCTTTCAGCCGCGAACCATTTGTAGCTACCTGTTTTCCGTGGTTTCGGTGGTGGCTCTTTGCGTTGCTCACCGAGCAACAGTCACAATAGGGGTTTATGCTTAACATTTGACGGCAAAAAGAGTGAGACAAAGCAATGATTCTTCAATTGCGATTTCTACTTGATATAGGTTATAGGAATCCCAGATTTTGAAATAACTTGAGTCTTTTTCGCCACTGCGATGTAAATGCAGTGTGGTAAAACGTTCCACACCACTTTTTGCCACAGTCACTGATAAGATCATAATAATTTTATTTTCAACGCTGGAGAAGATAATTTTCCACATTCCGCCATATAAAACGTCAGCCGTGAGGTCTTGCGATTTGAGTAAGATGAGATGAACAGAAAATTTGTAAGAAGGTATTTGTGTTTCGATAATCGAAACTGTCACTCGCTGGCTGCGTAGGTTGCTGTCGTCTGTCTTCCCTGCTGCGAGAATAAAGCTTATCCTTTCCAGTGCGCGGTTTTGCACCCGTCCCGGAGTCTCACCTTAGTGGATTAAGACGATTGAATAAACGCAAATTTCGTTGTTCCGTCCTGTTTCCCTTTTTGCATGGAGTTTTACGAAAACGTACTGGTGCGATTGGTTTCATCTTTACATACAAACAACACTGTACAAGCAAAAGGCTCTTGTACTGGCAAGAGAAGTGCTTCAAATTACGAAGCCGAAAGTGGCATCACGCACATGTGATGGCGCTCTGAAAATTTCGAGCATAAAACAATGATCTAAGAAGCTACTGTTAATTATTGTACTCGCTTCGATGGTCTTCGATGTTTTGCACTCTATCTTCGTTTCCATTGCAGTTACGACTGTTTTTTTTATCGCCGAATCGACACCCGTCTTACGATTGTGGTGTACGCCATGTGTTTTGACAGGTTTTATATATACTTTACTAACTTTGTTCATATACCATCACTGTTTTTTTTTAAGACAGCGCAATGTTGTCAACCGACAATGTCGTGGAACCGTTTGGAATACACATTGCTAGCTGTTGGTTTGGCTTACAAGCACTGCCTTCCAGATGCGGGTGGCGATACGAATACTTGATTTACATGTATGTACGCGCGTGAGGGGAATAGCGCGCATGAGGCGAAAAACTACATCAGACAACACTTTTCATTAATAACTGGCAGATATTAATTAGACACATTCCATCCACGTCATTTATCGCTTTCACTGGGAACAAAAACAGGGCATTCGCACATCGTTAATTTCGTGAAATTTTAATTACTGTAATAGCAAACGAAAATAATTCAGAACATAACATATGCAGTTAACGTTCTGATTGCGTCTGGTATAAACGGAACTTGAATATCGTACAACACACTCAGCATACATACTTTCTCGATGGAATTTCTCGGGAAACATAAGGATATCTTCCGCCAATAAATAAATGAAATGGTTGACATTGGCTTGTAAATTATGCTAGCCGGTATGTTTTCAGACCAACCAAATTCATGCTTTCAAAAAAATTTAAAAAATGAAAAAAAAATGCAAAAAAAAAAGATCCAGGCGGACACATCATCAAATAACAAACAACATTGCGGAGCACTATAGACTTAAAGTTTGTGGGCATAGTAACAACGTTTAATTACAAATAGCTAATTATTACAGAACAGATACCGCATGGGTATTGCAAAGATTAAGCGTTGGGAGCAAAGGCTACGTTCTTGTCGAGGTGTTCTTCGAAGCATTCACGGATCTCATTGAATGATTCAACGCAGAAAAGGTAGTCCAGGTAGTTGGTGGGGACACCATCATGGGCAGAGCAGTACTCGAGGCACTTGCCAGTAACTCCTTTGGCTTCACAGCACTTGGTGTGATCAATGCGAGACGAAGCACAATCCCACATGTTTCCGACTGTGGTTCCGCGCTCAGTGCAAGTGCTCAAGAAGTTAAGAACCTAAAAATACAGATAGTTCAGTTCTTTTGTGGTAGTACTTACATTGGCCTGAGAAATTGCCTTGAAATCACAGAACCGGTCGATACAGTCTTTGTCGGCAGTCTTAAGTTTAGAGCAACAGCTCTTTAATTTATCGTTAGCGCTTTCGGAGTAAGCGAGCGCTACACACACGGCGGCGAGAACGATGGTAGTCTTCATTGTGAGGATGACCGTGGCGAAGGAACTGATGAAAGGATCTGTTGTTGATGAGCGCGGGTCAACGCCTTTTAAGTGATGGTATGACCTAAAATAAGAGACGTCCATACCTGTGTAAGGTGTCCCAAATTGCATTTAGTCCGCCCGTCGCTTTTCTTTCTTGTTCGGACGTTTCGATATTTAGGATAAAAAATAATGTGGTCACAGTTCAAGAGCGTTCATTGCGATTGGTTGTGAAACGGGGAACGAACTTGCACTTCATCACGAGAAAAGGCTTGCCACTTGCCCTCCTTTTCTCGCAGTTCGAGTTTAGGTTTGCTGAATACATACGTTGCTTGCTGAGCTTAACAGTCGACGTGTAATTGCATTCAAGACAACGTAGCAGTTAGTCGATTACTAAGTAACAATACGATGTCAAAAATTGTCTTCGAACAGAAATGGCCGTGGCTATAAAATCGCGATTTTAACGAAGAGAAGTGCACCGGCGTTGTCTTGCGTGTTTGTTCTTTGTTCGTGATTTTTCTCATCTATTTTTGCATTTGATTATTCGGTGGCTGGATACTGCCAATGTTATTTATTTAAAGTGATTTATGCGGGCAGACAAGATTCATGATGATAGTACAGAGTAAAACACATCACCCGCGTGCACAATACATGTAATTACGAGTAAATAGAAGTCACTGGATAAAGCTGGTCGGTTTAAAGCACTTGGAATTTGGAGTGAGTATGGTCAGTATGTGAGGAATAAGCCACTTTGGTAAAAGATACGATTATGCTAAAAGTCAGCGATTTAAGGATTCAGGAAAGAAACGGCAATGTAGCGTGTTCCCTTTGTCGTGGGGAGGCCTTCGTGGAGATGCGTGAGCCGACCGGGAAACAACATCGAATAGCCAACTTCGTCCGCAGCAACTGTGCAATTATAGCGTATATATCGGACACCACCGCCCTCGTAGTCACGGCCACGCTTATTCAGCGCTATATCGATACTATATGTGGAAGCATCGTGATGAGGACGCAACGATGGTTGTTCTTCAGGCTTATAGCGGACCACAAACATCATAACAGATTCCACGGGCTAAAATAAGACTAACTATTGAACACGACTACAAGACACAGGTTTCACCTGATGATAATATCCAGTGTAGACCTTCTCTTGGACGGGACGCACATATTCATCTACGAAGTAAAGCCAGTGTCTCTCAAACCCAACTTGATTCATATGAATATCTCTTGTGGGTACATTTTCATAACCGCCAGAGAGTCGGTTATCTTCGTGCTTTCCCGAAGACCATTGGCCAAAGTGTTCCATCTCCTCAATCATCTCAGCACAGAAACGCTCTGACATCAACGGAAAGTCATAAACATCAGGACACGGCTGATCGAGCACAGTGTCTGGTTCAAGAACCGCAAAATATTTCCGAGGTACATATCGGTCCTCCCATAACTTGCGGTTCATAAAAATTTCGTACATTTCAGGATTTTTGTATTTCCGAACGTTCTCTTCGAAGTCGTCAGAAACAACTAGAAAACCGTAGTCTTCCTCGTTATCAACGAACAGAAATGACCCCTGAAATATATAAACGCATGAGCTAACATCGTCTGCTGTTATCTAATTACATGGTCGCGTGCGTATTGGCAGAAGCTCATGTCCGGATCAATGTTCGCATTGTAAGAATATCCGCTCTTCAGATCGACAATCTTCTCTCGACTGAGCAATACGGCCGAAGTGACAAACGGAACATTCCAAAAGCCTTGTTGTTTGCCCCCCACGATGTCGAGGTAATCTTCCGAACGCGCATAGTAACCGTGTTCGGAAAGAGCACCCCAGAAGTTCGTAAACAGCTTTCCTGGTTGTCCAACCATTGGTGCAATGACACCGCTAAATGGGGTTGAAAGATACTTTACTTATCAACGTACATTCTGTGATTGATAGCCTTTTCAATAAGAAGCTTCAATGCATGCGCATTCGTGATATGGGCATCCGCATCAAGAACAATCGCAAAGTCAGAGTTAACTTCATTTGCCCATCCCCTGCAACTATGTATTAACATTTCTAGCGTCACCTTACAGTGCAACTGATCGGGCTTCCCTTTCCGCAAGTTCGTAAGCTCCGTTGTCGGAATGGATCATATTGAATTGATTTTTATACTTCTTAGTAAAGTTTTCCACCTGAATTGTGATTACTAACATTACGCTACTTCAATAACTAACAGTTTCTTCGTTGTATTTCTGATTGTTGTAGATATAGAAGTTTAAACGACTTTTATCGTAGTCGAGTTCAGCAATGTTCTGAAGAAATTCCTCCACGAATGGAATTGGCTTCTGAATGAAGGCGAGGATTGAGACAAACGGATGGTCGGCCTTTTCAACACGCTGTAAACTAGTCTGATGAGGTGACGCTATATTTATCACTCACCGAAAAATCGAACACCTTCTCCACCTTGCACTGCACACACCCGTCCGTATTTGAGTAGCTGTTTCCAACGTAATTAGCCAGCGTGTTCAGATGCTTCTTGCTCGGTCCGTTTCCATGGATAACGACAGGCTCAGTGTTGTACACAACATTCACGAGCTGGGCCTTTCCGTTCTTGTATTCGACTTTTACATCGTCGGCTGCGCCATTAAGATTTTGGAAGATGTGTGACATGGAATCCAGGGATATTCTTAGATCGTTCTAAAAATTATTCGAAATTGAAACCAATGTATTAGTCTACATACTCTAGTCTTCTCATCAAGGTACAGATTTGTGAAGAACAGCTGATCATCGTCAGTGTCTTTCACCTCTGCCCCCATCTCCAGCATCTTGTAAATGTCAGAAACATATCCCATGTACAGTCCGGAGTTAAGATATCTAAAACATAAGTATCGAGCAATATTTCATGAGCGATGACTACCTTTTTCCAAAAGAAACTAACGGATACTTCGTTGCCAACTCCTTGTCCGGCCAGCAAAAACCTTCTGCTCCAAACACAATCCTTGCGTTATCGAACTCATGGTAGAAGCGATCCAGAATAATGTCGGTTTTTGCGTTAACAACCACATCATATGCGTCTACAAACATGATGACGGCATCCTTGTCTTTGTAATTCTTCAGCGCATCGCGAAGAATACGAATTTTCTGGCCACCACCCTGTAATGATTTTTTGTGAGCGTGTCTCCAATTTTTGGTCACACATTTTGGCTGATCACAAGAATACGCCTCACTCTCAAAATTGGCTAAGACAAATGACAAAAGTGTTTGTGTTCAAAATATTTGTACGATGTTTTCAATAAAGCAAAATAGATGAAAGTGCATCCGACGAAATCGATTTTGAAATCAATGTTGCAATGCAGATGAACAACTTATTGGCTCCTGTCTATGAATCTCTATGCAAGCAGGAACATTTCTTATAGATTTAGATTATGTTAATGGCAAATTAGTTCACCTGATAATATCGCATATCTCCGCCGTTCCATTGTTCGCCGCGGCCATACACGAACAAATGATGGTCGTGGTCTTGAGCTGTCCTCATTAATCGCCGAAGTCCGTCGGTCTCTTCCGTTGCAACTGTGACTATTATGAGCTCCTTGGGTTTTGTGGCGGACGACATCGTTAGCGCGAGCAAGGCGAATGTAATCGCCTTGATCGCGGCCATCTGAAAACATCCTTGTAACTCACATTTCCCTGTAATTCATATTTCACGGCTACGCCATTGCATTGTTAATAACACCTCCGCGAAAGGAATTGGCATGTGCGAAGGACTAACATCCACGCCCGCAAAAAAGGATCGAGGAAAGGGTTGTTTTCTGCACGTGGAGGTGCATCTAGTCGGCGAAAGCCAACTGATTGGGGCCGCAGGCATTAGTCAGCGGCGGTCGAGGTGCCGATGACCTACTCGTCCGTCGGCTAAGGCGGCTATGGGGCGATGAGGAGGCAAACGGACCGCCGCGATCATCGCCTGTTCGGCCGTCTTCTGGTGCCGTGTGGGACACTCTGCGGGTCCGGATAGCTGGGCGCGTCTGTTTGTAAGCACGCTAAGAGCAGACGTCTTGTACGGCGACCCCAGAAAGTGCACGTTTCGTCTGTTTTTGTGCGGATCGCCTCGACTCGCAATGTTTACAACAGACGTATGCGAGCACTTGAGGCATTCTGATTATCTGAGATTAGCGCAACCATAAACAATATATTTCTCAGAGTGACGGTGCAGGGAAAACCGTTATATGTGCGCAGCGTGCATCGTATTACCATTGTCTTCTCTTAAATATGCAACGATCACTGAATAGTTTCTCTTAAGTCGGAATGTGTTGAACGCAGTCGACTCGCAATGTTTACAACAGACGTATGCGAGCACTTGAGGCATTCTGATTATCTGAGATTAGCGCAACCATAAACAATATATTTCTCAGAGTGACGGTGCAGGGAAAACCGTTATATGTGCGCAGCGTGCATCGTATTACCATTGTCTTCTCTTAAATATGCAACGATCACTGAATAGTTTCTCTTAAGTCGGAATGTGTTGAACGCAGTTGATGAACAGGAATGCACCGTAATTCATCAGCGTTATGAGAAATTAACCCGTACAGCAGTTAGTTCCTGCGCCGAAGAAAGAAGAGAAATAGCGTCAACGGTGATCTACGGTTCTTCATTGTGCATTATGAGATTTCTTGCGTGGTGAATGCCACTGATTCAAGAGTAAATGTAATGTAGCAGCTAGTTGTGAATTTTCAAAAATTGTGAACCATCGCAGTATCGACTACCAATGTGAAAATGTAAAGATTCCATTTTGCTACTTCGGAAATTTTGGCGATGCTACAATAGCTGTCCGACATAAAGTTAGAAAAAGCAACCTACGGGCAATGAACGTCCCCGTGAATGGAATCAAACTGAAACAAGCGAGAATTTGGAAAAAAAAAGACGAATAAGTTTCCGGATTCGGCGTGATGCGGCACGAAACCAACGCAGTGCATCGCACTGAGGATTATAATTCACCATGCAGCTTCAACCAAAATTAGTAACAGTCATTTCGCTGCATAGATAATTATGCGGGGAGTGCGTTGCTTTAATGTTAAATGGCGAGTTCCTGGTCTGAGAAAGTAAAATGGCCTTTGGTCGTGTAACAGTGTTCTGGTGCATGTGTGCAAATTTAGCAAGCCCAAAGCAGTGAACAATATAGTTTTACCTTTACTTTGTTGAACCGGAAGAAGTGGTGTCAGATTTTGAATAGTCACCGGATCACCCACTAGCTGTAATAATTTCATGCATTCTTATCACATATTACAAGCTTTTACATTTCACAACCTGAATTTTTGAACCCAGGTAACAATTTATCATCGTTGTTAATTACGCGGAAGGCTGATTTTCTGGTAGATTCAACTTGTCACGAATGGTGCGCACTCGGGATTTCAGAATGTCCCAGGCAAAGTAGCACCCCATAAGTGTTCGGCTGTGATTAATCGTGCGGAAATTTGTTCGGGAATGAAGAAGACGAGTGTTCGCCCACAGAACAGTTTCACCTAAATGAATAAGAGTTAAGTAAGTACTAAATGGACTGCAAACCGTTTTCAAGCTGGAATTGATATAAATTCTTCGGATCGTAACAATACTCGGTGAAAACCTTCATGGCATCGTAAATTTGCTGAATCTTCCGTTCGTCGTCTACGTCGTAAAACCAACTTCTCATCGCGTTTCCAAAAGTCACTTTCCTAATAGATCCGTCGCGCGCAGTTCTGTTGCATACAACATATTTGGACATGAATTCCATAACCTACTCAATGACTTTATGCCGGGCGGTCATATCGTAATCAAAGGTTCTTTCATGTCCGTCGATTTCGTGCTTATCAAAACCTTCTTCGATATACTCTGCGTCAAACGTGGACAAAATTTCGAAAACATCGGGACGCTCTTTTCTTAACTGCAAAGGCAAAATGAACATTGCCCGTTAATAACCGATTTCACGTAAAACATGATTTGTATCTACTTCCCGTAGACGCTTAACCCGTTTAGCAAAATCCTTACAAAACACTCTCCACATACCTGTTCAGCTACGTGAAATCCGTCAACGAAAACACTGAGTCCGCCTTCGTCTGCTCTCTGGATCATGTGCAACAATTGCAGCTTAAATATTTAATGTTTGCTTGCTACACATGGAAAACGTACTTGTGGTGGTGTTGTCAGGGACGGGAAGTCTGTGTGAAGCGGGAGTTCGCTGCTATTGGCGTATGCCATGTTGCTTGCGTCAGGCTTCGTGCTTACTTCGAAAACTTCTCTAAACTGATCGTTATTTATAATTTCGTAAGATTGCTTGTTATAGAAAGTACTTTTCCAACACTAGCACCGGAGAAGATCTAAGGAATTGTTTTCATATCGTTTATAGCTGTAATTCGGCAGATGATTATAGATATTTAATTATAAGTGGAAAACTCATACTCACAATGCACTACCGGATATTCGCTATATCCGGCTTTTGAAAATAGTGCCGTCTTATCAGGTGTCAATTGCCAATGTAAGCCGCATAGAAACAGAACTTGAGAGAGCGTGGAACAGTGGAAGCAATGTGTCAACTCACCCAAAGTGTGTCTGATGGATTAGGCCTATTCGGTTACCGATCCTCTTCACCGCATGCCGGTCGTTTCCGGGTCCGTTTACAAGAAGCGCTAAACCATCGGTGCAAACAGCGGTCAAAAAATCGTGCAATGTCTAGGACAAATGTATTAGAAAACAGTGCAGCGTCTGGATGTATAGCACAGACAAAACTTACCTTATCATCATGAAGTGCTGCTTCGTGGTCAAATTTCCGGATGTGCTGTTGGATGTATGCGCGATCCCACATACGCAAATCGCGAAGATAGACCTTACGCCTATGTTCTCTCGCTTCTCTGCAGGTAGGATTGCGGAATTCGAGCCAGCTTGATGAGTATCTGTGTTCATGCCATGTAGAGCTTGGATTGCTTTAGCTTACTTTGCGTTAACTCCCCCGGGCCAGGATATCTGTAGGTCCGTTCCATCTTCACCCAGCGAAACGCTCAACGGTTGCTGCTGAACATCAAATGTTCTCATATGCAGATTTCTGGCAGTCATCGCAGGATGAATTGTATAGGTCGAAGCGTCGGGAGAGCAATCGCGAAGCCAGATATAGGGGAAGCGTCCGACATTGCCTAGATACATAAAGGAACCAATTATTATTGTTTGACGATGATAAGCATGGTAGACATGAACAAAATTTAATTTTCCCGCATTGTACAAAAGCAAGAGCCAAGTTTGCCGGTCGTTCACAAACACACTCCAATTTAATTTTTCAATGCTAAAACGTTATTCCAAACTGACCGTTTAACCAGTGAATGGTGACCAGCCGATTGTGCAGATCATTTTCCAATTTCACCATCTGATTTGCAGCAGTCGTTCGAACGCATTTGTTCGTACTCTGCTGTCGGCAAAAAGAAATCAAGTTGCCATTTTCCACACAACGCGGAAATTCTAGCGGAAGTCGCCGCAGCAACATGGTGTCACGTCGAAGTGAATATGGAGTAGAGAAACTGCGGCTCGTTTCACGGTCGTCTGCTAAACGATTAACAACGAATGCACGTCGGCACGGCACAATCGCTGTCTTCGATGACAAAGTACACCAGCACCATTATCATCTCCGTGACGCGGTCTCTCAGCTCAGGGTCACCGATGTGCGAAAATTATAACTGACACTTAATTCATATGATATGAACTCGGGTGCGCGCGATTTTGCGCCTGCTTTTTGCGCTATGGGCCAAGCATTACCATGTAGATCTGCAATTTCTCTGCTTTCCTGTTCCATATCAACAGAGAAACACACACTAGTACAAAGCAGCAGCAACCTTAATTGCACTTCACGTACGAGTGTGTTCTTAAACACACTAACATTGTAGTTTAATCGCAGAGCCGTTACACACGTATGTAGATGTGTCCTATATATAAATCGACGGGTCTTGTGTGTGTGCGTTTCCGTACACGACAGACAACCACACTTTACGGCCTGAAATCCCAGGGGGGACGCCTGAAATCCCAGGGGGGACGCCCAAAAGCACAAAAAGGGGGACGCCTCAAAGCACAGGGACGCCTGAAATCACAAAAAGGGATGCCTGAAACGGCTTTATGCCCTCATTTATACTTTACTTTAGAGATGTGGGCAACATGTTTAAAAAATGAACAATGAATTCACAAAACGTACAAAACACTGACCATATGTTTCCAAGTCTACCGCCGGATTGGCTGCCCACTTCCAGCTAAAAGGATCCTGTTTATCGTTCATAGAGCAATCGGTTCCCTCTTTCTTATACAGTTCTATGCTGATTCGTGAACGACAACATCAGCAAATCCTTCAGAATAAGATAGGGGGGTCTAAAATTGGACCGTTTCACAGAGAAATTTACAAAAAGTCTACATAAGTTCGCGGAATAAGGCTTTTCGGACTTGATAAGAACCCTGCAACTGTAGGAGTTGTTCATTTCATTCGCCACGTTAGTTCCTCTTTTTCACTGAAAACTCAAATGAGTGGTTAAGAGTGAAGTTGATTGTGAAATAGGTAAAATAAGTATAGAGCAATACACCAAAGATGAATTTTCTTTCACTCATTTATGTGTGTATGTAGTCCCGTTGAGACCGAAATTGTTTAATTAACATCTATCCATACATTTTTGATTAAATGTCGCTTCTTGCTAACGATCTCCACGATCTAGCTATTACCAGGGCTCCCACACTGCAAAATATTCCTAAACTACTCCACTTAACATAGTAAATGTATATGCTTCTAGTAGTAGTGCTTCTTTGCCTTATGTTGTGGGTTCCACATACATCATCGAGCACTTCCTCTTTCCTCTGAATTGTTTACAGACATTTGTATCCTGGTCAACCGTTTTACGTTTGAAATATGTCACGCATCCACTGTTGCTGAAAGCATTTTTCTTTGTTTACCACTTAATGTTGCAGGCGACAAATCGAAGTTATCGTTCGATTTTCTCGTGCTATCAGTAATTTTTTTACCGTTACGATTCCCAACTAAGGTGACCTATCATTCGAGCCACGTTCGCGGAAGCAAGCGACCAGACGCACGAAGGTAAAGTTTATTTTTGTGCCAGTCACTTGTGTAATGGAGTAATCTCAGCAATGTCTCATTATCGTTACGAACTTCGTTTTCAATCATCAGTTGTGCCTGTCTCTTCACAAGAACTTTGTTAATCTGAAATCTATCCAATGATTGTGAGCAATATATCTCGCATGCATGTTCCACAAGGCGAAAGATCTCTGTCGCAACAGTATCCGAGGTCGCGGTCGGTCACGCCAGCAGGCAGCTTTTTAAATTTGTACGGCTTATCAGCGGCATTTTACGATCGCTGTCAGCTCACTAAAACTTCCTTTGTGATACGTTTTTCTCGGAGATATGGGTTTGCCTCAAACCGCAAAGAGCAATGTTCCTTTGCAAAAAACTGTTTGTTCCTCAGGCAAGCACGACATGTCTTTTCTGATCGCGCATCCAATTTCATGCCTCAGAAATGCATCCTGCTAAGTATGCAAGGTGAATGGCATGTTTTTCGTTAGTTATCATTAACGTATAGTCTGAAAATCATTTTTGCATATTTTTTTAATGTAAAGGTTGTCTCCACCACTTTATTTCTTGTTGATGTTATTGCCATCGCACATCTTATCAGGAATTTGCAAATGATAGCAGGAGCACTTTCCCGGTTTTAGGACCGAATAGGGAACGTATTTCTGATAGGTGTACATACTCATCTTAATCAGTTTGGTGATTGACATCGGACAACTCATCGCTCATTGGTTTGGTGACACCAACTGTATGCAACCTTAGATCAGCAGCAATATCACAGCTTTTTTTTACGAACGCTTACGACTGCACACAAAAGTTCATTTTTAGTCAACACGCAATTTTTTGACCTCCCTTGCTAAGAGGATTCGGAAAGTAGGATAGTAGGTATCTTTATCATCATCAGGCGCTAAGAATCGCGCGGCAGGTTTTTTGTAGTGCCACTCCCGTACCATCGCGTTCTTCTTGTACGCTCGAGATTGGTGCCGTTGATTATTGCCGACGGCGATCAAGCATCTCCGAGATATGTAAATTAAGGGCATGCGTGCAGACGTGAATTGTCACACAGAACAATGTAAAAAAAGGCCTGTTTAAATTATGAGCGCTGCCTTAAAATAAATTATGATGTCTGTCGAAACCATACCTTCTAAAGCGCCCGGAAGTGCGGTCTGGCTTTCGGCACCCCGCACGTGTGCATCGGTCAGTCGGCGGCGATTGGTGGGAATCACTCTAAGTAAACAAATGTGTCATCTTGGCCCATCCACATTCTAGCGCACCGGCGATGTCCTATGATAACTGTCGTATTAACGTTTTCATCACCATCAGCTTTCCGACAGCGTGACGTTTATTTAGATTGTGTGCTTAACATTTATTAGTTAGAGCGATTTTGTAATGGGATTGCTTGGTAGAGATATTATTATTATTTTTAGTGGATGCAACCTTTTTTCGCGGGGCTATTCCCGAACCGCCTTCTTTCGCACCCCTGACGGCCGCAGCTTTCTCCAATGGCTGACTGATAACGTGCCAGGTTAAGATGCCTGGATTTTTCTGGGGTGATCACAAATAAATTATTTCGTGTGTTCCGCAGTTGACTCACAGAATTTCATGCTATTAATTTATTTTGCCTCAAAGTTTTTATTGTCATAAGAGTCTACTCTTCTTTTGGATATTGTTTTTTGCACTAGGCCAAACTATGGCGGTAGCCTGCCTCTATCATTAAAAATATACTGTTTTTGCCGCATGAACTGCGCCGATCTAAAAAATGATAATGTTGTCTATAATCCGATGTTTTTGGCAATTCTACCATTGTGAATAAACAGATTAAAGAGTTGTGCTCTATAGCGTTTCGGAACATTATGTTCACATACACTAATAGTATTGAACTCGTCTGACAAGAAAATCATCCTGACATGACCACACATGATCACCATAAACGTAAGATATGTGGTTCGCTTTCGGTGAGACTGATTTTCTTCACCACTCTCTTTAGGCTTGTCCATGGCAACAGATGTGAAAAAGGTCGATTTATGCAAAATAGTGAATCAGTTGCGCAGGGCGACATAGTTTTTCGATCAGTAGTCCGCGGGCAACGCAGATAATATTTGTCGTGCTAGTGTTGTACGTTTTGAACGGTGATCCAAACAGTGCAGTTTGTCCCAAAAGGCACATGTGTGCTTACAAAAGGCCGAGAGGCGGTGAGATCTGGGTTGATTTCCGTGTATGTACATCTGTCACGCCCCTGAAGCGCAGACCTCGTCGCAGCTGAGCGCGGAGCGCTGCTCGCGGGTGCACATCTTTGTGCCTTTTCGAGAACGATTTGTAACAGTGCTGTATTTTGTAGAAGAGCTTTTAATATCGCCCATCGCTACTGCACTGCACTTAGCTTGAAGCTGTGCCTTGTTCGCCTTTGTATCCTGTTAAGCCTTGAGTGCTCTATCGACACATATCACTGTCATGTGCGATCCATGGCCAGACGCTCAGATCATACTCAAAGACGACTGTCTGTTTTCTTCTGGTGCCTCGAGCGAACCGTTTGGACCTGACTGCTATCTAGTTTTAGAAGAAGGTTAGCAATTTTCCAATGGCTCTTGGTCCTACTTCATTTCATATGTTAATCAGCTCACGTTCCATTCGTGCGGTGTGTACCGACCGATAATCTGATTGTTTTTCAGTATCATCTGGGGTAGTTGCCGATATTGAATGTTTCGACGATACTGGCTACACCTCACTTCGAGCACTGAAGGAAGAGCCAATGGACGAAGTCTCGACTACAGGTACTTTCGTCTGTTTTGTTTAGCTAATGAGCCTTTCAGCCCTCATGGACGATTTGCATATGTCACTGATAGCTACCAAAGAACCTGCCTGCTCCTCTTCCATATCCGAAGAGATCAGTCAGCCTGAATATTCGTCTACTCTTAACTTCAATAATCTTATGGCCCCAACACCATCATCCTGTTCATCGCCTGACTCGCTTTGTGATTCGCAATACTCCACCACTGATTACGGTTCGTATCAAACGGGTATCTACCAGTCGCCTGCTTTTGCTAAACAGCAGACTGTTCCAGCAGTTAAGGGTCTGTTATATATGATGCGTTCAGTGTTCGTTGATCAAATAATTTAAGATATTTATGGACAGTTCTCCAACGCCGCCGATGATGAGACTCGTGCACTGGCGACTCGTCGTCTACAAGCAGGCCGTTCACGCACGAGCATGCACGAAATGGCCGTTCGTAAGCAACTTATTAGCGAGCAGGTGAGACAAAAAGATATTAAGGTACTTGAACATTGCGTTTCCTTCCCCCTGAGGTCACTGTCTTTTCGCGATCAGCAGGTGCCAGGTGGGCCGTGGCAGATTAGAATCGATGACCGCCATGTCCTGATCTTTATCGGTTCTCTTCGAGCGTCTCGTCCATGTTAGACTTGTTAGATACTCCCGACATATTTTTTTCCTGATATGGAATGTTTAGCAAAGTAATTTTATCTTCAGTGCTCCACCGAAACGGGAACCCTCCAACTTTCTGAAGAGGAGAAGCGCACTCTGTTGCATGAGGGCTACCCTGTTCCTATTTTTCTTCCCCTCAACAAATCTGAAGAGGAAGCGTTGAAGGTGGTTCGGCGAAAGATCAAGAATAAGGTATGACAACATCGGCGCTACAATCAAGATCACTCATTTTCCATATCAGTTGAGCGCTCAGGAGAGTCGAAGACGCAGAAAACTATATGTAGACAAGCTTGAGCAGCTGCACGACAAAACGTTGTGTGAGCTCGATGGCTACCGCGTCCGCTTGCAGCAACTCATCGCGGAAAATCAGAATCTCAAAGAGCAAGTCAAGCATTGCCAGCTGCACCACCACTCCGGAGTTTACTAGAATAAGAAGAGTTTTCAACGCTCCGAACCAAATTCTAATCAAACTTGCTATGTTTTTCAAGTGTCGTTAAATTATTTATTACATTGTCTGTAACACGGCAGCTACTGTCACCTGGATGAACTGTCTTGCCATTTTCGCTTACGTCGAAGACATCGACTTTCATCGGTAAATGAGAATGTAATATAGTACAAACTCCTCATGTTTATATCGCTGCAAAATAAAGCTGCTTAAAGATTAAACATTCTCGCGCAATAAGCGTGGATTGCAACCATAACAGCAAATTAATAGCGGAAGGCTTCCAATTTAGGTCATTGTTCATAAGCACCACTGGAGGTTTTGTCCTGTGTTCTTTGGCCTGCACCACACAGCTACAAGCTGATTTTTCCTCCAGATAAAAGTGCACTTCGTGCAATACCTAAAATTATCTATAGGATGACCCACTGTTTTTAGAGTTTTACCCTACATTTTAGGGGTGTTCTATTCTTGTCACGCAGATATATCAAGACAAGTGGAGGTGGCGTCCAGATACCATCTCATATTTGGCTAAAGGTGAACACAACATGTGAAAGAACACTTTATTGCTTCTAAAAACAAGTATACTCAGCCAATTATCAGGATGCGGAAAAAGTTTAAAAATACTACAAATTTGCAATATAGTCGTATTTAGCGTTTGTCCGACATTATGAGGCGACCGGTAGTAACCGGTAATTCCGCGCTAACCCGTTAATCCATGAGGCAATCGTGCCCCATGACTCAATCGCCATCGCAGTTACTGGTTTTACGCCGTTCCCCGACTGCCATTTAAAACATAGGCAGTACGCTGCAAGTCGCTCATATCATGCTGGTCATCTTTTTTGTTCTTGCAGGCTGCATGAGGTTAGTTTTTACGGTCCATCGTTAAAGAACTGCATTGTTTCAGCTTGGCGCAGTCTCAATTTGTGGGAAGCAACTTCTTTAATGCTCTCTCCGGATATGGAAACGATATGTGCCGTTACATTTCTTGTCCATTCGGTCAATATTGCATGAATGGCGTTTGCATGACAACAGCCGGCACATCCTCTGCTGCTCTCTTATCAGGCTATGGTCTAGATGGAATCAGTGGAGGCTATTCGGCCCTAAGAGGTTCTCTTCTTAGCAGCAAACGTAAGTTTTTGGGCGCCGCATCTCATGCAAGAATGAATATGAAATTTTGGAAGTCTAGCGCCGTACGTGGGCTTTTTATAGTGCAGTGTTATGTGCATCGCACAAAGTGATCCGTTTACGACAGCTGAATCTTTTTCAGTGAGCCCTTGTATCACTGTGTTACGATTCGGAGAACTACAACATGTTAAGCTATCAGAAAACTGTGTGCGTGCGAGAAAAACACGCATTACAAAAAAGCAGATTCATAATGTTCACCCTTAATAACCCTTATCACTACATTTCTAAGTTGTATTATTTATTGTTGAGATTGATATATGTTCTAATTATCCAGGGCAAAAAATTCGCGGAAATGTTTGAATATAGCGTTAGTCCAGTTATGTACTTCCGCCAGTCTGCTGTACCTGACGTGCGACGACCGGTTCGTTTCACCGCAGAGCTAGATTGCAATTTATAATTTGTTCGGCTTTTGGATACGTGCTGAAACTACAATGTCACTTTTGATATATAAAAGCTGTTACTGTATCAACAGAGAGCGTAGTCCAGTGTCGCGACAACTCTGTTTACATTCTTATTGTAACACGGCGTCACGGAAACGATAGATTCTCTTGCTTGACAAAGCCAATGGTGTGAGTCTAAATTGACTACAATCCATTACAACAAACAAACAATCCAAAAAAGGACAGTTTTGAAAGCAAAAAGGAGAAAAATTTTTGATAAATGGCAGATCGCCTTGCCAATTTTGTGTTATCAGTGGTTGTTCACGATAGGAAATGAAAAGTATAATAAATTGTACGGCTTTGTTCTTGTTCACTGTAACAGTCTATAATAGTGTTACAGACTACACGCGATATATGTAGCGTTATGTAAATAACCAAATCTTACTCGGCGAACACAATTTCTTTATCATGCCTACGCGTCAGTCTTTATTCGAAGTAAAAAGTTTCTCTCACTATCTACGGCAAATTCATAGCATGTATTCGTTGCGTTTCAGTTTGCACCGAAACCGTTGACTGTTATAGCGGACAAGTTTGTCAAATGGGGCGATGTACCTATGCTGGTGGGATGGGTGGCTATGGTGGTCTAGGTGGACTCGGCGGAGTCGGAGGAGTAGGAACACTTGGTGTTTCCAGCTTGTCAGGTAAGATATTGATCTTCCTTTACGCGGCACAAGGGTAAGTATTATAGGAGTTCAGATGTGCAATTTAATGCAGCAGTGCCTTAATGGGCAAATTTGCGTAAATGGCTACTGCTCACAGAGCAATGTTGCCTATAGCGGATCACAAACTCAACTTACTGCCACATGTAAGTATATATGCATTTGTTGTACTGAAACAGACCTTTAAGCGTGCGCAACGGGTGCTGTGTGCCCTGTAGGACAGTACTGTGTGGGCGGCTTCTGCATGCAGAATCAGTTTTCGTCAACGTTTGGTTGGTTAAAACGAATACCTGAAGTGATTAAGACATTTAGCCTGCGCCAACGGCCTTCTCTGTCCTCCAGGAATGTACTGCCAAATCGGAAGATGTATCAGCAATGGCGTAGTTGGAAAGTGACTTTGTTGAGTTTCGCATATTCTGCACAATAAAAACGTTCAGAATCAAAATCGGATTGGCATTTTGCAAGCAGCTAGTAAAATATGTACACGGCAGTTGGAAAGTAAATTAAAATCTACGTTTCTTACAAAGTAGGACTTTTATTTGTGTCGGTGTACATCGGTCGTGTCATCCACTCATTCTCGTTCGGTGACTGAGTTGACCAAGCGGTCGTTCATGGCCGTCGTTGATAGCACAATGATCGCCCCATTCCAATCCGTCGTGGTTGGCACGAAACGCATGCCGAACCACATCTCGCCAAGAAGACCACCTCCACTGCCCCCATACATGACGAATGTCATTGATTCAAGAGTAAATGTATGTTACATCTCTTACTTGACAAACAACAGCGCCGTACAGCGACTACGGTTTTTCGTTTTTCGCGCCACCAGCGACTGCGGTTTTCCTTTGTGCATTATGAGATGTCTTGCATGGTGAATGCTTTTGAAGAGTAAATTAAATGATACAAAATAAAGTAAAATTTAGACCTGTTTACATCTCTGTTTACATCTTATATCTCACCAAGAAGATCGTCAGCATCGCCCGACCACCTGCGCCGCCCACTCAAGCCGTAGAATCGCCCCAACTCCGAAGTCTGCTCCGTCAACCGCACCGAAGACGGGATTCCACGTCGCCTGTCATGCTCCACCACCGCGCATCTTCTGGATACAGCCTCTTTGTCGCTTCTAAGCCCGCACACACTGATGGGGTAGCTTCCTTCAATTCGGACGTCGCGCTCTGCGCCGAAGAAAGAAGATCAGCAGCTACTACGGTGATATACGGTTCTCTTTTTGCATGACGAGATATCTTGCATGACGAATGTCATTGATCCAAGAGTAAATGTATGTTAAATCTCTTACTTGACAAACAACAGCGCCGTATGCTCTGTGATGCCCCAGTCGGGTACCAAATGCACTGAGCCGACAAACAGTTCACATACTTCTATATCGAGGAATTTGTACACATGGTTTAACGAAGCGAGCATGTTCTAGCCAGCACGCCCGGGAGAAGGTTTGTCCGTATCTTCGCCTCTCTGGAGTTTTCCCATAACTTCGGAAAGCATTTTGTTGCACATTGCAGCATAGGGATTCATGGCGACAAGTTGCATTTTTGCAAAGCTGGAGCCAAGTTCGCTCGCTTTCTCAAAATCATCCTGAAAAAATTAATGAAAATTAAACAAGGCAAATGTATTTTCGAGATTAAAAACATACCCTGGCTTCGTCATTTTTGCCTTGCAGCCGTTTCACCATCGCTCTTTGTACATACGACTGGCAGGCGCTTTTACCATTACCAGCGCTTAATTCGATCGCTTTGTCGAGATCATCCAGGGCATCTAAGCAGAAACTTTCGGAAATTGAGGATTTTCGTATTTCGATTCACCGTCTGTTCGTCCTGACAGTCTCAATGCCTGAGCACGGTTGTTGTAAACAGACGGATTCACAGGGCACTTATCGACAGCGTCGGAGAACAGCTTAAGAGCACCCTCTATATCGCCCTGCTCGGCCATACCAATGCCCTCCATTTCTAGTTTTCGGCTTTCTTCGAATCCCTCATGGCAGACCTTGTCTGCAAAGTTACGTCTAAACTTTAGGTCTTAGCGCATACACTCACTATCTTCAGGAATAACGGCATCGCCGGAAGCAGCCTCAGTCGGCATAAGCGGGTTCAGAATCATATTGAGAACTGCACGGTCGTTTGGGGACGACATATTCGCTTACTGTGTAGGAGTCTGAAAATTAGAATAGCAATCAATATAAGGGGCACGCAGGGTGAACGAAAGAGAAACCGACTGAGCGCGACGACGCCGGCGATCGTCGGCGATCGCTTGTTCAGCGCAATCGCCTGATTGCTGCCGGCGGCGCGCGACTGCTCTCACCACTCAAGTGTTCTTTCCTTCCTTGAAAAGACGACATATCATTGAAACAGAGTTAGTAGTGCTATGATCTTCGACGCGCATAGGAGATCAAGCACTTGCTTACGATTGCTATAAACGACAATGATCTATGCCCCATTTACAACCTTACCAATAAATCAACCGATTGTGTTGCGAAAACTAATGATTTACTCCTCCCATGTCTTTAACCCTCTCATTTACGTTAGCTGGCAACACATAAATGTATTGGGTTGGCACATTGAAAATGGGCCACTTGGTAAACGTTCATTTTTTTCGCTATGCTTACATTTGCGGCTAAATTGATTGGTGCGTTGTTGAGTACAGCGAACTCTCACCCCACACTATGATTCGACACTTGTCCATTCCATTCCTTTTGATCTTACAAGGGAACATCCCCAAGTGTCCGACGACTTAGGAGCTGAGATGTGGCGCGGCTTGTATACGGTCTTCTAACTAAGAAAACGCACATAATCTCATCGGCCATAAATCAGTCGGGCTACCATAAAGATGGTCATGAAGTTGCAAGGTCTCCTGGTGCGATGTCCCTGACTAGTCAGAATATACGGTATTTTTGTCAGTTTTTTGTCATTTTTTGACCCCTTTTCTTGCTAAAAGAACATGGTTGTTAACTGGTAATGTTACTTTGGCTCTAAATGCCGAAATCCTTAAAAACCTCGTCCAAAATCGGACAAAAATACCGTATATTCTGACTAGTCAGGGACATCGCACCAGGAGACCTTGCAACTTCATGACCATCTTTATGGTAGCCCGACTGATTTATGGCCGATGAGATTATGTGCGTTTTCTTAGTTAGAAGACCGTCTACAAGCCGCGCCACATCTCAGCTCCTAACTCGTCGGGCACTTGGGGATGTTCCCTTGTTAGAGGTCTATTCATTTTTGATGCTCATTTTTTTGGTACCTTGAGATGGCAAAATGCGATCTCTCAAAATGCGATTTTTGGTTATCACAACATGAGCTAATCTCAAAAAGATGGTCTTTTCGGATCATCGTATCGGATCGTGCTCCGTTAACGCCAACGGTTCCAATTGTTTATGTACCGTAACAGAGAATGGGATATAGAGCAGGTAGCCCTCAGTAACAGTTACCATGCACGCATAGCTACTCTACGACCTCATGCTTACTTTACGGAAATAGAGGCCAAATGTGCGAAAAGTCACACTTCACACTTTGGTTGACCCCTGGAATGATTTCCACTTTGAGCGGAGAGATTCCTTTTTGTTGTTTATCTATCACTCTCTTAGCTTTTCTAATCACCATTTGTGCTCGTCCACAATTGACGATATCAGAGAAAATCACTCCGAATAAGACAAAGAGGTCGAAAATGAGACCAAAACATTTTTTAACTCGGAGTTTACGAGTTTACGAGTTTATTTCGTGAATCAAAGGCTTACGCCTTGCACGACACCGAAAGTAGGATGTCTGGAAGACGGTTTCATCCCTGGCGTGGCGCTTATGGCAAACCGGTCGAAGACGGCGCGCATCGCGGGGCATCTGGGAGCCGCCAAAACTTCGGAAATGGCGGTAGAACTTCTTCTTCTCGGGACGTTTGCGGCACAGAGGTGGCTTCTGAGCTCGCATCTTCTTCGGGGAGATGAGTCCGTGGTCCGGGAGTTGCGTCTTCGTCGGTCCTCAGAGCGTCGGCGACCTTCGGGATGACATCTCGCGCTGCCGGATTCCTGGCGTCGGACATCTTGTTGTCAATGGCGGTGGGACTACGGCTTCCGGGTGTCCCAATTCCCTCTGGAAGCCGGAAAACTCACAACTGCCACAGGGTTTACCATCAGACCAACCGGACACGCGGAGAGCGACCGGAAGGACCGACCGCTCGCCACCGCGACACGAGTGAGACCCGTTTTTTAACACTGATCTTATTACGTGCCAATGATAAATACCTTGAGTGAAATATACGAGATTTGCATAGACAAACAATCGTTGCAAGAGTGACCCGCTTTCAACTTAACAACCCAGTACAGGCTCTGAATTTACTGCGTTAATTTACTGCGTAACGAATTTAATGTGTTTATACCGTCACGATCAGTGCCTTAAGAAAAAACCTACTTTCACTTTGTGTTTATACGTATACAGAACATCAATTAGGTTGGTGGATAAGTTATGGTGGATACGAACGAGACGGTCGAGTGACAACAACCAGTTGAATTAAGTGAACCACGCAATCAGTAGATCAGTAGAAAAGACTGACTGATGAACAACAGATCACCTTGCACCCGCAAATTCCAACAATCGTCAAGGCTACACTCCAAGACCTGAACTGGGAGCTTCTTCAACATCCACCGTAATCTCCAGACTTAACAGTAACGCACTATCTTATCCGCTCGCTATCAAATCATATGAGATGTGTTTCATTCTGAAACTACGAAGCAATGCGGACAACAATGGACAACAAGAGTGCACATATTGTTCATCAACATGGCTTTGCAGTTGTTGATAAAAAGAATGTTTTTAAAAAGAATAAAAGGCAAGAACTCATGCACCAACCCAATATTACCCGATGCATTTTCACGCTGAGAATTTTACATTATCAAAAGCTGCTCGCCAAGACTGACGACGTTTTCCGGTTTGTTATTTAAGGTTGCAGGTTTGAGTCACGAGATAAGTTTTTTATTTGCGATTTAGAATTTGCAGCGTTACGCCTGAAAACTGAAAGAATGCGACGGATGTTAAGCGACCTATTTTTCCTATTTTCCAATGAACTAAAGGTTGTTCAAAACAGCGGAAACATTTGTCCATCTTATTCGTTCAGATTCTACCCAAAAATGATCGTACAAAACGAGAACACCGTAAAGACATCCGCACCGCCCGGCCATGTAGGAAGGCCCTCTCCAGCCGAAAAATAGATCCAATTCCGGACTGTGATTCAGCAGCTTCTCCAACAATAGGATTCCGCTTCGGCTGTTGTGCTCTATCACGGCTTTGCCTACACAGCGATGCCAAGAGCAGCAGAGACGGATGCCTGTTGTTGCGTAGCACATCGGGAGAGACCCCATAATCGGTTCGACTGACGGCGCTGACATCAGAAATCCATCTGCATCTTGGCGGGGTGGGTGAAGAGCAGAACCCGGTGGAAGCCCGGTGATGAAGCGCAGTAGATGAAGTGAAATCTCATCCCTTGTATGACTCGGTCTTGCAATGGATAGGTGCTCGGCTCCCTGGTGTTCCAGGTGTCGTGGTATCCAGGGCTCATTGCGGGTAACACAGGTAACACAAAAGTCTAGGAACAACCATTCATGGGAGCGAACGAGAGAGACATTGGACGAACCCAACCGATCGTTGGGGACACAAAAGGTCGACCACATTTAAGCAGCACGAAACGATGACATCGGGTTTGCAGACACTGCCTACAACACGGAGAATCACAAAACTGCTAAAATCCCCGTCATTTACTAGAATTGCATTCATCAGGAACTGAGATTACATTTTCGTTCAAATAGACACTCGCAAGAACTTCTTCGCATGATCTTCGCATGGTCGTAACGTTCTGCTACTCTACTGAACGTCGTTATCACACACTAATGACGAATTTTTCCGGCTTTATAAAACATTTGTCCAGTGCACTTCAGGCAAATCGCTCCGAAATCAACCATAATTTCCAGCACGTTGAAAGGCTACTATTGTGGCCACTGTCGCGTGATTACGCCACAGTTTTTGTTTAAATATATGTTCACCAATTTTTAATTGCAAAAAAAAAAACGTAATGATATGCACTAATCAATGGCGACGATCCATGTTCGTGAAGAATATCTTGTTCGCTGTTTTGTTGCTCTGAAAACAAGCAACATTGGAATGCCATCTGAGTGCCATCTTGCATACGACATCTTACAGCTGCAACCCCAAACGCCAACACCAGCTTGATCGCTTTGTGTGATTACGTGATGACACACTTCTCTCTGGGGTTCGGTACCGTCGGTCCAATCTCGCGCTGCTAAATCAGTGACGGATGTTCTTTTATTCAACCGACGATTGTTGACTGATTGGTCCCCAAGGAGTAGGACGCGACAATTGCTTGGCGCCAGCGGCACGACAAAACTTGTCGCCAAACAATGAATAGGCGGAGCACTGCTTTTGCTTAAAGGCGTCGACTTCTTAGTTGCGCATTTCAGAATGTCACATCATTTGCAAATTTTCACCAAGAGCGTCGGTTGACTGTGATGGAGAAAAAGAAAACCAGAACATTGGGCACAGTACGTCGAAGAAATCTATCTTTCACATTGCAGGCAATATCATTGTTTGATCATTTTAACAGCGCAACCCGCTTTTTTGAAAGTTGATGGAGATTCGTATGAGATTGTCCACGAAAAAATTATACCCACTAGTCCACATCCACCTAAGTTTTATTTCGTCTACTATTTGACATATGTTGCCATGGTTTTTACTAAAATAAGTGAAATCAATAATATTTAAATGATACGTTGGGTACAATTGCTATCAGGGATGTCATTGGTCTCGTACTCATCGAAATGGCTCGTACTCGTCGTCCATAACGTTGCCAAGTTTCAACATTTAATTTACATTTAGAATGTATTCTTGATGTCGTTAGGATCGTAAATTCAGAAATGTGAATTCGAGATTGGACCAACGTCGTGCCATAAAACGCGTTCTTCTCCGAGCTTCTCCACGGTTTCCGCTTCTTGTGTCGGACAAGTTCCCCCGAGATGTACGCTCCTCCTCAATGTAGGCGCCTAAGGGACAGATTGGAGCGATGGCAGCGGTGGCCCTCGGCGCCGACTCTTGGCGACGATGCTAGTTACAAGAGATGTCGCGCAAGATTAGAGATTATAGCGGATATATCGCCATTCAAATCAGAGCGAAATCTATCAAATGTGGAAATTTATTATGCCGACGGGCGAAGAGCGCCGTCGTCGATGGCGAATGGGTGCGCGGCGTTCAAGTTGACATCCGCAAAGATTATGACACCACCGCGGGTGGCCATCCCCCGACAGTTAGCGATATAATCATTAACGGCGATCTAGCCATTTCGGAAGCGAAAAAGAAGAGCCGGACCGAAGTGTTTAGCTACGCGTCATTAACTGCCATTGCGCGAAATACCGATTTCGATGCTAATCCCAATAGTTAGCTGAGAAAAGGAGAGCGGCCGATTTGTTTGAAGAAGATACCAACCGTATTCAAGGCTGCCCGGCATCTTCAACGTACATTTATGATCCAATTATTCCACACACACAAAAAGTCCCAATTGATTGCCGACGCGCGGCGCGATTGATTGCGATTTAATTTACCGTAATCTCGTCGCTTATGACGAATAGTTCAAACTCGTTGCAATGACCGATAATCGCTACCGTAGTAGCCTTCGCCACATGAACTGAAATTCTATCCTTTCCATTATCTGTAGCAGGTGATTTATGTGCATCGGTCATTTATACGTTGTTGTTTCTGCAAGATCCATAGCGATACATTGTCGACTTTCTCACAAAGCGCCTATTACGCCATCTAAGGTTTCTTCAAGGAAAAGCCAGCCGGATCTGTCACCAAATTCTTAGTAAGCTGATATTTTGAGTCCCTCCTTGAAAGTGCCGTTGACAGACGAGATTGGTCCAGAGGGGACCGGCAGGATTGGGCAAGAAAGCACCCAAGAAAAGTGTCTGAGCCACGAACGGCTTGAACATTTTCGGCAGAAACCAACGCTCTGACCACGCCCTTTCGGAAGCGTTTTAACTCGCTCGTCTCACACGCCGACACCTCATTGGAGACAGATGGACGCTTGCGCCGCCCCTTACGCTCCAGCACCAATCACTCGCACCACACGCATCGCCGCTCTCGCGCAAGGCGACAACGATTTCGTTCGTCGACGCTTCAGTCTCCTTGGCTTGTTGTCAACTCCTTTAACTTCTGACTTTCATTAACATTGGTACCCCATTTCTTTGGTCTTCCGGCAGTTACATAATATTACAGTCACGCCGTAACAAGATATGTCGAAGCGCGAAAGTGCAGCTTCGTTGAACACTGTAGTCGTACCGAAGAGAACAAGATTCAGCATCGATGATTTGCTTCTGAAGACTTCCATGAAACAGCTACCCCCTGTAACTTCGATTGTTGTGGACAAAATGCCTGAATCTCCACCTCGACGTACATTTAATGAATCTCCGAAGCCTGTTTCTACGCCTGATGTTGGTACGTCCTGTGAAGGAGATGACGAAGTTGAATGGGACACTGCGTCTTCTGAAACGGTTGCTCTTCCGTTACAACTTCAGTGGGCTCCAAGCAAGAATACTGCTTCGATTGCTGGACTGGATTGCCGGTTGGAGGGCAAAGAGCTATGGAACAAGTTCTACGAGCTCAGCACCGAAATGATCATCACAAAAAGTGGACGGTGAGTATTTTAAATTATATAGTCACATATAGCGATGAAATTTTTTATTTGAAAGCTGACCATCCCCTGTGAACAGAGGGAATCGTTACTTGTTCACAAGAGATCACTCATATTTTCATCACTCATATCACTCATAGCTTACGGAAAGGGTAAAACTTAAGCTGATGCCCCTTACATATGTGCACAGGCCTATTTCAATTTTTGGAGCCCGCTCCCTTGTTCCTCTCCAACCTCATCATCTAAAGAGAGGCTCCACTTTGCCAAATCACCCTTAACCCCAAGACGCCCACTTCCAGGTTGTAATAAACGAGTAATTTCGTTAATTCGCACATTTTCGGCCGTTGTGGTGCCAACGCGATTATCCCCAAGGCGTCCGCGCACGTCCCCAATATTGTCTGCCACCCAAAAAAGGCCCCATTTAGATAATGAGTGCAAGAATGCTGCTTGTGCTACTTGCTGTCTAACTATCCTTTCCTGAGACGCTCTGCACTTTCTTTATTTTACGTTGAATTGAGGGCGCCAATCGTCAAATCGTTTAATTTGTTCGGTCACCTTTTGTTATGGCCGTAGTGTACAGTAATCTCCGTATGAACTGCGACGAACGCAGACGCTCCGTGGCCGCCCCTGACGACGAAACTTACGTCAGACGAGCGCTCCTCCGTCGGTGGTGCGAAATGAGAAACGATTATACGAATTAATTGATCGCGGCGCTACCGTAGTTCACTAACGACAGCGCGATTCCCTCAGACCAAGGGGCGGTGGTGTGCTCGTTTCTTAAGTGATGCGCATTTCAGTTGTTTCGGGCGAGAACTGAGATCAGCGTTTGTCCAGAAAAGAAGATGGAACGGCCATGGCTTTTGGCGGTATGGCAACTTTGCCGCCAACGGCGACAATTAATTGCCTCCTTCTGCGGCTGCGCGCAGTCTTCGTACATAGTCGTTATCTTTGGCGTCGAATCTCGGCAGATGTCATAATCCAAGCAGTAATCCTTTGCGCACCGAAAGAGCCAGAGTGACTTTGTCGCCAAAGCGACTTTACGGATCGCCGGGGGCTTTAATTCGGAACCGAAAGCGCATTCGCAGAAAAGTAAAAAAAAAGGAAAAGAATTGAAATTGCTGTACTGTAACATATTCAACGACATCGCATGATTACAGGCGAATGTTTCCCACGGTGAAAATTGGAGTCAGTGGATGTGATCCTGATTCCCTCTATTATGTCTTCCTCGACGTTATTCCTGTGGATAATCGTCGCTATCGCTACATTTACAACAAGTCAGCATGGCTTGCGGCCGGAAAGGCCGAACCCACTCCGCACAACAGCCTCTATTTGCACCCTGATAGTCCGTTCACTGGATCTCAGATGGCAAAACAGGTTGTGTCTTTCGAAAAGGCAAAGCTAACGAACAACGACGTGAACAAAAGTGGACATGTAAGTATGCGGGCAGCCGCTATTGAAATCGTGAGAGCCTTATTGCAGTTGGTTTTAAACTCCATGCACAAATATCAGCCGAGGATTCACATCGTTAGGCGGGATAGAAACAGGCCGATGACAACCTTACGAGTTGAAAGTCTACAAGACGAAGAGTACAAAACTTTTCAGTTTTCCGAAACACAGTTCATGGCGGTGACTGCTTACCAAAACCAATTGGTACACATGGTTGCACTTGCTCGCTAATCTCAAGTTTTAGATAACCAAACTAAAAATTGAAAAGAATCCATTCGCAAAAGGATTCCGGGACCCCAATGGAAGATCAATTGACTACGATATGTAATGTTCACAATGCTGCCGTCGATGGGTAATTGTGCCTTTTCAGGGACAAAAAGCATGATCTTCTGCCGACATCTAACATGTTCTGCCCCACTGGCTTTCTTCCTCAAAACTTTTTAAGTCAATGTAGGTTTTCTCACTTTACGGCCTATTTTGGAAATAAGGGACTGTATTGTTTCATTACGGTTAGTCGACAACAAGATTGATGATGAAGCCTTGTACTTTTATCCTCATGAAATTACGACTTTTTTATGCTGTAACAATTTCAAGAACAACTGAAGCGAAACGCTCATCAGTTAATAGTGATCTCTAGTTAATTGTTGCTTTATGCCTATTCGCAGCCTATTCTAGTTTTTATTTAGATGCTGAAACTTACACAGGACCTCTTTCACAAACACTAATTTTAGATTGGATGGAAAAGCTGCAGCAAGCAAAAGTGCCAACGATGCCAACTAGCTATATTTCGCAGCTACTTCTTTCGAAACTTCCGGTGTTCCCAAATGCGATCTCATACGGTGGAGAGCTTTCTGTTGCGACGACACAGCGCTTTTCACATACAGAAGCGAACAGCTCGTCTTCAGATGTTGCTGAATTGTCCGAGCCCTCTTCACCAAGCGAAGAATCTAAAGTGTAAATTATTTCGGTTTTCGATACTTGTACGATACATCTGTATGTTGTTCTTAAATCAAGCGTTCTTGCTGTTTACATGATAAATCTGCTCTAAGATATTGATGGTGCATGTCGATAATCGGAAGCGACTAGGTGGTGGATTTTATTAATGCCATAAAGAAGGGGCACGTGTCCAAGTGGCGCGAGCGCGCAGGTGATAACTTGTAGATGTCCTCCTCGGTCAACGTTGGTAATTAGAGCTTTGGATGTTGATGGCATCCTTCGAAGAAACAAACATGTGGCTGCACCTAAGTGAGATCTTCGGATCGTAAACCCTAACGCGACGTTCTCGACATCAAGAGGTAAATGGGCGCGGTTTTACAGCTCCCAACCATTCGGTAGGCGCTCGACTTTTTAACACTTTGGTGTCGCGCATTCGCCGCCTAATTGATACAATAAAACGGCGCGCGAGAATGTTCAGATTCAATACGTGTGCAACAGAAGTCGCAGCAATATCGTTTAGCGGCGACGCCTCTATTCATCCCAAAAACAAATCGCGGTTTCACGCGGTCACATCAAACACCCGCCACTAATTTCCATATGGTGGTTTCAAGGACACGCGTGGAAATGATCACTACTGTAGTTCTGTGTGATTTTGCGCAGTGCGTTGTGGGCGTATTAGAGTGTTTGTCCTTAAAAAGTGCACACAAGGAGGGAAATCATAAAATATATGTATATACATACATATATAAAAAATATATATACATATATACATAGCGGACAAAAATTTATCAGTTCAAACATATAATACATAGACCACAGTGAACAACACATTAAGGCCGTTTGGAAAATGACGAGTTGCTGCACCTTTTGAAAGAAGGCATTACGGAGGATGTACTGCACATGAAATATCGTAGTGAGACAACAACTATAAATAATAGGCTGACAGTTGTACATTGTCTTCGTAAAGAAAATAAAACGCTTTTACTAAGAACTGGACCAAGCAAATTGAGACATAATTACTCACCTGGCTGAATCGGAATAGCCACATTACTTCTTGCAATTTGGAGCATTTAACAATCTGGTTTTTCCTACTGAAAAAAAGGTTTTCAGCTACGCCCAGTTTGCGGTTATTTCTTTGGTCGAGTCGTATTTTTTTATTTGACTCCGTACTGATAATATATATTGAAATTAATACAAATCTGAGGAAAACAATTCATACATTTGAATGAGGGTATATGGTTGTGTAGTATTCGGAACTACATAAACTTGGTTGAACGGTGGACTTAGATTAGTGAACAATGGAAATAATTTCACTTATGTCCATTCTCAAATGCAAACGCCGCCTGTACACCATTGCTGCTGTGGTTGCCAATGAGGCTCGTAGCAAACAAATATTCAAAGAAGGCACGTATAAGAATACGACCAGTTGCTCTTAGAAAGTTTACTCCACTTGATATTTATTTATAACAAAGTCACTAATGGTAACAAGCTATTAAAACGTAGAACATCTTTTAATGGTTGCAACATCACAATTTCGTTAGATGTCCTGAAATGAAGCAATGCCAGTTCTTTTTCACAGCTATTGTTTCTTATAATTTGGTTCGCCATGCTATTGGCTTCGCGTGGCCGCAAAGTACGGTTGCTTTCAATTCGATCATCATTCTGCGTTGTTATGTTGTGCCTTGAAGTAAGTGGTGCACGCGTTCTCGCATCGCGAACGGCGGTCGGCAAACAGACGGTCGCTATTTCAGGCTTCACCAACAAAATGGCATTCCATCCACAGTCACGTACTATCTAGTCCCTCAACGCGCTGTCATTGACGATAGCGATTTTAATGAAAAATCAAATATTGTGCTCTTCGAATTGTAATATGCTGCTCAGACGAACCTACTAAATTTCCCTAGTTGCATCCTAACGGCCACCCACGATGATATTGACGATATCGATGTTTTTGCACTGGCACCTACACACGCTTATTTACCGCACTGTATTTACCTATAGAGTATAATAAACAATGAACCGTTTAGCTATAAATAAAAAACATCCTATTTCAGATGTATGGCTTCGCTGATGGTTTAGCCAGTGGCTTGGCCGGTGGCCTCGGAAGCGGCCACGGTGGTTTTCGCTTGCCGCCCTCGTCCCAGAAGTCGAACGCCGAAAGTGCATTTTCTAGGCCGCAGGTAAGAACCACCATGTTGGCGTATTAGCTGATTACCTACCTCTGAGCATGTAAAACGCTCCATATAACATATTCGAAAGAAGATTGGATTAGTAGTTAGTGCATAGGCTTGTTTTCGAATATTGTGACAGATAAGTTCTCTAAATTCTATGAGGCTCCCGCTCAGAAGATGGAAGCGAACCATGCAGTAACTTTCAGCACAATCTGGCAGTTAGTGCGTTTCACTTATGGTCGTAGTCTTACAGCCGGATTATGTTTCAGACAATGTTCAAAACGTTACGCCGACTTCATGGACACAATCTCGAAAGCCAAGGCTTGAATAACATTTCAGACGCCTTCCAGGCTTTCGTTACACGCGCTCGATTCTTTAGCGTTGGACGATTAAGGTGAAAAAGTTGGTTCCCATCAAAATCGCGACCACATTTTCAGGCGCACGTGGTCTCATTCAGCAGTTGAATTTATGAAATATCGAAAATTATTACCTATGCTTGTTGCAGACGAGAACGAAATAGGAGCGGCTTTTGATGGTATATTTTTTGTCAGTACCAGTACCAGTAAATTTTAACGAACACTTTAGATTTCGATGCAGGTCTTACGATGGAGACTTCGCGTGTTTCCATGTGTGCCAAGGGTGATAGTCGAAAAATTGTTGTCACAAATGTGTCTCCACGTGCTACGGTCAGCCAACTTCAGTCCTTTTTCAACAAATTCGGCAAAGTCGCCTCTTGTCACATGCCAAGTGATGATCGCAGACAGTCGATGTATGCCACCTTGCCGAAAAATCCACGTTGCCAGGGAACTATATACATTATATTCAAGTAAATGTGTCCGATCTTTCTATCGTAATATGTACTTATTTGTTAAGGAAAGATGACGCTGTTACAAGGGCGCTGAATGCGCCAAAGGATGAGCTTAAATTCTACGATAACTACATGAATGTTAGCTTGGTAAGGAGCTTGGTTACATCTCTTACTTCGATTCTTGTGACATGGATTAGTAATACAAGCTACAAATGACTGGGGTAAAGGATATGTTTCGTGGCAGTCGCATATATGTTGGTTTCTACTAAGAAAAATTCATTAAAATATGTTTCAGCACGTGTCAAAGCGGAAAGGAGGATCGTCCAGCCGCACTTCCTCTCAGTCTGGCGCTGAATCGCTTGGGCTTGGCTTTGCTATACCCGCCGGCCCTCCTGCTCACGAGGGCACCATATCACGAGGCTCGTCCAATCTTTCACTATCGTCGTCTACAGCAACCCTTTCGATCAGCGATAGTCTGGGAGGCTTCTCGTTTGACGACCTTCCATCTCGAGCACTGCAGAAGGTTCTCTCTCGCACTTCAGCGATTGATCGGATTCGTTTCGAACGCGTGAACAAGGCTTGGCTTGAAGCCGCTATTAAGGTAGTGCCTAAAATATGTCCACCGTTATAATTGTGTTGTTTTAGTCGTGGTCCGAGTGTCCTATTCTTTCGTTCCGCAATGATCGGCAGCTTCTTTCTCTTTTCACAAAGGAAAATCCCCTCCGTAATTCTCATCTTAAACTGATTCTGACAAGATGTGGGATACATCTTAAGGAATTAGATTTGTCAAAAGTTACTAATCTATTGGACGACAAGGCGTTTGAAATTATCGCCGCAAATTGCCCAAATCTTCAAAAGGTAAAAGTGACCATCAGAGGGAGCCCGTTCATAATAGCTGCTTTTAGCTGAATATCACCGGTGTTACTGGAACTCTGAATGCGTTACGTTCCCTCGGGGAATCCCTGCCGAAGCTTAAGACTATCATTTATAAAGACATGGCAACGCTAGGCGAAAAGAGCTTTTGGTACTTGTTCCGCAGCAGCGGTTCTTCGATCAAAGTCGTTGACTTGAGTGGATGTCGACGATTACTCGGACGTTGCTTCAAGCTGTTTAGCAAGAACCTTGAAACTGTGCGATTAGATGGATGCTCACGCATTGATGATGAGACCATCGAAGACATCTGCTTGCGGTCTAGCAATGTTCGAGAACTACGGCTAAATTGGTGTCTCAAAGTAACAGACGAAAGTATTAGGTGAGTAGTTGTGAACAGAAGAAAGTCATAACTGATTTCAGTTTAATTACGCGCAATCTTATGGATCTCGAAATTCTTTCTCTCTGTGGTGATAACTTCAAAGGAATCAGTTCTGTGTGTCTCACGAACTTCGCACGTCTTACTAAATTAACGCATCTTTAGTAAGTTCAGTTTTAGTAGGACAAATAACGCCTTATATATAAAAGGAGAACCGACAGGCCCGTTGGTATGTGTGCGCTTTTTTCCGTGGACAGGCGAGCGACCAGACAAAATGCGGACCCTGGCCGGCCGTGATCCGACCCCGACTTGCGAATGAAACACGTTTGTAATAAGCCATGAAGTTTGATAGCGATCGGTTCACTGCCACTATATCTTCGAGACCGATAGCCCACCACTTGTCTACCGGGTTGAGTAAAACGGATCCTGTTAGTGCCATACTTGCCACCCACCGGACACATGACTTTTTGTACTTAGAGGGTGCGCAGTTTATTCTCATTGACCAAAAATTAGTGCCATAAGATATTTAACAGCGTGTTTTCAGCTTTGATCACAACTCCGCCATTGATGACAGTGCTATAACAGCATTCAGTTCTCACCTTACCGAACTTAAATGCCTTTCCTTGAGTAACTCCGGTAGTGACAGTCAGATCACGTCTGCAGGATTAATGTCAATAGCTTCGCTGAGTAACTTAGAAGAGGTTTGAATCTGTGAACCCCTAAAGATCGGCAAGTTATTTCAGTTGGACCTAAGCAGTATAGCTGGTGTCAACAGCGCCGTCGTTAGCGCCATTACGCACGGATGCGCAAAACTCGCAACGCTTCGCCTCCGAAGTTGCATATATCTTGACGACGAAGGAGTACAAACAGTCGCATCCCTCCCACATATCGAACATATCGATTTCAGCGGCTGTATCTTGGTAAGTGTTTATAGAATTTGTTTATAGGAATGTGCTAAACTACTCGTCTTGTCACGTCCTAAAATCATGCTTATTGTGCTCATCGTCCTTTTGATTCTTTATATATTTTGAAACTGTTCATAGGAATAGCAAACTTGTACTCAAACACTTTTGCGACAAACATTTAGGTATCAACCTCTGCTATCCAGAC
Organism: Steinernema hermaphroditum; assembly: GCA_030435675.1. Classification (NCBI taxonomy): domain Eukaryota; kingdom Metazoa; phylum Nematoda; class Chromadorea; order Rhabditida; family Steinernematidae; genus Steinernema; species Steinernema hermaphroditum. The sequence goes on from CM059625.1 coordinate 255,340, forward strand.
ATTGATCTCCACATTTACGTTATCTGAAGAGGTATGTGGTGAACTACAGAAAACTATTCAACGAAACTCACTATAGAATTCCAACGCCATCACCCTTGTCATCGGTGGGACAGTATGTCAAATCGGCCATCTACGCCTGCGTAACTCGCGTGTTGTCATCGACGAAGCTGATTATAGCGGATCTAGTCTGCAATCTGCTCGTGCATTTATTAACACAATGCAGAAAGGTTGGGATTTCGCCGTATGTGTGAGCTTACACTTTTGTTTTTAGATATAAATGAGGATTACTCAGACGATGAGCTATCTGACGGGGAATTCGACTCTCTGAACGCACAGCGTTCATTTATTGTTGATGCGCTAAATGCTGAAGACGACTCACCAATCGAGAGTGACAAGGCCATGCTAGAATGGGCTCATCGCGAAGCTGTAAATCTGGGACTCATTCCCGACGATGAAACGTGATTAGTTGTATGATCGAATGATTGATTGTGGCCCTTTGCAGAGTAGATAAAATATTATGGCTTATTGTTGCAGATCATACGTTTAGGAAGAAATGTGAGATGTTGTGGGATGAGAAGTCGCTCTCAGTATACGAGCTCATGAGAAAACTAAATTCTAGTCTATGGGCTTACTTTCGCAGGCGCACTGTATACCCGTTGTGTTCGCGAGCAAAACGGTTCATTTTGAAACATCACTTTATTTTAAACATCAAACATCACTTTACATGAAACTTCTCTACGATAATGAATAACAATGGTAGTCTCAGAACAACTAAGCTACATCCAAATTTTCAACTCGGAAAAACCGTTCATACGTTCGATATCGGTTCGCACATTACAGTCGACAAAAATGGCGTGCGGCTCGATCGTCCTATACTTCGGGTCCTCCAAATTTCGATACTCTTCCTTATTGTACAGAATGAACAGGAAGTTCTTTATCTGCTGTGACGTCGTTTCATCAATTCTGAGCTGAATGGAAGGCCTTTGTGCGGTTATGATTGATTTTTCCATGAAGACAGAATAAAGTGCTTGATAAAATGCTGCGGAGAAATTTCGGCCGTTTGCAAGGAAACCTTCAAAGTTGTTACTTTTGACGAATTTGACGATATATGGCTCCACGTTTGCTGAGAAGTTAACCGCAAGTTGCAAATAGCGGAGGTGTTGTCGGGCTATTTGCTTAATGATGAAACCATCGATGTGAGGGTTGGGCTGTCCGGGGCATCGGAGCAGAATCTTGGAGAACGGAAGGTTCATACACGGAAACAGCCTTTGGAAGAGTTTCGGCCTAGCAGCGTCAAAATCCATGTCAATGTAGCCATACAATTTTTGAGCGATTGCAGATAATTGTTCTTCCGAGCAACACGCTCTAGGATGACGAAACACTGCAAAGTTTATGAAATCGTTGTATTTGAGTTCCTCAGGGAGCACCTTTTTGACGAATACACCGCTTTCACTAAGCGAATACTGGTAGAAACGTTCGCCCTTGAGCTCGGTACATGTTAGTCTTCTGGCGATCCTTCCCCACAATCCACTAACTTGACAGATATGTTTCAATAGGTTGCATTTCAAAGGATATGATGCGCAAAATTCTTTGCATCGTTTATCATCTTCCAGGTTTTCAGCTTGACTAATGATGCCAGAAATGACATCTTCGGAGAGATAAGCGAACGAGTTATCAACTGACCGTTTCCACTCGACATATTCATGCGAAGTTTGGAGAAACCGAAGTAGTTCGCGGAGGAAGGGATGTTCTTGTGCGTTGATAGAGCTTTGTTCGATATAATTGAAGAGTTGAGTTTCGAGGCTTGCGGACTGCACCACTCGGTCCTCAGCCATTTTCGTTGTCTGACAAGATTCGATGGCCATAGAAAGAAGATACGCCGAATAGTCTTATCTTCTGAGAGATCAGCGTAGGCGTTCACACATCTCAGCTTACGCTATCTTTGCCCCTGTTACTGTAAAGATGTTTGCGTATAGCTGAAATTTTAAGTCAACGACATATGAATGGTTGCTCTCTTTAGTTTTTTTTGGTGGTGTTAGTGGAGCAGAGGCTTGTCAGACGAGAACTAGCAATCCTGGGAACCATTTGAGATGCATGCGAATTGCCGCACACTTTGCATGACTTCGTAAACCAATGTGCGTCCCGATTTATGTTTACTTTTGAAAGCAAGTGCGACCATGATGAAAGCGAGCGAAAGATTTCAAGCACGCCTGGCATTTGCTGCCAAAATCTGCCTAGTCCGTCTAGAATTTGGGTCAAGATACTGCTCGTTAGATACGCATGGAGTATGTCAGTTGAGAATCGCTATAACATAAAATACTGCAAGAAAAAAGCACATGTTCGGTCCACATTGAGTGCACATATGACAGAAACTCAAAAATGTCCGCACGCGAGCGATGTGGCTCTGTTATTCGATACCATCAGCTTCAAATGTTGAGCGCTTTTGGTAGCGGACTTTTGTTTCTTTTAGTGGCAGATAGCTGGTTGAAAACAAACAGAAAATGTACAAGAATACTAAATTTTTGAGTCTGTCTCGAAACTGTGAATGTCAAAAAATCACTACGCTCGCATGACTTTATTTCGCAAATCAAAGGCATTACGCATTGCGCGACACCGAAAATAGACAACGGGGGGGTGGCGGCGCACTTCATGGGGCATCTGGGAGTCGGAAAATCTTCGGATGCGGCAGCGGAACATCGTTTGCAACACAACGGAGGCTTCTGAGCTTGCATCTTATGGTCCGTGGTCCGGGAGTTGCGTCTTCGCTGGTCCTCAGAGCGTCGGCGACCTTCGGGATGACATCTCACGCAGCATTCGGCGTCGGATTCCTGGCGTGGGACACCTTGTTGTCAGCGGTGGTGGGACTACGGCTTCCGGGTGTCCCAATTCCCTCTGGAAGCCGGAACACTCACAACTGCCACGGGGTTTGCCATCTGACCAACCAGACACTCAGCGAGCGAGTCTACGCTCGCATACCTTTTTTAAATGTCATTTATTTCATGAAAGCAGCTTGGTGACACGCCGTCACGTTGTAAAGCCACTTCGATGTCATGTTGTTCATAGTCGGCGCTTAATATTTGTCGCGCAAGCAAGGCGAACGCGCGAACCGACAAAGGGTCTGCCTACCACTCAATCGACATGCACTAACCGATCGGAACCCAGGCGGTTGACGTCATCGCCTTCTCGCACTTCTTAGTCACCACCATTTCGTCAGTTCAAACAATTTATTCCAAAGTGACTTGCTGCGCAAACGGATCACTGTCGCTGTCCTACCGGTGCTCCTTATCTTCGTTCCCTTCTTTAGAGCGCTTTTGTGTCAAGACGGCTTCCATCGGGTTCGATTAAGTATATTCGATAGTAGACGTCTACGCCGAGGAACCAGGCTTTTTCATTGCCGTATTTAATATGATAGTATCCCGTGTGTGGCGTCTGCCACCTCCACGTATCTAACTTTGCAAGGGCGGGGCGTTCGCAACCTGCGTAAACTTCTGCCCACTCCGATTCGTCGATCTGTGCATGGCGCAGTGATAATCCGGCAAAATTACACAAAAGCTGACCTGTCTTTCTGAGGAGTACATAATTATCATTGTAAACTCTTGCGAATGCTTCATGAAGAATTCTAATAATTGGCCCTTGCGCCATTGGAAGGTATGAACCACTTGTTGGCCTGCAATTAGAAAGTACTATTTCAGAGTAACGTATACACTCCAAAATTTGAAGCTGCGGTTTTAACGCGGCCCTTTTGTGTTTCCATCACGAAAAAAGTCTTCGCCTGTACAACTTACATGAGTTTGGTCGTCGCTAATGATGTGTGTCGCACTTTTTCGGAAGATCTATACTTAGTCGTGCTAAACGGTGAAACAGTCACACCATAACGAAAACGTAAAGTCGTTCAACATCTATCTAGCCAGCCGCACTAATTTCGCGACTTGATGGCAAAAAAAACGGAGTTAAGTAAAACTGTAAGTGACCGGTGTTTCAAGAAGGGTTTTCATTAATAATAAGAAAATTTTCGTGTATGTTCTATATGTTATAATGAGAGAAACCCGTAAAAATCGAGATAATATTACCTGCTGGAATCGTAAACGCGTGAAGGCTCTCCCGGATATCTGGTAGGTCGTCCGGAAAAACCTCAGCTGGTGGATAGTTTATCATATGCCGGCAAAAGGGATCGTCGTCGGGTCCAGTGAGCGTGCCGCCGTAGTGAACAGGTAAACATGACGGATGGACATGCGCCTTAAGCTCTGCACGCCACTCATCTCCGGTTAATATAATTTTATTCTGTAAAGATAAAAGCGTCATATTCGGCTATTGCGCATACCCTGTATTCCTCTGAGATAAAAGGAGTGCATGCTTTCCAAACGAGATTCATGAACTTCGGACAATTAATAACGACGATCTTATTTATCAGGTCGGGATACTGCTCCAACAGTGTTCCCCACATGATACGATATGGTCCTAAAATGTGATAGTTCAAGCAAAATTGAAACATATACGCGATGAATAATCACATTTTTTTACATGCGTTATCTTTCGGCTATAATCTTGCATGACGGCGCTGAAACGAGAACAACATGCATCGACACCTCCGTTGCCGCGATTCAGTTTCTCGTTCATCGAACACGATCCGCGCTGATTTATTTTTTGCGTTATATGAACTCCGAACTCCAAATTTCGTGCTATCCTAGTAGCGCTAGGGAAAATATGCTCACCTGAGATAACGTTTATGAGAGACGTTTGGAACTGAAGGCCATCCAAATCTACGACCAAAACAGATCCAGACATTTGTCCACTCAACCGCTCTTCCCGATTGATACTCTTCAGTATCCTCTCCATTATTCGAAATCTGCTCAACATAAACGGCGTTGCTCTCACTCCATTCACAAGGCCTTGAATGTCGACTCTTCCAGAAAGGTCAAACAACAACAATTTGTTGTCTCCAGGCTTCACTTTTCCAGCAATGGAAATAGGAGAATAACGATCAGCACGCTCATCAATATTCGAAGATGTGATATCTTCGAGTCCATCGAGATTCATGATTTCACGAACCACCAAATGGCGCTTCAGTTTTGTGGCGGCCATGTCCACATCGTACGAATAGGCGCGAAGCCAACGCAGAAGATTATACGGCGTAGCATACGCGCATCCTCGAGGAACTTCAGCTGCTTCGCGTAGCTTAGCTATGTAAGCCTTGGCTTCGGCGCTAAGATCGGCAGCCGCCGGCGAATTCATGTCCGAGAACCGTTGGTACTGATCACATCCCGCTCGAATATCCTCTTGTTATCGCCCGCAGATCAAACTCTACAGATATAACCCACAAAGGAAGTGTGTCATTATTCGCCTCGCTGAACGAGCCGATTACGATCTTTTGAAAGCAACAATGACGGTTGCCTCCGGTTTTTGAATTTGGTGTCTCTTTAGTATCGACCTTTTTTCATGATTTTGATTCTTTCGTCGACGTATGCAGCAATCTTCATTATCCACTTACGGAGCATACAGCCTTCGCTGTAAGCAAGAGATGATCAAGACGACAAGTGTAACTCACAAAACGATAAACACATGAACTTTCAATTTGCAAGTTAAACGATTACTCTTGGAAGTGGAAAGATGTGCGTGTGGATTAAGGAACTGTGGTTTGAGATCGCCGTGACCATTCCTTCATTTTGCTTTTGAAATGCGGTGTTGTGATGCGCACATAACGATTCTAGCATGCGCCTGCTCAGTGCACTCGCAGTACAAAACTTTCCAAATGCTGATGCATTAATAACGTTGATTGACCATAGCTTGCGCGAATTGGCCTGTCCCGAAGTCAGTAATCACACCTCGTGGTCTCTTATGATCAGGTAATTGAGTATCGCTTTCGACTGTGCTAATTTGCACTACTGAAATCATTGAAAAACGAAAGTCATAATAGGAATTTGTTTATCCGCGTTCCTTTTTCACCATCCGGTTTTTATCGAACAAACCCATTCGCTGATTTCTTATTACAACACAGAGCTTACGCTGAGCTCCGATTTACAAAAACAAAATGCGCGTGCGCTCTATCGGCTGTCCGCAAGATCCCCGCATTTTCCGGACGCGTTTGTGTGCGAGTGATCGAGGGAGTGTGCAGGGTGTCAAGGGTGTTTTCTGGTCTAATCGCTCTTGCACGGGGGAAACACTACAAATCGCGGGGGCGATTTCGGGCCGCTTCCTGCTGATGCTCGCAGCGTTGACTATCGGCTCCCTCCGCAGCATCTCTTAGTGGGTCCGCTCTGCTTCTTGGCCCGGTTTAATCCTCAGCGATCAACGCGGCACGGCATCACCCCTCCAGGGCTATGAGCTATCTCTCTCCCCTCCCTCACTATCCGGCAGTCAGGTAATCGTTTATGTTTTTATTTGCTAAAGCCGTTTGCTTACTTTGTTTATCTAAGACCTAAAAATTCTTTGTAGTTAACCTGGAACCTATTAAAGACAACACTTCTTGCTTGACGCGCGATTCTTAATTTCTGGATTCTTCTCTGCTATCGTTTTTTTTCAGTTCGTTCAGATCGCGAAGCCTGTCCTCGCCCGATTTACGATTTGCAGTTGAAGAAGAATGCTACCCCCGCCAGCGCCCCCACCTCCACCCCCTCTACGCCAATCCGTAAGTTCGTGGTCCAGAAACGTGAAGCCGTCAAACTCTCCGTTTAGCCAACGGTATTGGCGGGTGGCCGGCGGACACCAACCCATAGTAACGGGAACCGATATTCTTCCCCACTACGTGAGTCGGTCGAGCAAAATAACTCTTTGAGGGAAACCATCTACGATCGATGAATGACGTTTAACGGCGAAAAATGAAAACAAAGCCCAGTGACACGATAAGCGAAAATACGTAGAAAGAGCAATCTTTTAATTGCTTGTCAATCTCCGAAAACATTGCATAGGCTGCTAACATGATGTGTTCCTTGTATTTTCAAAATAATGACCATTTTGGGATGTTAATACAATAGAAATTAACCCAGATGATCTGTTTTAAAATCATATATTTAACAGGCGACTAATGTTCAGAATGAATTCATATACCTACGTTTGCACAGTTAACGTTTGGCTGTTCTGCATTGCCAACTGACAACGTCAAGAGCATATAGCAAAAGTTACGCCGTTTACCACAAATGTATGCACAGCTGATAACAATTATTGAGAACTATTCCGACATGCCGATGAGAGTGCTTTAAAGACTTATTTATCGGTGCATAACTCTGACATTAGTCTTTTGCCTTTTGCCCCTAATCCCGATTGCCACCGTTTCAGTTATAGTTAATGATGTCTCTTCGTAGTCAGGAACAAAGGTCGATTTTTCTTCGGAAAAATTTTATACGATTTGAAAACTGTGCTGGGTGTTGTTCACTTCTATTTTCTAAACATATGAGGAAGCAATCTCGTTCAGATACGTCGGAATCCCCTAAACCCATGCTGGACTCTCAGACACTACAGTACGCTGGGTCTCGCCTGCGCAAGACCGAGTACGGTGAACCGTTTCGAAGTGACAAGTCGAGTGTATCCAATGAGCGAATGGGAGGAACGAATCAGCACATGCCTGGACGAGATTGGCAGAACAGCTCGTTCCTTGAAGAGCTGGAATCGTATTCGGCCGGAAAACCGGTTCATGCTACGTCCTCTGGTTCCGGCCACGTTGTGCCGTTCGGTGACTCTCATCGATACGCCAATCCGGTAATAAGTAATAAGCCAACATCTGGTCAAAACTAGTGCTTTCAGGTAAATACCTACAAACCTGCGTCACCCTCTCATTTCCAGTCCTACTCCACCAGCAATACTACGTATGTAACCAATAGTAAAATGGCTTTGAAACCGTCAAACTATTGATGCATTCGTTTTCTTACGATTTGTTCATCTTTTGCCATATCAGCCATATCAGTCGCTTGCCTTCACAAAGCATTTCTTTCACTTCCTTAAACATTCCTTTTGCCTGACTGGATGTTTCCGACGGTCAGTGCTGATCGAATTTGAAAAATGGAAACCAATTTCGAGAAGATTATCTTGTGCACGACGGAATTGTTTTCACGAAGTAATTGTTTTCTCATTTTCTAAAATTTGTTTGTTGTCTTCAACTGAATACGAAAATAACATTCGCACGATCTTCCCAAATGCCAAAAATTTGACGCAAATCATTGCAAATTTCATTTTCAAAAGAAAACATACTTTTGCATGCAAGACAGCAAACCAAAACAGGACCGATTCAGGCTGCCGTGCACCTGTTCTTACTAGCCCTCAATTGAATCATTTAAGGGTTGGAACCTTGACAATCAAGGTATTCTGGGATGAATTTGCTTCCTATCCGAGGTATAATTTCGCTTTAGAATCACCGCCTTTAAAAAAGGCAATGATGAACAAACGCCCTCATTTTTTCTGTGGTATGGCAATTTTTATCTTCCCTGATATTCTTAATCACAAACGAAAAAATCGACTTTAATAAACCCGGCACCGAGTCATAAATCTTGCGCGCGCTCCAATCCCCAGAAGGGATTCGGCTGGATGCTTCCAGGGATGCGTTTGAGCTAGGCGGCAGGACGTGCAATTAGAGCCGAATTCGCACTCCATCGCTCCCGTTATTATTCTCCATAAATACATAATCGTTCACAGCGGCGAACGAGAGCACTGTCCCAAAAGTCACTGAAAAAAACCGGTAAATGTGCATTTGCTGTGCTGGAAACTAAATCACCTTTCTACTGACTGCACCTAAATAGTGAAACATTGCAGTCAGTCGTGTGAATAATGGGATTTTTGATGTTGCAAAGTTTCAGACACCCGTAATATTTTTTTTCGTTACGAAAATATGAAATGAAAAATAAAAAAATCGCAAGTAGAAATCTTAGCATACGCAAAACGAAATCTTAGCATACGCAAAACTGTCACAAGATACAATCTTCCCAAAAGACCATAATTCGTATCGCATAGAGATATTTTCAGCACCGAGAGGTTGGCCGACCCTAGATCTTATATTAGACACTTTGCGACTACGACTCCAGCTTACGACTCCGCTACTATACTTAACCAATCCGACTCATCTTTTTCCTCTCAACAGCAGAAACGTGCCGCTTCGCAGCCTCGTTCCTATGTGCACGAGCTTCGAGACTCAAGTAATTAAATAAAACAAAAAGATGTTTCACCATTGCTGCCTTTTGGCAGGCCTTACGCAGACACAACGCTACGCTAATCAATTCCAAGAGTCCGTTTTAAGCGAGAAGGAACCTCCAAGTGGATCGCTTGATCGTCTTCGACAGGTACGCTTATTGTTGACTCGTCTAAGTCTGCGGAGTCAGTTCTCGGTCAAATTTCAATCGACTAATTCTAACCATGTGCAGGTCGCAGGGTTCTTGTGACGTGATCGTTAAATTTGAAGCAATGTGTCTGTTACTTCTAGCTTTCCCAACTGGGAACATCATTATCCCTAATCTCGTGCCCATTGCTGCAACTCCATCACACATGCCGCTATCATTGCAACAATCAAATTTCACGCTGACGTCAATGACGGAAAAACAGCGAAAATCAGAGAGTCAATCAAGCTCTGTAGCGTATTGTGTACTTCTGATTTTTTCGTAGAAAAGAAAATCAAATTCCCCAATCGCATAATCGTGTAATATATTCTCAAATACTTCAGCCGAACCGGTTTGTGATTGTTTCCTTTTTTCAGCTCAAAGACCAAGAAGATCGTAAGAACGACCATCTAAGTTCCCTTATTCGCAACATGGAATACAGCATGCGGTCAGGACGTGGTGCCGCCGGTGATAGTGAGTTTTGCATTCAACGCTAAACGGCCATGGAGTATTCTCAACGTGCGCCCACAAAATGCTGTTGTGCTGATTTGCTGGGCGGTCCGCCTCTCTTCGGAAGAAAGGGGCGTAGTGAAAGTGGGTGCTCTAAGGGGGCGAAAAGATTGCGATTGCCGGGAGGGAAAAAAGAGTAGGGGGAAAATATTAGCAAATCTATCAGCTGTTAAACATAACAATAGAGATGCTCCACTAGCGAGAAGCAAGCACAAACCAGCGGCACTAGCTAAAGAAGCACGCAACACACGCCTCCCTCGGCCCCTCCGGTTGGTTGCCTGCACGCGTTGCGTTCGCGCGCGTCGAGATGAGAGCTAGAGAGCAACATTGCGACGTTCGACGCAGTGACACGACTGCTACTTGGTGGTCGTCGCCTCTCAGCCGCTTCGTCTTCGTTTGTTGTTGTCCCTAATGTCCTCAACGGATCACGGTTAGTGAAATATTTGAGCTCTCCGGAGATATATTACATCAAACCTTTTTCGTTAACATCGTTTCAAGGCAACAACTCCCTTTCATTTACCGAGTTGAACATAAGGGGTTCAGGGTACGGAAGTAGAATGACTTCACGAATTTGAATACAGTGTACCTTGCAATAAAATTTGACATTACCACTTCAGACATCTGCAGTCGGTGTGAAGGCAATATTGACGGAAAGAATCCCGGTTGTACAGCGCTTGACCGGACCTTCCACGTAAGTTGTTTCACCTGCGAGCAATGTGGAGGCAGCCTTGCCGGTGGTTCTTTCTACAATGTCAACGGAAAAGCGATCTGCGAAAAGGACTATGAGGTTTGTTGTTTACTCAGCCCACCCTCACACATTAAAGACTCCTTCAGCAATCACTAGAACGTTGTGCCAAATGCGGCAAATCGATCAGTGACAAGCTTCTTCGTGCATCGGGAAACGCATACCACCCTGCTTGTTTCACCTGTACGAGTTGTCTAAAATGTCTCGATGGTGTGGCGTTCACACTCAACTCACAAAACGAAGTTCACTGTGTTGACTGTTTCCACGAGTAAGTCTTATTAAAGAAAAACAACGCTGAAAGCGAGACATGATTCTAGCAAATATGCTCCCCGATGTGCCATCTGCAGCCGCCCAATCATTCCTGAAGCAGGCGAGAAAGACTCGGTTCGCGTAATTGCCATGGATAAAAGCTTCCACGTGAACTGCTACCGTTGTGAAGATTGTGGTCTTCAGCTCAGCTCACAAGTTGAAGGTCACGGCTGCTACCCGCTTGATCAACATCTTTACTGCAAGAACTGCAATAGCAAACGTTTAACTGCAATCGCCCAAAGCGCCCGCTGATTCTGCACGCCAGAGTTCAACATGCTTCTGCTTTTAATCCCTACGACTTTCGAACAGATTTTGTTTCATTTCCCTCGTTCCCATCCCCAATTTTATCCATGATGAGTCGCTTTTGTCAACAATAATATTTTTTCGTTTGTATGTGCTGGAGAATATAAAATTTTATTCTATGCAATGGTTCATTTTAGTCGGGCAACAGGTCATAAGGATCTAGAAGACAGCTACCAAAGCGTGCTTTTAGCGCTCGTTTTTCAAAATCTCGTTTGCAACTGTCGACCAACACTTGGAAGTAAATAAAAATTAACGAGGCCGTTTCGCTGTCATTGATTCAGTGTCTGATGCTATGAAGTACGTCGAATTAGTATGGAAGCGAACTGACAACTGACAGCGTCTTTCACGACGACAAAAAGAATGGAAACGGCGATTTCTCCCAAATGGTCAAAAAGCGCCACAAAGCGTGTGTGAGCATTGCTAGACATAAGTGCAATGTGTTGGAGAGGCGAATGGGGTGACATATGATCGATTATGTGGAGCGAAGGATAGACTGATTAATCTGCAGAATAGTCTGATAATTTTAGGATATAAAAGAGGGTTGACGGTTTACATATCAACGACGATGCTTGTTTTCAAAAACGGAAAACTATTCCAGGCTTTACAACCCACACCTTGACGCGAAAGCGTTTTATATGCAATCACCACAAACATTCCTTAGTTTTATTCAATTTCCCTGAATCACTGTCTTCGCCCCTATGCTCAAGAAAATAGGGACAAATAGTAAACAGCTTGACTTCGCGGTTGAAAGTTGAACCTACTATATGTTATAAACGCAGCTGCGCGCGATTTAGAGCCGTTTTTGGTGGTACACCGACCAACATCCAGGCTTGGCTTAGGCTTATGACTAGATTTATTTTTTAAATACATTTTAAATTGGTGAAATAGATTTTTAAATATGTTTTTAAATAGATTCATTTTTTATTTTAATTTTAAACATAAGCAAGGTAGACGTGTCCCGGTGATCATGATAATCAAGAGGACGAACCGCTGTTCTTGACGTTGTTCGAGAAACACTTTGACAAGCGTGTTTCGCTCGCCTCATACTTCCCCGTGCCCCCACAGGCGAATCGTGTCGAGAGCCAACAACTGCCTGCTAATCCAAATTTTGAACTTGTTTGGTTGATATCCCGCTAACTAAGATGAATTTCAAAATCCGCCGAGTACAAACGATAGATAAATTACTCAGCTTTCGGATGATACCAAAATATTCTACGATGGCAAAAACCCCGGAGAGTTAGAAGCAGTCGGAACTTTTCGGTTCGACAAACGAATAGCGAATAGCCGAAATGCCTATACAACCCCATAGTAAGCGCACCCGATATGCCGAAAACGCAGTTCCCTTGTCCCGGGATAGCCCGTTTCCCGGTGTGGTGTGCACCTCTGGACAAGTGCGTAGGTGCGTTCGACGCTCCAGAGGGTGGACTATCGTTTGCATATGTCCATTTTGAGTTAGGTCCAGACCATAGCCCGGTATACCATATAATCTTGTCCAATTGTGCTCTAGACACATGGGAGGTGTCAATCGACTACTTAGACGATCGGCTGAAATATGAGGTCATGCGCGCACCGATTCTGTTACACCATGAGGAGATACTGCGGTTAGGCCTGGCTACGTCATGTCTCCGGTACAGGGGAGATGTCATTAGATGCGCTCCGCTCTGACATTCAGGATGCATCTATCAGCGCATACATAGCTCAATACCATGCACTCTAACGGGGGCTATCACCGGCTGAGCCGAACTACCGTACCCGAGCGCTGCTGCGTTTTCGTACAGTATCCCAGTCGCGGCGAGAGTCTGCCTGTGTAGTGCGTGCTTGGCTACGGTAGGGTACGGTAGCTCGGCTCAGTCGGTTACAGCCCCCGTTGGAGTACGTGGTATTGAGCTCCGTGTGCGCTGATATATGCATCCTACACGCCAGAGCCGCGCACACCTGACGATACCTCCTATGTACCATAGACATGACGTAGGCACGCCTAAGCGCAGTATCTCCTCTTGATGTTGCAGAGTTGTTGCGCGCGCGACCTCATATTGCAGCCGGTTGTCTAAGTAGTCATACCCATCGTTCCGATGGCCAGATCTTTCTGTGGTGTTGCGCTGTAGGCGCATGGCACACTCAACCTAAAGGTCAATTTGAAGATTTTGTAAGCAAGCACAAGAACGATTTGACTGAGGAAGACAGCAGGTATAGCACGATTAAATTATAATTTCTAATTCTGATATTACTAAAATTCCATTAAACTTCCGTGTTATAAATTAATCTTGCAACACGTGATGCATTCTTTTAATAATAATCCAGGGGGGACGCCTGAAATCCCAGGGGGGACGCCTGAAATCCCAGGGGGACGCCTGAAATCCCAGGGGGGACGCCTGAAATCCCAGGGGGGACGCCTGAAATTCAAGGGGGGATGCCTGAAATCCCAGGGGGACGCCTGAAATCCCAGAGGGGACGCCTCAAATCCCAGGGGAACGCCTGAAATCCCAAGGGGGACGCGATCGATTTTCGAATCCCTGGCCAATTCTTGCACGGTTTTATCTGGATTGGTTTCCGGTTCCGAACTTGTCTAGTTTCCAAACCTTGGGCGTTTTTGCCTTAAGTCTTCTTCAGCTTCATTGATGGCCCTTGTCCCCTCCCGTCCCTTGGAAGTGTTTGATGACTCGGTAGAGATGCATTCGATGGAGTTTGAGCACCTTAGAGATCTTAGAAATCAACGAACCCCGTTTAGGCATTGCGACTGAATTCTTTTGAATTTCAAAAGAAAAAAAAAATTGTTACTGAATTCTTGAAAATTGTTTCTTCTGAAAACTAACAAAAACTGCCCGAGCAAATAGCTACACACAATCCCAATATAGTGAGGAATACCAATATCACAAAAAAAGAAAACAAGAATCAAAAAATTATAATCTTTGAACGTGTAACAGTATTTATGGATCATCCTGTATAAGGCAATGCTAGCATCCCGTGAGACATAGAGGTAGCAGAGCGATGTGATCTCAATTGTCTGTGTTGCTCATTGCGAATGCGTTTCATTTGCAAGCAGTGGGTGTTGTGTTCGGTCCCCGTTTGGGTCCTTATCTTGTGCAGTATGCGTGAAATTTTATATAAGAAACAGTTGCAGTTAACCAACAAGCTCAAGATCGTCGGGAGAAAACGACACATGATCCCTGAGGAACTGATCCTCTTCAGAGCGCAGTTCATCACCCAGCTTTTGCAACGCCAATAGAATTTCGTACTTTCGCTCCTTGTAAACGTCTTCGTCCACGCGCTTTAGACGGAAGTCTGACTCGAGGTTCTCCAACTTCAATCGCAAAACTGGAGGCTCTTTCTTCACAAAAAGCATGATGATCTCGGGGGTTTTGAACGCTTGACTTACAGCTGCGCGAATCGCCTAAAAATGCTGTTAAAGTGAAAAATTAGTTGTCAGCTAACCAAACGAGTTGTGGTAATTTGGTCAAACACCGACATGTCGCCACTCTGGATACGTTCGAGTGTCATGCTGAGATCCTAAAAATAGGTTAACACGATATAGCCAAACGTTGAAAAGCTGATATTAAATATGTGCGTATCATAGTCGCATTTTGTTGTTTACGTGTCGCTTTGTTTGCGCCATATGAGGAACGCGGCGCACGCAATTCTATGCAGCGATTTAAAGCGTATTTCATTTTTTTTTTTCATTTCAGCATACCCACATCCGCGTATGATAAATTTCGTCAACCGTGTTGACTTTTTTGTAGCACATTCACGCATCCGCGTTTTGAGTACAATCCTTCACCTGCAACCTTAAGAAAGTACGAGAATAGTTTGTACTGAGCTGAAGTCTAAATGCTTGTTCTTAAGTTTGTTATGCTGATTATACGTTTACGTCCGTTTGGAACAGAAAGAAACGCTTAACCCGCAGTGCACACATACAAAATAGCGGAGTGAAACAACATGCCTTTAGCTGATCAATCGTGTCCGTCCTCATTTCCCTGTAGTCCTCCTCATTCATCGATGCTCTGAAAACACATTTAACTCCATCAATTCGGCGTCCGACACGGCGTCACCTCTTACTTTTCAATCTCAATATCTCGTAGCTGCCGTGCAAGCCTGTCAAGCTGTTCATGTACATTGCTAATAAGTCTCTGATTTTCCATTATAGCCTGTTCGCATCTAAAAAACAACAGCGTCTCATGGATTGGACAAAATAACGAGAGAGTTTCTTCGAATATTTGTAGGAAAATTCAGACGTTCAGTTTATGGTAGACACAATGATCGCGAAGGTCATTGTTCGTCTCACGAATTCACACTCTGTTACAGTCGCCAACATTTTTCTATAACTTTTCAATTATCAAAATCACGCAACAAAGTGGCGTGACAAGAAAGAAGCAAGTAATACCATTTGTACTGCTCCCTGTAGTGGTTGGTTTTCCAGAAATCGGTATAGTAAGGCACGTGTTCGGGAACTTATTTACGGAAAAATGTGTTTAGTACTCTACATTACCTTTATACACGAAATTAGTTCTTTTAATTATATATATTACAGTTAAGTGGTTTCATCACCGTCGCGTGATTTCGATCTTCGAGCATAGCAAGTGACGTTAAAATGCGAAGCAGAATTTCGCAGACAACACAACTGATACTACAATAAACATGATTGCCGCTGCTGTGTACTTAATAACATCTGTAAAAATAATTTTGTTTCATTAATTTTTTACCGCTTCCATTACCGAAATTTACAAAGCACTCTTCATGGATTGAAGTGCGGGGCAATGGAGCTTCCGTGTCGATATCTCCCGTTTGAATGCGTTCACTTATAACGTCCATATTATAATATTCGATTTCGAGGTCTGCTCGTCGCTTTCGCCGCTTCAGGGCTGAGCATTCCGGCCTCTCGCACTCATCTCGAGCTTTGTCTTTGAGCCAAATTTGGATCTATTTTATGGGATGCACTTTGTGGATGGAAAACTTAAGTGGTGCTTACTTGGCATTGGAAGAACAGCTCCGAGCGGTCTGCGTACTTATAGACGTGCGACTCTTGACCAGCCATCAAATCAGTGGGGTATTCGAGATTGTTCAAAAGGAATTTATCTTTTGCACAACCATTGTCGTCCAGGAGCTGCACAGCATCTCCCTTTCCATCGTCAACAACGCATGAATGTACTTTCATACAAAAGTTCCCCTCTAAATAGCATTGTGATAGAGCGCTCTAAGTTTTTGCTGAGCATGCTCGAAAGGGACATAGCTCACAATGTGTTTTATCATCATCACCTAACACATGATCGAATGTTCCTTTGCCTAAAAGTCTGGATACCTTTAAAAATGTACCCGCAAATGATTGTTTTGTCGATCACTTGGAAATAAAGATATTCTTGCAAAACTGTAAACGCAGCATACCAGTCTCACTGTCGCATGTCCACTTGTGGTAAACTTGCATACCGATAAGTGCAAATTTGACTGGTTCGCCATGTGGGCCACCCTCGAGAATCTCATATCGGCACATAGGCATCGGAACTGCGATCGTTTTGAAAGCTGTTGTGAGTTCTGAAACTTCGAGTTGCGTAGACACTGTCTTATCGGCCTCCATGTAGAAGCATTGGATTCGATAGGCGCGATCGACCTTCGTAATGAATTGTGGGTGGAAGGTGATAATTACTGTCGTGGAAATGAAGATTCCCCGTGGATTGAGCGATCGAGTCCGAGCAACGCCACAGGTTTCAAAGGGCAACGTGATTTGTCCGACTTGCTTCCCGTTTTCGTCGGACCTTAAATACATCGAAATGCAGAGGGCAGAGTCGTTTAGTATATGGCTATTCCGCATGTAATTCTTAGCGGTATGAACTTCATAGTGCATTTCGACATTAGCAGGAACTAAAGCCCACATACCTACAGCCGGCTTCGTCATATCTTCCTTTTACGAACACATGTCCATCGAAGCGATTCCTAGTATTGAAGACGACTGAAATCGACATCGGTCCACATTCGATCTCTGGTTCGCCCTCAACTCCATTGTCAATGGGAATGGCTACCATCACTGGCAGGACCGCCAGTAAGAAGGCAACCGCGATGTCCATCATTGCACACAATTGAGATTGAAGAAGCCAGGGGATTTGAGGATCTCGTCCTACGCCATCCCGGGACTGCGCGAGATCAGCCAACGCCGCCGGTTGCTTATCGTTCGATCGGATCGGTGGGCGGATTTCGCTTCATCAGAATCCCGCCGATTCATGAAATGCGCGGGGAGGTTTAAGAGAAAAACATATTGAGATGGTAATCATGTGAAAACAAATACAAAGAGGGCGCAGTCCGTGTGACCCTTGGTTGCAAAAAATGGAACGTACCATGGCGACACGAGCCACACGACGTGTGCACGACGCGAGAATTTGATACATCTCTCGTCAACGGAAATGTGAAGAAATCTTCTCGATGCGGGCTAAGATGTTGCATAAGAACGTACCCTATGCGATAAAGTTGAAGAAATCTTGCCACAAGCACACAAGTGTGCGTGAAAATACACATACTACTAAAACTGACGCATAATGACAAACAGTCAGCTAATGAGATGGCAACCAAAGATAACGGGAAACAACCTGTTAATGAGATACGGATCTTCCAAACTGACAGGATATGATACCCTTATTTTCCTACCGCTTTCTTTGTGCGTCATCGATCACTGAGGATGTTCCATTCATGTTGAAAACAAAGCCTTCTGCACATCTCCTTAATAGAGCATTCAAGTCGTTAGTAATAACAGTTGCAATTCGTTGCGTAATCGTTGTTTAATCAGGCCACACAGTACGAATCCGTGATAGATTTTCTGATCTGTTCGTCGTTTCAATATGTGAAACATAGCATTAAAGCGCGCTTAGTATAGCATTAATTACGAGTTTACGAGTTTACGAGTTTACGAGTTTTTACGAGTTTATCTTCTCGTATCGAAGGCTTACACCTTGCGAGACGTCATATATGCACAAAAAGGCACTAATCACACCGTATTGTCGCTGATTTTCCTCTGGCTTCGGCTGGAGATGGCATCCGAGAAGAACGATCAGTGGTCCCATTAGTATGCGCGGGCGTTGAAGTGGCGAAGAGGTTGAATCAAGTCGCAGCGGACGGAGCGGGATCCCATCTTCAGCTGGCAGCGCAGACGTCGGAGTTGCAACGCTTCTTCGGCTTCTCTGGCGGCGCGGGTGGAGTCGGGCGGTTGTGACGGTCTTCTTGGCAAGACGGTGGAACTACGGCTTCCTGGTGTTCCAGGCCTTCTGGGAGCCGGGGTGATCATTGCGTCCGCAATGACGATCGAGAACGACCTCTCACTCAACTCATTCGGCTCAGACAGCCTCAGAGAGAGAGCGAGTGGACGACCCGACCGATCGTTGGGGACACAAATGAAAGACCATAGCATTAATAGAAAACTTAAAAAATAAACGTTCTGTTAATGCGGATGTGCTCCATTAAAATGTACCAAAAACAAGCATTCACTATGTTCGTAATGTTTACTGATAGGAACTGTTTCCTATACTTATTACTCTTCTTGTGCTACTCGTTGTCTGTTATTGGATCTTCGCGGTCTATAAATATCAGAGGTAGTCGACTCCCGATGAATTCAATAAGCGATAGGTTGTCAGCAGAATTACTGAAAGCTGAGCACCGCATATTGGACGAGCTAGGGATTCAACTGCTGCCGACAAAATATGCTCAGTAACCCCAAATAATACCATAAAAGAACGTCTAATCTTTGGTCGCACACTTGCCACATCACAGCACGCAAACCTGCTGTGAAATTGTGTTCCCACAGAGGAGACCGTCGAGCCGCTGTGGCGATTGCCTTCTGTTGTCACGCCGACTGTACGTCGTTCGCTTTCAGTTCATGATGATGGGACCAGGACCTCGGAGTCCATCAGTTGATGTCTTCATTTCTCTTGAGAAACTTATTTACAACCCTGGCGATCTTCTCAGTGGAACCGTAGAGCTTGATCTTAAACGCAAGTTGGTTTGCGATTTGATAACGATCAGATTATTTGGCAGTGCACGAGTTTTCTTTATGGAAATCAAGGTTTACTAACCTACAAGTGCTAAACATAAGCAGTAAGTTTAGACAGAGCAGGGTCAACTTAGCAAAACTACTGGAAATGAACAAGAGAAAGTGCTTATTGACGTGAAAGCAGATATATGGCAAACAAGTGATGAGACAGATCCAACTAGAGAGTTGTCGGTACGAATATGAATGATTTTCACTGACGGTTCCGACGTGTAAACAGATCGATGAAATCGTGCGCCTATCATCATCAACAAGCATTAAACCAAGACGCATAATTCCCTCTACACTTCCGGGACTGGAGTCTGGAAGATATAAGTTTCCTTTCTCATTTCAACTTCCTGAAGGAGGACTGGAAACGTCATTCGACGCAGAACATTCAGCGGGTTGCGTACGGTATTTTCTTCAGGTTTGTTCAGATTTGTTTATCCCCGACTGCGTTTACATGTAAGCTTGTCGCGGAAATAAATTTAGTGGTCATTCACGGACAGTCTCAAACAAGTGCAAGCATTAAAATCTGTGCTCTAGATGGACGCCAATCGGAATGGAATCACCGGACTCCGCAAGAAGTTACTCTTCCCCATCGTCCGACCGTCTAACTTGTCTAACAAGAAAGCTGCTCTTGGTCACTGTGAAGAAGAGAAAACATACAAGAGCAAAAAGTAAGAACCGAATTAACCTGCTAATATGAAACAATTAAATGTTTACAGGGGCGATGTACACATTAAGATCACACTGCCGAGAGTTTATTTCGTTCCCGGTGAACCAGTTAATGGGGAAATTACAATTAAAAATTCGTTGGTTTCCTTTTTAATATTACGAGAAGGCATATACTTGCTTTCAGAACAGACAAATCGATCAAGCATTCTCGTCTGTCGCTCGTTCAACGAGCATTTTGCTATGCCACCTATCCCAATGTCAAAATCAAGGAAACCTTTTTCGAAACTGCAGGCTAGTTCAGAGTTTGAAGGCGTATTTGCACTTTCAAGTTGCTTAGGAATGGGCCTCCCAATTCATAAAATCACCGCTGGCGACAGCTATACCTATCCAATTCAATTCTACATTTCAGCGTTAGCGCCAACGTTTGAAATGATTGGAATTCTGAGTGTTGATTATTTTTTAAAGCTCAACGTAGGTTTTCTACGTCACTGTCCAGAGAAGTCGGTTATTCCTACGATCAAGGTGACTGTGTTACTGTCGACACAGCATATATGTATTAGATATAGGCACCTATTGTCATCGGAACTCACTCGCCGTACAACAGCAAAGATTATGCTGGAACGAGTGGCAACGATGATGCGCTACCAGGTTATTCTGAAATGCCGTCAGTGTTTGACGCTCCACCGCCATATTCCGTCTGCACAAGTGACGCGGGACTAACGAAATTACCAGGAACCGACAATGACGGCTTAGCCGGTTATTCTCCACTGTACTATCAGCTAGGAAGTGATGGTGACCAAGTTTTGAGAAAAAGAGTATAATTGTAGCTTACTATTGCGAATTAAAAAAAAGGATTTGCTGCTATGAGAAATGATTTCCTTCTTCATTTATGCCGATGGTCAGATCTCCCAGATCGGTTTCTCTAAAATTTTGCGAGTAAGTTGAGAAAGCGGTAGTTCTTGAAGCGGCACACACTGGTTGTCTCGGCTCCGAGAAGACCTGGAATATCAGGGAGCTTCCATCTTCTCGCCGCCATGAGAATATCAGATTCCGCTCCGTCCTCTGTGTCTTACCGCGGCGCTTCATCATAGGATTCAATCACTTCGGGACCGCTGATCTTTTCTAGACGAGGCCAGAAGAAAATCAAAGTCAACAGTGTAATTTTGTCCTTCTTGTGTGCATATGATACGTGTCGCAAAGTGTAAGCCTTTGCTACGTGAACATAAACACGCATAAAATCTCATAACTCGAAAATAATTTTCAGACAAGCTATAATGCATTATGCGGGGTTTTAAACGAGAAACAAGCAGTTTGGAATATAACTATTGCAAAATTGATGGTTGTTGGCTTTGATGGCTTTATTGATATCAATGGAAAAACATATCAAAGGTCGTAACTTCTGGTTACAATATTACCCTACACTGGAACAGAAGGCTGTGCATAGTGATCAATATGTGTACTCAGCTTTAAAATTCTTTGCCATGACTCCGTGCTGATTGTTGGCAACGCAAGCATAAACTCCTTGGTCACCCATCGTCGCAGGGTCTACTTCTAGTTTACTCCAAAGCTTCAGTTCTCCGATGGGTTTCTCGTAATACTGAACTCTTATTTTCCATTAAACTCTCGGGATTCACTTACATGAACGTTGTTTTTTGGATGCATTTCGGCTCCTTCTTTGTACCACTTAATCATAGGACGTGGATCTCCTTCGGCTGTGCAAATTAGAACCAGCTTATAACCCAGACGAAAAATTTGGCTGAAGTGTGAGCCAGTTACGATGTGCGCACTCTGCAAGTCCATTAGGTGAGTCTATCAAAATCATCAAACTACTCTGTTATCAGCAAGATGTGTTGGTATCAGGGAAAATTCGGCAACCTGGGCAAACTGCAAGTTGGTCTTACCCTTGCCCTTTCCACCACGTCGTCCTCCACGCGCATCAACACTTGGAATCAGTAGAATAATAAGAATAATTATGAAGCACCTCCAAAACATTTCGATTACGAAACGTTTCTTTCAGATATGACCAATATCGATTAGCGCCCATAACACTTAGGACGGATAGAGCTGAACAGCTGCTACTTCTGGGAGCTTGGTCCACAATGGAAAATTGTTTAAAGGGTTTTTGATATGCACCGTATGGAAAATACTTTAGTTACTTTTTACTACTGTTCTACCCTCTTGCAGACTGAGGAAAACTGATTTTGTAAATAAAAACGGCGAACCTCTGCTTTTGAGAAAACATAAAGAAACAGCCTTAGAAATAGCCTTTCTCATCACAAAAATCGACCCCAGTGTCACCAACGTAAATTTCCAAGCAGCGATAGTGCTTGCGTTCCGCATTGTTATGTTTGTTGCCAATATAAGGGCATCCTTACTGTAGTGCAGTTGAACCATGAATACGTCATAATCCGATCCCAAGTGATTATCAAATGTTAATAAATGTTGCTGTGCACTTTTGCAAACCAGCACCTGAATAGTATACGAATGCTTTCTGATCAGCTTTACATGGTGTCTCTTATGCTGGCCGTTGGTCCTTCTGAGCTTTGATGTATCATTTTTCGTTACTGCAGTCCTTCCACCTCCGTCCACCACACTCATTTCACAGCATATATTACCCGTGCAGTGAGCCTTTGCCTCAAACAGCTATTACTTGTAAGACATAAATTCAAATGCCTAACTTGAGTGTGCATTTTTTGAACTTACTGCCGCCGTACTGCAGAGAACGAGCTGACAAGAAGCATGCACCGCACGAAGGCGATCGCGCGCTACGCTCGCACCTTCGTTGCGACGAAAGAACGAGCTATGTATGCGCGCGAGCGAACAAGCGGACAGCGTTGCGGAGCGGCGTGGCCTGCCGGCCGCCGCCGCCTTCGTGGACACCAACCAAACGACAAGCAGAACTAAGCAGGCAATCGAGAGGCGAGCGACCGAGGCACCGAGCGCGCGCACTGTTCGAAATATGACAGCGACCAACGCTCGTACTCTTTTCTACAGCGGTCGCCCGCGCCATCGTCAGTTTCATAACGCAGCGATCGACATAGAGCAGCATCGATGACAGGCCTCAGCAGTGGCGCGGCAACGCCGTTCAGCAAACATCTCCAAATTTTAGATAAGTCGGTTTGACTATTTTCTTGTTTCCCTTTTTTTTCTGCATATTGCGTGTATGTGAACGGTATAATCAAGATTGTCGGCAGTTCAAAAAATTCAGGCACCTTTGTTGCTTCTTCCGAAAAATTACGTTTGATTTTGTCGATTTTGCATTACGAAATTTTCATCCTGGCACAAGTTACGTATAGTCCACAAATTCCATGCTTTCATGTCTCTGAATTGCTTGCATTGTATAAAACTATGTCTTTGTCGTGACTCACCACTGTTTATCAGCCCTGTTCGCGCGAACTTCGCTATTTATGATACGCATTGCATACAACTTTCCTCTCTGCAAATTTGAGCAAAAATTCAGCTTAAGCGAAAGCACTGTGCGTCGACTAAAAGGGCGCTTCTTGTTTCTTACGATGCGTCACATGTCAGTCGATAGAATATCACACAAAGCCACCACGGTCGAGACAACAACTTTATATTCACATATCTTTGTTAACTTCTTACCAGAAAGTTTGCTGCTGCTTCCGATACCGTTCTAAGCTGTCATGAAAGTATACTAAGAATGGGGCCGACAGTAATTCACATTGGTTATAGAGCTTTGGCTTATTTGGCTATTCCCCTCATTTAACTGACTCATTTAGTTGTTTTGTTTGGAATTTAGTTTATTGGTTAGCTTAGCCGCAATGCTGATATGATTGTGCGCTGCACTGCGATAGTGACCAATTGACATTACTCATTTATATTACTGACCTGCGGGCCGCGATGACTCATATTGTCGTGGAAGAGGTTCTCCTTCTATGCTTCACATTCACAGCTTGTTTCAGGTGAGTGATGCAGACCATCAAGTGCGTTGTGGTCGGCGACGGAGCAGTCGGTAAAACTTGCCTTCTGATTTCCTACACCACCAACAAATTTCCCAGCGAATATGTTCCTACGGTTTTCGATAATTACGCTGTAAGTTTTGTTAAAGAAGAATGTGATTGAATGCGGATCTCTTAGGTTACTGTCATGATTGGTGGTGAGCCGTATACATTGGGATTATTTGATACGGCCGGACAGGAGGACTACGACAGGCTGCGCCCGCTCTCGTACCCCCAAACTGATGTCTTCCTGGTGTGCTTCTCCGTGGTTGCCCCAGCTTCCTTTGAGAACGTCAAGGAGAAGGTAAGCCAACTCAAATGTGCTACTATGTTGTAAGCGAGCTGTTTGCAGTGGGTACCCGAAATCGCACACCACTGTTCGAAAACACCTTTCCTCCTTGTTGGTACACAAATCGATCTCCGTGAGGATCCGTCAATGCAGGAGAAGTTAGCCAAAAACAAGCAGAAACCTATTTCGTTCGAAGTTGGAGAGAAGTTAGCCAAGGAGCTCAAAGCTGTTAAGTATGTCGAATGCTCTGCGTTGACTCAGGTCGGTAGATCAGGGTGTACATTTTGCTATTTATATTGACTTGTTCCAGAAGGGTTTAAAAAACGTGTTTGATGAAGCTATTCTTGCCGCGCTTGAACCGCCTGCACAAGAAAAGAAGCGAAGATGCGAGATCCTGTAAACACAACGCTCGATTTACTGTCAGCAACGAAAATGCTTAAATTTTTTGGTATATTTTATTAATTTCGTTGGTAATTTATTGTGAAAGTAATAAACTCTTAACAAAGATCGACGATGTCACATGTACTGGCAATATGCTTCAGGCAATTCAAGCGGTGACGATTGTTTTCATACGAACAAAGAACGTATTGACTTCGGGGTAATCGTGTCGTTGAGGTGTTTCGTAGTATATCTGAGAGCGTTCAGTAGATTTTCTCTCTACAAATGACACTGATTTTTGATGTGACTAGTTTCACCGTTACCTCGGCTTCCGGTGCGTCTGCTCTGATCAACTCCACGACTGACTTCATTCCGATTGGGGAGTCGGCACGAAACGCTCCTCCGTCGTCTATATGATCGAATAGTATGACAGCGCCAACCATTACCCGAAGCCAGAAAAGTCGCGACTTCTCGCATAGGCGCCTCCAATTCTCTTCGCGCTCGACCATTAATCTACACACCTGCATCGAAAAAAATGAGAAGGGACCGGAAGCAAATAAAAGCGCACGTGTACGACTGTTGCCAGAGTGTCCGTCGTGTTGGAAACTGGGAGATCAGGATGTGTCTGCACGAATGCGATAACGGAGGAAGTGATTGAGCATAGCATAGGGGTAGATTTGGCGATGAAGAGCGACATAATATTGGTCGTTTCCAGCGAAATCATATCCGAATCGAGTGGCTGAGCTGACCGTGAAACAACACGTCTGTAGTAGCTGAAGTCGTTCTGAAGCGAAGGCGTCTTCATTTTGACGGAATCGAACTGCAGCGAGAAGTCAATGAGTCGGGCAAGTTGCTTGCACAACGCTTGACAGGAGTCGATTTGTTCGGCTGGGGGCAAAGGACCGGAGCAAAGCTCCCACAATAGCAGGGGCACTGACTGTTCAATCCTCTGAGAGAGAGTGTAGTAGCTGTGGAGACGCCCAACACATTCCTTGACTATAGCAAAATACTTCTCTTGGAGCCCTTGATCATTTGGATTCTGAATAGAGAGGCGAATCTCAGTTGATGCGCCGGCTTGGTAGTTGTTCAGGTCTTCGAGCGCTTCTTCGGCATTTTTGAGCAGCTGAAACAAGCTAGTGCAAATTATTTGCTACAACGCGGCATTTAGATAATACCGCCAGAAACGAAAGCAAATGCGAGGAACATCTTCACAACAAAACAAAAAAAAAACTTCAGTATGGCTTCCAATTGTAACTCGAACTTTAAAAACAAATATGTATGTAAGCCTAGGAATTACTGTTCGAAGCATCAACTAGAGACAGAGAACCAACCTTTTCAAGTAGATTAAACAGTTGCAGCTGCGCTTCATCCGGCAAGGCTTGCTCGAAATCGATAAAAATTTTCAGATCATTGAAGGACTGATCGGGAGATTCGTGAGATCGCAGAACAGCGCGGACCAAATCGCTACATTTGCCACCGGTCATAGCTCATGCATAATAATAATTAACCGTCCAATAAGTATAATCTGAAAGTTATTACGTTAACACATTACTGCAGTCCGCGACGTCGTGTAACTTGCGCTGACGATTTTCTTAAAATAATGACAGGAGAATTAGAAAATAATTAATATTAAACGGTATGAAAAACGGAAGTTCAAAATGCTGGTCGATCTCACAGACTACTCGTACATATACATAACAAAGTACGAGCCTCCGAGCGCAAAATGGACAGACGGGAGACAGATCTATTATCCAGTCCACGGCAACACCCAAATCGACGGGCGCCCGCCGGCCGCCTCCCGACCACACGAGGAAGAAGACCATCGGCGATGGATTGTGGACAGCAGGAAGAAAAGCGATATGCAAATGAAATTGAACTGGAACCTTTTGGGCTCTCCATTTTTAATGTCGTGCTTGATACGGTCGTGGTTTGTCCGTCATATTTGTTTATCCACAAATGGCGAGGTCGAAAATGGGACAAAAATGTTTTTCGCGAGTGATCGTTAGATGGTCGGAACATCATCACGTCATAATCACCGCAAACGCAAACCGGAGGATTACTGACTACCTGCGCGAACGCGACGATCGACAGCGACTCAGCTATTGTGTGGTTGTTCATCAACAGGACTGAATCGCTCAGCGCTTGGTGTGCACGAATGTGTCCATGCAATTGGAAGAATTGGAACTAAATGAGTTCAATGGAACTCAAAGCAAAAAAGTTATCCATGGCTAGGATTTCTGAGTAGCTCTGACAGCGTAAAACAGCCTTCTCGTGTAAGAGTATTCTCCCACGAAGCCAGATGCAATGAAATCAACACCTACGAAGAATTCATGATGAAAAAACCAGCGTTCCTTTCTCAAAACTAACCAATGAAATAATTAAAATAGGTGGTTAATAGGGTTTCTAAAAAGCAAACGAAAACACTAGAAATACAATCCTAGAAATGATAGCATTTTTATAGGCGATGTTCGTTGGCACGTACTGTGTTACATAAAAAGGCGTTCTGCTCCGCATACAAACGTTCTCATAAACGTTCGATGTAAACAAACATGTAAATTTTCAGTTGCAGTTCACCATGATAATAACATTAAACAGATTAATAAGACTAGCCATCGTCGCAGTCTCACAGAGCGCGTTATCGCGATGCTTATTTCCTTTCCCTTCGTTGCCTGCGCAGAAATCAGTAGCAGAGAAGGGAAAACCGTTCGCAGAGGGATCGCTTTACGCGCGCTGGTGTTCCCGGTTGAGGGCAGCTGTGGCGATGCCCCTCTAGCATCGTTCATAATCGCGCGCGCAAATGAGTGATACGACTGGCCAAGGTGCAAGTGTAAAGGCAAATCCGATTGTTCCTATCTGCGAGAAGCGAGCAGTAGTAGCAACAGACTTGCTATGATTAACCAACAAGCGATGCAAATGCGGATGCTCTTTCAACCGCTTACTATTATTGTTGACGCCGCAGGAACATTGGACACTAATCTAAGAATGTTCCATCCATGCATCAATAAAAGCGGAAAAGCCATATCATTGCATCCCCAAGTGGGTAGCGCCATACATCTCCCCGGCTCAAGAAAAGTTGCGAGAAAACTGATTAACGCGTTGTTGAGTACATTTATCTCACACCCCACACTATGATTGGCGGCTTGTACATTGCATCCCTCTCGATGTTGGAGGCCTATTCTATCCCGATGGTCATTTTTTTAGTACCCCGAGATGGCAAAATGCGAAGTGATGTTCTTTAACCTCGTACATCCTTGGGTCATACCTGCTGAATGCACCTATCGCTGTTTTGGGCTAACTGTTTTGGGAAAAACATGAGCTAACCTCAAAAAGATGGCCTTTTCGGATCACCGTGTTCCGTTAACTCCAGTGTATCTAATTGGTTAAGTACTGTAACACAAAATGGGAACCTGCAGCAGGTGGCTATCACTCACAGCTACTAAGCCCACATAGCGACTTCACGAGCTCACTTCTACTTTCAGGAACTAGAAGCCATATGTTGAAAAAACCACACTTCAGGAATGGTGCCTGAATCTCACATTTTCAAGTTGACTCCTAGAATGGACGTCTGTTTTCAGCTTACAGATTCCTTTTTGGCTATTTATATAACACTCTCTTAGCTCTATCTAACCGTCATATCTGTTTATCCACAAATGGCGAGGTCGAAAATGGGACCAAAATATTTTTCGACTCTAAACCTCAGTTTTTCTGCAAACGAGGCATCCGGCTTTTGCCCAAGAAGTGGGCTGTAGATGCTCGTACGAACGGTAAATACCTTGGGTGAAATGGTTGAAACTATGGACAATAAACCATCATTACAAAAGTGTCCCATTTTCAATGCCCCAACCCAATAGTACACCATCCGAACGTCGATTAAAGGAAAGGCATGTGCGCGATTGTCGGTAATGTGCTGACCGAGAAAAATGACATATTCCATTGTTATACTTCACATGCAACGAAATTTGTTACTGATTGCCAGTAAATAGATACAACAACAATACGATCTCATATTTAAATCCTGCTCTACCATTGCTTTACGCATTAGAGTTTTAAGAACCTTACTCGCATCACTAATTTTCAATAATAGCAATCGATGGGGCGTTAGGCGAGAGTGTAAATCAACAGCGCGCCACGAAATTAGATTCATTTCGATTCCCTTGTTGATTGTTCTAATCATCGTAAATCCATACGGTCGTGGCCAGCTATTTAGTGGTAGCCTTCGAGGAATTCCCTTGATTCGATTGAGATAGCAGTTTGGACTTTAGCAAACACTTGTATTGATTACTGAATGCATATTGATTACTCAATGCATAACAACGCGAAATGACACGTTCCTTAAAATTGTTACAACATGTTACTCAACTTTTTGTGGCGTAGGGTAATAGTAATAGTAAATGTTTGGTATTGCGATAACGAAAACAGGTTTCTCCTTGGGGGGATATTCAAACTGGGGACACTTTGTTGTTCCCATAACTGTTCAAAAGTTCCACTGTCACGACTTATCACGACTTATCACGACTTTATTTCGCGAATCAAAGGCATTATGCCTTGCGCGACACCGAAAATAGACAAACAGAGGATGTCTGGCAGACGACTTCATCCCTGGCGCGGCGTTGATGTCGAACCGGTCGTAGACGGCGCACTTCACGGGGCATCTGGGAATCGGCAAATCTTCAGCTGCGGCAGCGGAACATCGTTTGCGGCACAGCGGACGCTTCCGAGCTTGCATCTGATGGTCCGTGGTCCGGGAGTTGCGTCGTTGAAGTTCCACTGTAAAAATACAAATTCAAGAAATTGGTTCCGCATCCTTTACCACAACGTAATGTTTGGATGTCGGCAAATCAGTCAGATATAAATTTTGTTGCGGTCGAACTTCAGATTTACTTGGTCTCGAAGAGAATTTTCTGAGTTATGAGTTGCCGCATTGTGTTGAAAACAATTCGATTACAGCTGTTGACCACTCGTGTTCACATATTCTCCAGTGTTAGTATTCACAGTGTTACTGCTCAGCAGATCCGATGCATACAACACTGTAGCGAGAATTGAAATCACGTCCGTGAAGTATCAGCTTTCTTGGGTTTTTATTACCATAGTAAGTTGCTTGGATTTAATTGAAGACATATTTTTCAACGGCGTTCTTCTTTTGTGTTACATGTTATTTGTTATACGGATGTGGTGTTCATAAGTAAATTTAAGGATAGAAAGCCAGAAAGTGTCACAACATTTCTACACAACACGAACAAACTATTCTTTACAATGGTGAACCTTTTTTTATCACATGAATATAATTAACGTCCACCGCGATTACTTGTATCATGGTCTCACATTTTTTCACACGTTTACGTTATCATACAAAGGCGTCATAACGAACTGTTTCAGTGTGCGATGCGATGCTCAGCTACACTGTTTTCAATATAAAAACAAAAGTCGGCTATTAGGACTGTTCTTGCTTTTTTCCGAATCATCTTGTAGAGTTTTCTTTCATGCTTCATGCATTCTGAAGAGTTTTCATAATATAATGAACTGGACATTGGTGTCGAACATATTTTATTGAGTAAGGGAGTCACGTCAATGTCGGCCCAGTCAACTCATACAGCTCCTAACAGTAGTCGTGCACTCTTCCGCAAACCTGAAATTATTTTGCGCTCCACTGCATTGATGAACAATTCACATTACTCATTCATGTTACTGACCCGCGGGCCGCGATGACACATATTGTCGAATGGCGTCGTTGAAGAAGTGGCCTTTCTGTCCTTCCACAACTTGTTTCAGGCGAGTGATGCAGACCATCAAGTGCGTCGTGGTCGGCGACGGAGCAGTCGGTAAAACTTGCCTTCTGATTTCCTACACCACCAACAAATTTCCCAGCGAATATGTTCCTACGGTTTTCGATAATTACGCTGTAAGTTTTGTTAAAGAAGAATGTGATTGAATGCGGATCTCTTAGGTTACTGTCATGATTGGTGGTGAGCCGTATACATTGGGATTATTTGATACGGCCGGACAGGAGGACTACGACAGGCTGCGCCCGCTCTCGTACCCTCAAACTGATGTCTTCCTGGTGTGCTTCTCAGTGGTTGCCCCAGCTTCCTTTGAGAACGTCAAGGAGAAGGTAAGCCAACTCGAATGTGCTACTATGTAAATGAGCTGTTTGCAGTGGGTACCCGAAATCGCACACCATTGCTCTAAGACTCCTTTTCTTCTTGTGGGCACACAGGTTGATCTCCGCGAAGATCCGTCGATGCAGGAAAAGCTCGCCAAAAATAAGCAAAAGCCTATTTCGTTTGAGGTTGGAGAAAAGTTAGCCAAGGAACTCAAAGCTGTTAAGTATGTCGAATGTTCCGCTTTGACGCAGGTTAGTTGTAACAATCCCTTTTGCTTAATAACCTTTGTGAAATTAAGAAAGGCTTGAAGAACGTTTTTGACGAAGCCATCCTAGCGGCTCTTCAACCACCTGCTCAAGAAAAGAAGCGAAGATGCGAGATCCTGTAAGCGACGCTTTGAAGAAATCACAGCCAGAAAAAAGCTTACATTTTATTGTGGTATATTCATTTTGTCTCTTTTGGTAATTTATTGCGAAGTTGGTAAACTTTCAAGACGAATAATATTGTTTGTTACGTGCATCAACAATGCTATTCAGGGGATATGAGCAAAGCAAATGTTCGCATACGAAGTGTGGAACAAAGTGGCGTGTGGCCTTTCTGGTGTATGGCAATGTATCTGCAAGCATCCAGCAACGAATGTGTTACGCGTTGATACAGCTTTCCTGCGCTTTCCGAAAGGTTTTTCTTTGTGTTAGCGGGTTTTTTTGATAGCGGTTAGGTGAACGAGAAAAATCGCTCTCATTTCGAGTGCCTCCAAACTTGCAATCTGTCTTCTTCATGGAGGTCCTTATCACTTCCATTTTTTACTTCCTACGTTACTGTGGTACAGTATAGTCGTTGAGAGCCAATTACCAAAGAACATCAAGACTCTCATGCACTCTTACGCAGCCGTCTTCCAGTTCCTTAGAGTTTTTCTTTTTTTAAAAAACGAAATTACACGACTCATTCATGCGCATTAGGCACTTGTAGTAGAAACGAAGTCACACTACGAGGCGTTGTACAACTTTTAGTGTTTCACTCTATTTCAATTTGAGGTCCACTCAATTTTGAAGTTCTCTAAGAAGAATCGGTATTTTTAGCGGTCTTGATGAAGATGGATGCCGTTTAGATTTTCAAATTACTAGTGATGTGCTTTATTGCATGATTTCTCAATTTTCCCGTAATGCTTCGCAATTCTTTTGTGGTGCACCATTTGGGAAGCCGTTCACTTTAGCTCTCAGACATAATTACCGAAGGAAGAGTGCGATTACGCCCAACCGCAAAGAAGATCACACGCGAAAACCGGTAAGGATGAAGACGGACACTCGCCTTTAACTCTGCGACTTAACCCAACCTTAGCCAACGCGCACCACATTACGACCGGGTTTTGGTCAGCCGCCAAGTTTCGGATTGCAGCCAGTAACCAGCTCGGAGAGATTATCTCATCCACGCCGAAAGCCAACCCTACTAGAACTTTGTCGTCGTCAGCAACGGACGATTCGCTTGTCTGAAGGATGGTTGATGACATGACAGAAAGAAGAGAGGAAGAGATTCTGGTTCGCGTGCATCGGTGCGAACGTGGTCGGTACAGCGAGAGCGTCAGACAAAGAGACAATGGAGGGGGAGTCGCCGAAGTCGCCATCGGGCGGAGGCGACGACCCAGAGTCGCTGCGTGGACCCCATGCGGCCGGTTCTCGTCTTCTCCTTCTTGCTCTGTGCCACAGGGCCACTGTGCTTAGTCCAAGCCCAGCCTGACTGTGATATTTTGGATCCAGAGTGCCGCGCACGATTTCGTAGTCGTGCAGATGGCAATGGATTCCGCCGACGGGTTCAAAATTCGTGCAATTACCAGGATATCTGGTTAATTCCTGGAAGAGCAGATGCTTCATGTAGTAAGTATCTTTATCGTCTTAAAACGTCAAGGGAACCATTTTGACTTTTGTGCCAAATTAGCTCATGGGCAGAACGGTTTTTCTTTTTGTTGTAATTCTTTGAGCTTGAACCCGAGATCATAAGTCAGAATAGGCGTTTTCCGCACGTGAAGGGTCATTTTAAACTATGCGCTTCTATTTGCGTCTTACCTGCACGTTCTTCGATTTTTTGTTTAGCCTAGGTGGCGGGAAAACCTTGTGACGTCTAAACCGGTTTCACCATGGACCCTCTTGTTTCTTAGAAATAAATATTTTTGCTATTATTTCGGAATTGTTCAATCTTTCAACAGTAAACCAAATAAGCACACAATCAGAGCCTGCGATTGATCCTGACATAAATGAAACATAAATGGATTTTGCGGATCATCGTCACGCATCACTAATAGGAACTTTTAACAGCTACCAGACCGCAAAGTATTTCGTACGCTTGACTTAGTGCGATGATTGTATATCAACATTAGTAACGCGTAGTTTGTTGTTATTCTAGCGTTGCGCATGGAACCGGTTTTGCACGGTGTTGGCAGATTGGTTTCCATTTTCGAATTCGACTGTTTGGAACATCTAAAGGGCAGACGTTCCTATTGATTTTGCATGAACCATATACGACGAAGTTTATGTAGATAGAAGCGGATTGCTTCTTTTATCAAGGGTTAATGTGCATCGTATGGTCAAAAAATAAGTGTAACATTGTGAACCCGCAGAGTACTGTACGTAGCGCTGGGAACGGAATCTGCTCGTATTGCACTCGATCCTAGGTCATTTGTTCTTGAACGTTTTAAATTAAAGTATTAAACTCATGAAAACAAGGTGTAGCGGGTGTTACGGTAAGAATGCTTACCACCTATGAGTTGAGTTCAAGCTGACCGTTTGGTAATCGATCCTATACGTGACTTAAGCAGTAAAATTAGTATGGAACACCTATAAACAGTAGTTGCTAAGCACGTTTTCAAACTAAATGTTCATTTTGCGCAAATATAACTTTGTATGCATTTTTCTCAATTGGAATTTTGGTGAGCACTTCAAATTTTTTTAGCATTCCATGAACTTCGTAACCATGGTGTCACCAGCAAACCAGTTCGTCCTTGGTTTTTTTTGTGTGTTACCAAAAAAGTTGTGCGGCTCGGTAATGACCTTTTTTTGAGTAAAATTGCAATTACAGTCTTAGGACTTAATCCTCTACCAACATCTTCCTGAATGAAACAGTGCTGTAATCGGTTAAGTTTTTCAAAACGCTGTGCTCACTTTCATAAAGCAGTTGTTACCAAACACAAATTCAACGTTGTTTCTAGCACGACCCGGAGCTCGGCGAGTAATCGACATCGATCCTGCACAAGTCCAAATTAAACCCGACATTGTTCGCTTTCCTGGATGTTTTACTGTGGAAATCAAAAATGTTCATGTTTTCGATGATCGAAATGCAGTCGGCAACAGCTTCTTCGCCAAAGCTGAATATCAATGGTGGAATGTGAAGGAGTTTGGAGAGTTGAAGTGCCAGAATGTATCTAGCAACGGATGCGGCGGATACGGTAATAATTGGTAAGTAGTAAAGCAGAGAAAGGAGGTTGGAACATAAGTGACTAGACGTAATATTCGGATCAGAATGCAATTCATCATTCGTGGGCATTCGCATCTCTTAATTGAAAGATGAAGAAGACGTGTAGTGTACTTTTGTTTTTGTACATTGTACTTTCTAGTAGAAGCACATTACACTCACATAGATCGCTCTGGTAAGATACCAGTGGAAAAGTACAATTCGCACGTTGTACCGTTGTGACCGGTAGCGGAAACAGTTGGACGTAGCAAACTGGACTAGATAGCATAAGCATTTGAAAGTTAATGCTATCTACTGAAATTGTAGCAAGTCGCTCTTTCAGCTACTACTGCGATGTTTGTGAAAGTTTACACGAACTGGAATCAAACAAACATACGGCTTCACGCTCTTCATCCATATCCGAACAATTCCGTGGCATTAACTGCCCCCAACGGCCGGGTTTCTATACATTCCGCAAAGAATTTTGCTTTAATGATTGGAACGCATTTGATGCCGACGGCGATTGCCAATTCGACTTCTTTCAAGGTGATAAGTCTGATTATAAAGCAGCCCTTTCGTCTTTGCAACAAGTCGGATATGTAAGCGACCCACCGGCGGCAGCATCGCAAATTATTCTATTTTCAGGGCAGCGTGGTGGCTAAGATTCGGCTTGCATTTAATGCTACGGGTATCGTCGAACAAAAAAAGCTCGCAAAGGAAGCCCAAATCGAAGATACGGTAAATAGAGAGCTCGAAGAACGTCGACGTAATTGGGACATTAACAACGGACAATTCGACAAGTTCCGACAGTGGTACGTGGATTACAGGAAGAACGTTTGGCATAAGTAATTTCATCTCTGAAGCAAAAATGACTTAAGATTCCACCTTTCAGAGAGGACTACCTCCCGTGGCTTCTGTATGAAAACGAAATGTCATGCCTTCGTCTAACTTTCGACGTGTGTGAACGAAGACCTCGTCGGACAGAGTACGGCCGCTACACCTGTGATCCCAGTTTATAGAAAGCAAGACTGATCTCATGAAGCGCCTGCACACTTGATCGTCGTCTACGTTTTAGTTTTAAAAGGAGAATGTAATGCTTCTGAGATAGTAGGTGATTGAGTGTTCTGTCAGCGATCTTTCTTAAATCCTAACGATAAATTTTTTCGATTGTCCACACACTCGGCCCTATCAGAGTTCTGCTTTTAGGTAAAGGAATCGCTGTGACCTTCGACCCACCTGAACGGTTCTTTAACTTCGAAACTTTGTTTTAGCATACAGCGGAACACCTAACGCTCATCGGAACTATTTCGATGATGGACGCCCACGTTTTCATTTCGATGGACTTCTTAGGGCAATTCTTCCCTATTTAATATTTGCATTAGAAAAACGTACATATTAGAGTTTCGTCATTCGAATTTAGTAGTAGAACTGTTTTCGAATCGAAGAGCATTCATGAATATCGACTTGTTTTTCAGCGGTCACCAGCTTTTAAAAAGAAAGTGAGAGAGAATAGAAGGACGCAGTACGGATTTCGCAACAAAACATATCGTTGCACAGGTGAAGCACACTCTTCCTGCTCTCTTCTGCGTACACTCGATGAATTTCTATTCCATGCTCAATTTTATTTAGTTTAAAGACATTGGGACGTTGAGACGCTCGGTTGCCAGCAAATGAACTAGATTATGTCTTCAGTTCCTGTTTGAGTTTGCCCGTGGTCATTTTTGTGTTCATGAATCTAAGTCAAAGGTCAAATATGGTTGTATGTAAGCTAACTGGTGTACTGTGTCCAGTCTCAAAAAAAAATCTAGTACCTTGGGTGCGCACCGTACTTTTGGTGCAATCTAGACCGCTTACTTGGATGATAAACCTAAATGTTCTAACAACCGGATCTTAATTACCTTGTAATGAAAACCACTAATTTTTTAACAGCGCTTTTGTTAAGGGTTGGATTTGATAGTCTGTGCGTTTAACACATGCTAGTAACGACAGACTGACACAGAGCCAAGTACCCTTGTTATTTAACCCTTAATACATCTAGTGTGCTGTTTTACCCCTGGCACTTCAAAATGTTTCTAGTGCAGGTTAACCGGAATTATTTATCTGCGACTATTGCTTCAACCATCACCCGTTTTGCTTCCACCTCGTGGTTCGATGCATCGAAGTTTATCGGCAGCAGCAAAAGACGGGTCGCTTCCTTTGCGCAAAGGAAGACGGTTGCTTTCCTCCTCTCCAATTACGTGCGTAACAATCGATTCCATTATGCGCACGTTGTCTCCGAACAGACAGGATGCAGTGCATTATTGGAGCGGACTGACAGTTTCAATGCCCACCGCTGCGGAAAACAGAGAGCACTTCAGACGCCGAAAGAGCGAGCGGACATGCAAACGTTGGGAAGCAAAGGCTGGATGATCAAGCGCGTATGTAGTAGTCATTTTTCATAGTCATTTTTCGGTTTGTTTCCGCGATCGTCTCACTCGTTGGGATATTGTCGATTCGCACGGCGCGCGTGGTGATTCTCATAGCGAACGTCCTGAGCGCCGGCTTCCAGCTGTTGCGATTACCTGTTTTCTCCGCTTGAATCCAAGTAGCGAAAAGTTCAAGCGATCGGCCGTCTCGATCGACTTCGGCTTGCCAGCTGAGCCGTCTTTACAACATAACTCTTCTATGTATTTTTTCTGCTTTCGCTGTTTATCATATCTTCGCAGATGTTCGTCGCGATAAATTAGTAACTGTTCCTAAGAGTAGCTTCCTGAAGGCCTTCTCTTTCACTGCTTTCCTTTTCAGATATGGGAACATTAGAGATACCATCCCTGAAATTAATATGTCAAATTGAAATCGGAAAGCTGTTGAAGGATGATCGCGGCATCTACCCCGAAGGCTGTGCGCCGCTTCCGACCACTGTTTCAAACGCCTTGTTTCAATCGATGCGTGAGAATGACCAGCTCAGCTGTTCGGCGTACAGGCTTCTTTCACACGATCGGGCCGCACTCACGTATGCTGATTTGAACAGGAAAAAGTTTGACGAATGTGCCATGGCTACTCTTGGTCAACACCGCCTGCAATTCCTTTCGTTTTGCAAGGCGTTTAAAACTGATCATCAGAAAATACCATTCGATTTGGCAACGTTCTGCAAGAATCCGACTCACGACAGCACCCATGTGCTCGTCCATCTCAATTTAGCAATGAACGCAAAGATTCTCAATCTCGACTGTCTTGCCAAATTCACAAATCTAGTCTTCTTGTCCGTTTCTACCTGCTCCAGCTTTACTGATCAACATTTCGATAAAGTGTGCTATTCACTTAAGAAGCTACGCCACCTGGACATCTCTGAAACGAAAGTAACAAACATCAACCCGATAGCAATGCTACCGTATGTAAAGTGACTAATAACCGAAATTACCATGCCATACTTTAAGACAACTACAACATTTCCATATGTTTCGACTAAATCTGAAGATGTCAGCCAATGATTTTTGTCATACCATGGTTGAGTTGAAGGAGCTTCGGACTTTGGATCTTTCAAATCGCAGACAAGACGTCCAAGTTAACGATTACACATCGATGCAGAGAGACTATGCTCGATGCCTGATCGATTTCTGCATTGTGCAACAAAAGACAATCTTTCCGCATTTATGCCTTCTGGACGTTTCGGGAAATGTCTTTGTGGATGATCTTGGCAGTGATGTCGCCTATAGGGTGATCATGCAATTCGTTCAGCACCATCCCGAACTTCGTTTTCTTAATGTTCTCGATACGGCGCTGAATCGACGCACTTTTATGTTGACGTTCCCGAGGATAAACAAATTATGCGTAAGTTACTTTACTATATTATCCCATTACCGGAATCTTCCGATGAAAGCGTAACTCATTTTACGATAAATTCGCACTAAGATATTTTCTTCACTTTGAAACTTGCAGTTGATAAATGTGTTTCAAATAAATAAGGCGCTGTTGCCGGACGTAGTGCCTTGTTCACTGTACGTGGACCTGCATGTTGGACATTTTCAGGTTGCCAATGGAGCCACACGAACGCAGTCCATCCAAGCTCTGTTAATATATGCGAAAAGTGAACGGGAAGTTTTTGCGTCACACGCCTTGCAAGCGATTTTCTATTTGCTGCAAACAACCTACGACCATTTTACGGATGACGAGCTCACGGACACTATTTGCGTAGGAAACGTTATTGCATTCGCAGTTTAATATTACTTTATAGGGCATAGAAGTGGCGATGCGGTACAACCGCAAGACTCTCTCAATTCAAATGGCTGGCACGGCATGCTTCTACCATATTTGCCGCCTGAACCGCATCAAGAAGCTTAACGCGTTCTATATTCGGATTATATTAGGACGCTGTCTGGATGCGTCGCTCAACTTTAAATTGATCATCCAGGTAAGGTAAATACGGCAAAAAATAATTATCGGTTGTCGTTTGACTTCATCGTGCGTCCTGATTTAATAACGTCCGTTGGTATGCAGATGTAAGCCTTTATAAAACACGTTCCAGCTTCAAAAAAACATTTGGCTCACAGTATGCAACGACCACCTTCTCCAAACACTTACTGATACCCATGACATGTTCAGAACATGTTACGTAGCATTGGAAGCAATGGTGGCGTCAAAAGATGCGTCAATTGCAAGGTATTTTTTTCCACCGTCGGCTATTTTATAGAATCCTATTCAGAATGACTATAGCTATTGTGTCGATATTGGCTCCTAAAATTCCGGTTGCTAGAAGTCAACCATTGGCAAGAGAAGAACGCTACATTAGCTATATGATTGGTGTCTTACACGAAAATTTGACATTGGTCGACGATAGACCGGCAACTCAAAACCCTGAGGATCATGATGACATCAATGTATTCACATTGAAGTTCACACTGAGCGCCTTGTGGAATCTCACTGGTAAGTTTTGACCAGGCCTCGATATTACGATTGAAATAACACGTTGTAGATGAATCTCCTGACGCCTGTGAAATATTTGTTCGTTTGCGTGGAGTTGAAGTCGTTTTCCAAATCATCCGCAAATACTGCGAGAATGCTAACATCATTACTAAAGTATTCGGACTGCTTGTAATTTACTATAGTTCCGGGATGAAGCTTATAATTACTTGATTTAGAACAACATTGCTGAGGTGAAAAGATTGCGATCGTATCTGATCACCTACGACTGTGTGCAAACCATTGTCGAACTTTTCAACACCGACATGGAAAAAATGAAGGGACAGCTTAACATTTCTTATGTAATGAACGACCGACATGAGGAAGTTGAAGATATGGATGAGTACGATGATGAATCAGATATATCCGACAACTCGGAAATGGAAAATGCTGAAGTGGAAGATGAGCGACAAATGCAAGAACAACCGCCACAGCAGATACAACAAGTTCCACGGTTCGACATAGGATACTTTGCCGCCGGAATACTATCAAACTTATTATTAGATGATGGACCTTGGGACTTCGAACCAAGTCGCCAGGAATGTAATAGGCTGCTGGTGGGTTTTACTTACGAAATCGCTGTTCACTGCCACTGTTTAGATTGACGCCGTCGCACAATGGCCAAAATCAATAAACACCATGGTCGCCTATAGGTTAGCATGCTAATGCCTTGTCGTTCTAATCAATCGTACTTCAGATCGTTCCAGCCTTTTATTCCAATTCTCACACGTTATGATCTTCCGGGAGCTCAGATGTGGGCCGTCTATGCAATTTATCACGTGGTCTGTGTCGACAAGCAATATGAGTACATATCAATGCTTCGAAAGCAAGGCGCTTTTGAGCTGTTCTCCGAAATCGCTCACGGGGTGCACACTCATCCGAGCGTGCGTGAAGTCGCACAGTCAGTACTAGCCACCTTCGATAGCTGACCGCACTCAGTTTTACGTTCTTCTACTGCCTTCAAGAGCCAGTCGTTCTTTTAAAATTGTACATACTTCTACAAAGCGGAGTTGCCCCCAACTCTGATCTCCATCTCTACTTTGAAACAACCTGTACACAGTTATATGCTTCGATTATGGGTCCCTGTAGTTTGCCATTTTTTGGGTTATATTCAGCTTCTCCTGTGATACTCCGCAGCGTTCACTGATCGTTTGCTCATATGACTAGAGAAATAGCATCTAGTCATTGTAGTTCTCTTCAGGGCTGCACAGAGATTCTTCATTGTTTATTGTAACTGTTTGCTGGTATACAGATGATTTCAGGAAGTATTTCAAAACGTTAATTGTATATATGTGAAAAAGAAACGTATATCTACCGTTTACCGTTTATGTTAGCGAATGAGTGGCATTATGTCATTCAGGATGTCTCATAAAGGCCGAAGAATGACGACATCCAATCAGTTTACCTGGGTGGTGAAGCTGTTAAAAGCTGAGTCGGCCGGTGGCGGTGCAGATTTCGGAGTTAGAGCGATTCTTCGGCTTAAGACGGGGGCGCGATGGAGTCGGGCGGTGAATGTGGTTACCGTCTTCTCCGCGAGAATTTCTTATTTTGTTTTAGCGGATTTCATGGTTTGATCATTTGTGTCCCTAGCCATCAGTCGGGTCGTCGACACGCTCTCTCTGAAGTTTGCTGTTGAGCGGCCAATAACTGTTCCTGTGAATAATACCAAAGAAGATGACATTCTTGGTCTTAATTAGCTTTCAATATTTTTCCGTTAACGTACAGATAGATAGAGTATTCAATAAAGAGATATACCGTACTTCGAAACCAAGTAATCAATCAAGCGGAATCAAAAAACAGTACAAGTGATTAGCCTTTTTTGTTCACTCATTCTTCTTCCTTTCTTCATCGCCTTTCTCTTCTTCGTAATCTTCTTCGCTGCTTCCTTCAACAGCCGCAATTTCGGCATCCCGATGCTTCTCACTATTACTGTCATCGCTGCCACTTTCGCTATCAAAATCATCTGGAATAGTGCTCCATCGTTTCAGACTGTGACGACTTGTTACAGCTAGAAACCATGTAGTAATTTATACCATTTCTCCATTTAACTTACACATCGCTGACTTTAAAGTTCTTGTAGTCTTCGATTTAGGATTTAGAATTTGAGCAACAGTTTCCAGCATACGAGGAGTGGCGATGCTCGTTCGAATGCGACATTTCTCCTCAAATTCTCGTCGGATATCTTCGTCGGTTTTCTCTTTCACTTCTTTCTTGTCTTTACTTAATAGCTCCCTGAAATTCACGGCACAGTTTCAGTCATGTACTGTATCCGTGAAACTAACTGAGCCTTTCTGTGTAAAAGTTGTTGAGCTTCCGGGTAGTCCTTCATTACGTCATTAAGATCTTCCTTTGAAAGTGAGAATAAGGTGGAATATCCCTTGGAGCGGATGTTGGCTGTTCGACGGTTATTTCCATCAATTGCCAATAAGCTGTTGTAAAAAAGATGTTGCAAATTTGATGATCCAGATTTACCTGATTTCTCCAAAGACACTTCCTTCCTTCAGTGTTGCGAACAGTATCTCGTTTCGTTCGCCGCCAACGACTTCAAGGATGCCTTGATTAACGATGTACATCTCTTTGCCCACATCCCCCTAAAGAATTTCAAACCACTGTGTTGCATTGGTTTAAATGTTGTACCTTTCTGCAGATCATATCGCCAGGAAGGAAGATGACGGGTCGTAGTTTGAGCACCAAATCACGCATAAGCGCATCGTCGCAATCCTAGAATATGACATCAACAGTAAATCAAGTCATCCAAAAATATTAGCTAATAAAGGAGAAATTCGAGTAACCTGGATTAAAATAATCCGATGGTATAATCCTAAAAAAGTGTCAAATATTAAAATTTTAATGCAAACACATTATACAATGGCATACCTGAAAGAGTGAAACCTTGCTTAAAGTATTGAAATGAACGGACAAAGCAAGGTCGGTCTGCAGTTTCAATGGTAGCTTTTCGATCAGTTTCTTTTCATCCAATGTTTTTTGCTGTTCCCAAGTATATATGAACCAGTCTCGAACGCGGTCGATGGTATGCTTAGGCAGCTGAAGCCTTTTGCATTCGCTCAGAGCCAAGTCCATGGTCGATCGAAAATTCTCTCTGTTCTTATTGGCATTCGAAACAATATCGCGAATCTGTTAATTAGCACCAACTACGGTCACTTAAGTCACGCCTCCTTACCTGACCTAGAAGCAAGGCAAAAACGAACACGCCCATCATCCACGAGAAAGTCATGTAAATGTACTCTATTACGTTCGTCGGGGCTGGATTATTTCCAGTTGACGTCGCGACAGCAGCGGTGAAATAAAAACAACGGATGTAAGCATTTCCTAAAACTCGTGAAGATATTCTCAAGTAGTTTAAGCTCACCTAAGTTATTATAAACCCAACTATTTAAGAAATATTCGTTATTAATTCGATAAGGCAGTTGTCCAAATGCTTGCCAGGCGCTCAGCATGTAGTACACACAGCTGTTGCAGTGTATAAGGTAGATCATGTAGCTGAACGTCTTAGTAATTCTGAAAAAAAGCAATGAACAGTGAAGCGTAGTTTTGTGGCACCTAATCACATATGGATTCGAGACCGAGTTGTCCAGCAGATTGAATAGTTGCCA
Organism: Steinernema hermaphroditum; assembly: GCA_030435675.1. Classification (NCBI taxonomy): domain Eukaryota; kingdom Metazoa; phylum Nematoda; class Chromadorea; order Rhabditida; family Steinernematidae; genus Steinernema; species Steinernema hermaphroditum. The sequence goes on from CM059625.1 coordinate 297,900, forward strand.
AAACGATGTCACCTAAAGTGGGTCGAATTGTCACAGTCGTCACTAGCGTCCGCTACCTTGAAGACCCGAACAATCCGCCATATAGGAACAACTCCACTCCAAATGTAAATCAAATCAGTCGGCAATAGCGAAATTACATCCAGGCGAAAAGTTGTACTTCCAAGGTAATTAGCCACCATTTGCTTTCGGGTTTTCTAAGTAACATCAACAAGTTGGAGATAAGAATTAGCTTACGATGGAAATGCCAGATTTCATAAATTGGAGTCGAGGCTTAATACACACCATATCAATTAAATAAATGAAATCGGATATATAGTCGATTATGAGCCAATAATGGAGAGGAATTTGGTTCTGATAGGGGTAAGACGATCGCAATGGAATTATTATGGCGTTGTAAAGAAACGCTATGACCACGATAGACAGCCATATCATATAGGTGGCACTATAAGGATCAATAGATCTCGGAAGCAACCCGAAATCTTTAGGTTCCATTGCTTCCTGTGGGCCACCTTGGTCAAGTCCCAAAAGCTCCATAAGGGTAGTTTTTCGCTTCTCTGCTGGCGGCTCACCGTCATCTGGTTCTTCGGCATCTGGTACGTGTGCTGGTTCTGGTGAAGGATCGCGGACAACATCTTCTAATACTTGCGATGTGCGCCGTTGAATGTCACGAGCAAAAATGTGTAGTTTTTCCCGCATTATAAAGGAGAAGTCGCTTTCTGTTGTATCTGCACGCAGGAGGGATGACGTTGCACCTTCGGTCCGAGCCGAGGCGATTTCGGAGGGTCCGGTCGCCTCCGGAAGAGACATACTTTGGTCGAGTTGGTCCAGTCGACTCTCGACTCGCTCCACTTCAATCCGTACGAAACTGACGGGAGAACGTGATCGTTCCGATCGCTCGTGTTGCTTAGATGTTGCTGGCAGTGTAGACATTTCGATAGCTTCTTCGTTCTTAATGTGCGCAAATGTTGGAAGTGCACTGGTAAGCATGCACAATGTTGGATGGGACCCTTATTCAACAATGCTTTACGTTTTTTTAATAACATTCTAGACCTAGTTCTGTAATAACTATGATAACTGATTATGTTTTTCTGGCTGAATCCTAACAATCACCTCAATTGGCCAGGAACACCGAAGCAAATGAAAAACATAAATTGGGAAGAGTAACTAGTAGGTATCAACTGTGCACGTTGATATTGCATTGCTAACAAGTCAACCACTCTGATGTGCCGAAGTCAGAAGAAGACCGGCGACTACGGAGTGATAATGTGTTTCTTGTGCATATATATGACGTCTCGCAAGGCGTAAGCCTTAGATACGAGAAATAAACTCGTAAACTCGTAAACAAGTCAACCAGAAAGTTCATTCAGCATTCAGTGTTCACAACTGTTCATCGTTATGAGCACAAAGTTATTTCCTTAGTCTGCTAAAATTGCTTTCAAGAAAAGCCAGCGATTATTACCAGTTTTCCCTGTGTTTCGCGGTAATTCAATCTATATAAAAGTTGCTTAATTCGACGAATTCCCAAAAAGTAAAAAACTTTACCTGACGTCTCGTGCGCTTAAGCGCCGAATTGGCACGCTGATTCTTGTACATATTAGGTGTAGCAATATCATGTAAATGAGTGTTATGTGCCAAAACATCGAGGCTTGAGAGTCGTTGCCATGACACCCTCTCATCTATTTCGATAAGCTGTTCTATGCCCCACATCAACATTTGCTTCGTGGTGCCCGGAGATCCCGTAGCGTTAAGCCTGATTGCGCGTGCTCTTTTTATGTGATACTCACATCATATAAATCATCGGCCGACCAAAATTAAACGCGTTGCGCTAAAACATACCGAAGTACACGTGATCTACACGTCGCACCACATTTACATCTAATTATTATTATATATTATGCACTTTAATGAAGATTGCTTGATAGCCTTCTCAAACCTACCATGTTCACAATATATGTACAAATAAATGTGCTGCGACGATATAATCTGCTTTTGGCAGTGTGAAAACCGAAGTTTCTCGTGAAATTACTCATCACACTTCAATGCAGTTACTTTCTAACAAAGAACAGACACAACCCTAGCGTGAATCTAGAAAAAGTATGTGTGTTCTAATCCAATACATTGGATATAAGTGAAACCAGGCAGGAAAAGAAGTCAGTATGTGCTGATGCCGAACTATATTAGCGAAACGAATACAACAGCATGTTGGCCATTTCTTTTAACAACTTTGGAAGTCTATCTTGCCTATGACGTATAGTGGTATAAACTGAAATTTTATAATGGCGTAAAACGTTTCCGCAATCTGTATCAATTTGTTTCTGTTTAAAGAGAGACCTTTGCGGAAGAGTGCAAATCGGAAGGGCGAAGGAATGCCAAGTTTTATTACCAATGTGTCCTTTTTCTGACTGTTGCCATTCATTGAGAAGTCGGCAAATAAAATTGGTGTTCGATGCAGATTCTCATCGCGCGGCGCAGTCTCCCTGCTCCTGGGGCCAGCAGCGGAAACCGTTGTGCACTGCCCTTTGAATCACTGACCTTCGACTAGGGACCCCGTCAGCGTCATCCGTTTCACAGTCACCGCGCACACGCTATTCGGTTAGCACGTTCTATACAGAACTTCGGAGGTGTAGTGGTATGGACTGAAATTTTATAACCGCGCAAAACTTTTCTCCAGTGTGTTTCAATCCGTTTCTGTTTAAAGAGAGCTATGCTGAAACAGTGCAAATCGGGAGAGCGAACGAATGCCAAGTTTTTTTACCAATGTGCCCTTTTTTTGACCGTTGCCATTCATTGAGAAGTCAGCAAATAAAATTGGTGCTCGAAGTTCAACGCGCGGCAATCTTCAACAATCTTCAAAGATCTTCAACGCGCGGCGCAGTCTCCCTTCTCTTGGGGCCAGCAGCGGATACCGTTGGGCACTGCCCCTTGAATCACTGATCTTCGACTAGGTACCCCGTCAGCGTCATCCGTTTCACAGTCATCGCGCACACGTTACTCGGCGCCTACGACAGTCAGACAGTCGAGTCGCTCGGCGCTCTGTAGCTATCCTGTGGCATTCCTTCCACTTTAGTGTTTCCGTATGCGCAAACCATGGCAAAACCTCTTATTGTCGATCTTCTCTTTTACATTTTGTTTTATTCAGGTCTTAGATTATGTGTTCTACCAAAACTACCAGACCAACGTTATGCAAACCGTATGATAAAAGGCATTCCTTGCTTTCGAGGAAGAAAATCGTTCAACGCAACCGCTTGGTCGAGCAAAATGGGTATATAAATCTGCGATTGACTGGCACGCGCAAATTCGAATTTGGCAATTACGCACGGTATGTTATCGCGTATCATAATCGGATGCAAATTTTTTAGCGATTTGTACATGACTCTGCTTGAAGTGCGCTGGCGCTACTTGGTCCTTGTCTATTTTATTTTGTTGACATCTATGTGGTTCGCCTTCGCTCTTTTCTATTTTACTCAAGCCGTCCAACATGGTGATCTACAAGGCCACGCTGACCATGAATGGACTCCTTGTATCCATAATGCCGAGTCCTTCATTGATCTTCTAATATTTTCTTTTGCCACGCAGTCAACCGTTGGTTTCGGTTACAGGTAAGTACCATTGAATCTCACAACTAATTTAGTACTCCAGATTAACACAGCCAATATTATTTGTTTCTTTTTAAATGCCCTAAAATGACGGTAATATTTCAGGCATTTAAGTGCTGAGTGTCCGATGGTTGTTACGATCAACATGATTCAAATTCTCATCGGAACTGTTACTCACGGTCTTCTCACCGGATTTATCATCAACAAGCTGGCTCGCCCTACAAAACGAAATGCCACACTGAAGTTTAGTCGGAACGCTGTAATCGCAATGCGAGATGGCAAACTCTGTCTCATGATCCGTATTGCTGATATGCGAAAGACATGCCTCGCCGAAGCTCATGTTCGCATGCAGGTAAGTACAATTGCACGATGTAAGGAAAATAAGGATAGTTTATTCAAAAATAGCGTCTAATGCAACGATGCACTAAATGCTCACACATAGTATGACAGGTGATGCTCGTTTTAATTATAACTCTGAGGAAGCAGCACAGTGGGTAACGCAACGAACAAAACGATTCGGTTCACTTCACCGCCCTTTAATGGCTTTTTAGATGATCAGAAAGACCATCACATGCGAAGGAGAGATGCTTCCATTCCATCAGTCGGAATTAAACGTAGGATACAATTGTGGGAATGATCGATTGGATGTTATTTGCCCAATTACGGTAGTCCACGAAATCAACGAACACTCTCCCCTCTACGATTTCTCGAAGCGTATTATTAGCGATCCGTCGACGCGTTTCGAAATCATTGTGATGCTTGAAGGAGTGGTCGAAAGCAGCGGCTCAATCACGCAAGCCCGCACAAGCTACGTGCCATCGGAAATTCTCTGGGGAAAGAAGTTGGTTAAGCATGCATTTATTTTGTATTATGGACATCCTTAGGTTTGATCGACTGGCTACCTACCATCGTCGAGATGGAACATATTTGGCCGATCTATTCAAATTCAATTCCGTCCACGACGATCCGCAAACGCCTGATTGCTCTGCTAGGGAGCTCGACGAAATGATTGTTGGCGTTAATTTGTAATTTCAACAAGGAATTTTCTGTGCTTTAGAGTAACGGGTACTACGAGACTTTCTGTGACTATGATGAGGAGAGCTTGATGCAGCAAATTACAATCCACGACGCTAAGGACTTCTTCTGCAAGAACTTCAGCGGCAAATATCATGTCAACCGAACCTTGACTGCATCGACCATCTCCGATGACATAGAAGTTGAGTGCATCGACGAGTTGGCCCAAGATGTCAAGCCAAAGGTATTTACCTGTTCATTAACGATGCCATAATTGTTGTTGTAGATCCGCAAAGCCCCGAAGTCCGATCGACTACGTCGCGAGTTCGACATCTTCTAACGTTTGGCATCTTTGGCATTTAATGAACTTACTAATCCGGTTTTTATGACTTTAAACTTAACGACTTTACTATATGACTTCACTGTCCATTGGTGTGATTTACAAGTATAGATCATTGTAACTCTTTTAACGAATAAATCGTTCTTGCTGTTTGATGATGGTGTTATAGAATGCTTCCATCTGAAACACACATCAGCACGTTTCCACCTCAAACAGTGCATGTACACATTTGTTGGTTTGATTCTTTTCTTCGTCCGATTTGCGTTCCATTGCAACAACTTCAATTTTCCACGTTCATTTCGAATGCAGAGCCGGTTTTTACAACAGAGCTTAGAGTACTGTTGTTGAGGGCGGATAGGTGCTCATGCAAATGACTAAAGCTTACAACGAATTGTATATGGTATGGAATCCTCATACGCACTTCTGGCCGCAATCATCAACTCAGCGACGCCGAAGATTTTCCGTAACCGAAACCGAAATCATGCTTTTCCTGACTGACCCCCTCTATTGATATCAGTTATTTGTCTGATGGTTGACTTGATTGCGAAAGTTGTCCAATATTGTGGCCGTTATTTCTGCCACCGTCACCCATTGTCCACCTCACTCTAGAAGAGATTTGGTCAGATTGTTAGACTACCCAATCACCTTGTGATTGTTAGCATGCATTTGTAGATAAACTTTATCTGAAATTTATGCCAAAAGTGTGTGACATGTTCAAAGCTCTCGAAACCATTTTAGGAGAGAGCGGCGCACGGATAACAAAGAAATGCGTTCATTTTTTTTTTTTGATTAACATTACATTTTTTTGCAAATAAAAGCAATTAGCAATAGGCGAACTCGTCACCTCTGTGTTCAGTCTATCGCACATTTTCTCTTCCGGTTGAATTATCGCCATTAAATTAACGAACGGGAATTGTCGCTGCACACAAAAAGATAGGTGTGCAATTTTAAGGTAATCCTTTCATTAGTGTGCGAGCATTTTAGATATAGGTAGTACTGAACATGGTGATGAACTATCGTTTCCATGGATTCCTTACCGAACGATAACATAGTTACTAGATTATTTATTTAACACCATTCCTCATTCAGCTTGATTTCATAGACCTGTGTAGTTAGGCAGAAGCTACACAGGTCTATGAAATCAAGCTGAATGAGGATTGTCCGCTTGATTGAATTGTCCGCTCAAAGTGCACTGACATTTGAGTTGTTGTAACAATGAAAATTCATCTAATTTGTTTTCTTTCGTGTAATTTTTAACCACTTAAGATGAATTCGACGTGTCCACTACTTTTATAATTCTGCCTGTTCCTCTCCATTCCGCTGAACGATGTTTCGATCGTTTGTGTGTTTCCCGACGGACCACAGCTTCTGGCTGAATAACGACATTTTCTAAAAACGCAAATTGCATCTCTCATTAGATTTCCAAAGCTGTAAGCGAGCGGAAGTCGTAGGCTCGGACAGCAATTAGGGGCGTGTGGAGCCGATTCTGTTTTCATTGAGCGCATGTTGATCTCTGGATAAATTTCTGACACCAAAGCTGCTTAAGTGTTTACCAGCTCCAGGGCGCGAACCTCTAACTGCTCACTAAACGACACTAGCCCCGCCTTGAAACACCACGGTGCGGAGTATAGGGGTGGGGCGTCGCTGTCCGTTCGTGGCGCCGGTGGCAAGCAGCGAGCACGCGCGGACAAGAAGCGCGCGTTCTTCCTGTGCAGTGCTTGTGGCTTTGCATACATCGACCCAGCGGCCATCCCAACCGGCGTCATCTACTCTAACATCCGTGTTCGGGAGCAATGGTCGACGTTCCCGATTACTCCGAGTGGCGCGGCAACGACAGCAGCATCATTCATGTGCCTTATGAATATAAGAGCCAGCTGTGGATCGAGCAGAAGCTCTGGGACCCGGTGCTTGTCCACTCACTTTTCAATACTTACTGGTTCTGGTCCGTATACCTCGCCATTGGTTATGTCGTTGCCGTCTTCACGCTTGATCGTTGGATGCAATCCCGCAAGCCGTATGACCTGAAAGGAACACTGGCCCTTTGGAACGGTTGTCTTGCCTTCTTCAGTATCGTGGCAACATGGCGGTTCGGCGAAGAGTTCATACACGTCGTTCTCAACCGACCTTTTCGGCATTCCGTATGCTACTCTGTGGACCCTACTGGACCTGCGGCGTTTTGGGCATGTTGCTTTGCCCTCTCGAAGGTTGCTGAACTTGGTGATACCGTATTTCTTGTACTCCGTAAACGTCCGCTGATCTTCCTCCACTGGTACCATCATGCGGTCGTCCTTGTATACAGCTGGAATTCCGGTAGGTCACATAACCGCTTCCGACTAGACAAAATTTCTTTTTTTATCAAATAATTAACTCTAAATAACACAAGGTAGATTGTCCGTTGCACTCCTACGCGCAAGACAATAAAAAATGGCGATTATAAGTGAACTGACATTGTGTTTTGTTTGCGCAGTAGATATACTATGGGGTCAAAACATGTTTGCGTTAGCTTTGGAGAAGAGAACATCACAATCGCCACGGACAACCGGCAAGCTGTCGCCCTTCACCATGTAGCAACTGATCTATGTATATCCCACTTCGGTACACATTTACTTTCAGCTCTTTTTCAATTCCGTTTGAACATAGTACAGCATCGTACAGTGATGTCAGAATAAGAATTACTCGCTTGCATGGCCCAACTATCACTCGCTATGCATTGATAAGATAAATATCGCCAGGAGACCCCACAATACCACTATCATTTGAAGGACGTTTGCGATGCCCTTTCGCCCTAAAAATGACGGTGGGGTGAATTAGGGACAGTGCAAAAAACCAACAGTCGTCTGGAATTTGTACTTTGTATTATTTGATCTAAGCCACCTTCGATTTCAACATCTTGGTCAATATTGACTCTTGCGCAGGGCTTACCGCAACGTGACAATAGGTCGAACGGCGAGCGCCGTTTTACTTTTGTGTAGGAGACACAGTTTACACACTGGATGCCCCATTGCGGAAATTAATCGGAAATTAATTCGACAAAGTGAGCGTCTCATAGTGATCGCTTGATGCTACATGCATTTTACATTCTGGAACTTTACTACTCTACATACGTCCCCCTTATATATGTTGGTGTTGGGAATTTTTTTTATATATTTTCCATCCTGTCAATTTCTTTTAGACGCTCCTTTAGAGCTCTCATTTAATGAAGTCGCAAAACAGAACTTGTATTTTTGATCATATAGTTAATATATAATTGCCATGCAGCCATTAAACATTACAAACTAATGCTCTATTTTTCAGCATGCGAGCTCACCGCCGCCGGCCGCTGGTTTATCTTTATGAACTATTTTGTCCATTCCATCATGTACAGCTACTATGCGATCACGTCGCTCGGCTACCGTTTCCCCAAGGCTGCATCCGCATCCGTTACAACGCTCCAGCTCACGCAAATGATTGTCGGCGTCGGCATCTCCGTTTTTGTACTTCGTGAAAAACTGGTGAATGCCGCATGTCAGCAGTCGATGGACAACCTTTTCCTGTGCTTCGGCATCTACGCATCTTTCGCCCTTCTTTTCCTCAAATTCTTCCTTGACGCCTACGTGTTCAAGAAGAAGAAGAAGGTGGACTAGACAACTGCACGCTCGTTGTGATCTCTATGATTATTTATTGCGAAAGATTAGATAGAGTAAATAAAATTGATTTTTCATCCGCAAAGAAAAAAGAAATCGTTAGATTTCCGTTGAATCACCATGAACAATTACAGACTATCCGTTAGGTATATCGTTCAGGCGGTGTGGAAAAAGGTGTTTCATCCTGATAGCCAGAGAAATTCTCAGTGTTGCTAATGCGTTGCATTATGGTGGAAAATAGGAAGAAAGTGTCCCACGTTTTCATACCTATCGCTGTGTTCCAACGGACCCCATGAGTGCAAATATCAACATTGAGAATGACGTTCGGAGAGCATCGGAAGAGAAGTGCAAACAGCTGACGCCCTCGCACCTCATGTTCCTAACGGGGCACATATACGTTTGCGGTGATTTCCGAATTCCTGAATCGCTATCCGTTAATCGATTTAGATTGTTTCATTATTTGTCTTTCGCGACGGATTCCACACAATGAAATGTTCTGTCGACGATCACCTGCCGAAGCCTATGCATAGAGAGCGGCGTATGTTCCCCCATAGTACCTCCGCATGCCCGTCTACCGCCGTTAGCGAAGCGGAATCACGGAATCACGAACGCTTCGTTTCCTAGACGACAAAATTCAATTTCTCTTCTGATTTGCTTTGTTGCTAGGAAAGAAGGCGTCCAATCCAAGTGAGGTTAGCATAACACTTTGTTGTTTATTGAAACAGTTGTTTATTCTGATGGGAGAAAAAAAAGAACAACAGATAAGTTTGCTTTGCAGTCTACTGGGCAGTTCGGATCATTCATATTTTCGAACTTGAAAGTGAATAGAGCGGCATCTGAAATACACGGGTTGAAACATAAATGCATTCTTCACAAATTATCTTTAGTTTCCACACATTCATAGGCGTCAGAAACAAATAAAAACTTGATTTCTCACTATATCTATAACGGTTTACAGGACCGCCGAACTGGTCGCATAGGTCTTCAAAAGAACATGCGTTGTAAGTGTTCCGGATCTCCTTCCTCTGCTTGCAATTCAACGTTGTCAACCTGCAGGCCTATAAACATTGTTGAACAATGTTTTCAAAAGTACGAAACAGAACACAGCAGAAACGACAGACGACAGTTGCAAGGAGTGACAGAGATCGAGACGCGCTAGCCATGAACTAAAAAAATCAAGTTGTAACCTCAAAACTAGCAACTTTCATAAATTCACAGCACTATCGTGTAACTCTGTTTTATTCGCAAATGGAGGTTGTCTTCCATTTGAAACGGAGTTCGTGACTTTACACAATATCACGTCTGAATGGACGCAGTCGTTTGACAAGGTTTACAAGTTTATTTCTCGTCCAAAGGCTTACTTCTTGCGAGACGTCATATATGCACAAGAGCTACATTGTCACACCGTAGTCGCCGGTCTTCTCCTGGTCAGAGTCGAACGGCATCAGTTGACAAGGGTTCTATGAAATCAAGAAATCAAGTCAACGTTCAAAATACGTTACACTACTGACAACATGAGGCAAAGTCGCGCAGAGATGCTCGGGGTCGCTGTGAGGTATATACCTTTAGGCCAGCCAAATTGATTATGTTCCAAAAAATCATTTTTCTTTTTACCAAAGGGTTGGCGTTCTTCGCTCAGTGTAGCGAACGATCTATCGGAATTGTTTTTGCAAATACTTGGTTTTGCATACGTTCGCTCGGTTCAGTCACCGCATTCATTATAAATAGCGGAAATTCCAGAATCACGCAATACGAGGGTGTCAAACACTCACTTATTTCCAGAGCAATTCTAATCCTAGCACAATATAAACAAGGAAATTACACCCTACAGGAGTCGGCTACAATGTAAACAGAAAACGGGACACATGTTAGCCTATAGCGTTTTTACATGCGCTGTTATAATTATGTAACTGACGAAAACAGTGAGCATACATAATTAGTGTTGTGGAACAGTTTCAAGATATGAACAGATATCTTGACGTTTCCTTCCCGCTATGGCACTTTGCGATTGATCGTGATATCTGCGAACCACTGCCATGCGAACAAGGCAAAAAACATTACAAACGCTCTGAGTTTCTGTTTCAATTCGAAGTGCAGTGTCGCATTGAGGCTGATCGTATTTTTCTTGTTTCCGACTTTCGCATTGGGTCGAGAAGCGCGATGTTCGATCGTTATCGTGCTTGGGCGTGCTTGACCTCGCGTTTTTCAATGTACGTTTGATTGAGTCGTTGTTGTTCGCATTAACAGTTTGGAAGAACATGAACCGACTATTTGGGATTTTCTGTGTAGCTGCCCTCAGAAGCGTACGTATTGCTGTCCGCTTGGTTTCAAGGGTTCCGTGCACTACATAGATCGGCGTCGGTCTTAAGAATTCTGTTTATTAGGAAATTTTCTGTTTGCGACTGGAAGGCTCGAGGATAAAAAAAAAGAAATTTATCACAATCTCAGACTAACTACTACCCGTTGCGGGCTTAATAAACATCGCAAAAGTGTATCATTCTTGCGTTCACCCGTTAGCTCTGCTGACACCACCCACATCGCGCTGTCGCGCGAAACTTTTCGATTCTCACGTCCGCACAACCGCCTTATCGCCGCGGCCGCTATAGCACGTTCCGTTGTTTCACCGCCGTTGGTTCCTCTGTCGGACGAGCATGTTCGGAGCGACGAAACCGTCCACCTCTGCATCCTTCGAACTCGATGAACCTCTGATGAAGAAGCAGCGGAAACGCGAGGTGGTCTGCGATGTTTGTGGCGATTCGGTGAGTTTGAATTGGTAATCTATTGTAAGTGGATTTATTATTAGATTTCGAGGGTTTCATTTGGTTTGAAGTGCGCGTATAAATAAACTAAAATATATGTGCTTTTAAAGTCGGAACTCTATTCGGCAATAATATCATCGAACGTCGAAAAACCAAATTATTTTTGTTCACTTAAGCCATTACTTTACAGGAAACTATGGAGTAAGGTAGCATCACCATGGAATTTAGGCCGGGAAGAACAAACAAACAAGCCGAATGACATCCTACTTTCAGGCGCTTGGAAAGCATTATGGTGTAAACGCCTGCAACGGGTGCAAAGGGTTCTTTCGCCGATCCGTGTGGAACGAAAAGAAATACAAATGTCGGTTCGACGAGACATGCATTGTTGCAAAAGGTGCCCTTTTTCTAATCACAGATCAAATACGAGACTATGTGTAGAACAGAGGAATTCCTGTCGTTCCTGTCGCTTCAAACGTTGTCTGGAAGTTGGTATGAACCCACGAGCTGTACAAAGTGAACGAAGTGACAAAGACGGGAGTGCTCTTGATCATGCGGACGTGATAGTTGGAGCTCCTGTGGAGCACGTGGAAGACGATGCCGATATCGAGCGTACTGATGGTGAAACACAGACTGATTGCGACTCCTATTTCCATGCAATCAAAAGTGAACCACTACCCCAACCTCAGGAACATCGAAATGAGGAGTTCATCTACAGACTGCTGGAAATTGAGAAAGGAGTTACAAGCCGCGTTGACCCTGGATCGGACGTAGACAGCCCTTATGATGGTCAAACTTCAAGTCACAACTTCAGCGTTGCATTCAACAGTCCGAACATAATATGCTCAAGGAAAACGGTGAGCACGATTTAAAAGTTTATATTTAAATCAAAGAAAGCTTTTGTGGAATTCTTTTTTTAATTTTCTTTGGTTCACATGACTTCAAACAGAATGTTCGACTGCACCATTGTGTTAAAAAACTGTACCAATGTGCAGTAAAGAGTCAGGAAACTTTTCTTTTGTGATGGCATGTTTCCTGTAAGTTAAGAAAACATTGCGTAACCTAATTTATTTAAAGAATATGAAGAGCTAATTGCTTGTTTAGCTTAATCCGAGTGGTCAAACCATTGCTCAAGTTCGCGATGTTCTCCAAGATTGGCGTCGCTGCTTTGTTTTGTATGCCGACTATCTGCACGCCCTCCCAGAATTCCGCCATTTTCCCGAACAAGACAAAATACAGATCGCTAAGTCACGTTTTGCTTCTTTTTACTGGTGGACAGTCGCGAACTGGACAGTGGCCTCGGGTTGCCCCGGTATCTGCTACAGTAATGGCACCTACTACCCAGTAGAACCTGATTATCAATGCATTCCCGATCATCGGTAACGAGTTCGATGATGTCGCATGCAGTGCCATGGTATTTTAGAGGTGTCACCGAGAAACTAATGGCCATTCTCGTCGACCCGCTGAAGAAGCTCCGGCTGCGGGACACTGAAAAGTGTTTAATGGCCGCAATATCCATTTACGCAGACATAATCCCAAATTTGACAACATCTGGGACCGCCTATTTGAACAGCATACGCCACAAGTATTTGAAACTGCTCAACGATCACGTTGCTTCGCTGTTCGGAAAAGGCGATGAGGAAGCAGAGGTGAAGGCCGCTGCGCGCGTAGGGACGTTAATTTATTTAATTTCCTCAATTACGGTAAGAACAGTGCGTAATCGCCAATCGATTTCAGCGTTTAGGATCTCGTATATACTGTTGGCGACAACATTATTCTCAACGATGTCTTGCATAATGTTCGCTACGAAGACTGGTCAACTGAATTACATTCTCATATCCATGCAAGGCAGTTTTAAATGCTGGGCGCCGGCTTGAAGTTGCGCCTTGAGCGCATCCTTTACAAATGTTTTTTACAATTATGGATCGCATATAAGAGAATACTTAACTTTACTTTGACAAATATATGATAATATAATACAGTTTGCACATAAATATTTTACCCATATTGAAGAAAGTAATATGAAGCATCAGATAGGGGGAACAGCTAGATTTCAGTCACATTACGAAAGTTCAAATCCAGCTCCCGAGTGCATGGCGTACAATACCTTTTCACGCATCTGCTCCGCTGAGCTGTATTTTGGAAGCTTCAGCAAATTCATACACGTGGCTGCTGTAGGGAGAGGCGTTTCATCATGAATCAGCTGGATACCCAGATTTGGCGTAAGATACTGAAAAAGGGCGATATCATTTATAGAGTAAGGCAAAAATACCTTAAAGCCCATTAATGGAGCTCGAGGAGAACCCGTGACAAATTTAAGGAAGTTATTCTTATCGTCCACTGTAAAGCTTTTGAGCATACTCCAGAACCTATCCATATACCACTCGTCATGTTCATCTGCAATGGCACGGTGGTGCTTATGTGAGTGTGAACGAGGCACTCACCTTTAACGTTAGTAACGTTGCAGTGAGATCGCAGTTCGTCGACATCAAAATCAACATCAATTCCAGAAAGAAGCGTTTCCTGTTCATATGATGAAAAGAGGCTGAGCCAGTCAAGGTCGAAAACGTTGGCCATTCCTGCTTTCAGTGCCTGAACCATGGGTGCGAACTGAAAATACGAACGAATGTGAACTATTATTTTCGAAAACGTCTGAATACTCTATCCACAAGATAGTATTTCAGATAGAGGTCGATGTACAGATACCGATCGTGTGCCTTCACTTTCCTTTCATGTCCCCCTGGCACGAGGTCCACAATCTGCAAAATGCGGTTAATTTTCGGATGTTCAAAATTAGAATCATACTTTGCGAACGTCCATTTTGTCTTCTATGACAGAAAAATCCAGGTCAAGTGTTTCAACTTCATGATCTGGGCAATCGCGGAGATAAGTCAACGTCTTGTACATGTGTCGATCGAAGTCACGCATAAGCATGAAGCTGGCTGAGGTGGTCGTTTCGCGCGAAAACAACTGGTGTATAATCGAACTAGCAAATCTGAATTCCGTTAGCTGCTCTTCATAAATCATCTAGATGTGGACGTTCAGTACAATACCTAGTAACTCCAAACAACCTTTCCCAAAACTCTCCCGATGAAGAAGTAGTGTTCGTACCAGTTACTGTATAGCTTATCAACCGCCGGATTGGGGTAAAGTAACTGATTCGAGGTGACCAGGAAGAGACCTTGGTTTGGATCGAATGCTATCTTCAGTAACTCGGACAAAAATTCTCGGAACACTCCACCGCCATCAATGCCGGCTTCGCTCAGTCCATGATAATTGATCATACGAACGCGGAGAGGTTTCGTTATGTTCTGCATGTTCGCAAATCCTTTCATTGCGTCAGTGTACAATGATTCTCGTCGCACTTCCAAATCGACATTATGAAATCCTAAAAGATACGAGTCTACTTATCAATCAGTTGCAGATTTCCGCTTACCGAAACCATAGCTTACTTCAGTGTTTTGTCTATCTTCACGGATCAGATCATGGAACATCTGAAGAGGAACACTTAATATGGAATACTCTTAAACATGCGACTTACCTCAACACGATGAGAAAATGAAATCAAGAATGGCGCTTGGCGAAGAAGCGTTACGATGCAAACATCATCCGAAGGAATATCTGTTGCCTCATTTTCTTCGTCATCATCGTCGTCGGGATCGGAATGATTCCTGCCGATGAGCACGTCGATCAAGCGAAAGTTTGTCATTTGACGTCCATTTCTCTGGCGACTTCCACGATCCCACAGCTAAAAGTCAATAACGATAATATCTGTTTCCCAAACACAAAACGTACCGCCCGATTAACGTAGAAGGACTGTCCGTGATTTTGCCAGAATCCAACAGGAAGAAATCGCAGCTTACAGTCTTGTGCATAACACGCGCGGGCCGCGGTCAGTGATGCTCGAAATAGTTCACGTAGAACCGCATCATGTTCGACGTCGGCTGTTGCACCAGCTATCTTTGTCGTAGTGAAGGCAATCTTCGTGGTTGAAGCAAGGAGATCTCTAGAATTTGATTTGCCTTCTAATACTCTGAGCGAGCGTATGAATTACCGAATCGCCGTAAGCCACTCCGTCACCTCTCTCCGATCCAGAGGCAGTTCGTCATGCATTTCGAACACTTTTCCTACAACTGCGCAGTATCCCGTAGCAACCGCGAAGAACTCCTGTCGTGCTTTAGGTGGAGCGTCGTAAAGCGGTGATCCGCTCAAATATTCTTGCATCATAAGACGATGAGCAGAGAAAAACGCTGAAAGGTAAGGTACTAGGTAAGTAAAGTACTGTGGTCACTTACAATGGATGTTGTACGATTGTAACAATTTAAGATACGACTGAATATGCGTTATCATCCAGTTGCTGAGTCGCTCAGGGAAGACTGATGCTTCGACAGCCGGAGACGCGTATGACGGGCCTTGATTCAAGTGCATCGTTAACATCGTCGTCCAGCTGACTGTTCTGAGCATAACATTGCGGTCGCGTTTAGCCAAAGCGAAATTTTGGATGAAAGAGGAAAAATTTTCGCTTAAAGCAGCTGAGAACAGCTCCTTTCTGACCAACGATTTGTGAATATAAAAACTGTTTGATGATTTGTTCGTTCTTGCTGCCAGATCTGCTGGAACAGCTTCAGTTTGGTGGACAGCTTTCATTTTATAGTGGAAGAACGCATTGCACAGTGCTTCCAAAGCATCCTTCTGACAGAATGACGGGTCACCTACAATAGCTTATTACAACTAAATGAGATTTTTAATGAGACGATACCTCCAAGCCGGTTGATAATCTGTATAATGAATAAAACAACGAACTCAGCATTTGACCGGTTTATGTACTTCGGGTTCTCTTCATGGTCAGACATTCGATCACTCATGATGTTAAGTGCACGTCCTATTTCCGTGTGACATAAGGCTCGTCTCTCCAAAGCTCGACTGATGAACGTAAATCCATGATCAATAGTGAGTTGGTGATAATTGTGTCGACACAGCGTGCTAAATAGCGCTACCAGCATATTAATACGCTCTTCATCGTGCTCATTGCTGATAAGTCTAAGTGGCAAAAGCAGTAGATCCAGGAAGACTTGAGCTTTGTATGGCAAACCGTCGGAGGAATGCCAGTGACCGATAAGCACATTGCAGATGCCGTCGAAGAAACCTTTCTACAATTGGCTCAGTAGAAAAGCAAGGACAACGGTTGCTTACGGTCGCGAGAATGATAGCGTCATCTGCAGTTTTGGCGTATGTTTCGACAAATCTCACAAGGCTTCCACATTGAGCGAGCAAGCGTGTTTTGTCTGAGTCATCCTTGTAAAACAGAAATCGGCTTATCATACGGAACATAGCTGCCCGTAGCTCCGCTCTCACTTCTGTCTCACTCTTTACACATGATTTGCATAATACGACCTAAAATATTTTTATATTTTGTTTAATGCTGTGGAAACGTACCAGTCGGTCACCATCTGAGTCACAATTAAAGAACAGGCCCAAGCGCGCGACTGACAGCCGCAGATCGACAACATGGAACTCTGCGTCGAAGAGCTGGCGACCATCGCGTGCAACCTTCTTACGACAATAAAACGAATTCCAGGCTTTCTGAATCTTAATCGCAGCAGCGTTTCTTTTCACACAATCTTGACGATCTGTCCGGTCTTTTGTTGTCCAACGAACAAAACGCTGATGAGTCTCCTAAGGAAAGAACAGAGCATAAGTTTTTCAGGTGATAAAACCAACCAGATCTGCCAACATAGCCGCATTTCTTTTGTCCCCTCTGATGTCTCCGTTGAAGGAGATGGCGTTAAGATTCATGATGCCCCTGTAAGACATTCACTATAATGTTAAACACAGTTTCGCACGCTGGCAAGTCCGGCTCATTTTCTCAGGCGAAGACGCAATATTTTTCTATAAAACACATGAAGCAGTACGGAGTACATTTAGTGCAAGTTCAATATAACATGTAACCCGAATAAAATTCTAGGTTGTGAACTCATGCTTAAAACGAGTGGTCTCGCCATGAACGAATCGGAAGTAAAGTGAGCACCTACGATAAAATATATCAGACGGTTTCTAAAATTTGCTACATAGGAGCGCAAAAAGTCTGCGGCGCCACTAAGGAACGAGCAAACAAACAGCTCATGAAAAAAGCTAATTTGCGATGTTAGTTTTGCAGGCGAAAACAGTAAATGTGAACTGATATATAAATATGTTGTATATGCTGTAAGTCATTTTGAAAGCGATGCATTAGAAGAAAGATGCGGAAACCGAACTAACTGCAAAATGGTTGTGATGCGATGAAAGTAGCATCACTATTACTCACAAACGAAGTGAATCAATCTCAGAACGTCCAGTTATTGTCCGTGCCGGTATGAATGGATTCCCATACTCTCTCATGCAGTTTCGTACTTAATTGATCTTCATTCGATACTCTTGCTCCTTCCCTGAAACTCTGAACGCAAAAACATCTATAAATGCAGGGTGATGAAATACAGTTTAAAAAGATAATGTTGTAGTCTCATAGCACATCGTAAGTAAATCTAGGATGTTACAAAAAAATCGAGCTGCTGCAGACCAGACACGCAGCTCGTTGTCGGCAGGGTCAACCGCTGTAAATTATGGCAACTATTTGCGAATCAATCTGCATGGGGGTTTTCTGATTGTTGACCACAGCTTCGCACTTATTAGTACCGCAAAATAACTGCAACAGTGTGCAACTTTTGTCTGACATACACACATCGACACAGACACGTTTGTCTATAAGCGGACGGGGTAGGTACATTTTTGCGACGCAGTGTATGTCGACGAACATGTACTCATATTGCATTGGTTTGCACTGTGCTCAAAGCAATCACCAATTGCAATGCAAGCAATCACAAGTAGCATGCGACGGCGATATCTTGTCCGAATTTCCAAGACACCAATTCCTGGAAGACAATCACTACCTGGGAGATTTCAAGTCGCCAGCAATTAAGTAATATCGTGTAGCTGACAACGTACTTCCTAGAATAAAAAAAATCAGGATAGGACGAGCAGCGCATATATAAAATAATGGGTCAGTATAGCCAACCTATGTCTTCGCCATTTCTACAGCGGCGACTGTTCACTTCAGCAACAAAGATGAAATACACACACTTTAATTAAATTACAGCAAAACACATATCTCGAACATATTAGAGACAAGAATTAAAGTTCTGACTTCGTCGCCCTAGACTTGTAGTGGTCGAAGAGTTTCGCTAGTTCGTAAGCGAAGTGTTCGTAAGTGGATTTCAGGTAGAGGTAGTTGAGCTTGGCAAAGTTCAGAACGTCAGCATTTGCAGCATATCCTGAGGAGACCCAGAATCCGCTGACGGGGACAACTCCGCGACCGTAGCATGCGACGGCGGTATCTTGTCCGAATCCGTACAGAGCACTTTCGAATTGTCCGTGTCGGAAGTTTCCACCTATGTTGGACAGCGAAATGGTGTGACTCTTAGTGTGGACTCACCAGCAACGAACGACTCCTTCATTGGAAGTAGACCGGTGTCAACAAACCGATTGACACTGCCTGAGAGCACAGTGCAGCTACTGTTGGACCAATGCAGTCCCGAACGGCCCCATGTCTGTGCCGACGCATGGAAGAGGACTACGTACTCGGTTAGCGATGTGTAGGCGAACGAGAGGGAAAGCTGAGCACCACCAGCTGAAATGGGTACCCAGATATTTTGTCCATTCGCCTTTGACGGGTATGCAGCCTTGAAGTCATTGGAGAACTTTCCGATTGCTGCAAGGGCGTTTTCAGCTAAAAGGACGAATTAAACTTCAGTTATCAAATTACGTTGTGCTATGCTTATTCGATTAATTCTTACCTCTAGCACCCACTGAAACCTCCTTAAATTTGCGAGGTGAGATGGAATATGACTTCCAGATTAGATACTGTTGAGTAGCGCTCAGCGCGATCATCAGCAGAACTAAGTTCCGAACCGTCTTTGTTAGGAAGAATGCCATTGTTTTACCTAAAACCAGAACAATGAAAAGTTGATCGTAAACAATAAAATAATCAACATTCTCGATTGCACATCGAAGAAAGAGCGCGTCATAAGCGCACGATATTTAATCCATTCTTGCGCATGGTACGTTCACAGTGAAATCGCCAACGATGGCAGGTGGTAAGCGGGAGAGCACAACGCAACTTGTGCCGACCGATACGTTACTGGCCGAACAACTGCTGCGCAAGCGCGGCTATGCAACGCAAAAATGCAAATGTGAGGAAGAGAGATTACGTGTAAAAAAAAGTGTTGCACAGGCGAGTTCGACGACATCGACCATCGTGTCTCTATCTACGATCGACTTTGCGCGCTGGGAAATTCCATTCAAATTTTGCACCTTATTCCCCACACCGCTATTCGAAACTTCTTGCGCAAAAATGCGCTCAACAATTCAGGTGTGTAAAGCAAAAAAAAGTGCAACGCGGATTTTTATTTATTAAAGACAATGTATATGTAGTTCTCACACCGGTTTCACATTAATGAAAAAGTCAATCAGCAAGCACTAAATAACACACAGAAAATGATACGGATGTATCGTCGTGAAAACATGGTCTGAGTGAGCAATTATTTGGCTTTATTTGGCTGTTTGCAATCTTTGCGTTTAGGTCAAAAACGTTGTTGCATGGCGACGACATTTGATCAAATATCGAATTAAAGCACTTATTCGCATAAGCAAAACCTAACCACGTCGTACATGGTAGAAGAAGCTGTACAACAAAATGAAAATCATTTGTAACCAATGGGTACAAAAACCATGATAATGATGCAAATGAAGCGAATCTCTAGCTGTACCTGCTGTGGAAGAAGAATGTTCCTGTTCTATGCAGCTCTGCACATGCATGTCAAAAAATAGTTGCTTTTCTTTCGTTGTGCACCACGTAAAAGTGTGAATACAATCTCGCTTTGCTGGCATCGAATTCGTAGATAGCGTCGGAGCACAGGATAGCGCTAGAATTTTATTGATATGTGATCGATGTGTGTGGTCGATATAGCTCTGCTTTTTGAGTTTGCATCACCCCTTGCTCTCGTCATAGAATATATTGAAATCGTATATTTATCAGGCCTGATAATTTTTTATCCATTTGTTAGTGTTTTGCATGTTTTACTAATTTCAGGTTTTATTTGCGGCGAAATAATGGCCAAGCACACCAAGAGGCCGGAACTAACGGCTGTGGTCATTGGGGATAATTTCGATCCTCGATTTTCCCCTTTCCTTCATAGCTCGCAATGGGTAAATTTTTTCCTATTGTAAATATGTCGAATAGTAGCTTTTTAGGCCATGAAGCACTTAGGCGCTTTAACAGCTCTCGAAGCCTGTTTGATCTGGCTGGCGCGAACGCCTGTAACGAATGTAATTCTTGTCGTATCCACTGAGGACGAAAAGAGGTTCAACGAACTGAGTTCTATTCTACAGTAGGATCCTGACATCCTTCTCACATCATTTTAAACATGCTTTTAGCTCATACAAAACGTACTTTAGTGGCCTTCTGGTATCAGGAAAGAATATCATGAGTGTAGGAGATGCTATCCGCGAAGTTGAACAGCGGAGCCTGATTACAGGAGAGTTTGTCCTTGTTCACAATGTTGCAACAATATGCTCCTCGAAATTGGACGAAGAATTTGCCGCTTTTCGAGAACGGAGGAAGACAGACAAGAACAACTGCTTGACACTGTTGTATGCTCAAGCAAATCACGACATGAATCCCGTTATTGCTGTTGGAAGGCATACAAAGAAGTTGATGTTTTACTTCAAAAAGGAGCGCACGCTTGAATTAGACATTAAAAAGGTTTGCGCGTTTTGAACGGCGCCGAAAGAAAGTAATATTTATTTAGGACTGTTACGCGAACGATACGGAAATCCGTCGAGATCTCAGAGATACGGGTATTGCGTTCTGTGCGCCTAGTGTTGCGGCACAGTTTACCGACAACTTCGATTTTCAAGAACGTGACGACATAATTCGTGAATTACTTGTGAATGAAGAGATTCTATGCCAACACATCCACGTGGAAGTTCTGTCCGACAAGTATGCCGCCTCATGTGTGACGTATGTTTCATGCACATTGTAAATGTTAACTTTAACTCACTTCGCTCTAGAGATTATGCATCGCTACTGGCCACCGAAAAATTACTAATGGAACGGTGGTTCTTCCCGATTGTTCCAGAATTGCGGACGTTTAGCAATGTCAATCGCAACATAAATACACATGGTCTTCGTCGAAGAATTTATATTACTGCATCGAAGGAGCACGTTCGCATCAAGCAGTATCACAAGATAAAGTCGTGTTATTGGAATGTTTGCTTTAACGCTTCCCTTACGCTTGGAAGGGATTGTGCACTCGAAAATGTCGTCATTGAGGAGAACGTTGAAATAGGTTATATTTGTATGACCGTGGGCTAGTGCAAATCAAGTGTATTTCAGCTAATAATGTCACAATCAAAGACTGTCATATCGGAAAGAACGTGGTCATTGGGAATAGCTGTCGTCTTTCCAACTGTGTCATCGGTGATAACGCGGTCATCGGCAACAACTGCAATGTCACTTCAAAAACATTTGTTGGAGAAAACGTAGTTATTCCAGACGATACTCATATTACTGAAGGAAGCATTATTCTTATGCATAGGCCGGATGAAGACGATTATACAATCGGTGAAAAGAACTGTATGTCCTTCAGTGTATTCTTGTTGAAATGTCTCAAGTTGCAGCTTATTACGAGGTACGTTTCAAGCATAGAACGGGTTTCTGGAAAAATACTCATCTTGAACGTCGACGTGCCCGTACTGTCTCGCAAGCAGGCGACCACACCGGCGATCATCACTCGGAAAAAGAGGAGGCTGACGATGAGACCGATATTATGCGATTCTTTAATGAGGTTCATGACATCATGAACTATTATTGTTAAAGCAGGATTTCAGATATCGGAAAGCATGCAGCAAGCTGTTGACAACATGGAATCTGAGGAGCACAAAACGAGTAACCTTATCCTAGAAATTAACAGTTCAAAGTTAGCCTATAACATGACGATGGAAGATGTTGCCAAGAACGTGTTTCTCGCCTTCCTAAAATTAGGCTACTGCTCCGACCTAGACTCAATTAAAAGCGTTAGTCTCACCTTACCTCCATTCTGTAGCACACTACGTATTTCAGCTAGTAAAGGAGTGGCTTCACGTTTTCAACAACTACTACTCACCTCATAAGAACCAAATCCAACTTTTACTTGCTCTCGAGGTATGTCCGTAAATTCAATCATCAGTTAAGATCGGGTTTCCATAGGAATACTCCAACGCTCATGCTGGAATAGCGAAAATCGCGAACCACATTGTCCACTTCCTGTATTCGGAGTGCGATGTGCTACAGGAAGAAGCCATATTAGAGTGGTTCGGAACGCTTATTAGTGGCTCCGATATGTACGAAAAAATCAAGCCAATTGTGGACTGGTTACAAGAGTCGTCTGGTGAAGAGGAGTCGGATGAGGATGCCGATTAGGGAACTGTTATGTATACGTATACGAGAGAACTGTTTTAACTTTACTGTTTTATTAGTAAAATGTTGTTTTATCACTCTTTGCAAATACTTTCGTGACGGGTAAATCTCCTGCCAGCATATATCATTACAGCGGAATTTTTTCCACCAAAGGTGTACGTTAGTACACAATAGCATATCAGTGCTAACGCATATACATTAAATATGGCGGTTTTTCAGTTTAATTCACTCAAATGGGGAAAAACGAGGACGCCGCTTCACCTGATGACACAGCCGCTTTTGGAACAAGATACCTTGTTGACAAATCTAAAGTTTATGATTTCAACGCTTGGGACAATGTGGAATGGTCAGATGAGCATATAGAAACTGCAATGGCGAAAGTAGAAGAACAAAGACGACATCCAGTATGCAATGCTGAAGATCTCTTGAAAAGTCCGGCCGATCAGTGGGACAAGTTTTATAACAAGAATGAGCGCAAATTTTTCATGGATCGCCACTGGCTGTTGAAAGAATTTCCTGAACTGGATTTTTCCAAATATGCGGTGAGCGTTGTGGTATACGATTGCTTAGATGTTAATTGATTTTAGGATGACAAGCGTATTCGGGTTCTTGAAGTTGGCTGCGGTGTTGGAAACACGACCTTCCCACTGCTAGACTGTTGTAACAAAGAGAAGACATTTGTTCTTTCATGTGATTATTCTCCAACTGCTGTACGCCTCGTTAGAGAGAACGACCTTTATAACGAAGACCACTGTCATGCATTTGTGTGGGACATCACAAAGCCTACCAATGAGATTCCGGACAACTCCTTGGACTTCGTACTTTGCATTTACGTCCTATCGGCTGTTGAGCCGCAGAAGCAGAAAACCGCGGTGGAAAACATCGTCCGACTACTAAAACCTGGTGGAACGCTGCTGTTTAAGGATTATGGCCGCTATGATCTCACTCAATTGCGTTTTAAGAAGGATCGGTATATCAAAGAAAACTTTTACTGCCGTGGCGATGGAACGCTAGTATATTTCTACAGCCAGGACGAACTTCATGAGTTATTCACTTCTTCTGGGTTGGAGAAACGAGAGAATACACAAGACCGCCGGATGATAGTTAACAGAGCCAAGAAGGTGGAAATGTATCGTATGTGGTTAAAGTGCAAGTATGTAAAGCCGCTTCCTCAAGCCGACTGTTGATATCATTAAATTCACTTGTTCTTTCAGTTTCAGTATTGTCAACTCGATCTTTATCCCACAGCTAACAGTGTATTGGTCGCACAGCTACAGGGTGATCCATAAATAGTGTCACGCATAAAAACAACGCCAACTTTTCCCACGACTGACAAAACAACCCGTTTTTTTTTCTGAACAAGCTACAATCAAGAACATTCGAAATGGCCACCTTCGGCTTCAATGCAGGCGTCCAAACGTTTTCAGAAGTTCTTCAAAATGGCCGCGATCATTTCTGGGGTGATTTCTTCCCAGGCCTTCTCCAGAGCGCGCTTCAGAGAGTCGATTGACTTGTGCTTGATAGCGCAAGCCTTCTGCTCCAAGATCCCCCAGATTGCAAAATCGAGCGGGTTCAAATCTGGGGAATTCGAGGGCCAAACGCTCTTCGTCCAGAAGCCTGGGAGGTTGGCCTCGCACCACTCGATGGTCTTCTTGGCACCGTGGGCCGGTGCCCAGTCCTGCTGCAGGCACCAATCGATGTTCTCGGCGTTCTCTTCGGCCCACGGAAGCACGGCGTCTTCCAAAATCAGCTGCCGGTAGGTGTCAGCGCTGATCTTCACTCCCTTTGGGACGAAAACCAGCTTGGTCTTCCCCAAACCGGAAATCCCTCCCCAAACCATGACCGACTTCGAGAAATGGGTGTTATCGGCTTTGACGATGCGTGGGGAGCCTTTCGGGAGCACCTCGCGTTGATTCTGGCTGTTCCGGAATGGTTCCACCGTGAAAATCTTCTCATCCGTGAACAGGATTCGCTGCAGGGCGTCGCCGCGGCTCAGCTGCGGCGATTTTGAGGAATTTCCGGAAACGTTTGGACGCTTGCATTGCCGCAGAAGGAAGTCAGTTTGAATGCGAGTAATTGTATCTAGTTTAGAATTTTCTGCGCTTGGTACATAAAATGGTACATAAAACGGGTCGGTTTGTGCGTTCTCTGAAAAGTTGTGAGTGGTTTTATGATGTGGCTTACGCGTGACAGTATGTATGGATCTCCCTGTATACCATATCGTCGAACTGTACGGAGTAGACAAAAATCAACTCTCTGACAAAACTGATTTTCTTTTACAAAACTGCCTCCGCTTGGCAGCATTGTGTAAGGACAAAAAAATCAAATACGTGACAGTCTAAATAATAGATAACACCATAAAACCATTTTGACCTTTATACGCAGAGATGACTGGTTTGCGAATGCACCTAGTTAAGTTAAAAAATGACGTATGTAGCTTTGTTATGTGAAACCAGTTTTGTCATTGAAGATCATCTTTGTCAGTGAGCAACTTATTTGGTTAAATACACGCATTTTTGTTAATATGGTGCAAATTTGTTGATCTGTGGCAGTTTTGTTAGTTTTATCCGAATAGAGCTAGTTTTCCATACAACGAAAAGAATTCAATCTCACATGTTTTATGAACAACTCCACATCTAATACAAGATCTATTATCGTGGAACACGTATTTGATATTTTCTCACCTACATCGTGCGCACATGCAGTTTCAACATCCGTCAAGTTTGCTGCGGCGATGTGAAAATGTCGGTAAAGGAACTTCGTTTAAAAGCTGGTCGTCAACAGCTTTCAATAATTCCGTAGTTTCAATAAGTGGTACACTTGAATATGCCGGAGACTTGTCAGTTATCAATGTCAGAAAAGCCTGTGATGATCACTATTAATCGAAAATAATCGGCTTGCTTTTTTACCAAGTTGTTGACAAATTTCAGGCGTAGTTTAGATTTGCTATAATCAACCAAGCCTTTCATGAAATACATAAGTTCTTCGTCATATTTATCGTAATCAGCGGCATTAAAGTTGAATTGCGTTTCAAGCATTTTAGGTACGTCTAAAGCCTGCAAAACGTTTATGGACAAGGGATGTAACGTGAAAAAGCTCACCATGATTGATATATTTAACTTTTCCATAGTATCTACGAGGAACTCTGCATAATTGTCGAAGCCCAGGATGTTCTCAGGTGAAGACGATAAACTCCTGTATGGCACCTCTTGGAACTCCATGTTCTAAATATTACAATAACCATATTGTTAAAGTCGCTAAATTCCACACCTCAACTTCTTTTTCAACCCATTCGCATAGTTCTCTTATCTCACGTTCTTCCTCACTGTTTTCGCAGTAGGGTCTGTCCGCGCAGTGAATTGGAACGTCATTCTCAATGTTTTCATTGTCTGGATGACGAATTTCGGAAGTATTCTTTTTTGTTCGCTGTTGTGCACGGTATGCTTGGTTCTCAGCGATCGTCCTCATTTCGTGGAAACCGTGGGCATATGTGCAATACTTCCAGCACACTTGATTCTTCTGATATCGCCTGCACATCATCGTCTTGTAGTTGATTGGGGCGTTAGGTGGCAGTATAAACGCATTCTTTGGTTCTAAAAGAGATCCATATGAAAGATACCTAAAGGACATATGCATAGTTCAGTTCGAGTTCGAATCTGCTTTTTATGAGCCTACTTGAGATCTAAATATTACCTGATCTAGTGGAGGCTGAAGCAGTGTCAATTGGTTTCTGTTCGTGCAGGAAGACTCTAATTCTGGCTCCTTCCGCTTTTGCATCAAGTACGCCATTAGTACCTATCTTCAAAGCCACGATTCTAGTGCTTCCGTTCACACCGAGAACTTCGCATAACTAAATGCGGTTGTTGTTGCGGAAGGGTGCAGTCCCTTTGTACTACCTACCGCTTTTACGTTACTTATGTCAGCATTAAAGTAGTGTAGTACTTCGCTTGCCAGTATATCATAGTAACAAGGTACCATACTTTTGGCAAATTCGACGAACGTTTCTCTCTAAAGCAAGTTCCATCAGTAACGCTCGAAAAGTTGCATATTTACATTAAGTTTGTGTGTTGCAATGTTTTCCTGCACAACCGAAGTAGTTTCACCGCGTAGTGAGTACTGGTTTCGAGCGCTTGCTGGTATGTTCGATTCTTGAGAAGATGGCGTAACACAGAAAGGAGCTGAAAATCACATACCTAGATGAGGTAGCATAAAAAACTAAAGTGTGTACCTTTTTCATAAAATGAAGTTTGCAGGTTGCTCGGAAAGCCGTTGCCTGTTCCCGGCGGGAATTGCTTTTGTAATGGCTTTTCTGATGGCTTTTGTGTAAGTTGTGCTAAAATAGTTGAGAAGGCGGTTGCTACATGTGCAATGGTTATTGAAATGAGTTAACTGATAATGATGTCAGGCTAGCATGAAAATGCTTTTTATAGTGCAAACAAATAAGCAGATGTGCTCCCATCGTGCGTGCAATGTCTGAAACGTGCTCAGTGAAAGCGGCACAAGTGGACTCCAATAACAGACAAACGTGAACATTCAGTGAGCAACATACGGGATGATACAAGTGTTGGGACCACTTTCTTCGCAGCTGATTTTCATCGTTTTTTCCGATTTTTTCGCTTCCCTTGCTTAAGCTTGTTAGTGTCGGAGTGATCATCTCCGTTCATCGGTGGTTCGCCTAGTTATAGCTTGATAAGTTACTTTATAAAGAGGGTTGTAGGCTCATATAGAAATGGTTAGATTAAGAGTGAGTGGTCACTGCATACTGGTGTCACAAAGGTAGATACGACCCGATGAAGAACGCTAATTTCACCTTGCGGATTTTCAGGAAGATTTGTCGGCTTGGTCCTTTTAACAAGGTTCATGAGATACCGCACCTCGTCTGTTTCAATTGCTTCGACAATGGCTTTTCCGCTCTTATCATACACAATTCGGATGCGATCGGGTATTGAGCGAAGATAGGCCTCGATAGTTGGGAAGCCCATTTCTTGATATGGAACATCCGATCCATGGTCAGCCCTAAGCAACGTGAAAGCAACCATTACACTAGACTGACTTGTACTGCCGACAAAACATATTCATTGGTATGCCGTTACTGCTGGCGGTAAGCGAAGAAACCACAAGAGGCATATAGTGCGCTCGCAGATTTTCTTGCTTTGAATCATCTCCGGTATTCATCTGTAAACGCTTGCAGCTGTGCTTCACAACAGATAACTTATATCACAATTCTACATGCGCGAGTGAGAGCAAAGATGTGCTACAACTGTTGACCCCGAATTGCACAAATATTACAACTGTTGTGGTTACGCAACGCTACTATGAAAATTCTAACCGAACAGCAGATAAATAATAATACATTAAAAGCGAAATGTGAAGACGGGAAATAACAGAGAGTGGTCCTGAAATGATTTACTTCCCACGCAACGCTGCTCTGGTGCCTTGTAGATGAGCTGTTTTAAAAATCACTACAGACACACGTCAATTTACAACGGCAGTGTGTTCAATAGAATACCATCTGCGCGAAGGAATGAAAATTTGAAGTGCACTCAAAAACAAATTTTCACCATGGACTTGGATCGAAATAGCAAAAGCGGTGAACACTTGTGAGTTATCTGGCGGCTTAAGATGCAAATTAAAATTGGAAATCGGGTAATATTTCTTTTTTCTTGGTGCATGACATTTGCTTAGAAAGTTAGGCGTTAAGCATTCATGTAATACAGGATGCTTGCGAATCGGAACTGATTGAGCAAGTACGCTTAATTGTGGTGCGAAACTAACTGTTTCGTTCAGCCGTCTTCTCAAAGGTTTGTTTACACATTGGATATCTACATAAAGAATACGTTTTTTTTCCGTACGTTTTTCGTATTAAGGAGCACGGTTAAAGTGTTAGTCGTTAATCGGAACGTATTTCTGTTTATATGTATGAGCGAGCATGTTGCCAGGATGCTGTGTTTATAGGATATTTTATGTCACCTCTTGCAATGTACACCCTGCGAATTACACACTAGACAGAGTTGCAATGGAGTTACTCGACGAGCGTTAAGTGTAAGCACAACAAGACAATTCATAATGTTTCGGACAAATTTGGTCTACGCAATAGAAACTGATTTGTACGAACTTTGAATGTTCGAACTTGATTAATGTGTTCGCGTAGACAGCTAGGACCCGTCGGGAAGCCGATATAGATTCCGTCGCACTTGTCACTGGAGTCCACGGGCATATGGGTTACGGCGACAATTAAATCATTTCAACATAATAACCGCGGAAGTTAAAAGATGCATAAATTTCACTGCTGCTTGATATTTCGCCATGGCACTGTCTTGAGAGGGCCCAGGTTCTGTCGCAGTAATCGCAGGTTTCTATTGTATTCAAACGACGGAATGTATTCAAGCACTACAAACAGTTCCTCACCAGTCTGGCTTCTGAGATGCGATGAAAGCGATTACTCTGCAAAACGTGAGTTCTTCCGGCCATGCTGTACGGATCTGAAATGTGGGAAATGACGAAGACTGCTTGCAAATGACTTGCAGCCGCTCAGCAGAAGATGAAACGAAGAATGGTTCAAATGTGTTTATTAGACAGAAAGTCTAACGACTGCATGCATGGCGTTATAAAGGTTGTGGACGTTGCATACAGATTCAATCGAAAAGAATGGCGTTTCAATAGTGGTTAGACATATTGTGACCCGTTTGATATAATGAAGGATACGGTATAAACTGTGTCGTAGTTTATTGTTCACACATCCCTTTTACTCATCGTTTGGTGGAACATGAAAGAGAGATTCTTTTCGGCAAGAGAGATTCTTTTCGACGATTCGGCGAACAGGATCGTACAGTATTTTCAACTAGGGCGGGAACATTTTCTAGAACTTTTGTCCGGCAAGATCTGCACTCCAAATTCACTGAATGAGTTATCAATGGATGACTGTTAACTTAATTGATTGTTTCTTACATTTGTTGATGCAGTGAGAGAAATTCGTCATCATATCACAAGAACCTGGGAATAGTACAACATTGCTCACTTTTTGTTAGCAGTTTATATGAAACACTGCGAGGAAGGAGTAATTTGTAACGATTTTCATCCATAAACCCCGTACTTAACTGCAAGCTTAGAGAATTAAGTCGGAGTACTGTCTTATTGCGTTAGGAATAACGCCCTCTACCAATCTTCATTAGCTTCGTTTATTTGATACTCAGAGATTCATAACTATTTATTAAGAAACGAGAGAAATGCATGATACAAGTCAACTCGATTGTGAGAGTGGTCTACATACAACATAAATATACGTCAGTCGGAGGGAAGTAAACAACTTGTTGCACTGGGACCAGCTTTAAGGAATTGAGAACGGATCTGGCGGAAGAAAGCCAAGACAATGACGAGAACATGAACGAAGCTGATCGTACGCGACAATCAGGGTGTATTCAACCGAACCGGATGAAGGTTTGCCCCCTCTTGCCGAAGCGAACAAAAGTTTGTGCCCGTTTGTCCTTTTCGCTGGATTGGTTGTCCATTGTCGGTTCGCCGTCTAAAACGGATTTCTTAAAATCAGCCCTATCATGGCTCGCGAACCTTGATTAAACTCCAGTCCCATGCGTGCAAGATGGCGAAGGTAGATCTTCGATGGGTATCCCAATTCGCGCTCGAGACGCTCCTGCATGTGCACCAGTGCTAAGACACAAAAAATGAGCGGGAAGTGCTTAACTAATTGATGAACCTAGTTGAATATCCTTGAGGGCGGTGATACGATCCATCTCGGCTCTATTTAGGGGCTTCGTCGGAACAGACACGTCCGGCTGATTCATGGAATTGCGAATAGCAGATGAGAGAACGAAGGGTGTGAGGCTGATGAAGACAAGCGCGATCCGAACGACGATATTCATGATTGTAGAAGAGCAGTTTTTGAAGTGGTACCTTGAGATACGTACGATAGAGGACAACCACAATATGAGCGCGACAAAAGGATTACGGTATCAGAAATTCTATCAAAAGGCCACAGATGAGAAACCAGACCAGGTTCACCAGGACTGATGCAAATGCTATGCAGCCCTGAAGGCTATGTAATCCACGCGCATAGTGGGCTTTTCAAGCGCTTTGTCGGAACGATTCATATTAAATGAGTAACACAAATGTTGCTTTCACTGCGACTTCATAAGTGCTAGAGCTAAATATTGGGCGCAATGCGTCCGAAACTTTATTTCCAAACGAAATTTATCGGATGGCAAAGCTACCGTAATTTGGTATTTGCTTCCGTTTTATAGGCGCAGGCAATGGAACTTCAATTACCACATCTTCCGCACAACTAACGCCATAGCGACTAACGCTAATTTGCATAATTGGATAGATTGCTTTGGAAATCACCTGCCAAATAGTCTCGCTCTCCTTATTGGCACACGAACAAACAAGTGCATATTAATTGAAGCGAGAGAGCTCAAGAAGCCAGTCAACGACTCCGGCAGCCCCCTGCTTCGGTATGAGTACCTGAAGGCAGCACAAGCGCGTTAAATGCGCACCGGCGTGAAAGCATAAGAGGCGGACCTTGGCGGCCATTTATACAGCTTCGTAGTGTCAGTGGCCAACCCTTTTACATAAGTGACGCGCAAGAGTGGGCGGCACACGCTTCGCCGATCAACGCTCCCCCTTGTTCGACCCGAGCCCGGGAAGGATTAGATGGAATATGAGGCATTTGCAAAATGCTCGTCATCTCAACAAGTCATCATTTTGTTTAAACAATCATCAAATCAGCATAAAATAATGCATAGGCGATCCTCAGTTCGATGTTTTTCGTAACTTGGTTCCACTCCCGTTTGCAATTAACAGAAGATAACAGGCGAAATTTTGCGAGCATCGGCTTAGTAGCTCAAAGGTCTATAATTTCTTGATGTGCGGGCGCTCGAATTTAGCAGAGGGTGGTAATTGCGTAAATTCGCAAAATAGGATTGCAATTTTCGGCTCTGCGTGATGAAAACGCAATCAACTAGAAATATCAAACTGCTCATGCCGCCCGTAGGTAGAGTGAGATCGGAAGTCCCGACGCACACAAGTCTTCGTTTTCCGGGACATGCCGAACATCGATCACTTAACAACTACTTTTGCCTATAGAAAGATCATCTTGTAAGTGATTACTATTGGTATATTTTGGTTTAATTATTTTACTGTACGACATTAGCGGTCTTTTTGTTATTCTGCGAAATCCCTCACAGCTTCGTTTCCGATTGCCTATCATTACTGCTTGCTCTAATGACAAAAACCAGTGGATCAAAATTTGCGCGTGGTGAAATTGACAAATACAAAATAAGTCACCCTTTCCTTCTTAATGCTCAAGAGGATTTGTTGCTACTTTTCATAACATCTGTACATGCATTGGTCGACTTTCGATGGCCTTTCACACCACGTTAGCCAATGAAAAAAATTTTTTCGTTCATTTTGTCTGTATTCGAGTGGAAATTCAAAGAACTTGTCACCAGAAGTTAATGAAATTGCCAATGAAAATTAGAGGTCGTTGAGCAAACCGGAACGTATCAAATTTCGAAGCTTCTTTAATTTGACTGACATGTCAGCACATCAGCTACAAAAAACTCACGCAAAACAAATGTTAAAAGCAAACATGAAGTGCATGCATCGGCCCGGCAGCGCCCTAGCAAATTGACGATTAACCAAAGACGGAAGAGCAGCAGAACTACAGCGATATCCGTCGCTAACTGTCCCTCTAACGCTCCATTAATGTTACAAGATGGGAGTAACCGATTTTGAACTACACTAGCGATTGCGTAATTAATAATAGAAGCGTGGTGAGGCAAATTTCAAATTCATGTATATTGCTTTCGAGTGTCTCCTTTGCTGTCTTCCTGGCTTGTGCCATGGCAGTGTCTTGAGAGGGCCCAGGTTCTGTCGCATTAATCGGTTCTATCACGGAAAATAGGGGGAAAGGCATGGGGGAGAATCAGACAATGAGTCCTAAGGGAGCTGAAATTCTGTGTCTTATCAAAACGCACTTCAATTTTAGTTTTGGATTTATAGCGTGTTTTCACATGTGATATTCACATATGTTTAGATAAGAAGCTGACAGGTGGAGTTCACAATAAACATCTGTTATGGAATGGATAGAATTCAATTCAATCTAGAGCTCCTTATAAAGAGCAGCGTAAGATAAATAATTTGATTCATCGTTCTTCTTTAAGATGTTCATCAATAAGTTCCTGCCCGCTTACTCAATAATTTCCTCTGCATTTTGATATTGCTGCGTAACGTGAAAATAAGTGTTTTTCGGTTATCACTTTTCTTTGGTTATGTCCCGCTTCGCTGTTCGGCCAGGTGAAAATCGGAAAAACAAGTGGCTGCGGTGACGTTTTCGTCTTGTGGCCTCGTATGCTGGCTCGAGAGCTTAATAATATTTGGTTATATGTGATTTACGCAAGCATATGGGTTGCCAGTGATACAGTTCGTCGTCATTATTCAGAAAATCATTCATTGCGAATGCGACAATATATGGTGCTCACAGTAAAGAAAGATATTAAATATGCAGGAGGGCCGCATCCGAAGATTTGCCGATTCCTATTGATTGATTCGCGAAATAAAGTAAAAGTTTTAAAGGGCCTTGCTTATGCCTAATTTTTCATAGTTTAACGTTTTCAAGGTAGAACGGCCGACCTTTTCTACATGAAAACATGTCGTTAAAGCCTTTGTTTATCGCAATTGGCACCGTATGTTTATATAATTTGTTGGCACCGTCTTCAAGACTAAATCCACTTAAGATCGTTGAGATTAGACATTAGTAGACATAAAGCTAAGTATGTCTTGAAAACAATTACTTTTTAACTGTTTCGGATATTTAGCATTGATGCAATTTTTTGGTATCGTGAGGCAGATGGAGTATTGCATAACATGATAAAGCTGTGGGCACACCATATTTGAAACAAATATACAAGTACAGAGTTTCGCGTCACGGTGGTGAGCGGTCGGTTCTTCCAGAGGGAATTGCGACACCCGGATGCCGTAGTCACCCCAACGCTGACGTCAAGATGTCCAACACCAGGAATTTTGCTGCGTGAGAAGCCACCGTGAAGTCGGTCGACGCTCTGAGGGCCCACGAAGACGCAACTGCCGGACAACGGACTCATGTCTTCGATGCACATCGGAAGCCGCTCCTGTGCCGTAAACGCCCCGAGAAGTTGAAGTTCCACCGCCGTTTCTACTTCTACGTTCCACCGCCGTTTCTAGCTTCGACGATTCATACATGCCTTGTGACACGCGCCGCCATCGACCGCCTCGACATCAGCACCGCGTCAGGAATGAAGTCTGTAGCAAGTGTCATTCTCTGTTCTCTCCATTTGCGTTGTCATGCAAGGCGAGCCTTTTATACATGAGATAAAGTAAAAGTCGTACAAAATACAATCAAACCGTGATTGCTGACAGTGCGTGCAAAAATAGGAAGTTCACTTGACAAACAACTGAATAGAATCGGCACAAAACATTTTGACTATGTGTGCACGTCTTTATGTTCGCCTCCAATGCGTTCTTAATTCAACTTCCAATGACAATTGCGCGACCAGTGAGCTTTTTCTTACTTAATTAGTAGAGTAACTGCTGTTCTTTGTGTGGGCTCCTGATGGCGTTGTTCAATCCAGACCAAAGATTGTATCATATACATTTGGAAGGTTTCATTAATTGCTTTTAGCGTTACCTCATAGCACAATGGTATTAATTGCTTTTCCTGGATATTGCTACCTTCCTACGCAAGAGAGTGCTCACTGTCTGAGAGTTGTTGTCACATTTCAACATGCAGGTGTAATAAAGTTCTTTCAGGGACTTTCCCGCAAACATTACGTTTCTCAACGGTCATAAATTTCGAAATGCGCACGAATCCTGCCAGGTGAATTTTAATGTCGTGCAAGGACAACAATGGCTTTTTTGGCACAGCCGGATTCAAAATATTTTTTTTGTTTCTTGAACTCAAACTCAAACTAAAAAATCGACATCGATTCTTTGTCAGACTGTGAACATGAACTGAAACTTTATGAAATTTTAATGAGATCTTTCGACTCTAAATATGTCGCTTAGAAACTAGTTTTCTTTGTGCTCGGACTAAACCTATTATATTGAGAAAAGCATGCAACGACGCACGAGGGGTAAGGCGTTCTCTACGGTCGCCCACGTCACAGGGAAGAAGGAAGCAAATGGGGAAACGGCTAACACATATGAATTGAAATCCGCCATTTACCTAATTACCGTAATTGCTGCTACGCTCACAAGAAAGCACTTACGCAAAATTGTCGATTATTGAGGTCCTTGAATAGTATGTAGCTGCCTTTTTTCAAGGAGTAACAAACAACTCATACGCACAATTGACATGACAGGGACTCTAAATGATGTACAGCATGTGACTTTGATGGAAAATTACTGTGAAAGTGACAGCTCCATTTTGGACCTTTATCTACATTCATACTATACTCCAGCAAGTTACAGCATATATATAACGAACGTGGTCAATTGTTAGAAATATTATACCAATTATTATACCCTGTCACTGTTCATTATAAATGATACTTGGAAGTATATTGGAAGTAACTACTGTACTTATCTGCGAATATTGTTATATCGAAAAGATTAAAAGCGATGAGCGATATTGACAAGATGACGCACAGAACCTCATAGCACATCATATCACAAACAGAAACGGATTATTATAACATTAATGATAAGCTTCCCTTTACCGCAAAGCGATATATTATTTTCCATGAGCATGACCAACATACATTAATACCAATGTGATTAGCTTGTCAATCGAATTTATGAGTCACAAAGATCAGTACGATTAGCGCGAAGGGTCTTTCAGTATAAAAACACATGAAAGTCATCCATCGAAAGGCATATGTGTTACCATGAAAAGAGGAGCAATGAAAATGCGCAACATGTCTTAGTTTCTATTTTCAAACGCGGAGATAAAGTTTGTATGATGCCAGACAAGACGCGGACTCAAAATAACGCTTCAATTAATCCTACTGCCAACGAGGGATGAAATAGCGAACAGTGTGGCTAACTGGTCTAACAAAATGTGTTTACACTAAAAAGTTTTATAGTGCGTTAGTGGAATGATTGAACATGGCATCAGAAATTCGGTTTTAGAGTGATTGGACATTCCGAGCCGAACCACATCGCGCCAATAAAACCGTCAACACTGACCACCCGCGCCTCAAAAGCCGAAGATCGGCTCCAACTCCAAAGTGAGCGCCACCTGAGCGATGGGTTTCCTATTGGCCCGCTGAGACCGATGGTCACTTTACTTCCGGATTCAGCCTCTTCACCGCTTCGAAGCCTGTTAACAATTATGGGACAGCTATTTTCAAGACCGACGTTGTGTTCGGAACCAAAGAAGGAAGAGAAGCAACCACTGCGGTGATCAGCAGTTCTTCTTTTGCATTATGAAATGTATTGCATGGTTAACACCATTAAACGAAGATTAAATGAAATTCTCATTGCGCTTCTTACGAAGCAAGGCGATGATGAAGTATGCAAAAGTCTGAACCTAAATTCAGAATTGTCGTTCAACTCAGCGTCACGGATGCTTAAGGGGAAACTTAAAATGGCTGCCTGTACTTAATTGATTTACCGAGTTTTAGCCGCGTAAAAAGACTTCTGACTACTACATATTTGCTAATAGAGCCCAAATTTTTGGTCGCAAGGTAATGTAAAAAAGAACCATTTTTGCCCAATTGCACAATCTAAGTGGTAGAATGATCGAGATTTAAGTGGTAAATCTAAGTGGTAGAATGAAACTGCGAAAAATATGCCGAAAAATACATGCGATATTACTAAGTAAAATAGGTGATTATAATGCTTTTTCACATATACGTGTATTATTGGCAGTAAATACCGATTAGTTACATGTCTTCCGTTTGCAAACGATGCAGTTGATATGCATAAAATAGTACGTCGGTCTTGTGTTTCGTGTTTTTTTGACTAGTAGCAGCATCGCGCTGTCGAAGTGATTTCAATTTATTTAAAATATTAGTGGCCATAAAATGGTGCTCACCTACACAATGGCTATGTAAGTGTCGGTTGTCGGAGCGCCAGAAATCCGTAAAATACCTTGTTGATGTTTGCCATAGACACATCGAACTGCGCAGTTAACAATGAATTGCTTTCTCTGCAATTCAATAGAGCGATTATTCTATTGTTGCGTTTTGTGGCTAAGCGCAAACAGAATAGTTCACTATTGTTTATTACGGTATTCGCTCTACTGTAGTTCATCTTTTATAATTCATCCACAGCTTTTCATGGTCGTCCTGTTGCTGATTAACTTAATGATGTACCCCACCGATCTGTTTTTTTTTGTATAATTTTTCCACGATTTCGCAAAATAGTCTCGTATGGAGCGGGCATGCACTTTAGGAAATAGGCTGAATTACAAAAAGAGACAAGGAAGTTAGCAGACAATAATTCGCTTAGCAAATGGGCTCATGAATGAATTTGTGTGACGCACTTTGCGAGCGCAGCTTACACAATTTCGTATACCATCGCCTTTTTATCGTGTAATTAGCGCTAAAACATAATGATGAACCGAAAGCGACAAAAAATACGACCGCAGAAGAGTTCTTCCTTTAAGCTGGGATAATTTTGGTAGTGGTACATTTTTGGATCTACGTAGTCCTACTTTACCACAACATCGCTTGGAAACATACTTGCATTCCAACCAGGAGGTCGAAAATTGCATCTAAATAGTTTTTATTGTAAACTGAACAAATCATTTTAATACACTAAACAAGCATTGAACTAATCAGCCTTTTTTCGTACACAAAACGGGAGAACTACTCTTTGGGAGAGAGAAACATGTACTATGAAGACCATCTTCTCTTCGTTTAGCAACGGAGTATCCATGCTTTCGAGACACGCTTAATCATGTTGGTGGATTCGTTGCCGTGGAAGTCTACGGATCGTAGTCATAGGAATGAACATAAAGCGATTAAAGAGTCCACTGATATTTAGATGGCAGACAAGCCGGCGAGGAAGACGCATTTATTTGTTTCTAAAGGAAAGCCGGCCAATGATGTATGGTGTGTCTGCATTGAACGAAGATAAAGCAGTATCTATGTCCGCCACAGATTATCTATTCGTCCGGCCCTCATTAAAAAGTTACCTATACATACACTAGGAAACTTATGCCTTATTCGACACAACCATATAATTTCCTGGGTGATAAAAGCTGAAAATGTGGAAAGCTGTCGCGAGTTGGATAGCAAACAAGACTGAAACCGCCAAAAGGAAAGTGACTTGTAAAACCCGTCATGTGCTTCCATGAATTTTTAACGGTATCGACGTGACGGCACCATTAATGTCTGGCCGTACTGGTACCAAAACATTTTATATCGGAGTCCTTTAGTAAGGATTGTCGTAGAGAGTAAGGATGCTTGACTGCTACCGCAAATGTCGTACATGAAGGCAGAGTGAAATCATGAACGTAGTAAGATTGTAATTAGGTGCTAATTTTATGGTTGAATGATTTAGATTGTTTTTTTTTGTGAAGAATTTGCACATTTGTTATTTATCTCCGCACTTCCTGCTTTTGTTATTTGTAAATATATACTGACGTAACAAGTGGTATCCCAAACACAACTACTCGGCTTTCATGATGGAAAAATCTATGAAACTATTATTTTGCTATTATTCCATTTTTCCACAACACTGATATGTTAAAATCCTAAAAATATTGCAGGACTGCTATTCCTAATAGCACAGACCGCTACAACTTTGCGTTGCACCACTGAAAGGAATTTCTCAATTTTATTTTATCAATAACAAATTAATATATTAATGAGCAGATCGATTGCAAATGGCAACAGATGTCATGACTTCTGGTTTCTTTCTAAGCGTTTGTTCTCAAATGCTTAACCTCGCTGACGGATCTGGGCAGCCTGACTGATGTCATTCAGGAATCGCTTGAAAGCATTGGGATCCTTGATGCACTTCTGGGTTTTGTCTTGAAGGTGGTACTTGCATACGTCGACCCAGAGACGAGCGCATCCCAATTTTCGGTCTTTCCCATCGGTGAACGAGAACGTCAGCCAGTATTCGTTCTAAATGTGTGTTGTCAGAGCTTAATATGGTACAGCAACGGTACCGATTGAAGAGGTCCGAAGAAACTCTTGGGGAGATCTTCAGCGGAAAAGACCTTACTGAAAGTCATAGTCCAGTGCCCCTTAGGTGGAGGGCAGAGCTTGTTGTTCCGCAGGAAATCCTCCGCCTTGCGGTCGTTGACGTACTTGTGTGCCGACTTCACAGTCTCTTGGCACTTGTCAAGCATGTCACAGTATCGGCTCAAATTCAATTATTTATGAATGAACGGAAATGTCAATTCGTACCAAGATCCTACACCGTCGCAGCCATCAATAATATTCCATCCTTGGCAAGGGATCACTTGCCATCCTTTAGAACCCTGCTTGTTCTGGACAGAATGGCGCACTTCGAGATCCATTTCGATTTTGTCAACTGGCAGATCCTCATTAACGTCCATGGTCACGTTGAAGAAGATAGGTCCTGGAAAACGAGGGAAAGCAGGCCAGATGACGATGTTGCTGACATTCACAACGTAATTGGTCCACTGAAAACGGTTCTTGAAAGTTAAAATCAAGCATATCCTACCTGTTCGCTGGCACATCTGCTGAACTGCCATCCGCGAATAACAACTCCGTGGGGACCAGTGGTGGTTTTCTCCCAGAAGGGCTGAACCCCAGGTAGAGCCTCTTCCCAAGCACGAGCTAGTGGCGATTGCGCATACACAACGTTTGAAATGGACAATACTACCAGCAACGCTGTTAAACCTGCCGCAGCCACCATCTATAATCTGCAATATCAATTTTGGCATTGCTTTCAAAACGGACAACCACGCGACACTATCACCACAGGAGCACCTTTGTGTTGGTCGTCACGCATCACGGGGGGATCTGCGCAGGTCCGCACTGACCGACAGTGACCAAATCTGGGTCGACGCAAGCGGAAAAATAGGGGCACTGAACTCTGTATACGTATCGGTGGGGAGTCGTCTTGGGTGGATCTGGATATTAAGACGCCAACTGTTTGGTGGCGAAAAAGACGATTTGAAATCTAAATGCAATTGTTGACACTTGTGAGCGAGTGAACAAATTGCAGCTTACGGCTCTCTAGCTTTTGTTGTAATGGTTGTGTTAGCGCTAAGACATGACTGCTCAACTTATTTATCTAGTAGTGACCACTGATCCAGATCGGCTATAACAGCAGTGTAAAGTTAATGAGAAATTGCTGGAATAAGTTGCTCAAAATGGTAATTCCGTTATGGAATCAACCTGCAAAAGGTCTCACCATACTGAAAACGTCCAACATTATGACGTTTTACAAAAATGAAATAATATGGATACCAATTTGGCAAGTTAGAAAATTTGTCGAGAAGGGTAAGCCTTATTCCTGATTACAGTCAATAACAGCCTTTATGCTTAAGCTGTCTTGAACTCCGCTCCTGGCGGGTCGGCTCCATGATCCCTCAGGAGGAGGCCAAACAATCGCCAATATGCATACGGTGAAGAAAATTCCGGGAAGAACCAGTAAACTTAACGTCATATTATCGAAGATTACATACAATTGTCAACAATAGTTTTACGCATGCCAATACCCATATGAACAAGAAACTGCTGCCGTTTGCACTTGCGCGAATTTTAATGACACAGCGTGGGCTTACCGGCGATGGACTACAGGATGTGTTCGACGAATTATGGCTATGGCAATATCAATCCCGATTTTATGCGTCAAATAAAACGTGTTGGATAATTCGATAATGAACGTCACTAAATTGAAGAGTTTGTCAAGGGTTTGGTTAAAAACGGGTTTCTCCTCCCGAATTTCGCGTGGATTAAATGTTGAGAACAGATTGGTAGATCTGCCCGTAGTGCTGAGACGATCT
Organism: Steinernema hermaphroditum; assembly: GCA_030435675.1. Lineage (NCBI taxonomy): Eukaryota > Metazoa > Nematoda > Chromadorea > Rhabditida > Steinernematidae > Steinernema > Steinernema hermaphroditum. The sequence continues at coordinate 338,643 of CM059625.1, forward strand.
GACTGATCCCTGATTCATCAAATTCACTTGAAAAACTCAGGGTGCTGTTAAAAAGAATATTTAACAAATAGATATCACTCAACCTCATGTATAATACTAACATGTATAAAGTGATACAGAATGACTTGATAAAGAATGATACAGATTTCCGAATAGTGAAATAAATATGAAAAATTCAATTTCCGCTACAACCGAGCGCCGAAATGTATGGCTGGCGTTTTCGGCGAGTGTAACCCAGAAAAGTGATTCCACGTGAAACAGGCAATCGTGTAGTGCTCAGGACAGTTAACAAGCAAACATACAAAAAAACGTGAACCGTATAATGGTCGGTTGAGATTGATTAAGAGTGAAGTGGTTTAGAGTGTTTCCGACAGAGAATGAACAAATTCATTTCTGGTTTGGATGGGTTCAGTGATATCCAGGTTTGCATTCTTCAGGGCCGAAAATGTAACCTCAGTTAAAACAGCTGTTCAACTTTTGCGCCAGTATTCTACACGCTATCATCTTATCACAGGAAGGCGTTCGTTGGGCTTCGTATGTAGAAGTACATATATACACCCAGTAGCGTCGTAAAGACCGCGGAGTAATTTTGTAGGATTTAAACCCGAGCCGCAGCAAGCGAAATCAAAAGTGAGAACGTTTGCGGGAAAGTTAGCCAACGAAGTCAATTCCGAAGACCAAGAACCGGCTATCCGAGAGATTTGAACATCAGTGCAAAACCAAAACCTGTTTTGCTTTCGTTAGTAGTTACTCATGTTATGCACGAGTCTTACGAAAGCCCATAAAAGTGTAAATTAAGGATTGTATGTGAATATCATAAATTTCATTTTTTACATGCGAAATTATGCCACGTTTATGTCACTGACATTTTCAATGCACCAACCCAATAGGAACCGCGCTGTGCGAAATTATACACTGCTGGACAAAAGTATAGGCCACCCCCCTTATTCGGCAGTTTGGAGGGCTAGCGGCAACTTTTAAAAATACCGACTACCCCACGTGAAAAAGCGTCGCGAAAAACATAGGTTCCATGGGGAAAGACGAAATTCCTGGAAGAGAAACAAATGTAAAAACGTTCAAATAAATCTGAGGCCCATTTTCAGCTGGACAAAAGTATAGGCCACCCTAGACATTTGCTTCGCATTTAATTCGTATTTAATTGGTAACAAGCCCTGTTTTCACTGTTATTCACTGAAACTGTGTTTCGCGGCTATTCTATTGCAATGAGTGAAGGCGCGCGCCTTACAGAGCTCGAAAAGGACAAAATTGAAGAGCTCCATTCTGAACACATGCCTACATGGAAACATGATAGGTAGGTGGCCACACTTTCTTCACTAACAGACTCCAAACCATGCAAAACACCGTCTTCGATATCGCGGATTACTTAGAAGTAAAAATTATACCATTTCAGTGCTTATAGGCATCACTCCCACTTCAAAACTTAGAACCCCAACATGACCTGCATTCTTGTTCGGGTCCCAGAACGATCTGGAAGATGGAATTTTCAGCTTATTCCATCACTACCACATTGTAGAGCGTATGCGAAAACCCCTGCTTCGGTTTTTTTCCGATGAAAAACGGAGTAAATGCGAATTCTGGGCGTGGACATCTCGTAACATGGAATTTGCAATGGAAAAAGGTCGTTTTTCAAAAGATTTTGGAAAACCCGGCTGTGTTTCATCCGTAATGTTAGATAATTAGCAGAAGATCACCGGAAGGGGTTTTCGCATACGCTCTACAACGTGGTAGTGATGGAATAAGCTGAAAATTCCATCTTCCAGATCGTTCTGGGACCCGAACAAGAATGCAGGTCATGTTAGGGTTCTAAGTTTTGAAGGAGCAGTGATGCTCAGAAGCACTGAAATGGTATAATTTTCACTCTTATGTAATCTGCGGCGCCGAAAACGGTGTTTTGCGTAGTTTGGAGTCTGTTAGCGAAGAAGGTGTGGCCATCTACCTATCATGTTTCCATGTAGGCATGTGTTCAGAATTAAATACGAATTAAATGCGAAGCAAATGTCTAGGGTGGCCTATACTTTTGTCCAGCTGAAAATGGGTATCAGATTTATTTGAACGTTTTTACATTTGTTTCTCTTCCAGGGATTTCGTCTTTCCCCATGGAACCTATGTTTTTCGCGACGCTTTTTCACGTGGGGTAGTCGGTATTTTCAAAAGTTGCCGCTAGCCCTCCAAACTGCCGAATAGGGGGCCTATACTTTTGTCCAGCAGTGTAGTTGTTTAGCAGTGATTATTAGTTGTAGGCAAACCTGCAAAATATGATTTATATTTTCTTCAAATATCTCGGAATCGTCTTTCTCAAATATTTTTACACTGAATGAATTAAGTATGCACTAAACTAATTTTTTGAGCAGTCAGTTCAAGAAATGTGTAGCAAATGCGCGGACGTATCTAGAAACCCTAGACAACTGAGTCCATACCTAATCAGGAATTTGCTTTTGCAGTTTCGAGTCAGGACGATTGACAAAGGAACGTGACAAACAGGCGCATGGATAGTTTGGCGCCATTTCCATTACTGTCCTGACACGTAAATCACTAGACATATGCCATAAGCCGGAATCTAAGCCAATTCTAAATGTTACGCTGTGCGCAAAAAGCGAACATGTGGCTAAGTTCGGTCGCCTGTCAAGCTTCACTGGAATACAATGAAAATGAGTCTAGTGGCTGGTCATCCCTTTGGCTATGGTCATTTCTCAGAATATCGGACAGTGAGTGGTGTGACCCTCGATGATAAACGAGGTCATTAGAAGATCATCATCATCTCAAGCAGAGATTATCGGGTAGTGAACTCTATTAGGATTTCGTGATTTGTTGCGAACTTACGTAGTAGCGTTTCTTCGGCAGAAATTTAAGCCGCAATTTATTGTCCGCCAGATGAGACCCACGAACTGGTTTCTTCGCAGACACACTCAGTGCATCCTGTACATCGTTCGCCCAACCTTTCGAACCTGTTCTTTTCCTGAGTGTCTACTTGGTGCAGCGCGCTTTCCTTTATGCTTGCTCATTTGCATAACCGCTGAGTTCCATAAACGCTCGTCTCCTACTGTTTGATCTTTTCTATTTAGATTTTGCGTCGCATAATCACCGTTAATGAATATTTTTTCGCCTCTTCTGTTGGTACTGGCCAGCGTTGGTAATCGTCAATATTTTCGAGGTTTATCCATAATCTTCTTGTTCAGCGAATGCCCAAATTAATCTTGGGACATTCAATCTAAATCCTAATGCTGACGGTGGCATCGATCTTGGATTTAACCAAATGGCCAATATCTTTGGTTTTGGTGGAGACCGCGGGATCCAGTTCCAAACCGGAAGACGAGGATTCAACGCACGAAGTATGTTCATTAATCTACACTAGGCTTATGTAACGATTTCAGCAACTGGCGGTGCGATCGTCGGAAATGAACGCATCGGAGTCGACTCGAACGTTGGGGTTGGTGAAGGTCAAGGTCTCAATTTGGGTAGCATGTTGCAAGTAGGTTTTTTAACTTTGTGCCAACGATCAGTTATAGCATATTTCGCAATATTACTCAAGCTATTACGAACATGTTGGAGTACTGGAATAGCAGCTTAATTGTATTAGGTTCCGTGTGGTTCCGTTTGTAGTAAAACGTATCATATGAAGTGCATTTTAATGGGTCTAATTTTTATGAGCTACCGCAATCTCAGAAATCGTGATGGGTTTTTTTTTACACTGAATGTGTTAAAAACGTGAAACGCGGAAGGCAGTGAAGCTTCCTTAATACCATTAAAATGATTTCGCGCGAACCCATTTCGTTGTTTTTATTCCATCCAAATACATGTCGGCGCACTATGATACGCTTGCTATAATCCGCTGTTGAAACATCCATATGAAAAGACATTTTTTTATAGCTCGGCAATCGTCCCACAGTGAACCCGCTTGGCGATTTGGTGAACAATGTTGGTCGGTTCTTCAACAGTTTGGTGCCACAACGCGTAACACCAATGCCATACAGTGCGACGGGTGTGATCGCACCAGAGGTTGCTGCCGCAATGACACCACGTCCAGGATCCCAGAGAAGGACCAGCAGTTCCTGGGAGAACAACGGCGATGAGGAAGAGATTCCACTGCGAATTACAACTGAAGGACGACGGGGCGGCAATCGTAACATGCAAGAACGCAACAGTGCGGAGACAGGAGGTATCCATTATTTTAATTTATACTGTTGATCCATAAAAAATGGCCGATGTTGTAAACATGTCATAATTTCACGACGTTTACTCCTAGGGCATAACCGATGGGCGCGTTACTGAGTACAGTGAACTCACGCCTTACACCATGATTGGCGGCTTGTACGTTACATTCCTCTTTTGTTAGAGGTCCATTCTTTCACGATGGTCATTTTTTGGCACCTCGAGAGAGCGAAATGCGAAGTGATGTATGGACTTCCTATATTAACATTTGTGTGATGGACAGTGACTGCCTTATATCACATACATATTTGTGTCCTCCCTACCGAATGCACCTATCGCTGCGCTCGTCGTTTATCACAGCATGGGCTAATCTCAAAAAGATGGCCTTTTCGGATCACCATGTCCCGTTACCTTCACTGTTTCCAAATGATTAAGTAATATAATAAGGAACGGTGACATGCAGCAGATAGCCATCGCTCACAGCTACCATGCCCACATAGTGACTTCACGAGCTCTTTTCTATTTCACGGAAATAAAGTCCAAATGTGAAAAAATGACCCTCGCATTACCAAAAAGTCAGACTAACCGAGACCATGTGTTTCCAAATTGACCTTCACAATGTCTCTCCACTTTGAGCTGTGAGACTGCTGTTTGCTGTTCGTATAGAGCTCTCTGAGTTCTATCTTACTGTCATCTGTACGCATCCGTAAATGAAGAGATCAGAGAAAGCCACTCAAAATAATGTGAAGAGGTCGAAAATTGGACGAAAAATATTTTTCGGTTTTAAACCCTTGTATTCCACGATTGAGGAATCAGGATGTTGGCCGTAAAGTGGGCTGAAGTTGTACATAAGAGTGATGAATACCTTGACTGAAATCTTCGTGTTTTGTCTCAGTAAATTATCAAAAAATAATCGGCCATTTTTATGGATCAACCCTATAGTTAATTATGAGATGGTGATGCTAGGCAGTTGCTGGAAAACTAGATATCCAAGCCCTTTGATAATATCAGAAGATATGAGCAGTGTTCAATAACATGATGCAAAAATAGAAAACATCCAGATATGGGCATGTCCTCTAGCTACCTTGTTTTTTCAAGGTTTTCAAGAAAACTGATTCCTCAGCGATATTTTTCTTGATGTACGTACTTACAAGAGCAACTCGTTCTGCATACCTTCCAAAAAAAATTTCGAAATTTTTTTCAGAAAAATATCGCTGAGGATATCGCTATCTTAAAGACCTTGAAAAAACAGGGTGGCCCTATCATTATGCAACACACATTTACACACAACGACATTCACCCCATGCCAAGAATACCACAGCACCTTGCAGCAACTCTTACGTAACCTACCTATGGTGTGAGAGTTGTACATTGTTCAGGCTGCTTACAACAAGCTATGGCTCTATGACTAGTGCAGCTTAAATTAAAATCCCACTGATATCCATAACCGGACCGGTAATTCCAATGACGCTTATATATTTAATCAGTTAATGTCCAACCCATGACAAAAATTGAAAACTCCCGAGTGAGACACGTGAGACACGACAAAATTTTGGCAAATTCCTTTTTCACTTCTTAAGAGAGTTTTCGATGGCCTTGATTCATTCGGCGTAGATATCTCTGTAAATCATCACCGTTTTATAAGTACGCACAATTTTGACAAAATAGAAACCAATTGTATTTCAAATCCGAGCTATCGATCAATTGGTTGAATTGTTTTTACTCTCGGTGATATTTTCTTCATTTCATTTCATTTTATTCCCTCTTTTCACGTGTCGAATTTGCTAGAAATGTTATGTGAATGTGGAAACTGATAAGCGTAATAGCTCATGACGCGTGCAGCTAAGTCCTCCCGATTCTAACAGCTTATTCCCAATCTTCGTAGTACATCGGTTCTTTTTTCCAATTCCAAAAGAGGCTTCTTAACGTTTTACTCCACTCTTACCCGGTATAGCTCGTTTAAATTGTGATAGCATCCCTACATTTAACGCTCTAAATATCGAAAGATGTTTACATTTGAAGCACTGGGAAGCGCGCATGACTCATAAGCTAGAGAACACCATTCATCTGCTTTTTACAATTTCCTGTTTTTTTATCGACACGTTTCCGTTGCTAAAAGCGTGCAATGTGAACGCTTAGCTTCACAACAAGCTCGTCTTAGAGTAGCAAATATGTGATATTACCTACCGTATCTAACGTACACCAATACTGTATTTCAGGTACCAGAAGTCAAAAGAAGACGAATAAGCCGCCTGTGCTGAGCGGCCTCGTACCGATGGAACAAAAAGAATCGAAGAAAAATTAACGCGATTATCGTTGAATTAATTTATTTCCTTTTTATATTCTTGGTTACTATCATACTGCTAATGGTGCGTTAATAATGATGTCCAACACATTTTGTTTTTTTGCTGGAAAAATTTATAGCCGTCGTCGTGTCCGTTATTACATATGCAAATTTGCTTGTTCAAATTGGATCGTAATTCTTTTCGGCGGAAATGAATGCGTTTTTGCCGTGTGGATCAGCAAATGAGATTTTGTGATGCAAGTAAGCTTGGATCGTTGTCGCTCACAATTGGCACTAAGTGCGTTGCAGAAAGGCTATTTCCATCTTCGCACAAGCGTGTATTTTATCCAGAGATTTGTCCTATTATTCACCATGGTTTTGATTCCTGAGACGCTGGGACCTGTGACAGTAATTGACATGAACTGCTTCAATGTTATCCCTCTATTTTTTTTGACATTCAAATTGGACGGTGAGCTGACGACGTCGTGACAAATCGCGTCCGGGCAAATCCGCTATTTGCGAATTTGTAGAATTTACCTCGATAACACGGCTCAGCTCCGGTTTTCAGTCGGCTCAGTGAGTTATATTAATTTATTTGCAATCGGTCGCATTTTACTAATGCCATATCATAAGCGGCTTGCCGACCCACGGAACAACGTATGCGCTGATTACTTGCGTTCACACTTCCGAGATGAGTTGCGGGTTTCGCCTCGCCTGTTACTCATTTCAACTGCTAAGTATTCACGAATTTGCCATGGCCACGATTTCTAGATACAAGAGTTTGCTCCAAATTCTCGTTGTGCACCATTTCATTTTCCTTGGAAAATGCCAGTACTCTAAAAGTTAAGAAATGAAAGTTCCAAGATTTAGCAAGATTTTTAACGCCCACGTATATACTGCCTCCGATAAATACTATTCACTTCAATTAGGTCGGTATTAGCTACTGAACTTAAATACTGGCATACGACCTTATACTACTCTTTGTTCACTTACTTGACTAGACTTAGACACTGGTACACCACATCTGTAAGTTGGCGCACGTCTGATTGTGTTACCGATCAAGTAATAAACGTATGAATACTAACAAAATTAGAAATCGCTATTGACACTACGAAGGAAGTATTAATTCGGAAGAATTGTGGAAGTTGTAATACACGCCATCGTAAAAGACGAATACAGGAATCTTCGACGCTTAAAGCACTGCATACCGTCCTTTCTGTTTTCTCAGAGTTTTGGCCCACCAAAGGTGTGAGGTCGTTGTGGGGTGTCGGTCAAAGCCATTGAAGTTTTCGTGGCCGGTCAGCAGGATTAGGCGCAAAGAACAGAGATAAAAATCATGAAATGTTGCAGCCCACAAAGTGATGAAGAAAATGCCAAAATGCAACGCATTATTCGTTTACTACGTCATTGTCTGTTTCTGGCTCACACAACCGGCGCCCGCATACCGTCATTCCTTTAAATGTCTGCGGTGCCACACGACTTCTTCGTGAGATGCAAATAGAAGACAAAAGCCAATCGCAATTTAATAAATAATAACTATCATGAAGGTTTGTTCAGCTGGTTCCATGAAAACCGTTTTTCATTCGCTAGGAGGATGAGGATGTTTATGTTCAAAACGTTTTTCAAAATTTTGAATGTTACAAGGTGTGACAAGTACCAGTTAGTGGTAGCCGTACAAAATAAAGTAGATGCATTTTTGTGTGTACTTAAGCTTGCTGTTCTCCGTCATCAAGAAGTAGAACCTTATTTTCCTCTGAAAGATAACGCTCGTGTGCCGACACACTTCCTGTTTTCGCCGCTTCCCTCAGCATACGGTAACGACTAATTCTTTCGAGAAATGCGAAATCCTGACTTCAAAGACGTCGTAGTGGCTACCAACCTAACGTAAACAGGAAGAAGTTATTCTATTCGCTGTCATGTGCTTTAATCAACATTTCTATTGAGACATTTTTTGCGATTTTCCATGCGTCTAGAGGAGTTGAAAAATTATTAATTACAGACTATTCCCGTCACTAATGTAGTGGAGCCTTGCGTGTTTTTAATTATCATAAATCAGATTTCTCAACTACAAGGGTTTCTGTCGATAGCGGCCAATGTGATACCTGCGGTGTCATCATGATGATGCATTCGCGACTGTAAAACTAAACGGTAAATATTCGTGCAACGGTACTTTTTCATCCGGGCACAGATTGAATGGTATTGTAACCGTTACTGCAACATTTGATAAAAAAGGTATATGCTAAAATTTACCTGCAAACAAATTTGAATAATGTTTGCTTTTAATAATGTTTTAGTCTTATGAGTCTTTGATTGGCGTCGGTAGTGATTGGTAGAGTCGTCCGCTCTTAGTGAGATTCGCTGAATGAGATGAGCTCTATCGTCTTCATCCGAGGCGAGAAGAAGATCAACACCAAAGGTGTGATATCGTTCTTGTTTCTTTATGAGGCATCTCTCAATACAAGATGATAAGCTCGTCAACTCGATCTTAGTATAGCGTTTAAGAAATAAGCAATACTTCACACATGTGATCCTGCGGATTTTTCCGCAGGGAATTCCGGATCATCTTGGTACAGCTTCTTAGACCGTATTCTGCTGTCGGCAGCAGATTTATGTTGTTATTCGTGTTTTCTATTCGCTATTCAGTTGGAGCCGGTTTAAGCATTTGATTATCGGACATAATTGCAAGCTATAATGTATTCTGCAGGTTTCCTTTCGTATGCCGAATACGAAATCATATGGCGTGTTAGAATTGTGAAAACAAAGACATATGACATCGGGAGTAACTACTGCTTATGTGATGTAGCTACCAATATCTAATTCTGTTTTTACCGTTAGGAATTACACGTCGGCATGCAATAGGCAAGGCACGAAATAGAAGAACTGTTCAGCGAGTTTTATGGGACAACCGCTGCTGAGTTAGACCTTTACCCTAGAAGTTGAACGGGAACCGAACGGTAAGAGTAACATTCACAATCTGGAAAAATCTTTTTTTACTCCTCAAAAACATGCAACCACTAAAAGTTTGTTTGACGGCATTATTAACCTAGCCAACACCGAGGCAGGCAGTGTTAAATTTAAGTCGTCTGAGCCGGCTTCCATTCTTGAGGTTGGGTGAAGTGGTTTGTGCAAACGGTGAATACCATCAGTGAAATGTGCGCCTCTTCGGATAAAAACAAACATTTAAAAGCACACTTCTTGAAAACAATAAATAAGCAGAGCCTGTATAGATTTTGAACTAGCCAATCGATACTTCACTAGGACGAAAACTATCACTGCAAGTATTTGACTCTCTTGCGGATATTTTTGCTATACTGAATAAAGATCTAGCAATGATCCATTTGCCTGCTGAGACGTACCTGATCTAGAACGTTGTGTTCGTTGTCTACAGAACGATCATGACAAATTTGGGTTGAACATGAACTATGAGAAAATCAAAGTTATGGTGCAAAGTACATGCAGTGGATGTGCAAAACGAAGGCTTACATAGAACACGGTATTCCACGCGCTCACTTCAGCTCCGATCAGCTGACCAACGACCATCCATCCTATCGGGGAAGCAATCGTACCATTTCGCGAAGCGCAAAAAAATCCAGAAAACAGTAGTAGTTCTTTTCAAACAAGATTTTTGTCAAATTAAGCTGATCTCCTCCGTGAAAAGAAGCGGCGGGCGCGCGAATACACTGACAGACATGAAATGCCCCGAAGCGCTCTTTGTATTGTCGCGGGTTTTCGAGTTTTATAAGAAGAGACAACATTTCTGTTCGGAGGGGGCAGTGCAGCAGTTCGATGGTGTGGTACGCACTTAGCTTTGCGTTTGCATGTGCATGTTCACGAGCAACACCGATTCGAATTGGCTCCTCTGGTAGTAGTGGTGAATTTGATGGAGAAGCGATGAAACCAGCCGTTCGCAGAACGACGCTACATAGGCGTGTGCGAGCAGCGCGCCGCGCAACAAACAATCTGTGTCAGTTCGTTTGCTGCTGCTGGTGTTGACGATCAGACAGCGAGTGGGTAGGTTTCCAGCAACCAAAAAAGGAAACGTGGCGGATGGTCAGCGAACAGCTGACCATCACCTCAAACACCTCAATCCTCAAACCGTTCCATATATTGCCCCTTGAAATCTTACCGTCATCGCTTTTTGTTCCCTTTACACATTTGTTCAATAAATCTCCACTTTATGCTGGTTGCCAAAAAATCGTTAAAGTATAATAACTGCACACGGCAAAGCTATTGCTCTCCGTCAGCCCGATGACAATTTACGACCCGAAAATGTTTCAATTTTCTAAATGGACTTTAAAGAATCGTACGCACGTTTTCCACAACTGTGAACTGCTGCTGGTGAGCGCTTTGCCGTTCGCGCGTTTCCAATGTTTGTGCTAATCTTTAATTAGACGTGACGCGCTTGATGGAATGTTTCCATATTTAAGACTGGAGAGTAATTAATGTCCAATATATTTATTGACCTCCTTAATCCCGAGCAATGAGCTCTCGGAACATGCTGCGAACGCTCCCAATCCGCGCTCGTGTTGCTCTCTAATCGGCTAAGAGCTTATGAATTTAAGTTTATGTACTCGAGGAGCAAAGTCATTTATTGCAAATCTGCTATTTTTCAATAATTTACGTGATTGGCAGAGTCAATCACCGCGACCTCTGCTACCATATTCCCGTGGATAAACGACAGGTGAACGTGCTCTCGCCCGCGCGCAATTTCCTCATCGACAACACATCTCAACGTGTGCTTCTTGAATTTAATGCAAATTTGTTTGTAGCTGCCAATTCTGCAAACACTCTTCTCTTCCGCTAGATGTGGCCAATTTGTGATGTGAACATACGAATGCTTGAAATTCGATCCTTCAAGAATTCAGTCCCGATTTCCAATGAATTGTTTAATACATCGCCACTACTTTTTGTTACATGATGTTCCCTTTGAATTTTTTTTTATTTCGATGTTAGTTGAGAACGCGTAATACTTCTCAGACGCTTTGATTCCCGAAGCGTATAAATGTCCTTTGCATTAATACATTTTATGTGAGTTATCGGTTTGTCTCTAATTTCGGAATAAGTAGCTACTAAACCAGATCTATTAGTAACGAACACTTTTGTATCGCTGCTACATGTGTGTACGCGACGCTGAAGCCGCTCCCCCTTTTCTCTTCAAATCGACCACCACCGACGAGTACTCCCCATACACTCCGTTCATTATTGTCAAATCACCGAATTTCCAGTTTTTTCTCTTGTCGTCTCGTGCTGTACGCCTGATCCCGTTTTTTTGCGCTCGCGCCATTCTCGTTTTGCAACTTCGCTGAAAGGTTTCGCCCGTATCAACTTTGCCTCAAGAACTGTTATTGCCTAACAAAGAGTCCTGCCTGATGGGCTAACAAAGAGTCCTGCCTGACCACATTCCATATGTTAAAGGAAGGCACGACCTCGATTTTATATTTTCTTTTAATTTTTCGGTTAAGCACTTGTAGTATTTTGAACAATAACCACAGATATACATACTATTTTCGCAGAGGCCCCGTTCGATTCCGAGTGACACAGCATGCGGTTGTACGTTTATTCTTAAAGAGCATTTTCAACAACGATTGACACTCTGAGATGAGTTTGATTTAAATTATCCGTAAAGGGAAGCTTCTTATTATTTACACTGATTCAATCCTCAGACGTCATAAGCATATCGTTAAAGCTGTGTAACATTCTTGTCGGGTGAGAGTTATAAGCGTAGGAAAGGTCGGGCAAAGGGCGGCTTGCTTAAACTATCTTTTCATAACAAGGTGGCCTTGTAAGAGTTTCTGTTTTTGCTAGAGCGGCAGATGGCATGTTACGAAGATTTCTCCTACAAAACTTTATGGTTTCAGCTCTAACAGTAGCTTCTAAAAATAACCGTTTGTTTCAGCATTAAGATCAATTGAAAGGTCATTTATTAAAAACCTCCGCAATTCTTCGGTCGAATTTTTAGAGATGCATTCGTGGCAGAGCCCAAATAGGCGTCTGTTCTCAATATATCAAGTATATTTCGCTGGTCATATATTAAATTTCGGATGTTAAAACTACAAAAATAGTAAGTGTAAAAAATATTGTATAAAGTGTGATCTTGTTGTGTATTAGAGCGATATAACACAATATCGTGATCAAAACATGTCAAACATTTCCTCATGTGCTTGTTTTAATCTCATAACTCATGTTCTAGTTTTATGAGTAGTTTAGTAGTAACTATTTACAAGTGCATCTCAAACTATGTTTAGCTTGTTTACAGATTCCACAAAAATTGACACCATCTAAGCCCAAAAAACATACGCATTTGACTAAACACGCGGTTCTCTGCGGTTCCCCCAGGAACAGAAGATTTTGAAAGCTTTCCGCATTTTTCATCTCGAAATGCGCATGACGAAAACTAATTAAAGAACCGATTGGCACACCGAGCAGCGTTTTTCCACGTAAACCATTAATCATAGCAGCTGAACTACCGTTTATCGTTCTTTGCTGCAAACCTTTTTCAGCGGACTTGTCCTTTGCAACATTCGGTATTGGCCTCGGTGCTCTTTTCGTTTTTGAGGTCGACATTTGTTGAATTTCCGTAAAGTGTAATGGTAGGCCATTTCTTCGTAAGAAAACGATCAACTTTTCGCATCAGAGAGAGACTCATCGACATTTGAACACTTTATTATATTGTTTTCATAGTTTTATTGCCTATCCTTCTGCTTGTCGAGAGATACATTTTCATTTTCCATACAGCTTGAGAAAACGTATGAGATAAGTAATGAAAAACACATTATGCTCACCGGTTGTATTTAATTACTTTGACCAACATGTTCTGTTAGCCTTTGTATTCGGCTGTTCACAGCGACAGCAACGCGCGCAAAGATGTAAGATAGATTTAATAGACATAAAAGTATTTAAGATAGAAGCTACGATTCTCCGAGGCATAGTTTCCAATACTGAGCAATTATTATTTCCGAATTCGATCACCAACATAATTGGTATTGCGTTACATAAGTGTTGGACAAATGAAATCTTTGCGTTGCTACCCACAAAAGATTGTTTTGAAGAAAATATCGTTATGTGTTACTATGGTTTAGTCACTTCATTTCCCTCATTTTCCCGTCCGTTTTCTCCATTTCTGCGAAAGCGAAATTCATTCGGATTCCGCTTTTCATGCAATCGCATCAAAACCATTCGTTTTGCTCAGTGGTTGACAATCAGTCATTTTAGAGTCGTTATGATGGGATATAATTTACTTAAGGCCGAATTTATCTCTGTGTCCTCCATAACACGTGATGTATTGCAAATTTGTCCCTCGAGGCTCTAAGTGCTCCGCGCTCTTCGTGCTCCAGCGCTCCTCTTCGCGCTCACGTCAGTTCCAATGGCCATCGCACGCGCATTTCGGTGCATCTGAGCAGCGCAACCCTTAGTGTCCTTCGCGTCTTCTACTTCATCAACCCCGACGGCCCCTAAAATGTTTCATTTCTGCGAGAGTGTTCTCAAATTTTCATTAATTCTTCGAAATTTGCACGCAAACGGAGGGAGGACGCGAAGCGCGCGTTCTCCCAAAGAAATTCTTTTTCTTTTTTCAAATTGCCAACTTTATAGATAATTTATTTGGAACGCAACGCGAGAGCCTCTTCGCAGAAGCGCAAGGCATTGAGAAAGTGTGGACAGTTTCAGAGAGCGGAGATAGAAGAGAGAGAGCAACGCGAGCGATGTTTCAAACACTTACATATTTATGGTTCCGGTCCAATGGAGCCGCTTGATCAAGAAGTGCGCACTTTCGGAGCCGCTCCGCTCACTTTCACTCTATTATAGTTGCCAAAAAGTTGCGAACCGTTGTTACGCACTAGACTCCAAAAGAGGCCCTCATTCTCGCGCACGATCTGTGTTGCGACTCTGCCGCCGGTTACGGTAGCTGATTTCCTAACACATTCGAACGTTTAATATAATGTTTTGCTCACGAATTAATTGACAATCTTTACTTTAAGCTTCGACTAGATGCCTTAAATGCATACGCAAAACATAGCAGTGGACAACTAATATGTATAGGAAAGAAATGTCCTACTCCACTCGTCAGTAAACGGTGTCTTCGAATTCGGTTCATCGCACATAAAATGCAATTTTATTTCAATTTGGACATATTTATTGTTTTGCCCGAGCAGTGTTCCGCTGACCGCGCGTGAGCGCATTAAGAAATGTGTGTGCTGCGAGCGTGGAGTTTCGAATTGAGTGGCCATTAATTTCGTCGTCCTGCCAGTCCTCGATTCAAGCAACCAGGGAGAAGAAGAAGAATTAGAAAAAAAGAGGGAGTTGAAAGAAAAAGGGAGAAAAAATCTTAATCGCTCGCGTTAGAAGTCGAGAGCTATTCTTTTTTGCAACTCAAATTCAATTTTGCTCTTTCTCTGAGGCGCCGCTGATGCTGTCCAAGGAGTGGCCAAGTGCGCTTAAAATTAAGTTCGATCCTTGTTGGCTTTTCTCCTTTTAAAATCGATGTGAAACCCGATTAAATGTCGGCAATGAAGAAAGCGTCGTCGTCGTGTAAAAGGCGAAGGCTGTAAAAAGAATACTAAAAAGTATTATCACTCTCTTAATATCGGCCGTTGAAATTGAGAACTTTAACTGCCTGTGATTATGATTTTGCGAGAAAGAGTATGAGAACAGGTTAATAATTGAATAGTTAATGCGCTCTGGATATGTCTACTAGTTGTCCATCAGCAGTAACTTTCCCGTTGCAAAACAAACGAATTTTTACTTATTCACTCCCGTTTTTCCCTCTCCTTCCCTTCGATCACCGCGTTTTTCTTTTTTTTTTCCCATGTGTCGAAACCAACTTCATTAAACCAATCTTTTTCGACTGTTCCTTAAGTTGCTAACGCCGCCTTTGAGAATTTAAATCGATCAGCCGTGCAAATTGACAGCAACGTGCTGTTGCCGTAGCCTTTCATTATCTCGGGTTTCCAAAAAATTGGCTTGATTTGATGTGTGGTTTGTCGAAAAACAGTCAATTAGTCGAAATTTGCGTGTGTATGCACGAGTTTGACTATGTCCATTATGGATATTTTTCGTTACTTCATTTCTGAAGGACGCATTTTGAAGTTGATTGACTGCCAAGCGGACAGCAGTTTGGATGCCGCTTGGTGTTAGTTGTGCGCCGTCTTAATTAAGCTTTATTTAATTTAGGCAGTATAGATGAGAGGGCATAAGGGGATAAAGCCAAAAAAGACTTTCTCTCTCCATTTCCGGACGATATCTCTCCTCTCTTTGAGGCAGCAGTGGAAGCAGCGGCTCATGCATTATGCTTTCATGTCTTTCTTCCGTTTGCATTCCGTTTTATGTCAGCATATTGCTGCGTGATGTAGCAAATGTCATTAAGAGAGTTTAATCTATGTTTTGTTGCAATTTCATGTCATGTCCTTGCATCTGTCTCTCGTTGCATATTACGCGAGGCGTCTTGTCTGTAGCCAACGCCTACCAACATCGGTTTTGTATGGTTTGTTTTAATTCCATTACTGTATTTCGTATATATTTGTGGAAAAATTTACGCCTTTCGCTGTAAGTGGATTAGCGACTCACAGACAGCCTGCTGTCCAAATTGTTGCGCTCTTCTCATGTGAGGAGAGGATTCCTTGAATCCATACCCGTTTTTATTCCTAATAATGTTGCGAGTTCGAAAGATTTAATTTACGCCCCTTTTCAACAAATTGTCAGCCCCGCTTGCCGTCAAGAGTCGTACGCGCGATGTTTTAAAATTATTTACGCTCGAGATAATTCCGAATAGGCTACAGTATTCCAGAGAACAGTTTGCGGGCAACGGGCGTAAAGGTCGGCAACGTGATACCGTAACCTACCAGTCCACATGCACCATGAACGGAATAGTGAACTTGAACCCGAATTCGTTTCTTGACTTTTCAAATAAGCTGTGAGTTTTGCAAGATATTATTTTATGTTTGGTTCGCCCCAGAAATATTTTTAGCGAACTCAGGTTCACTATGAAAATGTATATTTCTTTAGCAACACTCTGCAGGACAGCGCAAGTAGTGTCGATATGCAACGCGAGAAATCTGTCAGCTTCCTGAGCAAAGGCGACGAAAACAACGGTTAGTTTCTTCGCTCAGTCAGCTTCTCATATTTATTATATACACGAGGCTCGTTTTTGAAAGGCGAACATTTTCCCATATATAAATTTGTTGAGCATGTGTGTGCGAATATGTTCGATGAATTTTAAAGGGATCGACAGCAATGGGTTTCCGCTTTGAAGGTGATCATAGAATGCTCATGCAGCGATCAAAAAATTACTCAAACAATTACTTTCAATAATTGACCGCACAATTACTACTAAGCTCTTCACATACAGCGCCGCAGAGAGTGAACTGTTATTTAACAGGAAACATAGAGCGTCCTTTGATTTGCAAACATGACGGTGGCGATTCATTTAAGCTTTTTGGGATCCATCAAACACTAAACGTAGTTAACGATGATAAATCACAGTAAATCTTAGTAAGCATGCACTGTACGAATTGATGGTTGAAAGTGGAGCTACGTCAATAAAGAATTCAGCATAAATGTCGAATGAAGGAAATATCTTCTAATTTGTAACCAAAATCTTAGTGTGTTTGTGGTGTTGCAATTTCATGCAGTTTTTCTTTAAATTGTTCACCGTTTTGCAAATAAATGTAAATAAAAAACATAATAGGCCTAGGGTGTATAGGCTAAGGGGGAAAGCTACTGAAAAACTATATCTATTTATTTGATGCAAATTGTTTTCGCTCACGTATTCACCATTCAATCAGTAATTCCATGTGTGCACAATCGAACAGTTTTCTTGCAGCTTTAAGTAATGACGGGTTGTCATATATAACATATGCTGAATTTTAACAACTTGAATGTTTCGTAACTGCCTCCTTTTCACTTTTATAAAGCTAAAGTGTCCTTTATTCTCTTAAATCTCGCTTCTATGCACAATATTCCATGACTCATGATTTTTGAGCTCCTGCAAATAAAAATTATCAAATGATCTTCGTAACGTTTCGTATATGAGCATCCGTGCTATTCTTTTTCTACAAAATTAGTTAGCTTATGCTCCGCACTTCCGCATTGTATAAGACATAGAACGAGCAGTGAACTCGACCCTATTTTATAGCACTTAGCAGCAAAACTTGAGTTACGAATTCGGCAAAGCGTTGAAAATTCACTTTCGCACAAAATTCGGCCGCAAGCCGCTTTCCAATGCTTCTAGCGCACGCTTCAGTGCGCAGCGACAAATGAATTCGAAAATGGAGTTTCGAAGAAATTTTTGATCGCTCTCCAAGCGTGTAAAAGATTTGGTCTCCAAATGGGGAGGGAGTGGTTACTTTAAGAGAATAGTTTCTCTCCTTTCCCATTACGGCACATACACACACGTATGCACATACAACAGCAGCAAGTGCTTATTCATTCGGTGGTTCAATATTAAACAACAATCGATTGCAATATACACTCCTGATCATAAATATTTGTTTATTTCAGAGGATGATGAGTCACCCATCCTAGACGTCTTCATTCCACGACACGAGGTCACAAAATCATTCGACGACGATCCGCCACAGGTAAGCCAACATAGAAGAGACCTATTATGACAAAGCACAAAGTCCACGGACAATTATCCAAGACCGACTCATTAACTTCCATTCGTCACTTGCGGTTAAGCTGGCAATTTAACCATTAATTTCAAGCAGCAGAGATGGTTCTAGGGGTTGCGTGGGTTTCCATCAGAATATTGGTTTGTTTTAATTTACTCAAGAACTAGCGAAGTGAGTCAATGCGATCACTCGATTTCGTAAGTGGTCAGCAGCGGCAGCGACCGCAGCAACACTAATCATACGGATGAAAGGAGCAAAGAAACGATTATAAAAACTTATTCGCATACGAACGATGAAACATTTATGGCCTTAGAAAATAGATGCATGGATAATGCGTAGAGATGCATAATAGATTTGAAACTTTCAATTAGTGCAAGTGGTCGCTGGAAATGATATTCGAATAGCTTCTTCGCAACATTCCTGAAAACCGACCTTAATGAATTTGTTAAGTAGGCGCTGAAACTTTTGTATTTTGCTCCCATTGGTGTCTTGCACAAGCGCCGAATTACGGTTTTTGGACGACCAAGTAGAGTTTTCTTAGCTCTCAACAAAGGGCCTAGCTCTGGCATGTAAAACACTTAAACCGAATCGAAGATACATTTACTTACTTTAGAGTGTTCTTTGGACATTTGTAGGGTTGTTATTTTTCCACTGCAGGTCTCCTGAATTCGCGTGAAAAGCGGTATTAGGTTTCAAGTAGCGTTGTGATTCATTGGGGATTTCTTGTCGATATGACTTCAGAAAAGCGTGATGTATATACCTAAGGAAATACACAAAAGAGTACATCGAATAATTCGATCATACACGTTGT
This sequence comes from Steinernema hermaphroditum, assembly GCA_030435675.1. NCBI lineage: Eukaryota > Metazoa > Nematoda > Chromadorea > Rhabditida > Steinernematidae > Steinernema > Steinernema hermaphroditum. Next base: position 357,514 of record CM059625.1, read on the forward strand.
CTGCTAAATGCTGTAATATTTTGCTTGTGAGGAGCAAATCGCTGTTTTTATCTTTAAGAAAAACTGATTGGTTAACTAAATTTGGGGCAGATTTTATTCTTTTTGCAGATTTTATCTTTTAAAGCAAGAGTTAGGGAAGTTCAATCTGAAATTCTCAACGGGAAGACGTTCGAAGGCGGAAATACACTGATCGAGCTTAGCCAGATAAACTGAACGTGCAAATCCACCGTAGTCAATTTATAATTCGGAAGTGGGGACGTCACAGATTTTCTTGTTGTTACATACATGATTATGCTAATCCAGGATTACGGTATCGCTATCGGGCACTGCAGTTTGTCTGACTCCTTCTCTCTTGCTTTGGGCATCTTTTTGCATGTAGATTTAGTGGAAATATTTTGTTGCACGGAGAATGGTGGGTTCTTTTCCAATGATCACACATTATTTTTGCTCACTTGCAGCGATTCTTCCTAACCTGTTTATTAATTTCCGCTTTGCGAACCTTTGTAACCATCATGGGAAGTATTATATCATTACACATTATTCATTTGCTTGCACGGCATCAAATTTCCAATTACGGACGGGAACATTGGCAAAATGGACGTACGAACGTTCTTGTTATGACAATCTTTCCGGAAGCACGAGCTCGTTGAGCAGAAATTAACGGCGATGAACAAACAGGAAATACGACAACATGCGCTGTGTTAAGAGCGGCTAAGAAAAGTGTAGACTTCTTAGTTCTAGACGATCATTGGAGTGGGTTCACTAGAAAAATTCCTGAACTAAGCAACTATGTATTACAGACTAGCAACTGTGTTAGTATTTTTAGCGTTTATCGGATTGCCGTCCGCGTTCATCCTGCATCATATATTTTCTCAACATAGTAAATCGATTGATATTCCAATTGGTATTTCACAGTCGAAAGTTTCTTTTGAAGGAGTCCCCTAAAAGCGCAACTTCCTGAACAGGCGAAAATAACGGACAGTTGAATTAACTTCTCGCTGAATTGCCACAATGTGTCAAGGGCGGCTCATGATAGCAGAATTTTATAAGGTCAAAGTTATTTTCCTCTATACATCTAAGTATTTACATAAGGTAGTGAAACATAAAGAGAAAGGCCCTATAATGGAGCGCGTTTATTTTGTTTCCCCTAGAAACGTGGTAATCAACCCAATTGAAACAAGAAAGCTGTCCAAAATCGCGTACATCAGAACCGCAGAACGTTATGCGCAAAACGTATAAGCGCTCCACAACATTTTCCGTACAGCTCATGCTATTTTAGCATTGTTCTTTTATTTCGTCAACACACTTTATCATTTGGAATCTGTACGCAATCTGTACGCAAAAAGACACAAGTAGTAAAGTGCATGGACGCACTCCTGAACTACCTTCAGGTCAGAAGAAACAAACAAGAAGTCGGTTTCCAATGGGATGGCCAAGTGGAAACGGATTTCTCGATTTCTTCTGTTGAAGGGAAACCAAATAAATAAGTAACTTCAGAATTATCTGAAAATCAAACTATATGCATTTTGAAATTCCTTTGTCATATTGCTTTTCATGAAAATGTTTAGAAATTGTGTATTTCACATTTCCACTAATGTCAGAGATTCTTGGGTAATTCCCAGTATTTAGATGCTTCCCTGACAACTATTCATTTGATCACTTTGCAGGCATCGTTAATCTAATAATACATCAGCTGTTTTCGCACGAACAATTCGCGAGTTGTTTATCCACGTGAAGATTTGTAATAAATTTAATCGATGAACCTAATATCTTATGCAATTATAAATGGCCATAATTGCGGAGAGCTGTCATAAAAACGTACATTGTAAGGGAGTTTTAAAAGAGCGCTGTTGTCGATCTTGAATATTTCACGGAACTTATCAAAAATTCGAGCAATTCTTTAGCCTTCCTTTCTAAAATCACTAATTTGATAAGTTTGTGTTCTATCGCATTACGTTTAACGGAATTGGCAAAACGGAGATATAATTTTACCCTCGTAATCATGTTGAACACAAAGTAATTAAGAATTCTTGGCCACTGTTATTTTTGCCATATTTCGCAGTTGTCTATCGAAGAACGTTGTTATTTGTTTTTTTCTTCCCTCTCTTTCGTATTTCTTATAATGGTGAATCACATTCGAAAATTGTATTTTTCACGAAGCTTTGAAGTTTCACGCTTTTTTGTTTAACTTGTATAGTTTCTCATTAAAATACAAGCTTTTATGCAGTGGGAACAATAGATACCTATTCACGAACATATTATACATAATAACTCATTAACGGCCGGGCTCCGACTACGACTATATTTGAATTTGTTGGCTCATAAAAACAGTCCGAAAACAGCCAGTTTTCTATATGCTTCTTTTCATTTCATGGTCAACACTCCGTACGGAAATTGTGTAGTGAGCAGCTTTTTCACACTTTTGCCAAATGCCCGATGGTTTTGTGATGGTTTATGATGTAGCCCAAAGTTTTCAGACATACGCGCGACAGAACAGCTTCCAATCGTAGGAGAGCGGCATATTCCTGGCTTTGGAACGAAATTTCGGGAGACTCTTTAAAGATTTTCCAAAAACGGAATCCATGTACAAAACTTAAAACATCTTTAAAGGTCACTTAGCACGCTGACTGCCATTTTTTCAATGGCCTATTCTTTTCGTTCTCATTTTTGTTTTCCAGTGAAAATACGGAGCATTGTATGAAAATATTACGGTTTTCCAACTGCGGCTTTTGCAAGCCTCTTTGACATTCACAATAGTGGTGTAGAATTTCCATGATTGGGTTAGTTAGAAATCAGCTTCGAACGCTTTTACGCTGTTCATTAAACTTTGCATTACGGTCCTAAACCTTCCGGCCCACAGTCGCGACTTTTATTTACTATGGTGTTCGGTCTGGAAGCGCTAACGCGCCGACTGTGCCCGAGTGATATGAGTTTTTGTTGCGTTCATCGGAAGGAAGTATATGGAGGTCTTAAAAACAGTGTAATAACAAAAAACCTACATTAAGATTTTTTTGTGAATTTTCCTTGTTCGAATTTTATGTACTTCTTTAAAATTCGCTCCACATTTTCAGCAGGGTGGTGAAAGCTGGCGGCAAGGCGTTTCTGTAACGCATGTTACCTTTCATAGTTTGTTCAGGCTTATATCGTTTTGCTTTCGATGTTTCGCTTCTGGCGATGAGTTGCCCCGCAAGCTACGCGCTATTACCATCTTCTATTCAATGGTTATCCTTTCAATGGCGCGCGATATCTTTTGCCTCTACATTTTGGGCATTGCGTCCGAAACAACGTCACATTGCAACGGAGTGGCCGTTACGGCGACAAAGTGACCTCGACCCACACCCGCTCGTTTGACCATTCGAGTCTGATTTCATCAAAATTCGACACTGCCCTTCAAATGCACGACAACGGTCTCGCGGTTTGGCGCGGCGGCCGGCGCGCGATGTAAACAAATAAAAAACGCACAGACGAAAGTGAGAGCAAAAGACGCAAAGACAACGGTCAGTTCTTCTGTTCGCGCGATACGATCACGGGAAGCGAGATGGAAGGGTTTGAGTGAAGAGCAGACGAGATTTGGAGATCCAAAATCGTCTCATCAGACAACACTGTCGATCCATTTTGTAAACATAACCTTCTTTGCGGCGAACGCCGGTTAAAACACAATGGAACTCCATCGCTATGTCGCCATCGTCGTCGGAAACATTTGATACGTTCAAAATTCAACAGCCGCAAACCTACCGTAACCCGCATCGTGAAGCCTACACCACATTTATAACGATATTGCGCGATGACGATTTTAATGAAAACTCGTAACTATATGACATGCTTACCCTACATAGTACAATTCACAAAGGTTTCCATTATCTTGAGTATTATTAAGAATGACTAATGCTTCAACGCGCAAACGCTCTTTATAGACATAATTTCAGGCGAAGCGCGATCCGAGATTAATAAGTTCGCGATGGCCGAAGCTCCACTTTAAAGGTTTCCTCAATTGCGTTTCATGGAAATTTATAGCATTTTATTAGTTGTCGATGGAAGCTCCGGAGTGAAAGTTATGAAGGTGATAGATTCGCAGTCAGCGTTGTCTTCTGGCCGTTGCTTGAATACGCTTTGAGAATGCTTGTGTCGGGTCGCCTACTCGCGTGCATCAGTGATTTTTTATCGCATAAGAGTTGTTTAGGAAAGGCATTTTTCAATTTTACGCTAAGATTGTGCAGCTGTCCGTTTTGAATAGCTTTGTGGCTGAGAATCAATCAAGGCACCGAGTTTTTGAGCTTTGTCAGATTACAATTCGGGTCGTTGATACATGGTTTGTATATTTTCTTAACTATACTCTATAGATTCCTTTTTACTATCTAGTGAAAACTAACTTTCCAAAATATTGCGGTTGTTATTGTGGTCAATGGCAATTCGGCCTTCTGCATTTGGTTTTTATTGTAACAGTGCGGGTTTTCTTCCTTTTTTTGCTTGAATATGTAGTCAGATTCTCGCTGCCCTCTTGTTTGATGGACGTCACAACACAGCCCGCCCATTTGGGGGCGTGTGGGTGCGTCGCAAGGGAAAGAGAGTTGCTGGATTTGAAGAAAAAAGGGGATGGTTGGTAATGGCAGCACAACTGAAATGAACGGTTCTGCGAACGATGATGTTCATTGATGTCCAAGTGAAACTGTTTGCCGCACCGTCGCTGCCGTCTAGCAACTGCCGATCAGAAAGCGGCCGCGCAGCAAAGTGTCGGCTACGGCGGTCACTCGAATCGGTGGCAAGGAGGGAAGGCAAGGGAAAGCTGCAAGTGACAAATAGCGCGCGAGCGAACTTCAATCGATTGCATTTGCAATTTTTGATATGAGATAATGTGCACATTGGCAACGTGATAGACACACAAAGAAGCAATATGGTCACTTCTTGTCAATTCAAGTTTTCTTACAGGTGACGAATCTGACTCCGCCAATCCAGAACTTCTTAGCCTTGGCGTCTGACCGTGCGCTCATCCAGAATCCGACAGTGCCGGCTTCAGTGGTCCCGCCGATCGTCGTGCACAAACGGTCCCCTCCAACAACATCGGCATCGGCGCTTTCCGTAAGTTATTGACTTATTGGAAAGCCCTAAGTTAAAAGCACTGTAACAAAAGAGGCAAAAAAACCCTGGGGCGCCTGTTTGCAAATGCGCCCGACAGGCTGCGGCCAAAAAATTGCCGTTCCGACCGTGGAGCGCGGATGTTCTTTAGCGACTGTTCTTTGACGGCTGTGAAGCCTAAAAAGTGGCGTTGAAATGGGATTCCGAGGGGTCGGCATGTTGGGAAGGAACCAACGCGGGCCGCAGAAATTGGGTAAAGAATGAGTGGTGGCCGATGTGAAAGGCGCGTAGTGCTTTGAGGGGTTTTTGCACTTGTTGTGCGACCTTAATTTATTCCAAAAAAAGTTCGAGCTATTAATCATATTCCTTAGAGTGCCGCATACACAGGAACGTGCACAGCGCAACAGTCTAAGAGTGAGACGACGCAAACCGCGAAACGGTCGCAATTATTAGAGATTGTTCGGCAATTCTGAGCGTCTCAAGATTTTCGCACTTTTTGCAATTTGCTCCCATATTTTTAATGTTTTTGGCCTCTGTTAATTTGCGAAATTACGCCCCGTTGTAGCTGGGTAAGTATAAGTGTAAAGAAAAGTGTGTCGATTGTGCTTTTGCATTTGTGGTTTGAGGAGGGAGAGTCCGTTTGTATTTGGAGTTTTATTAATTAATGTAAGTGAGCCGGCCTCTCTTCCGGTTCGGCTTGCTTTTTTTCATTACTCGAGACACAGTTTTTTGTTCACTGTTTCACAAAAATTGTTTAGATCGCGTGGATAATGTTATAATGTTGAAAAAACTTGCTGTCAACAGTTCGTAATCGATGTTATTGTTACATCTGCAATATTTCGTTGATGCCTTTATTTTGCTTTTCTCTGGTAAGCAATGAAAAACCGTTCCTAGAAGGTGTCGCTAGTCCTATCTTTTCGTTCAGTGAGACGCACGTTGAACTACGGTCGGTCAATGTTGAACGCCGCGCAGATCCTCCCCATTGATGGTAGTGCTGGTGGTGTTGAGTTGAGAGTAGGGGCAGTAAAACGAGCGAGAGCGAAGAGGGAAGATTATTATTACTGCGCAAGGCGAGCAGCAAGCATAGGTCAGAGGTCAACCCCGCCCATCTGTTCGATCTTCTTGCGTTCAATTCAATTTTTTTGACCGTTTTGCTCTCACATCACTTTCTCGCACTCTCGACTCTCCGCCCTCGCATAGTAAGCGTTCCACAGTTTGAATTTCACTTCACTCGCCTCATTTAGCGTCGTATGTGCTGAACCTGCTGATTTATTTCTTGAATGTGAATGCGTGTTGATTGTATTATGTGCGCCGCGCTACTCGATTGTCAAATTGTAGAAAATTCGATATATATTTCTAGTTTTGTATAAGCCTAAGGGTATGCATACGTTTTGTTATTTAGCGCGCTATATTATAGGCGATATAAGTATCTTTCTATCAGGTTGTCATAGTGCAACCTAGCAGTTTTCGGTGACGATAGCTTGTACTAAGACACTTTGCCCAAATACCGTTTTTCCTTCATGAAGTCTGAGTCTCCTTTTCCGTTTTCCTTTCTCCTTAGTCCTCTTAACAATCCTGGTCAGTTTAAGATCGTGCTCAAATAAAAATCCGTACTATGAAATCGAATTCGGCATATTGTTTGTGAACTCTCACTCGAGTGCTTTTCGAAATTTTTGCTTTTCTACGTTTACCAGAGTACCGTCTCAATTATGTGCTGCGCGCCGCCGTTCATTTCACAGCAGCACTCGTTACCAGCGTCAGCAGCAAGCATCAGTAGCAGCAGCAGTTTTTCGGTAGCCCTCGTTGCCCTCGAAACAAAAATCGGGCGCGCACCCTCTCTGTGTACATTTCAAGAATTTCAGGACAGTTTCCGTTTACTTTGCGACTATTTTGCTTGGAACTTGTTCAAAAAAAATAGATACAAACACATCTTTCCCTTCTTGCTCGCTGGTTCTTTTGTACATTCAGTCGATCTACCTTGCAAAAATCCCGTTTAGTTTTGTTCGCCTAACGAACAATTTTTCTTATTGATGGATATCTCCTGCATTCTTCGGAATCGTTTTCGAGGCGCACTCATCGTTTTCGAAACGAAATTAAGATTGTAGGATGTTTCGACGTCGTTTCAGGGAGATATGAAATACAAATATGCAGCATATTCTTTAGATCTTTAGATCTTCTTTATACCGTTCCTCGTTTACGGAATTATCATTCCAAAGAATTCCATTCCAATGTCAATCTCATTGCAATATTGACTTCAGCTTGTTATTGGGGTGTACCAGCTTTTTGAAAGCATATACAGCAAATATTGATACTGAACTTTTGTGGTTCTTGATATGAGACGATGATCCTGGTTTAGTTTTCGGTTTAGTCGCTTATATGAAGCGATTTGCCGCTTTCTCATTCATCTTCAAAACATATTATCAGCTTCCTGCTGACCCAAGCGTTTCCTGTGCGAAAGCACATGTTTTTATAATGCATAAGAACACTCTCAAGTAGAAATGGACTGTCGCGAAAAAAATTATTGTTGTCCCTGGATTTTGGACGCTTTTTTATCACCGCAATTGTTGTGCTGATGACAGACGGCTGTTGGTGTACATAGCGTAAACTAATCACTACGGAGCCCGTTGAATATTGTTGTGTTTGACGTGTGTTTCCATCGCAGTCTAATATCTGTCATGCACACTTTCTTTCCTTTCCCTCTTCCTATTCCACTCATCACATACTGTGTGGACGCGACGACGACTTTGTATGTTTATCGAAAAACAAGCAAACAGACGCACGCATGCACAACAGAGCAGCAGAACGCACTCATAGTTAGGCATACAAGCTCACGCGCAAACCACTTTTTTGCTGAAGGCGTGTACCTGCTGCCGTTTGTTTTGATTTTTGGCCATTACCTATGCACTCTGGGCGGCGCCACCATTGTTCTTACGAGGATTGTTCTTACTTTTGTGTCGCCACCATCTTAATGAAGCGATGCACTCTCTGGAGTTGGTCGCGTGAAATTCAGCACATTACAATGTGATTGAGCCGACAGAGGCGACTTGTTGTAGATATCAGAAAAATGGTTTAAGGCAAAGCAGTGGTTTGCGTTGTTTATGCTAGTGTTTAACAAGCAAAGCAAACACTAGACATTTTCAATGTTAAGGACTTATATTCAATTTTATAACTGATCGATCTTCTTATGTTGAAACATCCTAAGTTTTTAGTAACCCATAGAAGTCGCTAAGTGCTATAAGCAAAAATGCTGTTATCGCACTCGCATGTTTCTCAAATTTCAAAAACTTTTTAATACTACAACAAAACAACCTTAGAACTAAATAGCTTCACTTCTTATGTTGCGAGTTCCCTCTTCTTTCCATCGCATGGTCTTCATCATGACGACCGCCCTGACAGTCACTTGTTGTAATAGTAAAAAACGGAATTATTCGAAAGCAGTTGTTTTTTTTTGCACCAGCTGATTGATGTTTGCAAAATACAAATCACACACACTCACACAGTCGCAGTCAGGGTGAATGAGACGGCTTGAATACATCGCCAGTTGGTTGGTGCCGCGCTGAAAACAGACACACAAGAAAAAGATAAAAGACGATATAACGGACGAGGCGGGACGATTGCTGGCCGTGATCATCGGGACTTTCGAAGAAGAAGTGGATGAAGAAGATGATGAAGTTTACGGAGAAAAAGAGACGTTTTGAGAAATTAATTATATTCGCGCTTAACTGTCATTGTTTACCGTACGGGAGCGCCGTTTTATGTGCATACGATATCGTTTTGTGAGGATTTACGTTTTTCGGGATAGTCGATCTTTTACGCTAACTCCTGCCGAAATAAAAAACAATGGTCGTTTTTTTGTCTGTTCTCCCACCCATTTCGTATGGCACGTATGTTCCGCACGCTCTTCGCCCCGCCCTCAAACCGGAGAGCTTGCAGTTGTTTTTGTCAACTCGACAATGCGAATTTTGATCAAATTTTCCGCCATGATCCATTGATCTTTGACAATGTTTATCTCATCTTTTTTAACTGTAACAAATCAGAGAATGAAATCTTCTTTTTTTGCGAATGCCGATCGTCCTTGGTCCCTCTTCCGCTACCCTTTAAACAGTGCCTCACAAATCCACGATTTTTGTTTATTTAACGCAACCGGGCACAAGAGTGCAACCACACTTGCTCTGAAGTTTCCGCCTCGTATGTAACTGTGCGAATTTATCGCAATTGTTTTCTTCAACTTCAGTCAGATCCGGTTCCCATGCGGAAAAGTAACTAACCTCGCGGCATATATTAAGCTGTAAAATATGCTAAGAATCCTTTGAGGGTGGGTCGACTAAATGCTTTATCGCTCGTTCGTTTGTGCTTTTTGAGAATAGACAGATGAATCTTGATCGCTGGTATGCATTCGTTGCCTGCCCATGCTGCAGCGGTTTGTTTTTTCAATAAGGACGGGCGATTTTGTTTTTCACTGCCACTGATTATCACACTGCCATGTAGTCGTATAAAGCCGAGTGAATGGTGGAACTGTACAGGAAAGGATGGTTTCGGGAGCCGCAATGTATGGTACATTAAGTGTGCAGAATTGTTTTCGCTTTTCTTACTGTAAGCATGTATTTGCCACCCTCAAAGACGATGCGAGAAACGGCGAAGGACCGCCCATTCAAGACTGCCCACTTCCACTTTTGCGAACGTATATATTACCCACTCTGAACTTCTGTCGAAATCTACGTGGTTAACGTGGTCACGTCAGTATCATTGTTTTCTCTTCTGTTGTGACTATAATAGACCAGCATCACCAGAAACGATATCACCAACAGTTTTTGTGCGTTTTTCTCTTATTTCTCATACTATCAACCATGCTGCAGAACTCTCATCTCATAAATACAGACACACACAAGTGGAAGTGCAGTAGTTCGAGTACTCAACAACTCGACAGCTCCAAGTGTAGCCATCGGCGGCAACAGAGCATCATCGCAACCGAGCAGCAGGAGCAGCCGTTCGGTATAGTGAGCGATGATGCCCGCAAATTGATCATCATTTTTCACGAAATTCAATCCTTAAAAACCTGTTCTTTTCCCAATTCACATAGAACAGTCAATTTTTCTAATCGGCGTGCGCGCGCTCGTTTTGAAACAACTTTAAGAAAGAGAAGGGAAGAGCAGGTAGGAGGATGGCAAGCACATTGTTAAATTGGAAGGTATCATGGAGTGTGAAACCAAAAAAACGAATTCCACGGAGCACCATCACGCGCACCGCCTTCTGCGGTGCAGAGCACGTGTTTTTTAATGCCTCAGCATGTGTGTGGCATTCTCGCCCTTTCATACTCTTTTCTACCACCTCATAGTTCTATTTGCAAGGTGCAGAAACAATACTTGCAGTCAAGACGTGACATGTTCTGCTCGAAGTATTTGTGCGGTTTTCGATTTTTATGTGCGTGTAACCCATCGAAACTGTTTTTTGATACGTCTTCAGTGCGCTTCTCTTTCGAGTAGCCAACGCAGTAGAAAAGTAAGTCCACGATGATAACGCCCCCCAAATAAACAAAAACATAGTGAGTAAAAGATGTAGCAGCGAATACTGCAGGGAATCTTATGAAGTGATTATCAGACTCACTCATCTGTTTTTACTGTAACAGTTTCGCCTCTATTCTCATTCGAATGGCAAACCCCTCTAGCGACGTCTGTTACGGTCACGGCGTGCGCACAAATGTTTTTGTAAACTCCTATAATATATCCAGCGTTTTTGTGGCAGAAGCGTACTGCAAGTGCACAACAATGAATGCGCGCGCAATGTTTCACTTTTTGCCGGTTTCGCGCAAGGCTGTCCAATTAAATTTGTCAAAAACCTAACCATGGTAATGGTAGTAGTCGACGATGGTGAGTGCGTTCTTCGTTAGCTCTTTTCAATGATATTCACGTGGGAGTTAGCGTGCACAACCGTTGAGCACAATAATAAGCTACAGAATTTTTGTTTTGACTAACTTGCAAAGAAGACCGTACTGCATTTAAAATACAATATTTGATGAGACTGCTAACTTGTACACAACGCACCAAAGGGTAATGATAAGCACACTTAAACTTTTCGTTCGTGTTTAGACAGAACCGGGTGTCAAAAAACATTTTACTACCGCAGCGCTGATAAAGCGCCCTTTTGGAGATGACATGACACGATTGCACAGAAAGTGTACGGTTTGACATCGCACTAACTAAGTGTTATTTTGGAATTCATCGCTTACGTTGTGATAAGGGGCGCAATTCACATCTTTACGCGTGTTGTACTATCGTGCAACTTAAATTCCTCCGTTTTATCACTTTTGTTGATTCATGAAAGTTCTCATCAAACATTGTTCCAGACTCTCGGATCTTCCATCGCATCTTCGATCAAAGTGTTCAACCCGGAAGCATTCTGCGAGCTGTGCCAAGTAAGTTCCAACCTCATTTGTTGACCTCGAACGAATGCAACAATTTTCTCAGCTCCTCAGTTCTGACGTAACATATCAAAAAATTCTTCTGATAAGGGCGCTGATGTATATGCATTTTTAAGAGCACCAAAAAATGTAATTTTGGCAATGGGAAATACGTTTGCTACTGTTGTCATGGCGCCACATATATTCTTCATTATTGGATATAACTAACATGAAGAATGGTCTAAGTAGTTTTGTTTAGAAGGAGTTTTGCAACAAATACTATCTTCAAACACATCGTGCTACCAAGCACGGCATTCTTCCGACCTCGCTGGGTACGGCGTCTTCAAGCGTTGTCGGCCTCCCTTCAGTTTCGGTGCCGTCGACAAGCAACAACAACAGCGGCATCATCATCAACAACAACAATCACAGTAACAGCAACAGCAATAGCCATCGGATCGGCCTTCAAGCGCCAGCATCGGAGTTCAACGAAAACACACCTTGTGCCGGAGACAAAAGCCACGACGCTGAACCACCAATGATGCAGAATTTGGCCTCGCAGTTTCCTCAAAGCTTCCTTTCGCAGCTGCAGCAGCCATCTAATCAGCCGCAGATGGAATTGCAACAGCTGATGCTTGCTGCCTCCATGGATCAGGTAAATATTTTAGTGATAAGAACCAAAACCGAAAAGGGCCAAAATTTGCACAGTGGAAGTGCAAACCAAATCATATCCATTGCCTTTTACATTAAAGAAGAACATGGGTGCTTATACATCGTAAAATGGACAGTTTCGATTATACGATTCAGTTATGGGATACCGAGAACGTTTTGTTATAGTTTTCTTATAAAAATCTTTGTTATAGCCCGGATTCCGATGTAAAGATCTCTGAAGACGCTTTACCGGGGTGGGAAAATAGAAAAGTGATGGGACATTTATTTTCCAACAGGAATATCGTATATAACTAAATGGGTGATTGTTTACAAATGCTGCATGTCACAAAACAGGATATGCAAAAGAAGAGTACGGAAACTCAATTCTATTATTTTGGGAACACCACAGCCGAACTGTTCACTGAAATCTGTTCGGAGGACGCTGGCGTTCCTCTATGCCGATCCGCTGTTCAGCCGGGCATGATTCTTAGTTTTGTTTTGAGGGGAGGAGGAACAAAAGTTAAATCGAATGTGTGGCGGAAATCACAGTTGTTGTTTTTAGTCAAATCTCCAAAACCTGTACATAAACCAATTGACTGCTATGGCTGGCATGCAGAACAACAGCGACGGCTCAGCCATGGTCAGCCCGTCAGCTGCCACACCTGCGACGTCCTTACCGTCGTTACCTGTCTGCACAACTGCGGACCCTTCCGTAATCGACCGATCTCAACTGAGCGTCTCTTCGGCCGGCACCGATAATGGCGACATATCCAACATCCTTGCCCAGATCATGACCAACCCCATAGCTTTACAGAATGCAGCTCATATTATACCAAGGTACAGTATTTCGTGATGTCTTTCAAGTGATTTGGTATTTTTAGTTCAAATACTCCCACATTGCTAGAGCAAATGCAGCTTATGGCAGCTCAGAACATGCTGAGCCAGACCGGTGGCAACACTACCTCGCTATCCAATGTGCTTGCCAATGCCGGCAACCAAGTAGGCCTAGTGTCCAATGGAACCGGAAGTCAAACACCGACAGCAATGGGGACGCCAACAAAGGTATCCTACTAGCGCTTAGTAATTGTTTTGAATTCATTGCTTAAATGTAATTAAGGAGAAAGACAAAGAGGCATACTGCGATTTGTGCAATAAGAATCTTTGTACAAAATCTTTTCTCAAAAAACATCGGCAACAACAGCATCCAGAGCTTTTCTCGAGCCCCGCGAAGTCGATCGCCCAATCGAATCCCCCACCTAATTTCGATAATATTCTCTCGAAGCTCCCCTCTGTTATTGTGAACCACAATCAGGTTGACAAACTGGACGTCGCTCCGACGCTAAAGATGGAGGTCCACGAACCAATTGAGCCAGCAATGAAACAGATGCGCGTCGGTGAATCGGGAATCAAGGCGACAAAGCTGCCGGCGATTGAGTGCGACGTCTGTTCTAAACGATGCGACGACGTAATCGCACTGCTCACTCACAAGAAGCAGGAACACCCCGAAACGTTGGCGAGTTTGAACGCATCCAATAAAGATATCTTCAACTTTGGTGATTTGCCAACGTAGGATTAAACCGTAAATCTGACAGACCTTTAAAAAGTACTATTGTAGTGCGCAGATCAAACCGGAGCTGATCGAGGATACCGTCAAGTGTGATCTCTGCGATAAAGAGTTTAAATCCCAGCAGTACTTGGACCTACATAAGAAGCAGCAGCACTCAGGTCAACTAAAGTCGCAAACGCAGACTCCTCAGCAACCAAACATGAATTTGCTGAGTATGCTTCCTCAGGGATTCAGCCCGTTCCTTCTTCCGGGTCTTGGACAGCTCCAGCTCGGTGACTTAGATCAAGCCACTGCCACCGTTCTAGCAACTAGCCTCGCTCAGAACGGCACCACCCCCGTACAAGTACCGCCAGCTACGGTAAGCGACCGAACATATGTTTTCTAATAAAAGATGTTGTTTTGCCGGGGATTCAAAAATCTGTTTAAAATTTCATGAGTCATGCTTATTTCCATTTTTTTAGCCAAAGGCAGCGAAGCGAACGTACTCTTCCTCGGGAAAGAACTACTGCGACTTGTGCAACAAAGAAGTGTGTAATAAGTACTTTCTCCGTACTCACATGCTCAAGATGCACGGAATCGTCATCGATGAAAACAAAACTGTTATTGCGAACATCGACACATTGGAACGTGAGAAAAACGGATCACTGTCGTTCAGGTGAGTGCATTTATAGTTCATCGTCGACGTAATTCTAATTACATACATGCACTTTAGGTGCGACCAATGTTACGCGGAGATGAAGTCACGCTCGTTGCTCAAAGCGCACAAGCAGGAAGTGCACGGCATTCCGCCCCAACCCTCTCAGGCGGCAGGCCAGCAAAGGACTCCAAAACACTCGACTAGCACTACCCCCGCGCAGCTGTCTATGGCACAGCAACTCCAGGAACAGAACCCAATGAAGTCCGAGTCGTTCGTCGAGAGAACGCAGTGCCCATTCTGCAAGCTGTCCATGGGGCAACCGGAATTCCTTGAGCACCTCCTTACTGCTCACCACAACGAGTTGTCGAGCAGCGACAATGCGATGGACGTTATGAGGAAGGCTTCTATTGCTTCCATTGCAGAGAGCAGTGCTTCTAGTACAGATGCCGACCTCTATCAACCTCAGACATCGGCGCCAATCGAGGAAATGCCCGATCCTAGTGGTATTTCAAGTAATCGATAACGTTGCTTTGATTGAAATTTTAAGAAGCCGGAGACTACAAATGTACTATGTGTCCGTACAAGACCCGCTACAGTGGAAATCTGCAAATGCACATCCAGAATCACGATGCGATGAAAGTATTGCCCTCTGAAATCCCGTCCCAGTCCACGAAGTTCAGCAACTTCCCGGTGGAGGAAGAGGACGAGGTCATGCGGGCTACTACGGAAGTTGCGCTGAAAATGGCGCAGCAAAATGAACTCATTTCCATCAGACCAACCTGCCCTGTATGCGGGCGTAACTTCAGTGGAAAAGAGTTCTTGCAGACTCACGTGGAAAGAATTCACGCAGTAAAACGAGTTCATTCCGCAAGAAATCCACAAAACTCAAAGCTTCGGACGAGTGAGTTGAAGTGCATGTTTTCGACGATCATTTTGATGTTTTCAGCAAAATATTCAATGAAGCGATCGTTTCTTTGTACAAAATGTCACCGACGCTTTGCAACCCGTCGTGAGAGTTTCGCCCACGCGCTTGTTCACACGCGGCGAGTGGAATCCGGCAAAACAGTTATTGGAGAGACGACGCTTGTGTTCGAGAACAACTTTCCCTCATTCATTCGTGAGGAGTCAGGCGAGATAACCGGAGAGCTTGTTGACCAGCTGCAACGGCCTCAGAGCAACGGGCAGAAGGAGGAACGCAACAGCCACACGGTAAACATTAATTTTGTTTTATCTCAAAAACATTCCCACTGCGTGTGGCGTGATATATTGTTCTATTTGGAGAATATTGTACCACCAGCAACGTGGATCTGTCAGATTTAAACTTACGTTGCAATATCTTAAATTGTGCACAAAAAGAGAAATGGATACAGGTAGCGTAAATTGGCTAATACAAATAATTTCAAGAAGTGACGCATAATTACCCCACCGGGCATCTGCTCGCAAGAAATGCATTTCATTTGCAATCCATGAATTATTAACTGTACATGTACTTTCAGAGCGGTTCCACCAGTCCCGTATCAATGCAAACGTTGCCTGAAGGCTACGCTCAGGCAACAACATCGTCGGAGAAGACGCACTTTCTCCAAAGCTTCGTGATGCGGGAGAAAGCACACAATGATAGCAATGGTTTGAAGACGCCAGTGTTTAACGAACTAGTCGCTCACCTTCCTGTGCGTTCGCCTATTAACGATTCACTGAGCATCACTTTTGAACTACAACCAGCGCCTCACATCGATTCTCAGATTCTACACATGTAGCTATTCAGGCTTATCAGCCACTCCTCAAGCGCAATGGCAACACTGCCCTTATAGTCAGCAACGTTGCTGCTTAACACGCACGTCGAGTATATTAGTCGACCAATTGAGAATTTCGTAGTTCACATCTCTCTATTGTAACACTGCCCATCCGTTGTTCACTTACTTTGCCATTAGAAAGAAGGAATACTGTAACTAACGTATAGAAACTCGGAAGTCTATCGTACCTCATCGAGATTAATGTAGATTGCTATCTTCTCACTGGTCCTCGTCTGTCTATACAGCCCTCCTCTACAAACATCGATGGTCTCAACTTATATTCAAACTGCTCCTCCACGTATTGTTCGTTCTCATAATCATAGTCTCATCGACTTCTTTCACGAACTTATCAAATGTACATATTGTTTGCATGACATGTATTCACTGCTTCTCGTTTTATGATCGTACACTTCGGCAGACATATTTATTGAATACTTACCTTTACGGGCTCTGTTTCAAATTGTAAATAGAATCCTTGTCATTCGTTTACTCAAGTTCAATTATATCCCACGACCCAACCCATCTTTCCTCTGTAGTCACTAGAATGTTCAGTAATCCACGATTAGAATCTCTAACCACCGAAGTCTTCCTATTTCCCTCTACTAACACATCCTACTCTTTCTGAAGCCGTTTAGATGCGTGTTGTAATTTACTGCAAGAAAAGGAGTACTCCGATCTATCGTTAGGTTGACTTCTATCGAATTTTAGATTTTTTTGTTGCGAGTATCGTTTCGGATGAACGCTGTTCATTTGTCTTTTGCTTCATTAAGTAAACGTGTATTTACCGCATTCAGTGGTGTTCCGCAATTGCATGCAGTAACCAAAGTGATGATGAATAAAATCTATTCGTCAAATTTCTCGTGTTGAATAAAAGTGATTTTAAAAACTATTGAATTTAAGAACGCATTATAGAAGAGGGATGCATATATTTCCTTGCATTACAGTAGCAAAGGACAAAAGACCCGGTTAGCTCTCAATGGAGTACTAGACTCTTAGCTTGACTATCGCCGGGTTCGAACCTCACGGCTAATACGGTTTTTTGTTGTTCTTTGTTTCTAGCCAGCTCAATTTTTTGATGAATGATCAGTGACAAACGAGCTTTCGATTTTCGGTTAATAACTAATAACTTAATAACTTAATAACTATAAAAAATAAAGAATAACTGAGCGTTCGCAAGATAGATCGTCAGGACGACCCTTTGCCTAGTTAGTATTTACATGCAGCCGTATACTTTGTGTAATTACGTCTGTACAACTGATTCCGTTCCTAAAACCAGTTGTTATCATCGCAGATGGTTAAATTCAAAAACCCTTGTCACGATCAAGGCAATCTCAAGGTTGAAATTTCAGAAAATCGAACAGCTGACGCGGCCGCTGTTTGCCTCTGATTTCATTTGTTTACAATTATAATTGAAAATATTGATGTAAGCGTTACTACTTTACTAATCGTAGCAATGTATGCATTATGGAAAACAAATATCTTCGTTTTTTTATTGTCAATCTTCTTTTTATTTGTTATTTCAGAGTATTCACACCGATTACCATGCTGGAAGCATTGTTAGCTTGGTGTAAACAGATAATAGCGTGTATATAAGGGCAACCTTTATTATCTATATCTAAATTCCCTACGCGAAAACAATCTTCGGCTGTGAACTCCGATCACCGGAACAAACTTCTCCAAATGATAAGTACTCCGTGCGGATCGGCAGCTGTTCTTCAAAGTTATCGCAAAGCGCTTCTTGAAGCGCAAGGACCATTGGAGTGGAAGTGAGAACGTTCGAACATCTAGTGAATGTGCGGCGATAAGAACACAAGGTATCTATCTTATCAGTTATCACCTCAGCTAGGCATTCTTGAATACAGGTCTGACCAGTTAACGTTCTACTGTAAATCGCGGCGATGCCACGGACGGTAGTGTACGTCTTGACCTGTTTGCTTGCATTAGCAAGTGGATATGTGGACCAAAATGTTCGACTCGATTGTTATCCAGATCCCGGTGCGAGTCGGGAATTGTGCGAACAACGAGGATGCGTCTGGGACCCCGAAATAGATCCGGTAAATATGATTTTATGTTTACTTTACTGGCGAAGATCTATTCATTCATTATGATGTCAACAGCAACATGTTGATTCTGAAAGATCGATACTACCCCGATGCGTATTTATCACTATTAGTAGTTTATCACATTTTTTTGTTGTTTGACATTCCCTAAGAAAATTTTGGCAAAAGTTTTTAGAGAGTCCTTTCCAATTATCGCACAATGAACTGCACCCAAAGTTGACCATCATTTGCGATCCAATGACTGATAAAGGTGCGAAATTTCGAAAAAATATCTCTGAGGAATAGAGGTTCAGAAAAATATATTGGAACGTAAAGTCATTTTTATTTAACAGCACCCACGTGTACACCCTGGTTTGTACTTTTTATCAATGTCTGGATTGAAACGTATCGAAAATGGGAAGTGTATTTGATAGGTCACGTTTACTACGTTGACGCGGAAATGATAGTTTCAAATGATCGTCGGCCTATGAGATCTGACTTCAGAGAAGCTGAACCTAACCTAAAATAAACGATATCAATCAGATCGTATCCACGCGCAACCAATATGCTATACATAATCTTCTAGGATCAGAACACTGTTCCATTGTGTTACTTCCCTCAAGGCACTGGATACTCGTTCGACAATGGCGACGACCCATCGCACGTGCGACTTGTTAAAACAGTCGGAAGTCCGAGGAATCCATTCGATAAGGATTTCGAAACTCTGACCTTCTCACAGAGCTATCTTGGAGCTACATTAAATATTAAAATCTTCCCATCGATTCCGAGGTAAACGTGGCTCCAAAACTTTACCTGTGATCTATATGTTAGATATGAACCACCTGTGGATCTTCCAAGACAGGCTTCTCATTCGTCAGATAAACTCAGCGTAGTTCTTCCCTCTAAGCCAGGAAACTTCTCCTTCACCGTTCGTCGTCAAAGCACAGCAACTGATGTTTGGGACACTGCCATTGGTTATTGTCTATTATATCACTTATATGACATGTGTTAATTTAGGTGGTCTGCTCTTCGGAGACAAATTCATTCAAATCGCCACCTACCTAGCTTCGGATAAAATGTACGGATGGGGAGAAAACACCCATCAGACCATAAAGGTTCGTGTTCTTATCAGACACACACGTTTGTGACTGTAAACTGCAAAATGTTCATTCGGCCGTGCAAAGGTCGTGCACGTGGAGTTCACGCGGTTTCTTACGTTTATCAACTTGTTCCTATCTTCAGCACGACTTCTCACGATACAAGACATGGGGAATGTGGCCACGTGATCAACCACCGAATTCGGCACAAGATAACTCCATGAATTTGTATGGTATGTAACATCAACGTGACTAAGCATAGTTCTGAATCCTCAAAACGCTCTACTCATGCAGCAGATATTTGATAAATTATATAGTCAAAAATTTAACACAATCATTTTTTGTGTCACGGAACGTACGACAAATTTTGTGTATCATAAGTTTTGAGTCCTGAGTGAGCGAACGCAAGCCCGTTGGTGAGAAAATATTCAGCAGTAGCGCTTGTTAATTACTGTGGAATAAAATATTGGGTTGCAGCAGTGAAAATGGGACACTTTTGCACTGATTGTTTATATGTTTTTTTTTTCAACCATTTCACTTCAAGGTATTCACCATTTGACTGGACAACTACAGACCACTTCTCGGGCGAAAGGCGGATCCCCCGTTCATAGAATACAAGGGGTTTCAAGTCAAAAAATGTTGTGGTCCAATTTTCGACCTCTTTGTCTTAATTAGAGTGAATTCTTCTGGTGTTACCCTTTGTGGACGAACACATGTAACGATTAGATAGAGCTAAGACAGTTCTAGATAAATAGTAAAAAAGGAATCTCTCAGCTCAAAATGGAGAGCCATTCTGGGGGTCAACTTGAAAATATCAAGTTTCAGGCACCATTCCTGAAGTCCGCTTTTTTTAGACATTTGGCCTCTATTTCCTTGAAGTAGAAGTAGACTCATGGAGTCTCTATGCGTGCATGGTAGCTGTGAGTGAGGGCTACCTGCTCGACATCCCCATTCTCTGTTACTTTACTTAATCAATTGGAAACGTTGGCGTTAACAGAACATGGTCAAATCCAATGATCCGAAAAGACCATCTTTTTTTGATTAGCTCATGTTGTGATACATGACGACCACATAGATAGGTGCATTTGGTAGGTTAGACCCAAGGATGCACGTGTCAAAAAGCGGGCACCGTCCATCACGGAATTAATACCATAGGAAGCCCGTACATCACTTCGCATTTTGTCATCTCGAGGTGCCAAAAAATGACCATCAAAAATGAATAGACCTCTAACATCAAGAGGAATGCAATGTATAAGTCGCCAATTATTGTTTGGAGTGAGAGTTCACTGCACACAACAACGCATAAATCATCTTTACCGCGAGTCTAAAAATGACGAGAAAAATGAATGTTTATCAAGCGTCCCATTTTCAATGCTCCAACCCAATAGTATCTCATAGAACAGCCGGAGAATATAAAACAAAACCATAGGTGTGCATCCATTCTACATGGGTCTTGAGCCCGATGGCAAAGCCCACGGAGTGCTCATCCTCAACGGTAACGCTCAAGAAGTGACCACTGGTCCTGGTCCCCACATCATCTACAGAACCATCGGTGGTCTTCTCGACATCTACTTTTTCCCTGGCCCCTCTCCCGGCGATGTAGTGCAACAGTACCTTGCACTCATTGGCAAGCCGATGCTACCTGCCTATTGGGGTTTGGG
This sequence comes from Steinernema hermaphroditum, assembly GCA_030435675.1. Lineage (NCBI taxonomy): Eukaryota > Metazoa > Nematoda > Chromadorea > Rhabditida > Steinernematidae > Steinernema > Steinernema hermaphroditum. Next base: position 378,426 of record CM059625.1, read on the forward strand.
ATACCAAGTAGGATAAGTAAAAAGTAATGAACAGTTAACATGTGAGTTGTAGCTCTGCCGTTACGGATACAAAAACTTCGCTGAGATGAAGTCTGTTATCGAACGAGTTCAGAATGCTGGAATTCCCCTAGATGTACCATATGCCGACATTGATTTCATGGACAGATACAAGGATTTCACAATTGATTGGGACAGTGACTGGAAGGATTTCCCTGCTTACGTCGACAAACTTCATGATGAGGGCCTTCATCTCATTCTTATTTGGGATCCGGCCATTCAAGCTGACTACGATCCTTTCAAACGTGCTATCGACAGTGTTAGAGCTACGTCGGTCCTACCATCCTTTATCTTCCTCTTTTAGAATGCCAAGTTCATTGAATGGCCTCGCGAAGACCTTGTTCCCCACGACATCCAAGATAAATATCCCTACGCCAAGGACACCAAGGTTATGTTGGGAGTCGTTTGGCCTGATCGCCATGTTGGTTTCCCAGATTTCCTAGATCCCACGAATGCTACTCATGAGTGGTGGATTAATGAATTCAAACTCTACAGAGAAACGGTGTGTCTGCGTTGAGATTCTTATGTAATTATGCTATACATAGATTAAATTTGATGGCGCCTGGATTGACATGAACGAGCCGGCGAATTTTGGAACCAACGTTAAACACCCGTGGTACTTTGACAACTCAGATCATCCCAACGACCTGCCGCTTATGTGTCCCACTTTTGGACCTGATGCTGATCTGGATATGCCTGGTTATAAGACAATCAGTGTCTACCAATATCCCAACGTAAGGGCTTTTCTGACAACGACTATTATACTGGATTACATGTTCAGACCTACCTCGCGTCGAAGACTCTCTGCATGTTAGCGAAAACGATAAATGGAACACACAACTTTTACGATACGAAGATACTTTATGGATGGTCCGAATCTCGTTCCACGCAACAGGCCATTCACGAATCCACGCTGCAAAGAGGGGCTGTTATTTCCAGGTTTGTTCAGCAGAAAAAATAGGTTATACCGACTATATCAGATCTACGTTTCCCTCGTCTGGACGTTTCGCAGGCCACTGGCTTGGAGATAATTATGCCCGCTGGCAAGATCTTCGCACAGCTATCATCGGCGTCATGGAGTTCAACATGTTCGGCATTCCATATGTTGGAGCTGACATTTGTGGATTCTTGGGCAACACAACTGAAGAACTATGCCTTCGCTGGCAGCAACTTGGAGCTTTCCATCCATTCTCTCGGAACCACAACACTATTGGCGCCATTCCTCAGGACCCTGCCGCTTGGCCCGATGTTGCTCAGGCTGCGAAGAAAGCTAATCTCTTCCGCTACAGGCATTTGCCTTACTTGTTCAGGTAGGCTTTATTTTCTTTTGCTTTTGGAAAATAACAATTGCAGTCTGCATTTCAATGCATCTCTTGTCGGCAGCACCGTTGTCCGCTTCCCGTTCTTTGAGTTTGCCCAGGATACCGTTACTCACACGCTCGACCACCAGTTCATGTGGGGATCTGCCATTATGGTTATTCCCGTCATCTATGAGGTGTTCTCATTTTTTTTGCCATGTGTTTAAATTAGACATGTGATAGGGAGCTACAACTGTGCGCGGATATCTTCCTGAAACGAGTGATGGATGGTACTCCCTCTACGATGCTGAATACGGAAACAACATTGAGGCCGGATTCCACGGTTTTGAGGCACCTACGAACTACCTAATTCCTGTCTTTGTACGAGGTAAGCGTTTTGCACACTGAAATATTCTGCACCTTGCAAATCATTTCATAGTGCCATGTAATATTAAGAAAATATTTAGGCCGCCACATCATCCCGCGCCAACTACCCGAAACCACGACAACCGCATCGCGCAAGAATCCCTTCGAGCTGCTTATTGCTTCGGCTCCAAATGGTAAAGGTGGTTACGAAGCGTTCGGAGATCTTTTCTGGGATGACGGAGTTACTATTGTCCAAAGCTTCGACACTCACAACTACTACGACGTTTCGTTTGCTTACGCTGCTGACAGCAAGGGAGCCAAGATCACTGTTACGGTCAAGAAACAAGCGGTACATGCTCTACAGCGTTGAATCACTTCCAACATATTCCATTTTAGTCCGACGTTAAGCTTCCAGCACTACAGTATTTGGAGATTTTCGGCTACGAGAGCGTCCCGAATTTCGACACCTTCACCGTCAATGGAGCAGCCGTTGCCGTCGATCTGCAGAAGTCCAGCTATAGTCCGTTCACGAAGGTTCTCAAGATCTACGCTAAAGATATCATTCCGGACGGTTGGACTAACAACACCATTTTTAAGGTGCAATGGACAAACCAATAGCGTCTTTTTTTTGTATGTTTCGTGGTATAAGTAAAATAGTTATAAGTGAATTTAATGAGATAAACAAAAGCAGCAATGATGTCGAAACAGTGAACTATATGCTAGTGAACTATACCCTTGATGCAACGAAACGAAAAGGGATCTGAGTCATGAAACTTTTGTGACATCTTCACACATAAGGGCCCCCAAAAAAGCACTATTTCCGATCGCTCATCGACATGAATCATTAAAATCGTTTGTCTCCCCAGAATCTCGAAAATATCCTTTTGGCTGCATGTTGCGCATCTTACATTGCTCACCTAACGCACTGCAGAATCTCGAGATTTTTGTTTTTATCATTTTTAAAAGGATCTGTGACACTTGCAATGAAGCACTGCTCGAATTTTGTTCGTGCTCGCTAGCTATTGGCTCTGAGCCGCGCACTCACTATTCTGTATTTTGTGATTCGACGACAGACGCAAATGTTGAACGGTGCTCTGTAGTTCAACACAAAAACATTATCACACTTGAGACTATAATCCTCGGATGTTTACTTAGATTCTTTATGTGCTACGTGCAGCTAGTGCGAAAACTATCTTGCATGTGCCATTCACATTGTTCTTATCAGTCACGTTATAAGCGCAGGCACACATTTCAACACAAAAGAGTCAAGAGTCGATCTAATATTGAGCAATCAGTTCGCCAATCAACGACCATTTCTTACTGGTTCCGTGCAGATTAGACTATCGCACTTGTATCAAAAAGACAGAAGTATAATGAGCATACATTATAATAGCGTGTGGAAACGCAAACTCTGATTTTAGTTCCGCTATTCGCGATGAAGACCAGTAATCAAATACAAAACGTACATCGGTTTCTGACTACTTATGAGAGTTCTGAGCACTCTTTTAGTTTGCTCGTTATTAGTATTTGGAAACATACTAAAGCTGCTATGTGGAAAATTCATGGAAATGAAAATTCTTCAGACTTCATGGAAATCTAAACCTAAAGCGCTGTCACAGCATCGTGTACTACAAAACTCTGCGTATCATTTTCTTTTACATATCTCGGTTTAGTAGCTTCTTTTGCCAGTGGATTTGTGACTCCCAGACCCTTGAGAGTACGCACAGTGACGCCCTTTGGACAACGGTTTGTGAACTTCGTGCGCTCACATTATCTGCAAAACTGTGATTCTAATCAAAAAGTATTAATCACGTGATGGTCACACATTGGTTTGCATTGCGCCTGAAGTCACTATTACCATTTTCTGCAGAGTGCTGTATTTCCCAGGCGCTACGAGTAAAAAGAAAGCCTAATTAAAATTGATGATTACTAACAGTTGAATGAAATTATGAAAGTGAGTACCTGTGTTCACTTTCGGTACATAACGTTATTTGCTAAAAAATACGAGAACAATGTTGTTTTCTAGAAGTGTGCTTGTTGTGGATGGCCTTCAGTGGCGCACGTGTTATTCACACTCTCCGTATCAGTTCAACGTTATCAGGTTTTACACCAACGGCACGTGGTAGCACACCTTTAGCACGGGGTAAACTCAGTTATTATGGCGCACTGATCTAGAAAAATCTGCGAAATAAAATATTTAATGGAAAGCGATTAAACTAGTCCAACAGACGCCTAAAGCAATTAAAGCAAGCACAAACAAATGTCCGTTTAGTTGTACACGTAATTACGGCGTTAGATTACTGCGAGGTTATGATCGTAATTGAGAGCAATGAACCATTCTGAAAGTAATAAAAGATACCACAGAGTTCGCCTATATACTAAGCTGATAAATTTCAGACTTGGCTAAAGGTAGGGAGGCAACCTTTGCAGGATTACGTCTTTGGAATGACAAAAGGAACCGTTTTTATCAGTGTTAGTTGTTCGGTATATTAATGAAGAAGCAAAGTTTTTGTCGGGATTATGTGTATGTTGAAGAAGTGTAGCCATGAAGAATTTCAACTACAGCTAAAGTACACACCCGAAGTGCGGTGTCACTAAAAGTCACTAACAAGCAACGTGAGTTATGTCTAATCTGTTAACTGTTATCGCGGCCGTTTCTCCAACAACGTTATATAATGAGTTGCGGGGTAAGATAGTCAGTCGCACGATGTGGGTCACCGCCGTGCTGCTGCTAGTGGCTATTAGCCCCATAGACGCGTTCATTGATCCGAACGTTCGTTTGGATTGCTTTCCCGATCCCGGCGCTTCCCCGGAAGCCTGCAAAGCGCGAGGTTGCGAATGGGACACTGTTTCGGTGAGAGTCCTACACGTGTTAGGCTAAATTACAATTATTTCAATAGGAATCTGCGACAGTCCCACTATGCTACTTCCCCAGACAAGTGACGTACTCCTTTGACACCTCGAAGGTGCAGTCGCCCATAGTACTAACAAAAGCTGTCGGTGGAATTCAGAATCCTTTTGATAAGGATTTTGAAAACCTCGAGGTTTCTTATGGAAATATTGGAGCTACCGTGAATGTGCGCATTGCTCCCAAGGAGAAGAGGTACAATTGCAGAAAAGTGTAGAAATTCGTAATGCGGTAGCTTAGATATGAACCACTTATAAATATTCCAAAGAATCCTTCAAAGTCCAAGGAGAACTTAAAAATACAATTTGCTCAACACACTTCGAACTTTTCATTCTCCATTAAACGAGAAAGCACTGGAACGAAGATTTGGGACACATCTATTGGTTTGTAGAATTTCCATCAGTTTATCGAAAATAACTCCACTTATCTAGGAGGGCTTTTCTTCGGCGATCAGTTCATCCAAATAGCAACTTTCCTTCCTTCCGATAAGATCTACGGGTTCGGTCAAAATATTCACCAAACCCTAAAGGTATGCGCATACTGAAGTACAGCTGATAGCTAAAGTTCATGGCGATTTAAGCACGATCTGTCGCGTTATACGACATGGGGAATGTTCAGTCGCGACTGGGGACCGGACTCCAAAGATTTCAACACCCTCAACCTCTATGGTTTGTTCGAGATGACTTGGAGAACTTTACATGAATGTATAAAGGTGTCCATCCCTTCTACATGGCTCTTGAGCCCGACGGAAAAGCACACGGTGTGCTTATTCTCAATAGCAACGCTCAGGAAGTGACTACGGGACCTGGACCTCATCTCATCTACAGAACTATTGGTGGGCTCTTGGATATATACTTCTTTCCCGGACCTACCCCTGAAGATGTTGTTCAACAGTATCTCGCTCTCATTGGAAAGCCCTTCCTTCCGGCTTACTGGGCCTTTGGATTCCAGGTAAAATAGCACGTAGCAAGAAGCGTTCTTCTGAACTCCACAACTGTGCATTCTCTAATGACCACAGGATCTTGTGAAAAATCAAGATCTTGATAGTTTTACTATAGTCGTGGTTTGTAGAACACCTCGCGTATTCTGTGAAATTATCACATAAGATGTATTCAGATTTCTCACTGGGGTTACAAAACATTAGAACACATGAAAGCTGCTTTCCAACGCACACTCGACGCTGAAATCCCCATTGATATTCAAGTTGCCGACATTGACTACATGGACCGCAAGCTGGACTTTACTCTCAACCCTGACGGAGTTAGCCGAATATTACTAGCTTTCCTTAATATAGCAAACTTTAAGGACTGGACCGGCTTCCCTGCTTATATTGACCATCTCCACAACACTAATCACCGGCTGATCTTCATCTTGGACCCCGGAATAGAGGCTGACTACGGATCGTTCAAGAGAGGCATGGACACGGTATGGCCGTCATTGAGTTATGTTATAGTACGTAATGCTTAGGATGCATCATTCATTGAATGGCCTCGCACTGACCTTCTTCCGTCTACCCAGGATAAGTATCCGATGACCAAGGGCAAAAAGATAATGCTCGGCAAAGTCTGGCCTGACAACTTCGTTGGATTTCCTGATTTCCTTGATCCAACCAATAAAACTGATGACTGGTGGACGAATGAGTTTAAGCTGCTCCATCAAAAAGTATGTCACGAACACAGGGAACGTTGCGACTAAGTAATTCAGGCACCTTTCGATGGAATGTGGATTGATATGAACGAGCCTTCGAACTTCGATACGAACAGCGAAACTGATAAAACAATGCTGCAGTGTCCAAAGAGCGGTCCAGACGCTCACCTTGATATGCCTCCTTATCAAACAAGAAATGTTTATCAGTGGCCTGAAGGTGTAAGTGACAATTAAAAATACCGCGAAACCTATATATTTACTAATGTTCAACATTCCTTCAGACCCGCCTATCCACTAAGACCCTGTGCATGTTTGCTCGTACTGCACGAGATACCCAAAATTTCTACGACACAAAATGTTTGTACGGATGGTCGGAATCGAAGTCGACTATAAAGGCTCTGTCAGCCACCACTGGTCAACGTGGCGCTGTCATTACTCGGTAGGTCTCGGATGACAAAACTTATCGAACATTTGTTATCGAAAAGATCTATTTTTTTGTTTGATGGTTTGATTTAGATCAACTTTCCCGTCATCCGGAAGATATACAGGCACATGGCTCGGCGACAACACATCGAGGTGGCCCGATCTTCGCACCAGTGTCATCGGTGTTATGGAATTCAACATGTTCGGCATTCCATATGTCGGCGCTGACATCTGTGGCTTCAACGGTAATACAACCGAAGAGCTCTGTCTGCGCTGGCATCAGCTGGGTGCCTTCCACTCGTTCATGCGTAACCACAACAGCATCAATCAAATTCCTCAAGATCCAGGAATGTGGCCATCTGTTGCCGAAGCTACAAAGAAAGCCAATCATTTCCGATACAGGCACCTGCCGTACTTGTTCAGGTTCGCAAAGACATCAAAAAGCACATAAGTCGAATGCTGCAAATTTTAGTCTCCATTTCGCCGCATCCATGAAAGGTGGAACCGTAGTAAGGCCGGCGTTCTTCGAATTCCCTCACGACGAAGTGACACATACGCTTAATCATCAGTTCATGCAAGGACCTGCCATAATGGTCATCCCCGTGCTCCATGAGGTTAGTAAAAGCGAAATCTACAGTATCTAAGTTCAACCGAACATTTCCCACAACAATAACGAAGTAATCCAAAGATACTTGGTGCTCGCCATTGTGATTCTTGCATATTTTTTCGCACGAAAAATCGCAAGAGAAATTTGCAATTTGCCAGATCTTATCAAACCTTTCTCTTATCTTTGCAGGGAGCTACTACTGTCCGCGGCTACCTTCCGGAAACTACTGATGGCTGGTACTCTTTGTACGACGACAATTACGGTGCTCCGCGCACATCCGGTTTCCACAACTTCGATGCCCCCACCAACTACTTAATTCCAGTTTTTGCGCGAGGTTGACTCTTGACTCCTTCATTAAATAACTAAAAAATCTTTCAGGTCGCCAAATTATCCCTAGGCAAGTCAGCGCGGAAACCACCGCTGACTCTCGCAAGAATCCGTTTGAACTGTTGATTACCTCCGCGCCCAATCATATTGGTGGTTGGGATGCACGTGGTCGCCTCCTCTGGGATGATGGAATCACGCTTGTCAATGATTTTAAGACACACAAATACTACGACATCTCTTTCGCGTACCAAGCCACCACTCATGGAGCTTTAATTACTGTTGTCGTTAACAAACGAACGGTGAGCATACATGTATCGGTTCTAGCACGGGTATCAACTCAGCCAACAAGATTAACCCAAACTTCAGAATAGTCATATTTGTGTTTTCATGGAAAGCAATGATGGTAAAAAACTGATTTGCATAACATATCGCAGCTTAATGAGCGTTACGCCTTCTTTTATTTTTTCTCAAGCAATTCATTACGCATCCAAAATAAGTAGACAAACACGGCGACAAAAAAAAAAGAAAAAAAGGACCCCCATATTTGGTGTTGTCCCCTTTAAAAGGAGAAATTAATGCACACCATTTCATTCGAGGAAAGATGAAAACTTCCTTGTAAGCTAATCTGAAGCTCCACAAAATAGTCGCATGTTTTCTTAGTCAATGGAAATCTTTGTTATTCAGCATGCTTTACGACAATACGCTTTTCGTATTTACTACCGACAAGTGTTGGCTAGTAACCTTTGTATGTGCAAATGAGCAGGCTTACAGAATGAATGACCGGCGTTTTTTATCGGGCGCGCACAAGAAATTTGAGGTGGGCTTTTCATTGAAAGCCATGGACGGAGAATTGACGACTGCGACCGTTTTCTTTTTGATAGCAACAAAAAAAGAATATGTGTAGTATTGTACACATGAACACTCTTTCGATTTCTTTGCTATTTGATACTTGTTTGAGGTAAGGTCCCATTACGTTAGTATTTATAGTGCGCGAGCATAAAATAACTTTTTCTGCACTGTATGGTGAAGAGCAATGCGAGGTCCTTTTTGTCTCTATGGCCGAGCGCCAACCCTTGCTTTGCAAATACTGATTACTGCTTGCTTGTATTGATATACACGTTTTTAGTCCGATGTGGAGATGCCCGCCTTTGAGAACATCGAAATTTTTGGTTACCAAGGAACTCCAAACTTCGACACTTTCACCGTGAACGGGAAGCCAGTCCAGATTGACCTGCAAGAATCGACTTACAGCCCTTTCACACAAGTTCTGTCTGTTCATGCCAAAAACATCATTGAGGCCAATGATCTTTCTAACCATGTAATCCTTACTATTAAGTGGAAAAATCAGTAGTAATTAAATTTGTCACATTGTGCTTTCTCATTCCGCTTCTGATCATCGGAGAACCGTTGGCACAAGTTCTCATTTCTCTGTTCTTCTACCGCAGCTGTCGTCGTCCTTTGAATTGAGGAGAGGAAAACGACCGGGGCAGAACAGGAGTGGGGAGACGAGGGAGAGGAACCTCTTGGCAGCGGAAAGCAGCTGCGGCCAGCACGCAAAGAAACCAATGTGCAATCGCTGTTCTGATTGTGCTGAGGACGACCGCTCAGGGAAAGATCAGCAAACTGGCGATGCCCCCTTGATCAGTCCGTTACCGGTAAAATAATAATGAATTATATTAATCTTGCAGCGAACTAAGTGTGTCACACAAAAACATAACGCTGTGAGCTTTATTTTTCTTAGTGGCAAAAGAATCGTGCCTTTCTTAATGGCAGCCTACGAAGAAACAATGTATTTCGATCGCCCACGAAGACGCTTAGATTTTATGTATTTACTCAACGTACTTGGCTCCTGACTTCATTATAGCTCAAGACGTTCATGTTATCGGCGTTCCTGCAGCACCAGTCCTCCTGGTGCACTCGGTCGGGTACGCGTGCGCCTTTTTAATTGATGGGACTCTCGGCTGTTTGCGCGCGCTGCTCACCGCGCTTCGTCACTTTACTCGCAATTGCGCGCACTTCGCACATTTTACATGTGAGCTTACATGCGCGAATTTGGGTGATGAGTGCTCGCCGAATAGAGAAAGATCGGCCGCCAGCAGCCGCATAACAACGTCCTCATGCTGCTTTTCACCATTCTGTGTCAATGTTCGTTACGTACGCCCATCACGTACACCCGGGTCCGTTACCTTCAACACCACTGGGTAGCGCGTCAGTCCATTTAAAAATATTCATCTCCTAGTCAAAAGTGAGCATATTCATTAGCGCACACTGTCCTCATTAATTTTTTACATGTCCTTTCGGCCGTTCTAGTTTTCTTACCCTTAAAGAACAGAACAACAGAAAAACTAAATGTCGGAACTCTAAAGCGATTTTCGTCGTATCAGTCGACTTGAAGCTTGGAGTTTCTGTACGTTCTGTGTGCTATATCTAAATAATGTTAAACTATATCAAATGGCGTCTTCTGTGGGTACAATTTTCAAGTCTTCTGTGGTACCTTTGAAATTCGTACACCTTCGGAAAGAAGCTTCATAGTGCGCTCATGATAACGATTAGTTATACTGACACAACAAAGAGCGATTCTCATTGATTGATCGAGTTTGCGGTTTTTGCATTCTCCTCGACTGGACACAGGCTCAACGGCAAACACCGAGAGATTGTTATGATTAATTGTCATCTCACGAAATCACAACTCTCCTTTTTCATAGGTCCAGCGCTGCACAGCGAACAGAGTTTTGGATCGCTTTTTGTTTGTTAACACTTAATATTATTCGTGGGATTGGATTTTGGGTAACTTTAAAACTTCTGGCGATTTCCACACCCCTAACTCGGACGTCATCTCAGAGGGGCGACCGAGTCCAGCATACGAAAGATCCGAATGTGCCGCCAGCTCTGTAATTTCTTTTCCTCTATATGGGGCGACCGCCGGACTAACACGCACAGAGAGACAACATGAAAAATTCGATCAATGACTGACACACAATGGTTTTCCGATCTTATCGCCTGTTGCGTTCTGTGACACTATCCGTCTTTCCTCTTGCCACATGCTAGTTAGTTCACGCCGTTCACGAGTGTAATTTCCCATCCGCGCTACCAAAGTGATAACGTCCACTGAGATCACACGAGAAGAGAGGAGAAAAAGATTTCGCGCGTTCGTTGTCGCTTCTTGGCGCAATTCACTACCGTATTCTGCACAAAACTCTCTTACGTGGAGTGACGTTCACACTTCCTCTCTTCGATGTCTCCCTTTTATGGGCATCTAGCGGGAGAGATGGGTTGGGAGCGGCAGTGGGATAGAAGGCTGTTATGCCGTGGCAGCACACCGTCATCGGTGTTGCTGATGAATATCATCCCTCCTCGTTCCTATTGTTCGCGCGACATCGGCGGCAAGACGACGAGTGAGGAACAGTGCGCCGACCTCGCCGCGGCTCCCTCGTCGCACACAACAGCAGCATCGCCAACGGCCAACGCGCCAACTGCTGCTCTTTTTTTTATCGTTCTTTCGATTCAATTTCTATTGTGCGCGTGGGAAAACCATTAGACGTTTTTTCAAACTCACGTTTTTCTCGAAACGCCCGTCTGACAAAGATGACGTAGGACTATTCACCAGGTATTTAGCCGTTTAATTGTTGCAAAAGTTCAGGCGGTCAGTTCGCTGCCGAAATGAGAGCGTGCGAATGCCGAACTGGACACACGTAGCCAGCGGTCGATCGCCGATTGTTGTGGTTGTTATCGTTCTTCACTTACGCTAGCCGCGTTGCGAATACGCTCTTGCCTGGCTGCTGCTCGCTGTTGCCCGAGTTGCGTTTCAGTTGTTGCGCTCGGCAGCCGCCGGCTGCAAGTAGCTGCGCGCGAACTCGCGCACCGGCCGCGCCGTCGAATATAATGACAATTGGGAGTAATCACTGGACGACGACGACGCAACGACGCTCACACTACTCATATGCATGCGACGGGCATTAAACGACAGTTGGCGAGTTTTCCCCACACCCCGACATCGTCCACGTTGTTGCCGTTTTCAGAGTGGCTGACAAACTTGTGAACTTTTGACGGGCATTTGTACATACAGCTATCGCGGCTTTGATTGTCCGTAAGATAGACTGTAAAGATAGACTTGTCGCAAGATAGACCGAATGCGGCTTTCCGTTCAAGAAAACTGCACTCCGTCAAGCAAATGAATTTTAAAATTTTTTTTCTGACGGGTGCACTAACTTAAGCTAAACGTAATTAATTGAGATCTGTGACCATTTCAGTGTTTTGACGTTAATCTAGTCATTGTTTTTATAATATCGCTCGCTGTGGTACGCTTGTTCACCTGCTCATTTCCTAACTGCTTTCAGTTCATAGAAACGAGAATTACTGGTGTTAACTGTGGAAAATTTTGTTTCCGACTGCGTTTTGCGTGTTTCTCAACCGTTCCGCGACTATTTCATATTCAAGAAGCATTTTTGGAGTGTGCAACTTCCAGGGTTTCTTGCACATGGATTTGATTGGAAAATATGGATAATCAGTTTGCGGCATCGTCTGCCTTAGACGACAACGAACGCCACTACATTGGCAACTTGTTATCAGACGATGACCCGTTCACTTGCACTTTTAACTCGAAAAGTACGTCGCCAGTTGAGAGTAGTTTTTAAATTATTATATGCTGTTGTTTTAGAGGAAAAGGTGAAGCCAATCCACAATTCGAGTGCCAACACCAATTTGCCGGGTCCGTTTCAACAAATAGGACCGTCTCCCAATGGAAACTTCTGGCCCGAACCGCCACCGCCGTACTCCGCTGCTGTTGGGACAAACAGTTTTTCGCACGCGAATGAAACGTTCCATGTGATGAAGCCTCTGAGTTCGTCAAGTTTCAGTGGATCTCCACACAATGACACTACGTTCTACGCGGAAAAATCGGTATGCAAATGGATAACTTTTTTTCTTTATTCTTTTTTTTGCAACCGTAGATATGACGTATTGCATGTGTGTTCTACGGCATGCACTTTAGTGGGCATACAGGGAACCCTTTCGAAACTGGCATCATCGGCATTATGGCGTGGCATGTAATTTATGTTTCTACTGTTCCCACACAGTGATGGCACGTTTTTTATGGCTAGACAAGTTTGATTGACAACAAAAGTGAATTTATTGCATTGAGATTCTCGATCGCACTCTAATCTTAGTTGTCTAATTTGTGCTAGGAAGTATTCAGGAATACCTAGAGTACTAAACATTTTGCATAAAACAAAAATGGAATTTCGGTGGTCATTGAATCTAAAAGTTATATATGTTTACAAAATCTTTGGCATATCTTCCGACAAACTTTTAATGTTTCCTGAGTCTTAACGTATATCTTCAGAATGACCCATTTGCAAACGCATGGCCTGAGCATGATCAAGGCATGTTCTCCGATTACTACAACTCTACGGTGATCAGAAGCACGAGAGCCTATTATTTACACACATCTTCAGATCTTCGAGGGATTCGGTCTTGCGGCACTTGAACAAAACTACGAACCGTTCGCGATCAAGGACTCGCTTACGGTTAAAGTAGACAACGATACCGATTCGAATATGTGGACGCTATCAAAAGATAGTTCGCCGCTTGAACAATCGCCAAAGGCCAGTAACTGTGAAGAAGAGGAGCGAACTGCGGATAATATGTGTTCTTTGGCGCGTTTGGATGAGGAAGTCTCGAAGCCCATTTCTCAGAAGCTGGCCGAAATCGAGACCCATCTGCCTACAGCAAAAACATGGTAATACAGGCATCTATGATATTAAAGTCTTAGTGTAGGATAATGGTATCAGTTAGCCTGAAAAGAAGGCTGTAAGTTATAGCAATATATTTGTGTAACAATGAAATTGGCTAGCTTGGCTAAAGAGCATTGTAGATTTTAGCTAAAATGTCATGCTCGACGGAGCGATTAAGATGATATTCCCGTAGGAAGCAGTATTTTTAAGTACAGCCTTATACCACCCACTGTAATATTATCACAACTAATGAACAGCACTTCACCATGCGAAATCTAGCGACAACTCTGCCTTTTGTCCACCTGCCGTCAACCATGCAGTGCCGAAACAATCGTACTCCGACGTTGTAATCAACCGAAGCGGCGAAGTAAAGATCGTTCCAACTCCATCGCCTCAACCAAAACCTTGGCCAAAGCAGCAGCAGCAGCTTCGTGATAAACGGAACAGCAAGACCGGAAGCGTCGATCGCATCACTAACAATCGTAGCAAAGGCCAAAGTATGACTGCTTGGCTATATTAAAGTGAATAAGATATCTTCAGACGCAAATAAAAGCAACACTGACTTCCGTAGAATTATACGGAAGAAGGGTTTTCGACCGCAGCCTACGACTTCTTCACCAGCTGCCAACAGCACAACTTCGAGCAACAATCACAGCCCGGCAAAGAAACGATCTGATGTCTCCGCTGTCATCGCGACAGAGCCACTATGTGCGGACAGACGTGAGATCTCTGCTGGAGTGGTGGTTCACGCACCAGCTCTCAAAGTGGACTCGTCATCGCGATTCGAGGTTCTCCAATCGTTGCCTCCGAGTCCGACCAAAAAGACGTGCGACGCAGAGAAGATCGAAGACATCGAGCTTAAGAAGGAGTCAAACGAGAAGAGGCCTTCGACTGATATTACACCGTCGAAAAACAACGAGAGTAAGTCCACCCTTTCAACATTATAAAAATTCACCACTGCCCGTAACAAGAAATGATCTGCAATAACATCTACTTTAGAAACAAAGCGCCGTGGACTACATCACAAACTTTTCGGAACAGTTTCCCAAAGTCGAAGTGCATCCAAGAAGCCGATCCCTGTTACGGCAGTAGGCACAATGAACTCAACCACCTCGGTCACTGCCTCAAAGAAACCGCAAACACAACAGTTATCTCGGGGAATTATTCGCGTGACCTTTAGTAAGTTTAAGATAGTTACAAACCTTATTTCGAAGGCCCACAGACTTTATTTCATAGCAAAAAAAAATTACAGCGTTGATGACACTGGATAATTTTGAGTTATGATTGCAGATGTGGTGCTCGCTCTGCTGACGGTAGCTGTTGAATTTCTCTTCCACCAGCTAACAAACGTTTTCTTCGCCATCTTTTTCGCTATTCAAAGAGGGTAAGCTTTTGACATTCAGTGATGCGTTCAGGAGCACTATTCGATGTTGTTTTGTACTTCTGTTGTCTGTGACGCCGATTTTAGATCGCATTTCACAATGCAGCAAGTGTACAATGTCTACGGGATGATGGGACAGCTCTTATCGTTCATCTCCTCGTAAGTTTTGTAGTTCTGTGAGCACGACCAATGGTGGTTGTAACAATTTGATCTTTTGATCTTGGACGCGTCGCCACGAATAAACTACTGGTCACCGGCAACGTAATGATAACAATTTGCGAATTTTGACGAATAGTTTGGAAAATTAATGGCGTGTGTTTATCAAACGATTTACGCTAATTTGAATAGTTCACGTAGTCTGCTACTATTCATGTTTCCAGTGAATTAAAGGTATTCCACGAAGCAGTGCTTTCCTCTAAAGGTGACGATGGTGCAATTATGGTATTCTGTGAAGAAAGATCGTTGACTACGGTACCGCACTGTTAAACTGTTCTGCACATGTCATGGAAACACTAGGGAATTTTTTTATTTGTTGAGAAATTAAGTTGTACACCAAATCATCCAAAAACCGTTTTCCTTTCATAAAAAAAGTTTTCAAAGACTGCTTGACAAACATGCTTTTTTAGCTACACCCAACACGTCCTCCGACGGATGCACGTTGCAACTGAGGAACGGTTAGCACTATTCCTTGCGAAAGAACCGTCTCCATCCTTACAAGACTTGGATGACCATTTCTTCCTCGAGTGCAACGGCACTGTATATTCTACAAATCACCCATTACCTCGTGATGGTACTTTGGCTTTTTGAGCTGCACATTGCCCTTCTCATGTTTAGCTGAATCACTCCTTGAACGGTTATACAAGTGCTTCTACGCCGATCCATACGTCGTGCTGGGATTGAGCCGCAATTGCACTGACGAAGACATAGTACATTATTATAATACTCAAGCGGCGTTAGTTGATCCGGGAAAGGTAGACCACATTGGTTGACAAGAGTGTGAAACAGTAATTTCAGATTACCATGCATGCGTGTGCGCAGGCATACGATCTCCTGACATATGCATATGCAGCCATAGGAACTCCAGAAGAACGGGAGTCTTACGACAAGTGGGCATATCCGTCGGACGATCATTCTGAGGTACGCCATATAAAACATCTGCCACGAAATTTGCAAAATAAAAGCCTGAAATGATCGGTTGGCATGCTTATGCAGTTATTCCATACTTACGAAAATGCGAAATTCTCCTAAAGCTGAAAATCTAAAAATTATAGTTACGAAAGTATCAGTTACTGCATAATAGCCAATCCCAAAGAAGTATTTGTTTTAACGATACGTGAGTTTTCAGAGCACCGAATCAAACAACTTCGACAAATACTCTCTGTGGCGGACGTGGTGTGTGTTCCGCAGTGCAATGGACCAAATGCTCCGAACTCTACACTGTGACTGCGGTATTAACCACATTTGTGTTCTCGTCAGCAATAAGACACCCTACGAAGCTCGGTACTGCAAAAAGTGTGAATGCCTGCATCCAGCACGACAAAACGACATCTGGGCCGAATCGAAATGGCTCGGTATTCACAAATGCTACTATGCGTGTTTGGAGGGTAATATTTACGACGTCTCACAATGGGCCGCATGTTCGGTGAGCTGAAAACAAGTGACCAAAATTGCTGAGCATTATGATTTAGTGCACTCGTTTAAAAAATCTGAAGTCAAACAACCACCACATCCACTATCGGCTACAAGGCACATCAGGTTATTCAGGTCTATTCCAGAAGAACACGAAAAACAAGTCGAAGTCTGCGCAAAATAGAAACACTCTGAGGTGCGCTAGTCAAGAAGTCCTAATTTGCCCATGGATCACATTAGATGCGTCTATCTTCTAATGATTACTGGTTTTTCAGTCTTTATGAAAATGATCTCATTGAAGAACTCGTGAACTCTGAGATCTCCGGCGATGCAGTATCCGTGTTTCCGGATCGGTCAATTTATGAACGACCACGTCGAGCCGGACGAAGGCGCAGATTTCGGTGAACAATAGAAGGTCCTTCTCCCACATTTGCTACATACCCGCACGGATTATACTGAAGTCGGCAATATTTTGTCGCACTTCTGTTAATATAAGAGCATAATATGTATCACCCATTGAACAAAGCAGTGCTGCTCTCTCAGTGGTATTACCCTTATTGGTATTGTTTTAACGAGTCAATTAGTCCCCTTGGACTCTGATCCTCACGTTCTGTTATCATACGAGTTTATAACTTTAAGTCTGAAGCTCTGGTTAACTTTCAGCGGTCTACTTGTAGAATAAAGTTTGAGCCTCTTGTGTTGGGTTGTGGTACGAAAAAAGGCCTGTCAATTCTTTCAGTATTCCGATGTAATCCTCAAGTGAAATCTTTAAAAAATGATGGAGACGGGAGGGGACTTCTTACGGAAGGGGTGTAGTGAATAGGTGCATTCGGGGTTAGGGGGGAGATCGATGTTGGTAGTTCTTTGTTATCGGCAAAACGACTGCGCCTTTCCACTTTTATTATGTTTACAATATATTTGATTTAAGAGCGGTCGTTAAACAAGTTTTCTATTCTCCACAACAAATTTGTTACTAATCAGCTTTATGTAAAAACACCTTCGTTTGGTGCTAGCCAATACTTTCTTTTACCCCCACTCAGTTTGCTTCTGATACCCATCAATGTCTTGCGGGCTGATCAACACCACTTTGCTAACACCACCACTCTGTGCCCATCGCACTTTTATATGTCGTAAGTAAGAAGATCGTGAAATTTGCAATATCTAATGTTATAGCTGAGTATTTTAATGTGGAAAACAGTCTCTTCGTCGCGTACATCGTAGCTCGAATAGGAATTTTGACGTTTGTTCTTTTAACATCTCGAAAAGTTCCGAAGGACTATCTGAAAACATTTGTTGTTGCTTTATGCTTGCCCATGTTACTTGGAGAGTTCTTTTATGTGGCTGCGGAGATTATCTACTATCAAAACCACTTTTATGTGGTCAACGTCAAGAGAGGGTAAGACTGTGGTTTCTGATACTTAGTGCGAGTTTTCGATATATTGATAGTGTCGATTCGCCAGCAATAAGAAATTTTTTTTTTTTTCGATCATGAACGATCCATGTATGTAATGAGCCTTTTAGGCGACGTACCAATTTAAATTAATTTTTCTTTTATCGACCGGGAATCTCCGTCGGTGTGACGTAAAAATTTTGTTTCGTAAACAAATTATTGGTGAAGGTGAAAAAATCAGGCATTTCGTGTATATGACAAGGGAACTACGGCACAGTTTTTCGTAATTATGCAAAATATAATGTCGTCTTTCGAAATCCGCATCAAAAAATGGTGATTAAGGGGACTAAAAAATGCTGCAACGTTCGGCCACAACGTTATTGGTACCTTTGCTTTTTACACGTTCCTCGCCAAATCCTTGGTGGTTGTCTTCGCTACGTGGTATGCTTGGTTCAGACCGGACCTCTTCCGAAGGTTCAAATTCGGGTATATTTTATGTTTAAAGCTAACTGATAGCTTAATGTTAAGAATCTTCTTTAACTCTATGCTCTTAATACCTCTGACAATCACAATTGCAAGCTATACGCCTTTTTCCGAAACGGACGGTTATCAATCCGTCATCGCCACCATTCGATACATTTTGATAATAGTTTTGGGAACGATTATGGGCATAATGTACCTAATGGTAAGTGCAAGGTGCTAGCTGATGCTGCTGACGAAGTACGCCCAGTAGTCATCGCACTATGTACAATACTGTTTATACCTGGATTCAGAAGAACGCTGTTTGGTAGGTGCCAAACCGACGATTCTTCGCACCATGGGAAGACGTCTGTGGATGCACTCAAGAGTGAATCTTAGGTTTTATTTAAGTTGAGTGATATTTGTTAAATAAACTTTTGTGCATTTCATACCTGCCTGTGCAAAATTTCTCACCACTTCATGATTGCCTTCCATATCACCTGTTACTTGTGTGTAACGGCGATGAGTGACTTAATTTTCTGTCCCGCTGGTGCATTCCTTACGACTCTGTATGGATAAGAACAGCAGATAGCAATTGACCGCTTTGTTGAGAAAACGCTGAGAAACGCAAGCGCGTTTTGAACATCCATGATCAGCCATAATTATGGATATGATGATATCGACCATCGCGCGCGAATGTCATCCATCAGCCACCAGGTTCGCCCATAGCGACGTTGTAGTGGAACTAAAGATCCCGGACACAGGCGTCATGTTTGCGGACAAAAACGCATATCATTTATCGTATTTGTATAGCTAGTCTTCCATGCTCATGAACAACATCGAACCGACAACAGCTTCCATCGAGAACACTACTTATTTTCCATTTAAATTACGATTTTTCTCAACAAAGTTTTTTTTAAATGAATATCTAAATTTTCTACATTTTTTAAAATAACGATTTAATAACGAGAAACGACTAATTAATCCCAGCCGCTGGTGTGGATTTTCAGTTAACACTTGTTACTCAAAATGAGATAACGACAAATTACACTTCAACGAGGATATCGGCAGATAACATGTTTCTACCTTTTTGCAGCGAAAATTCTTTTTATTGCAGAAATGTCATAAACGGCTCTATTGGCAAAGCTTAAGAAATATATTGCAATTTTGTCGTATGTACAAGATTTGTCATCACTGACAATTTTGCTAGCTTCTTTGCAACGCATTTGTGCGAAGCTCTACTAGTGACGCTTAAGCTTGGCGACTACACGGCGAATGGACTCCACGAAGCGGGCCTGAGTTAGCTGTCCGGTTGCGGAGTGTCTATGGAACTGCGCTCTTTCGTTTAAGAGCTCCTAGAAGAATAAAATTATAAGATAGGACATTTTGAGTATTAAACGCACCTTCCGATTTAGACGTCTTGGTTCAGGAGTAAAATTTAGAAAATTTATCTTTCGATTGAGAACTGGCTGCACTTGCTCAGGAACATGTGACGTAATCTATAAAGTCAGCATAAACTAAAAAATGTGGTTAAGCATACGGTTATGATTGTGGATTCTGTAGGGGTTGACGGTTCAGTGGATGAAAGGGACGTGAATATTTCTTTGTGAGCAGTTGACGATATTAGTTCTGATGTTCCGAGAGGTGGAAGGGTAATTGCCGAGGGTACGCGAGGAGTGATGTTAGCTAACAAAATGTGATTACTTGTATGCAAAAAAAAATCTTACGGAAAAGAAGCTCGTTCGTAGTTTTCGTCGTTCTTCGCAATAACCGATTGTTATCGACGAACTGGTCGGCACTTTTTGGGACATCGATAATTTTGGTCTTCAAATCTGCAACCACGTTTACGGTAGGTGTTGCATGAAGTGGAAGATCGGCAACTCTTTGTGGTGGGATTTCGTAACCTGAAAATAAGGTCATGGTCAGTTAGCTGTGGGACTGTTAAGACTAGTGAATAGCTTTCTCCGAATAGCGTAATGAATACCTTGTGTCTCCACTTTCATTTGCTCAAGCGCCTTCTGCATCTCCAACAGTTTTTTCTTCGCCAAGCGCTCCTGTCTAGCATACAGTTCTTTTGGCACATAATTTCGTCCAACTTGGAACCGCTCAGGTACTAAAATTAACAAATTTTTCTTACTACCTTGCAGAAACTTACTGGAGTTGTAAATAGTTTCTCGAATTGGCTTTCTTGTTCTCCGTTCCTCTTCCGTAGGTGGGGGTGTTGGTTCGAAGCCCTTAGCAAAGGAAGAATCTTTCGGAGTTGTAGTGACTGGGGTTGTTGGCGTTGTTGCAGCAATGGATGATTCTTGTATGTTGTGGGGAACTGCTTCGGTCGCAGCATGTTCACTAATAAGAGCACTTGGCTCATTTGCAGGCGCTGTTCCACTTGGTGAGATTTGCGGGATAGCTGGCGGATGGACGGCAGTAGCCTCGGTTTGCGGATTTGTCGGAGCAGGTGCAACTGCGGCGTTAATAGGCGAAGGTTCCGTTGTTGGCGTCTGCGGCACTGCGGCATAGTCACTTTGAGTTGCTCTCTTACGGAACCGCTCCGCGACAGGTCGGTATCTCACTCTTCGGATTTTGATCGGTACTGGAACATTTGGCTGAATGATTGTTACCACATGTGTGGTCAAAAATGGGTCTTCGGTGAACCGTCCTGAGTGCTTTTTGATGTGCGGCGTTGTTTTCTGTTCTGTCATAGCTGCACTTGTCGTTGCCGTTGTAGTCGTAGTTGTAGTAGTTGATGTTGTTTCTTCGGTTGTCGTTATTGGCTCTTCTATGATCGTAATGGGCACTTCGGTTGCTGTGTCCGGTTCATCGGTGCTAAGGGTTAGGTCGGCGATAATGATGGCTTCCTCCTCGGTTGTTTGAGTGCTAGCGGTTGTAGCAGTAACAGAGGCATGTTTGATCTTCTCAGCTGCGCTCATAGAAACGGATAAAGAATTGATAACAGCTTCGTGTTCACTGTTGCCGTCGACCATTTGTATCTTCTTCTAAAAAAGATGGATCTCAAAGCTTATTAATCAAACAATTACGTAAATTAGGGCTAGGCCAATGACAGCTGGACTATATCGTGAAAATTACCGCACAATAATGCACTCAACAAGAACAGTTTGCATACATTGGGAATGTGAAACTTACAACATCCATCTCCTTGAACTTCTGTATCCTCCTTAGCTTTCTTAAAAATTCCTTTCTGAACTTTGAATACGGTATAATATTCCTTCCAACCTAGAAAAATAACACTATTGATGCGACCGTAAAACCTTAAATGGGAATAGAAAGGCTAAGCCCTATTTACCTTGAAAATAATCTCTTCGCTGCTATCATCCTCTCGATGTTTTGTGTCCAAATCCACTACTACCAAAGGCAGTGACATAGCACGAGGGTGCACAACCGCACCTAAATAATAAATAATAAGGAATCAATGATGTTAGACCTTACCGAAGTGACGTTTAGACTCATCCGCATCATTTGGTACGGTATCATAGTCGACCACAGAGTGAGCCCTTCTA
This sequence comes from Steinernema hermaphroditum, assembly GCA_030435675.1. Lineage (NCBI taxonomy): Eukaryota > Metazoa > Nematoda > Chromadorea > Rhabditida > Steinernematidae > Steinernema > Steinernema hermaphroditum. The sequence continues at coordinate 400,165 of CM059625.1, forward strand.
GCCCTCGGTGGCAAAGGTCGCTTTTGACAGTAATACGAAGGAACTAGAGATAGGAAGGCTAAGAACCAAATCCTCATCACCTGTAAAGAGATGAACGCTAGTTCCGAAATTAGTTGTCTTGTGTCAATCGTAAAAAAGAACTGAGCGCGCGAAAACGTTCGTTTTCACTGCCCGCCGCAGGTGACCAAGAAGATGACGTTCGCCCCTTCCCCTTGTCCACAGTCCGCGACGTCCACTCCCGCGCCGCCCGCCTTGATAGTTAGTAATTCAACCCTTGCGCTGATCATCGTTCCGCGCGTCTCTGTTAATCTTTCTGCCGTCGGACATCTCCTAGAACTTACCGGTTCCTTAATTGGGAACAACAGTGGCGGTGTCCACTCCTTTGTGTTTTTTCAGACAAGAACATAGCGCCATCCAGGGTGGGCGCGCAATGATCAAAACAGCTCTCAGCCGGCTGCGCAAGTGCGTATCTTTCGCGTATCAATTCAACATCTGTTTGTTTGCAAACTTCTAGACAGCGCACGAAAACGGGATCGCTCGGTTTCCCGAGTTTCCTCCGTTGTTATTGGTTTTCCATTTACTACGCTGATGAAGCGATGCAATGATAATACGACAGGGCTGTAGGGGATTTATGTGAATGGGTAACAGCTAGTAAGGGTAAATGCTACCTTTGACTATGCGTCTGATCACGATTGAATAGAGTACAACAGAAATCCAGGAAATTGCACCAGGTTCACAACCAACGATTTCGAACAGAATTATTTCCTGTGTGGCCACCGCATGCAATGTATTACTCGTAGGAATTCTGCGCATTAGCACAGTAACAAAAAGGTAGATCCCGTGAATCTCATATAGTTGAATCGCACAATATGACTCGCCCAACGCAGAAAGGTCAAGTCCATTAAGACACAAATGCAAAGACAAACGAGGGTTCATTTATGATCAACGCGAAAATTTTATTGATGAACATGTCTTTGTTATATTCATCATAACGTGGTAACTAGTATTTCCTTATAGTAATTAGTTACCATTAACCAGAACTTTTATTAAATTTCCAATATGAGAAATTTCGGAAGTATAAAGATAATATGTGGACGTTTCTTTTAGTTACCAGGACTGCTGCTTGACCTGATTAGCTCACACATTTGTAAGCCGAGGAGACGACGTGTGCAAACCTCAGGTAATTTATTTGGCTAATTTGGGAGTAGCAAAAAAAGATAGCTCTGTACAGAATACACATAAAGGCGAAACTTTGCATTCGACAATGCTCTGTATGCTCACATTTTGCAATTTCCCGATCAAAAAGAGATAGAACGCGCGTAATTAAGTCATTTTCCGCATGAATAATCCAGGAAATTGTTATGGGATATGTTTTCTCGAAATTCGATGTCCATTTAGAAGTTCTTTTCCGATAGCTTGATGGCGCTTACAGCGCAGCAATAATCATCTCAACAGCTGTAAGCAATAGCAAAAGTATTGTTGAAGTTCAAACTTCAGTTCAAATCCAAGTGGAGACCTATTTTTTGCTGTTGCAAAGGATTAAGGGATGTACGGATTTGTGAGTTCAATTACAGGAAGAAACTAATCATCACAATTTAGATCGCTCTCTGATTCCATCTTTTTTCTGCTTCTTGATGCTGTCACACAATAGGGATTCACACGTGTTACATACAGCTTACCACTGATAGTTAACTTGCGCTGTATTTTGTATTGTCATGTTCACATTATGCAGTGAGGGAAAAACATGTAACAACATGGCATTCTCAGTTACAGAATACGTGTTGGACGGCGCAATCATTCTTTCGATGCGGCAGATAGTGGACAGTGCGGCTGCGTCGGCATCATCTCAATTTTGAAGTTAAAACTGCTTGCCACGATGATGTTCTAAATATAACAGATAACGGAACGGAATTTATTTCGTAAGCAGACGAAACACAGACAGAACACAGATAAGAAGGACAGGTTTGGGTTGAGTAGAAACATGTTAAAGTGAGTTGACAAGGGACCGGACAGAAATAACACTAACTCTGGTGGGCATTGTTGCCGCGTTGTGGACAGCATTGGCCGGCGACTTGATTGTAACCTTAACGCGCATCTTCAGAAGCTGGAGGCAGCGACGACGAAAATCTTGATTAAGGGCGATGTACACAAAAAGATTGAGAGATGAGTTGAAGCACATTGCCCAAACGGCTGGCTTCGATACAGCATTATTTACCTGAAACGTTATATTGCGTAACGTGTAGCTTTGTTGCAATGTGTTTAGCAATTTTCCTAGTTTCGCAGTACACAAGTCTAAAGATGGATTCACTTACGTCTTTGATCCATGCCGAACAAAGCGAAATTATGTTGGGCAACGAAACAAGCACTGTGGAGCAGAACGAGATCAGTAAATAGTAGCGGATTCTGCGCAAGTGGCTCATGGCATTTCTAGAACTACACCCCATTCTTATGAGGTCTCTAAATCGCTGCTCATACTTGGACTTTCGCAACATCTGAGCTTTTCCATAGGCGGCAAAGTTGAGCAAAAAGCCAAGCGAATAGCCAAACACATTTGTTATGTATATATAAGACCCATAGGGCTTAGAAAAGGCGGCTTTCCGTCCGCAGTAGTATTCAACGTATCCTTCACTGTCTTTGATCCAAGCAATGGCGAATCCGACGGCAACTGAAATGACGACGAAGCCTACGGTGGTGGTTCCAACGATCAGTGATCTGAAATGGACCCAGTAGTGGAACTCGCACCAATATTTTAACGCCACCTCGACTCCATCTTCTTACGGTACCACACGGGCGTCATGATGGAAAGCAGACGCTCCAGTCCCATAATTATGTGAATAATTGGTGGCCACAAATCACCTGGAAACATTAAAACATTTCAAACTTTCCAGAATGGACAACTCACCAATGAGCTTTACAGCCATCCACGGTTCAATCGCGCATTGCCAAGATGTCCTCATCGGGACCTTCAACATTTCTAATGCTTCGGAGTAGAGCGCCACTCTGTTGTGTCCCATTAACACAACGGCAATTGTGTTCACGCTGTCGGCAACGGCAAGAATAATGAGAACCTGAAATGGGTTACTTTCATATCCGAATCACCCGCATTTTCGTGCTTTGTGAAACGCATTTATCAAGTAAATCGCAGTCCAATAATTAAAAATTTTTTTTTGTGTTTTTAGCTTGACATTTTTGCGCAAACGACTAAATGTCGAAATAGACAAGATGTGAATTTGGTAATATGGCACAGCCGATTGGGTTTTTTAAGTAATATGACCTCCAGACACAAAATGCACCTAACAGTCGTAGATTACCTTGTATTTGTTTACGAAAAGTCGATAGGTGAGAAAGATCAATAGCAAAAGCACGTTAACTAGCGTTCCCGCAATGCCGAAATAGAAGTTGATGGTGTGAAAGGTGATCAGCAGCGGGATCTCGGCCACATCGGTGTCGTTGAGGGTCTCATACGGAACCATTGTGAAAAATTATCTGAAAACACTTACTACTATGATTGTGGGCGCAAACCCGGTAACATTTTCCAATCTGCACCACGCATCTGTCTGCGCAATAAACTTCGCTAGAACAATTATCTACGTCAACGCGGGGTGAGCTCCAAGGTGGCTTTTTCATAATAGTTGCAAATGAGTCAAAGAGGATGCCACGCTCTGGTGCGTCATCCTATTCTGAATAAATGCAAAGGTTGTGGGCTCATGTATAAAATGGATTTGCTGAGAATAGGTTATCACAATTAGAAAGAGTACTCATCACCGGTTGAAAGATGAGCTTTGTGTTTTATAAATTCAGTTTGCGCAAAACGCAACATTTTGTCGAGTATTTCCTCGTACGTCGGAGGGTAATACAGTAGAATTAACAGATAAATAGTACCTCAAGTGCGGACGTAACAAGTGCGAATAGATCTTTTTAATTAAAAGGATCGAACTGGTTCTCTGGAACATTTGGCACTAGTACAAATAAGGACTATTTCAGCGATTTTTGCTGGTCTCCTAAAAGAAAGTACAGTGTTGGCTACCAATGTTACTTCATGCGTCCCCAGCGATCGGTCGAGCCGTGCATTCGCTCTGTGAGTGAGCGGTCATTCTCAGCTGTCGTTGTTGATGTAATGATTGCTATGGTTCTCAGAAGGTCGGCATTACCAGGCATCAATAGTTCCAACGTCTTGCCCAGACGACAGTCGCAAATGTAGCGTACGCCGTTGATTCAAAAGTATAAACTCGGTTAAAAACTTAAAGTTTGGTGGAAAAAAATTTACAAAGGCATATAGGATTGCCCGGTTGACAACGGGCAATATGCAAAATATATGGAAAGGATGCGCACTCAATTAACTTTGAATTGTGCGTGCGCATTAACAGCCATCTGAATTAGACTGCGCACACGGTAATGCGACAGGATCACACGCAAATTTATAAGAATTAAACACTATACACTGTGAGAGGTCTATAACCGGCTGTGTATCCTCAGAGCTCCGTTCACATAGGCGAAAAGGACATTACAATCCGGACCACCCGTAATACGACGAATACAAAATATTCTGATTTTAATGTGCGTTCAATCGAAGCAAAAAATGATACTAATTACGAGATGTCAGTACAGCATGCGTCAATGGGGGATTTCTTGTGAAACACGATTTCACGGTGAGAGCTTGCAGTCCAACTGCTTCTCACTCATGAATAGAACTCTAAGCATGAAATCGACGGGACCAAGATCCTACAATGTCCCAATACAACTGTGCGCCACGGGTACAAATTCTTTTTAAGGATTTTTCGAATAAGGAAGTCACAGAACATCCGAAAAAAAATGTTAGGCACTCAACACTTCCTTTGGTTTAGGTCAACAATCACCTTCCTCAACAATCACCTCCTATTTCTCTTAGTGTTGTTTAGATGTGCCGGCGCCTTTAAAGATGAGCCTCCTTCCCTTTCAAAGGATATCACTGTACTCGATGCAAGAATATCTTTGTTCTCGCAGTCACAGTGCTGGAAACTCAGCGTAATTACTTGTTGTTGCTGGTTATTTTACATTTTGCTTTTAAGTGGGTATCCACGGTTTGCGCACTCCTGTCACACAAGAAAGCTCTATGGTTTTAAATTTTTTCCTAACATTGGCTTGGTCAGGAGAAACCTTCGTTACAGTAATCAGCAAGCAGCAAGCCACTAATGACCATCTCCGCCCAGGTAAAGGTTTGAAAAAAGAAGCACGGATTCCATATCGGATGTCAAAGAATAGGCAACAATACAAAGGCATCGCAGTCAGATAATAATTGAAATTCTGGAACAAATAGGCTAATAAATGTTCTTGATGACACGGGTCTCCTCCTCTTTGTGCGACATTTACAAATGGGCGTAGATCTCGAAAAGAACCGACTTACAGTTTACGAGGTGCATTTCCCTATCGGCCTCCCTACACGCAAAGTCATTAATCACACTTCGGCGCAAAGCTGTATCGGGGTATCCGATGCGGGTATCCGCACCTTCTATATATCTTCAAAAAATGTCGTCTGGGGTAGCCGAGGCCACTGTATTTCAAGCTCCTCCCACAATGAAAACAATGATCCACCCTCTGCGGCTAGATGTGCATTGACTGTAGTTGAAAGCTTGAAGTAAAGCGGAATTAATGTAGTTTTTACTACTAATCTGTTCTATTTTCTGGATGCACTTAGCTGTGTCTTGTAACGACAATAATCTGCTAAGACCGCTAAATTACAAATAATGCGAAAGACGAGATCGCACACGATTTATTCAACAATGGTTCACATTGTGATAGTCTCTTTGTTAAGCGAAATACGTGAAGCACGCAACGCTCCATTTACAAATTTACTTTAACACACGCGATGAGTTTTTTAACTACTGAGGAGTACTTGCAAAGAGCTCAGGAGTGCAAAGAAAAAACGGATTCGATACAAACAATAAATGGACATTTTTGAATTAATGATCTTATTGAAAACTTAGTTAACTTATTGAAATTAAAACGCTATTGATGGCACAGGAAAATAAAAATTTGATCATTTAGGCAATTCGTCTTCGCACATTTGAAAAACGGCCCCCAGCGTCATTCGCGACTTTGTAGAAATAGAACCTTTGCTTATAACTGCTAATTAAGGACATACACCTGGCAAACGGCGCATTTCCGTCAAGCGCTTGGCACCTTTGGGAGTTATCAATGCTTTTAATTGGAAACCGTGATGATATTTGCGGAACACAGCAGCACCAAGAGCGAACGGAAGTGGATATGACGAGTAAACGGACTTTATAATGTGGAAACAATTGGCGCTATTTGCCAAAAATAAATATCTCAATCTGAATATGTTGATGATGATAGCAGATGCACAAAGCAAGAAAAAAAAACTGTTCACCCGGTATGAACTTTGGAGTGTGCTCCATTGTACCAGGAACGTAGAACTCTAGAAATTGTTTTTTGTGACTTTCTTCAAGTACGTTTCAGGTTGTTCAGTTTTTTGTAGTAGCTGCAAACGACAGGTTCTAAGAGATACAAACGAGGAGTTTCCGCGAAACTTTTTCGGGCTTACCGATGATCAAATCGGCATCAAGGATGCAGATCTCTTACGTACGTGAGACAGGCAAGCTGTGTCCGCTACAAAATCATCCTATGAGGAGGGTCCCTTAATTGCATAGAAAATGTGATTAAAATTCCCGATTCGCGATGTAAGCGTCTAATCGTATTCGCATCACGTATTCGCCAGTCACTATTCAATACAGTACTTCGATGAGGCATAAAAGGGAATTGTAAAAGTGAGAAATGAACATTGTAACCATAAACGTTCGTTCGCGCACTACGTGTAATGGGCACATAAGAGGCCAGGTGGCGTGGTTTTTCATCACACTGTTAAACTCGAATAACTAAATGCAATTCACTCAAATAAACAGAAAATCATTCGCTAATTGCAAAGAAAAACTTGCACTTTGAACTAACGACCTGTAAAGCAATAAGGCATCATGGCCGTGCTTCTAACAAGTTTACAACCTTACGTAATTGTTGGATTTCGGCACAAAGTTTGAACACTGCGCTGAAAACCATACATAGCTGTGTTTGCAGTGAAAACCGTAAATAAGAAGAATTTTTTGATGCACTTTCCGGTGCTACATCCAAGGATTACGAGCTTTTGAAGAGTCCAACCGTGAAGTAACATCCATGATTCTTTTGTAAGTGCACAAAACAAGCTGATAAGCAGGGTACTGTTTCTCCGCTTTGGCTTGGATTTATGAACAAAAGGCTGTATAACGTGTGCACATAATTCAATCCGTGTGCACATAACGGACTTCGTGTGCACATAATTAATTTTCGTAAACAGGTAAAGTTAGGATTTTCTTGTTTTTACGCTTCGCTAGAAAGTAAATTTAGGATGTTCTTGCTTCTAGGCTTCGCTTAGGCAAACCCTGGCTTGGCTTAGGCTCCGGCTTAGGACTATGCCTATGATGTTTAAGCGAGCCCGAAGGGCGAGCCCTGTAGTCTTGATAAACCCATAGGCGTGGTCCTAAGCCGGAGCCTAAGCCAAGTCGAGGTTTGCCTAAGCGAAGCCTGGATGTTAACCCGTTCCAAAAAAATGAATACAGAGCTCTTCTGCGGTCCGGCCGCAGCCTAAATCCAAACTTTACCTTTTTACGAAATTAATTATGTGCACACGGATTGAATTATGTGCACACGAAATTAATTATGTGCACACGGATTGAATTATGTGCACACGAAATTAATTATGTGCACACGGATTGAATTATGTGCACACGAAATTAATTATGTGCACACGGATTGAATTATGTGCACACGAATTGAATTATGTGCACAATTCTTGTATACAGCCGAACAAAATCTACCACATTCATAGAAACTATGCGCTGACCACAGTATTCACAAGGAAGAATGATCCGAGTCCTGGAGGTAAGGAATTATGGAGTGCTAACGTAATATTCGATGGACTGTACTTAAGGAATTTCCTGTCAAGAAAAAAAAACATTATTTAATTTTCATGCATATAAACTACGTGCCCCAATAAAGTTTTTTAGCAAATTATGACAGAAAGTACGTTTTCATGTGTGGTATTCCCAGAAAATTGCTCAAACATCTTACTTTTGCGTCGTCTTAATCAAAGTGAAGAATATGACTAAGCACTTTATATGCACTCATCTATAATTAAAAGTGAAGCTCAACCGTGCTGGTACATTTACTCATATTTATGTTTCACATGAACGACTGACATTTGAGCGCGTTTTGAACTGGTTACGGTGTTCCTAGTATTTTGTTCTTGTCAAGCAGCTAACACTCATCCGCAAACATATTTACGAAAGTGCAAGCTCTAAAAATGTACGATAAAAAGCGAAGTTTGAAGGTGGCTCAAATTGTGATAGGACTGAAAAATGAGGAAATGCAAGTGCAAATTAGAAAATTGACTAAAACGTTTTTGCTGCGGACCACATCGATTGATATTTAATGGTGACATTACTCAGATGAATCCTAGCAGTCAAGGTATTAGTCTGGGTAACGTGGGTCAGGTCATTTTAGTCCATTCTCTAATTGCACTCGTGAAAGGAGAATCTAAGCAGCATTTGAAAGTCATAATTCAGCACAAACTAATTAGCCCACAACGGCTTACACTGTTAGGCGATTGAATATTCAGTTATGTTTCGGTTGCAACAAAACTGACGCTTATGTTCAAAAGAAAATCAGTTCTGAGTGTTAGCGCGACACAACTTCTGGCTGACATCGTAGGTTCCGCTTTCTGTCGCTACCAATTTTCATTTTCCTTCTTCACTTCCTATATCCGTAGCTCTAGTATTGTTTATTATTGCACCTGCAAAGCTGTCGATCTTTGAACTGCTGCCCTCTGTGTTAGGTCAACATGCGTCATGCCTCAGGCACAAAACTGTGTATGTGCTGTTTGTAAATATTTATCAGTCAAAATACGATTGCACTATTGGTTCCCACTATTTGTAGTTGCAGTTTTTATTCAAACCAAAGCGCAATGGCAACACAAGTTCCTTACCTCATTATTTTTAATAGCTTCATATAACACTTATAAATTACAAAAAAAACTATGCACACCTTTCTGTTTTGCTGCCATGATCACGCACCATTTCTTTCTTGGAAAAGCTCTCGCAAAACATCGTTTTTGCATGTTTGCTAAAGCGTAAATAATGCATGAAAGCTAGTAGCAATTGCGAAATGAAGGCAATTACTGCTTACTGTAAATATTACCCATCTAATAGAGGTTTCCATGATGTCCATTAATTGTTGCTTAAAGTGCATCGCGAGAACACTTTTACTTCCTTTATGACGCAAACAGACCGCTCTAAAATCTGAGACATGACGATCCATCGCACGGGCACGTTGAAATATTCCAGCTGTTTACGCTTGGATGAAGGAGCACAGAAGTCAGCCGTTCTTTGAGCAAATAGATAAGGGATAAGGAACAGAGAAGATATATTTCCATACATTTTAGCAGAGTTCGCTTATGCAACTTGGTAAAATCGTCTTTCCCATAATCACAAGTCTTTCCGCGAGAAATAACTCAGACAGACACGTGATCTTGTAATTTGTCGTCGTATTTAAAGCACAGTTTTAAAAAGCAAGAAGTGTGTTAGTCAAATGTCACAATTGTGTCGGCGCTTATCAAGTGACGGAAGCGAGAGTCAGAATTGCTTACGAACAATACTAGCACGCTATCCTGATAAGCAAAAAACAAGGAACAAAGTCAGGTGTCGAGAGATCAAAACCCAACGGGCTAAAGTTAATTTTCGACAGTCTGGATGATGAGTATAAGCATGCCTTGGTTAATACAGGATCCATTCTTGTCGTGTTCAGACATTTTGAAAAGCGAATCGCATAGAATATGCGCTGGTGACTTCATAAATAAGAGCAAAGCACTACCTACTGTAGCTGTTTGTCCACTTCGTTTGTCGTGAACCAGAAAATTATGGCCTATCTACTGCTAAAGGCGCGCTAGCGCACGTAATATGTATTCCCAAACTTATGCGCTGCTCCCTTTTGATTCTATGTCGAACCATGTGTCATGAGGTGTAGTGCAGAGAAACGTGTGTGGTATGTAAAGCATTAAAGTACAAATTCAAACCACGGAAGAAGCACTCGTCCGGGTTCAAAGAGATATCTCCGTGCTAAGAAGCGGAACTACAATCCCCTTTTGAATTAGTCAGGGAAGTACACCAGTACACAAAAACGTATTTCATATTTTTGAGGGAGGACCGGGGGAGGAATCAGCAGCAATTTCATTTGGGCAATATATTGTAAGCGAAGTTCTTACAGATGTGTCCGATCGCAAAACAACTTACCAACAAATTGACGTACATTTCCAGATGCACCCTCGCAACCCACAGTTTCATCATTAAAAAATCCACCTGTGCATGGCGTACGATGTGAGAGCTGCAATTCCGTGACTCAGCACAAACACAAAATTTTGAGAGGCTGGTAAAGACTGCCAACTACACTGCGCTCAGCCATAGACGGAATGCCAAAAGAGCATCAGACATGGTGTATGTAATTGTAATGTTCATCTATAATTTCTTTGTGTTATATGCGTACACAATCTGCGCTTTCGTTGCTTACCTTTGCATATGCCCGATTCCAATATACGTTTACTTATGATGTGAACAGTTTTTTCCAAACTTGAAAAGAACGGAACGCCTTACCGTACATTACTAAGGCATTTCGTTCGTTTCCTTGTTTATTCACCAAAACGAATACACTCAAGGATATGGCACAAATAGCGAATCTTTGGACATTTAGTTGCGAGTAGTTACTTCCTGTAATTTCCCGATCATCGCAATTTGTTTAATGACGCAGACTGACAAATGACAAAGGACTCTACAAATAGAACGCTTGACCTTAGGTTGTCCTGCGTAATTATGTCCCTCTTGGGACAATAGGCTGCTCACAGGATGACGTCTGACGTTGTGCTGATGCGAAGTTTGGTGCTTCTTTGGTAAGCTGGCAGCAACGTGAACGGGAGATGCGTACAATTAGGTGACTATTCTCATTGCACATATGTGTGTTGGGTAGCAAACATCCTGACTTCACCAAAGGCATGTCCATGGCAGTTTCGTGAAGTCAAAAATTTATTATATAATATGACTAACATTTGTGACAACTCTGCTCTTTGAAACAATTACTTAACGGAAACCGTATATTTTAAAGGTAGTAACCATCATATATGCACAGCCTGCCGTGACACCTACTGCTATGACAGCATTTATAGGAATGACGAAGAATATCGGGTAAAGCTAAATAAAGATTACGAATTACATAAATAATCGTTTATGCAAACGGAAGAACGATCCAAGCTGTCCGGTGAGCAATCCTTCGTATTTCGATTGTATGTAAGCTCTAGGAGAACGATAGACATAACAAAGCTTATGATTACTGCCATCATCACATAGTAAGGCACTCGGTTGAATATAGCGTATAAGCCGGTCTTGCCCAGATTTATAGCCGTTGTGCAGCATATGGCTAGAAAAAAATAGGCTAAGGTAAAAAAAGTTTACTAGATGAAACTTTCGAATAATTTTTAAATGTACTAAAGGCGATTATTACCTGCTCCAATCCAACAAATGAAACCATTCGACCGATGTAGCACGTTGAAGAATGGTCGATTGGAGGCATCCTTCCGCGGTCGCAGCATTCCGGCAATAACTTGTACTACGGTAAGTGCATATATAACGGTTCCGAGAATGGAATGCAAAACCTTAGTGAAATCCTGAATTTTCGGATATTCGAACGTTATCACAACACCTTGAGAAACCTACTTGGCTCGAACAAGAATCCGTGCATACAGAGTAAATTCTCTGTGCTTGTACATAAATTAGAACAAAAGCTATTGTTTGGCATAAGAAGGATAAGAGCATTAACAAACGATGAAGGTGGAACCACATCGGATTCTCGCCTCGTTTGCCGTATCGAGCAATGAGCATACCACTGGCTCCAAATACCCACCAGCCACTTAACATAAGAACACCTAAAACATCGGTTGCACAGCACATGAGTGTTTTGAACCATTCAGGACATGCCATGGACTATCGCAAAAATATGTCGTGTACGGCGGGGTACAGCAGATTGCTCCATGTTGTGAATCCAAAAATTTGCATTAGAGTATTGCGGGCAAAAGCTCATCCGCTCTGTTGTAATAAACGGAAAGTAGTTCCCGTCAACTACGGAGTGAACCATAAGGTTGAGGCCTAAATACCCAATCGAACGTGTAAGGAATTCAATAACATTTGCACTTCTGGGATCTGCGCCACCGCGTGCCGATAAAAGGTAATACGATGAATCTTCTTCGTTCAGTTGAAAAATTGCGGGCTCCGTTGACGACGAATTTCCCAAATAGACGAAGTTAAACATACCACTACAGGTCAGGATACCATTGATATAATTTACCTCTGTCTGCGACAGGATTTGACTTGATGCCTAAAATACTATGACCTTCGGTGTGGATTGCTTAGCTGACATGCCTCAGGTAAGACAACGTTTTCACTTCCGTCATTATAGCCTACATAAATAACCCCGCGATCTCCAGATGGTGTAGTAATGCACTGAATCACCGTGTCGTGCCCCTAGATAACCCAACATTATAAGTCTTATCTAAAAAACTGAGAAAAACCATTCTCTTGTCAAGGGAAAATGCCAAGGCAATGTATCGCCCGTTCATTGGGTAGGTTACTGCGTCTACTCGTGCCATCATTTGAAAAAGAAGTCCGTATGCACTCAAATGCCATGAATGATAAACGCCACAGCGATCCGGGAGTTCGTTACTATCGTTTCTAGAAAATGAGTTTGTGATTCCAAGCTCACAATTTGCCGGTTGAAACCAACAGCCTCGGGTCACTCCACAACCATCTAAAAGAAGACAAGTTGGACAGAGAACAGAACGTTGTTGTTCAGGAAGTTCAAAGATTCGAGTTGCAGGAATATAAACCTGGTCACACTTACCTGATATGAGCGACGATACAGGCACAATGACGTGTACGAACATCCAGAGCATCGCCCAGAAGAACCAACAATAAGCAACACTTAAATTAAGTGCGCAAGAAAATTAGTAAATTTTTCAATCGCACGCAATACAGTCGTTATAAAAATAATTGAAACATTGGATGAGTTTTTCTCTTTGACTGAGACATTACATACTTGGTACGACATTTTCTATTATTACGCGTATCGAAGGTTGATATCTATCAGTACGTAGAAGGACTGCCCGTATCGCTAGAGAATAATACATACTTGTCGCCACTAGATAATTGAAATAAATGGCAACTAAAGGGAAAGAAACGTTTAGAAACAGACATATTGCCAAACTTCTCACACACTCTCGAATATCATTAAGTTTACCCTTGGATAAAATGAAAACAAGGAACTCATATATACTGAGAATGGTCTCACGCATGATTGTTTTTCAGAGATGATCAACATCGTCGCTCGAAAGGTTGTCGTAGAAGCCAACACAAGATCGCTCGTCCCTAATCCAAATAGGTCACTCGTGATGTTCGGTCAACTAAGGACGATGACGTCGCCATGCTTGATGGAAAAGGTAAAAATGATAATATAACAACTATTTTATCCATAACTAGATGCGAAAAAGGGTGCGCTACCAAAACTAAATAAGCGCATTATCTAAGGTGCACCGCAAAGTTATAATTTAGGATGCGAGTGAAAGGCTTCATGCGGAAAAGTGCATTGCGTAATATGTTTTCACCACATCTTTTCGAAAGCCTTATGATAAGAATTATATGTAGGTTTTCAAATTTACTACTGTCTAGAGCTAAAGCACGGGATGAAATAAGTCAGTCATATTATACTGTATTATTTACTTAAGAAATTGAAAAAACGTTGTTTGTATACTTTTTCTTCAAGGCGAAATATAAAGTAAATTAGTAAATTAAAATGTTTTATCACCTGATGACTTGTTCTTGTTCCTTTTCTCACAGCGCACATTTTTACGTATGTCTTTCATTTCAATAATACGTATTGAAATTTTTAACAAAAGGCTGAGCATAATAACACGTGACGATGAGAAGAGGTGTTATCGTTCTACATGCCTTGTTGTCGCAGCATTATGCTTCAAAGCATAAACGCTTATGGCTGGTTCAACCACTCATTCAACGTATCGTTAAAGAATGCTCACTTAGTTGCATGGCTAATTGTTTCTGTACAAGTTTTAGCCTAAGACACATACAAAATACCCCGCAGTACCCAATTGTACACAAATAAGTTAATATAAATGTGTCATATGGCGCCAGTGAATATGACGAAAGGATGTGTTTATTGCGAGGTCGTAGGTGACCCATCAAATCTCCACTTTAAATTATGTCTATGCCGATAGATTCGGACGATTCTGAGTTGTCGCTGCCTTGGCCTTTGATCGTCTGTGGAACCACTCCTGTCGACCGAAAGGAGTATTCAAGTCAACAACTGCGGCTGTCGAAAGAGTTGTTGTCGCTTCCGGCCATCGCGGCCAACCAGGTGTTCTCAGGTCGCTAAAAAATGGACCCTACGTGAAATTCCTCGAAACATATTTGTTTTTTCACCTGTAACCGCTGTTCGCTCGTTTTGGTGGACGTGTACCGGGAGGTCCGAGCGGTCTCGTGTACTGGTTAGAATTTCCAACGGAATTATAAATCTTCTTCGTGTACGATGCTATAAACGAAAAGGCCATAGAATACACTAAAATGCTTAGAGTGTTTACCGTCAACATATTGAGCTTGCACGTCGTTCAACTTGTACGGCGTCTCGTTTGAAGAATATGACAACTGGGGAGGTGCTGGGGCTGGTACAGGAGGAGACGGGGCTGGGGCTGGAGCATAGTCAATTGCACGTGATGATCCATATGAGGAGGTCTTTTGAGGGCACTGACAATACAGACCATCGGGCCCCGGTTTTCCAGGGGTCCCGATCACTCCATCGACACCGTCTTGTCCAGGCGACCCGCGCACCCCAGCGCTTCCGCGTACACCTTGCTTTCCTGGGAGCCCGTAATCTCCCGTTGGCCCAGCAACTCCTCGAGGGCCGGTTACTAAAGTTACTGACTGACAAAACACCCTCACGAACAGGATTGTCTACCTCCTACCACACCAGGTACGCCCTTAAGTCCGGGAACACCTTTTCCACCTTTAACGCCATCAGCTCCATTGGGACCAGAAACTCCTGTACGACCAGGACGTCCGCGTGGGCCTTCATCGCCAGGTGCACCAACTTTCCCAGGAATCCCAGGAACTCCGTGTTTACCACTGGCACCTCTGAGGCCTTTGTTGCCATGGACGCCGGGAACGCCTATATTTCAAAATTAACTGGATCGTGTCTATACACTGCGCAAATACCTTTTGGTCCCGGCTCTCCAGCAGGTCCGGCTGGACATAGCTCACAGTACGTTTCTTGTTTTGACACATCGTACAGTCCGGAAATACCATAGCTGGTAGGAATAGACGCTTGGAGAAGTGACGGATAATCCTCTCCGTTGAAACCAGACTGTCCATTCATCCCTGGTTCTCCAGGCTCTCTGAACTTATTTGTTTAGTCGCGTACGATGCACAAAATTTACCCAATTGGCCCTGAAGGACCAATATTCCCGACCGGGCACTTGTAGGAAGTGGAATACTGGGAATAGTCCACTGCGTAAGAACCGTCTGCCGAGCAACAACCTATTAAGTTATTGTTATTAGGCACAAGCGTTGAAACACCTACATTTCAACTTTGTATATCCATAGCCATAGGACGGCACATTATTGAATCCATTAACACCTTGGTAAAGGTAATCATGACGGCGAGTGCGCGAAGATCCTTGCATCGCTATCAAATCTGTCCACATGTCTTGGGAACTGGCCTGAGCAATAATTTTTTCGCGTTATAAAACATCGGAAACATACTACAACAAACGCCATTTCCAACTCCACAACTTTTTGGAGATCATCCACAGACTTCATCCAAATAGGGACACATAAGAGTAGCAGTCCAAGGGACAACGAAACAGAAGCAATGGAGGCATACATGAGACATTTTGCTTCTACCATAATGGACTGTGTCTCTAGCAAAGTGATGACCGTCGCACTTAATGAAACTCCCTCGCACTCGGTCACTTTAATATGCGAGCAGATTTTTTATCCTCAAGTACAGATCTGGGTCAACAGCGGATGTGCAACGGCGGAGGGTCGGAGGAGTCACGCCGAGGCTACCTTAATAATGCAATACAGAGTCCGATTATAACGTGCGGATTAAGTGAATACGAGGAGTCGACTAAAGAAAGAAGAGCGAATCGCACTTTCCGAAGTGGAACGCCATTAAAATTCCTAAAAAGACTGGAATCCGTGGATAAACTGTAGCGAAGTTTATACAGCAGGAAAAGGAATGTTTCAACGAAATATCACCGAATCTAACTTGGATAGTCATTTTTGCTATTGGTTTGTGACGAGATGAACTTTCAAGAAGTCAGAGTGAAACAAATCCCATACATCATTCTGTATGCGTAGCTGTAGCCGACTGTTTCTGCAGGATTTCCTGGATACTACTGCCCTCTATAGATGGAGCTGGTTGTTTATCCTTTTTCAATCATTGTCAGAACACAGCATAATCAGCGTTTTTGTGAAATTTCTTTTTGTACTTTGTAAGACATCCTTTATTCCCGAAAATTAGTTCAAGTGAATTGCTATTTTATTGCACCACTGTTGCAAGCTCTCACTTGCGATAGACGTTCGTCGATCACTGAGAATGTAAAGAAAGCACATAGATTCAAAAATGTTGTTGGGAAAAAAGTGTTTACCGTCCCACGCCGCACACATTGTAATGGCCTCATTAAATGCTGCGGTGAGAATATGAGTAACGGATCATTGTCAATGATAATCTGAGCCGACGTTCTTTACTGTAGAATAGTGACCAATGAATGCTGAGTGTGAACGGCAAATCATGGTCAAAAGTTTTCAAGGGGTCATTTCAGGTCTTAGCTTCATCTGTATAGCGTTAGCACTCAATGCCATTTCTCGGTGATTCATTGGAGACACTGTTCCGCTGTGCACATGACTAATCAGAATTCCACAAACACTGCTGTCGGTGTAATTTTGTTTCTACTATCGGCCAGAACACTTCCTTTCTTTGATGTAACAATCACAGCCTTGTGCGCAATGCAGAGAACAAACGTTCCAGATGTTCCAGGTTTCGTGAAATTCAGTTATCGAAAAAATTACTATGCGAAACATTTCCATATTTTCAGCAACAAAGATAAGTATTTGGCGAATACTCTATCGATGTGCCGCTCAGGTCAAACGAAATCGGCGCCCGCTAAGCACACTCAACACCTGAAATATCTCATGTCTGCGCGACCAATCGCGGTTAAACATTTTTTCATGGAATTCTTTGCTCAATCTGTTGCCTACCATAACCACTCAGTCGCCTGCACCATAAGCGACATGCGCTTCTTTTCGTTTTGGTGAAGGACACTCGAATATGCACAACTTTTTGTGGTACTCAAATCAACATACATCATCGGGAGCCGAAATGATTAATGAAATGAATCGGTGTCAAAACGTCGAAAGCGCTCTCGGTGAGAGGCAAGAGGCAAGCGTAACAACTGTCGGACACGTCTGCCATCTGTGCCATTAATTTTATTCAAAGGGCAAGTCGATCCCTTTATGTTGGTGTTCACGACATTGGTAATGATTTTTGTTGATACCTGTAAGTTCATCCGATCTTCCTTAACTGACGCAAATCCCACAGCTAAGGCTCTTCTTCAATATGCAAATGCTGAAAAATTGAGATAGATTGATGCCAGCCGGTGCCATTCGGCCAACAGTTGTGGTGCAGCTGCGAAGGCACGTCC
This sequence comes from Steinernema hermaphroditum, assembly GCA_030435675.1. Lineage (NCBI taxonomy): Eukaryota > Metazoa > Nematoda > Chromadorea > Rhabditida > Steinernematidae > Steinernema > Steinernema hermaphroditum. Next base: position 417,998 of record CM059625.1, read on the forward strand.
TGTGATGAGTCATGGGTTTTATGGTGGTATTCACTCTGCGGCCCAAAAAGTATGATCGTCTGGGAGATGATCGCGGGCTCACGGAGACTTCTTGCCGCTCGTCGGCTGCACTCAGTGCATTCAACATCCTGTCCAGATGTGCGCTTCGTGAATTGCAAATTCAGAGGTTCCACCACCGCCGTTGGCCTTCGCGCTGCTTCCGCGCCCCCGATTGCCCGCCGAGTGTGAATGTAAGACGATGCTGCGATGGCGCGCTTTTTGCCACCGCCAGGGCAGCAGCAGGAAGCTACCATGTACACGCCCCAAACGGTCACCCTCGGCCCGCCACCAAAGCCGGGGCATTCTATGAGGTGTAACTCTATTCTTTGACCCGGCATCATTTCTGATTTCGTTTGGAGGTTGCGAAGATGTATATCTGTTCTTCGCGCGGGAATTGCGGTACTCGCGTTTGTTGTTCTATGCCTAAGTGGAGAGGTGATGATTGCATCTCACACCCTCGCCGTCATCAAGAGCGTCTTGGCACCGCTTTTGGAAGTGATAAGCCCAACGAGTAGTAGAATGGCTTTTGCCTTCGCGAACTGAACCTAACGGTTGACGACCGTGCGAGGCGTCTGTTTGTTTCACTTTGCAACATTCACGCCCGCGCTAGTTTCCAATTAAATTTGAACGTCACTTGCAAGGACAAGAGTTAGAAAGGAGGTGCGATGTGAAACCGTTCCCTCGACTCTCAAATGTTTCGAAATATTCCCGCTGAGGGCAAAAAAAAGTTGAAGGGATTGTTAATAGTGATTGAATGAACGTCTCGTCCCTCGTTCTCTTTTTAGAAAAATGTTGCTACGGATCATTCCGCCAAATCTATCGATCAGTGGTGCAAAAAACGGGAGATGGGCGGTAAGATCGCGATGGGGTTAGCATCATTCAGAGAGAGTGAGTGCGGTAGCGGTGCCGCCAAACCGCCGGTGCTGCCGTTGCCTGTGAACTTATACGACTTGGTGGAGGTGACCAATAGTGTAACGTTCAGGCATTTACGCGTAGTACTAGCACAGACGCCGACCTTGCGTCTCGCGCCCTTAAGCAGATAGGGAGAGATAGATCGATCGGTATGCAACTGCACAGTCACTCATCACACATGCACATATGTACTATATGCGACTCCTCGCCTCCTCCTCCGCCTCGATTTGGCATTCACCGTTATTGTACGTGAGGAAGGCGTCTTGCTGCTTGCTTTCTTCGATGTTTGCATTTGCGCTTGCTCGGGCAAAGCGCGCCGTGATTGTCTTGTCTTCTTCTCGCGTCCGTCCGTTGCCCTTTTCGATCGCGCCCCTCGCCCGCCACCTAACGGTTCGTTTTGAATTCCAATTCACCGTCTTGAACCGCTTCGAACTCGCGTTGTCGCTGTGCTTTACTTTGGATGATCACTCGTTTACTTTTTAGAAAGTTGAAGGCATGGACCACCGGTTGATTGTCGCCCTTCTGGCGACAATCTTCTGCATGGATCTCCTGTCAGCTGAGGAGGAAAAACCGTGTAGTGCTTCGTCTTGCTATCCGGCTACTGGAAATCTACTCATTGGTCGCGAGCAACGTTTGAAGGCTTCGTCAACATGTGGTCTGAATGGCCGTCAGCGATACTGTATTGTATCCCATTTGGCCGAACGCACTAAGTGCTTCTACTGTGATAGTAGAACGGAGTGGAAGCCGCACCGCGAGCCCTACAGGAATAGCCATCGGATCGAGAACATCGTTTCGAGTCCCTACCAGGATCGTACAAGAAATTGGTGGCAATCCGAGAATGGTGTTCAAGTGAGTGCTTAAGGCGTTCATTACATTCTAACACGAACACAAACAGACCCGAAATTCAAATTTGTATTTACCGTTCAGATCTCATCACTGGCATTTGTTACGATAACAACCATTTGTTGCTAACACGTTCAATTGACGTCCCCTGATAACGTTTTTTTTTTCACTCGTAAATCCCACCAGGAAGTGTCGGACACCGATATTTATTTAATGTTGACACATCTTAACTACAGCGGCTCTTCAAACATATGTTATCACAGTCTGTCATATTTTTATCAGTTTCAAGAAGAGATGCTTGGTTATAACAATAACAACCATAAAACCCTATTGTTTGGACGCTTCTTTTTCAGAATGTTACTATTCAAGTCGATTTTGAAGCTGAGTTTCACTTTACCCACTTGGTGGCGACTTTCAAATCTTTCCGACCCTACGGCATGATCATCGAGCGCTCGTCCGACTACGGCAAAACATGGAAGCCGTACAGATACTTTGCCTACGACTGTGACAAAATATTCCCAGAAATCAAACGTGAGCCTGCCCAGAAACACAGCGACGTTATCTGTTCAACGAAGTACAGTGGCCTTTCGCCATCCACCGGTGGAGAAGTGGGTTTTGTACATTTTTGCTGTATATTCCACTCTCTTTGATTATTAGGTTATTTACAAAGTGATCTCGCCCCATATTCACACGGATAATCCGTATGCCGAAGAGATCACTCAGCTCTTGATGATTACCAACCTCCGCATCAACTTCACCAAACTGCACACACTTGGTGATGATCTGCTGGATTACCGCCCAGAAATTGAGGAGAAGTATTATTACGCGTTGTACGATTTGGTCGTGCGCGGCTCGTGCTCTTGCTATGGCCACGCTCAGCGGTGTATTCCGATCGATGGAATAACCGACATTGAGAATCCGGACATGGTTCACGGACGATGTGAATGTACGCACAATACACAGGGCTTGAACTGCGAAAAGTGCTTGGACTTCTTCAATGATGCCCCATGGAGGCCAGCTGTCGCCAACGAGACTAATGAATGCCGGCGATGCAATTGCAACGGACACGCGTCGAGGTGCCACTTCGACAAAGCTGTCTACGAAGCTTCCGGTATGTCGTTATTTTAGACACAAAGGGCAAACCGAAAAAATGTCACTCGGCATTCCTGTTCTGAGGCAAACAAAAACTGTTCTTTGTATTCGCACGCACATAAACTCACAAATGAGCACCAAAAAGAAATTTTACTTTTCGGAAGTACGATCAGTATTTTATGACTATCCTACAGTAGAGTTCAAAACAAGGAACAGACGTCCCTTCCGTCATAACATGATAATTAAATTTGTGTTTATTATCGCACAGTTTCGCACACAAAAGTACATGAGTTCACAACGCAGAGCAGAACCCACTTGTTTGAAAAGCTCCCACATCTTACCGCAAAGTCCAACATTTAGTTGTTTCAAATACGCAATTTTCAGGAAACGTGTCTGGTGGTGTTTGCGATGATTGCATGCACAACACGCAAGGAAAGAACTGTGAGCAGTGCAAGCTCTTCTACTACCGCGATCCAGCACGAGAAATCACTGATCAATATGTGTGCCGTCCATGCGACTGCGATAAGACGGGGTCAAAGAACGAGGGAATTTGCGAAAGCGAACAAGACGAGGAACGCGGCCTGATCGCTGGAAAGTGTTACTGTAAGCAGAATGTCGAGGGATCTCGGTAAGCGTAATTCTAAGGCAGTAGTTTGTTCATGGAACCTCTTTAGTTGTGACCGCTGCAAGAATGGCTTCTGGAACATGACCACTGAGAACGCCAACGGATGTCAGGCTTGCACTTGCCATCTTCTGGGAACGCATAACAATGAGGGTTGCGATAAGTACACCGGTGCGTGTACTTGCAAGCGCAATGTTCGTGGGGAGAACTGTGACGAATGTCTGGTGTGTTAAGCCACACGTTCTTACATTTAATTGCAAATTTCAGCCTGAGCACTATGGCATGAGCGACGATCCCGATGGTTGCAAGCCTTGTGATTGCGACCTTGGTGGAGCCTATGACAATCAGTGCGACCTGGTCACTGGACAATGCAAGTGCCGCGATCATTTTGGAGGCCGTCGCTGCGATTCTACTGATTCGTCGTATTTCTGCCCTAATATCGACTATAACAAGTACGAAGCCGAGTATTCAAATTTCACAAATGTAGGATTATGCTCTGTGGATTTAGTTAGTTCCTTTCTTTTAGGGAGCTATTGAAGCTCGTGAAATTCCAATCAACCCTCGTGAACGTCTCTGGACCGGCGATGGTTTCCTCAAGGTCTATGAAGGCTCATCCGTCACTTTCACTGTTGAAGATCTCGCACAGTCCATGTACTACAACTTGATCATTCGCTACGAAGCCAATCCAATGGACAACGTTGGTTGGGAAAACATCGAAGTCGTCGTCATGCGACAGGGAGCTCCTGACTCAAGCGGTCCTTGCGCCAACTACATGAACACTGAAGACTACCAGATCGCTCGTTTGGATTTGCGGGGTCGCTACTACGAAGTTCAAGGTGGTGGAGTCTGCCTTGAAGCCGGAAAGACATACCAGATCGAAGTCCGCTTTGGAGAAAAACGCACTGGAATGCCTGATCGTAGTGCATCAGTCCTCATCGATTCGCTAGTTTTGTCACCCCCCACGAAGTCACTTGAAATCTTCAAGAGACCAGAGAACTTCCATCATCTGGAGCAGTACGAACGGTAAGACTTAAGTAACATTTCTGGTTGTAACTCGGTTTTCAGCTACCAGTGCCGCAACCAAATCCTTTCACTGACGCCTCAAAGTGACTTATCTGATGTTTGTGTCCGGTACACTTGCCCTGTTGCTGCTTCCATTCACCAAAAAGGCATTTCGTGCGACTGCGATCCCACAGGATCTGTTTCTGGCATTTGCTCTGCCAGTGGTGGTCAGTGCGAATGTAAGCCAAACGTTGTTGGCCGCCGATGCGACGCTTGCGCTGTTGGAACCTATGGATTTGGACCTGCTGGATGTACGCCTTGTGCCTGTGACAGTGTTGGAGCCCTCAACAACTTCTGCGACGAACAGTCAGGACAGTGCGAATGCACAGAAAAAGGAATCACAGGAAGACAATGCAACCAGTGCCAACCAGGCTTCTGGTCCTTCCCTGAATGCAAGACCTGTCAATGCAACGATCACGCCTCTCATTGTGACCAAAAGACTGGCGCATGTATCGAGTGCCGTGATCTTACTATGGGACACAACTGTGAGCGCTGCCAACACGGTTACTACGGTGATCCGCGTCTTGGGGTGAACCTTAAATGCAAGCCTTGTCCATGCCCTGGAGGACCGTCGTCAGGCTACCAACACGCCGACACTTGCTATCTTAACCGAACAGCTCCCAACACTCAAGATGTGGTTTGTAACTGCCGGTACGTGCAGTTTCTAATTATGACGCTAATCGCAAGGCATGTTTAGTGCTGGATACGTTGGAGAACGTTGCGGACAATGCGACGTTAACCATTGGGGTAATCCCGGCGAGATCGGAGGCTCTTGCCAGCGCTGTGACTGCAACGGAAACATTGACTTCTCTGTGCCTGGCAGCTGTGATGCCGCGTCTGGAGAATGCACGAAATGTCTCCACTACAGTGAGGGTGCGCAGTGCGAGAACTGTGTCGAAGGTTATTACGGCGATGCAAAAATTCGGAACTGCATCCGATGCACATGCAACCATCTCGGAACCAACTCGTCTGCTGGAGCCTGCGATCGTATCAGTGGGCAGTGCCCTTGTTTCCCTAACATCGAAGGTCTCAGCTGTGACAAATGTGCGCCCGAGCACTTCAATATGGCTTCTGGAAAGGGATGCACGGCTTGTGCCTGCGATCCTAATGGTGTTGTCACCGACAGCGAAGGAAACCCTCATCTTCAGTGCAACGAACTTGATGGACAGTGCCTTTGTAAGAGAGGCCGTGGTGGACGCACGTGCTCTGAATGCGAAGATTATTACTGGGGTGATCCGGTGAACGGAGAGTGCAAGCGGTGCGAATGTAACTCGATCGGATCGGCCACATTGCAATGTAACCGCGACGATGGAACGTGTGTCTGCCAGCCAGGATCTGGCGGCCCTCTTTGTGATCAATGCGCCCGTGGATACACCGGACAATGGCCACATTGCGAGGCTTGCGGCGAATGCTTTGATAATTGGGATCGTATTATCACCGAGCAGAAGCAGGAGGTTGACCGACTAATCGAACTCGTCAACAATATCGAAGACACCGGAGTGGCGTCAGAATACGATGACCGTTTCGAGGAGATGGAGGCTAATCTCGAGAACATCAAACAACAACTGGCCACTGCCAACATTAGCAAGCAGGATGTTGAAAATATTCAAGAGCGCGTTACCGGGCTGCAGAACGCTCTCGTTAAGGCAAAGAACGACCTCAGCACTGTCAGCGAGCGCGTGACTGACTTGACCACTACTGTTGATAACTCGGAGGAGGCTATGAAGTCGATGAAGGAGAAGGAGGCGCAACTTGACAGCGCTATCAATGATCTTACAAGTCAGACAACTTTATTGCGCGAAGGAGACGTGCAGGGCGCTTACAACAGTACTCGCAATTCGGCCGCAAAGTCTCAAGATGCTCAGCACCTGACCGATGAAGCGGTATCCAAGATCAGCACGGCGGAAGATTATGGCCGTCGCACGGATCAGCTTCTCGAGCAACATGGTAATGACTTTGCCAAACAGTATGAAGAAAACAAGGAAGCTTTGGCAGAGACTGCCATGAAGGTATACTCAGTTGCCCCTTATAATAGACGTAATGTAATTGATTTAGATCTCGTTCCTGCAGGCGCATGAACCGGAACTCAACGAGGAAGTTTGCGGAGCTAAGGTCTTTGGCTGCGATGACATTTGCGGAGGCCCAGGGAAGGCTTGTAATGGAGTATGTGGAGGAGACTCTTGCACTTTGGGCTCAGCCACGCTTGCCAGCCAAGCCGGCGGATTTGCCGAAGAGGCTGATTCTCTTATTGACCAGAAGCAAAAGACCGTTAAAGAGGTTGGTATTGATAAGTATACAACAAACAATTAATCTCCACTATTCCAGCTGCGTGAAAAGCTTCAGCAGATCCTCTTTGATATCGACCAGACACGCGGCCAATCCGATAACACATATACTGTAGCCGAGAATGCCGCCAAGCAAACGAACCAAACAAAAACGGCTCTGCAGGAAGTCCTTAAGAATATGAAAGAATTCCTTGAGCTTGAGAAGTCAACCCCTGAGCAAATCCGTACTCTTGCCGAAGAGATCTCCAACATGAAGATCTCCCTCACTCCTGATGAAATCAAGAATCTCGCTGACGAGGTATATATGACACTTAGAACATAACATCATGTTAGAGCATTCAGATCAAGGGACTCCTTGCCAACATGGAAAATACAGATACGATCCTCGCGGAAACTCACGGAAACATGACGATTGCTGCGCAACTCGAGGCTGATGCCAAACACACCAGCGAAAGCGCCGCAGCCACCCGCAACGCTACTGATTCTGTGAACAAAATGCTTCAAGAGGCTGAGTTCGATCGCGTCGAAGGTGGGAAAGCCCTAAAAGAGGCACAAGAAAATTTGGATGCCGTAAGGTAAGCAAAACCACAAATTACTCTCTGAAGAAAAGACCACGGGATGTTCTTACAAAATAGAATACGTCCTTTACAGAGAGATGCTCAGCTCTGACCTTCTCGACAAGTCGGAAGAAATCGTAAAGCTCCGCAACGACACACTAAATAATCTTGACAAGACTTCTGAAGATCTTCGCGTGAAATATTATCAGATCATGGAGAAGATGCGTCTTGCCACTAATGCGGCTGACGAAGCCGATGAAATCGTACAGCAAACCTATGAAAAGTTGGAATCGCTTACGGTACGTCCCAAAAAATGAGCGCTTCTCTATGTTCTGTGTTGCAGTCCAAACGCGCTGAAGCCGAGGAACTTTTGAAGAAACACCAGAAGGGCAACGAAGCCAAAAGGCAGAGGGCCGAAAGCCTTCGCAAGCGCGCCACCGAACTCCTCAGCAACATCCACTTAGTTAGTGAAAGGATTGAACGTATGCTACCCAGTAATTGCCTAATCTAATACACGAATTTCAGAAGAAAAGCTGGCAAAGGACGCAAGCGAGGTGAATCTCAGTGAGTACAAGAGACAGTTGGTCGAGCTCAACGACAGACTGAACATGGTGTTCTCGGAAATCAAGGCGCGAAAAGATCACTACAACTCCTGCGGATGAAGAAACCCAACAGATCTAGTAGCAATCACATTTAGAGAACCCAACGTGTAATATTACTGAAGAACTCAACTTTCGTTTTTGTGTATTCCCAATATGTTCGCCTTTCTTCACTCCGTGCCATGATTGTTTTTTCTTTGTTGCTAATTATGAAATAATCTCATAAATGACCATAAAGTATTTCCTTCAACCGTTTCAGACTATATCTCATTTGTGTCACAAAAACACAAACTGTCTCGCCACGGATCCTTTATACAACTATATATAGTGGTTTGTCGGTCAGAATTAAAAATGCAACAAAGTGTGTATATGAACTAAAAATCTGGTGGTACAAACCATCACGGTATGTGCGTCACATTTGCATTCGTTAATACATGACTATCGTGACTTCCATTTGTTACATGATCATGTTTATACGCTCTCTATATGTTCTTTTACTACTTACCAAAGTATCTTCTCAAGTCCATGGTGAGTTCAGTCATGCATATTTGCTGAATAGACCCTATCCTTCCTCATTTAGTCCATTTAGCTTTTTTATCTTTTTTTTATGTTGGCCATTATTGAAGAGGTCTTTAAAAGAATACCAATGACAGCCTTACGACTTCTTAGTAATTCAAACCGTTCAGTAAAGTACTTGGACAAATATGACTCTTGACGGGGTGCATACCTTATGAGTTCCTCAAGCTGAAAGACCCACAGACGATCCAAATGGAAATAACCTTCAAAATACTACGATTCGCGGAAGCCATCAGTGATCGTAGTTCACGCCAAGAATGGACAGATTTCGCGACAAACTTAGCTGCTTTGAAAGGCCCATCTGTAACGGAAATTTTGGATTATACGGCTAGAAATGTGGAAGGCTTCTTGCTTTTAGCGAGACATCAACAGTTTGCCGAGGGGATTTACAACATATCATTGAACTGGTGCGTTGATATGAGAGCGCTTTGTCGGCTGTGAAGTCTGGTAACAGGAACGGCACAACATAACAGTAACGTTCCATTCTAGGAAAAGGCTGAAGATTTAGGAACCGCCCTGCATTGTAGCAAAGAAGACTGTCCATTAATTGACGCTCTTGTGCGCAGCTACCCGATTTACCCATGGGTGCAATATGATTATAATACGTTCTTTAACAAAATAAGCGCTTACCTTCTGAACGCGGAGAATAACGACGATGAAAAAATCGGTCAGATCTACGAGGAAATGCTGCGGGTAACGAGAAGGAACTACGTGTTGCGTGAAAATTTTCTAAGTCAAGAAATAAAGGAATTCGGAAATCTGATGGAATTCTTCTTCGTTTCTCGAAAGGTACTGTCTTCGAAGAAACTAGCAGCAGCAAGCTGCTCAAATGTTGCCTTTTCAGATGTATCCTTCACGACAAATTAGCAAGCTGTTCTCAGCTAACGTATTAGGTTGATGCAAAAGAAATGTCGATTTTTGTTAAAAAGAAAATTGATCATGAAAGTATAATAATCAAAAGCTGAACCCATTCACCATTAGTATTCACAAAAGACATTCACCATTAGTATTCACGAGTTGTCGCCTATGTCCACGTAGAGAGTAAATGCCTTAAGGGCCAGTTATAGTTGCGGAAACAGTTTCCGGAAACAGTTTCCGAATTTTGCTTGAAAACTGTTTCCGGGGCGCGGAAACGGTTTCCAGGTTTGCGGAAACAGTTTTTGAAATGAATTTTCGAAAATAGTTTTGTTTTGTTTTTTTTTTTATATTTTGGTGCTTCTCACCGTACTCCTCTTATGATAACTCACTCTTTCGCAGCTTTTGCTGCTACCGGATGCTAAATTAAAGCATCATCTACAAGATTCGCGTGTATTTCACTGTGTCGTCCGTCTTTTTTTGCGTTTTCTGTATTAATTCAGTTCTGCTCAGGTGTTTTTCAACTATGACGCGCTGTACGAAGCTGTGAAACGACGAGAAGGCGTTACAAGGCCGGCTACTCGATTCATTGGATCGTTTCGAAGTTCACCGAAATCGGCACGAGGCCTGGAAATTCTTCTCTCAGCCAAGCGCACATGGTTCTAGAATAGGAAAGGGACGTCCGCAACTCTTATTCGCGCGTGACAAGCGATTGATATAGTACGCTGGGTTTAATTCGACGATAAGATGCCAGAAATTCCTGAAGAATCCGCGAGATACAGTGGCAGCTCCAGAATCTTCACGAACTTCTGGCAACTATCGTTGAATTAGACCCAGCGCACAATATCTTGCGGACGCCCCTTTTCTAACGCAGAGCCATACGCGTTTGGCTGAGAGAGGAATTTCCACATCACGTGCTGGCTTTGGTGAATTTCGGAAGCGATCTTATGAATCTTGTAGCCAGCCTTATAAAATACCGAAATCGCCGCTTTTTTCTCGTTCGGGAGCTTCATAATATGCGGCATAGTTGAATAGTAGCTGAACAGAACTGAATTAATACAGAAAACGCAAAAAAGACAACGAGATAACGAGATACACGCGAGTCCTGGTGTTTTTCCCAGGTAAAGTATGACAGGTTTGAACGAAAACACTGGCGGGATGGCCATCTTAAGCTGAAATCCACTCAATTCTACGTTTCTAGCCCTGCTCAGATACCAGGGCCAAAAGCAAGTGACTCCTGTAGCGACCTCTCCATGGTCATGACCATGGAATAAACTTGTCCGGGAAAGTTTCAGTGGACAACAGCCGCGGAAAGTGGCAGTTCCACAAGCAAATCAGGGTGACAGACCTCACGGGCTTGTGATAACTGCCTACAATTCAAAATCGCCGGCAAAAACAGTCAGAAATCACGACAGAAACGTCGAAACACTCAAAGAAGAACTCAGAAACCAAATCTGCACGACAGGTCCCACCGCGAATCCAAAACTGTTTCCGGAAACAGAAAACTGTTTTCAAACATGCTTGAAAACTGTTTCCGCCCCGGAAACTGTTTCCGGAAACAGTTTTTTGAACTATAACCGACATCGGAAACAGTTTGCTAGAAACTGGCCCTTTACTGAACGAATTCATAGTGGTTTGGACTTGAAAAAGTTTGTGACTCAAATTTTGACTTCCTCACATCTTTTGATTTTTTTTTTCTGCCAAGGAGCACTGCATCGACAGGAATAAGTGATAGTCAGGTGGAGCGATGTCTGTGCTATAAGGCGGTCAAACAACTATCCTTGATATTGCGAAGGAGGATTCCAATCATAGTGATTGTTGTTGATTTTTTGTACATTTTGCCCCCTGATTTCCACTACCATTTTCGAGCCATCTGACTACAACGACCCTTTTTTCACACCTATTGATCTTTCAAATGGCATACAAGCGTCTCATAGTGGTTGATTAATTAACGTTCACAAACGCTTTCGTGAGTTCTCGAGCAGGTTGCTTTCGGATTCAGCTCAACAACCTCTTTTAATGCTGCGTCACCCAAAAATTTGGGACGTTTTCCATGTGCTTCGTCTTTAAAGCACTTATCTCCATCTCAGAATCGCTGAACCCACCACTCGCACATGCATTCGGATGGGACATCTTCTTCCAGCACTTAACACGGGCTACTGTGAAATTAGGCAGGAAACTTGCTTTGTTTGAAGTTGTGTGGTATGCAAGTCCGCACTGGGCACTTTTTCTCGATCAGTTTAACGTAAAATTTTATTTTAATTAGAAAGGGCCAGCGGGACGGAATATACAGTGCGACGCAAAATGATAGGTCCACTCAATTTTTTTCTTGTTTTTGTTCTTTCAAAAGCTGTGGAAGAAATCCGACAGTACCTACAGAAAGAGCACTCAATACTACAGTATCACACACAAATTGCCCACTGCTTGTCAAGTATTTTTTATCAGAAAAAATATGAATAGAAATTTGATCCGGATTTACCGACGCAAAATGAAAGGTCCACTTGTAGAAAACCTGCGTTAAGCATTTAAATTAACGTTTGATCTTGACTTAAACATTAGGCAACGGATAAAACTCTGCGCTTAATATAGTCTGTGGTTTCTTACTGACTACCGTCAGATCTACGCCCCCTAAAATTTAAAAACTTGCCATAGGGTTCGTTTTGAGAAAAAGTTGGGCTTTTATTTGTGAAAGTAGCCTGAAAACAGGATAGAACTGCGTAAAACACCGTTTTCAGCGTCCGAAATTACATAGAGGTATCAATTAGATCGTTTTAGTGCTTCTGGACATCACTTCCCCTTCAAAACTTTGAACCCTAACTTGACCTGCACTCTTATTCGGGTCCCGGAACTATTTGTAAGACGAGATTTCCAGCTTTTTTGATTATTTCCACGTTGCAGAGCGTATGCGGAAACCCCAGCTTTTGTTTTATCCCATGAAAAATGGAGTACATGCGCAGTCCGGGTGTGAAAACTTCGTACCATGGAATTTACAATGGAAAAAGGTCGTTTTTCAAAGGATTTTGAAAGATCCGGCTTTCCCTTATTAATAACCTCAGGCAATTACCAGAAGATAACCCGGATAGGTTTTCGCATACGCTCTACAACGTGGAAATGATCTCAAAAGCTGGAAATCTCGTCTTACAAATAGTTCCGGGACCCGGATAAGAGTGCAGGTCAAGTTAGGGTTCAAAGTTTTGAAGGGGAAGTGATGTCCAGAAGCACTAAAACGATCTAATTGATACCTCTATGTAATTTCGGACGCTGAAAACGGTGTTTTACGCAGTTCTATCCTGTTTTCAGGCTACTTTCACAAATAAAAGCCCTACTTTTTCTCAAAACGAACCCTATGGCAAGTTTTTAAATTTTAGGGGGCGTAGATCTGACGATAGTCAGTAAGAAACCACAGACTATATTAAGCGCAGAGTTTTATCCGTTGCCTAATGTTTAAGTCAAGATCAAACGTTAATTTAAATGCTTAACGCAGGTTTTCTACAAGTGGACCTATCATTTTGCGTCGGTAAATCCGGATCAAATTTCTATTCATATTTTTTCTGATAAAAAATAGTCGACAAGCAGTGGGCAATTTATGTGTGATACTGTAGTATTGAGTGCTCTTTCTGATGGTACTGTCGCTGTTCTTCCACAGCTTTTCAAAGAACAAAAACAAGAAAAAATTTGGGTGGACCTATCATTTTGCGTCGCACTGTATATCAAACGATGCGCGAGTGCAAGCTCTACAAGAACTATTAATCATGTCATACAGAAACTTATTATAATGAAAGAAAGAACAAAATCAACATGATCGACATTTCTTTTGCATCAACCTAATAGGTGGGCCGGGTGCCCGGACATTTGCGCCCCAGACATTTGCGCCCCGGACATTTGCGCCCCAGACATTTGCGCCCCGGACATTTGCTAAATTCAAAATCGTAATAAGCAGATGGTTCTAGGTAAAATGCGCAAAGGCTGGAATTGCTGTTGAAAAAACGAATAGCGTGCTGAAGGAGAGGAAACTAGCGGAAAATAACGAAATTGACTTCAGCGACAGTGCAGAAGACAAAAAAGTTGCTCAAGAGGAAGAGATTAAAAATGTATTGGAAGTCACATAAATGCTGATGATAGCTTGAGATTGGATTGGAATGTTGAAAATGGCGCCTTTTCAATATGCATCTTTTTGTAGTATCAAAGTTTAGGGGCTAGAAGATCACTGTTGTATTCTCTCTGTTTTCTCTGAGCAAGAGTTCTTCATTTTCGCTGAGCAATTCGAAAATGACTAGTGATGCAATCGAAATCCTGATCAGTACGGCTATAGCAGTATAACGTAGCTTTGGAGGAACGCTACTCCGCTTAGGCTGCTCGATATTTCGAAATTATGAACGAAAACATGGTCATAAATGGGATTTAATGAAGGTAAAGGAAAGAAACAGCGAAATCAAAAGTTGAAGGTATTTCAATAATCATGAGAAGTGTCAGTAAATATTAAGCGAAGTGGGCTGAAATTGAGCCTGACCGTGCGCAGTCCGGTAGAAGGCTGTGCCAAATACAAAGTGAAGAAGCTGATCCGCGTCTACTTGACATTTTCAATGAGACTGACAATTTCATCGAATGCTCGATCAGATCGTTCCTTCATATCCAAGTCGGCGGGGATGTTATGAAATGATCTATGCTCACACCAGATTGCGTCGTAACGTTCATTGACGATTTGCGCTTGCTGGTAATCTTCACGTCTTGATTTGTTCGTAGACTTCTCATAATGCTTTCTAAACGCACTAGGAAGTATCAGTACGGACAGTAACCTAATTTGTCTGCTACGATACATTTTGTTACGGAGCTCCCTTCCAAAATAATATTGCATGACTAATTATATGTACAAGTGGTCAGCGCTTACCTGGGCGCAGTGTGAAATCGAAGAATTAAATCATATCGATTGAGAATGTTGTCTTCGGAAACATTCAAGCTGTTGATGATGCGATTCCACTGATCTTCTCTTTTCGTAAACGCCTTAGGGTCCATTCCACCACGGTCGCAAATTATCATCGTGTGCTTTTTTTGCTGCAAAGACATGAGCATTACGCCGAGATGCACGCAAAGGTTCACAATGCTAGAATAGTATTATAACTACTAGACAAGAATTTGCGAATTATGATGCGAACAACAATATATGTAAGGCCACCCGTTATCTCCTGATAGAAAATAGTTAATAAATACCTAGTTTTAGAATTTTAAAATTTGTCTGATCTCCTGAGACAGATTTTGTGACCTTTGTACCTTTATGAACAAAGCTGCTTTACGCACGTCAAAGTTTCCATCGATTGTAGTGTGCGGATAGAGCAACGAACATAATGTGCTATCATACGTCGCTTACCTCATTCATTGCGATGTTTTCGAACACTTCCTCAAGTCTAAAGATCGTTAGCAGCATATCGCGCTGCCAGACAGCGAGCTGATCCAAGGTCAACGACTGACGGGCAACTCCACCCGAGTACAATAGAGTGGATGCTTCCATAGCAGTAAAGACCTGCCATTCGTCGCCATATTCATTCTTGACCCTTTCGGCCAGCTGGGAGACAAGCGTTGTTTTTCCTTAAATATTGTCAACTGATAGTAAAGGATGGCAAAAGACAAAAAAAAACGTACCAGAACACGGTCCGCCAGTTAGGACTATCTTACAGTAGCACTTGTTATATCTATTACGCCGCATATTCGAATATGAGCTGTGGGAAACTCTAAATGTCAAGCAAAGTTCAGTAACCTTCGTGACACACAACTTCGAACACGAAAGACGTCGCGATAATGATAATGGATGAAAGCGTTGATTATACGCGGTAATGCCGATGCTAATACATACCTTCGCAGCATTCGCTGCTCTTGTTGTCTGCTCGGCTTCTCGCTACGACTCTCTGGTGCCGTCTTATCGGTTTAATATTCATTTTTACCGAAGGGAACAGCAATTTTACAGGCGAACTCAAAAGAACTTGTAAACAGAGAAAATAGCACTGATGGCCATTGTGGTAAACAACTGCAGGTAGGTAAACAAATAGAGAACAAGGAAGATAATTTTCGTGCGGCAGAGATCGTCAGTACTGATTCGCTTTTTGGTCTTGTCAGTCTATTAAGTGTATGGGGTCGTGTTCGCACACAGTGAAGGTCATGTAAAAAAGAATTACAGCATAAGAACAGAAACTTTCGGTTTAATTTGTCCTTAGGTTGAAAAGTCAGGTAAAAATTCGATCAAATCTCGAAATGCTTCGTATTCTTTCTGAGTCCTTATCTAATGACTACTAACAGTAACACGCGATGTGCGATATGTATCAAAAAAGCTTAAACAGTACTTATCAGAACAAATCAAGAATGGGTAACGAGAAAATATTTCTATTCCCAGCGCAGCAAAATAGATCAGTGTAGATCGCCAGCACGCGATGGCTTCGCGATGCCGATATACTGCGCTCCCTTTAATGGCTTGCGGCGCAGACTGTAAATGTGCAGCTCGAAATGACAACATAAACGAACACCTTACGTGCAAATAAATACGTGTTTTGTGCAAATAACCATACTGATTAAAGCTATTACTCCCTTAGTAGGTGCGAATGTTAATTGCAAATGAGTTGCATGAAATCTCCTCTGAAAAGATTAAAAGTCGTTTTGCTGACTGATTGATCAAGGAAGCAATCTCAAACGATAGACGATAAGGGGATCGAGCTACTTTCCATCTTTAGAAAACAGGTGAGAAACCGGAAAATTTTAGCAATCATTAAGGAATTGGAATCGGTCGAATTCGAAATGGAATCTGATTGGTAGTTTCCAGCATACAAAACAAAATAGCGTACGTGTGAATAAAATGGTCGAAATGAGAATGTGTCGTTTGTTGTGTTCGCTATTGAATGCATCTGCATAAACTCATGTAAGCTCATGCATAAACGTGATCTCACGTGATTATTAGGCTGCCTTCCTGCGCATGATTTCACTTCCATATAAACAGGTATATCTGTTCAAGAGTGACTCATTTTTGTTTGGGTTGCCTACGTCACCCAGGAAGTCAAGCGTTCGACACTGAGCAACTAAAATTTTACTGTATACAATGTTTGTCTTGCTGTTTGTGAAAACAATACTCGACATATGATATGTAAAAAGTACTAGTGCACCGGGTGCTTCATGCCTGAAACACAGCAGTGCGCAGAATGGGAAAATACAATATTTACAACTATGGAGATAAAAGAGGTTGGGCAGGAGCCAGTTGTCCAGAACCAGTTGCTGCAATTGTGGACAAGCCGCAAAGGAAAAACGTATGAAAAACTGATGTAAGACGGATAACCCTTTTGTGATTGAGTTTCCTTGAACTTTGACGAATAGTGAATCCCTTAGCATTCCAGAGACAGGTACCCTACAGAGGCTCCAGGCTCCCGCCAAGATCACCCTTCGATTCTTCCAATGAGTGTACTTTGGTACTGCGTTTTCCTTTTGAAAGGGTGGAATTTGCGAATTTTTACGTTTCGTCGTAATCGTAGAAATGCGAAGAGAAACATCGCTCCGCTTCGATACCGGCAGTTAGTTGATAGATTCTGGGCTGTTACAGATATCATTGTCATTTACGGTTATCATTGCCATTTCCGTTTGACTTGTGACCTTTATTCGAATTTTAACTCTATTTAAGCTTCCTCCATTTTGTCAGTGGAAAGCTGAATATCAGTACAGGTTTAAGCAATGTTCATATGACAGCGTATATACTTGTCGACGTCCTCTCTTCACCTAGTCCGCACCATCAGTGTTCTATCAGATTTTCCATCTTCGCTCAACCATAGTTGACTGTCGAATATAGTCTGCGTGTTATCGATGTAATATTTTCTGAGTTTAGATCTGCCCAGCTTAGCTGCCGAATTATGTTCAGCAGTTTGATATTCTATCCATCTCTTGGGTATAATTTGCTGCGCAATCGTTTGCAGCCAAGCACGTGGGCATGGTACAATCGGGTGGATGACACAATGATCATTGGAGCGTTACCGTTTCAGTCGATGATTCCTGAACTTCGCGTAAGTTGTAGTATTTTGTTTGTGATATTTATTATGACCTTTCTAGAATGAAAATGTGGGCGGCATCGTGTGTTGCACTGAAGAATTTGAGACGAAGTCGCTGCCAACCTCGATGACGAAGGATGCATGGGAAAGTGAGCAGTTCAAGTTTCATTCCGTTCCGATGCAAGATTTCACCGGTCTGTGTTAATGAGCAATAGCGTATTTCATGTTTGCGTTTTAGGAACGACTTCGAGGCAGAACATCCACTCTGCTGTTCAATTCATTGAGGGAATCGCATCTGAGGGAAAATCCGTCTACGTTCATTGCAAAGCCGGACGAACGCGAAGCGCTACTGTTGCCGTTAGCTACTTGATGAAGCGAAACGATTGGGATCCCAATGTGGCATTTGAACATTTGAAATCGAAGCGCCCGCAGGTTCTTTTACGGTCGGCACACTGGCGAACTGTGAATGAATATCGACGCTTTCTGGATGGACTGAAGCGTGAAGAACCAAAGCTCACCATTTAGAGTTTATGTTTTCCTAATTGTTTTATTCTACCAGTTTCGTTCGCTCGCCTCCGTTCTTTTAGGATTAAGCTGTTTACATGTGAGGTTCGCTGCCGTTGTGCAATCGTTCTCTTGCGGCCAAATACGGGAATTAGATAAATTGTGCTTCGTTCACCATCTTCGCTGATGCTGCTGGTGCCTTCGTGTAATCGCGTACGCGCGTGCGTGGGTGCCTTCCGTCTCTTCTTTCCCAACTATTGGGCTTTCTCTGACATGTTGTTGTCGTGCGATTGCTTCACTATGACAAAGTCCTGAGCGCACGCAGCGCTGTTCGAAACTTTGCTTTGTTTAGGCTGTCAGTAAACGACCGTTCCGTGTTTACCTTAGTCATTCATCGGTGAACTAAGTAATCAGGCTTCGATATCGTGTTTGTGTTTATGTCAGGTAGTGATGACTTTTTCTTTTTGTAGCGGTGTGAATGCATGTTTGTGGGTGACGTCCGTCCCTTCCGTCTCGTCCTCGCTTGCGCTGTGATCATGGATGCTACTCAAGGAGGTTCGTTAATGTTTATGAAAATTTGAACAGCTCTGACACGGCGCGTGAGTAGAAACACGATTTCATTATGCATATGCGTATAGTCATTGCGCTATTCTTGATTGAAATGCTTTACTGCTTTCAGGTCTTCGGATCGCCACATTTGAGCCGATAACCACTGAATGGAGTTGCAAGAGTCCGCAAGTGATGGGGCGCTTGGAAGTACTTTAACTACATGCAATTTGTACGATGGGAAAGCAAGAAATCATTCAGTCAACAAGTACGTTTTTGTGTTCATTCACTGTTGTGGCAAATGGCGCTGTTAGAGGCGGCTATCATTAGGTTCCACCATAGCGCACGGTCCCAAATACAGCAACATCGTGCATTTTTACCAATGTTGTTTTAGCATCAACCTATCATCACACACCAGCTTGGCCAATGGCGACCGCGTGGCTGAGCTAGAGTACGAGCTCGAACGCGCCTACGAGACAATCGCAATCCAGAAGGCGAAAAACAGTCGACTAACACATATGCAGAATGTTGTGGACTCCGAAGTTCAGGAGTTGACTGAAAAACTTTTTCAGGTAACCGCAATACCGTTTATTTTACTAATGCCGCTAACAAAACAGAGCTTGCTGTTTAAATATCCATATTTCAGGAGGCGTATAAGATGGTTAACGCAGCTGAAGAGAGACGAGAAAAATCAGAAAAGCTGTTGATCGAATCACGGCTTAAAGTGGACATGCTTAGTGCTGAAGTGGAAGTATTGAAATCAGTTGTCAAAGCACCGACACAGAAAGCGTCTTTCTCTCATGTTTTCATGAATAGTTCGTCTAAGACGACACCATTACGACGAGTAACGGGGCGAGCATTCAAGGTAGCGGAAGAAACTTCGGCGTCGAATAGCCAAACAACGCATGATATAGAAGTTGGTGGTTATGAATGCTAAAAGCAATGAACACAATTTCCCTTTAGATTGATCCGATCTACTATCGCGAGTTTGCCGAATGGCGGGAAGATGGCATGAAACTCGACTTCACATCTCCATTTCTCGCCAGGATCATAGCAGAAGAAGTGAAACCTTGTCTTACATTTGACAACGAGCTGTTAGCAACCAGCGTTATAACATCGATTATGAATAACACCCTAGAACTGGAACCATCGCACGAAAAAAAGACTTCTGTGAGGTAAAGCATTTTATGTAATCGAAACTCATCAGCATTTTAGAACATGTGCCCTAACGAACGTCCAAAGACACTGTCCCTACAAGCTGCGCGTAAGTCCTGACAGCGACTGGGTTTGCATCACACTTCTCTGCAGAAACAGGGTGAGCGTGCAATGTTCAGCATTTCTTCATAAAAAGACCACTAGATTGCGTCGGTCTGCGATTTCTACACCTATGTAAGATACATGAATCTGGGTATCGTCAAAACCGGTTTGAATGACTCATATTGGGACGTCATTCACCATCGCCGTAATATGACCCTGGCCAAGTGCGGTTTAGGTTACGGATCGAAGACGAACAGCGGATTCTCTTCAGTCTCCGAATAGCTATCTTTTTAAAAGTACAGAAAAACGGTGCTAAGCTACGCGAACTAGTCATCAAAATGCGAATAACACAATGGTGTCCTTCAGTCTGATAACAATGCATATAATTGTTACCAGATTCTTGGTGCTTTTATTCTTTAACTACAACAATGGTGCTTTTTTATGTGCTTGTACATTTACATGAATGCACGTACATGAATGTTGTAAGCACGTTTTCAGTGTAAATAAAAAATATGCGACTCTCTTTAGCCTAAGACGTATTATCATGGAGTTGAATCAATTGGTTCTTGGTCAATAGAGCACCTTGACCTGCAGTCACAGTCGTCGTCGTCCTTCTCTTCTGTGCAACAGTCTGCGCGACCACTATTTTCATCGCCAACTCACAAGAGCCGTTTCTCTACCATGGCGCATCGACCACAGAATGTTCTCATCACTGGTGGATGTGGTTTTATTGGATCAAATGTTCTCAATTACCTATTTCACGCGTGGCCTGAAGCCGTTTTCACCAATATCGACAAGCTCATTTTGAACAGCGACGCCAACTATGTCTCTGAGGATGTACGCCATTCGAACCGCTATTTGCTAGTCATCGCTGATATACGCAACTTACAAGTTGTATCCGATGTCCTTGTTTCGAGAAAAGTAAGCCCGACAATACTTCCTTAGGAGAAATTATTCTTCAGATCGATACAGTGATCCACTTTGCCGCTGACTGCACTTCGACGCGTTGCTATGCCGACCCTGTGGAAGCACTGGAGAATAACGTTATCGCTTTCATCGACTTCCTGGAAGCAGTAGCAAACTATGGAAATGTAAAAAGGTATATACACGTCAGCACAGACGAAGTTTACGGAGATTCTGACCTGTCCGACGATGAAAAAGGAAAAACTGAGAACACGATGCTCAGACCTGGTAACCCGTACGCTGCGACAAAAGCTGCCTGTGAAGCTTACGTACACTCATACCGTACCTGTCGTAACATCCCAATAATTATATTGAGAATTAACAACATATATGGGCCAAACCAATGGGACGTCAAGGTCAGATTTTGTACACCTCCTTGAAACCTCTATTTCAAAAATTATAGGTTGTTCCACGTTTCATCGAAGTCGCGAAGCGCAATGAAAAATTTACAATCCAGGGTACTGGAAAGCAACTGCGCTCATGGCTTTACGTGGATGATGCTGCCGCTGGAATTCAAGCCGTTGTGGAAAAAGGTGGAATTGGACAGATTTACAATTTGGGTACATACTTCGAAATGAATGGTGCGCAAAGTTGTTATTACTTTTATGTGCATAGTACCGCAGTTATACAAAATCCCCATTACCGTTTGCAAAAAATGTAACCTACGATTTTCAGTACTGGATCTTGCCTACAAAGTTCAAGCTGAAGTGGACAAACAATTGAACCGTTCTTCAGGACCGGTCGAATTCATTTCAATCCCAGACCGCCCATACAATGACTTGCGATACCTCATTGACATCAGCAAGGTGTACAAGGAACTCGGGTGGAACCCAAAGGTCGATTTCGATGAAGGTCTTCGGAGAGTTGTTCAGTCAGCTCGCGCACCTCCAGCGCAGTCGCAACGCATGGTTGTTGCGATCTATGGAGGAACTGGATGGGTTGGAAAACAAGCTCAAAAGATGCTTAAGGACAAAGGCATAAATTGCAAATTGGCGATGTGTCGAGTCGGGCGCCACTCTGACCATGAGGTGATGAAAAGAAGTTTCTTTCAAAAGTACATATGTTGCTTAGGTCGCTGATGAACTTACGAGACTGAATGCAACTCACGTTCTTTGCTGCACTGGTCGAACGCACGGAGGCAATTTCAAGACAATTGAATACCTTGAAGGAGGGTCAGACAAAACGAATGAAAATGTCCGCGACAATATGATGAGCTGCATTGTGCTTGCCCACTTGTGTCGGAAACTCGGAATTCACTACACCTATGTTGGTACTGGATACTTATTTGCCTATGACCAAGCTCACACGATTGGTGGAACGGCTTTCGGCGAATATGATGTTCCAACGTTTTTTGGAAACTCCTATTCAGTGGTGAAAGGATTTACCGATCGAATGATGAGTCAATTCTACTTCGGTGAAACAAGCGAAGCTATAAATGCGCGGATCACCCTCCCTCTCAACTACAACCTCGACGAAGACCGCAACTTACTTACTAAGATCATCAACTATAAGCAGATCTTTGATATCCCAGTATCGATTACGATCTTGCCCGATTGCCTACCTGCAATCTTTTCCATCATGGAACGACGGTTTGGTGGAAATCTGAACCTTGTAAATCCAGAGGCCGTTAGTCTCCACCAAATTTTGCAGCTCTTCAAAAAGGTACTCATTGATCGCCGCGGCACATATCAGATCTATTTTGTAGATTATCCGCAACGATCTGCCGGATTACGAAGTAGTTGGTGTAGAGAGCGAGAAAGGGCAGCAGCTTATGCGAACAAAGGGAAACTGCACACTGGATACTACACTTCTACAGAAACTGTATCCGGCCATTAAATCTAGCTGGGTTTCCCTCGAAAGCGCGTTCACAACCATGAAAAATCAGTAATGTATAGCATTTTGCAACTTGACTGCTGTCAATAGAATAAATTTTAATTATATCGGGTTGGCGAGTTGAAAATGATTCTTCGCGAGCTCTGGCTCTCTGCGTTCGCAGCAAATGTGGCGGGTCATCTGTTCCTTCCATGCAGTTGTAAAGGTCGTATGTCGTATTGGATTTATTGTATGAAAATATATGAGATCATCCGTATGAGACCGCTGAGTATTAAACAGCTAAAGCTGCACCGCTTTTTTCCTTTTCTTCTTCTTTTCTGCGCTTTTCCATTAAGCGTTCTCGATATAGCTGACCTGCACTCTTCTTAGTTTGGAAAAGTTCGAACCTCTTCATACTTTCTTTTAGAAATCTATCTTCAATGATACCTCGATCGCGTGGACTCTTGCCCTGGACTTGTTCAACAATATCAAACATAACCTGGAGTTCAGAGCGAAGCATTTTCATCAAGGAGAAAGTGAAGCGCTCCCTTTCGTAAATACAGCGTTCATAGTCGGGAGAATCTCGATTTGCATATATGACCTCTTAAACGATCTATATCGCTGTTTCGGAATTTCACTGTGCTAACCTGGTTTCTGTGCGTACAAGAACGCAACGAAATTAGCGATGCGATCACCGTTTTCCGTTAGTGAAAATGTTTGCCCCTCCGGTTGGTGGAAGGGGTTGATGGTCGGTTTGACCGTTCGATTCAGAATGACGTACTTCTCAGCATCGGTTACTTCATACGTAAGAACATCGCGATACTTATCCCTTGAGATGACGAAACCACCTGTTTCAGACGCGTAGCGAATGACCACGAGGTCATCGTATGCTGATCCAGTGAAGATAAGGAGTCCGAGCTGCTCAAGAGCCTACTCGACACAATAAATGATTATACATATAGCACTTACGTACAGCAGGAACCTGTTCTTTATGCGATGGTATGTAAAGCGAGGAACAATCGCACGCACATCGAACTCTCGGCGTAGAAGCATTAGACTGAAGCTGACAAGGTCGACTGCATCGAGAGTATAGTGGCTAGAATTTTACAAAATTATTGTATCAAGGACGAGAATGTACCTCGGGTGTCCGTCTTTCTTTGAAGCTGAAGTATGCAGAAAGTTCATCACATCAATGACTGCAATTCGTTTAGTTTTTTCCGCTTCACCTTGCCAAGACGCCGCCGCCTCGCTATAATGGTAGTTGGGCATCTCGCAGGTACTGCAGAGCTGAATGTGAAGAATTAAGTGCTTTAAATATTTGCGAAGCGTTGGATTATTCACTCATCGAATGAAAATCCCAATATAGTATAAGAAACATTAGCAACTACGAATGCGGTATTCCCGAATCGTAGCAAAAATATAGTTAATATAGTTAATCTTTTACGCTCGTGCTCGTTGCTAGGATGACATCGCAGTTTGCAGTTTGCTTGCTACTGCAGAAACATGTGACAAAAACCGTGAAGTATCGAACGTCTGACGTTTTCAAACGCGAGAGGGGTCTTGGCACGGCTTTTACGAACGGTGTACGATGATGCGGTTGTTGAGCAAACGCTCTTGTCTTTTGGACTTTTGATAGAAAAATAAGAATTCTCATGGACTCCAATGCTTGCGAGATGCGCTGACAATCCCACATAATGATTGGAATTCGGATCTCCTTGATGCATGTGCGCAACGTTTTTAGCGTTTAATTTGTGGTTAGTTGATAGCGATAATGAATATTCTCCGCTTATTCCGCATTCTGGGTTGTTTATAATTCTGCTGTTAGAATTGAATGAACGTTCCTAGCTGTTGCGTGCTTTTATTTTTCCGCTTCCCTGCTAGAATTACGGACGCATTTGTAGAACTATTGATGCTAACTGAACGAAATCGTAAACTAAGAGATGCCAAGTAATGCGTTTTAATTCGGCATCCATTTCGTATCTATTCTTTCTTTCCGATCTTTTTGTGTATTGCTTTTGCGTGTTACATGTGACTCATCAAATCCGAATATGTAATTACAGGTGATGGCACAAGCAGTCAAGCGCGTCTCAACTTCGTCCGTAAACTGGCGCAAGCTCGCCGACCGCCTGACCTCTGAGCATACGACTGAGCTGAACCGTCTGAAGGGACAGAATTCGTCATTCTCTGCCGTTGTTAACCAGCTGCCCGCCGAACTGCCCAAGTACGACTTCGCTGCGTTGAAGAAGGAGATGCCCGCTCACGCCGCTGTTCTCGACTCGTTGCAGAAGCAGTACGAAGCCATCAAGATCCCTTATGGCACGATTCCGGACAGCTACGTCAAGGAAATCGACGAGTGGGTCAAGTACAATGAAGCACGCATTAGCCTCCACCACGACAAGACCGTCGATGGAGCCGTTGAAGCCCAGAAGGTTGAAGAGAAGTGGGCTAAGGCTCCCCCAGTTGAGCACTTCGATCGTCAGCACTTCGCCGAGTACTTCCCGCATTTGTTCTACGATCTTCGCTACCAGGAGCGCTTCCCGGATCCGTGCAACATTGGTCTGAACGAGACGCCTCAGATTAAGGAGCGATTCAGCGACTACAAGGTTCTTCGACGTGCTGACAAGGTTGATGACCATTAATCTCTTTGTAAAAACATTTAGAGTAGTTTAAGCCTGTTGCGTTCAGTACTCAGGTTTCAATAAATCAGTGTTTTACGGGCTTGTACGTCAGGCTTTATCCTTATTGCAGTTCTCTCCAGTGTATGCGCTAGTGCATATGGCGCAGTTCCATAGTTTCTTGGCGATATTTTCCTGGCATGGATGACAACTTACAAAAACACTCTTCCAATTTTTCCATCGATGTCGATATCGCTCTGGGTCGTGATTCTGGTTACTGCCGAGCAAGTAAGCCCAAGAAGAATTGATGTGCGACATGTGCACGAAAGGAAAGAAGCAGTGTAAGGGCAACAGTTGTGGATAAGAACGAATCTTTTCGAGCTGATACATGTGCATCGTCTGGAGCCGTCCGATCTGGAAATCTGCGAGTCGAATGACTGCAGCCAATCCATTTCCAAAATGTCACAGGGTGTCACTGTATTGACGAAGATGCTAAAATTACACTTTAAAACATTACACGTGAGGCTAATTTCGTCTCGATGCAGCGACGTTGATCTGTCTGTGTGTTCTATTTTCGTATGTAACACATTTGAAGACATTTGTTACTATTTATAAGCCGGAAATTCCATGCATATAAGTGTGACAACACATGTTAGAATCACTGTACGAAGATGTGGAACCCTTTTCAAGCAGGCCTTCATTCCGCTGTAACCTATTCTGCAATTGGTCGTGTGCTACATATAAGTGGCGAGCTTAGTATGAATGTATATAGATCAGACAGAAAACTGCGGTGTCGCACTTTACCGATTCGCAAATTATTGCTGCTCGGTCACTAAGATCGAACATCGACTTCATTTCCCTTCTTGATTCAAAAAGAATTCAGATAAAAAGACATCATTAGGTATCGCAACATGTAAAAAAATGACCTTTTCTGTACTGCAATCTGTTTTTGGTCTCATTTTTGCACGATTACCCGAGCGATCAGGAAATGAGCGATAAGGAAGTGAGGAAATGAGGAAGTGCTTGATGTGGCATATATTAGTCGGACAATCGCCATTTTTGACTGCCATTTTAGATCTGGATGACTATTGCTATTGGATTGCTTTATTCATATCTACAACGGTAAACTTTCGGAGTATGTCTACAGTACAATTTCTAAACGTTGTGACAACAGCCGAAAGGAGCACGATATTTCCCGTGTCAATCGCTAAACATCAAAGTATTCTACAACTCCGATGCCATACTGACTGATCTATATGTGTCAGTGTATGTTTTGAACCGAAATTCGCACGTGTCTAACCAGAAAATTTTTGCGATAAGCGCGGACTTTTTTCGATATAAATCGGGGGCACGACGCTAATTATGAACGAACTCGATCAGGTTTACGCATGCCTTCTGTGAGTATTTATCTTACGGTTTTTATAAGCTTCTTGAAAAGGAAGTTATTTTAGGATACAGTGTTTTTAACTGTAGGACACATCCATTTCTTTACAATATGTGAGTCATGTCCTTTACTAAGAAAAGCTAAAAATACTGAATCAACGGAACTTAAAACGTCTTTTCTCCGCTTTCCATCTCCGATCTTATTATGGTGGAACATTTTATCGAAATCGCTGAAATTTTGTTGTATAACAGGGACCTGTTTCTTAGTTCGTAAGCAAGAGTGCAGGAGTTTCAATTACAGAAGACATTTTTAAGTTTCAGTTCAATATTTCCATTACAACCCACAGTTTCCATTGCTTTCTTGTACTACTCTTTGGTACGTGACTTTACGACACGCAATGGCTTGTAATTGTTAATGATGTGAACATGGGCGTGACTGTCGCTAATTCAAGTGAAGAGCAAAAGAACGCGCGATGCTGCCACAATCATTCGAGGAAGCGGGCACCGAAGAGATGGAATTGTTTCTGCAGAAACTAGAGGTGCATCTAATTGATGATCTCTTCTAACAAACTTTTCTTTTAGGCGATCGCCACAAATGGAACGCTTAGTCTGGTCGTTGCACTTGGATTGGAATTGAACCTCTTCGAAGTGCTCGGGGAGATTTCGAGCGAGGAAAAGCCTGTAACGGCGGAAATAGTCGCTGAGAAGGCCGTGCTAAAGGCTAGGTAAGAACAGTATATTCGAATTTACCAAATGAATAGAGCTTACATCATGAAATTAAATATTGTTATTTTTCAGATATGTCCGCGAGTGGTTGTCCAGTATGGCATGCGCTGACTTCCTCGAAGTAACCGAAGACGGAGGAGCTTTCTGGATGTCCGAAGAGAAAAAAGCAATCCTCTGCGGAGATGCTCCACATCCAGCAATCCAATTCAACATATTCAGTCAACAGTTCGGATTTGTGTTCAACACGATTTGCGCCGTGTTCAAGAAGGATGGACCACGAGGTATGCCGGCATCTTCTAACTCTTTGCTTCATTTTACATAAGTACCAAAATGTCGATCCTTTAACATAATTTTCAAACTCCGTTTTTTTGGATAATGAATATAGGAACTACCTACGAACAGTACGACGATTTCTGCACTAAGATGAACAAACTTTCTCAATCAATGCACAGCAAGCACTTCGTCTCCGATCTTCTTCCAATGATTGATCTCAACGCCGCTCTCCAGAAAGGTGTTGAAATGCTGGATGTCGGTTGTGGTAGCGGCTTTCACGTGCATACTCTCGGTTTGTTCAATGACATTAAACCGCTCAGGAAAACAAGATTCTTTCTTCAGCACAGCAGTATCCAAATTCCAAATTCGTTGGCATCGATAACTTCGCAGGCGCTGTTGTAGCCGGTAATGAAGCCAGCAAAGAAAGAGGACTTGACAATGCCACCTTTGCGCGTCACGATGCAGCCCGGCTCCCTGAAGAATGGAGTGGTCGCTTCGATTGGGTTACCATCTTTGATGCCTGCCACGATCAGACACGTCCCGACTTGGTATGTTTGCTTCTATAACAGTTCTGAGCAGAAGCCAACTAAATTGGCCGCGTGGTGATGGCAATCACAATGAACAGAGAATCGTTTAAAAAGCAAGAACTATGAAAAAATTGAATTTTGCTCACTTATCACACGGCCGTGTTCAAAGGTCACGGTGTTTTCGGGTGACTCCTTATCGGGTCCATGAGCTGATGTGCACATTTGTGTTGTACACATCGGAATTTATGTTGCCAACATCGGTATCGTACGAGAAACAATGTTAAGTGCTGAAGAACGTTATACCTGACAAAAAATGAAATCGCCGCCAAAATTTTTGTTAATTCTGAAGAGCAATGCCGAATGGGCAAATACTGAGTGCTTATACATATGTTACCGACAACACCCCGGCAATATCGAAGCTATAGCATTCCGTTTTTTTATCAACGTGACTTCACCATGCACATCTTCAGTGTCTCCAAGAAGTCTATCGTGTCCTGAAACCTGGAGGTGTCTTTTCAATGGTCGAGGTAAAGGGGACGAGCAATGTTTTCGAAGACAAAGAGACTTCGGGCGACGGAGCGGCTTTTCAGTATGGAATTTCTCTCTTCCATTGTCTCCCAATTGGCAGTAATAGCGATGGTAAAAATGCAGACGATGTCCGCTGTTATCAGTGAGAGTGATTTAGATGCATTGGGACTTGGAACAAAATGGGGAGAGAAACGTGCTCGGAAATTGCTGGAACTTGCCGGCTTTGACGACATCGACGTTCGCGACACTCCTTTCTTTCCGGGAAACGTTCTGTATCAATGCCGCAAGTGAACACAAGAAGAAGGAGAACGTCTTTTTCACTGTATTGATTTTCTAGCTAATGGAAGTAAAACCTTTGCGTTATATCGATCTTGGCAACATCATTCATGCGCAAATCGAAGCACAATGTATTACATTGGTAGAGCAACTTAGAATGTTACAGCTCTTTCCTAGTGTAATAACAGGAGTAAACACTGGATGGTAAATGAAATACATATCACTGCTCTTTATTTCGATAGAATGACGCAAACTAAATAGTGCGCACTCAAGTTCTGTTTCCTGATTGATCATTGTCGACGTTGATCGTTGTTCACTCAATTTCTACGTTCAGAACGCAAACCATAACAGCGCACTGCTCGCAGGTGCACAGCATAACAAAGCATTAAGTTGACGAGAATACCTATGTTTACTTGCTATCATAACACGGATGTGTGATCGACACACAACCGAGCTTTGGTGTTTATGGGGTGGAACGCACACGCTGGTCACATTTTTTACGCAAGCCCGCACATTCTGCACAAATGTTAGCGTTCAACAACATTCGAACGTATTTAGCTGTGGGCACGGCAACGCGTTATACTAGTCCTTTCAATGATGGATCGGCACTCCTGCGACCGTTCTGTTTTTGCACCGATGTTCGTGAAACGCAATTTTTGTTGCGAAACGCCAATGACTAATCTTTTCCCTTCTGTGTTTATAATAGCGCTAGTTTGTCTATGGACTAAATTGGTCAGGTGACTTATCACGATTTCGTTTTTAGTCCATCGGTAATTTTGTTTACCGGCGTCATCAAACAGTCAATATCTCGGCACTGATAAAATGTCCTCTAGACCACAAGGAAATGAAGATTCTTTAGCAAACTTCGCTACAAAAGTGATGGTAAGTAACTATTACATGCATGTTTTGCCGAAGTATTCCTAGAACGTGACTACGAATGGCATGCTATGCCTTGTTATAGCTCTCGGTAAAGAGCTAAAAATTTTCGAAACACTGGGCGAGATATCCAGCAAAGAAAACCCGGTACTAGCTGAAGCGATAGCTGAAAAGGCCGGCCTAAAAGAAAGGTAAGAAAAGGTGATAGACGTAAAGGTTGTTTCATTATAAGGATCCAGGTATGTGCGTGAATGGCTGGCAAGCATGGCCTGCGCGCACTTTGTCGATGTGACCGACGACGGAGAAAGGTTTTGGATTGCTAACGAGAAGAAAGCAGTTCTTTGCTGTGACCATGAAGCGTTGGAAATGCTCGTGTTCACCCAGCAGTTCGTGCCGATCTATAAAACGATGATTGATGTGTTCCGAATCGATGGCCCAAAAGGTGATGCTGTTGTGGGTTGTGTATAGTATTTAGTTACAGGCACCACCTACGATCAATACAGCGATATTATTACCCGGCTTAGTAAGATGTCAAAGGGTTTCTATGAAAAGCATCTGATCGCAGACATCGTTCCACTGATTGAAGTACAGGAATGCGCTCTGAATAATCTCGAAATGCTGGACGTCGGATGCGGAAACGGCGATATCGTCAATATGTTGGGTTCGAGCGGATAGTTTTGTTATTACAAACAGAAATTTCAGCTAAGCACTACCCACAATCGCAGTTTTTCGGGATCGACAATTTCGTGAATGCAATTAGCAAGGCCACACAATCAGCAATTGAAGAGAACCTATCAAATGTTACTTTTGAAAAGCAGGATGCAGCACATCTTCCCGAGGGGTGGACTGGCCGTTTCGACCTTGTTACTATCTTTGACGCTTGCCACGATCAGATGCGCCCGGATTTGGTACGTTGTGTTTATGATACAAACACGGCCTTACTAATACGTTTTTCAAGTAAACCGCTAATTGAACATTTTCCAGGGTCTGAAGGAAATCTACCGTGTACTTAAACCAGGTGGCGTACTCGCTATGATGGAAATCAAGGGAACAAGCAATGTTTACGAGGACCGAAAGGATGGAGATGTCGCGGCCATTCAATACGGAATTTCACTCTTTCATTGTCTACCGATCGGATACAATTCGGAAGGCACGCTACGAACATTTCAATAACTTGCCTAACATTTGCCTAGATGCGCTCGGTCTTGGAACCAAGTGGGGCGAAAAACGCGCAAAGCAGCTGCTCGGTTACGCCGGATTCCAAAGTGTCGAAGTTGTCGATTTACCGTTCACTTCATGGAACGTCCT
This sequence comes from Steinernema hermaphroditum, assembly GCA_030435675.1. Taxonomy (NCBI): domain Eukaryota; kingdom Metazoa; phylum Nematoda; class Chromadorea; order Rhabditida; family Steinernematidae; genus Steinernema; species Steinernema hermaphroditum. The sequence continues at coordinate 449,046 of CM059625.1, forward strand.
TTATCGATGTCACAAGATATAGAGTTTAGTCTTATATAATAAGTTACATAACATGTGCATATACCCGTGGATACAAAATTTCTTGAATCCATTCATGCCCAAGTATCAACAAACTCACTTCTTTCGCAGTTCAAGGCACTCTTAAACCACTTATAGACATTCGGATACGTGCTTCTTTGCAAGTTCCTTTCGTGCAGCCTTTCACATAGGCGGCAGGGTCCTGTAACAATCATGCATTAACTGGTTATAATGAGGGTCAGTGTCAAAACTTCAAAACTCAAAACTCAAAAAAAAATCGAAATTCAAAAAATCAAAACTATATGGCGCGGCTTTGAAGAAAACCACAAAGAGTTAATGTGAGTTTGTGCTTACCTAAACGGTACCCTTCAGCAGAGTACACGTGAGTCCAGCCCATCGTCCTCCATTTGAAATATTCTAAGTATGCAGTATGATTTCCCATCAGGTAGTGGAGATGCTTTCCCATTGCTTCCGCCGATGGAAAGTCATCCATGGCAATGTATGAACCGGGTGGGATAATACTAAATTGAAGGTGATTATTAGCTGATTACCAATTTTTTGCAAACTTTTCGTAAATTCTTCGCCGCATGACAATCGGCACTGAGAGAAATTTGTATCGATCCCAATACTTTTCAGTTACGTAATCGTTACAGACTGCGTTCTCAAGGGCCATGTAGAAATAGTAACGGGGAATTTGTTTGCTGCAGTCTCCGTCACATCTTCCAGTGCCGCATTTTCCGGATACAGTTATCGGAACGTATCTGAAGTTTGCATATGGATATGACTCTGATTATATGAATAGAACTGTGTATGCTGCCGAGGCCTGTCGCATGCTTTTAGTGTTCGATTTTTAATGAACTGCAGAAATCTAGACTTTTACGCCTTCAATAACTTACTTTGATAGCCGCTTTACCGCTTTCTCGCGTTTCGAAACAGTATTGCAGTTGGAAACTAACCAAAAAACGGCTTTTTTCCGGTTATCCCATTTGAAGTCGGCGTAGGTAAAATTCAAGTTTTCCGGAGTCACGCCATTCTCTTCCGCTATATCAGGGGATAGCCAAAACCCACCGTACGGATGGCGAACGTCAGACTTTCTTGAAACCGTCATTGTCCAGTTGAAGTAATTCACTGTAAATATAAAATAATGATATAGAAAATTTCACGCTAGCCTACATGGTAATTTTCCTTCGAAACGATCGCTAAAGCCCATGTACAAACTTTCCATCGTCCAAAACACAAAACGCTGTTCGGTGGATACTCTTTTTGCCAAATCGTCTCTTCGGATATCATCACCGTGGAAGATAACAGCGTCGGCCTCTGTCAGCAGTGATCGGTTGACTGTGAATCTGCATTTAACGGGCAGATCAGAGCAATCGTCAACAACTGGGTTCTTATTTCCAAAGACTGTTGTCCAGAACAAAATAAGCTTCTCCTGGGGAGGTACTTCTGGCTGCTGAGGCTTGTTGTTTTGATGCCGTTTTGATGTGTTTGAAGTAGTCGTGTGGTATTCATCACGTGTGCTTGATGCTTTGGAAAGGCGTTCCGTGTCGAGTAAAGCAACATAGACTCCATAAATTCCTAGACAGAGAAGAATTGTCAGGGAGATGATTCGTGATCTCCCGCGCATTTATCTGGAGTTATGCTAATTTACTTTCTCGTTGAAATGGTCGATGGCCAAACATAGACAATAATATTTTCACTGAGCAGCGAGTGAGCAACGAACGGAGAAATGCGATCGTCACAATAAAATCATGAATTGTCTTGCTTTAAGGCGTTCAATAGGTATCAGAAATGTCAAAGTTCTGTGAACAGCTGGTGAAGTACATATATATAACAACATTTTACTATCGCTTTGTTTGTGCCATAAAAAAGTAAATGTATAGTAAATCATATGCATGAAATGAAGGGGAATGAACTGCATTGTGGCGTAATCATATGTGTTAAACGGTGGGAACAAATGAAGGTTCAGCGGGAGATCACAGGCGAATATACAAAAATCTTGAACTAATTGACTTGGGCCTTTAAATGCTGTCAATATTATTGGATGGGTATTATATGGTTGCTTGTAAATAATTACAACATAAGCACACTAATGAAAACCTAAAAAGAAACAAAAAGCCACTGATCACGATGAGAACATATTCGATGCACCCATGGGACGAGTGCGCTGCTGATCAAGGTTTATGGCGGAGTCGTATGGGTCATCGTCGAGATCGTCCTCAAATGCCCAGTCCTCGCGTATTTCTGAAGACACGCTTGCAAAGAGGTAATCCCATGTCCACGAGACGTGCTCATCGCAACTTTCCTCCTCTGTGCAAAGGTAGCGTGCAAGAACGGAGATATCTAAAAACTGGATAGTGTAAGCATGCTTCACGTGAAAGGCGCACAACCTATGTCGTCCAATTTCGACAGTTGCGGGTACTTCATCATGATCGAATCGAGATACAAGTCCGGTTGCACGCGTGTGACGTTCATAGATGAAGAGGTGATCTGCGGCTTTCCTGAGTCCGACTGATAGCTTCGTTCCTAAAAAATAAGCGATGCTATAAGAGTAGAATTTGGTTTGAAAAGGACAATTCTCGGAAAGCTATGCACCATACACAATCCACTTCTATCTTCTTGCATTCTGCTCTCGAATTAGTCGACAGCAATAGGCTTTCGCGGAATAGCGTGCAGCACGAAATGTTGAATACGCTTCTACGCCCATTTTTGGCGAATTTTGGAATACCTACAGGACATAGACCCGATCAGTGGGAAATATGGGAATTGTAAGACATTCCACAAGTGTCACTCACCGTGTCAGTGGGAAGATTGTCGGTAAGTTTGGTAAGTTGTTTTACTCCTGATGTCACGGCTAAATTATAATAATCCTTCGTCACACCATGTATCAGTCGTTCTCACCGCCGTTTCCTATGTTTGAAACTGACGTTGACGATGCCGCTGGAGATATACGCTCTGGTTGTTCTTCCTTTGGTTCACTTTTCTTCTCTTTATTGCCTTTTGCAGCTCTGAAGAGTCCTAGAATCCATCAAATTCATCCGAACGGATATTCAAGTCATCGAACGTACCTGTCAAAGGCCGTTTGAAGGTTTCCTTAAGCTTTTCGTGATTGCTTTGCGCCTTAAGACTGATCTTGGACATCGTGTTGCGTGTCTCTGGGACAATCCCATCCTTTTCTTTTACGCGTATATTTAAGTCGATATCTAGAAGTATAACAGTTATACGTTTATAACAGTTATACCAACAACCATATCTTTTTAGGGCAATAAGTTATTAGTTCAAATATTACATTATTTTTCTATGATATGCTGTATCATAGAAATTTGATTCTATTTGATTGTTCTACAATTGTGAACTAGGACGCTTCGGAAACCGGTAAACATTTTGGGTGTGTAACATTTTGGCATGTGTGATTATTTTCGCTGCTTTTGCACAAGAGAAACAATGCTACAAAACCATTTAAACGATCGAACCAACATCAGCTAGCCCTTGCAAATCTCACGGAATTTTTAATTCGACGTGGGCATATCTGTCGACGCTGCTCACCGTTGTTTACTTTTATGATCTTTGTTAAGCTTTTTCTTTTTAAGACTTTGGATCACTTGTAGACTACCAGTAAGTGCATGAACATACGGTGAATAACTCCAAAATCCTCTTGCAATGTTACTTACCGACGTCATCGGCGTCCTCCAGTGGCACTTCTCCGGACAATCCGTGTCTGTCAGTGTACTTTCTTCGCTGTTTGGTTACGGCGCTACGTCGACGCGAGAGGTCTCCTCCGTCGCCGCTACTCATCTTTGACTGAACGTATGAGATTTACGAGCTTGAACGGTCGGTCAGTCTTGCAACGATACGATTGGACTATCGTACTATGCCGCTATGCGTGTTCGCGTAGCAAACTACGCTCTCAAGATACCGACAAGCGGCGCAACTGACCATGCCTGGCAACCTATATTGGTTTTGGGTATTGTCGTTTTCTAAGCGATGAGCTGATTCCTATCCGCGCCTGGTAAGGGTTAGAGGGCTCGTGACTATTCTTTCGAACGCGAAATAGCGAGGAAGAGGTAGCTCTTTTTGACTACGAAATTTGTTGCATCTTGTCGCTGGAAGCCCCTTCTTTCAATCACCCTACATTTAGTCGCAGATTGGACTTTCGAATAGCTCGAAAACTGATTCTATAACGCCAGTGTAGCCATATGCCGCGACAGGAACTTAAAACCGAAACGCATGACCCCTTCACGTTTTTTTGTGCTGTCAGGAATACAGATCACATCTACGCTCTCAGAAACGGCGAGCATTAGAACTATAAAAGTGTGAAATTCACAAATTGTAATCCACGCACGCAGCGTACTTATACTCACATGCGAAACCAATCATTGTCTCACTTTACGTGTACATGTAATTGTGAGGCGTGTGCTGCAAAAACATCGTTAACATCATGAACTAACTTTTTTTCAGGTAGGCTTGTTGACCGCAAGCCTCGGAGCCTCAATTCCCTCGTCGTCGTCGCGGAGCATTCCAAGAGAAAGGCGGAGTTTCGCGAGCCGTACGTCTCTGAGTTGACCAATCAGCACAACGCTCTCGCTGTGGTATAAATGGGTGTTGCCACGAACGCGCGTCAGACGTCGAGTTTGACTGCGAGCTGGATGGTTGCGTGCGCTCCTCAGCTGCAACTGCCCGACTCGAGTCTGTATATGCAGGTTCCGTCTACGGCCGTTGATCAGCTGAAGCAACGGCTCCTTCTTGCGGTTGAAAATGTAAGGATTGCTAAAGGGAACGTGATGATCATGGTGGTGATGATGTCATTATTTTTGCACTATAATAAGGAAAGGCAATCTGAAAAAGGCAGTTATTTTGCACTGTACGTATCCGATGATTAAATGATAGCTTTTCGGGGGAAGATGTATAGAGCGAGCACATTCAATATGATAAAAGTAGCAGTGGCTAGAACAATGCGGTTTTCGTAAACACACCCAAGCTCTTTTGCGTTCGAATTCGGCTTTGTAAATTTTGCATATAGCCATGTAATAAAGCTTTTCGGTTGTGGTGTTGTACCTAAATGCTGTTGTTGTATTATGTTTGATCATGTTTCTGATGTGTTCTGTTTTAGGGCAATTCGTCTGACGCCATTGAAGTCATTGCTCTCTTGGAGAAGTCTCCTCTGACGAAGGAAATTCTCGAGGTAAGGCAGCAGCCGTCTCTCGTGCGGACGCGCTCCCCCAGCGCAATCGCGGCCGAACGAGTGAGCGTTCGCTGGCTGAGCGCCGCCGGTCGGCCGCTCTGGCGAGCCCCACCGACTGAAATGACTCTCCTCCAGCTGGGTCGCATTTGTCATGCGTGCGCAAATCAATATTTGTTTATGTGTCTGTGCACTGCTCGTTGCAGTGCTCTCTTTCTGTCGCCCTCTCCACGACCACTTTCATCACATAGACCAATGACTCTTGCGTGCACCATCGAAGGGGATGCATTGGTGGGATAAGGGAAAGGCAAGCACATGTCGTAGATCAAACGGAATTTTCACAGCGCAACTGAAAAAATAGCAACACTTGTCACATGCTTAATTTTTACAGGCTACTCGCATTGGTGCTACGGTGAACGATGTCCGCAAACGCACAGGGAGTACACATCCAGATCTGTCGAAAAAATGTCGCGGGTTGATCAAGATCTGGCAAAAATTACTTGAAAATCGGCCTTCATCAAGCAATGGGACCAGCTCAAATGGAGGGACACCAAACACCCCGGCAATCCGTCGCGGCCTCACGCCTCAAACTCCGGGTCGCAAATGCACACCGAGTAAGTCTAAATGTCCAAACGGATTCTCTTCGTGGAAGTAATTATGAAGGTTACCGTCTTGCTATGCTTTACTACAGGATGTTCACATGATGAAATTAGCCGTTCTTAGTTTGGGTTTGCATTTCGTAACATCCTTTCGAACCTCACTTAAAAATCACTTTTACGTTGTTGTTCTCTTAAGAATCAGCATATTGCAGTTAAGAATCGAAATAGAAAAGCAAACTTACCTTTTTAGGTGCACGAACACAAATTGCGTCTCCCGGTCCCAATGACAGTAGCTACGCTCCCGTGTCGAACAAAGTATCACCTCAGAACGGTCATTTGGCGAAGTCGCAGTCCGTCGGTTCCGAGCTCTTTCGAGCAGATAGCCGACCTTCTGGAAAAACAACATCGCCTGCTGTGAAACTTTCGAAGAAAAGGACCGCAGGTGCAGGGCCTTCTCCTGATGGTAAGTTAGCCTTCAACCTCTCACGAATGAATTTTTTTTACGATTACCAATTCACGTGGTCCCAGTTTTCGTTTACAGTATTAATGATATATTTGAAATGTTTTATCTAAATCTAACTAGTTTTACATTCGCATAATTTAAAGGCCGATCATACTCTTCTCACTATCTATTTAAACTTAATTTTAGAAGCAATCGCTCAAAAACGAATGAAAGCCACAGACAACAAGACACCGTCTACCTCTCCTTCCACACCTCAGGTCTCTGTTTTGGCAGCACGGAGACAGAACGCGCTGCCAACGAGCAATTTGCTTGCCCAGTTCGCAGATGATCCTGTAACTCGACAATTGGGAAAGGCAATTCAAAAACCGCAAACGCCTGTCGCAACCAAGGGCCAGCTGGAGAGGAAAGTGGAAAAGCCTACGACTCCTAAAATAAAGGTCGCAACGCCTCCAGTCTCGGTACGTTGCGGTTGCTCAGCTTTTCGCAACAGCACTGCAATGCCCGTATTTTAGAACGGTGTGGCAGCAGCTAGGAAGCCTGCCGCGAACGCCGCTCCTCTTTCAGAAGTCACCACCGTTCACTCTCAGCCGACTCCATCCCCTTCCTCTAGCTTCAGGGAGAAGGAAAAGGAGAAAAAAGACAAGGAAATGGATAAGAAAACAAAAACGAAACCTGCGAAAGCCGTAAAACCAAAGCAAAGTGAAGAAGATGACCTTTTCTACATGTCCGATGACGAACCCGATCAACCCGTTAAGCGTCCGAAGTTTGGAGTAACAAACTGGTACGCGAACCTCCCATCGATGGAAGAATTGGCAGCTCGAAAGACGGTGCGGCCGAAGCCGGTTGCCAAATATGGAACCGCAATGGTGATGAATTCGAGTCAGAAACCGAATGGTCGCTCAATGGTGGTCTTACCATACGCTGATATTGGACGGCCCGACTTCCTCGAGTACAAATACAAAAACTATGCGCAATTTCTTGTAAAAGACCCTCCTAGGCGTTAGTGTCAATTGTTTTAAATGCTGTTACTACTCAGTTATACACAGATCATCTTTATGTCCTTTCATGATTGTTTGTGGTGCTTCTTGCTTCCTCCACCGTCTTGATCTCACTGCAGGAGCCCAATCATACGGTTCACCTCATGTTTCTCCACGATTTTGTGCTCCCTTTCATTTCTGTCGTTTGTGCTCTGCTGGATATTCCCCTATCTCAAGTTGCTGGTGTCTTTGTTATGCTCAAAAATTCTCATCAAGTGGGTATTGCCTCTTTAATGCATCGTGCTTAAATGGAAGATGTTTGTGTCTCATCTCATTTGTCTCTGCCCGTTGCCTTTGTTCCACAAGTCAACTGTTGTTAATTGTAAAAACGTTATGAAAAAAAAGAGTTTTATCCAATAAAGTTTTTATTGCAATGAGTCTTGGTTGACAAAGCAATTTCAGCATGTTTTGTCACCTTCTACAACAAGCTTCAAAGATCCTCCGAAAACAATAGCCCGTAGAAGGACTGTTTGTGTTGAAAGTCAAGCGACATGCAGAACATGGCAAAACTAAGGTGAAAGAAGAAATAAATGAAAGATTGCGGTGGAGACAGATAAGACGAAATATGGAATGCGCGATATTCAATGTGTTCCTAGAACAGAGCTACCTCTTCGCCGTACTGGCCCAGTGCAAGTTTTCTTCATAGGAATTGAAATGACGGTTCGTGGAGCGCGTTTTAATTCATAAGCAAGAGCAGCTTCTTCTGCATGTCATATATCTTGATAATTCCAGCTAATTGAAGTGATCAATTACAAAAATTCTTTTAATTTAGATAAAAATTACGTGCAGAGAAAAATATAAGCACAGGATACAGCGGGGGGCGGGCTTCTTTTTTTTACTTGCAGGCCATCGGAACTGTTATTTTGTGGTTCACTTCAGTGTATTCCAGATCGCTGAAGTTCAAGGGTTCGCCTTCCGTCGCCAGATGCCTGAGCTTGGCGATCTCGCCATGTTCGCTGCGAGGGAAGCAGTAGAAGTCGGTGATGCGGTCGTACGATCGCGAGGGTTTCAATCCTGTTGGGCAGCTGTTCCACATTTTCTTCGAGAAGCAGACGTCGTGACGGAACTCAAAGATACGATGGACCTTCGTTGCTAGAAGAGAAACTTTCGTTATTTTAAACTCAAAATGTTAACATTTACGTTTCGTGTCCCGCTCCTCCATTTTGTTGTCGATATCGACGGTTTCACACTGGTCGTCACGAAGAATGTACGAATTTACGAACTCCTGAACGTTTTCGGTAAGCTCATTCTTTGCTGTTCGGAAAACGTCGCGGCTGTCGTCATTGAAGTGCCCACAGAGACCACACTGGCGTTCGCGGAACTCCTTCGAGATGTGGATGGCCAGATGCTTCTTTCCGAACCAGAGTTTGAGTCCTTCGTCGCGGAGATCCAGTGAGGTGAGGTCCACTTGGTCGGAAGATTTGGCGATTCTGAAACGCGTGAGATTGAATTTCGAATAAACATGGATTCTAATTTACAACAGATTTAAGGTAGAAGTATAAAAAGTGCAATTTATATTTGTATTCTTTTGGTCAATGGAAAGGACTTGCCCAAGCTTTCGCAGTTCAGTGCGGCCTTCCACGCGAATTCCATCCTTCCTCACCACCAGAGCATTCTCTTTGTCAAAGTAGAGTTCGAGCTCCTTCCTGTTTGTGATCACTTTAACGTTCACGGATCCGTGATTCATCTTCTTTGCGAGCACAGCGAACTTCGGAGCGTATCCTGAGCCACAGTCCTTGGCTATAACGGCGTAGCAGTGGTCGAGTTTCGTATCATACTTTAAACCATCGAATGTCAAAATTGATTTTGGTTCGATTTGGCAAGTTCCTCGAGGGAGTTCATTAGTAAAGGCGGAAGACTTGATGCTGGGAACCTTCACTGTATGAGTCCTCGTCTTGTCCATTTCAAAGTTGATTTCGAACAACGGGAAGTACGTAACATTTCCTTGGAGGTCGTTTTTGAGCACTGAGTACGAGACCATGGGGAAGTTGATGCGGACATGGCGCTGGAGGAGGTGACGGACGTAGTATACGAAGTTCATGGACATCTCCTTGATGCGGGGCTTTATATTGTACTGCATGGCAAACGCAGTCGATTGGGATCCCTCTCGAAGTGGCCACCCAGTAGCAGTTATCAATTTGAAGGCGGGAGTCGCCTTCTCCATTCCAGTTCCAATTCCATTGAAGATGACGGAATTCGGCCATGACTGCTCGTTGACGTCGATCATGAAGTTGTAGAACAACGACTGAAGGTCTCCATTCAGGTCCGCCTTGTAGATACAGATGTCCGCAAGGTCGCTGTCATTTCTGCAGGTCTTCTTCAGCTCGACATAGTACTTTTTCTTGAATTCGTTACTCAGCTCAACTGTGAGCTTGTACTGTTGACCTCGAGACTTTGACCACTCAGCAAACTTGCCCTTAACGTCGGCGTGGAAGTGCTGCATATCTGTGATCTCCTTCACGTTGAGTTCTTCTATGGGTAGCGCGGTCTGTCTGTTCGACAGCTTTATCATCAAGCTGATGTGGTTCTGTCTTGAATGCGTTGGCTTGACAGCGACACTGACCGCCTTGTGTCCGCTGGTGGCAAATGGAAAGTCGGAAACGAAGTGGCGCGCGTAGTGAGCATCCACAACGAACTTGAGGCCGGTGAATTTGCATTCGAACTCTTCGTCGTAACCAGTGTACTGATCGTGGTCCTGCACTTCGATAAGTTTGTGGGAATTCTTCATTTCACGACCAGCGGTTTGTGGGATCTTTCTGATGAAGGCGGACGCACCTCCGATCGCTTTCAGCAACTTCGTTGTCTCGTGAGGCGTCCGAATGTGAACGGTCAAAGAAAATTCTGGGCTGGCTGTCATTTCGAGCCTTCCGAACAGCGGGAACATTCCGCTGACAATCTGTTCATCCATGACTCCTGAGCTGAACAACGGAGTCCAGGTTTCAACTCTTACAAAGCGATTGACCATGAGGTGGAGGTTAAGCTTCGGCTCGATCGTGAGGCTCCACTGCTTCGACTTCGATTCGAATTGCGTTTCAATGCTTCCATCCACCGTTATCAATACCGGCATGTTAACAGACATCTTCAAGTCGACTCCGAAGACAGTTGGTATCTTGACAATGGTGTCTTGCATGTTCGTAATCTGGAAGCGATGCACTTCCTTGCTATTGGAGATCATCTTCGCCAGGATGTCCACGTTAATTTTCTTCTCCGACGTCACGACTTCATTAAGAATTTCTGGAACCGCGGAACTGGGCGTAATTTGGATGAACCCGGTGTCGAAGTTGCGGTAGCGAAGATGGATGCCCAAGTAAGGTAATCGAGGAGTAGTTCCGCGATTGACAATGTGGAGCTTCTCCAAGAGGTTTTGCATGATTCCGACGGGTTTCTTGTAGATCTCTTCGAAGGAAAAGCGTTTTCCGCGGACAAGGATCTCACTGAGCTTAGAGGTGGTCCAGTACTGTTGCAGCTCAGCGACAATGTCGTCGAGATTTTCTTGCTCAAATCCGATGGCGAGCTGGTTCTTGAAAGTTTCGCTTCGACTGACCACGTCCAGTCCGAGCATAAGCATCTTCGGCAGAGAGGAAGTTCTTCCGTGGGCGCTCATGTAGTTTAGGACCGTTTGCATGCTGTCCATCTTGAGAAGGTTGCCTCGCAGGAAGTCATGATCGAAGTATTGCGTAGTTGGAACATTCAGGATTGCCATGGCAGCCTTCATCTTGGAGCTGAGCTCCTTGTCGCAGCAAGTCTTAGAATCGCTAAGCTCCTTGACGATGGCATTCATGAATCCTTTAATCTCAACAGCAGGGTCGTTTTTCAAGTTTACGGTGAGCATGTTGACGATAGTGGCCGGTGGATTAGTGAGCATCACGTGGTAGAGAGCGTTTATGCGGAGAACAGTGTGCTCCTTCGTGTTTAGGATCATGGGCACGAGGATTTCATGAACTTCCTTGGCAATTTTGTTCCCGACCAAACGAAGGGCATCGATGCTTTGTCCACGCATGGTTACACTTTCAGAAGGGTTCAGAATCACGTGCTTCACTTCGTCGAAAACTTGTTCGAAACCCGTATTTCCGAGGACCTTCATGTAGACGATTCGCTCGTAGCGTTCTACAGTGCTCTCGAACATCCGCATAATCTCCTGAAAGAACCGCGTGTAAGCATTTCATATGTGAAGAATAGAAACTTAGGTTTTCGCGCATTTGCTAATTTGTCATCTGCTAACCATGCTTGTTCTTGTAGTTTAAAATGCAAAACACCCAAAGCAGTAAGATGGCCTACCTTGACGTATTGTGCCTTCTGATCCTCAGTGCAATGGATGCTTGGTCTGCTTTTTATAACGCGGTAGTGGTTGTCGCTGCAGACGCGGTTCAGCAACGCTCCCCAAGTGAGCAGGCAGGAGTGGTAGTTGTACTTGTTCGTTTTGATGACCTGCTTTTCGCACAGAGCGCGAACGGTCGTCACGGTAACGTCGGTGATAACCTTTGCGTTCAAGAACTGCGGGACGTTCTGAACGGTCTTCTCTGCAGGAACCTCCAGAGCGTCGACCATGAATGCATAGAGCTTGACCGCGTTGTGATCGCCGGACATGATGAGGAGATCAATGAACAGGTTCGTTCGAACAAGCAGTTCGTCCTATAATAGATGGTTTTAGGCGTGCTCGTTTCATTTAAAAGAATCAAGATTACCTTGTTGTAGATTCGCTTATCGAGCAGGTAGGTCTTGACATTCTTGAGTTCATCTTCCTTTAGGTAAGGTAGAAGCTCAGTACTCTGCTGGACTAAGTAGACAGCACGGGTGTCGTAGGCGTCTCTCGAACTCTTGGCGATCTTTTGAAGTTCGTTGAAGTACTTCGTCATCATCGTGACACGGTCAGCGACAATGAAAGACGAGTCAACTGTCTTTGAAGAGGCACCTTTGAGGAGCCATTCTTCTTCAGCCTTCCATGATTCGGTGTTGAACAACAGCGTCTCCGCATCATTCCATTCGATGCCTCTTCGTTGAGTCCACGTGGATAGTTCGATCTTCATGAGCGTTAATTCGCCCAACGAGACGGTCTTGAAGGCAATGGCGGTGTCTTTGGCGGTCGAATCAATGTGCTCGGATCGCACAGAGGCCCAGGATACGATAGCGTTGTCGGATCTGTGGGTGTCCTCCAGAATGAACTCGTAGACGGTTGAGGTGAGCGGGATTAAAGACTGACGTCCTTCTTTGCAGGGAGCAATGGAAACTGGCATCTGCGAGTCGTATCGAACGACGGGACGGGAAGCACAGTTTTGGAAATTGATGGACTTGGACACATTGGACTTGAGTGTTACTTCGTCAACAGTGTAGGTGTACAGTGCCTCGCACTCTCCTTCGATCGTGGTCTAAAATGAAATGATTAGGTGTGTGAATAACAAGTCATAAGGTGCACGTCAGAAGTACAGTGCTTACACCAAATGGTAGCAGAACATATACATACATGGAAAATAACGGTAGATCATTTGCGGATCAAAGGCAATTGATGAGAATTTTGGAATTTTTTATGATCATTTTGCAAAGTGAGCCTATTTTGCTGTCCAGAAATGATAGGTTCACTCAATGTTTTTGTGCAGTTTTCGGCGTTTTTTGTGTCTCTTTCTCCTGATTTTCGCTGCTATTCATGCTTTCACCATATTAAAAGGACATCGACACTTAGGACCCGAACTTGACCTGCATGCTTAACCGGGTCCCAGAACGACCCGAAAGACAGGATTTTTTCTGGGACCCGGTTAAAAATGCAGGTCAAGTTCGGGTCCTAGGTGTCGAATGGAAAAGTGATGCCCAAAAGCATATAAATGATCGTATTTGAGCGCCTATGTAATTGGCGCAGAAAACGATGTTTTGCGTGGTTTTGGGGAGTTTTGGTGATGAAGGTTTACGTTTTACGTTCGGTATACGTTTACGTTTAACGGTTGGACAGGTCTTCGGACAGAGGACCATAATCTGGCCTTTTTCGACCTCTGTTGAGCAAGAAGTGCGACTGGACGCACTGTATAAAATTTGTGCACCAGATAGAATTAGTGATAATAACATTGAAGGACAGCAACAGCAAAAAAAAACCAACGGTACGCGATGCTGCTTGCAACCGCTTAAAACGAAAGATTCAGCCAGATATCTATGAACAACTGACCTCGGTTTTGGAAAAGACATGTCCGTTTTCCTCCATAGTCTGGACCTGAAGCAAGTTGACGATACCCTTCTTGACGTTCTTAGACCAGGTACTCTCGTCCTTTTTGAAAACAATATTCTCAACAATGCCTTTGTGATACCTGGAGCGTAAAACATAGAGATATGTAAGGACTCGACAATCTCACTTCATGACAAAAGGACGCTCGATCTCCATCATTCGGTTGTCATTGATCTCAAAACTGTCGACGCTGCCTAAGTCCACGATGTCCTGCACCTCCTGACTCTTGTTAGCGTGGACACTTCCGAACTTCACGTGCTCCAGTTGCACTTGTGCTTCATCGTTGGCGATGAAATTGACTTTGACGATGGCTTGAGTGCGCGAAAGCGAGGCTTCGTTACTTGCGAGGAGTCCATGGCTGATCTGGGCATCGTAGTGGTATTGATACTCCTGGCCTGACGTGTAGATGGAGTGGAGCGGCAGCGATGCGGTGACAGCGCCGACGAGCAAGCAGCTCCAAAGCAGCTGCTTCAGGAACATGCTGGTGGCAAAGACGAGGATTACCTGATAGGCATTGTTTTATATGGATCATTGTTATCTATTTAGAGGCAAACTAAAAGTGACAGAACCGCTGATTGACATGTCATTATTTCTCGGCGTCTCCCTCTGCAGAGGTGAACGCACCTGATCAACCATCATTTTTCTATTTCTTTGATGGATTTTTTGATATTGCTTCATCTATGGAGAATACGGTTCGTTCGCCATCGTACGGTAACTGCTAGGCCAACCAGCTAAACCAGTGTTTTTCCTTATCTCTCTAGCATAGTATTCGAAGAGCCGTGACCGTTCAGATACAAATTTTCGTATATTGGGATATCCATACTTTCATGAAGTCTATGCTGTTGATCTTGATAGTTCCAAATTGTTGCTCTTCCAGCAGAGTAGAACCTCTCCAAATGCAGCTCACACGAACCGATTGCTGTTAAATGTTGCCGATGATCGTAGGTATGTTTTTTGTCAATCTCGGAAATGTTAACGTTCTGCTCGTACTCTGAGCTGTAAGTGAAGGCTTCACTTCACCGGGATACCATCATTTAATTAAGTAAGCTTTTGTGGTTCATCGGCATCAAGTTAAATCCAATGTGTTGCATTTCTGTGAATCATTTAAACTCATTCAAAGTGTTATTGTAAAGTAAAGTGCAGAACTGTGCTTCCGCTTAAACTCTTTGTTCCAGACATGTCAGCAAAACGCGGATATCAGTTATGACAAAGAGGGATCGCAAAATTGTGTTTGGTGCTTGGTTATATCAGCTGATATTAACATGCAGTTCTTATAGGCAGTCACGATTTAACACTATGGAACTTGCTTTGTTAAACTTTAGTACGTTTTCCGTTCATGGCAGAAATCCAACTTGAATTTGCTTTGCGCATACACAAATAGGCAAAGGAACATTAACACAACACCTCATTAAAATTTCAATTTATAGATCAGCATCTGCATAATGCCCCGCATGGATGTTACATGTGACCCACTTTTCGGATTAAATCTATCGTGTCGTCGCAATGAGCGATCTCTTTCCTCGGCGGTCGAGATGTAGCCAATCAGCCTCGAGCCGTCACCGTGGATGGTCGTGCCTCGAAGTAGGATACGATGCCATCTCACCGCCTTCCGATTTGTTTCCTATCCGGTCGGCCGCTATCAAGATATGCTGATAACAACCAACAGTGCAACCACTATCCGCTTCGTGTTCTCGCGAGAAGTGCAAAAAACGCATCGGGATTGACATGCTGGCGCGAAGAGCAAAGTCGAACGTACAACGTTGGTCTGCAGTGTTCAGATTGCTGCCTACCGACCATTACCGTGATCATCCGAACGTGGAGCCGAAATGGAAGCGATCTCAGGGGATGCACTTGCATTGAGATGAAATAGGGCAACAAATAAAATTCAAATTTCATAATTCACGTGCCTTTCTGTTTGTTGTTTAAGTATGAAGAGGCATAAAAATCACTTAAGAGTGAAGGATTAACGATTACGTATAATTCAAAGCGCTCTATGGCCTGAAAACTGAGAGTTAGCAGATTTTAGAAGTGAAATGTTCAACCCAAAATTACGCAGAAGCTGTCGACATTTACATGATCCGCTGAACAGTGAACAAAGTTAGAAGAATCACTGTGTGCTCTGTCGTAATTGCTAACAAACGAGAGTGTGTTCCTCCGTGACCTGAAATGAACTCGCACCGATAACAGCGCACTGCTAGAAAACATTGAACCACCATCCTGAATGTAGCTTTGACAGCCTTAACTCAAACGTTATGAATATTCATGACGCACGATCATCAAACGTCCTTCTCTTTCAGTTTTGTACATAAAACCAGTGGCATATCTTAAACCAAGCGTCAATCATTGCAGCCTACAAGGAAACCTACACAAAATCCACGGTTTTTTGACGTTTCGAAGTGCGCATAACAAACGCCCGAAGTGCGGCTAGACACGCCCCATCCATTCGTGGCCGCCGCCGCCGTCGTCGTTCGTTCTGACTGTTCACACACAGTCTTCGAAGGGAGAGCACGCCTTGCATTGTCCGATCTTCTCGCATCGACCGCATCTGTACGCCACACCGTCTTCGTGATCGCATGTTAGCTGTCGTTCCAGCATCTAACCTGAATGTGTTGCTTTGGTTGTTCTCGACAGGAGCATTGAGTCTTCGTTATTAGTCAAAGTGAAGGTAGAATTTGACTCGGATTTCGATAAAACAGTGAGATTCTTACCTTCATTTCGATTAGTGACGAGCAAGGCTCAGTGCGCTGTGTGGTAAGTCCTTCTGGATAATTAGCTACGCTTGAAAAAGCATTCGCTTTGATTAATGTGTTGAAAACGTGATCCGGTCATGATGTACAATCTGTACAGTGTAATGAAACAAAGGCGGCATTAGGCGGTACGTTTGCTCAAACATATTTTTGAAGTTTACTTTAGTTTACTTTCCACAGACGAACTCCGTTCATAAAGTTCATCGATGCTCTGTAAATCTTGAATATATAGAGCAGGCCTTATTTTTGTACCTTTGTCGTAATGGTTTTAACTAGAATAAACCCGGCTGCGCGCGAATTCGCGCCCTCCAGGTGCTAAAAGCCAATTAGCCTGTAGCCCTGCGGGCGGTAAGATTGGCTCTCATGGGTAGGGCTAAAGTTGGGGCCAAAAACTGTAGCCCTGCGGGCAGCAAGACACCATAGCCCTGCGGGCGGCAAGACACCATAGCCCTGCGGGCGGCAAGATTGGCTCTCATGGGTAGGGCTGAAGTTGGGGCCAAAAACTGTAGCCCTGCGGGCGGCAAGACACCATAGCCCTGCGGGCGGCAAGACACTACAGCCCTGCGGGCGGCAAGATTGGCGCTCATGTAAATGGCTAAAGTGGGCGAAAAGCTGTAAAGATTCAGGAAACTCGAACCGAAAACACTGCTGGTTACAAAATAGGCAAAAAATCACTCAAAAACAGCAAAAAAAAACTCAAAGCCTAGCATCGCCAGGGAGATAGTGAGCACTACCATCTCAACTGTCTGTGTGGCTCATTGCGAACGTTCTCTGTTTGTAAACGGGCGGTGTCGGGTTCGGTTCCCCTCGGGGTCCTTATTTTGTGTGGGTGTTTCCGCCGTGCGCACGGAAAAACACACACACACACACACGCACATACACACAGACCAACGGACCCGTCGGTTCTCCATTTATATATAGGGGATGTTATCAAACTTTATCTGCTGAATTGACTTTAAAATGAATTACAAGTAAAACTGAACATAAAATCACATGGTTTGGAAATAATATTTGCGGAACGAGGACCGCATTATATTTTTTCACAGTTATTTCTGAATTGATTTGACCATATGGGATCTTATGCAGTTTGACAGAAGCTTCGCTAGTGAAAAAGGAACAAACAAATCGATAAATTGTTGCGAAAGATTTGGGGAGAGCGTTGAGGTAAACACATTTAATATCCTTTTTGACACATAGGACATACTACGGCGATGTCAATATGCGCTCGTCCTTTGGTAACAAGGCATAGGTAATCATGCCAGGCTGAAAGGCATCATTTCGCTGGTAACTCGGATTTTAATTAGGAAGAGCGACTGTTTTTATATCCGTTGCATAACGACGAAAAAGCCATTTATAGATCATTGCAATAGCGCTAAAAGTTCATTGGAGTCTGGTGTATGATCATCAATGCCCTTTTTATAATTCTACGGGCAATTTAATTTTAATCTCGTCTTATTTATATAGCCTGTTGAAGACTGATTGTCAAAAATACTAGTAGAGGTAAGCCACACTTTGGGTTTGAGGATTTGTGTTAGCTCTCTAGTGTCAAAACAAATGATACCGCGTATATACAGTGGCGGCCGTATAAATAGCCGCACCCCCTACATAAAGTTTCTATTGCCGATTTACCCTGGATTTTAAAATGTGGGCACTAAACCAAGGGCGCTATCAGATGTAGAATTTATCAAGCAGCAAAATGGTCTTACTTATTTTCCGTGCAGGACCCACCATGCAGACAGGGAATGTAATACATTCGGCCAGCTCATATTCGGCGCGGCATTATAAATAGCCGCACCCGGAGTTCCACCATTTTCTGAGTATTTTTTGATGAGTTTTTGGTGTCGTATCGTTTTATTCTTTATTCTATGTTATTTGTGCTCCCACTCTGGTATTTAGTTTATCTCGAACAGGGGAAGGGGTTAACCTATCACATCAAAAAAGAGCCCCGATGCCGATACCCTAAAGAACGACGGTACTCCCCGGGGAATAATCGCCGAGTAACTGAAAATCTCAGAGACACATGCACTAAACGCTGTAGAGATGGTGTAGAACAACGAAGGAAACCTGAAGAATTCCGTATGAATGCCAAATTCACGACAGAGGTCGGCCTTTATCGATAGAAAGATCGTCCAAATCTCAGAAGCAGACCGAAAAAAGTCGTTTTTTTGCCGAAGTATCCAATTTCGGCCTGGTTTTTTGGGCTGTGTGTAGTTGCAACACACTCTTTACGACGTTCACGAACATCTGGCTGTCAAAAACGCCTTCTCTGTGAAAAATCGGAAGGATCTCGGACCGCCGGATCCAACTCCCACTATTACAGAGCCACCGTCATGCTTGATTGTGGCCTCCGTATGTACTGGATCGAATTCTTCTCCTATGCACCGTCGTATATACGTTCTCATAACCCACACTAGACGATAGAAGTTCAATTTCTCCGTCGAAACAATAATTTGGCCTTGTCTACGGGTTGCTAGTTGAAGTGCTGCTTGGCGGAGGCCATGTGGGCTTGTCGGTGTATTCTAGATACGTATGATTTTTCGCGGGCAACGCATCTCATCGCCCCTATTTTTTTTACCTGCTGTCGAATAGCCTGCGCGCTCACGCACAGCCCAAAAAACGCGGCCGAAGTTGGATACTTCAGCAGAAAAACGACTTTTTTCGGTCTGTCTCTGAGATCCGGACGATCCTTTAATCGATAAAGACCGTTCTTTTTCATGGCTTTCGCTTCCCTAAAGCACTCTCTAGGTTTCCCCCATTGTTCTATGCCGTTTTCACAGTGTTTTGTGTAACCATCTCCGAGATTCATTGTTTCTCGGAGACTCTTTCCCGGGAAGTATCTTTGTTCTTTGGGTACCGGGATGGGCACTCTTTTGGGGCGTAATACGTTAACCTCATCCGCGGGTGTAGATGAATTATACAGTAGAGTGGGAGCACAAATAACATAGAATAAAGAATAAAACGATACGACACCAAAAACTCATCAAAAAATACTCAGAAAATGGTGGAACTCCGGGTGCGGCTATTTATAATGCCGCGCCGAATATGAGCTGGCCGAATGTATTACATTCCCTGTCTGCATGGTGGGTCCTGCACGGAAAATAAGTAAGACCATTTTGCTGCTTGATAAATTCTACATCTGATAGCGCCCTTGGTTTAGTGCCCACATTTTAAAATCCAGGGTAAATCGGCAATAGAAACTTTATGTAGGGGGTGCGGCTATTTATACGGCCGCCACTGTACCTCCGCTCAAAGAAATATTGACAGAAACGTAGCGCAACTGCTTTGATTTATTTAACAAGTTCGTACCCGTTTGTATGCTTTACAATTATAAGGATCATAGAATAAAGCTTCCGCTGTTCTCGTCCGTGGCGATAATAGGATGTCGGCTTCGTGGCTCACTACTGTACGCCATTAGCCGCATTCCTGTGGTCGAGAGGTCGGCGACGCTAAGGGAATTGTCCGTGGTGCTCGCAGCCGTTGCTCGCTCGGAAGGTGGCGTGCGCGAGGGGAGAGGTGGAGCAGGCCGGTACACTGGTTCGTATATGGTATGCTTTGGAGGTGGACTGCTGTATGTAGAGCCACTTGATACGCTATTGGGATGAGGTATGCCTGCTTGGGCGATCCAATCGGGCGTGTTGCGACATGACGGAATGGTGGGAGCCGTTTCCTTAGGCGCAGAGTCCTAAATGGCTTGGGTTTTTAGTGCTTAATCATTACCCTTTACCAAGCTTTCGTCTGAATGTGACACTTAGACGTTACAGTGTAAATCAGACATAAAGCCTAGTTAAAAATGATAGTCTTTTGAAAACAATTTGTTGAATGCAGGGAGCGGAAAGCAAAGCACACTAATGTATGCAAAGAAACCGTTGTTCAGAAAGTCAATTAAATTAGTGAAGAATTTTCAGAATGAGAAGTCGGAAAAGTCAGAAATTGTCCACAATTTTTCAGCATTTTCAGGATCAGAAAAGAATGTAGCGGTTCAAGCTACAATGAATTGTTGTCCCATACTCTATGAAAATGCAACTATTCAAGATACCCTGCATTATTGCCCCATGTTGTATAAAATGCCACTGAGCGTTTTCATCCAAATTGTTTTGAATAGAGCCCGAACGCATACACACCTCACTCTCTGTCCTCCCGCGATCGCTTAATCGTGACAATGGGGCTGCTGGTACCACAGGAAGATCTTGATAAGTCTGGTCTTGCGGATTTCCATGTCCAAACGTGCTCAGGTTTGATACTGTGCTGCCATAGTGTTCCGAATTTTTCATCGACGCCGCGTCTCTCAACGAAGCTCGATTCGATTTCATCTGTTTAAAGCTTTTGACGGATCCCGTTCGATGCTGGGGCTTTGAATAAGCGGCGCTGACGGCATCTTCGCGGTCCGACCATGCCTCCTCGTGAGTCACTCCTAAAATAGAACGATTTGCGCAAGAAAGCTTTGCTCACATGACTCACCATGGTTTTGAATTTCTCGCGTCGAGGCCAGGGAGTAGTTGTTCTGCTGAAAGGGACCGAGCGTGAGAAAATGATTTGAATTGTTGCGCTAATTGTTCTTTACAAACAAATGTACGTCTTTCACTAAAAAGTTACACTACACTAAATTTCAAGGCTTTGTTTTATCAGTAGTTAGCAGCAGTTCCAGAATATGAACTGCACATCTTAGGCATGAACTACCTCGAACGGAGCCGTTACATGTTTCGATGATCGGAGCTGTTTTTGCGCATATCTCTCGTAGTTTCCGTATGTCTTCCTTCGTTGATCCGAAGACGCAGATTGCTCTTTGGATTCGTAAGAGGAGTTCATGTAGCCACTGCTAAATTCATATTTGTTTTTCCTACTTACTAACCATACATTTCCCAACCTGATGTCATTGATGGAGTCAGGAGGGTTGAGCTGCATACAACTGCTTTTACTAGAGCCTCCCAGATGCATGGTCACTCCGGTGATATGTCGCTTCTCGTAGTTTTTCCTTTTTTTCACACAGTGTGCCATATAGATTGCGGCGAGAATTGCGGTGCCCACAGCGATGGTTATGTGAAGACAAGCTTGGAATCCTTCCAGGTGATAGTATGACAACAAGCATTCCGATTGCACCCACACAGAGCTGGTGAGATTGAAATGTGAGCCGCATTTTGGTGTGTGCCGCAGGAAGAAGCTGTAGCTGTACGGTAGGCCAGCGCTCAGCCATGGTCGAGTGCGTTCACCAAACACTCCTGCGTACCATAGGAGAATGCACGTGTTGTAGATGACAGAGACGACACACGAGCAGATTAGGCTGCCCAGCAGACAGAGTCGGGATTGGCATATGGCAAATAAACCCGTGATGCAGGCTAAGATCTAAAACATACGGCACTTTAAGCGAGAAGAGGGCGGTCGAGTGCTTAACTACGGGATTGGAATGTATCTTCAGCTTTTTGAACTCGAGTTGTGTGTCGCTGTAAGCTGTAAAAAAACATTGGTTTCAACTATAGGAAAGTACCGCATCCAGTAACTTATGAATTTCTCTCTGCCTCAAGAGAGCACCGATAATGAATGTTTAAGGGAACATTCTGTAGGATATCACGTTGTAAGCAAACTGGTAGGTTGAAAAGTTTAGTTCTGTGTTTTTGCGCTAAATTACAGTTTAATCCGCACAAATGCATGTCGCTGAGAAGAAGGACGACTTCCACGGATTAATCTCGCCTATGCGAACTTATGCTTGGCAAAAGGGTTCGCTAAACAAGTCGCAGAAAAACACCTGGATATTGTAAATGACGGCTATGTTCATCGGCAAATCCTTGATGTGATAATGTTGTCAAGGTGGTAATATTGCCCCACCAGACGTTACTGTGTAAGACCGCTTTTGAATGCCTTGAGCAGGGAAGTTGGTGTTCCTAATTGCAACCTAACACCCCCAACGTCAGGCCATCGCTCGCCCCATTTTTATTATTTCCTTCTTATCTTCGAATGAGACGACGCGATGTTCTAATATGCGCGCTTAACGGTCGACCGGCGCCAGCGGTGTCGGAAATTGAAAACCAAAGAAAACAAGCCATGATTGCATGGGCGTTGAGCAAATATTTGACTGTCGCCGGTCATCACGCAGAACACCCACAGGCCCAGTGACTTACGTAATACATGTAATACGGAAGCAATAATTTCAATTTATGGTAAATTTGTTTGACCCTCAATTAATGTGGATGCCCACCACTTTGTCACGGTCAGGCTGTCGCATGCGATGGAGGAAGGGTCAGTCGGTAAGGAACGACCGAAGGATGACGGTTCTGGTTTGCCCGCAATCTATCGCGTCCCCCCGAACGTCCTCGATTCGTTTGTGTGGTGCAGAACAACAAAAATCGGCCGACGTTTGAAAGGCGATAACGGATTAACAGCCCTGGTAGAACGGTTTGGCTATATTTATTCTTTGTACAGTTCGAGTCTAACTGGACAGCTGTTTAAAGGGTATGATGAAGTTGGAACGATGGTAAAAAAGGAAACGCAGGCGAAAGGTGTAACTTTAATGCTATATCATATTAGGAGGCGTACCCATGACAGAGCCATTACATAAAACCACACTCACTTTTCTTCTGAATAAAACCTATTAACTGTGTCTTGAAAGGTTCATAGAAATAAGGAACCGCGCGGGCACACGGTGCATGATTTACGTAACATTTATATGCATAATATTTGAAGCCCTTTGATTGGAAAAAAAATAATAGAACGCAAGATATTGTAGAAACGTATAGGAGAAACGTTATCAAATCGGAACGTCTCCGGGAAACTTAATCCAAAAAGATGAGGGGCTCGTATATATGGGAAAAGTTATCCATGTGATATCGTATGTGAATATGAAACAGATTGAACGAGATTTGTTACCGAATTACTTTAATTTAAGAAGCAACATAAAGGACCTACCTGGAGCAGATTGAAGACTACTGGCACCCAAAGCTTGCCGATGAGATCGAAAACTTGTCTGGATATCGAAAGTAGCAGCCAGAGAGTAAGTAGAGCGTACAACCAACTTTTGACCGGCGACGCGCACATTGTTGGCGCTGGCGAAAGGAGTCGGTCAAATTAAGTGGTAGAAAACAGAGCCGAAAACGCGGAGACTAATGATATCATTTGGGGGTGATGACTGTACTCCTAATCGATCGCATGGGACATCGAAGGCATCGCAGTGACCGTCGCTAAATGTGTGAAAATTAGTCAACTCTGGCTAATAAATGGGCCGACCACATGAGATAGTAATGCGCACGCGCACACAAAAAGCATCAAAGCAAAAAATTGGCGACAATTGTCCGAAAATCGCATAAAGCTAAGTTAGAGTGGCCGTACACAGGGCGCTACATTAGTGTTAGCACAGGCCAAACAAAGACGGGACTATCGTCGCCGAGAAGAGTACGAGAATTCGGAGCAGCTAAATCTTACCTGTATCGAATCGCTGGTCACAAACAGTGGTGAGGACGAAAGAGGAGGAAAAGTAGTGGACTAGCAAAGACAAGTGCGGTAGAAACCACGCGCCGGTGGTCCCTCTGACAGTGACAGCAGCGGTGGCGGCGAACAACGCACCGGCGTAAAGGGAAAAGGAAGCAAAAGTCGCCTATGGAGGTGGGGCTATGCGTCGGTGACTATAGTACTGGTAGTTCGAAGGATGTCCTCGAGTCTGAGCCCCCCAGCTGTGCTGCTGCATACAGTGATGGATTACCGATGTGTCGACTGTACGCGCATAATTAATGACAATGCGCGTTTGTAAACATAAAAACGGTTTTTTAACGAACTCTCATTGTACAAAGTTACATGACAAATGACGACCACACTGCGAGTAGATATGTGCGGGAAAAAACTCATAAAATAGAGAGCACGTACCCACTAGAGGGCGTTAATTGCCACACAATACACATTTTTTTCACAGATTAACTGAATCTGTTGATAATTCACGTCAAATTTTTTTCAGACCATATTTATAACTTATTGTCGTACTGAGTGAACATTTCAGTACGAATTGAAAACTGAGAGAAGTTTATTTCTAATATACCTGTAACAAAGTGCGACTAAGTTGCATTCCTTTGTCGTCCTTAGATTTCTCTGGAAAGATACCTAAAGGAATTTGCAGATCCTGAAAGTCACGATTCGCAATACAGAAGCAACAACACTTTTTTATTTAGTATCGTATGCGCATTGTTTGTCTGACATTTTTTGTGTTTTGTGACATTCCTGGTGCATGTGTTCTATTACTTCACCAACATTTTGTTCATGCTCACAAAGGAATAAAGCTGATTTAATCACTCTAGGGTATCAGAATTCGATTAAGTTAACTTCAGGTTTATCTTACAATTATGTCCATTGCACTTTGTACACACAACAATACAAACATAAAAACACGCATACAAAAGAAATTATCGGCGACCTCCAGCTGCCGAGGCGAACAGATTTCCAAGACCTCCGAGAATACTTGTTCCGCCAGATGTGCGCTTGTACTCTTTAACGTCAGCCTGGAAGCGCTCTTCTTGCAGTTTTTCGAACGCCGCGCATTTCTTGTCTTTGAAGATGTTCGGGATCTAAATAAAGGGAGA
Source organism: Steinernema hermaphroditum (assembly GCA_030435675.1). Classification (NCBI taxonomy): domain Eukaryota; kingdom Metazoa; phylum Nematoda; class Chromadorea; order Rhabditida; family Steinernematidae; genus Steinernema; species Steinernema hermaphroditum. The sequence continues at coordinate 473,852 of CM059625.1, forward strand.
GTCATTGCGTGAGATTAAAGAAGAAGAGAACCGGTCATGGACTGGTTCCTTCAGTGGCCAAGCAGTGTACTGTTCTATGCAAGGAGGATTATCATGACGGACGTTCGAAAAAATTCTTATGTGAAAATTTATTGAGATTCATAGATTTCTGAAGTAAAAAGTGGTGTAGAAAACGCGTCAGTAGCGCCGTACCGATGAATCATACTGGGAGAAGGTATGCAGACGAAGAAGCACAATTCCATTGAAATGAGTAATGTTTGGACTAGCATCGACTGATTTAGACATGCTAGCTTATGACACATCTCATATAAATATTTAGCGAGTGGCCCGTTTGAAACTGCGTGCTTCAGTGCTTCAGCGTAATCACAGCGATGAGTGTGTTTATGAACGCTTGAAAGTAATTATACTTGTTTTGAGAAAGATTAACTATGCTCACTGTCTTCCATTTTTGACAACACTTTGCGATGTGAGTCTCTATTTGTTTGTGTGTGAGAAGTACGACTGATGCAATGATCCATTAACCTACCGAATTCGCAGTAGTAGCTGCTTCGAATAGGACATTTGTCTTCACTTTGGCCCCTTCAATTTCGTAGTCAACAACACCATGCTGGCAAGCAAGAAGACGGTCGGGGTCGCGCTTGGACACCCAGTACTCCAACAATTCAGAGTTGGTCGGCGTGTAGCTTCCCTGATCGAGACCGTTCGCTGCCAGCCACTCCGCAATAATTCCGAGTTTGGCAGGGCGTCCAAGAAGAGGATTATCGATAAGCTCGAAAAACTGCTTTTCCAGCTCTGCGCGGTTTGGTCCGCGCTCGTAGAATTTCATCCACACATCGACGGCACCTTCCTTCTGCCAGTAATCCTTTTGCCAAACGCTTTTCGAGAACGCCGAGCACATTGTGAATTCAGGGTCTTGTGGAGGAGGGCAAAGCTTAACTGTGAGGGTGTAAGTGCGTTCAGCCGTTGCATGACACAGGTTTCCGTCAGTGTTTTCGAGAAGTTTGAGTTTCCTGAAAGAAATTTTCTGTCGTTGCCTGGGTCAAGAAATTACCGCGTGTTTTTGCACCAGTCGCAGTAGTAGCATTCCCGTCCACATGTAGCTACATCCATGCAACGAAGTTTTCCGATAGGTTGAATAGAAACGTCGAGCTTCATTGCCAGTTTGTTGATGTGAACTCCTGGCGGGAGAGTGACATCAATGGACATGTCGAAGCAGTCGGGCCACGTAAGACTGACAGTTCCATCTCCGTCGCGTTCACTCGGATGACTGAACTTGGGATTGGCCAGCTTTATAGGTGCTGTGCATTCCTGTCCGCTGATCTCCTTGCAGCAGGGCCTCGAACGCGCATCCTTGAGACGGGCAATGAACAGATTCTTGCTGACAATGGCCTAAAATGTGTTCTGTTAGCAGAAGTTGCGTAATTTGACTTCCAGTATTCATTTGTTCCTTTATGAAAAATGACATATTGAAGATGATCACCATAAGTGACTAGTTCCTACTCATTGCGATAGCTTTTCGACGTTTCTACCATTCTTTTCTACCAGATTTTCCAAATCAAATGAGCGACTAAGAATTTAAATTTAAGCCCACTGTATTGACAAATTCAGCATAATATGCACATCAGACCAGCGCTAGCTAGTGGTATTTTTTGGGAAATTACCTCATACGAGTGGTCGTTAACTTTGCGAACAGTTCCTGTTCCAATCGGCACGTCTTTATCGTTGTAGACGACGGTATTTCCGTTCTTGTCGGCGACTACTTTTCCCGCACTGCGACCTTGCTCGTCGTAACATTGCGAAACGCCAGGTGTTTCGGCTATGAATGCGCGACTTGTAATCACGGAGATTGCGAACGACAATCATTACCGGTGCAGTGATACTTATCGGAACGGCGGCCGAACAATGATTGCGTGAAGTCGTCACGTTTGCTGGTGCCGATATCATGAGCTGAGAGCTGCGCGTCGACTTTCTTGCCAGTTTGAGTGATAGTGTAGCCGTAGGTGCCCGATTTTCCCTTTTCCTGAAAAATGCCCACCTTACCATGTTGTGAAAATTTAAACTTGTTGAAAGGGTAGAACCTGCCAGGAATTACAATACAGATGCCACTGATTCAAGTGCAAAACGGAAAGTACGATCGGGATCGCACTTTCCGTTTTTGTGACGTATGCAGGATTTTACTATGTTTCTGCTGTACTATTATCTTGATGTGGACTCTTTTTCATACGGTCTTATTTGCCGTGTAGTGATTAGTCAGACTCACATACCTTATCATTAAAAGCTATAGTTCCCTCTCCTTGATCTTTTTCTTGTGTAGAGGGATTTAATTTAAAATCGAATCGATCATTGGTGGCAAGGAAATCCGTGTCCTTAGGGTCTTTCAAGGAGCCGCGAGCGACAGTATCCAGATCGTACTTTCCGTCGGCCTTTAGAAAGGCATGTTTCTCATTACCGTCTTCTTTCGTCTTTAGTTGTGCCCTAAATGAAACGAACATAAACCCCATGGTTTAGAAAACGAAATACTTGTGGCCGTCGACAGTGGCAACTCCACCCTTGTCTCCAAATCGTTGGACTTGAGCACGTTGGCCATCGGACGTCTCGGCTGCGACGATATTTCCGTGTGCAGAAGCGCTGAGCTGCTTCTTTTGATTCTTCAGATCAACAACGGCTTTTTCTGGGTCGCTGGCGTCAAGGCCAACCTAAAAGAAAATGTACAGTTAACAGCAAAAACAATATCCCCGAATTTATTGTGTCTTGAAGGGCAGTGACCCGTTAGATGTATTAAACTCGCACATAATAAGTTCGCAAGCTAACAACGACAAGAACAGCCCATCATCCTTAGTTGAAGTTTAAGATAACCCGTCAAGTTAGACCAGATCAACAAAACAAATATGTTTCAAATTCCCCGCAGAGCCAGCGAAATCATTTTCGCCAAAGTGGAACGAACGCTCATTTCCCTCAATATATATTGATAAGCTCTAGAAACACTCACAAAATGAACCTCGTTGTCCTTCTTATCCAACCATAACGAGTCCACGTCGATATGTTTTCTCTTCTCATTCAGCGAAACATGATTAGGCCGAAGAGTATTTTGAGCGAATATTTGCTGGATTACGCAAAAGCTACAAAATATCAGAATCGATGACCGCATGGCTGCGACGAGGAGGACCGATGTCCGCTGACCGAATTAAAGTTGTTCTCAGGTACTGGGCGATGGTGGGGTGGATAGAGTAGAGCACGTCCGTCTGCCTTCTCCCTGTGTGGGTCATTCGATGATTACGTATACATGGTGAACAGTGCGCGAAAAACATGGACAGAAAACAGATGTTCTGCGACATATCTTACACTAAATGAGATACGCTGGAGAGCACGTCCGTGTAAGCTGCTCCGTGAAAGCTCAGTGGACGAAAACGGTCTTCACGGTGTGCGTTTAAGATGGACACCGGGCACATTAGGCGAAGTTGTGAGGGCGGGATCTTCTTTGCCCTTAGGCTCCGCCAGACATCCGGAATAAGCCGAGCGCGCAACCGATAAGCGATTGCGCTCATCTCGCTGGCTCTAGGCAATCTGCGTTGAGAAAACTTGTGTGACTCATCGACGCTGAAAAAGGCTTATTCGCAAAAAGCGCAAGAACCAGTGGAACCCAGACGCAGTTCAAGTCTATTCTCTGACTCATCTGCGGATGATCATCTTAATACGTTTTGAGTTCTTAGTGTGCGCCGTTGGATCAGGAATTGAAACCGGAAGCTCATTGTTCTTTGCAGTCAACTGGGAAAGAACCTCTTAGGTCCCCACCATCAAACAGCTGTTATATCGTAAAGCGGTTTCATGAGATTGCATAATTTGCGGGGACTTGAATAAATCTCGACTATTGCGTTAAAACCAGTTGACGATGCAGTTTGGGTATGTACTGAGTTTGACAACAATTTTAGCTGTGTTACATTAAAGAACATTTTGGCCATTCATTTCACAGTCAACTGTGAACTGCTTGTGGACCTTAAAGTTGCAGCATAGCGCGTCAAACAACTGCTTTTAGAACACCATAGAATAGCATAAGCCTCTGCTTTCTCGTTCCGTATCCTGTACCGGAGCCTGATGTGTACCGGTGACTGTGGTTTGAACGGGTGCCGTTTTTTGCTCGTGAGACTTGCTGTACAGATAAAGGCTTTGCTTCGAGATGATAAGTGTTGGACACAAAGCTTACCAAAAACACCGTCTGCGCCACATCTATTTTCTAAGGTTGGTCATAAGTCTCACGCCGCACAAGTGACTTCAGCCAATGGTTCTACTTCGATCGTCTTTTATTGTAGCTGGTCGTATTGTTTTGTTGTCACTTCACGGCATGGCGACACTCTATACTTAATTACGGTTATGGTTCGGTTTTCTTGCTTGTCCTTAACAGTGTGCTTACACAATTTTGATCGTCATCGAAATGTATTTTATTTCAAACAAACCCGAAATGCATTTTCAATACGTCAATGAATGATTGGTGAACTCGTGAAATAGTATTAAGCACATTACAAGGCGATACTCAGAATAATCAGTCTATTTGTTATTGGTTTCAGGCCGGCAAAACAACTCATAAATTAGTTATCCTAGACGATTGCGAATTAAAGGCGAAAGAAAAACCGGAGTGGTGATCAGTGAAAAAAAAGACCCAGGATGAGGAAACAGAGGAACAACTCTATGGAGCGTGAGATTCGTGAAGTTCGGCAAGACACTGTGCAAGTGCGATGCCACTTTCCAGTTTTGACAGCGCTAGCCAGCTTAGATGAGATTCGTGTCTTCTTAATAAACTGAAAAACGATGAAATTAGGGGTAGTTGTTAAAATGCGTCGATAATACCTTCTTCCGTCACTGGAATATCGAGCCAAATTGCGCAGAATTAAGCTGCTTGTTAGTCGTATACTTTTTGTAACGGGACCTTCGTTCTCATCCTAAATACATTCAAATAAGATTCTTATTCTTCAGCGTGATGGCTTATAGATAGTCAAAATCCTATGGTCAACATCAGTAAGGTAAAATTATTCCTAGAAGATTAGAGGATTTAGAGAACTCACGGTTACATCTTTTGGTAAGTATGTGAAAGCGTGGCGTCGAATAGCCTCAGCAGCGGCGTTCTTTGTGTAGACAGCGGGAGGTGTTTCTTTTACAGGTTTCTGCACGACCTCCGGTGGATCTCCTTCTTGCCTTCGTTTCGCCGCATACCTCAGAGAGTTCTCGTTACAGTGGTGATCTTGAATGTGAGTAACCATGGACCATCGAGATCTAAGTGTGCTGTCGCAGTTTGGCCATTTACACTGCACCGTATTCTCGTTGATATGCTCTGTTGCACAATGGTAAAACATCGCGGAGCCCTTGGTGAAGAACCGTAGACAGTTATCCCATTCACAGAGGAGGTTTCCTTCTTCGCTTGTTGAAGGGTCTGTCTCTGTCGGAGCATTCTCTATTCCCGTTCCCGTGGATTCTGATTCACTTGTGCTGAAGTGTCCGTTCGTATAGACTGAATCGACGCCGTTAGGATGTATGTCAGGTTGTGAATGTGGAGCCATGCCATTGACGGAGGATTGCACAGACTCGGAACACATCGATGAGGTATCGTCGTCTTCTTCGTCAGCACCCATATCCTCTTCCTCCTCCACTTCTTCCTCCTCTTCATCGTCTGCTTCTTCTTCCTCTTCCTCATACGCCTCCTGCTCTTCGTCATGTTCGTCGTCGTGCTCATCCATTTCGTCTTCCACATCTTCGTCTTCGTGGTCATCGAGCCCATTCTCGTGAGAATGGTTCTCGGTTATTCCGTTGACGTGCTGAAATTATGGTTTTAGGACAGATGTCTGCAGCAACAGACGAACGTCGCAGTGTAGTGACTCCATCACTTCAGTTGTGTGCTGCATGTCTCGTGAACAGTCTCTCACCTTATACCTAATTCCATTGCAATTAGGCTGTCCGTTGATGTTCATTGCATTCTTCCCGGAAGCAACGGCATTAATCGTCGAATCCAACTTCACCGATTCTTCGTCGTTAACCTAAAATAGCATTACCATTAAAGTGCACTTACATACATGACGTGTTTAATGTATGTTGTAAAGAAGCAGGTAAAATTGAAAAGGAAGAAATGAATTACAATTTCGTCCGGGCCGGTAGGAATATGAGTGAGAATCGCAGTTCGACAGGCCGTGTTTTCCACACGCACAATTTTGGTTTCATGTACACTGCTGTCGGACGATAGAATATTTCTGGCCTCGACTGCGGCCGAACAGACTTCTAATTTCACCTACAATACACAGAAAGTCATATAACAGCGCTCGCACATCTAGTGTTTCTATAGATCCCATTAAAGTGCGTCTTTTACAGTGAAGTAATCTCATGTTGTCAAATGTACGGGGTGGGGTGTCTGTTTTAACTTTTTCAGTCGAGGCTAGATGAACTAACTTTTTGGTTTTGGTAGTGGGACAACCCGGACACATGTTGAATTGCGCCAAGCTAATATTACTTACAGGTCCATGTGGAGAAATGACTTCGGCCTGCTGTAGGTCGCACTTTAAATGGTGGCTCGTCACGGTCGTGGAAGTCATCGGATCGTCTTGTTCATCGTCAACGAAGTCAGAAAGGGGAGATGGAGAATGGGAGTTACTTATAGAACGGTTAGTAGGCGAAACTGGATGATCGACGTTAGTATCACAATCTGTAATAGAAATCCGAATAGACATATAGTGACGATGCGTTTAGCCGCGTGCAGTAGTCTTGCACACATCGCATACCTGCAGTTTGGCTGCTGACAAATCGGATTCCTTCAATCATGTAACCATAAGAAGAGCCAGCTTTCTCACATGGCCTGACAGTAACATCGCGGAAGCACGTCTTCAACGTGTTCGTGAACATTCCAGCACTGCCGCTCAGACTCTTGTAGATATTGCGCATATCGTTGACGTAGGCGGCGTAAACTTCTCCCCTATTCACGACGCATCCGGGTTCTGGCATACAGTTTTTCCTGATCCACCGAACAGTGAGAACGTCCAACTTTGATTGACCATCGCCTTGAAGCTGCATTGTGCCATTGGGAAGAGCAGGAGAGGCGGATACAGTGGAAAATGCAGGTGAGGCTGCTATTTGTGTCTGCTGTGAATGTGAAGTTAATTCATGATGCTGCAGAACATTCGGATCGGTTGACATGATCGTTCTCTGGGCGGTATTTGTAAGAATAGTCGGCGCTGGTGCACGTTGAGGTACACTTTTGTAGTGGCCATTTCCAGTATCCATTTGTTGGAAGGGCTGTTGAGCCATGCTGGCCATGGAGACAGCTGTCTGACTGTTCGAAACATTTGGTGCGTTGAATTCTACCACTTTCATTCCAGAGAGACCGCCAGGACCGAAGGAGACTGCTTCGACGGTCGTCATATCAACGAGCATGTCAATGGCATGCGGATGCTTGCTTATCTGTTCGCAGGCAACAGTTCCCAACTCAGATATCTATAAAAGAATATTTACAACGCGTGCACATTAGGAATGGATTCGTGTTGATGATATGCTGAATTTTAGCACAAAAAGATGCTCTCACCTGATAGAGCGCCTCCAGAGTGTACACACAGACCATAACGTCCTTTAGGAACACCTGGCTGAAGATGGTCGCCATCACCTCCGGCGTCAGGAATTCGCATATGATATTTTCATTCCTCTCACTGTTGCACAAGCCAGCAATGATTTCCATAGCTCCAATAATTTTCAGTTTGTCACAAGACCGAAGACAGTCGTGCACGAGCTTCAGAATTGCGTGATGAGACGCGGACATTTCTTCGGTTGTAATATCAAGATCGTAGGAAATGTTGCTCAACGTATCCAGCGAGCTGGTGGTCAGCTGAGGCCAGTCGCAAGAAGCGCATATTAATAGGAACCTGAAGATGGTATAGATTGCAGCAGAAATTCGAAAGGAATTTAAAGTAAAACTCAAAAAGCTAAAAAATTGGATGTGACTTACTTAATTAGCGGCCAGCTGTTAGCCAAGGCAGCGCGGTTTACCTCTTCGAAAGACAGGTTCCTCGCGATGCTAAGGATCTGAATGTTTTCAACGGTTACGTATTTATCGCCAAAAAAACTGACTTGGAAAATGCGCCAAGAAGTGGGATCGTTAGTAGAGAATTCAGCCACAGGCAAATTGAACAAATCCCTGTCTCGGCGTAGCCCTTCAGTGACATCATTCGAATCAAATCCAGCGAGCCTTAAAATCTCCGGATCATCGATGCCTGATCCCTCCCAGAAACTGAGAAAGTCACGACCACTCGCTTCTTCCCATGCCTTGTGTAGATGGCTGAGGGTTTGCTCGCCTAAAGCAAAGATGGCAGCTCTAGATGAGACTTTGATATAAACAAACCATCGGGGAATATTCCAACGTGGGCCATGAGAATAGGTATTATAGCAGGACAACTGGATACTCGGAACAAACGGGGACCAGGGTGGGACAGTAGCGTAAGAATGTTGATTGCAAAGTCGACTTCGTTGGGTAGCCCACTTAGCAGGGATTTTGTTAAACGGCCGTATTCGCTTTCTTGTGTTATCGTATAATTGATCGGTTCTGAACATACTCATGTTATGAAAAATGTATTCAACCGTACCTGCATTAATCGGTGGTACAGAAACAGGGCAGTCCGACGAAGCCAAGTAAGTGAATATTCTTGTGCTTCGATTCCTGCCGGGTAAGCTTGCTTCTGCATCGGCTTCTTCAGCTTCACCGATAATCTCACTTTGTTCGTACTTGCTGAGATATCTGAATCGAAGCCGTTATGACTTATTAGGAAGCCAACGTCACCTAAGATAGATATGCTTGACCGCGTGGCTAACTACTGTGATCTCTTGATTGTATCCGAGGGCAGCTGCAACGTCTCCCCATTGCTCGTTGCTCGAGACTTTTTGCCATCCTCCTTGATCTATCACGATTTCGTAGAGTCGGGCGAGGTCAAAGGGGAAGCCATCGACACTTGGAAGCTTTAGATTGGCACCCCTAAAAGAAGCGCTTGCTTATTTAAGTGTAAGTTGGACGCATAATAAAACAGCCATGTGCTCGTTGGAGCTTCATGCAATACAAAAACGCTGTGAAGAAACCATATGCCTGGCGTGTGCAGATTTAGACGTCAATTCTCAAACTTCAAACGCACCATTTCCTCCTGTAGAAGCTATTGAGGTTCTGATAGAACTCGTCAGTTTTCGCTGTCTTTGCTGGAATATCCAGCAGCTGGTCAACGTAGGCACATCTGCGGGTACGTTTTCTTCTCCGGTCGGCCACCGCCATTCTGCCTTTCTGAAATCGGATAGGTCGTGACTTTATAAGGTAGTCGCGGTGCTCGAACATCTGCCTAACGCCAAGTACACAACCATACAAAAGGATCGACAGCTGAACAGGAGTGCCATAAAACTATCACCGAAGTATGGAAATAGTGACGTTTCATAGGAAACACTTCCCGAAACATATGTATTTTCTTCAATTTGCGGATATAATATTTTCGGCTGCATAAGACGCGAAAAATTCTAAATGGACCTGCCGTCACAGAACAATTTAATAATGGAACTTATCAGTCAACGTGGGATAAAATATATAGAGCATAAGCATCGCAAAAGCAATGAACAGATAAATACTATGAGAGGTGCGACGAAATGTTCTGCAGGCAGGAATGGCCGAACAACTACACTCGCTCAACAAGTTTTCGTGGAGGAAACAGGAGCTTAGAAAACAAATTGCCATAATTCACATCACCTAGCCTACAGTGGATTGACGTTATCAATGCAAAGGGTATCAAGTACTGCCACAGAAAGTTACCTATGAAGGGAATAACAGATCGGTGCATTACTTCGACAATTAGCAACGCTTTTTTTGAAACATCTATGCAAAAAAAAATGAGAAAAAATACTTATTCACATGGTCGACAACGTAACACTCAGAATATATTTTGTCTGACTGCCGATTTCTTGAATTGTATGGATATGTCTATTTATGAAAACAGTTCGCTTTACTTGTAAGCCCTCATCTGTGTGACGGTACAAAAAACGTCATTGCCGTAACCGTAGGCACACCAGATGATCAAACTACACTCGCGCGCCAAGTTTTGGCCAACCAAAAACAGCAACACACACAGCATAGCGCACATATCTTCGTGCGCTGCCCGCGCTCTTGCACGGGGCTATGTCGTCACCGGACTCGCGCGCGATCGTCGACACTGGGGATGCCGCGAACGACGATGGTGCGAAATGTGTACGGCTCTGCCGACGATTGTGTGTTGTTCGTCGTTCGCTTAAACGCAGAAGCGGCGAAGACGGGAAGCAAACTCCTCTTCCCAGTCGGTCCGATTCACCGACTCCGCTGAGTTCAGGGCCCAGAGCACATCGGTCGTTTCCATTGTTTGGCGAATTTCCAATGCGAGCGTCGTTTGCGGGAAAACGTGTTCGTCCTGGGACCTCGGCAGCGAGTCGGGGCGGTCGCTGCAGTTGATTTTTGCGACCTCCCGCCAAAGAATGGATAGTCGTGTCCGCTGGAGTGGGTGCCACTGGGTGGTAGGTCATTAGTGAACGGTTCATAAAACAGTTGGCATTTGTTATACATGGTCTGCGTAAGCGACTTAAGTTAAGCATTTCAAGGATAACCAAATTTGTTTATCTGTGATATACAAACGACTTTTGCTAAGCGACGATGAATGTATGCTTGCTGGCACAGCCATGGCACATTCACAGCGTTCAATAAAGTTCAATAAAAACAAGCGTCATTATTTCATGGCTTCATATGTCCTTACTTTTCTTGCACTTGTTCAACGTTAATGAACACAGATTTTATTAATCTTTGACGGATACGAAGATGTTTAATTGTTTAACTGTTGATAGCTGTTTTTTGTATCAGTGTACATCAAAGCGCCTATTCTGCACATAGCGCTACCAGTAGATACAATATTTTGGTGTTAGGGCACTGAAAATTGTTTGTTCTTGTCAAAGAAAAGTTAAAAATAAAGAGTTATCGTACTTCAGTATGTGACAGATTGTGCACTATCTTAAAACAGTGACCAATGCAAAAGCCGCACATGCCGAACAAGTTGAGAAAACAGTTCTTGCTCGTATTCGTTGCGCAATGTTCATCGATCAACTAGTTGTGTCAATATCGAATAGCATTTTTTTCTTAACGCCTACCAGCAAACATCTATTTTTCTAACACAAAGTTTCTAACACCCTACCAAGCCCAATCTATTATGCGTGCTACATAATACATGGATTAATTTCTACATGCAGAAAATATAAACAAAAGAAAAAAGAATTGTTCGGGAAGAAAACTGAGGAATTTTATGCTTATTATAACGTACAGATATGTCGCTTCCGTGCCGCCAGCAGCTCTGTGTTCATGCATGCACGGATATGTACGTAAACTGCAATGAAGTGATACTGAGATCGGTCAGCCAAGGAGCACATTCTACAAAAAACTTAGCATACAGAGTACCCTAAGAAATAAAAAGTCAACAAAGATGGTCATCTATGTCGTCACGCATCCACTACCCTGCTTTGCCACCCTGAAGGTCATGCGATCAAACGCATTAGAATACGTGCCTCTTCTTGCTAAAATTAGATTTCACGATTTCACGATTTTATTTCGCGAATCAAAGGCATTATGCCTTGCGCGACACCGAAAATAGACAAACAGAGGATGTCTGGAAGACGGCTTCATCCCTGGCGCGGCGTAGATGTCGAACCGGTGGTTGGCGGAGAGCTTCATGGGGCTTCCGGGAATCGGCAGATCTTCGGATTCAGGAGCGGAACATCGTTTGCGGCACAGCGCACGCTTCTGTGCTCGAATCTGATGGTCCGTGGTCCGGGAGTTGCGTCTTCGATGGTGGTGGCGTCCTCAGAGCGTCGGCGACCTTCGGGATGACTTCTCACGTGGCCGGATTCTTGGCGTCGGACATCTTGTTGTCAGCGGTGGTGGGACTACGGCTTCCGGGTGTCCCAATTCCCTGGAAACCGGAACAGTCACAACTGCCACGGGGTTTGCCATCTGACCAACCAGACACTCAGAGAGCGACCGGAGGGAGCGACCGCTCGCCACCGCGACACGAGTGACATTTTCGCTAAAATTCGACAAAAACAGTACTACGTGCTGTTGTCCCAGCTGGTATTGGAATTGCTTGCTTTTTTGTCCGTGTCAGTAATGCAATCTGATTCTATTTAAGTAATGTCAAGGATTGTCGAATATTGTACCTTGATCAAATGCTCAAATCTGTGACCAACGCGGTCAAGTGATGGCTTTAATTTGCTTGTAATATGGAAGTATTGGGTTGATCCATGAAAAATGGCCGGATTTTGATTTACGTCCATTTTCGCACTCTATGATGCTGGGACAAGATGGGATAGCGCATTCGTAAGGTTGATTGATTGTGTCTCCAGACTGTGAGTTTGTATGTCTTCTTGCATATTCTCCGATTTCTCAGAACCATTTTATGTTCATGGCCCGCGATGCGCCACCTGGAGATCCGAAACACCGAACCTTCAAGGACCTTTCCGAGGGACTATTTATCCGTTGGTGGTATGCTATACTGGTCGCGCTTACAGCAGGAGCTTAGCTTCTAAGCGCATACGCCGCTCTCTTCTTGTAGTGTCAAAATAAGACCAAATTCCAAAAAGACTAAAAATTTGATCAAAAAGCACTTGACTCGGAACTAACTAAATTTTTCTTTGCCGATTTAACTACTTTGACGAAGGTTAGACAGACAAGATGGACGGCCAGCTATGGAAGCTCCGATTTTCCATGACTTCTCCGACCCCTTGATCCGCCAGCGCCACTCATTCACCATTGCTTTTATTTGTATTTCCAAATAAAAATCTTTTCTTTTATTTTTTGTTACTAATGAGGTCAAGCGGGTTCTACGCACATGATCTCTAGAACTATTTGAGTGTATGGATCAGGAAGAGAAGCCGATGATCGAGTTGTAGTCTGAACCGGGCCGGAAAAGTCATATTTCACTGCGGTATACACGGTATTACTCAAGCACGTGGATGGAAAGTGTTGCAGGGATAGGGCAACCTCTCAGCTACAGTTTCCACGTAATATCTGGAAAAATTTCTTTTCTTTATTCAAAATAAGGCAAGAACTAGAAACCGGATTCGAGTGTTCATCCGAGCACCCAATGTTTGATATTTTAGATTGCCCTCAAAACTGCTGCTCATCTTAAGCTGGGTTTCAGATACTTATTGAGCGTGTAGAACTCCCAGAGCTTTATCTGGTAAAGACTTGTATGGGACTGTCGCAAACATCAGCAACGAAAAAGAGTCAAAGTTTGCAAGGGCGCCAAAAACGGACTAAATGGAATGTTTCGACCTGGAATCTCTCCTGTTCTGAAGTGAGGTGGCCAGGCTTATGCCCTGCGAAAAGCTCTAAGACCGTGTAGTTAAATGTTGTATACCTCTAGTGAAATGTTTGTTTTTTTTTGTGATAAATACTCACTTTTAAAATCGGCCATTTTTCATTGATCAACCCAATAATATGGATAGAATTGTGATATTACTTCGACATTTTGTTCTATGGTTTTGCTATTCCGGATGGTTGATCTTCCAGCAGTAAAGCGAATTCGAATGTACAGGGTGTACCATAAATACTGTAAGTCGGCCGAATTCATAATTTTTTAAAGCATTTCTGCATTTTCGCTCGCCGCAATTGCTTTATTCGTGTTTATCGATTCTTTTTGATCCAGAAAATGTGTTTTTCGCTGTTACTTATTCGCTCTTATTCAGAAAAATGGTTTCCGAAGAAGACCGCACCGCAATCGTCGCCCACCACAAGTGAGGAATGCCGATTTCTAAGATTGCGAAACTCCTGAAATTCCAGTTTGTGCAGGTCCAACGCGTCGTTCAGCTCCAGGAGAGAGGAGGGATAAAGGACCGTGAGCAAAGCGGACGACGGCGCACTGCAAGGACCCCGGCGCTGAAAAACATGGTCCGGAAGAAAATCCAGCGGAATCCCCAGAGAAGCATCAGAAAACTTGCGAAGGAGCACGATGACGATGCAGAGGCTTGTCAGGGATGATCTCCAACTCAATTCGTACAAGCTCGCAAAAGGACAAGCCTTGACGGAACAACAGAAGGCCGCTCAACTTGAGAAGTGCAAGAAGTTGGAGCAGCTGAGCCGCGGCGACGCCCTGTAGTTTGGCATTTCTTAGACGAGCTTCTCACCACTTGGTTGGTTCATTGCGATCACTGTTTTATTGACATTGACAGATTGGTTGTAATTTATAATTTCTTTCAGTATATCATTAGTAGATGAAGATGAATATAATGGAATAACGCCTCTCCATAGCCTAGAATTTCTGAGTTCTGTCACAATATTGTTACTCGCGCATATTACCGAAATGTCGAAGTATAGCGCTACCATTTCAACTGCTTGTGTGGCTCATTGCGAACGTGCTTCGTTTCTAAGCGGGCGGTGCCGGGTTCGGCTCCGTTCGGGGTCCTTATTTTGTGTGGGTGTTTTCCCCGTGCTCACGGAAAAACACACAGACACGGAACATGGTGATCCGAGAAGGCCGTCTTTTTGAGATTAGCTCATGTCGTGATATATGACAAACACAACGATAAGTGCATTCGGAAGGTAAGACATAACGGTGTACATGATTGGCAGCAATCAACGTCCGTCACACAATTAAAACCATAGGAATCCCGTACATCACTTCGTATTTCGCAATTGTGAGGTACCAGATTAAGGACCGTCATATTGGGATACTTCTCCATGATCAGGAAGAATGCAATGGACAAGGGAAAATCATAATGTAGGGTTATAGTTCACTGTACTCCACAATGCGCCCATCAGTTGTTCCCTGTGAGTAAATACTGCGAAATTATGCCATGTTTATGTCACTGACATTTTCAATACACCAACCCAATAGTTTTAAATATCAATAGTTATAAATATTTCAAACTGAACAAGCGAACGGATCGAAGCATTTCTAAGTGCTCTGTAGTCACGAACGACCACTTTTTGTAAATATAACTACACCGAAGCGTATTCAGGTGGAGAATAAACAGCAGAATTGTTCGAACATCCGAAATTTCGCGTTGCAGGACAATTTTAAAATATCGCGTCAAGACCACAGGCTACGGTAGTAATTGGCAGACGTTCAAAGTCTCTCTTTTTGATAGCGATACTTCTGACTGTCTGACGTAATTTCTGTAGGTGCCCATAGTGACTTCAAGTAACACATGATTCTGAGTGTTCTGTATATCTTCATGCATATTCGTTGCACGATATTGCTGTTCTAACGTAGTCATAAACCGTTTGTATATTATGTTCGTGGAAACTTTTAATATTGACGCAAACCTGCTTTGTTTTTCCACTTTTACACGTTACACATTGTACTCTTTTTTCCATGTATAAAGCTGAGCAAGAGCGAGATAGCACATGTGTTCAATTTGACTTACACAATTATCCATGACAATTGAGTCGAGTTCAGTCGTGAATTTGGCATTCACGTACACTCTCATCTTTACAGGGTTGATACCATGGCGAACAAAGGACAGGAAGCCGTGAACAAGATTTTGAAAAACACCAAGGGTGCCGGAATCGGACTTGGACTGTTGGCTGCCGCTGGTGCCGCTGGCTATGCCGTGCTCAACTCGCTGTATACCGGTTGGTCATTTTATTGTGGGTGTTTGTTAATTACCGGATGAATTTTAGTTGATGCCGGTCATCGTGCGATCATGTTCAACCGTGTCGGCGGTCTTTCGAGCGAAGTGTACAAGGAAGGACTCCACTTCAGAATTCCGTGGTTCCAATATCCTATTATTTATGACATCCGCGCCCGACCGAATCAGATCCGATCGCCCACTGGAAGCAAGGACTTGCAGATGGTTAACATCGGACTCCGTGTTTTGTCCAGACCTGACCCCAACAGTCTGACAAAGATTTACCGCACTCTCGGACAGAACTGGGAAGAGCGTGTGCTTCCTTCGATCTGCAACGAAGTGAGTTCTGTTTTGTCGGCTCTCATTTTCCGTTTGCTGCTTTACAGGTTCTAAAGAGCGTTGTTGCCAAGTTCAACGCTTCTCAACTGATCACTCAGCGTCAACAGGTTTCACTTCTCGTCCGAAAGGGATTGATCGAGCGTGCTCTTGATTTTAACATCATTTTGGATGACGTTGCTATTACCGAGCTCGCATTCTCAACCCAGTACTCAGCCGCTGTTGAAGCTAAGCAAGTCGCCGCTCAGGAAGCCCAGCGCGCCAGCTTCTACGTTGAGAAGGCTAAGCAGCAACGCCAAGAGAAGATTGTCCAAGCTGAGGGAGAAGCCCAGGCCGCTAAACTGGTATGCAAAGTGGCACCACTAGCACTAGTATTCGCATCTATTTTAGCTCGGCGAATCGATGAAGAACGATCAGGGTTTCCTGAAGTTGCGTAAAATCCGCGCTGCTCAGAAGATCGCGAAAACAGTTTCTGATTCCACGAACAAGGTCTATTTGCCTGCTGGTGGACTTATGCTTAACATTGCCGACGAAGATTATTTGAAGTCATGTGAAAGCAACTCGAAGAGACGTTAATTAGTTAGTTGTTTGATAGTTTGCATAAGGTTTATTGTTGTTGTTCCCAGTAGATTTCATGCTGGGATCTCTTCTCCATGTAAGAAATCACTCCTTCTGATTTTTGTGTATTGGGGCAACATAATTTAAACGGCTATATCGAACGCAGTCATACAATATTTTCATAATCTTATTAAACTGTTTTGCATGCGTTGAGAATTCGGGAATTATGTAATGTCCTAAACTGAAAAACATCACTTTGTCATCGTCTTAACTTCGACCGGTAGTCTCTTTAAAGGCACATATCTTATGAAAATCATGGTATGTCCATATCTTTCGGAGTATTACAGAAATGCCGGGAAGGACAAGGAAAAAAAGGAAGGAACTGTCGTACTGGATGGTTTATTGTTGTTGCTAGGTGCATTATGTCGTATATGTATATGTACATCTCAGAAGGAAGAAGGACGTTTTATAGGTATCCATTTCTCATTATTTATTTTGCTCTGTGAGCATTCTGTTCGATCCAGCGAAAAGGGTATCAGAAAAAGAAACAAGTTGACATCAAGAAGCAACAAGGTACACGACAAGAATCAATATGTACAAACAGTTTGGTTCTGGTTTCACGGGCTTTAGGCAAGACGAGCTTCGATTGCTTCTTTGAAGCACGATTTTATGTCATTCAGTACTCCCCAACACGGCAGATACGAAATGTCTGCCTGAAATGCGTATTCGTTCTTATTACGCTCTACTGTCTTCTCCGTTTACCTGGAAGTGGGAACCCGGTGTCAACTGACAGAATGAGAGGCATTTTTCCCCAGCTGAAGTCTTTGAGACTCCCTTTGATCGACAACATGTTGTGTGATCTGAGTCCTGTGCAGCGCAAGTAAGAAGTGTATGTCCATTCCGTTGAGGACACGGGTCAGTTCCAAGGAACATAGCAGTCAGCTATTTAGTTAGTTAATTTGAGCATCTTATGATGCGAACTTACGACTTTCTTGTTGAGAACATCGAAATTGCACCGCGTTTCGCAACTTTTATCCACCGCTCGCGAAGTGCAACATTGGAGAAAAACGTCGTTCGGTTTCTAAAACTCGTTTTTGATTATATTTCAAATGTTCTTTTAAGATCGCTGAAACCTTTTGAGGAGACGATGTTACTTGTTCAACGGATTCCAATGGAGCTAGCGTCGGCGCATGCGTCGTTGACGATTCGATAGCAACTGGAGAAGCTGGCGCTTCGGCCGTGACAAATGGCTCCAATGTTGTTGATGCGGTTGTTGATGGTGGAGGGCGAGCTGGGCGAGTGATTTGCTTAGGAGCTTTGAATTCGTCAGTTCCCGTTTTAGGATCGTTCGGGATATTGGCATTTTGTCGCGATTTTAAGTCGACGTCAATGACCCGAGCCTGATGGCGTCCACGGCGACCATTTCGATTGTTGCCTCGGTGCCGACTACGAACCACTTTTACCTCCTCTACAGGAAATAGCTGATCCTGGGGTGGTGGAGGAAGGTCGCGTCTAACGAGAGAGTTGCCATCCACTGGGACATTTATTGGCGGTGGAGGTGGTGGAGCTTGATCGAGTTGTTCAGGCACTGCTTGCTGAGGATAGCTGGGTTGGGGTTGTTGCTGCCATTGCGGTTGTGGTTGTTGTTGATATTGCGGCTGTTGAGTCTGTTGCGGGTACTGCGCTTGAGGAGCGTACTGTACCGGGTACTGTTGTTGCGGCTGCTGAGTGTAAAAAAGCTGCGGTTGCGCAAGTACCGGATACTGTACTTGAGGATAATACACTTGAGGTTGTTGATAGTAGATGGGCTGTTGACCGAGCACACGCGTAACTGAAACGAAATAAATAGAACGGGCTTAGGTCAAAGTGTATTGAGGGTACCAGAAACAGACGTAGCAACCAGCAGTACCAGAAGGAGATCCATGATCTCGGAGTCAGCAGTGAACAGTGAAGCTATCGAAATAAACCAACGACCGCCGTCGACACAATAGATGCCGGTAGTGATTTAGAGGCTAGTGCTATGTCAAGTAGCAATATCCGAAAGGGGGACTAACTACACACTGTGCGCTATGTGTGTATGATGTTTGCCCTGGGGGGATAAATCGCGTGGGGGGAGAAAACCAGGTGATGAAGCTACTGCTCCTCTCTGCAATTTTGACGTTGATTGGCGAGCTGCCGCGCAGTGAAGAAGAGGTAGCCAGTCGATCAGCGCTGGCCGATTGGTGAGCTGATGAAGCAACGAAGAGCACGGAAGGAACGTGTTTAGCGGTTACTGACTTCGCCCGATTTTGGAAAAAGCCCCCAATATCGCTTGATTAGTCCATAACAGCAATTACGAACTACACAAAAACCGTTTCGTTGTCGATCGTTTTTCTCGCTTTATGGCTGAAAAAACGGCACTTCATGGTGAACTTTACGAGTGCCTGTAAAGGATTTGGTTGGGCTTACATTCCAGGCTAGTACTTATGTGGCGTAATATTTTTATAAACCCGTTCTTTGCTATTGGTAGATGCTGTAGAAAATATCTCGATGCATCGAAACCTGCCCATAGTGTTTTTAGTACTATCCGAAAGGACATGGAATAAAAAGGAATGACATTATGGAATGTGCTGAAAAACAAAATCGGTCAATTCCGATGAGCATTGCTTCAAAATTAGCGAGTTCCTTGACAAAATGCGCTTGACGAACACGTAAGTATATAATGTCTGCTAGACATAAAGGATATCAAAACAAATATGATTTCCCCTCGCTGTTAAGGAAACTGTAAGTAAACTGGATCTGAAAACCAGAAGCCAAGGATCGTACTCGGAACTCTGAATGTGCGCTGCTTAGTTTCCCTTGACCGTCTCATCGAGCTACAAGAAGAACTGGCGCCTGCGAACAAAGTCATTAGTTCTAATTTCTTTTAAACTAGTGGTCGACGTATTAAACTGTAGAGTGACTATATGGTCATTTGCGAAAGTACCCTTATTCTGCTCTCGTGTTAACTGGCGTAATACCGTCGCCGTAATTTCCCCCACGTGGTTACATAATCACTTCCCGTTTTTGACATGCGCATAATTACTGTTGTCGTTGTACACGTTGGCCTCCTCACACAGAGCATCCTGGCATTGCGCAACACCGTGTCATGCGATAATTGTAACTTTCGACGGGTTTATTGTTTTAACGAGAGAATCTCTTTGATCACCTCGGCGTTGCTTTTGTTTCTCTGCAGCAGACTTGTTTTCTCCCTAAAGAGCACGACACCACTTTCCAATTCATATTGTCATGTAATTTACTTTTGAAACAGCCACTTCACGAGGCGATCCGATTCGATGGGGTCGAAGTCCTGTGGGTACATTGCTGCGAAGTTCTGGATTCTATAGTTATTCTCCCAATAATGAGGGGAAGCTTTTTCAAGATCGCTCGGAAATCCCGACATTCGTAATCTAGATTGTTAGCATCCTGAAAGAAAAAAAAATAAACCCGAAGAGTGAACGAAGCGCGCCTGGCGGTTCGCTAAATGCTGAAATATTGTCATGGATACAATGCAGTTCGTGAACGCCTCAGCTGTGATTGCAAGTTGTTTTGGAGACCAGTGTGTGCTTCTCCAAGCGCAAATTTTATGAAAGCATCAAGATTCAAGGCAAGAAGGCACTGATTGAAATGAGTTGTCATGCTTCCATATTACATAACCAGATAGCAAGTATAGAGGCTATGGATAAATTCTGTTCGCTCAATGAACTCAATCTTGCTAGCCTCTTACTGCCTCCAACGATGGCTGCAAATTTGTTGGCGCATATATTTCCCCTAATCGAAGCCTGATGTCTGATTAAGCTCATATGTGTGAAAGTAAACTCGGATATTCGCGCGGAACTGGTTTCATGACTAGAGATAATCATCACACAACCAGATGCTAGCCTCCTAGTACTGGGTAGGAAACGTGCGAAATTATGGCTCAGTTTTAAAGTGGTTGGCTAGTGCGATGTTTTCTTAAAAAAATTCAGCGAAATACAACGCCCGAATCGTCCGTTTTCCGAATAGCCCATACAAATGTTTTCTGGAGTGCCCCTTAAGTACAAAAGTACAAAAAGTACAAAAACGTATAATGGGATTACTTGGAATGGAGAAACACACAATAATCGCTATCGCGTTTAACTACTGCACTCGGTAGTGCTTGCCTAGTAACCAGTTGCGCTCTAGAACACTGTATCAGTTGCACGTAAAGAAACTTGTTTCAGGCACGTTGTAAACGCATAATGAATACGGCTCACATAAAAAATTTTATGTCTAGTGCCATCGGCGGGAGTATTTTGCAGGCTGGAGAGTATTGAACAACTTTCAGAACAACAGAACTATAATGTATGGAGTACACAACAAGTTGAATAAAATTAAGAATAAGCCTCCATGGGCGCACAGGTACAGAAGAGGTTGCGATCACCGTATTGATCATCGATACGAGCCACAGTAGGCCAATGCTTCGAGTGACACCATGGCTTCGGGAAAGCGGCGACCTCGCGGGAGTATGGCCGATTCCAATCGGAGTTGACGACTGTGTATAGAGGATGCGGCGCCATCTAAACAAAATAGTGATATATTGCAATTCTGAAATAAACTTTTGCACCTTAAGAGGGTTTACTTCACGATCCATAGCTCCCTCCTCGATTTGGCGAATTTCCTCACGAATAGAAAGCAGAGAATCGACAAATCTGTCCATCTCGCCCTTATCCTCACTCTCCGTTGGTTCGATCATCAGACAGTCATGTACAGGCCAAGCCATCGTAGGTGCATGGAAGCCGTAGTCCATAAGACGCTTGGCAATGTCGATGACTTCGATTCCAGCGCTCTTCTTAAACGGCTTGCAGTCAATTATGAATTCATGTGCATTGAGTCCTTGTTCGTCCTTATACACAATTTTGAATCCCTCTTCGAGCCGTTTAGCCATGTAGTTCGCATTTAGAATAGCCATTTGAGTGGCTTCGCGAAGTCCGTTGCCTCCCATCAGTCGAATATATGCCCAAGTAATGGCAAGAATGCTAAATTATGTTTATGTGTTCATTTTGTAACGAATGCGAAAGATAAAGAGAGCCAAGGCCACTTTGCCTTCATTCGCTCAGTGTTGTGACTAACCTGCTGGATCCATATGGTGCTGCACTGACGGCGCTTTCTTCACGACCGTCGACCGGAATCACTGGATGACCGGGAAGGAATGGCGTTAAGTGAGATTTTCTGAAAAAGAAGCGATGTAGAAGACAAATAAACTGATCGGCAGCTTACACAGCAATAGGACCCGCACCAGGTCCACCACCTCCATGGGGAATGCAGAATGTCTTATGAAGATTGAGGTGACTAACATCGCTGCCGTAGTCTCCTGGACGACAAAGGCCAACCTGCGCATTGAGGTTAGCTCCATCAAGGTAGACTTGTCCGCCGTTTTCATGGATCTTGTTGCAAACATCGACGATGGACGACTCGAAGACACCATGAGTTGAGGGGTAGGTGATCATTATGGCTGCCAGCTCATTGCTGAATTTATCGACCTTTGCAGATAAGTCCTTGAAATTGATGTTTCCGTGGCGATCGGATTCGACTGGAACCACACGCATGTTGGCCAATTGAGCACTGGCGGGGTTTGTTCCATGGGCTGACGAAGGGATGAGGCAAACCTAAAGTCGCGTTATTAGCTGATCCTACAAGATCGTGTGAGCAAAATGATAAAAGGAATCATTCATTTAACCTTGGAAACTTTTCAAATATCACTTACATTTCTCTGATCCTGTCCAATGGAATTCAGATAGTTCCTAATGGCGAGGAGACCGGCATATTCGCCATTGGCACCGCTGTTGGGCTGGAGTGACACGCTGTCGTATCCCGTGATTTCGCACAGCCATTTCTCCAAGTCTTGGAACATTTTCGCGTATCCTTGAGTTTGACTGTGCGGAGCAAATGGATGAACGTTTGAGAATTTAGGCCAAGTAATGGGTATCAGTTCGGCACTGGCGTTCAACTTCATGGTGCAGGAACCAAGGGGAATCATTGAGTGCACAAGTGAGATATCCTTGTTTTCAAGCTGCTTCATGTAACGCACCAACTGGCTTTCACTGTGATGGGTGTTAAAAATTTTGTGAGTCAGGAATGTGCTTCGGCGTGAGTGATCAGAATTTCCAATTAAGGGAGCCGGTGTCTCGTGAAGATGGCTTTCGACATCGTCCTAAATTTACTATGAAATTTAGATCAGCGAGACCTGATGTACCGCGCTCTTAGTAATGCCAAAAACGTAAAGAAGGTCGCTAATATCTTCCGGATCTGTAGTTTCATCGAGAGACACTCCAACGTGCTTTCCATCTTCGAAGAAACGAATGTTAATCTTCTTCTCCTCGCAACGTTTCTTCAGCTCGTCCACATCGCGGACGCGGATCTTTAAGGTGTCGAAATAGTCTTCGTGTACCACTTCATGTCTTCCCGACGCTTTTAGTTCTGAACATAACATTCAGTCGAAACAGTGACCGAGAAACTCACGATGGGCCAGGAAAGCGGTAGATTTATGAACAGTTCTAGCAATAGCAGTGAGGCGATGAGGGCCGTGATAAACGGCATACATGGCGGCCATGTTGGCCAGAAGCGCCTGAGCAGTGCAGATATTGGACGTAGCCTTATCACGTCGGATGTGTTGTTCACGTGTTTGCAGAGCCAAGCGATAGGCTAGCTTTCCGTTTGCGTCTCTGAAATTTTCTTGCTAAACTCGAGAAGAGTTTCACTTCGTTGAACTATTTGAAACGGCTTTGCGAGGATTTGTGAATCCTCTTTGAATATTACAACATGAAGGAAACCTTACTTGCTTACACCAACAATACGACCAGGCATGGAACGAGCAAGATTGTTGCGTCCATCGGATTTCGCGACGGCCATGAAAGCAGCATGAGGGCCTCCATAACCGAGAGGAACGCCGAAACGCTGAGCGCTGCCTACGGCAATGTCAGCTTTGAGATCTCCAGGTGAACGAATCAATGTGAGGGATAACAGGTCGCAAACCATAATGACAAGTGTCTAAATGTTTTGTGTCAAAATCTACGTTGGTATTCGGGATTCTTACTCCGTTTGCGTGGGCGCGTTCGATGAGGTCGTCTAGGAGGGGAACACGTCCCTCAGTATCCGGATACTGAATCATTATAGCCGACGTCGTCTTGTCCAGCGAAACTCGGTTGTAGTCCATTGGCACCAGGTTTATTCCCAAGGGCCTAAGATTCATTGAATTGCATAAAGAACGGACTTAATAATACTCACTCAGCACGCGTCTTCAGAAGCGCAATGTTTTGCGGATGCAAGTTTGGATCGTAAACGAGAGTGTTCCTCTTATTGAATCTCTTTGCGAGGGTCATAGCCTCAGCGCATGCGGTACTTTCATCAAGAAGTGATGCGTTGGCCACGTCGAGGCCAGTAAGATCGCAAATCATAGTTTGAAAGTTCAGCAGACTTTCAAGACGGCCCTGAGATACTTCGGGTTGGTAAGGAGTGTACTGTGTGACCCTAAATTGTCAGATCATGGATGAAGAAACTGTTTCGAAACTACGAACCATCCAGCGTTTTGAAGCATATTGCGCACAATGACGGCAGGAACGATGCAGTTATAGTAGCCCATACCGATATACGTTTTGCGAATTTCGTTCAAAGCGGCGATGGAACGGAGTTCTTTAAGCATACGCTCTTCGTCGAGCGCACGAGGAAGATTCAGCGGTCGCTTCATACGGATGGCCTCCGGGACATTCGTATTCGTTAGTCCATCGAGATCCTGGAAAATTACGCAGTGACAATAAGCCTGAGCTTTCACGGCTTCCCTGATATCTATTTTCTTTATTTGATATCTATTGGTCCCTATTTCTGAACCTTATTTCAGATGTTACATTTGAGGTTCTACAAAAGTTCGTTTGATGCATTTTGATACAACAATTACGGTAGAACAATTACGCTGCTATTGCGGAAGCCTCCCACCATCAGCAAGACCGAATTTAGTGCACCACTTTAGCCTTCTTTTTCGTTCGCCGGAAATATCGTCATTGTCACTTACCTTGAACCCCAAATCATGGAGCATATGCTGGCGGTCCAAGTCCGATGGCCCAATATGGCGGTCGGCGAAACAGTCATAGTTGAGCAGACGACGCTGGGTCAAGCTAACAGCCCGACGGCCGAAGGCGACCGCGAATCGGTTCATCATTTCCCTTTACGCACGTGAGAGCGAAAACGATCGGTCGAGGTGAACCGAGTAGCGGCGGGTGCAGCACACAAATGTCGAACGGGAAATGCGCTGAAAATGATCAAAGACTGAATAAGGAAGGCAATGGCAACATTATCACACCGCCATGACTTTCATTACTACAACAATATCACCATCGCTCGCATCGCCTTCTCCGTTTTCTTTGACGATATCGAAGTGCGACATCACACTTCAGCAGCTCTCCCACCTTCTCTGCTTTTTGATTTCAGCATCTGATATGCTTTGGATATTAGACCACATGATGCCGATAAAACATTTTAAAATCTGCGTAGTCAAGAATGTTGCAGAATAATTTTTCGTCAAAGCTGAAAGGATAAAGAACTCTGCCCGGTTCTTTCTTTCATTTTTCTTTTTTTTTCGTTCTAAAAAGCAGGAAGCAGAAAAATACAAAAGAGGCGTCACACTGATTTGTTTGTTGCACACCCTTGAAACTGGTTTCTTATCATGCAACTAGACAGACGTTTTGATAAGGGTCTGGTCGGTGCACACTACCTGAGTGCAGCTGTCCTAATTGGTTACGACTTAACTTTTTGATCACTACTATGTTCAAAACGAACTTTTCGTCTTATTGCTGGCTATTATTACGGATAGTGGCATCGTACACTACTTTCATAATGCTTTCTATAACAATAATCATTTGTTGCTCTCATTTCTCAGCTGAGTACTCAATCAGATTGGCTCATTTCTTTTTTTTCTGAACTACGCCCAACGGGCAAAGACCACTCAAATTATAACTTAGCGACACACAACTGATTGTGTGTTCAAGCTATATTCTCACCACTTCAGAATCACACCATATCACATGGTTTCTTCTTGATTACGGAACCCAAATCGTGGTTCAATTCTTCTGAGCTGGGGCTACTGGCACTCAGTCAAGTCGGCTGTGGTGAAGCATCATGAAGCTTTGAGCAAATCAACGTTTGCTGTGCTCCACATTAGCTTTTAGCATAAAAGACGGATAAAGAAAAATATTGGTTTTATTCCTATAACAATGACCATACAATACATCAAGTTAATTATGCAACTTGTGAAAGAGATGTGAGATACTCACGGAACATTGAGAGATGATAGATTTCTGACCCGAATCAACTTGCAATGCAAAATGCAATAATAATATACATATACAACACGATCGAGGCTAAGTCTGCTGTAGTGATAACAGCTATACTATATGATAAAGCATCTAAAGTGAAGACAGAGACACCTCGTTGGCACCGAAACCCATCAAAAACCACCAGGAGTGAGCAAGATTAGACTGTTGCGACTGCTACACGAAGAAACCTTCTGCCGTAGCGGAGGCGCCGAGGGTCCGGGTATCGCTGAGGGAGGACAACAGCGTCTGCGACGAGTCACCCCATCCTGTTGAAGGTGTGGCGCTTCCTCGGCCTAGCGTTGACCGTAAGAGGGTGGTGATATCCTCTGGTAGGAGACCCATTCCCGAAAGGTCCGCATGGGATACTCTTAGGAGGTCAGTAACCGACTTGACACCTCCTTTCAGAAGCAGAGGCAAGCAGTGCCCAAGTCCCCGCTGATTCACATACTCAATGAGCTGGGAGTGCTGCTGCTGACCGACACTCCTCGATACTGTTGTGCTTCTGTCGTACTGTCGACGGCTGCTCATCGGCGAAGGCGTAACAGTAAATGGCTGACTGGGTATTTTACGCTCGTAAATGAGATCAGGCCTCTGTAGGAGGGCATCTATTCTGCTCACGAGTTGCGAGAAAGTTGGGCGCTCGTATCGATCTGCTTTCCAGCATTCCATCATAACTGCGTGAACTGCTGGAGGTGTGTCCATAGGAGCTGGGAGGCGATAGCCTAACTGAATCTCGTTGATAACTTTTTGGTTCGTCCAATCCCAATAGGGGCGCTCGCCGAAAGAGCACACTTCCCACATGAGGATGCCGAAGCTCCAGACGTCCGAAGCTGGACTGAACTTGCGGTAAGTGATTGCTTCTGGCGCTGTCCATCGAACAGGAATCTTTCCGCCATTAGTAGTATATTCCTGGTCCACTGAGTTCTCAAAACCGCGACTTAGGCCAAAGTCAGCGATCTTGCACATGAGCTGTTCATCGACTAGAACATTTCTTGCGGCAAGGTCCTATAAATGCAATGTCAACATATTATATGCAGTTTAGTTGCTCTTACCCTGTGGATGTAACCTTTTTCTGACA
Organism: Steinernema hermaphroditum; assembly: GCA_030435675.1. Lineage (NCBI taxonomy): Eukaryota > Metazoa > Nematoda > Chromadorea > Rhabditida > Steinernematidae > Steinernema > Steinernema hermaphroditum. The sequence continues at coordinate 500,801 of CM059625.1, forward strand.
AGTATCTCATTCCGGACGCGATTCCCTTCAACATCACCAATAGCGTATCAATAGTTAATGTTCCGTCGTCATGTCTCCTTAGATATTGATCCAATGATCCATTGAGCATGTACTCAATAATGATCATGGTAGGTTCAGTTCGGGTAACGACTCCAATGAGTCTTATGACGTTTTCGTGGTCGAACTGGCCCATAATGGACGCCTCCATCAAGAAATCAGCGCGAGCCTTTTCAGAGCTGCCTTTTTTTAGCGTTTTGATAGCGACAATTTGGTCCTATAATAACTCGTTTAATAACACAGCCAAAATAACGTTAATTTTGTCAAAACGCATATAATCAAAATTGAAATTGTCATAAGTAGGTTTCTCGAACTCACCTGAAGCTTATCGCCGTAGATGACATGATGACTGGGAAGAGAAAGTCGCCCATAGCAGACATCGCCAAACTCTCCACTTCCGATTGATCCCGTTATAGTTACAAGAGACGGATCAATATCATTCGCAAACTCGGTGAGAGCAAGGTTCGGATCTTCATATGTCGTAGGATCAACGTATGGCTTGAAGCGATTACTGTAGCAGGATTGAGCTGCTGCGACTGCGTTGTCATTAGACATCAGCGGGGCACCTATAATATATGAATATGTATAAAAATGTTAATATGAAGTGTTTTGAGGCATGCGCATGGGATACGACAACTATGAAGGGGCAAACAACATTCAAAGCAAAAAGCTCACATTTTCCAAGAAGTGCATTTTGAATGCTAGCAAGCGGACCATTACCCGATGTGGTGTTCGACTTGGAAAGTTCGACTTTTATAGAATCTGAAATTCCAATTAAAGCGGTGGGCTCTAGGCGGACTAATGTTAACTAAAGCGACGACGACTCTACGTTGTTAGTTTCCAAGGCTTACCTTGTTTGTAAATATCCAATGTGTCAAGGTCGCTGAGCTGCTTACGATTGATTGTCGGTCGGCGCACACAAAGGAACACCAAGACAGCCACAAGCAGAAGAATAATGACCACCATGGCGGCATACCAAAACGGCGATTCGGGCATCGATAAAAATTTCGCATCTCGCTTATTGCCATCGATGTCATTAATTTGGCCGCGCCAGCTATTGTAATACAATTGGTCACTCCATGCCGTCCAGCCAATTTCGGGAATCCGTGCACGCACAGCAAACGTATACGTTTCTCCAGCAAGCACAGTCGACATAGAGTAATAGCTGAGGGTTGTTGTCGCTGATGAGGTGGTGCTGTTAACAGAGATTTTGACCTAGAAAGCAGAAATGTGTACCTTACTAAGAGCATTGAATTGAGCGGAGCCCAAAAAGGAACTTCAACTTACCTCGTATGTAACGACATCCTTGTGTGAAGGTGAACTCAGTGCGTCCCACGAAATCGAGACTCCAGTAGTAGACATACTCTCAAGACGAAGCCCATTCACAACAATGTTTGTTTGAGCTTTTGTTTGAAACTCAGTAACAGCATACTGTCGGTAAGCACTTCCAGCTTTTTTGGACACGCCGTTCTCAGCAAAGATGACGATTGAATACGTTGTTCCTGGCTCCAAATTGGACAATGTCAAAGTGCGGTCTTTGAAGGATGCGGGTGACGGACTAGCTTTGACATTGGTCGGACAATTGGAACATTGATATCTGTAGCACAGATCGGAGCGGCCTCCGGTATTCGATGGCTCATTCCATTCGACCGTCACTTCAGTTGGAAGAATTCGTGAGACAGTCAATTGGCTGGGTTTGCTTGGGGGCTCTAAAATTAGTTGCATTTAGGTGGAGTCTTTCTTCTAAGCAACAAAATCTTTTGAGCAGCTTTTGAGCACAAGTTCATGCGATTTCGAAGGAAGCAGAAAAAGTGCTTACGTGAGCATGGCTGCGAAGCCTCTTCTTCCTCTGCTCTGAAGTATCCTGCATCACAGGTACAATAGGATGATCCAGATATCGACGTGCTATGGGCTGGGCACAAGGTACAGCCTTCCGATCCACTCCTGGCCTTGTACGTTCCGGCTGGGCACGCTGCAACGGGACCAAAGGTAATAAGAAGCGTTTACGACTTAGCGCGATGCGCATAAATCCAATGGAATAGCCCATGAATATCATCATGAATACGGTTTTATCGATCGCGCGGAAAGGACTGAGGTCAACGCCAGGTCAATATCAGCAATCGAGCCATAATTCACGCGCTAAGATCTTTTATGCAAACAAACAGCTGAAGTGCTGCACTGGTGGTGGTGCAAAAGAGGGAATATAGCCGAAAAGAACAAACCCTTGCGGTCACCGGCACAACGGTGCGCCGGTTTTACAATCGCGCGCTAAGTATCGTATATCCCTCGCGCTTTCTCTAATTACCGCAAACGTTAGGAGAAGCTTTGCGATAAGGCGCTATACGATGACCGAGGAAATGACCGTATTCTGGTGCTCGCTTTTTACGAGCAAAAGCACATATGTAGCGTTTTTTTATTGTTAATTACGGTACACATTCTGTATTCGTCGAAACACCTCACTCTTCGCGTGCGACGTCTTAGTTGTTAGCATGACCTCCACGACTGTAAGTAGTTAGCTATTGTGACTACTGTGTAAAGAGTTATTACTTTTATAAGATTAACCGGCGTTGGTCCATTGTTTCCTAGCGATTTCTCGTCCCTCACCGTAAGTGCCAATCATAGCCGCTCGCACAAAGAAAGGAAACACCATAACACAGGATGACCTCGTCGGCCATGAAAGGCCGATCTTACTCGCCTGTCATTACCCACAGCATCTATCTACTCCTCCGCGCACCGGTCCTTTCCCACACAGTCATTAGTACATTAATTTCGCATCACTAGATTTGCCCGCTGCCGTCCTTTCTCTTCACGCCTGCTGCATCACAACAAAAGTGCGCAAAACAAATTAAGATGGTACAATTGTAAAACGACCTTAGAAAACAAGGGCTACCTACCTTTGCAGCCGATATCATTTGGCAACGCTAAACTGTAGCCAGGTGCACACACGCATCGGCCAGAAATCATTTCCCAACGGCCACCGACAATACAAAGCGCAGAAGCGTTCATAGACGACTCGAGGACAGCGTTTTCGACGCAGGTGCCCACGACCGAGATAAATGAATTCGGGCCTGGTCCGGAGACGGTTTCTGGAAACTGGACAAGCGATCGCACTTCAGCTGGGCATACATCGTAGAACACCTGCAAAGGAGCACCCATTACATGTTATGTCGGTCTACCGAGGTTTAGAAGTTTATCCTGCATATTTTTATAGATCTCATCTGTTTTTACTCCTACCAAGTGAACAAATAAACCTGCAAATGAATGTTAAGTTTGCTTCGATCGAGGCTTAAAGCTAGTTCAAAATCCGCTCATATGCTCATAAGTCAATCAAAATGAATAAATGATAATGCACGGGCAATTCAATAAAGACGCAGGATACATAATTTATAACCACCAATTGTTAAGTGAAGTGTCACAAACCTGAACGTTCAGCAGTGACACGCACGTTCCCTGGTCGCGGAAAGCAAAATGTATTGCTTCGCTCTTCATATCGACGGCATAAAGTTTAACATTGATCTGCTTCGAACTGGCCTGTCTTCTGTAACGCTCTCCGGTTACAAAATCGACGAATGACCTATATAAGTTCAGTGGTATTATCAGTATAATACCGACATCAGTGCTTACCACTCGTTCATGCTAAAGTGGCTGGGAAGGAGCTCACCATTGCGTAGCTGCTTCGCATATAGCTCAAACGAGTCCTTGCATTTAACGGCTGATTTGGGAAAATCCAGGCAGTCGCGTATCGTAAATGTTAGCTCAATTGACATGCGTTGAGCCCCGTTGCGCTCTATCCTCGGTGTTATGAGCCAATTTTCGCCCCGCTCCCTGCCGGCATTACAAGTAACGTAAACACGTTTATTGTCTGACGTGTTGGAAAGACGGTAAGTTTCCTCGAGCCATCCGAATTCATCCTTGTCTTCTGAGTTGAGTGTATGAGCATCCCAATCCAGTGATGTTGTGGCGTTACCCGTATCGAGCAAAACAGCTGAAATAAACAAATACGTTTAATGGTAATATTCCGACAACATTGGTGGACAACAAGTTGAATGGGGAAAGTTCAAAATTTGGTGGGCAATAAATTGAATGAACTCTGTCTCGTGTGGAAACACACAGAATAGATGCTGAACATATGACTAGGTAATTTCGTCATATAGGTAATTTCAATATCGTGTCTATATGAATAACTAAGCAAAATGTGTACACTTTGTACTCATGCGACTTTCCAGCATTCCATGTTCATTCCTATCAACAACGTAAACTACGAAAATACGATCGCAGATCACTCCACATATCAAAGCACATCAGACGTCACCTGTTGATTATATTAATAACGATCAAATTTCGGCAAACGGCCTATCACTCATACTGGCGATAGCGGACAGCGACGTTTCGCACATTAGCTGCCAACAACTGTCCCAACAGCTGACGGCGTTCTCACTCAGTGTGTGTCTATCACTACTCGAGTGGCTATTCACTCAACTTTACCCCTCTTCGATCTTCGTTATCAAAATCGAATTAAGAACCTGGCTGCCAACATCACAACTGCCACTTACCGCGTCTAGCGAGTGCCGTTGGTGACGAAACGATTACTGTAGTGAGAAGTAGAAGAATCCAGCTGCCGATCATGGCGGTCATCTCGAAAAAGACGACACGTCGGCAACTTCACGGTCGATAACTATCGCCCCGATCCGTGTTATAGAACTAAAAAGAAAGCCGAAAATTGGTCGCCGCCGAATGGACAAACAGAACACGGTCGCCCGGAATCGCACATACACGCGCGGATATCAGCGGTCGGACCAATTAAACCTCGACAAAAATTCGAAAGAGAGTCATAACCCTTATCAACATCAAAGAGTGCCGCTTTGCGCTAAACTGTCGCCGACGCATTGCTGCTGGCCAGGCGATCGCCATCGCCTCGCTATCATATCCGTCCGACCCGATGTCACATTAGCGCGCGTGACGATGACGGCCCTTCACACAATTTTCGACAATCCGCACCGGGCCAAATTAATCGATGTTATTAGCTGCTGCTTCTGCTGTTGGAGAATTGGAAAGTAAATGAATTACAGATGGCGCAGCTTAGCAGAGGCAGCTAACATCGTCAGAAATTAAAATCTAATCGAATTAGTGGCGAGACGAGTGGGAGACGAGCCGTCGTGCGTTTCGTGTATCATTCTCGTAAAGCGGGCAGTATCCTTCATTTAAGTAATCTAAGTAATCTGATTGAAGACAAAAGAGTGAGCAACCAAAGGCAATGGCACAACATATGCATTCCCCGGAGTCATTTATATAACACGGGGCAGAATCGATGCAAGGTAATATCTGTTTGGCATTACTTTTGTAAAGCAGTACAGTAAAAATATCGGATATAAAGTATGAGCTCAAGATAAGATGCAAATGTTTAAAAAAAAAAGAAACATGTCCATAGCAAATTTATCAAGAAACGAACCAAGCACAATCGTACTGTTGTGATTTGCGCGGCTTTCTCTATAACTTTAAAACTTGAAGAATGTTAGAGAACCTCGTTATCAAGGAGCATTAATTAAGCGGAGAAAATGGAGTGGATTGCGATTTCGAACGGACAATAAGCGAGACTGGCATGGCGTGCAAAGTTTGTGCGCGCAGGACAGCCGAAGGAGGCGACGAACGCGGCGAAGATGAGATGAGATGTTTGACAGTGACCGTAGATGAGGGCAGCACGCGAGACGGTATGTGCCCGTTTAGTAAAAACGTGATACACGCGTGATGATCGGTGCGCGACGGCGTCGTAGCGAAACGGCAATGGCGATACTGATGATGACACCCGAAATTTAATTTGATGAATTGGAACACCTCCGAGCGAGGGAGAGGAGTAGCCCCTAGCACGCAGGCGCGCGTTCGCGCCCTTTGCACTTCTCCTTGGGCAAGCGCACGAACACCTCTAACGGCGTGACACCGTCGAGGACAGGCCAAAACTGTCGGCGCCGTCGCCGCTGAAAACCAGAGAAAAGGTCCAACCCCACAGCGGCAGCACCCGGAGTCCAGCCAGTACATTACATAGGCGGCGCGAGGCTGTGCGCGCGGCGACCCCGGCCAACACATATCTTCTTCTTGTTGTCCTTCTTGCATCCCCTGTTGGTCGTTTACTTGCTCATCAGAGCATACAGAGCGTCGCCGAAGAGCGAGGAGGGCGCCGGCCGGGCGCAAGAGGGAGTCGTTGGTCGGCCGCTGGCCCAGCCCCAAAACGTTAATCCATTGAGGGAGGAAAAACAGGGCGGGGACTGTAGCCGGTGTGCGTGCGTGCGATATAGTTCTCATCCAAAACCGTTGAGGTACCTGCTCCGACCGACTGACTCGAAGTCGTCGGAGCTGTTGCTGCCGAAAACAGCACGTACAAAAGAGAACTACCACTTCTCGCATGTCAGATAATGAGCACGGCGCGCAAGAATGAATGAAAAGTAGATCCTGAGAGGGACGCTGGAAGAGTTCACTTCGCCTTTCGCGCGTTCAACCCAATTTGAGTGACACCGTCAATTGAAAGGAAGAGAACTTGAAGACGTCTCCGCTCATGTTGAGTGGTTAAGTGGAAGAAGGAGATGAAGAGGAGAACCTTTGATTAACGCGATCCTTGGAAATTTTAATCAGATACTCACTTGAACGTTAAAATTTAAGATAGGTAAAATTAATGGTAGATCACGAAAAACTGAAGGCCTCACAGTAATTCTGTTGTTGCTTTCGGAGAACCGATAACGCGCCGCTACTACTGGAATCAGTTTTGTGTAGAACGTAGTTTAACAGCTAGGAATTTTATCAAAAGAAATATTGCGGTTTACAATCATAGCCGCAGCCGAGTAAGTCTGCGAGTCAAACAATAAATAACAGTAATCTTAAATAAAAGAACATAGATATATGACAAAGAGGGTTTTTTTTTAATGGAATGTCTAGTATTGTAGTATCATGAACTCAACAGTTCTATCGTGATATTTGGCATTAAAAATACATCAACTACACCATCTAATCGAGAAACAAACAAGGAGGGTCATATTGTAAATTGACTAGAAATGTTTGAAAAGTAAGGGCTGATGTGCGCTGAAAAGCGAACCGAAAGAAGAGAGGATCTCTCATTAACCCGATCGAAATGCAAATCGCGGCTATGGTGCCGCTCGGCCAGCACTGTTCGGCGCGCCCCGTAAGGGTTAAAATGAGTCCCTTGTGCGCATTCTGATGCCTTCTCCCACTCTGTGATGGCGGCCTCCAAGGACGTCAAATGCGCGAATATCACGACATGAATTAATTGCATCGTGTCGAGTGCTTTATGTCACGGACATGTCTTCGCGCATCGGACCGTGGGGATACAGTTTGAAAAATCGAGGAACGACGGAGTTCAACGGGCAATTAAGAGAGCTTTTTTGCTGAGAGGCGTGAAGCGCGTCCATTCGTTCCGACTTCCTTTCGGAAGAGTCAAAAAGTTGTTTCAAACCATTCATCATCGAAGATGAAGTGACATAGGACAACAAAGGAAGTAGTTGGTGAAAGTGCAAAGCATGACGGGAAGGGCGTACGGTAGAGGAGATCGGAAACGATAAGCATCGGAATTTGCGCTTTATCGCGCGCGATTATCGAAATTTAACACGGTGACTAAGAGGCCTTCAAAAGCCAAAAATACTGCGATCCAATATTTACTCGAAACTGCTTTTTAAAATAACCCCAGAAACCTGCAGATTTAGAACAGTTTTTGTTTCCTGTAACACACAAGATTTCTCGGAATTTTGTTTTGTTTTGATGTGATACGGATAGACTGAAAATGCACCCGCGTTTGAAAGGAATTTGAGGAAATACGCATCCCATTGAAAGACAAACAGATGGACTTCCAAAGTGAATAATCCTTAAATATTACGCTTTTATCACAATTAGCTCAATGGAAGATATTAAAAAGCTGCAGCGCATTCTTCTGATTAATAGCGTAGCAGAGTTCGAAAGATTATGCAACTTTTATTTTTCATTGTATGAACGTCGACCTACATTTGCTTTCCACAACTACCGGTAAAATGATATCTGTAAACATCGGCTTAGTATAGCAATATTAAGTATTTAATGAAGTGCATTTTCAAGTTCGCTGTAATCCAGTGTGCCACGAATGCAAAAAAACGATGCTTCTGGATCTCATAACTCCGTTCCAACTCGACACTGGCGGTGAAAATATCACCGCTTCTTGTATTCCATGTGCACTATTACAACTATCTTACTTTTCCTGTTTAAGCTCGTGAACGAATCTGACCAATACTTCGATGACAAATTCGACATTTACGGAGAAGCAATGTTTCATTAAGGCATTCGATTTGAATGAGACGGCGATGAACGCAGACGGTACGGTGATGAACTGCTTCAGCGTCGATGGCGTTCGTCTCAATGAGCAGCCGGCAGCTGCTCGTTGGCACAACACAAGAGGATTATGCTCTCGACGAATAAGCGCATAAATTACGAGACACGCGCTCAAACGCTTACAGTAGCGACGAGTAAGTAACTCTTAAATCGCACCAAATGATGGTGATGTGATGAGCACGCAGTGGCAAGGTCAATTAAGCGGGCTCAATTAGCACACAACAATGAGAGGAGTGGGTCAATGGTGGGAAAGTGTTTATCTCGATGGCGGCGGTATATGCTCATGTGTGTGTGATCCCAGAGGCTAGTTTCCAGCAAATACTGTTTACCGCGCGGGAGCTCATCACACCACTACGGCGTCTTTGATATTTCGATGAGAGCGCCATCGTGCACTTTGTCTTCGTTCGAAGCCGCGGCTCTAAACGAGCGCAAAAGTGATCGCCGTTCGATGTTGAGTAATTGTCTCCAGCGGGCCAGCAAGAATTAGAATGCTTTGATATCGTCTGCTTGCTTGATCGAACGAAAGATGGATACAGTACATGAGAAGGAAATGGAAAGGGAAAAGTCGAGCTGTATACATATGAACATTTATTGAGGAGTAAGCGGATCTCTTCGAAGGTGTTTTTAACGGAAAAACTTACGCATGCTGAAAAGTGCTTAATGATCTGCTGACTTCATATTTCTTGGTGATCGACGCTGAAGAAAGTTCAACTCATCAATCGGAATAATTGTGGTAAAGAACTCTTTCTCTTCCAACATAAAAAAGGAACATTGAAATTCGAATTTACGACAAGGTAATCAAACCGTCTGTGGAGTTTGTCCTATACTACCGGGAAATATTTGTTACATATTACATGTTGTTGTTATCGTTGAGCGGAAGACAGTTTTCTGGTTCTGCTGATTGAACCAGAACAATAATGTTGCGAACTGTTTAGTGTCTCTACCCAAAATAACCAGGAAGTTGCAAATCTGATCGTTTTACAGATAGATCAGTGGCACCGGAAGGAAATGAGGCGAACCGCCAAAACAGATGCATTTGAGAGTAATGTGGAGGAGACAACATTTCTCGGACAATTGAAAGGGCGAAAATTTAAAAAATTGCAAACACAGAGCCTTGTCGCGCCGTTTTCACGACCTCACTCGTTCGGCTCCTCAGCCAAGGCGGCACTCACTTGCCCTCTCTACACTACTATATTAACAAACAAATAAAAGATGTTGAGGAGGTTGAAATTCGGCTTACGAGCGCTCTTCATCACGCTACGATCCCAGGGGGATGCGCGCGGCGGTTAGACAGAAATTCGCCTTTGCATGACAAATCGACTACTTCACGTGTTCGAAGCGTTTTGAAATTTGTGAGTTCGACAAGGAGTCGCCGGCAATATTCAGGGACTTCAGTTGGGAACGTTCAAAGGCTGCGCAGTGCATACTCAACCAACTATGTCTAATTTTGGCAGCTTGGTGTGTTATAAGTCCCTAGAGTGATTTCCGGAGCACTTTGTGGAGTTATACATATTATTCATTCGCAAGAAGTTTTGTGAGATTGCATTTTGCAGGGGTGGTCCAAGTATTTTCTGCTTAAAGTGTGGTAGGCCGACCTTGAAATATGCTCGGCGAATCTTAAACAGGCTTCATCTCTTCTATCCAAAATAGAAAGGGATTGCCCTGCTGCCCAGCGTAAATTCATTGTTAACAACTCTTTAAGATATGACTTATAATCTTTTCAGTGCCCATACTGCCTAACATGAAATCTGTAATTGTCAATAATTGAAAAACGGGGTCTTCTGAATTGTATGGGAATTTAGCGCAAGCAGCTAGACTCGAAGGATCCCCCAGTTGGGTTTGATCTAACCCTAAAGAGAAGTGAGAACATGTAAGCGGCAACAACCCTGTTGCGATTCTTAGATCATCCTCGAGTGATATCCGTTATAGTGGGATTGCTACTGTACTAATACTTGAAAAACCGTTATCAGCAGCGCATTTAAATGGAAGGCAACATTTGGGGTCGCAAAGCGGATTATCGCAAAGCCAAACACGAGGCAGTGATAGCAGAAGTTACTCAGTGAACGATTGTTCAGTTGTTACTTCAAGATCAATCGAAAGTGAAATATTCCATGAAAAATTGCACATATGATACTGACAGCTTGCAGCGCCTTAAAAACCAACACTGACTAGAACTGAAAAAAGTGCTTAGGCTTCTGAAGACGCTTATTGGCTCAGAGGTATCGCACGTTCCGTCATTGAAATCTTAATGATAATAAGTGAAAATTATTTTCGCAGTAGATACACAGGAGTACTTACCGCAATCTGGTCACAAAACATAACGACACGCTATACGTTTCTCCAGTTATACACTAATCAGTAATCATCGGGGGGTGAATCGCTGTACAATAAACAGGTTTATTTTTATTGTTTCATATGTAATGGTGCCCCCATGTCCATATAAACACACTGGGAGCACATGAGTGTGGGTAGATACAACAAACATGTCCAATGCTTTATACCTCGTAGAAAAGAGAAGATTCTCATTAACTAATTCGCCAAGTTCACAGTTCGAGTTTACACACAAAGTTTAATTGCATGACTTCAACATATTACTGCGCACTATGTTGCTAATGTCAACTAATATTAACTCTGGCATTGATGCAATAATTTGATGTCTTCGATTTTCTAAGTTCAAAATGGACCAGCTAGTCGGAGAAATTTTAAAGTGTTCTATTAGCAGATAAACCGAATGGACACACCTTCCTTATCAGTCAACGCGTTACGACCAACTGTTGGAAGCAAGACATGATTAACACCGTAAACTACACTCGCAACGTTTGCGACATTTTCTTTCGAATTACCGGTGGTGCGCACGTATAATATACGGTCATTCTTGTAGAATCTATGGGAACGCAATGAACAGCCGCAGAATTGACGAATTCGTGCACTCGCGGCGCTTTCCCGTATTCTCCTCACTTGTATTGTGCACGGGTCTCATATTTCTGGTCGCTGGTATTGTTCTTACAATAATTGGCTCCACGAGGACGACAAGTAAGTAAGATGAATGGGATTGGGTAAATAGCCTCTCGCAGGACACGAGCGGCTAAGCAACGAGTGACCAGCCATCTGTCCGCTATTTTACTAGGGCTCGTAAAGTTGATTGCTCAACCGAAAATAGCATGTTCGCATTTTAATCGGTCAGCATTTACAATTAGGCAAAAAGCGGCACACACGTTTTGGAATAAGCATGTTTAAAGCAATTGAAGGACTTACAGCAATTGAAGGACTTACCTGCTTCTGGAATTCCTCATCATGTGCGTACATTTTATTTAAAGGAAAAAATGTCCTCTGGAATAGCTGGACGATTGAAGATTTGCATGCCTGGGCAATCACTTTTGGTCTGTTGACTGTACGCACGTCACACGTCATAGAATGAGCAGTTTGCCCCACCGGGATCTCGATCAATTCGCTGGCAATTAATAAGGAATTAGGAACCGCTCAGTTCTAACCACAGCGTCACTTTATTTTTTATGGTAAAGCCGATTAATTTTGAATGATAAAAAAGTTCTTATGACGAGGTCATAAGACCCACATTATTAGGCAAGTAAATGAGGGGTACAAATTTCAAAGTCACGTATTTCTAACCGCTTGAAGCGTTTGAAGAGGCATGATCCTGTCAGACTAAAACAGCTAGTTATGGGAAACTAGATTGGTCATTTACCACTATTTACAGAACAGCAAAAAGAAGTCAATCTGAACCATGCCAATAGACGCTAAATCGAAATCGCGTGCACGCATAAAGCCCGTAATTGGCCGTCTGAGCTGATAAGGTTCTTAGAGCAATGCGAGAAAAAGAGCGATTTCGAAAAGCCATACTTGACCGCGAACAATGCGTTTGATGACGGAATGCTTCCAACGATTAATGGCCCTATTTCGATTAGCATTTAATTCAGGACAATTTATAAATAAGCCGAACTGAGCGAACGAAACGTCGGTTATTAGAGTGAAGTTAAAGGCTGCCGGGCCAGAGAGAATCCCCTTGTGATTAATGGCGATGTTTTGGGGACGTTTCAAGTCGTTGGTTTGTTGCAAGACGTCCGGCAATCGATTATCAGTAGCTGTGGGGGAACAACTGCACTCTAGATGATTCACGAGGATATTTCCTCATTGAGACACTTTAGGAAGAACATCAGCGTCAAATGGTGGAAGTGGTGAACGCACAAAACAAGAAGTCGAGTTGTACAGCATGAAGACGGAACTCTACAAGAACTATACATGGAAACAATATTTGGACAATATGGACAACCCCAAGACGATAGATTTCACAAATGAAGTGCAGCTTAGGGTAGGTTCCTAGAAAAAAAAACAGTACGATTAAGATAGAATTATCCCACAAATTTGTATTTTTCTTCAATACGGGATCGAGATCTACTCCACCTTGATAACCATGGGAAAACGGTTTTTGTTCGTTTGTAAGGAAGCATTGTCTTTGTTAACATTTTGTTACTTAAGAACTCAATTTATATAGAAAACTTTTATTCAGCTTGAAATAAAAACGAAAAATGGAAAGTTCATAGAAGAAACGGCACATTAGAAATCTTGATTTGGTCTGCTTGTAGCAACTACTTCTGAAAAACCTTTGTTAACTAATTGTTATTTCACAATGTATTTCAGCTCCGCCAGTTGATTCGAGAAAGTCGCTCGCACAACCGCAGGACTTTGTTCGAATTTCAAGAGGTCTCTAACAACGCATACGACGTACTAAAAGTGCAGATTTTGAAATATGAGTAAGAAAAACAATCGGTGCTCTAAACATTTGTCACTTTTAGGCAAACTGCAGCTGATGGAATTCTAGTGTATGCAAGCGCCATATTACTTGGCGACCACATTCCACCAGAAAAAGATATCAGCGCGACAATAAATAGCGTCACAAACAATACCGTTACGGCAAGCAATGCGACAACAGTTCAAAGTGAGACGTTGCCTTTGAAAGAATAAAGTACCCACTGAATTCTAGCATTCAGTGCTGAGTACTGCAAAGAAATGGAACGCCCCATTGCTACGACGCCACCTGTGGCGAGTACCACATGCCCTATCTGCCATACTTGCCCAACATTGACCTGCAAGCCATGTTCCCAAACAACAGATCGTCCGGTGACTTGCCCTAATATCACGTGCGCGCCTCCCTTCCCCACGAAGTCGACGAGTCCTTCCATAACTTGCCCTTCATGCCCAAAGACAACATGTTCTCCCTGTCCAACAACTTCATCGGCAGATTGTCCTACAACAACGACATGTCCAAAATGCCCGACCTTGGCAGGCTCGACATGTCCACCATGCACTACCCACAGACCTGCAACTTCAACTTGCCCAGTCTGTCCCACATTTAAACCAACGACTTGTCCACCGTGCACTACCCACAAACCTGCAACTTCAACTTGCCCGGTCTGTCCCACATGTAAGCCAACGACTTGTCCACTGTGCACCGCAACATGTCCTCCGATTTCGACACCTCTACCAACAACAAGTTGCAAGCCCTGTCCAGCGCAGACGTGCCCGACAAATACCACCAAGCCATGCGCGGCTTGTATCACAACAACCCCTGAGACATGTCCATCTTGCCCCACATGTCCGACGGTGACAGTCCAAACATCTCCGCCGAGCACGACAGCCGCGACAACATCTTCGCATCCTTCTAATACAACCTGTCCAACAGTGGTACGTACTATCTAAATTTCGGACAAGGGCAAGTAAGGATTTGATGGGCCGTGTAAATTATTGCTAGTAGTAATATACTTCTTGCTTGCCGACATTTTAGGATGGTCACTATCAAAATTAGGTACATGCCAAAGATAAATAAGACTTTTCAGTCCTGCCCAACCTGTCCGTTATGCAACAACGGATCAACAACATTAACAACACCAACCTCAACTCTATCACCACAGACTTGTTCTTCGTGCCCAGTATGCCCTACGGTAATATCAACCATACTGCCGTCGACTACCGCTCGCCAGACGACAACCATACCTCAGAACTGTCCTCCACCTCCACCATGTAATTGTTCAAAATCCACAACTTCGATTCCAACAACTCTCCCAACCGTGATTACCTCGACCATAAATGGAACAACCTCACAAAGTACTCCAGCGTCAACGTTGTTATCAACCACCTCGTCGCCTCAGCAGTCCACTACTTCTTCTTTACAAGCGACAACAACTCGCGAATTTACAACCTCATCATCGCCTCTGTCGAGCACGACGACCGTAACAACTCCGGCGCCAACTCAACCATATTGCAAAGGAGGCAATGGTCCATTCGTCAAACAAGACATTTCCGTCGTCTTCGAATTGAGCACCGCACGGGCAATTGTGGATAAGGTAATGGCGCCGACAATGCTGCTGCGACAGCAGCGTGATGGGTTAATTACGGGCGCTTCTTTAGAAAATCGCTCATTTTATTGGTAACACACTCTTTCCACCGGAATATTATGAGTTGCCTGGGTCGTCCGGTAATGACCTGTTCACACAGCTCCTTATCGCACCTTTTCCGAATACAAGCACCTATAAGGGAATCGTCAGGCCAGATTACGCTGCAATTAAAGGTCTCGCAGATGTACAAGCATGGTTAAATGCCGTTGAGACACTTGATGGATACTACAACTTTAACGGAGATGCGATTGTTGAGTGAGTAAACATTGTATGCGTGCTGTAGTATTCGTGGTTTTAGCGGAGTCGAGTTTTTTGCGACTCAGAACTTTGCAAATAAGCGACAAGGTGTAAAGAAGTCCTTATTGATCATCGCTTCTAGGTGGGCATACATGCGCACAGTGCTTATGCATACAGTATTTTAGCGACATCGGAGTATCTGGTACACAGGCAGCTGTGGCAGCTCTTAAGAAGACATCGACCGTAATCACGATAAGTGTTGGAAGCGGTGCACAAACACTCGGATCGCTGGCCTCGGCAGGATTCGCCTTCTCTATTTCGAACTTAGAGGACGCAATTGAGACGTCGACAGTGGTTTCCAATATTTCGTCCAAATTGTGTAAGTTTCTATTTGGATTGTATTGCAAAAAGAGTTTCAGAGCATTTCATTTTCGTACAAGTATATCTGCGTTTTAGTAATTCAAAGCGGCGTATGTCCGACACAAGCAACAACGGTTTATGCCACTTTGCCGCTGACTTCACCACAGCCGCACACAACACTTGCGACAACATCACACCTCACTACCTCAGTGCCGAAACCTGCATCTTGCAATGATGGTAACGGTCCATTCGTCAAACAAGACATTTCCGTCGTCTTCGAACTGAGCGCCGCGCGGGCACCAGTGGATAAGGTAATGACGCCGACAGTGCAGCTGTGACAGCAGCGTGATAGGTTAATTACGGGCGCTTCTTCACTTCTTTAGAAAATCGCCGATTTTATTGGTTACACACTGTTTCCAACGGAGCATTATGAGTTACCTGGGTCGTCCGGTAATGACCCGGTCACTCAGCTTCTTGTCGCACCTTTTCCGAATACAACTACCTATCAAGGAATCGTCAAGACAGATTACACAGCAATTAAAGATCTCGCAGATGTACAAGCATGGTTGAATGCTGCGCAAACACTTGAAGGTCACTATAAACTGAAAGGAGACGCGATAGTTGAGTATGAAGTCTTTGCAAACGAACTTTCGAATTCACAATTTCAGTGGAATCGACTACTTTACTAATCAGAACTTCGAGAATAAGCGACAAGGTGTGAAGAGATCCGTGTTTATTATTGCTTCGAGGTGAGCACATACATGCAGAGCATTATTGTGCAGAGCATTATTGTTTATATCAGTTTAGCGATGCCGGAGTAGCTGGTGCAAAGACTGCTGTGGAGGCTCTCAAGAAAACGTCGACCATAGTCACGATTTCTGTTGGCAGCGGCGCGCAAACACTCGAATCACTTGCCTCAGCAGGGTTCGCCTTCACAATTTCGAGCCTAGACAATCTAGCGGAAACATCGAGAGTAGTATCAAACATAACTTCCAAATTGTGTATGCAAAAGAAAAAAATGCATAATGAGTGTTGCTGCTATTTAGTAGTGGAAAGTAGTTTCTGTCCTCTGCCTTCAACAACCACCGTATTACCGTCGACATTAACACAGAAACAATCAACAAGCGCTGCTCCGATTTCAACTACTACTTCCGAAGCTCCAACAACTAATACTCATTGCGCGATGGGCATAGTGCAAGATATTGCCATTGTCTTCGACCAGAGCTCGTCGAATGCGATTTTAGCTGATGTGAGTTTTTCTTATTTCCGTATTAGCGAACTGTCCCATCATCGGTTATGTGAGTACATTTAGAAAGTCGCAAAATTCATTGAGAACACACTTTTTGCTTCGTCGAACTACCTCATTACTGATTCGAATGGAAACACAGTTACGCAGCTTTTGCCGATCCCATACCCTCTTTACAATGGTGGGTTCATAAGCCCGAAATACCCGATATGGAAATCGAAGAACGACTTCTTCCTCTACATTTGGAGCATGAGGAATGTTTACAGGCAGCTTTCAAATTATATCGCAGGAACAGGCATTGCGGAGTGAGTGTTTATGAAATATATCTGGTCTGTTACCAAATTGCAGTTCGCTCAATTTGGTCAAAACTGCAAACACCGATTCGTCACATAGAAACACCGTAAACTCTACGCTTATCGTAGTTGGCAGTGGGTTCGTGTAGCATTCATCATCGAGTATTTTGTGTGATTTGTGACAGGGCGTCCGACATTAACAAAGCACAGAGCATAGCAGATGATATTAAGAATGCCGGAATGCGAATAATCACAATTGGGACATCTGGTGATTCTACATTTCATAAATTGTCGAGTGGATCGTCCGGCGATGAATTTACGATAAAAGACATCTCCGACAATGCTTTCTGGGCGGAGATCGCAGAAAACATTACCTTAAGCTTAGGTAAGTTGTATTTTAAAATAGTTCTTGCACATTTTTGAAACCAGCAGAACTCGACTTTCCTCGTCAATTTTCTTGATTATGTCGTTAACTGTCCGCTCTATCTGTTGCGTTGTCAAATTTAGCCGAACTAAGTGGACAATGTATGCCTTTAACACAAGTCACACCACCACCAGCCACAGCCCAATCAACAACCTCACTGCTAACTACAGCCAGTACAACTACGGTACAAGAAACGACTGTCTGCACTGGACCGTCTTCCATCGATGAAGACATTGCAGTAGTTTACGATCTTTCTTCTGGAGATGTACCCGCTTCGCCTGATGTAGGTTCATTCAATACACTAAGAAGGGCTACTACATTGTAGTCTGTTGTCAAACCTCATCGCTATTTTGCGGATTAAACTGATTTATATCATTTTCAGCAAGTAGTGGACTTTATCCGAAGCGGCCTCTTCAATAAGTCCAAATATGGAAACGCACAATACGCTGCCGTTCCATTTCCATCGATCAGCTCTGAAACAGATTTACTGACAATGGGTTATGCCAACTTTGCACTTCTGCGGTCTCTAACACATGACACACTACCAGTTTGGAAGCGTCACAGTAATCTGAAGTCGACCATTAGCGAGTACGTAAAATAAACCTTAAAATTAAAACCAGTCTGTTTCAGTGGACTTAAGAATGTCTGGAGAATAAACAATGGAACTCTTGGAGAAAATCACCGACGCAAGGGAGTGCCTAATACAATAATGATAATTGCAAAAAGGTAAGAAATAACTTCTTTACGGGTCACTTTTTGGTCGGCAAATTCTCTGTGTTCCGTACTGCGAGGTGTAGCGTTCTACTCTTTTTACGCTATATATAATTTGTGTGGAAAGGCAAACACTCGCACTGCAAATGAAAACAGCTTGAACACCATAAATGCTACATTCAGTGATACTGACGTTCCCAACTCGGAACCTATTGCGAAGGTTCTACAGGCACAGGGCTCAACGCTGCTTACCGTTTCCATTGGAGCGAAGACAAATCTCACACCACTCGCTTCAAATCAATACTCGTTTACGGTTTCTGACTTTAGCAACTCCTCAGAATTAGCATCTATCGCTGAAAAGATCACTGAAGCACTAGGTAAGTTCCTGTTCGTTCTGTACATTTCAATCTGTATATTGAATTTAAGCACCCTGCTATGCAAAAAGGCGATAAGCCATGGAAGAAAACAGTTATCTGTACATTGGTTAACCTGTCGTGTTGGTTTTGAAGTTGAGCATAAACGAATACTGCTGTTCAACATTTCACAGTATTGCTACGGGCCAATAATGCTTTGAAATGCAGTAGGCGCACAGCGAATTACATTCTTTATTTTGAGAACCAATCATGTACACGATTAAAGGTCATGCAAAATAATATGAGGTCCTAAACGGCCTCCACCATCGATAGGATTTCCCGCGCAATTGTTTTTCCATCTTCGTCTGCGATGCAGTCCAGTAGATTTTGGGCTAGGTGAGAAATGCCATTTTCTCTGGCGGTCTAAAACTAATAAATTAAACAAATGTGCAGGATCAGTGCAAATCGTGCCTTGATGAGTTCCTCGTCTCCCCACAACAACGATATGAGGCTGCGCAAAATGTTCTTAGCGGCTTCTTCAACGATTTTGAATGATCCCTCATGACTTTCGTTGTATCCTTGCAGAGCGTTGCTAGTTTCGATCAGAATCGAGAAGAGTGCGTCCTCTCGAGGTGCAACATTGTCGCATTTGCCGGCATATGATGATAAACAATATGCGTAATTCGCCAGCACGCAACTGGCCATGAGTTGTGCTCCAGGCCAGAGTCGCATCACAGTGCCGATCTAAAGTAACTTTTAAAGTGACTTCATATGGAAAAATGCTGAAACACGCACCAGGATCTTAATCCAACTCTCGATGTCACCAGTCATAGCGTTCAACCCTCCAGAGTGTTTAAAGGCGTTACACAAAACGCGGCACACGGTGATAATAACGTTTTGCTCCTCGGATGTTAACAGTATGGCGCGCAGAGCGCTCAATGTGTCCTTACTGCTAGCGAAGAAGTAGGCATTGACTTCGGGTCGGAGTATGGCCAGACGAAGCAAATCGACCATTGGAAGTTTGTGTTGGAGCGACCAATCGAGGCCTTTTTCGAGGGCACCAACGAGAATATTGATGTCCGGCTCCTGTTCGAGAAACATACCCCGTGTGGTCAGAAGCTAAGCTGGCAAAGATAACACCGACTGCAATATTAAAATTACCTCATCTTTGTTCAATTTCAGGTCGCTGCTCTGCCTATCATTGTAGTCGGTTAGTTTTCCAATTGCTTTTTCTGGAGCAACAGGACACTTCTCGAAGTATATTGGCAGCCTTAGCGGATACAGATGAGAAACAGGGCGGACAGGACTGCTGTCATCTAAATATCAGAGAAGTCATCACACCAATTATTAGTCATTAGCAACTAAACAATAAACAAGCAATTTTACTGGAACGCTTTAGTACGAAATAGACGTTTTTAACCGCATTCCTTCCCTATTTATGTTTGCCGGTGGGTCACGAACCTTGTGCAACATCAGAGGTTGCAGATGGGAATTGAGATCTCAGCATTGCACTCAGCTAAAGAGAAAAAATACAGAAAAGTGCGAGAAAACAACACTCACGCGAGAAGTCATGCTCGGGTGCAAGTTATGCTTCTTAACAAAGCGATCAGCTGCTGCTTCGTAGTTTTCACCAGCATTGTACCCAACTTTCACCTCTTTGCCGCCTTCCAGAGTCACTTCAAGGGCAAAGTCGTACACCTTAAGATCATCAGAGCGCTCACTTTCTAAAAAGAAATATCTCACCTCGCCATCAATATTAATCACTTCTTTTCGTCGCTTTGTGAGCGTCTCTTGACGGGCACTATCGGGGACTACCTGTTTAATGAACTCTACTATTTCTTGATAGTGGTTCTGGGGTACGTCGTTCAGCAGCATAAATTCCTGCGCGGCCACTCCTGGATCAGTACCTTTGCGATAATGCAGGTCCAGTAAAGGAGCGCCTTCTTCTAGAGATACTTTAATCGTAATAACTTGGTTATTAGACTCCTTCTGCAAGCGTTCGCGCCTCTCGTTGTCAATGGCATTCATTTTGCTTTGGAACAGATTTTGCATATCTGGATCCGTAACTATGTCCTTATTGAAGGTAAATACATAGGTGTTATTGTCGCTTGCACCGAAGACTATCCTGTCGCCTTCAATAAGCTGGACAGTCCACACACTATGAGCAGGCAATCTGAACGCTTCTACAGGAGCCAGAAAGTCATTTGTGTCTCTTGCAGAGAGTTCAACATTCCCATCTTCTCCACACATCATCAAATACTTATGCTGGTCGGGAGTAGTGAATATTTTCATTGCATACATAAAATGGCCGCAAAGCGCGTCATACTTGGCGATTATAGTTTGTGTTTCCAAGTCCCATAGTCCTACAGAACCTGAGTTGAAAAGTGTATAAAAACGGTTGTGCTCAAGCCGTTCAATTGCACGCACGATATCAGGCCCTAAATAAAACAGATGTAACTGAAGGAGAACTCAGGGAGCCCACCTGTCATCGACTGCAGCATAGTTTCACCGTACCAGTACTTAATGGTTTTGTCAGCTGAGCCTGTTAGAAAATGATTAGCAGAAAATCCTGATGTTACCGCCCACACAGACTGCCCATGTCCCCTCAAAACGATGCGCTAAATTCAAAACAGCATTATTCTCATCATAAATTCGACTACCTTGCATTCGCCTCCAAGTCCTTCATACAGTCCACTAAGGTCCCAAACGACAGCCGTTTCGTCCCACGAACCGCTAATCATCATTCGAGCATCTTGGTCAACATGAAGAGCACAAACGTTGGCTTGATGCTGATCAAGAGTGCAGCAAACCATGCCCGTTACTGGGGAAATACAGACAATTGAACCCGTGCTAAGGCCGACAAACAGATTGTCCATCCCATCGTGCCGTTTCAGCAAAGCAATAGAGTTCGCACTAACGTCCATCTGGGTAACCATGTCGCAAGTATAACGAGTGGTACTAAATCATTGCACTGAAATAATCCACGCAAACACTGTTGCTTACCCAGCTAAAGGCTCCCACCGGAAAACACACCCATCACGTCCCACTGTCGTGAAACCGTTATTCTGTCTAACAGTCGCTTTGACATCGTCGCCATGAGCGGATCCGATGTCACACAGGACCAAGCGCGATGCGTCGCCCTCGGCCATCCTATAAAGACAAGAGTGTGTGGAGAAACACAAAGCGAGAGCGAGCGACATCCTTAAGCGCGCCGTGGTTTGGCATTGATTAGAGTAACGTAAAGCACGCATACGCCCATGCGACCTGAGAGCTTAATTAAGGGTAGGCAGTATGTATGGAACGGCGTGTGAACAAAACTAGACACACTTGAACAGTTGCATAGCAATAGACAGCGGATTACAAATCAATCCGCTAGTGAACATTGCGCCAGCCTCATTCGTACTTAGCCCCTAGTGCAAACGCAAATCGTAAAAGGTGATTGGTCAACGTCCCGAGACCAGAACATTTGAAAGAGCGACAAACGAAAAGAGACTCCTGTGGATGCAAAAATGTAATCGCACCTCACTCTCTGCTTGACTCACAGAGCTTGTGTCCACCCTTCTCCTGGCTAGAAAAACGCCGTCTTCTTCCATCGACCACCCGTGAGAAAACGCACGCAGTTGTGTCTCATCGGTTGTATGGATACTCACTCACATGCGCTCTCTGCGTCGGACTGTCCCTTGTGTGAGAAGGAAGAAATCAACAAATTAACAAATTACTAATCATCGCTTCAGTATTGTGTGGAAATGAGCGCATATGTTATCGTATATGAAGTTTAGCTGTTATATAGTTATATAGCACGTTGGAGATATCCGTGTCTATGCTCACTTTGCATGCGAAATTAGCGGTCTGTCGAAGCAGGGCAACTCGCCGCCACCAACTCGCCGCGATCGGAAATATACTGGAATTGCGCCGGCTACCACTTAGAGCACATAGAAAAAAAATTCCTGCGCTTGATTCTAGCTTAATCTATGCGCACTTTGAAGGCAAATTTGCAGATAACTAGTGAATATCCACAAGAGTCAAGAACATTATGGACCACATCTAAGCTAAGCTTCCAGGACTACAGAGCTCGCTTAAAACAAGTAGACATAAGTCTAAGCCAAGCCTCGATATTAGCCTTAATTACGAACTAACTCGGTATAGCTGCCAAAAGAGCACAACTCATCCGAGTCCTTATCAAATATCGACCAAGGTCTGGCAATATATAGTGTACGGACTAGCGAAGTGAGCCCCATATTCATTTCGCGAGCGGCCTAACATCCAAGCTTGGTTTAGGCTCAGGCTTAGGATTATGTATATTGATTTTTATTATGTATTGAATATGTTGATTTTAAGCGAACCCTATTGTCATGCTGGCTTCGGCAAACCCCAACTTTGCTTAGGCTCCAGCTTATGCTGAAGCCTACTGAATTTAAGCGATCCTGAACGTATTAGTTGATCATATAGTAAGCGATCATATTGCAAGTTGACTGTTATGGATATTCATTAACTCTCTGCAAATCTGCTCTGAAAGTACGCGTGAATTAGGCTAGAATCAAATTTGGATGTGCTCTAAGTGGTAGCCGGCGCAGTTCCAGGATATTTCCGAGTTGGCCGGCGGCGGGTTCGTGGCGGCGAGTTGGCCGGCGGCGGGTTCGTGGCGGCGAGTTGGCCGGCGGTGAGTTGTCCTGGCGGCTAGTGGGCGGCGGTGGCAATTAAAGTTCAGGAAGAGTTAAAAGGCGAGATTAGGAAACCATGTCTGAAATCAATACCCATCTATATATAGATCCTAATTGGGTCCTAATAGATATCAGTTCTGGAACTGTAATCAGAAACGTGCAGAAATAAAGTAAATTTTTCCTGACAGCGGATCGCAATGAAACAAGAATCAGAAAGACAAGATGTATGGAACAATATGCGCTCACAGACTGCTACTGTAACACGTAACTTGAGCAAGTGAGAGCAATCACGAACAATAAGTTAATAGCTTACGTTAACAATACACGGACTAATACGGAACAATACATTAACACACAACATATTATTATACAATCATAGAATTGTAAGCTCTACGCCCATGATTGTTTCAAACTGCTAATTCGCGCTAGCCGCCGTAAAACTGCGCTACCAACCACGGAGCCGATTAGGACTGCACAGATGAACAAGTGATCGAAGTCATCCTTTAAAATATCGAAGGTACCGCTAGGTGTTGTTTTCGTATAAAAGAGATCACTTCCGTAGACAAATACTAAACTCGTTGACTCTAATCCCGAAGGTCTGAAACGATTTCGTAATAAACATCGATATGTAACAGCTGATATCTATACTTACACAGTCTTGATTCCGCGAACATTGTGAACGCTCTGATTGTAGTTAATCATGTCCTCGGTGGCGATAAGGATTTCGGGCATGTAAGGAATAAGCATTTCTTCCCGCATTTCAGGAGTCATTTCCACTGGTCGGCGAGCGTCGACAAAGCGTCTAGAAACTTCAAACAAGCCACCGAAAGGCATTGCGATGAGCAAGCTCCTTGTGGTTAGTCCCTTTTCTAAAAGCAATCCGATTAGATAATATATCCGGAACGTACAATTTACCAGTATCAGTAACCGCCATAGCTGATATTCCCTGCGAAAACACATAGGCCTGTTCAGTAACTATGGGCAAGTTTTTCCGTGGTGTTAGTGAATTGAATCGTTCAGAATCACACTGTTCTGCTCCATCAAAAAGTTCCATAACACCCAAATCCATGCGACGTGCTCGTTCATTCCAGAAAGTGTACTAAAAACATGTGTTTCACACGTACTAATGTCGAATAAAACTACCGCAAGCCAGTTTTCGCAATGAACCATGTTGAAGGGACCAGCAGCTTTTGTGTGTCGAGATACGTAGAGAAGTTGTCCTGTTACGGCATCAAATAAGCTAATGCTGAGAACGCTATGGGCGCTGTCAAGAGCGGATACGGCAACTAAGTTCGGATTCGAATATTTGTAAAGCACCGATCGATCTCCAAGAACACGACCCTGGCTGTGCATTTTTTCTAAAAAGACTTGTAGACGAACACATATATAAGTGCGAGGGACTCACGGTGAGGAGGCTTTCCGGCAACAGAGATAACTTTCTCGTCTTTCGAAAGACCTAGATCTGACTGCCACGTTGGCGTAAGCTTCTTCAACAGTACGTCCAGGCGAGTTCCATGAATGCGACCGTCATTTTCGACCCACATCATGTGTATGTGGTTCGACGAGTCGGGAACTGAGCTCACCGATGGATACACAGTAACGTCCATGTTGGTTTCGACCGCAACAAGAGGATGTAGCATTTCTTCAGTATGGAATGGCAACAGTTCAATACGACGAAGTCGGTTCTGTAGATAAAACTTGTCCGTGATGTGGCCAGTGATTGGATTGAAAACAATAAGGCAGCCTCTTTTCATTACCGCAGAGTTTGCTGCAATAACGGCTTGACTTGCGAACTTGTAGTGAGCAGTTCCTCGTTGAATTAGGAGAGGGACACGATCTTCCCCAGTGACAGAGTTGGTAAGTGTTTCAAAATCGTTTCCGACAGTGAGAACCCAACGGACGTTTCCATCGGTGTTGTCGATGCCATAAGCAGCTCCCTTCAAAGTTGTGGCGACAATCAGCTTCTTCAGGTTGAAATAATCGCGTTCGAACGCTCCTGATGAATGAGCACCATTCTTGCCTTTCAGTATGGCCACAACATCGGAAAAGGACCTAATGCTACTGGAATTGACGATGGAAATAAATTCGTTCGCGAATTCAGCAATAGAACGCCGGATTTGGTCGAACTGGCTCATGAGACGTTGAACGAAAGCATGCCACGCATTGCCGTTGGTCATTGAAAATTCGGTTTCAATGTTAGCTTCGGCTTCTGATAGGGGAAGGTCAATCATTTCAACACTTGAAATGTATGCCAGAGCTTCATGCCGTGTCCATTCGGGAACAATCTCGATACGCTTCTTAGACGTCAGGTTCACGGTAACAGTATCCATCTGGCAGTCCTCACCGATGAGAAGTACGGTGATAGTTCCAGAGGCTGATGACAGCGGGATAACGCGGGAAATCAAAGAGGATCCCATGCGCTTAAAAGTTCCTTCATAGACTTTGCTGCCGCTCTTGATATCATAGATGGAAACAGCTGCGGCGGTCAGTGTAACGAGATGATTTTCAGCGACTGCAGAAGCATGCACTCCAGCGAAGCGATTGCGCAGTTCAACATTGCTGCCTTTCAGTTGAACAATGCTTATACCATCGGAGTCTTGAAGCACATATTGATCTTCCTGCGAAAGATTAATAACATCTTTCACATTGTTGACCAGGTAGCTGCTTGTCTCTTGTGAACGAACCAAATTGACAAAGTGAACAGCATTCCCTCCATAACAAGTAAAGAGGCCTTTGTTGTCAACACTTTTGCAGCTAAAAACCAAAAAATCGGTTACATTTCTCTGGTGCTTAGTAAACTTGCCTTGAAACACCAGACACACTGTTAAATCTGTGCGTTTTTTCAACAGATCCGAATGATGTTATTACGGTCGCGGATAGTCCGCTAGCATCAGAACCGACTACGCCAATCTGTCCGTTTTCGAAAACGGTGATCACCAGCCAGCTATTTCTCTTTGCGAGGTCTACTTCCCAGATGGCCTCCCCATTCGTGCTGGTTATCTTATACACGGTGCTTCCAACCAGCACAAAGATGTGACTGTCTCCGACGGCTATCAAAGCGTGCCTAAAAATATATATAACGTATATTCATTGTTCTTTCACTTACTTCTCATTTGCTGATGACAAAGGAACTTCCCACTTTAGCAGACCGTTTACTTTGTCCCATGCCCGAAGCACTTTGCCATCTAGTGCAACAGCGATTAAAAATCGCTCAGCAACGACGATGTTTGATGATAAATCTGACTCTGTTTCTTGGAAATGACGCCACTCTGAAAAACATATACAGTGTGATTACAGCTGCAGTCACACTAAACATACTTATACTGCCAGAATTTACATTAATTGAACCGATAACGTTTTCTTCTGATAGTACTAATACTTGATCGGCTTTCCCGGATGGCGACCTATCAAATAAGGCTTGTTTGGGGCAACCGATTAGTTTTCGGCTCCTGCAAATACTCATATTAATTATGATTTATTTGTTGTCACAAGAATGTTATTGATGCTGACTGCTGATTTATCGTGAAACTTACAAAGCAAAAAACATTATTTCCCTTCTCGGTTTGCTAATAAAAATGTATACTTACCAGTCAAATTTGCCAGCTTGATCGGCAAACAATCCGAAGGCTGTACCCGTGATGGATAGTAAGACGAGAATCTGTAGCCAGCCGCGGGAGGTCTTCGTCCTCATGGCTAGCAAGCTGAAGTCCGTTCAATCGTTTTTGCTTAACGGTATTAACCTGAAGGAATCACAGTAGAATAAATGTCGAACATTCGCAACTCTCGAAACTAATCGACAAGCCGTGTATAAGGCAACAATACAAACTGTCGATCAATGCTGAGCGGATTCTGATTGACTAGCACGACAAGTTCATGCAAGCGAACGAAAACCAGTGATAATTCCCGTCCGCTTGAAATCAAACGCATAGTAACAATGCGGAACAATAAAGGTTATTCCGTGCAGGACCACCGATGTGCACATCCTTATCCTTTGAGTCTCATAGTTCTTACATCACATTACTTGATACTATGCCAGTTTTATTCCATTAACGATAGTGAAGATAGGTAACAAAAAGGGCGATTGAGAAGTTCGTTCGTCTGTGTACTGGCTCCGTGCATGAATTTTGGCAATCCAGCATGCATATTCGAAAAGATATGTCCTAAAGATGTGCTTTTGATGAACATGCCAAGACGAACTGTGAAAAGGATCGCAGTAACCACAACATGTTCTACGTGGTACATGTGCTTACAATGAGTATTAAAGATACAAAATACATGTAAGGTCATGATCATTTTTATGACCCGTTACTATAAAGCACTCAGAAACCACTCAACCACTACCTGCGGCACTAGAATAACCATATAACTATTCTGAGTTCCTGAGAATTAACTGAGGCACATTTTCTTACGTTTGGACTGCATTCTCATAGAACTTCAAGTAAAGAAAGTGCTTTATCGAACGGTTATCAGGAGATCATACAATTTACAGATGAGACACGGCGTAAAAAGCTTTGGGCTCTAAACGCGAAACCGTTCGTATTACAACGAAAAGCACCAGTAAAACAAATTACTAATAAACGAAGTTCGAGGATTACAAGAATACAATTTTTCGTTTAGTCTCCGGCGTTCCACACACGACGCTGATATTCAACGTTCGACGGCTCGAAGTCCTTCTTGATGTCGCATAATTCCTCCTTGTTTTTTACCAGGAAGAGTGAAAAGTCCTCCAGGAAGTTGTCGATCTGACCGAGGCAGCTCTTGGGCCAGTCGATGTGGTTAACAACGGTTTCGAAGGATACCATCATGCGCAGAAGATGCATGAAACCGTATTGCTT
Organism: Steinernema hermaphroditum; assembly: GCA_030435675.1. Classification (NCBI taxonomy): domain Eukaryota; kingdom Metazoa; phylum Nematoda; class Chromadorea; order Rhabditida; family Steinernematidae; genus Steinernema; species Steinernema hermaphroditum. Next base: position 528,749 of record CM059625.1, read on the forward strand.
AGAAACGTTTGGGACAAAGCTCTCGCTGTTGGGATCGACACCTGAACATCGTTTTGAGCATTTATTTTTAGTTGCCCACTTACTTTGTTTGTTGTTCCTACGCTTAGGTTTTTCCTCTTCCTGAGCCCCATCGTCAGATTTGTAATTAGCGGTTGAGTTCTTGCGTTCCCGGTCATGGAGATCGGCATACTGAGGGCGTTCGATCTTGTACAGCAAAAGTTTTCCCAACACAGCGTTGAAACATTCCTTAACGCCCGTCGCGCAGACATTCCTCATGTAAGGGTCTTTGATTTTCGGTGTGTCAGTTTCAGCTCTACTAGCAAGATCTTCGGCAACAAACTGAAAGAAAATTGTTAGGAAACGTCAGAAGAAAATGTGGCTGTGCTGCGTGCAGAACGTCGTGCTCACCAACAACGAAATAAAGAACGACATTAGTGCTTATTGTACGAAGAGTTCGCAATCGTGCACATCAGGATGTTCATATCAAAAGCATTACTGAACAGTCGAACACATTCCGAAGTAGCAAACTTCCATGAACCTCCACATGTTTGGTTTGGGCGCTGTTTAGATAAGCTAGTGAGCACAAAGCAGTAAACGCCATACCCTGTCGATGATCTTCTCTACCGTATTCTCACAAGGGAGTTTCGGCAACATGTACAGACGTTTGATGATGTCGTCACCATCCAACAAATACATCTTCAACTCATAGGGGAGGTCAAACTTCATCTTTCGACCTGCCACCGGTGAGCGAGCTTCCTTCTCGCGCGCTTCGCGGAGAACATCTAAAGCGTCATCTTCAGTATCGTGACGTTTTGCCTTGGCAGCCTCCGGACTTGTAATTTCCAACGAACGATCCTTGTCGTCCTTGTTTCCAAATGATGGGTCGCCTAATTCCTCGGATGGGGCCTCCGAATCAGCGCGATGCTTACCATCAGCGGATACATCGGTTGGGCGACGTTTACGGGAAGTCGCCGGCGTGGAAGCCGTACTCTTGGTGGCTTTCGCCCGGGAGTTGCCCTTCTTCGCCACTTCAGTTGCCACTTTTCGCGCAACGACTCTTTTGGCGGAGCCGACTTTCGAGGAAGCGTCTGATTCGACACTGTGACCACGGGAGCGGTCGATCGGAGTGCTTTGTCGGCTGTCAGCTCCACGTCTCGCAACCTTAGCTGCTGGGGTATCCATAGTACTGCGCTTCTTGGCTTTTGCCTTCATGCGTGCTTCCTTGATTGCCTTCTATAGATAATGCAATTACAATATCTAAATATGGATTTGCGAACTTACAGCTGCCATCTCAACATTTTCCGGTGTGTGCTCCAGGAACCGTCTTTTCGTATCGCTCTGTGAAATGTCTTCATCGTATCGAACATTCCAACCCTGAAAGCGTTTCTGTGGTTTGCAATTAACGCAAATAATTTCAATACCTTGTAATGCACGCGATAGAGATTTTCACCTGTCTTTTCATCCTGTTGCACGTCGATGATTCTGGCAGCGTAGTAGTGGCTCTCTCCGTGCAAGCAGAGCACTTCCTGGTCTTTCTCGTACGAGACGCTTTGCTGTGGTTTAGGCGGCATTATAAACGAGGCCCTGAAAACAGCGTTGTCGACTGCGGGAAGCTACAACACAATAGTGCCGCGCGAAATAAACAAGCCCATGCGCGGCGAAGCAATGCTAGTAGTATGCGACAGACATAGCAGAATAACACGACAATGCCACGCAATGCATGCGTTTGGTAACACACAGAGGTATCAATAAATTGAGATAACATAAGTCCAGAAATAAAGCACAATGGTTTGGATGCAGTTCACTTTTAACAGTCATTGAGGATCGATTAGCAGGAATCATAAGAACGAACGTAGACATTGTGCCTCATCACAGAAGCGGCTACATTTTCAGCACTGCCGCGTCCATCTCCCCTCGATGTAAAAATCGGCCATAAAAATTATTTTAACATTGACCGAAGATTGACCTTTCGAGCAAAGCGAGCGCTATCAATGCGATCTTTGTTAACACAGTTTAAAGCAGGGAATACAGTCAGCGTACACAAGCAGTTAGATCTTCTCTTCATATCGTTTTTCACCAACTGCTTTGGGCTCACCAATTTATGGTTATCACAGATAACTCAAAAATGAGAGAGAAATGTCAATGACGAAAAGTCCGCCACGACTCTGTTCGTTGCATTGGGGACGGGCCCTCTGCCGCAAATTTCCCACAACGCGCGACGTGAAAATTATAGCGATGCTTACTGTGCTCTCACAAATTCGTACAACTAGCTAGCTGGAACTGTCTTCAGGTGTCCGACCATCTGATGATGTGACTACAGCAACAACACAGACGACCACGGTACAATCATGTTTTTACCGGTACAGATTTTTTTTCATAATCTTCATTATTCACTTTCGCATATTTAGGAAGGTGGCGAGATTCGCATAAATCTCGAGAAGTATGAATCCGAGTCGGAAAGTGCGCAGTCACCGAAAGTGGTATCTGTCATCGGAAACCGAGAAAAGAACCTACTTGCTGTCCTCACCGAAAGCAGTATATACGTCTTTCTGGCTAATGTAACTGAGCATAGCCTACAACGGATTGATACACAAATCTTTTTCAGCCCCAAATCGTCCTGTGCTGTTTTCGACGCCCTCCAGAAGATGTTTTTGAAAAGGGAAGATTTGAGCTCGCATTCTGGAAGGCAGATTCAACTGCTCTTGCTGTGTCGGTGAGTTTTTAAAGGGTTGCTTTTGATATGAACAGAGGCGTGGTAGCCATACCTTTTGTTCTGATATAGATCTCATACCCTCAGTTCTACTAAATTTTTAATTGTCAGTCTGTTCTTTGTAGTTCGTTCTTTGCGGAATGCGAAATCTTTTGAAATCCATCCCTCCCCTTCATCCATCTATTAATCCTTTTTCAGACATCTCGGAATGTTGTTTTCATCTATCGTGTGTCAATTTCCGGCGACCAGTGCTTTAACCTAGTGGACGTAAAAGACGATGACCTTACACGAAAGTCGCAAGAGTTGTTCATACGTGCCAAGCGACCTGTTGTTGATGTGTCTTTAGCAGTGATCGCTCGCTTGGATAGCAATGCCACCTGGTTTGCACTACCAAATGACTGACTAAACCAGAAGTGGTCTTTCAGCTTGGCACCCCTAAAAGACGAAATACTCGTTTCTCTCCAGGACGGCTGGATGCATCGGATATCTTGGGAAGGCGTGGTGGATTCTGAATTCTCTTTCCATCTCAGCAGTATTCCTTTCGCTTTTGATCAACTACAGTCAAAACGTAAATACGCATCCTCTTTGGCCGAATAGTATACGCTTTTGTTTCAGCTGAATTTGTGCGATCGGCCGCTTATGTAAGGGACATCGAGTATGCACCTCTCGTCGGAGGCTTTGCTTTTGTACTCTCCGATGGTCGGGCAGCTCTCCTTACTTCACAAGATTCACGTTTCCACCCACAAGAACTTCTTGCAGTTTGGGCGATAGGCATGAACGATGCGTGCTGCTGCACACCAAATCACAAGTACAGACTTATTATGTTCGGATGTCTCAAGTAAGTTAGCTTTGCGTATTCGTCTACTCTTACTTGTTTTAGTGGAGAAGTTGCGGGATACAATATTGACGAATCAAACGGGTCACTACAGAAGTCATATAGGGTCGCTCTAAATGTGAAGGACGGGTCAGAACTACTTCAAACAATTGGAACTGTGCGTCAAGTTAACTGCTTAAATCAGGGTTCCGCCCTTGCCGTCGTGTGGAATCAAAAGGGTAAGCACTTCGTTTCCTGTGGTATACGTCCTTATGCAAAAAATGAAAACACTATATCTGTTATTACAAAATGCTCAATAGTTCATTTTAGAGCGTGATAAATCACTTCTTGCGAAATCCGTCTCAACGCTTGGTTCGCCTCCAATTCTGGCCATCTTCAGTTCTTTTGGCTCACTTTTGTGGTCATCACTTGAGTCAAATGACAGGTGATAATAGTATCTCCTACATAATCCTCAATTTGTATGTACGTTCCAGTACATTTGCCTATTCCGACTCGTACACAACTGCAGAGTGGGGACCGGAAGGTTACCACTTATGGCTTGGTAGTGAGTGCGGGTTAAGCCTCATCCGTGTTGTCCACTCAGTATCGGTTGACAGACCTAATATGGTAGGACGGCGTATCCAATTTACCAATTTTAGAAAGTGTTTAGGAGCAAATCGATTCGATCGTAATGCTTGGGAGTGAACAGGTCTTTATCAGCCCTTCACGAGAGAATGAACAAGCAGCGAATGCACCACACAGTGTTTGGAATACTTATAATATCCCATCCGAATATTTAGCAACTAACTGGCCCATAAAGGTACGTTTCATATAATGTACCACTTAACATATATCGAACTAATAATCAATAACCTTGGTAGACCAAAGTATTTTTAAATTTCCTGCTGCGCTCAAACAAACATTGACTTTATAAATGTTGTGATAATGAAACTCCTTTTACAAGTTAGGAACATTCAGCTAGCCTCCGTTGAGGCTACAGATCCGAGAACATTGGCCATTGCTGGACAAGCCGGATTCTGCTTCTGCAATATTCAAACGGGAAAATGGCGCCTCTTTGGCAACGAAACACAGGTAACGTTGTTTTTGTATTCGTCTTTAACACTGATCACATTAGGAACGGAACTTTGTGGTAACCGGCGGTATTGCTATATGGAACGATCACGTAATAGCAGTCGGATACGATTCAGAAGCAAGTAGAGAAGAGATCCGGCTCTATCCTACTAGCAAGCAATTAGATAACCAATACGCTACTCGCCATGTTGTTGAGTACCGAGTGCTCGCGGTTAGCATGCGAAAAAACTACATGCTATCATTCGATCTAACGGGGCATCTGAGTATTTACCGCTTCTGTTTTGAAAGCGATGAACAGAAAATGGAACGCCTTGCGGAAATAGTGATAACGGACTTGATTCCCCATCCAACATGTGTTGTTTCGATGCATTTAACTTCTTTGAACCACGACAGCCGTAAGTATCCGGTTGTTACATGTGTTACCGCAAGATGTTCATACATTTGCAGACAGTGCACTGTTCTGCGAAGATGTTGATACTGTTCTGGTGAACGTATCAGGTCATCTGATCATGCTACAACAAAAGTCGCATTCGGAAGAGGAAGCAAACCACGGAGACTCTTTGCAGCTCAGCCAGCCAATGCTCATCGCCTCCTGTGTCGAACAGGTGTGGCACTATTCTGACCAGAACGCTCTACAAAGGCCTCATCTTTCACAAGCACTGTGGATCAAATCGGGAGCAAAAGGAATGAAAGTGTGGATGCCACTTTTTCCGAAATCCACTGCCGAATCATCGAATAGATCCTTCATCGCAAAACGTATTATGTTACCTTTTGACTTGGACATCAATCCACTGAGTAAGACCAGTAATTTATCATTGGATGATCATGAGTGTTTTAGTTATCTCAAGCAGTGATTGTCTGGCCTTCGGAGTGGAAAGCCTACCGAGCTATCTTACTGGGTACACTTCGTGTATTGGTGACAGGACTTCTGCTCCACCGGTTATCCACAATTTAAATAGAAATAGTAAGGTATGCGTCAATCAACCTCGCTAGTCGTCCTAAACTTAACAACACTGAGGGAATGCCCTTACTGACATCATGCAAAAGATAATAAGCTATACGTACTTTAGGTATTTCTGCACCACCTTTTGCGACAGCTGTTGAAAAGGAATTTGGGTTTGTATGCCTTGGAGATAGCAGGAACATGTCGAAATCTGTCGTACTTCAAACATGTGCTTGAACTATTGCTTCACAATGTACTCGAAGAGGAAGCGACCTCATCCGAGCCGATACCAGATCCGCTGCTACCCCGAGTGGTTGCATTTATTCACGAATTCCCCGAGTTCCTGGAAATTGTCGCGCATTGTGCTCGAAAAACGGAATTAGCGTTGTGGCACGCACTGTTCGCCGTCCTGAATCATCCGAGAGAATTATTCGATGTATGCATTCGAGAGGGGCAACTAGAAACCGCCGCAAGCTATCTGATCGTTTTACAAAACATGGAAACAGGCACTGCCAGCCGTCAGCATTCGAGTATTCTTTTGGAGGAAGCGCTGAATCGAAGGGAGTGGATAATTGCTCGCGACATTGTTCGATTCTTGCGTGCCATCGATCCAGCTGATATCGAAAGTCCACCGAAAACACCGCTTTGTCCTAAAGGCGCTCCACAGCCGAAAAGAAGCACGTTAATTAAGAATAACGCTGGCTCCATTGAAAATCAAGATAGTTTTGTGGTTACAAATTTTGGAGCGCCAGGTATTAAGCAATTCATGCTAAAGTACAATTTTCTTAATTTTTCGTTTACAGCGCCGGTAGGACGAAGTAGAGTTGTGTCCTTTGGAGAGAGCAGTTCGTTCGTAAGCAACGTTTTCCGCTCCAATTCAACAGGGACTGCTCCGAAATTATCACCCAAAGAGACAATGGACAACTCGCACAACGATGAAAATCTTCCAAAGGTGACGGGAGAATACCTGCATGACATTTTGGAAGGACACGCTAGAACGTTACTAACAGAATATGCGCTGAGAGATCTAGGTATCTAGAACTGTTTCCAAACAATAGATCATGTCATTTTTAGGAGCATTTTCTGCACATTTGGGCTTCGATCTTGATGAGTGGCTTATTCGGGAAAGAAGCACGCTTTCTGAGATATCTAACTTTCCTTTGGCCCTTATGAAGCTCCATATTCAGTTCCAGTGGCCGTACCCCTTGCTGTGTCAGTCCGTCGTCAATCAGATTGCAAAGAGAATCGATAAGCTGCGAATGGAAGATCGCCCTTCTCCAGATACTATTAGTATGTGCTCGATTTCTGGTAAGTTATAATTTAGTTTACAAAGCAGATTAGATATGTTAAATTACTTGTAAAATGAAGGAGTTTATGTTCACTTGTAGTCAACGACATTTCATTATAGATGATATTCAGTCCGTTAGTTCCCTTCCTACGCCGAACAGAGAAGTCGCTGATGAAACGAACTCCATGGCGTATGTAGAAAATGGTGGAGATTCGGATGAACCTTCGGATACGATCTCGAATGCCGACAGCGATTGGCAAGGTTTTGAACGCATATGTGGTGAGTCCACCGCGAGAGGCACTGAAGAAAGTGAGAGCGAATTGGTGTTCATGCTGGACATCTTTCACGGTGCACGATATTTGGAATGGACCTACCTGGTAAATGCTGTGAATTGGTGCATCTTTAATTATTATAACAAATCTAGATATGTGTCATGCTCAGGGACGTTGGAAAGCTGGCCGACCTATTGTCATTTGATGTCCTGAGAAAGTCGGCAAAAACACTTGCCCGACTTAGGTCAGCAAATATGGAATTGGTAAAATGGGCCGAGTCCAGCTGGTTGGTTTGCCATTTTTCATACTTTGTGTTATTTATCATATTATTTCAGTGCTGGCTATAAGGCGCTCTTCCTTGCATTTGATCGTTACTTATCGTACATATGTGAAAGGCGATCACTTGTTAGTTCCGCAAGCGTGGAAGCGGATCTTTCATCAATAAGTGCTGATAAATCTGGTTCTCGTGAGTCATTTTGTTCGAATCAGTTTAAACGAGATCATGATCTCATATGCACCGTCGCTTCTTTATTTGAGTCCATGTAGATACTGTTCTAGGCGAACGCAACGGTACCTTACCGCAGTCAATGTCCGAAGCCTCTCTAGTAACGAGCCAATTGGCACATGCTCGAAAACTTCACATGCAAATTCCTACCAATGCGGACAAGACCGACATCGTCAGTGCCATATCACCGTCTGACAAGGGAAGTGATTGCTCAATAATGTAGATGTGTATGTATGTATGAATTGTAATTTGCCAGTTTTTGCTCACAGATGTGCCTATCGAGATTTTAGACCATCATAATTTATTTCCTCGAATACTATATTGATACTACTCAATCCGCTTACTCATATTTATTATACTCACTAGACATACTCATGTTAATGTACTCATACAGCTTACTCAATTTTTCCCACCGAAATCTGTGATATTGTCCCTTGCTATAAGATTATAAGTTGTTTATAGGGTATATAATAGGGTATACTGACTGGCAGTATAGTTATGTGATAGTAAATGAATCATTGAATAAGTAGAATATGTGTGCAATATGACTTCACGCCAACTTACCAAGCACATCGTAAAATAAATATTAGTCAACCAAAGGTCTTTCTTCGGATTTCTTCTGTGGTCTGAACTTGAGTCTTTCCACTATTTTGTTTAGCTCGTCTATCTCCTTCTTCATGTCGTCGATTTCCTTCATTTTATCGTTTAAAAGACGTTCCCTCTGTTCATCATTACGCTCCAAATCCATACGTTCCTTTTTGAGACAAGCGAGTGCCTCCAAACACTTTTTCTCCCTTCGTTCAAGAATTATCTTGTCGGCAACCAAGCGCACCTCTCTCTGGAATTGCTCTACAATGAATACGCACACGAATTGCAAACCTCCTCTGCGCTCTTCTGAATCTCTTTCATCCTTTTTTCTAGTCTTTCTTTCTCCTCTTTAAGACGTGCGAATTCGCTTCCAAGCTTTGTCATAACTCTTTTGGTCAAATCTTCGAGCTCTTTCTCATCGTTGTTTTCAGTGCACATCTGTTCGAACTTGGCTTCTACTTTACTCATGTCCGTTTCGGAGCGAAGACTGTCTAGTTGCTTTTGTACCGTCTTTTTTAGTTCCTGAAGAAAAGCTTCGTCATCAACTTCAGGTGATGGTGGATACATGTTTTGTATTGATATGAATTCAGCGTCGACCTGAATGAATGTACGTTATGCACCATTAGAGACCTCACTTTGTCAAGAAAAGCAAGGGTGAAGTCGACTTCGGCGGACAGCGCTTCATCGAAAAGTGCGGTTTGCTTCTTGGTTTCCTGGCGTGCAATGTTACATGTTTCCAAGAGTTGCATCGCTTCTTTCCTAAGAGGATATACGTACATTTCTGCGAGTAAGATCTGCTGGGTGTGGCTTTGACTCGCAACGATATGGAAACTAGCGAAGCATTAACTTCGTTGATAATTCTTCTTCCTGCATGATAATTGTTTTACGCAAAAAGTAGGAATGAAAGTCAGCACAAAGGCTTAATTCTTTGCATCCACCACAAAACTAGCTTATGCAAAGAAAAACATGGAACTTACGTGAGGCCTTCATAGGCTTCGTTGCGAAGAATCTGGCGATATTTTAATGCGACGATGCAATCGTTTGCGGAGAGTTCCCGAGTTTTCTTCTTCTCTTCTTCCTTGTCGTTCACCTTCATGTTCTCTTCACTTTTCCCTATTTTCGGCATTTCTACCACGTAAATTTTGCGAGTTACCGACCAGTGCGAACTGAGTGAGCCTTTCGCGCATGGCGAATTAGCTATTCACTTGACGATTTAACGCGCGAAAGCCTTTGAGCTGTCAAGCATGTTTATGTACGCTAAAATCGTTCGCATGAAAGTATCGAAATTAAGCGAACATGAGATAATCTACAGGGTGTTCAGAAAGTTCTGTGAAATTTTTGAGTGGTCTATTTTCGCAAGTTTTTTGGCGTCCGCGCAAATTTTCAATGTTTTATTCGCGTTTATCAACTCTATTTACCCTATGTTCACTGTTATTCATACTGGTATTCACTGTTATTCAGAAACAAAATGGTCTCGGAAAAATTGCGTTCCACCATGGTCGAGCTCCACTGTGCTGGGAAGTCAAACCCTGACATCTGCAAGGACCTCAAACTGCACCCAATGATGGTCAAGCGGGTGTTAGATCGATTTGAGGACACTGGTGGGATCAAGGACCGTCCCCGAAGCGGAAGACGGAAGACCGCCAGAACTTCAAAGGTCCGAAAACTGGTCCGACAAAAAATTAAGCGGAATCCTGAGCGTTCGATCAGAAAGCTGGCGAGGGACCATGGAATCAGCATTGGATCCATGTATAAGCTTATTACAGATGATCTACAGCTCAAGAGCTACAAAATTAGACGTGGCCAGCTTCTGACGGACCATAAAAAGAAGGAAAGGCTGGAAAAATGCAAAAAGCTGAAGGCCGAGGCACGGGGGTCTGGATTTTCGAATGTTATCTTTTCAGATGAAAAGATTTTTACAATCGAAGCGATCCACAACAGCCAGAATGACCGCCAATTGCTGCCGAAGGGCTCTCCACGTACGAAGTGCGTGGAAAGAAGTCATTTCCCCAATTCTGTGATGGTGTGGGGCGGAATCTGCGTAAAAGGCAAAACTCCGCTGGTTTTTGTCGATAAAGGCGTGAAAATTAACTCTACTGTGTATCAAGAACAGATCCTGGCGAAGCATCTGATTCCCTGGGCCCAAAAACACTTTCCAAACCATGATTGGGTGTTTCAGCAGGACTGGGCGCCCGCCCACGGATCGAATTCCACACTGGCCTTCTGCAAGGACCAAATCCCGCAGATGTGGGGCAAAGATATTTGGCCCTCCAACTCACCGGATCTGAATCCGATGGACTACGCAATTTGGTCCATTCTGGAGGACAAGGCCTGCCGAAGACGACACACCACCATAGACTCCCTGAAGAGAGCGCTGAAGCAAGCCTGGGAAGAAATTAGTGTGGAAACCCTTGCGTGCATCGTGGGAAATTTCAAGAAGCGTGTTCAGGCCTGCATCAACGCCGGAGGCGGCCATTTCGAGTGATACTCATTTTGATTATGTTCAATTTTGCGTGATGAATAAGGTAGTATTGTTTGTTTTCCGAAATTATTGTGTTTTCTATTGAAAAAATCGTTCTTTTCATTTCACAGAAGTTTCTGAACACCCTGTATTTGAAGACATGCAACAATTTTCTTCCGTCAGAGAATTGACACGCATTAAGCATATGGTGAAGTCCAAACCGAGCATAGACTTCGGTCAATACGCACGGCTCCCCTCCACCATTCGGTGCATCACTGTGCCTGAGTCTCCGCGTAAAAGAAAACTTTTCTTCAAATTACTATAGGCTGAAGTAAGTTATCTTTCAATGTTGTAAGAATAAGATCAATGCTGTCTTTTAGTCTGTACAAATAATACAATCAATATAAATAAATCTGTCTACATGTCTCCCTTGAGGTTTGGATGTCCTTCCAGATAGTCATGGAAACACTGACGAATTCTGTCGAATTGCGAGAGGCAGACGATATACTTCAGGTAATCTGTGGGCACCCCTTTGGTTGTCTCGCAATAAGCCATGCACTCTGGTGTAACACCACGTGCTCGGCAGCACTCTTGGTGGTCAGCACGAGAGGAAGCGCAATCCCACATCTGTCCGACAGTGGGTCCACGCGGTGAGCAGGTTGACAGATAGAGTAAAACCTGAAATGATAGCGTTGCAACTCTCGTCATAACTAGACAAGTGAGGAGAAATCGTACTGTAACATAGGATCTGGTTTGAATTTATTCGATAAAGAGCGATCCTGAAAAACACGTTTAACACTTAAAAGCGCAGTGACTCATTCTCATTTTGCGACCGCAATCTTTTTCGAACATGCGGTTTTTTAAAAAATTGGTCTTTCACATTTGTTTCTTAGTTACGAAGAAATTATTCTGTTAATACCTACTCGAACCGTATAACAAAGAGAAGGCGTAATGACCAATTAATTTTGTAGAGGTACACGAAAACGAAGTCATCAAACATATCCAATTTTCCTTGTAAGTTGGTCGCTTTCATATGTGCAAACTGCTGTAGCTGCCGCTTTTCATGCCTCTTCAGTATTTTTACCTATTGAGTATTTCACCTATTCAGTATTAACGATTTATGTCATCCTCACCAGTCTGCCTAGCAAGCAAATATCACTGGTTGTTGAGTTTATAACTTCGATAATGAACACTTACCGTATTGGAGCTCAGTGCGTTGAAGTCACAGTAACGCATCTTGCACTCCGCATCAGCTTCGGGCAGCTTATCACAGCACGACCTCAGCTTCTCATTGGCAGGCCGACCAACTCTGGTAGGAGGTGGAGGGCCTTGCGGTACCTGAGGCACTTGTTGGAAGAACTGCTGCTGTCCAGGAAAGAAGAACTGGCCTCCGAATTGTGGCCATTGTGCAACCACAACCGAAACCACAGTCATGAGAAGAACCGGACGAAGCACCATATCTGCAACGATAAAATCCGAGTGCGCGATGAGATAGCTATCATGTCAGCTTAAAAGCACTTTGCGCAGCGGTGTTTCAAAACCAGTCACAAATGGCTCGCCGCTTTCGGATAAAGCGAAGGTTTACATAAACTAAGATGACTAATCCGCATTGTGATTATGCCTTCTACCCATTGAAATTAGAAAAACCAGTCGTGTGTACGATTTGCGCTTTAGTGACTAACAGATTCAGGCTGACATTGGAATGAAAAGAGAGCGAAAATAGCGGTTATTTTATATTTCAAAGTTATTTTTCATGTGGTATGAGCGAAAACGCTGACAGTGTTGGAACGGTGGAAAAATTTTTTTTGCCTGACGTTTTTTATATTAGTACTATTTAAGATACTTAAACCAAAAACAAAGCCATACTTAAGATATGGATTTCACCGTAATCTTGGGTTGCCGAAACGAAAAAAAGAAGATTGTAGTGAAAAGAAGAAGGAAATGAAAGTTGAAACGCGTGAAAATGGTAGTTAAAAGAGGTGGTCATCTTCCTTCGAATCGCCGCCGGCGTTCCGCCGAATCCCGTCCGACGATCAGCGTCTTTGTTCGCAAATCGGCGGAACTCAACATACCATAAAGTGCATACACCAAAGCCTGAGATTGAGATCAGATGCGGAGAAATAAATACAGTTTGCGAAGGTACATATTGACAAAGGGCGCAAAAATTCATGTAATAGTTCAATGAGATCAATTCTTTTCTTTTGTGGTGAACGATTAAAGATTACCGTGTGGACAATTTTAACACAGCGGTAAACGCCAAAATTAAGAAACAAATGAGGATAAAGAAAACAGTCACCCATTTTTTACCCTTATAACAGCTGTTGATTGTTTTTACCGTTATCTGCAATGGTTCTCAGTGTTTTCGCATGCGTGATTTATACGGTAACAAACTGTTTCACATGTGTTACGTGTTTTGCACGTAGGTAATGACTGCCCGCTCGATTACAGTCGTTTTAGCGAAATAGAAAATCAATTAACCTAGGGCGGTTCGATTCGGACCACGGGTTAATTTCTACTTATGAGAGGTGTCCATGGAAACCGCAAGGATGAGGATGTGTAACACGGCACGCACGAACGTGAATGCCTTCACTTGTTGTTCTCTTTCAGTTCAGCGCCGGCCTCTTAGGGCTCAGGCGTCACCGCTCCCCTTCTTTCTTTCGAAATCCGTGTGTTTTCTTGTGCGTAGGAAATAAGTCTTGTTCCTTGGGTTTGTTATTATATAAGGTACATGATAGACAGTTTACAAATACCGCTCAAAGTGCTTCCAATGTTTCTGGTTTGTTTTCCAGTGAGTACATGCAGAGAATATTACTAGATAAGCTGTTAACTTACCTCTATTGCTCTTGCTGAGCTCAAAGATATTCGAGCTTTTTTTTACAAAATCTTCCCATGAAACATAACACATCTCGCATTTCCTAGCCTTTTACTATACGTGCTGCTTATTCCATGATAAATTTGTATCTTCACACTAAAACAAACAACTCGAACACGGAGCAATAGTAATTAAGCTCAGGCGGTATGAGAGAAAATTGGTATTACGACAAATGCTGTTTTTAGTATTAGGTCTCGTATACTCAATAACCCTCACTAGTTAAGATTGTCTTTGCAATTGTCTTTATTATGTTTTGTAGCGTGTTGATTGTCGCTACCAGCTGATGTTCAAAACGACTAGGAGCAATTTACCGAAAGGTAAAAGTTCTATTTTCTTGAGTAACCCACTGAAAACACAATGAATTCGTTGTGTTGCGTTCTTTGCGTTTATTGTTTCTAAAAAAAATTTCAATGATTTTTGACTGATCAGGTACATTCGTAAAGAATTTAACAACAACTTTGATTGTAATACGGTAAATGTGAAACGCAGTGTTTATGCAAGCAAAACACCTGACACTTTTTACCAAACTATGCTCGATTACTAACGTATAGCACTACATATTATTTTCAATCTTAGATGTTGATGTATGCGAATGCCGAATATAGATACCGAATCATCACGTTCGATTACATCATTAATTGCTCATAATTATGTGCTTTTTTGAAGTAATTGCGAAGCGCAAGCGCGTAGCGTTACTCATAACAAAGTACGCACTTGTTATGTAAAGTGGCTGCTCACAAATCTTCATTAACAATACTGCCAACAATTTGCTAATACAATGCATTTCGGGAATTTGGTAACAATCCGCGCTCATCAGTTTCGATAAACACTAGGAAAGACAGATGATGCGAGCATTTCCTACTTGCCTGGAAAAAAACTGTGATAGATATTTACTCATGGAGTGCCACTTCCTGGTTACAATGATATCAATTATCTTGCTTTGATGTTTATGTTTTCGCTTTCTATTCGTTAATTCCGGCGCGCATAACGCATTAATTTTCGCGATTATAAGGCATTGACACTTTTCCGCTATTTACTGCATTCTTTTATACTTAGGAGCTTTTCGCTTATTTCGCATTTTTCGACTTGCGATTCGCTTGGGTCACGACAACCATGGGCCATCGACTACTTCCAGCCAACGGCCCCATCAGAAGCTTTGCGATCTTCGGTGGGCTCGAAGGCTTTCGTCGGCAGCTGGCAAACTATTGTCTACCGCTTGTTGAAATATACGGGTGGCACGAAATTAAAGTCTTCTGCATGGACTTCACAGCGGAGCCCGAGGTTCTGGTAACCACACGCATGAGAACACCGTTCAGCGAGGAAATGTTCGAACAGTTTGCGATGACGTACCTAAGCGAGAGTAAGTTATCCTGATGGGGAAATGCGAAGCACATCGTTCAACTTCACACTTCCGCTTGTTTATATTTTAAATGCAAAACACGTTTGTAGAACTGAACAGCCAAAATAGCCATTATTAACCGATGCACATCTTTTAGCTATGCACATGCCAACGTTTATGTTGGAGCCTGTCATGTACGTAAATAGAGATATCAGGAAGAGAATTGCGATAAGAGCCCGCGCTACTCAAAGGATAATCGAAGAGCGTCCAGGAATGCGTCCAGCATGGATGACACCAACCACCGTACTAAAAAGTCGTGTAAGTTGTGCATTAGCGAGAGTTCATCATTCATGGCTGAACTTTAGAAGAACATCGAGTTCTGGATCGAACAATGGTTCGACGACGATAAAGACTTTATTCCGGATGACCCAACTCCTTCTGCTCAGTGACTTATTGGTGTGAGCTCTTCCTTCTCAGACGTTTTCCAATGTTGACATCTTTTACTGAAAATTACACACCGCCAAAATTTGACTCCTTCAACCAGCAAACGCACAATAATCTTCTCATTTGGAGAATCTGTTCCGTTAGTCATGCATTCCTATTTTCACTCTTTCAGCAGATATCATATGTAATTTGAGTTTTTACCTGCACACTAGGCACTCTTTACAATGTTGTTTCCAGAGATCTTATACAGAATGGTATTTGCCAAATAAACAGCAAGAACAATTCGGCATTACTATAATACGTTTACAATATGTTATTAATTTAAAAGAACTACATACGGACTGTGAAATTAACAATCAGCGATAGAGCGTTGCACAAGAACATAGCAAATTACATTTAGATAACTGAGTAGCACTGAACTGTTGCAAGAACTGTTTCACTGAACTATTTAATTTGAAGGATATGAAGCATCGTAGAATATTTGTAGCAATCAGAAGACATAGGCGGATGTGTCAAGCTTTAAAACGTGGTACGGGTGCAGACGATTTTACTGAATGTGAAGCGCGCCACCAAGAGCAATAGTTATACGTATTTGCGCGACAGGAACGAGTGGGAAAATGAGATCTGAGGTATTTGATGAGTGCTGTGCAAATGAGAACTCTGGAGGAAACAACAAACAGGGAAACCAGAATTAGTAAATGATGCTGACTGAAAACTGCGCATTTAGAGAATTATTAGATATCTATAGTGCGTGTCGTGTGTGAAATTCCGCATGTCGTTCTTGTCGCCGTTGTTGACGTTTTTCCCACCGTCGATATTCGTCCGAAGCGGCCGGCTTAACCTGAATGTCGTAGCAGTTCACCTTATGGGCTATCCAGTCAGATGGACAACTCAGACAGCGTTGAGCAGCTTCCGCGGTGGTGAATTGCACGAATGCTTGATAGCGCTGGGCGCCATTATGTTGGTTGACAAGGAAAACAAAGTCCAGTCTTTCAATTGGGCCAAATATGTCGAAATAGTCCAGAACTTGTTCTAAATGTTCAATATGTAGGTAGCGAAAATAACTCTTATTATGTAGTGATCGAAGTGATGCCATTATTTTTCAATACATTTTTGGAAAATGCAAACAACTAGCGCCCAACGAATTCCGACAAATGGTCGAACCTCTCGTAGTGCTCCTATGAAGCCAAGGTACGTAAACTTTTCGTGGATGAAGCCTGTTCACGGGCTCGGGGTCAAATGCTTGACGTCGCCGAGGACGCTGATGCGCAACTTGAGGTTGACGGTCGAGTTCTCGTACACTGATGTTGTTTGCGGCCCAGCTGTTTCCGAAAGCATCCCTGCCGTTTTGAGCCATTTCATAAGGGCAGAGAACTTCCGTTCTATGCCAACTGAAATACAGGCAAATGTGTATTTGCGACCTTATATGAGAAAAAAATTGAATCCGCATATACAGTAACACGAACGTTTCTTTTTTTTAATAGATATTACGTTTTGGTTGAGCGCTCACAATTGGTTATAATTGCACAACAGTCGGTAAGTTCCTTCATAGTATCGCGATATTTAAGTTGCCATGGATTCATGATGAGATACGCGACGCCTCTGTTGTTTACGCCATTAAAAAGCGAGCCGCTGCGGCATCGGAGGGAGAAGCTCCTCCCTTTTTGCGGGGGGCATAAAATGAATTTGAAAAAATGCGCTTTAACAATGGACGGAGAATATTTTGGAGACGACCGAAAGCATATAATGTCTCTTCAAGGTAGAGTTACTAAGCGTCAACTGAGGACCCGAATGACATAAATTTGTTTGGAAAAGATTTCACTAATGATGCGGACAGCAGAGGGACACGGCTACAACGCTGTTATTCAGATGTAGCTGACGTGACTGATGCAAAAATGAATTCTATCCGTTTCCGAAACCTCTCAAGGCGTGATGGGAATGATTTCCGGAATGAGTAAATCTAAGAGAACTTACAATAAGACATTGTAAGACACTAATATTGGCTGACATTATACAGTGCGACGCAAAATGATAGGTCCACCCAAATTTTTTCTTGTTTTTGTTCTTTGAAAAGCTGTGGAAGAACACCGACAGTACCATCAGAAAGAGCACTCAATACTACAGTATCACACACAAATTGCCCACTGCTTGTCAAGTATTTTTTATCAGAAAAAAATATGAATAGGAATTTGATCCGGATTTACCGACGCAAAATGATAGGTCCACTTGTAGAAAACCTGCGTTAAGCATTTAAATTGACGTTTGATCTTGACTTAAACATTAAGCAACGGATAAAAATCTGCGGTTAATATAGTCTGTGGTTTCTTACTGACTACCGTCAGATCTACGCCCCCTAAAATTTAAAAACTTGCCATAGTGTTCGTTTTGAGAAAAAGTTGGGCTTTTATTTGTGATAGTAGCCTGAAAACAGGATAAAACTGCGTAAAACACCGTTTTCAGCGTCCGAAATTACATAGAGGTATCAATTAGATCGTTTCAGTGCTTCTGGACATCACTTTCCCTTCAAAACTTTGAACCCTAACTTGACCTACACTCTTGTCCGGATCCCGGAACGAACTGTAAAACGGGATTTTCAGCTTTTGTGATCATTTCCACGTTGTAGAGCGTATGCGAAAACCTATCCGGGTTATCTTCTGGTAATTGCCTGAGGTTATTAATAAGGGAAAGCCGGATCTTTCAAAATCCTTTGAAAAACGACCTTTTTCCATTGTAAATTCCATGGTACGAAGTTTTCACACCCGGACTGCGCATGTACTCCATTTTTCATGGGATAAAACAAAAGCTGGGGTTTCCGCATACGCTCTGCAACGTGGAAATAATCAAAAAAGCTGGAAATCCCGTCTTACAGATCGTTCCGCGACCCGGATAAGAGTGCAGGTCAAATTAGGGTTCAAAGTTTTGAAGGGAAAGTGATGTCCAGAAGCACTGAAATGATCTAATTGATACCTCTATGTAATTTCGGACGCAGTGGGCAATTTGTGTGTGATACTGTTGTATTGAGTGCTCTTTCTGAAGGTACTGTCGGATTTCTTCCACAGCTTTTGAAAGAACAAAAACAAGAAAAAAATTGGGTGGACCTATCATTTTGCGTCGCACTGTATACGACCAAAAAAAATAACTCAAATGCTGCAGGATTTATAATTGCATCAAACTGATTAACAACCATCTGAAAATTTGACGGTCAAGGTAGTACTGTTCCCACAATTGCCTTTCGCTAGCCTTTTAAGGTATTCGATTACTGAGAACATGTGCACGATTACTGTACGGAAGAAATATCGGCTAAATAAATGAGGTGAACGAGGGAAGACGTCGCTTATTTGCTTGTGTCACAGCCACGAGCGAAATAACTGGGCTGCGACGTAGCGCGCATACTTCGCAGTCGATCAGAGAAAGCGCCTTATGGCGTTCTCGGCTTTTTCACATCCTTAATGAAAACGGAAAAGAGGGTGGAAACATAAAACCAAACAAACTGGACACCAAACAAAATGGACACAAAACTCTTAACGAAAACGAAACTTCATGCAATAGGGTCCGTACCGTATGATTTGCTAAATGTTAATTTGTCACATTAATGCACTACGTGCATTGTACACCATACACCAATTTTTTTAACTCCGTTTTTAGCTATGTTGTGATTAAGTCATTTAAGAAAGCGCGCCATCTCAGCGGCATCGACATCTTTTAATATAAGGATAAGCAGTTTTTGCAAAAACATTAAGTGACTGTTAATGGAAGCTAATCTAACGAACCACATTCGCAGAAAAATACTAGCTACAACTCTTGCGTAAAAATTATTTGAGCCTCGATTTTTAGTGCGCTCAATCATTGGATTTTGTGCCCTTACGACAATAACAAACAAAATACCAGAGGTTTGCTGCGTTACATTTCATTTACGAACATTTTTTTTCAGCCTTGTCACGTTTTACATGAAATAGTCGCAGCCAGTTGTAACCACAATTTGTTCCAGTACTTGCATCCTTGCATCCATCTTTGCAATGCGTTTAGCATTTCACACGAACATAAATATGGATACCAAACATTTTCAGGCTTGAAAAATCATTTATTTCTAAATTGCAGTTATGAGCAAACTTCGGAACGCGAAAGATGGCACAAAGCAGATTGTTCTGGAGAGTAAGCGTCGCGCGAGCACCACCCGCTTGTGCCTACCGCCCCCATTGTCGGCATTCCCGAAAGTTCGTCCATTGCCCAATTGTGGCTTTTCTGCGCTCCATACATTAACGGCATCGGTGCTGGCTGGCAGACTGTTGTGATCTCAAAAAAATGATATCATTTCTGCATTTTCCCACGATCACATTCTTTTTTGTTGGTGTGTTCGTAAAGGTAACGTCGTGTGTGGCATTTTGCTGACTACACACAGCTCACGGGCGCAGTTTCTTCCATCGTGTATGGTGTCGAAAAGGACGGAAACGGATGAAAAGCGGTTTGCGTGCATCTGTATGCTCTGTGCGGTATTTTTCAGTCATTTTCCTTAGGTCTGTGCGTTGTCAACCGGCGCAATTTTTAAAGTCAAACGGGCAAGATTGTTGGTGATAACACTGTTATAAGCGATAACACTAACATCGTGTGTGGCGCTTTGCTGTTTTTTGCACATAACCTCGCGCGCATCGGTTAGCCAGCGATAAGAGGAAGAACGACGATATGAACAGAAAACCGACCGACTAATCGACTTCGGCTTTGTTGATTCGGCGGTGGCTGCTGCAGGCACACTGCCTGAGTGATTAGTCCCCTAGCGGTCTGGTTACCATGGAGTCGCAGGCAGTTGCATCTTACCTACAATTTAGGCGCTTTTCCACTTCCCCAATGATAAAAAGAGATACATTTCCCCTTGTGTGCTGCGTGTCGCAGAGCTTACAACGTCATGCATTGTTCATATCGCGATGCGCTGAATTCTGATTAATCTTTGGACCTGTTTAAGGCACACCAATATGGCATCTGACCTGAACAGCTCGGATAGCGGCAACGAACGGGACATCGCCGACGGTGAGGTGGGCATGGGAGAGGAAGAAGTCGTGGAGACTGGTGCGTCCAGTGCCGACGAGTCAAGCGATGGCGACAAGCCGACGCTGCATATCATCCCGATCGGTAGGTCTTCTTCATGTTGTTTTTTAATCCATTGTGTTAAATTCTCTTAAGTTCGGGCATGAGGCCTGTGACCTCTTGGGCTGCTTTCGTTTTAACGGAAATTCGTCTTAACGTTTCTTTCCACAATCACAATCTCTTTCCACTCTTTCCACAATCTTACTGAAATCGTGTCGTTTGTCGTAGAAACGGGTTAATCACTCATTTATACTCGCTAAACGAACGGTACATTGAAAGCAAGTATATGCCGAGTAAACTGCAAGACATTACTTTTTAGTACCACTTAATTACGTAATGTTAGTTGGGTGGACGTAACTTCGCTTACAGAATTTTGAACTCTCTGCTTAATCGTACTCTAAGGATGAATCTTGAACCTCAGCTCACAACGACTTCTTCATGTCGCCCATTAAAATAGCTGTAGTGCAGTTCTTTGCAGTTTTCAATCAAATCAATCACTTTTTTACAGTAGAAAGCAGGGGTTGACCATGACCATGCGCACACATATCAACTCTATTTTCCTCTATCTCCCTCGAATTGATAAAAAGCTGCCTGCACAATGTGGAACAATTTCTTTACATCAAGTCTGCATTCATGAAAACCTTTAAACCCTAAACAACACGCCGTTTACTTCTTCAACGGCAACGTCTTTCACGCAAGGGAGGCGATGGCATATGAGCAAATGGCAAAAAGACAAACAAACCACTACGTCACTTGTGGCTCCTGCCAGGTAACCGGCGACCGGACGGCTGACTTGGGACCGCACCGCGTAATACCAGTGTTTATTTCTGCCGTGGGTATATCGAAACGTGCGCAAATGCCGCTTGTCAATCCGCCGCCTGGATATGTTTCTTCTCTGTCTTTGTGAGGTATTCCTCGTGAGGTACTCGTTCAGCAAAGGCTCCTATGAATGCAGCGTTTGAATTTTTCGCCGTACCAACGCCCATCATGCCCTTTCGCACCCCCTCGATAGATCACTGATCGGCTGGTTGGTGGCCCGCCCAGGATTTCGGATCAGCCATCAGCATCTCGATCCGCGTTCGCTTGCTCGCTCGCTGTCCGATCTTCAGGCGGCCACTCGCCTCCGACTGTCTGAGGCTAGTCGTGGCCGTCGTCGCTAACACTTTACAACACGCACACACGTTCAATGTAGAGTGAATAATGTTGGAGCAGTTCGGTCCGTGTCGGCATAGCGATGGGCCAATAAAACGTTTGTGTATTGGAACTTCAAGTTCGAATTTTGTTCATTATCCAAAGCTTTTGCTTTTCAACATTGGTTCCTTAATTGGACGATCTGTATGTTTCAGAGGCTCTCAAACGCGGAGAATACGAAGGGAGCGATTGCGAAACTTTTCGAATTCGCATTCAACTCAAAGATATCTGTATCTCCAAGGTTGTCTTCCACGACAGACGTCTTCAGGTTCAATTCACTATAACGTAAGTTGTGACGCATATGAACCATGTGGACCGGTGAACCGATTTCTCATAACCATTTGGTTAAAAGCGTCATGGGAAAAATTCGCTAAAAGCTTCGTTTAGCTCCTAAAGACTCTCTGCTGGTGTTTCATGCTGATTTTACTTGAAATTGAATTCAGCTGTTTTCAGCACCACACAGAAAGAGCACGCGTTTCTGACAAAGTTCAAAGCTAGCCCGAACGACGTGTTTGAATGGTGTATTGAGCTGTTCGACGATATCGTCCCTGGTGAATGCAGCATGATCGACGGGAAGGAATTAGTACTAAGGAAGCGCGATACTTCGAAGCGATGGACAAGTAGTTTAGCGACAAGCACATCCCTGGACATGGTTTGCAATGGAAACAGGTAAGAGATTTCCAACCAAAAAAAAAGATTTGCGACGAAACGAAATTTGATGTAAAAGCTCTCATGTCATGGGCTTTCTAACAATTGGGACTAGTTAGGCATGTCATTTTTTGACACCAGAGAGCTTCGCATTTGAGCGGTGATCTGAAACGGTGCATATGACACAGGTTCTAGCATGATGATCACCAAAAAAAAGTTTACACAGATACATTGCGCAATCAGGTTCAGCCCATTTTGCGACAAACATCTTGCAGTGATTTGGCAATACACGCTTGATTGTGGGAGAACTTCAGCTTGATTGGCTCAGCAAAAGAGCTGTGTTTTTGTTTAACGTTGCTGGTTATGCCTATGTAAGTTTTCGATGTCGTAGATGTCAAAATATAGCTAAGTTTCCAAGAGGACGCCTACAAATAAGGAGGACTGGTGCGAGATCGATTGTGCGGTGTTTTTTTTTTTTTTGTATAAGCGACATCTCTCATTTTTCATACAGAACATCACGATGAACGCCTGTTACGGAGCACGCTCAAAAAGAATAGGAACATCGCTTTCAATTTTGAATCACTCACATCTAGAAAGAGTCGCTTGTTATTGCGACTGTTGTGCACAACCGAAGTTATTTTCCATTCTTACGCTATTATAAACGCAGCTGGCACTTTGTAAATAAATGAACATAACATATGTGAACATTTCCTAATTAATGCCTGTCCGTACATTCGCAAAGCTCATGGTAGATCATACATATCATTTACAACATCGTTTTTATGTTGTCCTCAAAAAAAATGATGATGAATCGTCTACTCGCGATTGTGCTGTCACCCATAAAGTGCATCCACCACCCACATTTCATCGTACCTTGATAAAAGTTTTAACTGACGTTGTGATACAAATAACAAAGTATTTTCAGCAGTCGCTTTCGAGACACTAGCATCGACCGGGCCTCGTCCGTGCTATCCCGCTGCACACTCTCTTCCACTCCGAGCGCAACTGCCAGTACGGCCTCCTACCGTCGATCGAAGTACACCGGAAACGACTATTCGCGATACTCCGTTCGTGACTGTCGAACTACGTACAGCCCATCGGAACAGTTCCGTTCACGTTCAACTTCTACGCTTTGCCGATCGTCGACTATGTCCACACTCGACAAGAGGTCGAACGTCTTTAGCTTTGACAAGCCATCGCCCCCTCAGATTGGCACACGACTGTCAGCCAGTTATCATCGCGATTATGATTCGCCAACTTTTTCTGGAAGCTCCAACTCTTCACCAACGAAATCAAAGCCAACAGCCAGGGTGGTACCTTACGACGAACCAGCCACAGCGATCGTGGAGCCTGGATACACTGGACTAAGGAATATGGGAAATACGTGTTTCATGAATGCTACTCTCCAAATGTTAGTGAATACCGCGGAATTGAAGAAATACTTCTTGGCGGAAAAGTACAAAATGGACGTGAATCCGGATAACCCGCTGGGTTTCGGAGGTCGGCTAGCGGAGGCATTTGCTGAATTCATGGCAGCTATGTGGAGCGGTCTTTTCAGGACACATGAGCCCAAGCAAATCAAGGTTAGTTCATTTTCATGTTTCATGTCATACAGGAATCAACGCTTTTGTCAAATGTGACGACGGATTTCTTCGATAAAGAAGCAGCCAGCATATTTGTGTGGACTATCTTTTATTTTCAGAATCTAGTCGCCGAGAAAGCCAGCCAGTTCGCCAATTATGCGCAACACGACGCTCAAGAATTCCTCAGTTTCCTGCTGGACGGTCTACATGAAGACCTAAACCGCGTGCGCAACAAGCCTCTTACGGGTACAGTGGAAGCCAATGGCCGTCCAGACCACGTTGTTACCGCAGAAGCATGGGCCAATCATCTTCGTCGCAACGACTCGGTCATAGTTGATCTGTTCCATGGCCAGTTAAAGTCACACCTGGAATGTCCGAAATGCCATCATGTACGTGGCTATTGGCACTGCACCATCTCACCGCATTTTAGCATTCGATCACATTCGACCCGTTCATGTATCTGCCTCTCTCACTTCCAAAGGCTAAATCCACAGCTACCGTAACCTTCTGGCCCGCTGACGCAACAATTAAACCTCGAAGACTTATTGTTCATTACAATGCGGATGGAAATGCGGGAGACTTCCTAAGTGTTGTATCCGATAAAACGAAGATTCCGTCGCACTTGGTAAGTGCACATTCAACGACCTACACTACAGCTTGTGTTTAGTTAAAAATGGCCGAAGTAAGCAGTGGAAAGTTCCAGAAGATCTACGATCGAAATGATGCAACGGGTTCGTTTTTGGATTCAGCATCGCTGCACATGTAAGTACTTCAACGAGTCAAAACCGACACTTTACGCAAATCTGTTCCAGTTATGAAATCCGCGATGAAAGCGCTTACCAAGAAGAAATTGTGCAGATATACGTAGTCCAACGCCTTCTATACAACCACGCAGTGCCTCGCCAATGTGCCCAATGTGACACAACAAGCCGTAGCCTGAAAACATGTGATAGATGCTACAACGTCTTCTACTGCAGCGAGTAAGAGCGAATCTTTTTTACATCGTAAATGGTGCTTTTTAGGAAATGCCAGATTGAAAACTGGGAGATCCATCGGGAAGTTTGCGCAAAGCGCGAGAATTCGGAACGCGTCGGCCTTCCGTTTATCGTCTCCGTCCCACGATCTCAGCTTTCATACACATATCTCATGCACACGCTGCAATTCAAGTGTATGCATTCGGTGAACGTCTTCGAATTGCCTCACATCGAGAAGAATCCGCAAATTGAAGAGAACGACGTTCCGGAACCGGTTCCAAGCACTTCAACAGCTCAACTAAAGCAAAGATTTACGAATGGCGTTCACTCATCACGAAAGTTATATGTGCCGCCGGAAGCCAGCAAAAAAGCAGAGCATAGGTTATACTTACTGAGATTGGTGCAGGCGCAGGATAGTTTCAGAGGAGAGAGCTTAAAGAGTGACAGCAATGGTAAGATAAGACAACAGTTGCTAAAACCGTCGCACCATCTGCTGGAGCCCTCAGAATGCAGCCCAATGTCTTTATACACCTTTGTACGCTTTCAGAGAAAATCAAGAAACTTCACAATGAAGCGTTTATCTCAGTCAATTGGTACAATCTTCGCTGTGGAAAAGAACATCTTTCGGTCGAGTCTAAGACTCAAATTGTAAGTTATCTCTTTTCGAAATTCGTGCAATTACCGTAATCTAGGATCTTGATCCGGAAAAGAGCGACAAGCTACTTGAATCTCGCCGATTCCAACGAACTTTATGTCCCAACTTATCGGACATGCTCGCATTGTTCTCCGAACCGGAAAAACTGAAACCCGAAGAGGCATGGTACTGTAACCGGTGCAAAACGCACGTTGAAGCAACAAAAACAATGCAACTCTATCGGCTGCCGAAGATTCTTATTATTCAACTAAAGCGCTTTGTCTACAGCGGGAGCAGTGCCTACTCTTCACTGTTCAGTAGCCACCGGCGGACGAAAGACGATCGCATGGTGCAGTATCCAGTCACTAATCTGGACCTGAAGAAGTATCTGAGTCCTGCTGCTCAACCGCACCAACAAACTATGTACGATCTCACCGGAATAGTATGTCATACTGGAACCAGTTACTACGGCCATTATGTCTCCATTGGGCGGCTGACGAACGAGTCAGGCACCGACACCCGCATTGGTGAGTTTCAGCTTTCTAGTAGGCCAATTGAAACACGGTCCATTGAATGGTGAAATCGATATGCGCATCTTTTTCCTATTAGTTGAACTACTTTGTCTTCTAACAAAAACATCATTATCAAGATGTTTGCAGGCTGGCGGAACTTCGACGACGGCATTGTCACCGACATTCGCAACGATGCTCAAACCGAAACAGACGAAGCATATCTTCTATTTTATAAGCAGCGCGGCTAAGTGCACGCTGGCGGGGTCGAGTCGGTCAAAAGCTATTAAATCCAAATTTAAATTCTTTACGTATCATATTATCAGCAGTATACGGAGTGGTTGTCTTTCCGATGTGCATCGTGACTCAATAAGAATCGGCCAATTTGAAAATTTAAATATATTACTATGACCAATAAATTTTTGCTGTTGGCATGTAACTTCAGCACCTACCGAAATGACACTTTACCTTACATTCACCAGCACAATCAAAAGTCCTTCTGCAAAATAGCTGTATATTCGTCCTTTCCATTACCATGTAGGGCATAAATAGCAACCTAAATCTGTATTTCCGGTAACCAACAACTTACACCAATACCTTATTTAGTGTGACGTTTCCAAATGAGTAGTCCTTGTACTGCTCGATAAGCTTCGTCGCGTCGAACACTTTTGGCGCTTTTCTCACCTGAAATTCTACTAAGCAAGTATGATATGACGGTCACGTACGTGCAGGGTGTTTGCAATAGTCATGTGAAGGGTAACCTTTTTGCGATTTCCAGGAGCCAGTGAGCACTGTGCAATAAAGGCTGTGGCAATTAAGTCAGATACGATTTGTATTCTGAAAACAGTCTTTGAAAAAAATCACCAATGAGAATGTACATATTGTTCTGGACATTAGCAAAGAGAACTCTCGTTTTATCGGCCTTCGTGTTCTTGAAGCACGCCAGCCCTTTAATTTCAACACTGCGGTCCGCTTCTTTTATTTGTTCGTGCACTTCGTTATCTATTATGCTGCATAGCACGCGCTTAGCCTCCTCCTCTTCTTCGGAAGTGTTCAGCGTCAGCATCAGCAGCGTGAGATGAAGCTTTCCGGGAGCGTAAAACAGTCGGTCCAGCTCGACGAGAGCCTAAATCAGATTAGTATAAAGTTTGCCAACGAAGTATATAAACCTTAAATTCTTCTGAATCTTTCAGTTCTTGAACGAAAGCGCTGTACGTGGCTTGAACTCCATCTGTGTTCATTGGAAAGGCGATGAAATGAGTATACGAAGGTCGGGCGTGTTTAGCGATCTGGGACTGTTCAACAATAGGATTTAAAATCTCAATTGCTTGACTGATGTTTTCTGCTGATTCCTTGGAAGTGATCACTGCAATACTAATCCGTAGTTAATAGACAAGTACTCGGACACGGTGCAATGAGCTTTGAGTCTAGCATGTGCTGGGTGTCTATCTAAGCGAAACCCACCAAGTTTCTGATTCTTTTTGTCGCGCATTATGATCAATTTACATGCAGTTTCTGCTTCGATCTCTCGCCGCACTTTCCACTTATTTGCTTGCATGGCATTCTTAATATAGGGAAGGAGCGGAATGCTAAACGCGACAACATAATTACGTTATGGCTTTTATTGGCATACCTGTGCTGCGTCCATATCTTCTTTTTCTCATTGTACACGCAACCGCGTTCGGTATCAAGCCAAACAAAACGTTGGCGATCTTCTTCGTCAGCGACTCCGGAAGCCGATGATGTTGAATTGGATAACATCGCGCAAATCAACTTAAAAAAAGGACGGCCTCGCCGTGCTAACACTGCGCACTGGACAAGGCTAGAAACCGCCATAAACAACAAACAGACAGTGTGTGTGGTCCTCGCCAAAATATAACTTTCTTATAGTTATAAACAGTTCTTCCTTCCTGATGTCATGGAGCAGAAAGGCTCTCTAAGTTCCACAGCGAGGAAAGAAATGAGAGATATACATGATAAACCACAAGAAAATTTCGACAATCCCCTATATATAAACGGAGAACCGACGGGTCCGTTGATCTGTCTGTGAGTCTGTGTTTTTTTTTCGAGCACGGGGAAAACACTCACACAAAATAAGGACCCCAAGGGGAACCAAACGCGGCACCTGGCGCTTGCAAACGGAGCACGTTTGCAATCAGCCACACAGACAGCTGATATCCAACCATTCTACTGCCGCTATATCTGTGGGCAGTGCGTTTCTTTAGCGTTTTTGAGTGATTTTTAGCCTTTTTGTGAGCGCCAATCTTGCTCAGCTCAGCAATGTACGAATTGGAAATTTTGCTGAGATATATTGATCCAAACAAGAAAGGGAAGTCATTTAAACCGTTTGAACGGAAGATGATGTTTAGAATGAAATGGAAACGCTATGAAGCGCAGCAGTTTCTGAGTGGGACTCCACCCCAGCTCATCGCGGGATAACTCATCGGCGACAACTCATCGTCGACAACTCATCGGCGACAACTCATCGGCGACAACTCATCGGCGACAACTCATCGGCGACAATTCATCGCAGGACAGCTCATCTTTGCCAACTCATCGGCGACAACTCATCGTGGGACGACTCATCGGCGACAACTCATCGCAGGACAGCTCATCTTTGCCAACTCATCGTGGGACAACTCATCGGCGACAACTCATCGTATTTTTTGAAATGATAGGGTTTTTTCAATTTCTAGGAATAACCGGAATGCTTAAAAAATAACATAGTGACAGCAAGCTTCTAAGTAGTCGTCCGCATTCATAACGTCATACATTTCGATGATTGAGAGAAGTTGACGGTTCTTGGCAGCTTATTCCTTATGTGAATAAAGGGGCGGAACCTCTCCTGCTGCCAGCTTCGAGCAGATCGCTTTAACACGGACCTGCTCATCGAGAAGCCTATCCAGAAGCTTATAAACGTCCGGGTGCTGCATACCCATAGCCCCTGAGATGAATAACATGTTGCAATAAAAAGATAGGTTTACATATGAGTTTACCTTGAAACGCATTGTGCCAACTTTCAACTGAGTTATTCGTCCGCGGCCATTCTAATTCGGTAACAGCTTGGGATGCCACTGTGTGTAACGAACTGGTACGTCGTGCTCTTCACAGAACGCCAATGCGCTGAACTTCCGAAGATGGACATTGTAGGCGACGTCGTTAGCGTAGCGGGTGCCCATGCCGTGGGCTTGGATGTTCCTCCACACAGACTGAGAGAAATGGAAGTAGCACCCATGAATGTGCGTGTTCGGGAAGATTGTGCGGATGGCGTTGACTTCCGCCCTCTCGAAGTCTATTGTTACGGACTTGGGGCGGCAGCTCTGCTCCTGGTCGAAATCCAGAATCAAATGCAGCGCGCGACTGTAGGAGCTCTCCGCTTTGTTGGGTAGGAAGCAGTAGACGAGAGGAAGAACGGTATTGCTAACTTTCTAACGCCGTGCTCTGGAACTCTCCATCTGCAAACGGAACTAAATCAGGGAAAACAAGAACTAAAAGATAATGGGTATAGAACGCTATCACCAACACAAGGGCTGTCTTTAAACCCTTAAGCTGAAGCCTTTAGGGTGGCAAAAGCGGCCCCCAAAACTTCCAAATACGACCCAAAGGATGTAAGCATGCAGAGACATGTCTAGCACAAGCTCTGCTGCAGACTACCGTACAAACCGACATCGCGACGAAACCTTATCATTTCAAAAAATACGATGAGTTGTCGCCGATGAGTTGTCGCCGATGAGTTGTCGCCGATGAGTTGTCGCCGATGAGTTGTCGCCGATGAGTTGTCGCCGATGAGTTGTCGACGATGAGTTGTCGCCGATGAGTTGTCCCACGATGAGCTGCGGTGACACCTCTGAGTGGATCTTGAAGATGATACGATCTTTGATGGACTCGCTTGTTATGCCTTCATGAACCTGTCACCGAGCGCATGGGTGACACCTTAACGGTTTAATTGCCGTAACAACTTTAGAAACACAAAAACCTTTTACTCGACCATCGCATTTTCAAAATACTCAATCTCTACGAACGAATAACTAAAAGGACAGATAAATTCAACAAAGATTGACGTCTGCAGCATTTAATAGCGCTTCGTGTAACTCTGTCTACAATCATACGAAAAGAGCAACATCACAGAAAGGCGCAGAAGGAAGTAAGGAAGAGACAGAAAAGGAAGAAACGTGGACATGTACAGACAATCACAAATGCGTTGAAATGCGGAAACAATTACCCATGCGAAAAGAGAGATACAGAGAGGGAGATACAGAACGGACTAGACTAGGGAAAGGAGATCCGGAACCCGACACTGGCTACTGAATGGTGATCGACGGGGCGGTGATCTTGTTCGATCGCATCTGACCCGCTAATAAAGGATTTATCGCGTATAACCAGTCGTACATCTAAATCGTGTTTATGTCTCTGCCGTCACTAACGACTGCGGCTTACCTCCTCAGATTGAGTTTGCATAAGAAATCCGCGATGGTTGGTGCACACGGAGAACGTGTTGGGTACCTTTAACATTGCCTGCTGGTCTTCCGAGTATTCGATACGAGCATTAGCCAAGTTAATGATTCCGCGAATCACCTGAAAACAATATGTTTTAGTATATTCGCTGAAGAAAGTTATTATTGTTTATGTTTAATTCAATTTCCTATGGTAAAGAATTCATCGACTTGCAACTGCTGTCTAAGTTGCTTACCAAGTCACGATCGTCCCTGAAGAGCAAAATGTAGGGGCGCCGAACAACGACCCATCTCTTGATCCAGCCCTGCGACTTCTCTTCCAGGAAGTTCATGTAGCCTTTGCGTGAGACAACCACACCTACTCGTTCCTCGGTAACCTAAACGGCATATGTCGTCCTGAGAAAGACGCACAGTATGTACCTCAGGAACCAGATCAACGCATCCATCGGATACTTCAAGCCCACCGATCATCTGACCAATGTTGCTGCCACTTACAGAACGTTTCATCGAATCCATATCGCTTCCGTCGCGCACATCTTGGTTTGACCGAGAGCGTGTTCTGCATAGCCGATCCGATGACGGAGAGCTCCTGATCAGGAGGCTACTGAAATAGCACGGTTACGCGTTTTTTACGAAATTTTATCCAACGCACTTGTCTCCGGTAGGGCTAGTGAGACTGTTGCTGAGCGAAGAGCTATCATCACTGGTCTCCATGACCTTTCCGGTGGGTGGCTCCTTGTTCATTGGGACTCTTTGGCGAATCAGCGAAAGGACCTTGTTCGCAATATTCTTCTCCTTATCACTCAACTCCACTTTGTTTGGAATCGGTCTCTTCGGCTCAGACGGCGATACAGGTGTGATGACCTCCCCTTCCTTCCTCTTTCCTCTGAGCTTTTCACGAAGACGAAGAAACAGTCGGACTCTCTCAACCTGCTGCAGGCGTGTTAGTTTTTCCAGCTCCCACTGATGCTCGAAGATCAGCGAATCTCCGCGCGGTCTCCACATGCCAAGGTTCTCTTCACCCCGTACATATGTTGACGATGTGTCCAGCACCCGGCGCTGCCGTCGGATCGATCCTAAATAAATAAATAAATAATAAAAGGACTACAACGTCTTACACTATATCATGCAGAAAGCACTCATTCTCTTTGCCACAAACAAAAGACTATAGGTCACACCTGGACTACCTTTGTCCGCAGGTTCACGAAGGGTGATCTCGTAGACGCCGGGGACGCGATTCATTTGCGGGCTCTTTGAGATGCCTCCAATGAGGGAACGACAGAACCTGGAATGCGGAAAATGTTTGTAGAGTTGTTTCTTTGCGAGGTTGTTATCTTTTCATAAAAAAGTAAGACAGAAGTTGCTCAAGATCTGCGCCACCAAAGATCTCAATACCGAGATGTAACAAACTCGATTTTCTTAATGGCATTAATTTGACTTGCCTGCTGGCAGCAGAAATCTTCGAATCTCTTGCGTAGATCAGAACAGATAGATCTTTCGTAATCACGGCTGGCTGGCAACAGTTCTCCATTTCCATGTAGGCCGAAAGCGTCATGTAGATCTGATCACCGTAGTTGGAAACTCTGTTAAGGAGTGGTGAATTGTGAAGCGAGCTGTCCCAGGCTGCCTCAAATTGGAAGAATACTCTATAAGTGAATATTAAATGCTGTTGCGAAACCGTAATAATCACCGATCATCCATTGAGAATTCAAGATACTGTCCAGGGAAGAGTCCTAAGCTGAGCACATCCACATCTTCTCCACACCACTCGGGGCCTGAACGAATGCGCCCAATGACCAACTCTTGGCAGTCCTTCCATTTGATGTGTTCGCCCTTCTCGTGGCATATGGTAATCTTGATTCTCCTCTGGATGCCTTGATGAAGTAGGAAAACTCCATGAGTGGGCAGTCCTTGCGCATGGTCGACGATCGCTGGGACGTAGTCACCGCTGTTGGCTAACTCACAGATCTCGAACCATACCAGGATGTCGTATTTCGTTTTGATTTGGTTAAGACTAAAAGTTAGTTACACACGGAGTGTTAAATTTCCAAGACATAAAAGGGAAACATACTTGTTAGGTATTAACGTGTTCATCTTCCGGCTTTTCACAGGAGTTGAGATGACGAGCGACGGCTGCTGGAAGCTCAATTTTGTCGACATACGCCTTCTTTATGAAAATAAATTTGGGTTTGTCAGGATGTAGCTTACCCTAGTTGACTATTCTGACGCTCAAAGGTGAAGGGTTGTGGTTGTGGCTGGAAGTGACCGAACACCTCGAAGATAATCGGGAAATGGTGCAAATAATGGATGAATGTCTTGTTGACCGAAATGTACAAGTCCTGGATGTGGTTGAACAGAAGCGGGTGCTTCTGACTGTTCTTGACGGGTTCCGTACTAAACGCTTCGTCATGACGATGAAGGAAACTGCAAAATTCTATAAGCGCATATTCTTGCAATGAAATGTTACTTGAATTGACAGAAGACATCAGTGTATTGCTCCGAGACGTCGATAGCTTGAATGACTGTCACGCGGAAGCAATAGTCTTCACTTTCGGCCATATGACCAGGATATTCAACGCTGAATTCGGAGATCGAATCTGCAAGATCATGGATAATTTTTGGCACTATGCAAATTACTCACCGCTTCCAAATCCATTCTCGGTCTTCGCCTTGCCGTTCACCTCACCATGCTCGGTTCCATTTCTTGAACGCTTTCGAAGAAAATCTTCCTTGCGAAAGTGAAGCTTCGCAGTTTGACGCACGCCGTTGGTTTTGTTTTCTCCTTCTGCAACGAAGCTTTAGTGAGGCGGAAACAGGGGCTGTCGCTACCGATGGGCACAGGTTCGACGGATACTTTCAAGTAGCCCTTTACATCTCCTTTCTCATTGACGACGGCCACTTTGTGAATCAAAGGAACGTTATGCAGAAGATTGCTCAGATACACAAAAGCACGTCCGATCATTCGGAACCACGGGAAGCGGTCATAGAATGGATCGGTTCCCATAAGGGCGTCCATCATCGGATCGCCCGGACTTCCCGGACTCATTTCGCCTTCAGTTTCATACATGTCCCGCATTGACTCCAAGCGATGTCTAAACGAACAGTATTTGAGCTGTCCACCGCTGACACTTCAAGCACACAAAAACCACATGCTCGTCAGTTATTAAAATGGGCAACACGTGCAGGTGCCTTCTGAATGTACACGTGTACAGTGCAACGCACTTCATGTACATGCGCGCGGGCCAATCAGAGAAAACGTCAAAATCGAACAACTCCAGAGAAGCCACAAAAAGCCGTCAAAGAAAACAACGTTAGCGCAGAGAGAAATTTCTGATGGCAAAAAAGGAAAACACGAAAAAAAAGATGTGAAAGAAGAGAGGACCTGTCAGGGATGAGTCGAGCGGGATTGAGTTGCATCGCCGCCATCCACATCTCATTTACGGTACGGTACGGCGCTTCCGGCGTGCATGCTTCACTCATATCGGCATTGTAGAATCTGCGCATGTCTTCGAGTCGTTGTCTACAACACGAACCACCACCATAAAAATGTGTAAGAATTGGACTTTTAGTGAGTGATTGATTTAGTCGTTTCTCTCTAAGTGGCCCTGGGGCGATTAAGTTGGAACTCTCTATTTAGCTGGCTATTTAAGAGACGAATTGGAAACGCGGTTCAATTGACTTCCATGAAACAACGTTTTCGAAATCTTGTTCTAACTACAATGGGCGTGTAATCACCGGCTTGCAGTTCTCTATCTCAGAAGCGCTACCAAAACACACGACTGAGCTGGGTTGGTTTTTACGTGGAATCTTATCCAGTCCATTTGAAAAAACGTTTAGCTACGATCGCGTGGTGTTACAAGTAGAGAACAGTAACAGTGTGCAGTTGAAAATTGAACTCGGACCTGATCGGTGTTCACTGGTTACACTGGAAACTATACACTAACAGCGTTCTAACATGACAGATGTTAAGCGTACGACGAAAACTTACTTCAGCTTTTCGATGCTCCAGTAATGCATGGCGCCATTCTTCAAATCCTGCACCTGAATCGCGACAACAGTTTTTGGATATGGTCGAATGGTGAGGTCTTCGCCCGGAGGGAGAAGGTCAGGTGAAAGCGGACTGTACATGGTATCTGTGAGAAGGACGAATTGGAACTGGACCTAAAAATGACAACCAGATGATATCAAGTTCTTAGCTGCTCTTGCCTTTTTCTTTAGCTCAACGGCGATAGCATTTGCCTCCTTGAGGAAAATCGCGTTTCCCCATAGGTCATCGCGGACAGAGGTAAACTGGTGATAGCGCCACTTGATGGCAGTCCGTCTGGCAAGCCGCTCTTCGTCGATGCTCCATCTAGTTTCGTTGACTGAAAGATACTATAAACACCAGACAACTGATTACGATAGGTTTAGAAAGTCTGTTCTTTTCGAAATACATGCCACTTATTCTCAAGTCTGTTGCAGAATCAAAGAAAAAATCAACGAGCATTGGCTTACTTTCCGCAAGAAGGCTACTTGTTAAGATACGTTCGCCATCCCATGTGGAGCAAGTAGAGGATATCATGCTTTGCGCCAAGTCGACTTGTCTTTGAAGGGTTTCAATGCGTGTCTCGTATTCCTGTAAAACAATGTCAGTGTTTTACTTACTCGATCTTCTCACCTTTGTTTTTCTCATCATTGTCAGTTCGAGTTCCTCCTTCTCCCTTCTGTACTGCGACTCAATCTCCAGCAGCTTCTTCTCCATCTCCGCTTTCAGGTCGATGCCCTGCTTTTCCAGCAACTCTTGCTGTGCGTATTTCCAATCTAGAGGCTCGTCTAAAAGAAGCCACGAAAAAATTAAAGGGTTCCCGAAGCGATAGGAAAAGTCTAGTCGATTCTATGAATTTACACATATTGAGGAAAATTGCACACACGGCAAACACACTCTGTGGAATCTATGAGAAAACAGGACGATACAGTGTCAAAAAAACTTACTGCTGACAGCGCTGAGGTTGTACCGACTCTGTCGTGCTTCTTGTGGATCATTGTAACGGAAGACGTGATATCGTCCAAGAATCACGCGGGATCCTGTGTGTAATATTGTAGCCTCCGACACAGGTTTGCCATTAACGTAACACTGAGCGTCGTGTTCTGGGATAAGCTGCACAACGGCGTCTTCATTAAGAAAGGAACAGTGAGTCTCGAGGATCATTTGGCCGCTAAGGAGTATGTCTGGACGATGTTCGGCTTCCGGACGGCCAACCCTCAAAATGTATGCACGTTACAGTCAGAATTAACTCTGATCGCCTCTTCTCTGATCGCTGACTATGGTCACAAAAAAAAACGAAAACAAAAACCGAGCTCTTTCACGAGAAATTATTTTAAAAGCGACTTCAAAAGTAGCGATTTCATAAGCTTCAAAAAAATTTGCAATGCATAACAATTTGGATCAGCCCTCACCTTGTGATTCCTTCCTTAAGGTAGTACAGCAAACACTCTGACATAAGCGGATCCTCGTTAAGGTTCACCAAGTGTGGCAGCGTCTTTGGTGAAAAGACACCTAGTGTTGAACCGTCTTCGGATGTTGCAAGGCCCATCTCTCTAAGCTCTTCCTCTCGAGCTCTCCTAAAATAGAAACACCATTGTGCGCAAGCTACGCTATCTGCGGATAACTTACCTTATGTCCTCCGTTTTGCGCAGTTTTTCCTCCCATGTTTCGTTCAGTGAGGCTATTAACTTCTCGGACGCCTTTAGCTGTTCGATTGTGTCGTACTCACGTGCTGAGTATTTCGGTTTCGCTGATGTTATCGACTCATCATTGTTAACCTGCAGGCGGCGAAGAATAAGGCACTGTATCTTTTTATAAGTGTTTCAGTAATACGGTCAACTGAAAATCTCTACCGCATTTACATGATTTTCGCTCATTTCCCCATTTTCAACTAGAAAAATGAGCCTATATAGGTTCAGTTTTCAAAACAGAACGCCGAGATGTGATGCTGATTCAGCTCTGCAGCGTAGGCCAGAGAGTCGAAAGCCACCTCGCTATATGCCTTGCGTAATTATTGCAAATGTTAGTTGTGGTCTAAAACGTTAAACGCAGAGGGTTCCGTTGAAATTGCCAGTACCTCCTCCATATATATTTCTTTTAGTTCGCGTATTAGTGTGAACATTAATAAAATTACCTCGATGCCTTTGTCTTCCAACAGCGATCTCAATTTGTTCACTTCTTCTTTAAGCTCACGAATGAGTTTCGCATTTGGATCCTCATTCACCATTGCTTGGCAAACGATCTGCTTCGCTCTGTCAGAGTAACGAAGGGTGCTCAACGTCTCATCGAAATTGATACTCGCTGGACTGAGCGCAGCAATCATGGCCGTTTTCGAGTTTCCGCCGAGGTTCTCTTTCAAAATCCAAGTGAGCGTGGAGTCTCGGTAAGGAATCATGATTTTCTTGTTGTGATGCTTTCGGTTTGCCTGAATATTACCGGTTGAATCACATGATTAATTGTTCTCATACCGCTTCAGCCAGCTTCGATATAACCAATCCAAGAGTTGTCAAGCTCTTATTAATGTTAGCACCTTCTTTAAGACGTTGACCTTCGGCTCCCGTCGAAGTTGCCCTCTCG
Organism: Steinernema hermaphroditum; assembly: GCA_030435675.1. Classification (NCBI taxonomy): domain Eukaryota; kingdom Metazoa; phylum Nematoda; class Chromadorea; order Rhabditida; family Steinernematidae; genus Steinernema; species Steinernema hermaphroditum. The sequence continues at coordinate 565,750 of CM059625.1, forward strand.
CTTCCAGCCAAGTCGACAAGGGAGATTTTACTGACCTTCTCCGTATCCAGGTTGGTCATTTCATCATGGATTTTCTGCGTTAACACGATGGTAAAAACGGCGTGCGAACGACTCGAAGAGGAGTTCATGTTTGTTACAGCCACCGTCCTACAATTGAAAATTTCGCGCAAAAATAACTTTGAGTTCATGCGTAATAAAGATATAAAGAAAGTTACTTCACACGTCATAAAGATGTGAGTGTAGATTAGAAATACACTGCTTCCATGTGTTGTGTCCAATTTTGTGACTTACCTTGCCTTGTTACCCTCATCCATGTGGAAGAAAATGTCTTGATACGAACAGACGGCCATTTTTGTGAGGTCGTCCACATACGGTCCAAGCATCTTATGTTCACGCACTTTCAAATTACCAGCGCTTTGAGGATTAAGCAGATCTCTCACTCGTTCGCAGTAGATCTCCATGTACGAAACCTGAATGATGGTTGTAAAAACGGCTTTATTTTATGGTTTAGCACCTCTACAGAAAATTTCAAATTGGAGGTCGTCTCTTTTTCGATTCTGCCGAATAGATCACGACACAGCCGCGGAATAATGCCCATCTCCTGTTCATCGTTCGGTTTACCCATCATCGTATAACTTTTTCCACTACCCGTCTGACCGTATGCGAATATACAAACATTGTACCTATAAGGCATTAGGTTTCTCTGATGGAAATTATTGGTTGTGCTCACCCTTCAAAGGCGTGCTCGAGCATTTCTGCACCGAGATCTTCATAGACCTGTCTTTGGCTGACAAAGTTTGCGTCTGACTTATTGAATGACCAGTATGAGTAGTCATAGTTGAAACTGTGTGTCTGCTGTCCAGAAAGTCCACCGCTGATCGCTAAAATGACATGCGTCAGTGCCTCTATATTTAACAACATAGCTGCAAGAACGTTGGTGCCATGCAGACATAAACAGTCAGTACTATGTATTGTGTCATTGAAAAATTAGAGTTTTTGAAATTTTACGGCCCGATAGACGTTTGTAATTATTCAACTATGATTTTTCAGCGCTACTTGAAATTTCGCTCGTAGTCAGTGGCAGACTAAAATAGCTACAATTACTCGGCTCCTCTTCAAATTAGATCTTCGTTTTTGTTGCTAATTGCTTCCTCGCTAGACTGCAGGTCGCCGACTCAAGTTTGCATATGGCACGTCACAAGTGACGTTGTGCTTAATGTTTCAAAGTAAACGTTGTGGAAAAGGCCCCGCTATGTTTATGCCAATTCATCACATATTTAGAACTGGGGGTTATTATGATATACTGTTCCATAAGATAGCGTAGTTGGCAGGGTGTGCTTCTTACCATAACTTGAATGTTTTCGTCTGTGACGGATTCAGGCCGTATCCCCTTTGTTATAAAATGTCAGTAAATTGGATTGCTCCGGCAGCAATACCGTAACCCGCGCTTTTCATTTTTGTTTCATCATCATGGGCCCATCATTTCGCCCACGCCGAACCGCGCTCCCAACGGCAGCCGGTTGGCAGTGCCGCATTACGCGATAATTGTTTCTAGCTTGTTTTGCTTCCGCACATCGATTCCATTTGATGTGCGTTGTGCTTGTCGCCTAAAGGAAAAGCCAGCGTAACCCTAACGTGGCGGGGCCATTAGCTGTGGCGGCAGCGGCTCCTCATCACCGTTGGAGACAAAAGCATCGTTGCCTGCAGAGTGAAACGACGCTCTGGGGACACAATGACATGGTCGAAGACGTGCTTTTTTGCCCTTTGGAAGGAAACCCCGCGCTATAGCTGCCCCCAGTAGACAGACATCTCGTGAGCGAGAAGAATAAAAAATAAATAAAAGTGACGTCAAGCCACTAAAACTTACTGGTAGTCGAGCCCGTCATTGCGATGACGCATTTCGACTCGTTCGCTAATTCTCGGCTATTGAAGGGCCGTACGCGGACGGCAACCTTCACCGACGACATGTTGTGCCTGGATCTTACTCTGTTAGGGTGCGTCCAATGCTGAACTGCGAATTTCCCAGTGAGATCTGAAAAAGCAGTTAGCCTTTTTCATTGGCGATAGATTGCTCACGGCTTGTAATAGCAAAGCGTTGACCGGTATTGTAATACACGACAATTAAAACAATCCACGACATGCATTGTGCGAATGAGTGAAATATTTTTTGCTTCATAGCATAATGGGACTACTCATATGTTAGGACTAGTATTCTGCAGGGCCTTATAGCCTGTGAAGTTGTCGGCAGCATACAAAATAAATATGAAAAAACATTTCGGGAACCTTCATCTTAGTTCCACTCAAAATGCTTTTTCATAGTAATCAGAGACAAACGACGCTTTTAACGGATGACACTAGTAGCATGTTTATAAATTTCAGTAATCGTTTTGAATATTTTTTTTGTGTTTGACTTAACGGCAGCACAAGAAAGGAATATTCACCGAAGGCAACACGACGGAACCCAGCTGACATTCAGCGACGAGGGAGCTCCGCCCTTTGCCTTTGATGGATTTATTTGAAACATTTCTCCGAACTGCAAATTATGCGTCGTCTGTAAAACGTCCATTAAAGACTAAATCAATGTTTGCTAGGTTAAAAGGCATATTTCAAGCATTGTTTATCCTAAAGATTTTTATTCGTTTATAGAAACGCGACATATCATTTCAAATTTCAACAAGGGTTTTGGTATGAAAAGTTTTGAGATCCCACTAGTACACAAAGAAATACAAAAGGTCGTAAAACACGAATTAAATGTGAATGTGCGCTTCTGAGAACTTGTCCACCCTGTACATTGAAGAAGATTCAGCAGTTTCTCCCTTTTAAAGCACATAGTTTGCGCTGTTGAAAAAAAGTAGAAACACCCTACTCACAACAAAAAATACGATGGCGAAGCCCTGTCAAAGTGGTGAATATTGAATAGCTATCAGTCGCAAACAACAACTACGTTTGACGTAGAAATCGAGGGTTTATTGAGGCCGGAGGGCCGCACCGATTAACTCGACTCTGCGGCGCGCGCGAGGAAGAAAGTCATTCATTTTGAACGGCTTTTGTGGGCTTGTTGGCGACGAAATGACCTCATGACGTCATGTCACAAACACCCGTTGCGTCGCAGAAATTGTCGTTTTTTTGCCGTCCCAGTTTAATTAAGGCTTGTGTGCACTCCTTTCTATGGACGCGCACCGAAAAGGGATTCTCCTCTTACATCTTTAGAGTCACTTAGTCTTCTCATATACCCACAGGATGATGTTGATTTTATTAAATGCGACATGCTTGTAAACAGAAGCGGACACCGCAGAAAGTTGGTCATCACTACCGTGAAATTTGAGCACCTAGAATGTTGCTGAGAATAAAAAAATGCGGTGTGTTGACCCAAATGAAAAATGATTACCGCTAATAGAGAGGCAAATAAAAAAATATGAGCATCTAATAATAGATATTGAACTTCAGAAGGTACCTACATATGTGCGATCGCTCAGCTTTTAAGCGCTCAAATAAGATGGCGAAGCTTTGTAAAGTGAAGGCTTGACGATTATCTCAGCCACGCGGGACTTGATGTACGAGAATAACGAACATTAGTATATATCATAAATTAAACTCACAACAACAGAACAACGGCTAAAAACAGGTTACTAAACAACGGGTGCGCTGAGTATCAATCGGTCACTTGGTCTTAACGCGATCGGATACATATTGCAAAACATTTGAAACGATGGAAAAAATTGATTTTTGCGATACTCCCTTAGGAACACAACGCCAAATGGATAACGCCCGAGAAAGGGATTTCGCAACTAGTGGTTCCTGTTTTTGGAAGGCCCGACGAGGGCAAAATGACGCGCACCAGGCGGAGGCGTTCCCTCCTTCGAGCTGGCAATGAGCGACAAACATCCGAATGGGGGAGTGGACTGGCCCGTGGTCGGCTGGCCAGCGATGGAATCGGCGGCCGAACGGGCCACCAACGGCGGTAGAATGGCCGAAGATGCCGGCGGCCGGGCAAATGAAGACGGCGCCGCTTCGAAGCCACCGACGACAAAAACGAACGACGACGGTCCTATTCGGCGCCTTCGTATTCAATTTGTTTTTTATAATCCATTTTGGATTGGACGAGTCGAAGAGCGCTGCTGAGTGTGGTGAGGAGCGCCGAACGGAGCGGCGTCGGTGGCCGTACGTGGTCACAACGTCACTTTCGGCGAAAACGAAAAACGGGAAAGGACGAAGCATTCAACTGAGGGGAGCAGGGTTGACAAAATCGGATATGGATATGTAATTAATAATTCTGTACGTTCGCGAAAGTCGATGTAAGCGGACCCCTTCCTCTGTTCAACCAAAAAAGTGGCCTGTTATTTCTTAGCGTTAGTCCGTTGTGGCAACATAAATAACTTTACCGCTAACAGACGACTAATAATAGTATTCTGATTGAGAAAAAGAATAATCTGGAAAATTCCTATCGTATTCCCAAAATTGTGGATTCTAGGGAAAATAGTCGTACAGTCATCACAAATTGGTTCAACCAAAGTGATGTATTCCATGAACTGTTTACGCTGATTGTCTGGTGTTCCTTGATCAATTCGTTCAATAATTAGGAGCTCGCCTTTCAAGTTCATGCAATTCACCATTCAGAAATACTGTGAAGGAAGCTATTGTTTAGAAGGTCAGTAATTTTAATTTTCGAAGGTACCTCAAAGACGTCCTTTAGGAGTGAACCTTTCTTATTTCAGTAGATGGCCTTACGAAAGTGAAAGGCAAGATTCACCTTGAGAATTGTAAGGTTTACAATTAAGAGCCTTAATTTCGTTTTCTCTCTTAAGTCAATGCACGACGAAGAAGGTAAATCATCGTAGTAACGAATAGTGGTGTACGCTGTTGTTCCATGATTATCAGCTTATTGTTTATGTATTTTACAGTCATAACCCCTTTGAACATTCGGGTTTTCGACATAACTCTTTGATATATCCCACGAGCATTCTTGAGAAATTTAGTTTGCTCCGAAAGGTCAATCCCATATAGCACAACAATCGTTAGAACACCAATAAAAATAAATGCATTTTCCGATTTACTTTTTCTTCTGGTAGTTTTCCCGCAAAGTACAACTACAAATTCGTTTTTGGAAGTTAGCGAAACTTTAGTTAGACCAAGGAATAATTACTGTGCTGTGAGTGGTTATCGACATTAGCATAACTTTAAACTTTGTCGTAGTCTTCATTTCAATTCACGCAGCGTTTGCTTCTTGGCATGGCTAGGCTTGATAAACGTCGCTGCAGAGTTAAATCCACATTAATCAACCGGATGTTCGCCATATTCTTGATTGCCCCCGAGAGACAATAAATATCCTGGATAATATTAGCACATCATAGCGTGAGGGTACTTTGAGTTATGCAACAACATTGCAACTGAGTCGAGGCTTCGAATGCGCGGCATACAAACGATTATGATCGGATTAAACTAGCTCATCGTTCGTTCTCCGATGAAAAAATAGTTCAGCATGACGTATGCAGATTGAGCAATTGTGAGATCTCAAATCATTAAAAATGTTTGCCTTCCGCTGCTATGGTGACAATCCTAAATCGAATATAGACGTCCAAATGCTTTTCTATATAGCCTTGTGCATTCAAGTCTTCTTGATTTCGATAGGCTCAAAACACGCATTTGTACGCAATATAAAAGAGCGGTCCAAGCAACAGCAACATTGACACCGTCTTGACCAAAGTGGACCAATCACGAAAACGTTGTGAACGCGTGCCCTTCAACGTTCGAAAATGAAAGCTAATTGAAAGTCGGAATGATGACAAATTGCCTCGCCTGAAGTGCTCATTAAATGGCATCACATATGTTGATCATTATAGCGGGAGGGCAGTCCGCAAAGCAAAAAAAATCTAAATATGACGAGTAGGGTAGATTCGCTTGAGAGGGGGATTTCCCGCGACCTGATGCGTCGTTCAATGATGCCCGGTGATGGCTAACCGCGAGTTTAAAAAAAATTTAAAAATCAGCTGAAAACAATTAGTTTTTTTCGGACTCCAATGGGAAATAGGAATGGTAACCACTTTTAAGACTTCTGTATGCAAAAGATAAGCAAATACGCAATATTTTTGAAATTTTGGGATTTGTGTTGTATTATAAATTGTTTGCAATACGCAAGTGCATGTCGCTTACATGGTAAGCAAATACGAAACTGCATGCTCGAGCTAGCTTGAAATTCGATCATCGTGTTGCTTATGAAACATGTGAACGTAAAGGGAAGTGTTTGCCCGAAAAAGCGAAAATCCCTCGCGATATACACATTCTGTGTTAGAACACAAGGTTGAAGGTAAAGCAAACAAGTTTACAAGCGCCATGAAAAAAACTCCAAGGCGTGCTTACTAATGCAGCTGATCTGCGCAGTGTGATACGTCAAGAAAAGGGAGAAAGCATGATGGTAGATACCAATAGACATAACACAAAATTTCAAATTCTGTGCGAAACGCGAGCCTTCATGAGCAAACACATGCAAATCAGAGTGTGTGCGCGTTCAGCCGTCATCAAACCATCATCGAAATGGTAATATTCCTGAAGACAGGACGTCAGGCTATCCCTCGGCATGAACATGGCATACCCTCGAAAATTAGAAACGAATATCGACACAGAGAAACGACGTGAAGCGGATCGTAAGCATAAAGTGAATAGGCGAAGTAATGATGCCCCTAATGTTGTGTGGCAATTGGTTGTTAATGGGAAAATTCCATTTGCATACGGCTCGCAATGGCTTCGCAACGGAAAGCACGAATTAGAACGCGCGTACTATTTGTAATGAAACCGCTCTCCTTTTTGTATAGATATCTGGTAGTCATGGTCATTAGGACCCATAAGGCATGTACTCAAAGCGGCTAAGAAAATGAGGATGGCTTTTTGTCGAGTTCGCTTAATCTAGCAGATATTTGCCGACAACGCGTTTGGAGAATATACGGCAGCGGCCAGTGAGGTCAGTAAGTAGCGAAGATTACCCAAATGTGAATGCATAAACACATGCGTGCTTGTGTCTCCTACTATGTGTCAGCTACGGCCTTAAGTGTGATGCATGTGTAGCAGAATGCGCGCAGAGTACTCATAGGCGAGATGAGAACGAGTGAGTGCCGGCGAGAGAGAACGCCGTAGATGCCAGCTGGATGGCGAGTGAGGGACCCCGAAAGCGCCTTCTTGGATTGCCTCAAGCTCGCTGTTACGACTTGGCTACTGCTGCTGCGCTCTGCATCATGTGGATCGATCGGGTGCGCGAACGAGCCGTTTGGACGAAAGGGTCCGTCCTCGTGCCGCACATACTCGCCAGGGCAAATAACCGCAGCGAACGCAACTCTCCGGGGAGACGTAAAGTTGGCGCTGCTGGCATCATGTAGCCAGGAAATTAGCTTTCACGCTCATCTCATGATAACGGTGTGATTGTTTGGAACGATTCGGAATATGCAAAGCAGAACGACGCACCCCGCGTTTTTATTTGTATAAAGGGGAAGATAGCATTGCGCAACCTGTATCATAAAAAGTGTTGCTGAGCATACATATTTATAAAATTATAAGTGAGCTAATTCTGTAATCGAAATGAAAATGACTCATCACGCGGCTTTACACGTTCGTTAAACAGAGCTCAACAAAGTCGGTATGAAGTGTGTTAAGCACATTTATTTTATCTACATACATAGAGATACGCAGAAGTGAAAGGCACCGTAATTGACAGAAATGTTGTAGCTCGAAAACTACTGTGGCAGAAGAGGCTGCTTATCATATTTCGCATGCGTAGTAATTTCTCGACTTGTTGGCTTTGTGCGGAACGTAACATACGTATAAAGTATACTACCCAGCACACTGACGTTGATTCCCAAAAAGTTTGTCCATTGGAATACGTAATCACCACTCGAAAACATTCCAACATATGTCACAAACAGATTCTGAAATGAAGATACTATTAGCGTAACAAATATCAACACAGAAAGGTTTGTAATGTTCGTAAGTGTGGGTCTACCATTGAGGTCTATTGCATAAAGAATATATACCTTAATGGGACCGACACAGGTTGTAGTCAATGCAGAATTGAAATGCGTGCAAACTACGAGAGAATAGTTCAAGATGAATCCGCAGATGCAGGACATTAAGAAGCAAGTAATAACAGCACCAGTGAGGTTGCCAGCGTCGATGAAATCTCGAACCTAAACATAGTCACTAATGTGCAATAGTTCCGCAAAATTTGAGTTGCCTTATTCGTTTCATCAGAGAAAAGGGCAAGTGCAAATGCGGGAATGAACATGAACAATGAGCTGTAGTAAAGTAGTCCGTATTTTCCCAATTCCTTTGCTTCAAGCTTCTGCTTCATATATACACCATTGGCAGCCGTGCACATGTTGTTGACGAAAATCAGGAAGTAACCGTATGAGTCAAAGGAAAGATCATAGATGGCAGCAATGATGGAACCGAGAACCATGAGGCTAACACTAACTTTCACGGCAAATGAAGGACGAACCCTTAATGCATTACATAGTCTTGAAACAATATATGAAATAGATGCTCACCTGAGAATCATAAATTCGAGAATCATCGTCATTAAAATTGAAAATCTTCTTAATACTGTAAACATGGGCAAGCTAAAAAGATTTACATTACACACGCTGACAATGCTCGCCTTTGCTAACTTTATGATCTTCGTCCCACCCAGACCGGAAACCAAATTCAGGAAGTAGAAGATAGGCAACGGAAAAATCTGCAAATTCAAGAAAATATAACAACGAGGGACGAAAAATTCTATCGAACCTTCCGTACAACACTTCGGTCAAATTTCGGATACGAAACTAAGCGCAGCTCACCACCTATAAATATGATGACAATCGTGGCGAACATCTGTCCAACAGCTGTCCATAAAAATGATGGAAATCTGAATAATCACAAAATAGTCATGAAAAAACCACGGCACTACTTACCTGAAGTTAGTTAAAAGTATTTTATTTACAAACATTATGAGGATTGAGGAGAGTGCGTAGAAAAGCGCGGAAAGCGCCCGTTTCCACACTGATTTCTCTTCCATACCTGAAACATGCAAATCATACGTTTACTTGCTCACCCTGTGATTAGTCTTATAACGCAGCTTAATCGAAATAGCGACCGTTGAATTAAAAGGAAGCTAATGGGACCCAAACCATTCTCGTACAGAATCTAGCCATTAAAACCCGCATTTCACGAAGCCAAGTACAGTGAAGTCTTGCATTTACAGCAAGTCAGTCTCGACTACCGAACTGTGCAGAGTTAAAGAGAATTACCATACATATGAAGTGTTAGTAAAGCAACCGTACGCGAAATTTTTACAGCAAGACTATATGCAGCAAAAGTGGCGGCCATGCACTTCACGACCCGTATTAACGGTGGTCATCAAAGCCGTGGAGGAACATCCATTTAATATAAACAGCGTGCATTGCTGTTTGCCGAAGTTTGCACATTTGCGCCAGGGTCATGTTCGCTGTGAGAAGACATTTTTCGCGCTAGATTAGACATAACATAACCGCGTGGCACAGTCGCGAAACCGAGATGGCAACCGATATCCCTACCAAAAGAACAATGCGAGCGGTTTTTAAAACTGGAATGACACACCCAATGACATCCGGCACTTTACAGTTGGACCTGCGAGCTTCATAGCTGTATGGTAATAATAATTATTGATTTTTCTAGCCATAAATCTCTGTACCAGAAAGCGGCACAAAATATTGCGTAATATATGCAAATAAAAAGAATAAAGTGGAATCAGAAATCTAGATACATAACGTGCAGCAACACAACCCTACGCAATAGCGAACCAGTCATTTTCCAATTTATTCCACTATTTTACAATTCAAGGCTTCTTATAAACTGGTCTTCTCAAATGATACAACGCATTAATAAAAGTCTTTGCATTACAATTCATATTTTTGGATGTTCCAAAAATTTGGCACAATTTACAATTGGGCGAGGGAGAACTGAAGAGATGTGTGGTTATTATGGACATTGGGGAAGTTGTGGTTTCCTTAAAGCTACGGGAGCGGTTTAGAGATTTTTGAGGTGTACAATGTGATCAAATCATTTTTTACAAGCTTGGGGAATGACGATCGTGATGAGACGTTGAGCATTTCGGTAAAGGCTGTTCTGCGTTTCAAAAATGGGTGTGGCAATCTTATTCGATTCCATACGTGAGCGATTTTTCTAACTTAAATTGAAACTCGTTGAGAGAATTGAGTAGTTTTGAAAGGTATGAGAGATGAGTGGGATTGCGCAGGAATGAGGTTTCGTCGTACATCTGACTTGTGACTGGGGTCCAGGCCATGAGCGGTAGAAGGCCTGACAGAACGTGATCTCTGTGAACTGTGAATTAAACTCCATCCTGAGAAAAAAAGTTCACCTCAACGTTAAGAGGATGAACGCATGAAACTTTCCATCCTTTCCTACAGCATTGTTGGCACTGATCTTCTGGACTAAATTACAGGAGTGGACGATAAGAGCACGCTGCTCTCTTGTCAGCTTTCGATACTCCCCGCAATGAAACAGGTTGAAAAACCATCCAGAGACTTTCTCTTAAATTGCGAAAATAAAACAGCAGAAAACTTTGTGTAACGTACCAACATAGTCCCACGGGTAGGGTTGCTTGAATAGCCGATTAGTCCAGTGAGCGTCATAGCGACCCAGGGCGAATACTTGCTCGAGACAGAAGACAAGGCCGCGGTCTCCACAGAGGAGCTGGGTCAACTGGCGATCGCCGCCTTTTTCCGAAGCGTAGAAGTGCTGGACAAGTGCATTAACTGACGCACCGAGAAGATGTTGAAGCTCGGCTGTGCGAGTTTCTGAAAACCAAAATCACAATTTCTGCACAGAGGGCAGGTTCGTTCTGAACATACGTCGTGTTCTCAAGGACACATGACGTTTGCATTTAGAATTCGAAATGGCCTGATACACATTGTTTCTGTGCTTGAAAAAAAATTAGCTTACTTGTCTTACTTCCTTGGCCCGCATCTGATGACCTTCCAGCACTAGGCGACCGAACTCTGGATGGAGTCCTACTTCTAGAGCCCGATTTTGAAGCCGAGCTTGTTACTTGGGAAGTAGATCCATTGGAAGATCCATAATTTGCCGATTGGAAGGTGGATACAGGCGCCTCTGCTTCGGGATCGAGTCTTGGAAGACACTCAGCAACAAGTAAACGCTCCAGACTTCCGTCATCGACGCCTCTCCCGAACCACCGTCCACAACTGAAGCGATAAGTCTGCGATGTGATTTGATTTCGCACAATCACCTAAATGATTTTCATTTTATGGTGAAAATATTTTGCAAGATTTATGTCAGTCCTTTTTTCCACTTTTAAATGAGCGCAGAATGCTGTCGTTGCAATGCGCAGCTTGATAACGCCGATAAGATCTGTGACACACTTACATAATCGAGGAACCACTTTGGCGGCGTGCCGGACTTTTCTATTTTCTCGCGGTCGTGCCCGATGCGCAGCGTCGATAACACACCCAGGTTCATGTGGTCAAATGTAAATTGGAGCGAACCAGTCGGCAGCGGTATGATGGGGGTGCTGTTGAGTGATCCTGCCAGCAGAATCCATGCACCAGCAGAGGCAAGATGCTTCGTATTCCCGGTCACAAGAAGGATTTCATATTGCATCTTCGTGCGCGGAAAAGTGTTTGTGAAGCAGTTGAAATCGGCGGCATTGAGAGAGAGTATGTGGAATAGGAATTGTTCTTTTTCGTCGTCACATCGAAGGAAGGCATAACGCTTGTAGAGCTTCCTGAAATAGTGATTTTATAAGGTTCAACAGCAAACCGGCACTCTAATGCACAGTCCGCGCCTAGTACCCAGTGGAAATAATCGATTAATCAATGAGGCGTCAAAAGGGACAACTCTGTGTAGAACTTACTGTAAAATTTGATGTTTCGATAAAATCGTTTTCAGATGTTTATGGAGCAGTTTTCGTTCTAAGGCTAGCCTAACAAATGCTCTTGCGAAGCCGATTTCCGTTTTGATCTCCGTCATCCGTAGCACATTCCTAAACAGATCACTTGAGCGCAGACGAAACCAAAAAACCTTACTTCAGATCGTAGGCAATGTGATTAGGTAGCGGTTCAAGAGCCACCCTAGGGTCGGGACTCCTGGGTCTCGATAGCGAGCGTTTCCGCTCCGGACGCACAAATTCTACATGATTCGCAGTAGCTGCCACATTATCACTTGACCCAGTCCAATGGGGCGTAAAGTCTAAAAAAATGAAATATCAAATGAAAAACATTTTGCGATGCCAAGCCATGCAATGAGTTAAAGCGATTTTGTTAAGCACGATTCGTGGTAGATCGGTGAGTTGTGGAGTCGAATTAGTGAAGACGCATCATGTGAGAAGTGACGAAAGGCGTCGTTCTTACCGCTCACGGAATTGGCTTTCGTTAATTTTTGATTTGGGAATCGTTGGAAGGACTGCGATCGCCCCATCATAGTGGAGCTCAAGGTAGGTCCGAGAACGGACGACGTTGTCGAAGCCGAACTGATCTTGTCACAAATAAAATTTGCCGCTCGAAGTATAGATTTCGACCAGGCTGGCGCATCTTCTTCGGCAGCGCCTTCAATCTTGAGTTCCTTTTGAATATTTTGTACGATCTCCGTTAGCTTCCCCACATTTGACACGTTGACTTCTTTGTTCTCGACGTCGTCCTCCAAGTCACCAGCAGAAAAACCGATTTTTGACCGATGAGCTTCAGCTATAAGCGCAAGGACCTCACAAACACAACATAGAAATCATTGAAAGCGGCGCTACAATTTCTGTCTGATTTCACAAAAGCTAACATCGCGTCATAGTCACACCAGAACTGTTTTGTGTTTATCGCTTACGCTCTAATCTCTTTCGCAAAAGAATCCACGCAAATGCTGATATTGGAAAATAAGAAAAGGTAAACAATATCACTTATGAGTGCCGTCTTACCTGGAGACAGCGAAGTAGTCATTAGAGGCGCTTTAACGTCGGTCTTTTCAAATTCCTGATGTAGAAGTACATGAGCCCAGAGTGCAGATTTGCCCTGAAATCGAAATTACAGTTTCTACGTTTATTAGTCATCTGTCTCAGTCTAGTATATTGCCATAGTACCAAGCGGCATAGAAAAAGTTTTTAAGTTAACTTTTTACGATATCTATTAATTTAGTATACATCCATCCCCTACCTGTTTTTTGAACATTCCGTGAGCCCATATACGCTCTAACAGATCACATAAGCTTGCTACGAGTGTATTCTCCTCGACCCCAGTCACACTTGGATCCACATGACCCAGCTGCACCGCTTCCTTCCCCATTTTTTCCACAAGCATTCTTTTCGTCTTTCCTTTGGTTTCCTTCAACAGCTGGTCAACGAACTTCCAATTTTGCTTGGCGATTTGCTCTGGTGTGTCGCCCATGCCATAAGTACTTCGACGATTCGCTGCATTTGTACTTCCGCTTCCTGTACCATCGAGGAAATTTCCGGTCTAAAATAACGTTTGTAAATGAGCTTTCAACGAAAAAAGCAGTAAACGAGCCACAAATTATAACAAATGTAAAAAAGCGGAATTTATAAATCAACAATGATGCTTTGCTATCGCCTACAATGAAAGCGTAGAAACTTACTAAATCCTGCGATAGGTCGTCCTCTGACTAAATTTTTGAATGATATAGAATCCGTTTGAAGTATGTAACAAAAAAGGTGTAAAAACGTACGTCGAATTTTTTTGGTCGAAGACGCCGGTGTCTTTGCTTCCATGGGCTCGGTATAGGACTGCAGAATTGGGACCCTTCAAGAAGGATGGAATTGAGTTCTGGGAAAATTCCGCAATATGTATCGGGAACAGCTCCAGCAATGGCGTGGGGTTGGGGAACGATGTAGTCGAAAGCCTCCTCTCGCTTTGTTATTAAATCGTCTGAACGTTTAATACCAGCCAACGCATGTCCGCTCAGAAGTACCTGTTTCAACTGTAGCAGTTGCTGTTTCATATGTTGGAGTTCGTACCATTGCCGATCCAAGTTTTTGGCGCAACCTTTCCACGCGATCTTCGAAGGTGACCAAGTTTTCGTCTGCTGTTTCCCACTGGGATAGGATTTTGGAGTCGATGAACGAGGTAAACATCTATAAGGAATATTTCATTGTGGTAGATTTTACAATGGGTAACCTGTGTTTCCAGAAAAGCGGCCAAGAAGGGTAGATGACTGTCCGGTTGGTCAGAGAGAAATGACGCTTTGTCGAAGTTCGCTACTGAGTCCCGATTGGCGAAATAGGATTCACTGTCCTCGAACATCCCACCTCCTATCATGAAGTTGTCGTATGAGTACAGAAGGCACACAAAAACATTGAGCACTACTTCGCGAATGGAGTTATTCAGCTTCATGTCCTAAAAATCGCCTATTTTTATGTTTAGCACACACGTGAGTTTACCTTAAAGTAAGACTTGCAAGTGGGCGAATTCATAAAAGAGTCATTTGAGTTGATTTCTTGTTCGATGCTGTCCATTTCGACTGCAACTCCAGCTCTTCGAGCAATTGCTTGAACTCTGTGTATGAATGTTATATTAGAAATTGGTACACTGCTATACCTAGCTAGGGTTTCACTCATTTTCCAGGCATCATTCAACGGTGGTGAATCCTTTTCTTTATCGCTTTCATCCTGCTCGAAATCGACATTCGACAAGCGTAGCGAGTTTTGCAGCACTGATCCCATGGCATGATCGTCGAAAGACCGGGACATTCTTTTTGACGTCCATTCGTCCTTTTTCCTAGCTGAGAGACCGCTTGTCTTCTTTGGGCGCATCTTTACTTCCGCGGTACATTCTTCATGAGCTTTATTCAGAAGATTCGTAATCTCTGTTGCCAGATGCCTTGCCTGAGGTAAGGGAGGCACATCTTCCGGAAGATCGAGTTCACCGGTGTCAAGATCCATTACACACACATTTGACTGAAAAGTTGCTCTGTTCAGGGATCCAGGGAAGCCATATTTATAAAGATGTCCACAAATATATTGTCATTTACCTGAAAAATCTGCTCGGGAATGCAATCCTCATAACATAGTCCCATAATGTACGGTACCGGGGCCTCAACAAACTTCAATTGCGAATAAGGTAGAATAGGCACATAAGTCAGTTGCCATCTAAACGGAAAGGCCAGGGCACAAAGACTCTCAGCAACCAGCATCAGCCGTTTCAGTGCTAAAATATAAATATTTACTTTTAAAAACAGCGGAATGATTACATCTTGAGCAGAGGAGGATCTGATGTTCGAGCAGGAAGCACGTAAATAAACGTAAGAACTTTTCCACCGTAACCAGATCGAAAAGTTTTCGCAACGCATAGTCGAAGAACGGCAATTCTCGCGAACCGGGTCTTTGGAGCACTAGGTCATGGGAGTTGAGGCTAACTTTGAGTGTACTGCCAGGGGCAGGTAAGGGCACCTAAAGCGAAAGACACTAAAGTGAAAACTCACTAGCTTGAAGCTCAACCCACTTCATTGAGCATCCAATAAATGTAGCTTTCTAAGGCAAACTGAGGAGGTTGAGAGTCGGAGCAAATCATTGAGTAAAATGCATTGAGCACGTTTTCACAGGCGTCGACAATAGGAATCCTCGTGATCAGGCAGATACACTTTGACATGTACAGTTGGTTACAACCAACGTCATAGTAGGATATTCGTTTGGAGCGATTCTTTCGGGATCCCCGTGGGAGAGTGTGGTTACCGCCGGATACCGTCCCTGGTGGATGATGAACTCTGTCCGAGTGTTTCTCCATGGCTGTTAATTCGCGGACGTGTTCTGTATGCAAAAGGGACATCTGCTCGCAGATACTAAGGTCGCGAACTTCCTGAAACATGCTAGCTTCAACTATGCTAAAATTCTATTAATAATTGGTGGCGAACCATGTCACGTACCCAAAACTACATAGAAACTGCGTGAGCAGGCGTGTGTGACTAACCTCGTAAAATATCAGAGCACATCCATTCACTCTGGATCCATCCTCACGGATGTTTGCGAAAGTGTGGATCGCTGGCTTCGGTACATCTTTTTCCGTATAGAATCTCAATCCTTTCGGCATGCAAAGCTGAAATGGCCGTCTTGTAATAGCAGGCTCATCAAATGCACTTACAGAAACTATGTCATGCGAGAAGTGTAGGGACTTTCGGACCTGTGGGAAGTGCGACAGCACTTTTGAAACGTACGAGCGTTCCATTGGCGGCGTGGAATTTCGGCATTGCCCGTTGGTTAGCTCGACAGAAACGTCGCATGAATTGTCGACCTAAATGAGCCAATTGAGGAAGACTACATTGAGATGAATGTCCTTCAGAGAACTAAGCGAATTAATTATTCATCATGACTCGACTGGGGGGCAGGAATAAAGCCAATCAAATACTTTTTACTGACACTTGAGCCGACGAATAACGACCATAAAACATTCCTGGATTTGGCAACGAGATGAGAAGAATTGAATCGATGAAATTGTAGCTGTACGTTTCAAGCACATTCTGGGCAGCAATTTGTTCACTCGTAAATCACTTCTTTTGCAAAAAAACTTTGAAGGGATATCGAGAAAAGCTAAAAGTTTGCTAATTCATGTTAAGATTAAAAAAAACTAAGTGTCCTGAGCAGAAAATGAGCATTCATGTAAAAATACACAATGGATATGCAACTAAATATGAATGGATGAGTGTTTGTAAAATATTCAAGACAATATTCAAGATTAAGCAGATAAAAACCAACCGTGAGGCCAGCATCCTTGTCCAATCCCACAAGAACAAAGTAGTCCACCAACGTTAGATCAGAATCCGGATTCGTGACGGTTCCGTCGGCGAGCGAACAAGACGCCATGGCCGTCTTCGTCGTCGAAATGCGCGACTCAGCAGTTCTTCATTCACACCAATGATGGTTGAATAGATAAATATCAAGCCAAAAATATCATTTGCACCGCTGCTGCTTGATGCTTGTATCACGAAATCTGGCGATTGGCGAGAGGGAAAAACGAGGGAGGGAAGTGCTACTATGTACTAGAAGGCGAAAGTGCGCACAGCGGCTCGTTCAGAGCAGCTGGCCGCGACGGCTCTATGCACTTCTTGCAAATGTCAATAGCCAGGCGTGCCTATCGCAGGCGCATCGTGGCAGGACCTATGGGGTGAGGTCGTTCGGGGTCGGTAAAAAGTCAACTGAAAGAATTTCTTAGAAGACTAAACATCAGATGGGTGCAGTGTTAGCCCAATCAAAACAATACATGACACACATCACTGATTCAGCAAACTAACTAGTTAAGAGCTAACAGGCAAACTAACTAGCATAGCTGACCACTGCTCAGGTTTACACAAATCAAACAAGTGTTGTGATATCAAGTTACATACGTTTGCTGTTGTTGGTAATTTCCATTTGCCGTTAGTGTTATCTTCGACATATTCGATGACTTTTGACAAGTGAACAGAAAGTACAGTAGGAAAATGCAAACTAGTAAATTCGCTTTTTTAAGATTATCACAGAGAGTGGAAGAGCAAACCACCACGGCTCAGTGGTCTAGTGGTATGATTCTCGCTTTGGGTGCGAGAGGTCCCGGTTTCGATCACCGGCTGAGCCCAACTTTTTTTTATATTTTATTTTGCTTTTCACATAGTCATTTTTTACTTTTCAATGGTATATTTGTATCTCCGCACATTTCAGATTTGAGTTTTACGTTTAGTCGTTAATGACAGCATGAGCTAACCGCCGCAAAGATTCTGCTGGTTTCCTTTTCTACGAGTGGCGACGAAGGCCGATCAAATGAATGATGAAATGAGCAGATGTAGTTATTCATGAATAAACGTGATGTACATATATTAAAACCCGAATAGCGCGGGATCACCTGTTTTTTCCACTGTCTACTTTTTCACTACGATTTTACTTTCGAAGTAAGAACGGAAAGCTCAGAAGAACATGACACTAACAGTGACATCAAAAGCCGCTTTCGTGGACGCATGGACGTTCTATACGTACATTGCACGGTTAACTCATTTAAGTACACTTATAGTTTTTATATTTTTTTATGCAATTTTTAATAGTGATAGCATATTTGAGCTCTTGGCATGCTTAAAGTGTCAAATTAGCATCCATATGTGTTCATCTCAGGATGTTCGCTTATGTCCGTTTTCTGAAACACCGAGATGGCCAATTTTCGCAAATGCCATGTATACACACTTTCTAGCCTGACCATAGATTACCAAACTAATTTTCATTTCACACTTTTGTAGATATAAGTAGGAATGTATTTTGGATTCATGATATAACACGAAATGATATGAGGAAAATGATAACTGATGTAGTTCGTTGGTGTGACACCCCTGCACAAGCAATTTGTGCGCAAGACGTCATTTAACGTTTCACAGAACACTGTTTCAAACGTTTCCGGCGACTTCCTTATTGACTTTTTCTTCCTCATTGCCTGCGCCTTTTGCGCAAGTTTGTGATTTTCACGCAGCACATCGTTCTTTGCATGCGCAATGACCTTTTTTGTCTTGATATAACATGCTTACTAGCTTCCGTAATGATAACTGCAATAATTACGGCTTCTATACCAGTGTGCAGAAGGGCTAAAACTCTGAAATTGTGCAGAAATCGGTTACTGATATAATTGTATTTAACATAATGCGGTTTTTCACTTTAAACACAGTGTTCCATCACCTCTGATTTTAATGAGAAACAATTTACCCTGTTCTGTAGGTTAATAGTGATTACACAGTAAGTATTTGTATTTGGCGACATGAACATGTCATTTGTTGTGTTTTGGGGGTGTTTTGCGTGTTTGATTTGCTTACAACTTGAGTTCACATTTTTGAAAACAACTATTTGTTTTGGTGAAGCATAATAATTCAGTTCCGTTTTCATTCAGTGAACAGGTTTTTAGTGTCTACTGTTAGCCGCGATCTGTGGTGGACCCATCATGTAACAATGTAATGGACCCATCATGTAATTTTGTGACGTTCCTCAGGTTTCTTGAATACTTCAGTTCTTCGACCTACAGCAGCTTCTTTCCAAAATTTGAATCGTTTGCGTACTAGGTTACATCGGTATCATCGAACAACTATGTCGCACCTTCTTCCGTCGGTACTTGATGTTGTGTTTGTTACATTCCACAATTTGTTCTTTACACCTTTTTGTGTGGTCGCAGTGTCGTCGGTGCTTGTACTCAGTGACACCAACCTCAACAGTACTGTGGTTGTTTGCAAGCATATCTTGTCTTAGAAAAACACATTGCCACCTTTTGGTGTTCGAAACGTCGGGTTCACCGTGAACAATCCACTCATTTCACGTTAATTCATTGCGTCTGTAGCGCGACAGCTGTTCGGAATGAGTTGGGGACGAAGCTCTGCTACCCAATTGTGAGGGTGTGCTTCCGTGGCGCAATCGGTTAGCGCGTTCGGCTGTTAACCGAAAGGTTGGTTCAAGCCCACCCGGGAGCGTTTATTTGCACTTCAGGATTAACGTTCGCTCGTGACTTTCTATTCGTTTTAAATATGTTCTAGTTGTTAATAGTGTTGTCGTCGTTACACATGCACACAATCGATGAAAATCGAAGATCCTAGAACCTACGGAACCGATAGCGGCATCTGCTGAGTCATGTGATATGAAATTCAATAAACAATAATTTATTCTAGCTTCGGCCATTCACAATGTACAGAACATATATAAACAGACTATATGGAGGGATGTTTTCATCTGATGTTAGTATTCGTCAAGAGAAGTCCGCTGTCGTCTATGAAACAGTTTTACTGGGGATCAGCTTGGTGCGGATTTGAGATCATCGAATTTGCGGAATGGTTAGTTTTTAAAGACAGGGATAGGAGATTTGCGATGTTGGAGAAGTGAAAGGGCTAACAGGGCTTCGGCATTATAGAATAGCCCTCTATCGACGGCGTTCCATGTCGTACGATCGTTTTCGGACAAGAAAATCGCCCCCAAGAGCGTCCATCACTATTCGCTCTCTCTTCTGCGCATTTGCACGCTTGAACATGCTGCGGTAGAAGTCGGAAGCGCTGCGTTTCGCCAAAAAGACGTCTTCAACTTCGGGCTTCAGATCGAATAGTGGTCTCTGAAAGAAACACAATCCTCAAAACTGTTCATTAGTGCGCAGATTTAATTGCCCTCCAGGGATGGGAATGTGTGTGAGTTTGATTATGTGCTTGTCGTAAAGTGCGAGAGATCTAGTTGCTCATTTACTCACGTAGAGCTGGGGGAGGAAATGGGCTAATGTATAGAACAAGAACGTGCGTTTGCAACATTTCGCAGTTCGCACGGAGATGTTCCTCTTTTTAGCACATCTTCTTTGCGCTATGAAAACATCATAAATAACTTGTCGTGTTTTACGTGGGTGTACATTAGCTTAAAGCGACTCTCTAACTCAGGGGCATAATCACTATAACATAATTACTACTACATTATTATTCTACTTCCAACCGTCCGAATTCGTAGGTCATCTAGTCATGTACCATACAATAGTACGATACTTGAGGCAGCAAACTTTCATAAAGCTTCTTCTTGCAGCTCTTAAAACTATATCATGGACACTAATGTCAACTGCCATCATTTTCTTTGTGTTTCAGTAGTATTTAATTTTCACAGTTTTTTTACCCAGACAAGTCGAAATATTCCCCTTCTACTTATTCCTAAGTTCACATTTGCCTTCGGAGTTTTGTCACATGTCGAGAGCGACAGGAGCGCCTTGTAGTAACCATTCCAGTAACCAGTAACCATGACACAGCAGGCGATTAGGCATTAAAATTGCTATGATCAGGTCCCCTTGGCTTGCCCTTAGATTGTTGTAAAATCATGTGCTTACCTGAGCACTGACC
The DNA here is from genome assembly GCA_030435675.1 of Steinernema hermaphroditum. Taxonomy (NCBI): domain Eukaryota; kingdom Metazoa; phylum Nematoda; class Chromadorea; order Rhabditida; family Steinernematidae; genus Steinernema; species Steinernema hermaphroditum. The sequence continues at coordinate 586,579 of CM059625.1, forward strand.
ATTGCGGACAGTGAGATAAGGAAGACGCAGAAAAGGGCGAAAAGCATTCGGATGGACATAACGAAGTGTCGCGGTTGAAATGAGCGCTGAAAACACATGTCGTGAAGACCTTATTCCACTTATTGGCCACGCCCTCCATTTTTTCCCCTGTTTCGTCCCCAACTCATTCCCCTCCCAAATCCCTCCCCTTTACAAGCCGACCACAAACGTCATTTCGCGACGCACCCACAAATCGAAGATCCTATGGTGAATACAAACCACGGTACGAACGATCACGAGTGGTTCATTTAAATAATTGGGAAGAATTGAGCGAAGTCTCTCCGTTTTGTGGGGATGAAAAAATCGTCACAGACGAATCACGCGCACATCATTTGGCAAAAGAAGTACAGTGATCATCGGTAGCGCGCCGGGTCCAGACGATCTGACGACTCGCGCGCATGAAACGAATCCATCACTGCCTGGAGTAATTTCGAAGAAAATCAACACGTTTCGGCGCTGTTGTTGTCTTGGACGCGCGCGAAAGTGTACCGTATCATCAACGCTAATACGCGTTAATACGGGAACTCGTCTCGAGGTCAATAGCGGTTCCACACGGTCGGTGATAGTACGATAGAAGCCCTGCAAAATGATTGTTAGCGTGAATAATTGTGCATATTATATGTGAATCATTAAACCCCTAAAATTGTCCGGTCACTTCATTTCTGCATGGTTAACAGTTCCTTTCAGAACGCTGATCACACAGATGATCCATGACATATAACAGAAAAAATGGTCAGTGTATGACTTTTTACAAAGATCCTGCAAAAATACGTTGTTCAAAAAATAAATAAAGTTGCTAAGATGTCACTTATCCACTTTTTGTAAGTCGTGGATTTAAGAGTGTAAACTGGTAAGAATCCGTAAACTCGTCACGGATCCTTGAAATTGTTTTCGCGTGGCCTGACAAGAGCCAAAACTTTCGATGTTCTATCAATAGAACAGCTATGTTTCCTAATTATAACAAATTTATGACATCAATAGAACGCCCTGAGCACAGTTGCAAAATTCGATTAAGCCGGGGGAGCGAGCAGTATGGGGGAGGACTATTATAAGGGCGAAATAAGTGTAGATGTGTGTGGTGTGCTCAACGAAATTAAGATATTATAAGGCATGCCATTCAGACTACCCTCGGTTTATTAATGAATGAAGATATTTTAATGAGGAAATTGACTAGCATAAGAATTGTGCAGTGAGAACCTTGAGGTTGCGGCATCCGTAATGAACCGGCTGTTCTACGGATTTTGGAACTATACTGCGTTTACTGCTTTACTTGTTCTTGCGAGTTCCACTCCTACGCTGCTCCAAAGCATTTTTACTATGACGTTCTGATCTACCTTCAAACGAAAAGGTACAGAGAGTGCACTTAGAGCCTGTAGAAATGGTGGGAATGAACTTTGAGTAGTGAAGTGAATTTAAAAACTATTTTTTATAATAAAGTAAAGTTCAATTTTTCTGTATCTATGGGCAGCTGTCGCATGCAAGAATACTTTGCTTCACTATTAAATGTTTTGTTTTCAACCAGAACTGGATCAATCGGCAAATTATTCGTGCAATCCCTTTAAGCCTCCCACTGTTGCGTTCGATCCCATTGCGTATTCAGCTTGAGTACTCTTCAGCTCATAAATGGAAATAAAATCACTACCTATTTTTAGTATCTATCTATCGCCATTTTCAAATAGAACCTGTTTCCTGCTACAAATCATGCCTTCTGGCATAAACCTTCAGATGTTCATGCACCGAAACATTATTAGTTATGTGCTTTCAGCAAAGAAAATGAGGATAGTCAGAATTCTACAACTGGTTACAATTTTATGAACTTTACCATTTATTACAGTCCGGAAAGCTACGGATATGCCCTTTGAACTTGTGATTAATGATCCTGCGCTACTGATGAAAGGAATGCTTCGCAACAAAATCACCTGTTTTCCGAAGATCGCTGAACAGGATCTCTCGTCACTTCCTTTTAATAATTTGGATCTTAAAGAATGGATCCATAAATTTCACGTCGTCGCTTTTCAACGATTCCTCTTCCGCATGTTCACCGACAACACCGTCGACACTCGTTTGGTTCCAGAAATTCCAGAAGACGGAACAGGTTATGCTAAGAGCGACAACAACGTGCGTCGTCGGCATGTCTACTCATCGGTGACTTCGTTCCGGCCGGCGTCTCAGCTCCACGCATTCCGCGACGACATTGTTTCTTATTTGACATTTAGCTGGTAACACAACGAAACAACGACAAGTGGGGGAACAACCGCGGGCGCGGTCAAAGATTCGCTTTGTGCTGTGAGATTTTTTTGTGTGTTCCTCTGCGATGCAAAAACATCGCAAAGTGAGGGCACGTGACGGTGCTACTACTGTAACAATACCGTTCATTAATAAAACAAAAGAAAAATTTAGGCTTCGTGCAGATACTGTCCTTTGGACAAAATATGAACAAATGTACGGGATCCATTTCCTTTCGCGAAATGTAGCCCAACATTTTTTCTGCTTTTCACATAGTATGTTTCTGTCATTTTCTGTCCAACCTTATCCAAAAGCAATTTGGTTAGTCTGTCACAACAAACAACTATAGTTGCTTCAGAAAACGGCGATGGTTACGCAACCTTTGAAACCTATAGGGAATTGCAGATTTAATCTTTCATGCCATTCCATAATTGGGAGCCCACACCAACCTTCGTAAGCGTTTTCTCGTAGTTCTATTTGCTATCTGCATAAGCTAATAAGTTTTCCTGGCGAACACCCTCGCATAGTGGGTGGTTTGTGTGAACCACGTGTCGGTCAGCCAGGCGAAGGCCGAAGAAAATGACGTACATTATGTACATTTCCACTTTTTGTGCATTCGCCTCATTGAGTCAGTTAGGCGGGAGATCAGAGTCTGTACGTGTCAAAATGCTGACGGATTGTTGATTTGGCAAGCTAGAAAAAGGGAATTGGAAAGCAATGCTGAATGGGCTAGCGGTGTAATGGCGAAAAATCGGAATTCAATTGGAAATTAAGCAGTTCATACGGTGCCTCCCACATCTGAAAGATTTATTTATTTTCATTACGCACCACTCGTGCTGTTGTCCGAACTAATTGGATGCTTGTTTTTAAACGGAAATGGCCTACACCGAACCAAGCACAACACAATACTCCTTCGTTAATATGGAATAGACCAAGGGCAAATTACTTTCAGAAAATGCCAGCGCATTATACCAAATTGCTATATTATCGAAATCAGTGTTTTTCACAAGTGCTGTCCTCAACGAAGGAGACCGCAAATTTGTTCCGCTTTTGGGACTCAGATGTCCTAAAGAAACCATAGTGCATATTGACCATTTTTTTTGCACAAATATCTTTATCATTTTCAACATTGAACGATTTTAGAAAAAAAAACAAAATCGCAATTTTTTAATAAACTTTTTAAAAGATATTTTGGGATGATTCCACAGAAACAATTTTCGGCCTTACTTTCTTATCTGGTAACCAAAAAACTCATTGCCGGGTAGGTGTTGTTATAAGGTTGTTGCCGTTTTTCCGTCAGTTTCATACCCGAAACACACGAGACTTTATATCCTTTATCTTCTTTTATTTTTCGTCTTTGCATAACCCAAACTAATCTCATGGTGGTCATTTTCTAAAATTAAAAAAACGGACTAGACCCTTTTCACAAAAGCACACTTTATCCCAATGAAAACAACGGAAAATCCGATTGAATTTAATGCTCACTTAATTGATTTTGAATCGACTTCGAAAATATGAATTTATAGATCTTTGACTTTGTTTTTCACTGGATCTACCGAGAATGCACCCAAAATATGTTACGTGGTGTCCGCAAATTAATCACATGTTTCGTCGTCCCTGGAGAACGGGCAACGCTGGGTACGTTAAGCCCGCTCAAGATTGAATTGCCTCACAACTTAAGCAAAAACCAAAAAATAACAAGGACAACATAGGGTTTATTGCCATTTAATGGAGTCTAACCCTAGACTTACGATAAGCTAGCTGGGCCGACCTTAAAGCCGTCCCCAGATTGGATAGCATCAGAAGGGGAGTGAAGTATTAATTGAATCGGCAAAATTTAGCAAATACCGTTATCTTTGAACTATCAGATATCTATGACCATTTGCAGTTACTTGTCTGGCTAGAAAGGCCATTGACGAAAACGATGCATTTGAGAAGACCACTTTTCATGAGGGGAAGATACATCTCAAACTCTTACCGTATTAATGAAGTTCTCAGAAACAATTCGTCTGACAGCAACGAAGAAAAGCAACGTGCCCAAACACTGTTAAAAATCAAAAGAACGTTTCGTTGGGCATGTCGGCGAAATCTCTATAAATTTAGTTAGAATGCATGGGATTCGTAAGTTAAACTAATTTTTTGTTGGCAAGGCTTTTCTAAGATATCGGAGAATATTGAAAGAAAAAAGAATTAAAACTGGCGGAAGAAAGTATGGACATGGCAAGCCAATCCTGTGAGGCACGATATCGATATCAGAGCTCCTTCATCCTTCATCAAAAAACCGCTCCAGAACACTGTTTCATAGAATGCATAAACATTTCAAAAGGAGTGGCTGATTCAGCGAAGCGACCACTTTGTCTTTTTGCTTATGCTTCGCTTGCTATAACCGGAAGCCACGTCACTTTTTGAATGCGGAGTCAGTGTTCCTCACAAAAAAAACGCACTCACCCGACGGCGCACCCTTAACCTTAATTCCCAACAAGTTCTTTTAGTTCCTTTTCGGAGTGGTATACGCGAATGACTCATGCACGGGGTTTCGAAAGTTCGTTGACGGCAAAAGGGGACACTTTATGACGTGTACTGTGTAGTAATTAATTTTCATTGTGATATAAACTTTCTGATATGAACTCAAACTATCGTAGTCACAAGTTCAAACTCATGTAAGGTATGCGTGCTATTATCATTAATAGACGAAGTAACATCACGACATTGAAAACAACAAACCTACCATTGTCTATCTTGATATACCTGTTATTATGATAGTGGATAGTATTTTACATAATGATAACAGCAATTTAAAGTCGAACCAGTGTTCTAGCGAGACAAACAAAAAATAAGCTGGGATGAAGGAGACTGATGGCATAGAAAATGATTGAAATATCAAAGGTTTATTTCGAACTCTCAATCTTATACTGCTTTATATCGTTCTGCTCTAAAAAGAGAAGCAAAGGCTACACGACAGGTTGTGACATTTTGAACTGTGAACTCATTTCTTTGCAGCACACAATCCAAAATAATGTAAGACAAATATGAAATTTTGCACACAAATCGGGGATACTCGGCAACTTTCAGCTGCTTGCGTGATTTGTAGTTCTCTCAAGCTGTCTATCTTGACATGCCTGTTATTATCATGGCGAACATTACACTGGCCGTACCTCACTGCTTTCGAATAAAGTTTGCTTCCCTGTTGTCGTGTCACTATGCTTATCACATATAGTTTAAAGTTTACATAACATGATACATACTGGATAGAATAATAATGCAAAAAGTGACATGAATTGCTGAAGATTTGTTACCAAAGATACGGTATGTGTCGTTAATCTGAAAATGGAGGTGCTGTTGGATTTTCATGCTCGCTGGTTATGTCTCATATACGTTGACGTGTAAGCAAATTTATTATGAACATCATCGGTCGCAGTCATAAATTTTTAATGAAAGTGACACAAAAAGATGACGGTCAAGTGTTTTCAGATATTTCTTAACTAAGAACCAACGATCGAGTTACAGAAGATTCCGGGCTCTCCGAAACAGACGCGTGCCAAACGTGTCATGACTGGAACGATTTAAAAATACATGGTCATCAATGGGAAAACAACGTTGTCCTCAGTAGCCTTTGAAAAGAAGATGTACGATCGACCTATGAATGACCCTTTTCAATGAAGATAAGTAACTAAATTAGACTGTTCTGTCCTTCATGCAATTTGAGTGAAGTTGACCTTCATTCCCAAAACAAGTTAGCGCTAAAAGAATGTAGTAAACCCTTGAATGACACGTTTCAATGTGCATTTCTAGACAAAAGCAAGCCAATATTATTGCTTCCATATGGCTTCCAGTTTTTAGACTTCTCAGCCATTATCAGATTTCCATAAAAACAACTTGGATAAAAACCCGGAACAAGGCAATCTTACATATTTGCCATAGTTTTTTACTTGAATTGAAAAGCGTAATGACATGCTCTGCTATTTAAAATTCTAGCGTGCATCACACAGTTGTGAAATTAGATGCCTTCTCTTTGTTTTCACATCAAAGAAGTGTTACAATATTTGCAGACCTTTTTTGGAGAAGTTTGGCATGTCTACTGAGGTCGCAGTTAATAAATTACTTCACGCAGGTTGTGGGGTTGAAAAATTTGTCTTCCACTCAATGTCTCAAACACCAGCACTTTTGTTTGCAGTGCACATGTATAAAAGTGCTTTTTTGACTCTCGCACCAATTGCTTTATTCCCACTTTGCATGCATTTTCGTCTCGGACAAATAGCAATTGAGATGCCATGGGTTACCACTGATCAGCATGCGACGCTGACCATGATGCATGCGAATAGATTTTCTTGTTTAAGTGGGGAAAATAAAAACATATAGGCGGTAGATTGATGCAAACGGAGACAAATTTCCGCAAAGCACATGCTCACAACGTCGCGAACCTGAAAATGGAAAGGCGCATCAAATAATGATCTTTCTTTGATATCCGTGAAAGGCTAAAACAAAAAATGCGAAAAAAGTCACAAGGGGTATTAAATTCTTAAAACATTGCGGAAGAAAATTTCATTTTCGCAAAGAACCTATTTACGTACAAGCTTGTTTTGCTGCGTGAATGCACTTCCGCTGTCAATCGACTTTTATTGAGGGTGCTAAACTGAGAATTGCGTTGGAGGCTGACATGGGAAAATGCGTTCTGTCTAATTTCAGGATCTAACGACCATACTTCGCTAAATAATGTGAAATCTTTCTTATTTTTAGTCCAGGGTCCACTGGATTCAAAATGACTTGCATACAGAAAGGTTAATTATATGCGCTTCCCTATATCGGTATTGACATCAGGTTTTCATGCTTATGTGCACAGTCGTAAAATTGCATTTGTGCTTTATTCGTCGTAGTGTAATTTCCGATGTATCTTCGCAGCTATCACGTGTGGATACTGTGAACGGTAATTATCAAGGTGCATTCCCTGCGTTGGTCATAAGGCAAAGAGAATTTATGTCGACGGCTTCGAAATCACAAACGAAGCAAAACGCCCTAGCCCTAGCAATTTTGCTCTTATCGTTCACAAAACAGAGTGGTTAAGCAGTAATTTTTGAAAGCGAAATTGTACTGAAGCAGCCCTTTTCGGTACAAATGCCTTGTAAACCAGTCTTGTCCGGTCATCGTACACGTTCCAATGCTCACTCAGTCACCGAACCGATCAAACGGCACTACACAACGAAGAGTGTAGTATGTAGTTCTCTGCTCGCAGGAATCACTCGCGCTGCGTTCCTTCGTTCAGCGTCGCTCCTTTTGTGCGACAAGCAGCAGATTTCATTTGCAATCTATCGATTTGTTGTGTTCATCTTCTCACGTTTTCGTTGTTGCATTGCTTATGCGTTTTATATTTCGTCGAGTTATCAGAGCATAAAGCTTTCAGCAAAAAATGAAAGCGTTAGTCGACGGCGAGTGTGGAGGTTCCAATGCCCTTGTGGGACTGTCCAGCAATTTCGCACAAACTAGCAATTCTCGGTTGAACTCGGGATTGTCGAACACTCTTAATCGACTTGCACCTACGTCTTCAAAGGGTGATCAGGTAGGTCATTACAATACGGTTATCCCTTGACTGAATCTTTCATACTCGTTTATTGTTCGTAACAGGCGGGGGCTGATAGCATTCGCAAGACCACCTTCTGCACGGATTCCAAACCTTAAAATGGAATGCAGTCGATAATTCTAACACGTTTGACTGGCCTAGATGACATGCAAAAGGTAGTATTGGAATGATACTGTACAAAAACACACTGTAAAACACTACACATTTCCAAGTAGCTGATGTGCGTCCAACATTAATGTGAAATCATATTGTTCCAGTTGGCAAATGAATTCCTCGCCAGCCGATCGCAGCAGGTCGACATGCCGGCAACCTTCAAGATGAAGGACCTTCTCGCCTCTCTCCCACAGCAGCAGAATCAGCTGAGGACAAATCAGCTTGGCAATGCGTGGGCAACCGAATTCAGCAAGACCAGCCAGATGGGTCAACAGTTCGCCAATGAATACTTGAGACAAAGTAGACTACGAGGTTCCCAAACAGATTCGAGCATTGGTACATCGCATCAGTGGGCTGGAGAATATTTGGAAGGTCATCGAGGAGAGATGGAACTCGCTTGGACCGATGCCGTTGCTGGAGCTCGAGGAGCAGAGGCTCAGTAAGTGGGAGAGGAATTGCAGTTCCTAAAAACCTTATACAAAACAAATGGCAAGCTGACCAGCAAATTTTTCATTATCTTTTGGGAATAAGTTCTTCGCAAATCTTGCTCAAATCTTTGGGTTCCTATTGTAAGAGATTTTTATTTCAAAATCTGAATTTGGCTAAATTCACACAGTACAATATGTGTCTTCTTTTTCGTAATGAGGAGATTTAGCGGCATGATGTGGTCGTCGGAATACCTGGACCGTTTCGAGAACGACGTAGTTCTCAATGGCAACGAAGTAGCTCAAGAATGGTTCGACGAATTCATTGACAGCAAATCAAGACAAACTTCCGGGGAAGACACGTTTAGCTACGACGAGTTCCAGCGCTTTCTGGAGGAAAGAGACTTAGCGGCTGCTCCGGTAGACAGACTAGATGATTATTCACTTCAGGAGGTACTAGAGATGGGCACCCTCTAATAACCATAGCGCATACTTTAGAACAACCCCTTCGTAGGCTCCGAAAATCTAGTTGTAGACGGACAAAAACGAATGATGGAGGGTGATATTGCGAACGCGATATTGTGCTTCGAAGCAGCTGTCAGAGAGAATCCACATGACGCCCAGATTTGGTACCAGCTAGGACAAAGCCACGCTGAAAATGAAGACGATCTCAAAGCGATTGCGGCATACATTGAGGCTCTAAAGATTGACCAAAGCCACCAAGATGCTCTGCTGGGGTTGAGCGTATCCTACGCAAATGAGTCCAGAGAAAACGATGCTCTCATGCAGTTAGAACTCTGGCTGAACGCTTTTATGGCTACCGATCGCTCGCCAACCCCAATGCCAATCACTTCATCTTTCTTGGATCAGACAAGGTTTAAAATGGTGAGTTCTGGGACAGCACGCTGGGTAACTTTGAGTTGCTATGGAACTATGCCTTTGATTGTTACCTTTCCTGGTGATCAGCGTTACCTGACCTGGCACTCAACTCTGTCCTGGTTGTCAGTGCTGTGGAAAAGATGGCGTTTACGTGTTGTATCTTTTCCATGTTTCAGGTCGAAGAACGTTTTTTGGAGACCGCCCGACGACAGATCGGAGGTGAGGTGAATGATAAGTTGCAAAATGCGATGGGTGTGCTGTACAATCTGAACAGAAACTTCGATCGTGCCATCGACTGCATTCAAGCGGCGCTCTCCATTCGGCCTGATGTAAGCTATCGACATAGATCAAAAGTCATCAGCAACATATTGTGCTTTTTCAGGACGCTCGCCTGTGGAATCGTCTCGGTGCAACTATGGCCAACGGCGATCGGACCACCGACGCGATTGCTGCCTATCGCCAGGCGTTGCAACTGTACCCGACATATGTTCGTGCTCGGTACAATTTGGGCATTTCCTGCATGCATCTCAATAGCCATCGGTAAGGTTTTACATTGCAAAGGCCGAAACTTCTCAGGCACAGTTAGGCATGAATGTGTAATAACAAGAAGTAGCAGTTTAGTCACGTTAGTTTGACTTCATCAGCGGACATGACATCAAAGCAAAGCACAACATACGCGACAAAATATGTGACCTCTTTATTTAAATTTCAGCGAAGCAGCCGATCATTTTCTTAGCGCTCTACAACTCCAGAAAGCTCCCGAAAAGTCCAATATCTGGCTGACCATGCGGTCGGCTGTTCTTCGCATGCCCGATGCGCCGAGCACCCTCCTTCAGGCAATCGACAACCGTGACTTAGCAGGGTTTTCCAATGCATTCGGACGATAAGTTCAGCGTTACCGTCTCCACATTCTACGGGATTTATAAGTTCCAGTCACCACGCTCAATATCGAACGTCAATTGTATCTACGCCTCAGCGATAATGAATAGTTGTTTTTGACATTCCATGGTCAAATGTCATATGAGTGATGTCAGTTTGACGAAATAGCCAGGAATCATGGCCAAAGAGCCAAGGTTAGCCAGCCCAAAAAGTTAGTAATATCAATCGAGAAAGCAATTACTTTTACACGTCGTGTATACTTAGTCGTACACTCCATAAGTATAACGCAGATATTGTTAACGAGATTTCCCTAAATTTACCAAATCCTTTCGCACAATAGATTTTGGCCCATTATAAATTCGAACGTGACATCAATTACAAATTGAATGGGACAACCGGCAGCTGTCAAAAACACACCATTCTATTTCCGTACACCGCTGATAATTTACACACTCCAGGGTCCAGAAAGCGATTTCGTAACTCTTAAAAACTTTCACTGAACCACAATAAATCGTGTTTAGTAATTTCCTGCTTATATCTCGTAATAGTATCAACGGTCAGCGCTTGTTCTAATGGTCAGTCTATAAGTGCAGGTCGATAAAGCGAACCTCTGGCCTTAAACTCTCTAATCGAGCGATGTTCTGATTTCTGTGCGGACACCAGCTGTCATTGCTGAGACGGACCAAGTGGCATGGCCCCAGCCCGCGGTCCAAACCGCCATGAGTCGTCTGGCCGTGTGAAGTCGACTAGGTGTGGCCAATCAATTAGTCCTGCTTCTTGTGAGTGTTCGCCGCCTTTGCTTGTAAATAAAAATTGTCTCTTCTTTCGCCGTCCGTCCAAGTCTCATCATTACAGTTGCGGCAAGCGAGAGAAGAAAATGTCGGCCCTAAATCAAACGTTTGTTGCTATTTGCCTAATGTTTGCTGTTGCCAATATGGCCGGTTCTGTTCGTAGTCTGCCAGCACACCCAGCCCACAAGCGACTGGAAAAAATCGAAAGTATCGTGGATGACGTGGTTGAGACAACTGCTGATGAAGACCACTCGGTTAACGATATCCACGAGCAGATTGAATTACCTTCCTCGATGGGAAGACAGAAAATTGTGGATGCTGTCCCTTTCCGGTTAGTTTTCTCAGATGTTAAGTTTTTCAGAAAAGCTCAGAGTTCGCACGGCGATCAGAAGAGAGATTAGCTTGATTGTGTTGCTCTTTACAAAACAAAAATTTAGCGAGCAGTGTAATTTCGAATTATATGATTAAAGAAATTAGATCGTGACGAAGAAATTAGGAAGTGCTATTGCTTGCTCTGTTTTAGTACAAAATTCGGACTAACTTCACTAGTAAGCTGCCCTATTGTTCTTGGGGTTTTTTATTTGCTTTATGTCTAGGTGCTGAAACTTGACAAATAATTTTTATATAAATCTTCTGGTGTGCCGATCGTGATAGATCACAGGGCAATGCAGCTGTGTCATTAGTCGAAGAACAAAGTTTTTCTCACGTGGAAAATCATCTGTGACGAAACATCTGCAATGCGAAATTTCTTGTTCAAGAATTAACCGTTCCATTTGTATGTGTTTATGAACATTGTTACGATTCATTTTTTTTAAGTTAGCACCAATTGCAAGAAGTTTTGGTTGTGAACAATACCTGCTCATGTAAAATAAAGTTATGAGACAGTTTTCAGAACGGATTCCCACGATCACCATGGACACGAGATGGCTTCCGAATTTGATCGCATAGAGGGTCGCCTCTCATCTCCTGCTCCGACAAATGCACCAGGAGTGGAAGAGCAAGGCACCAGTGCTGTGACCCCAGAGATGCCTGCAACCATCACCAATCAGCTTTCATCATTGGACACATTTGTAATAAGTGCTACAGCAGAAACGATCGCTGATGTGGTACATATCGGTGTGGATATGGATATAACAACAACGAGCAACCCTCTAGCGTACACTCCTTCGACAATAAGCGAAACCTCGTCCAATGCGTCTGACGTCGTGGAAGTAATCATTAATTCGTCCACTGTGGCGACTGGGAACGAAGAAGTCAGTAAATCGGTGGATAACGAACCTGCTGCGGGTACGGCTTTGCCGGAATTTCTGAACCGGCTCACTAACCTCACACTGGATGTGTCCAAAGAAACGGGCGTGGATGGTGACCGAGAGAAGGAGAAATATCAGAGTCACCCTGATATGTCCCATGTAGAAGAAGTGGATGGTCAAGAAGTGGTCACCACTCCATTTCCCAAAGAAGAGGCCGTACCAATGGTCACAGTAGTGTCACGGGAACCTTACCAAACCACCATTGTCCCAAAAGGCTTAGCTGCATCTCCTACAGCCTTCACAACTGAAATTCCTTATACAACACCAAAAGTGCGTATGGAAACGTATTCTCAAGAAGCACATGAGGAAAAGACCGAGGAAGAGAAGACCAAGGCCGATTCGCCCGAAGTTCGAAAGTTCGAAGTTACTCAACCACAGACTGTTGGAGAGTCTGTTCCCACAGCTACCAAAGAGTCGTTGCCGTCCATCACAACGGACATCCCGGAATACTCACTTTTCGAGAAGATCATAGGGGGAATACGATGTTCCATCCGTGATTGCCGCGGCGTGCTTCGACCCACTCAAACGCCACCGAGAACCCTAAAGAACTCTACAATCATTCGCAGAGCGCGATTCTCATGCCAGTGTCCCCCAATTGGCGTGACCACCTATGTTTACTAATCTGCGTTGTTAGCTTTCCACATGCTTAATGATATGGACAGGGTGCGGCCCTCGGGTAACATATTAGTTTCTGTAATAGATGTCAAATGACAAATGAAATAAATCAGTGTGCAGGAGCTGTTTAGCATCTTGGTTCCGGAACCAAAATTCGATTTTATCTTTAATCTTCAAAATTCAATTCTTTCAGTACGACGTCTAGAGCTAATATGTACTATTCCACGAGAACAGTTACGAATCAAAAGCAGCGAGTACTGTGAGCAGATACAGAATAGATACTGAGCGCTGATAAAACTGGCTATGGACGCTGCAAAAATTGAAACCGTAAAATACCACGTCATTGCTGTACCTGAACAAAAGATAATTTTGTAACGCAGGAGCGTTGTTGAGCTACTGCACCATCCAAAGATGATTAAACGGCACAAAATCACATCAATTATCTCCTTGCAACCAACGAAAACTGCCGCCGACCAATTATAGATATCAAAGGCAGTCGCACCGCGCAATCTCAGCAAAATCTATTGGACAATCAAGCTGAGCGCTAGGTTCGAAGTCTAATTGATGATCTAATTACCGCATATATTTGGAGGGAATCATCATGGATAACGATGTACATGATCATGATCCAATTCTTCACAATCCCGTTTCTTAAGAATAAAGAAAGAGCTATCGAAACTTTGGCTGTATACAAGAATTGTGCACATAATTATCAGAATTGTGCACATAATTAATTTCGTGTGCACATAATTAATTTCGTGTGCACATAATTCAATCCGTGTGCACATAACGGACTTCGTGTGCACGTAATTAATTTCGTAAACAGGTAAAGTTAGGATTTTCTTGTTTTTACGCTTCGCTAGAAAGTAAATTTAGGATGTTCTTGCTTCCAGGCTTCGCCTAGGCAAACCCCGGCTTGGCTTAGGCTCCGGCTTAGGACTATGCCTATGATGTTTAAGCGAGCCCGAAGGGCGAGCCCTGTAGTCTTGATAAATCCATAGGCGTGGTCCTAAGCCGGAGCCTAAGCCAAGTCGAGGTTTGCCTAAGCGAAGCCTGGATGTTAACCCGTTCCAAAAAAATGAATACAGAGCTCGTCTGCGGTCCGGCCGCAGCCTAAATCCTAACTTTACCTTCTCACGAAATTAATTATGTGCACACGGATTGAATTATGTGCACACGAAATTAATTATATGCACACGGATTGAATTATGTGCACACGAATTGAATTATGTGCACAATTCTTGTATACAGCCGAAACTTTTAGTTTTTTTGAAGCGTAACTATCATGTTTGTCTCTTATTTCATATGCCCCAGACTTTGTCATTTGTTTCCCATGAAGATTTATCCGAGTACCGTCGGGCGCTTAAAATTTCAACAAAAACTAGATGCGCGTAAGGCCATTAAGGTGGTTGCAGTTGGAAAAAAGTAAATTGATTAACGAATTGTCGATCACGGTTCAGGAAGCAATTAAACGCCGAAACACTCGATTTAGGTCCATTATCCAAAGGTCAAGCCGTTCCATCACTTTCGTTAAACCGTTCTGCGAACTATTAATCTTGCAAAAAGCTCAGTGGTGCAGTCTCCGACGGTGCAGTCTCCGACGCAATCTGTCATGAAGAACCAGATCGCACGCGCGAGAGTGATCGCGATTGATATGAATCCCTGTGAATAGGCTCTGAACGATCACGAACTCTTCGTGCTTATCAGGCGATTACAGCGACGAGAATACAAAATGAGGGCCTCCGTATCCGCTCGGCTCCGACCTTGACCGAAAGAGGAGTCCGACTCGTACACAGTGCTCACTCGCTCACTCTTTTCAACTTGTCACTTGCCCCGGTCTTATCTAGTGTGACCTTCTCGCCGTGGCCGCCGATCACTGCGCCCTCGCGACCATAATTACCTTCCAGAAAAGTCCAACATCATTTGAGCAACGTTGGCCAACTCTTGCAGAGTTCTACCGATTAGCCGATGTCGTAAATAATCGCTATTCGAGGGACGTTTGGTTCATTTGTTCCTGAAAGTATTGGGAAGAGTTGCCGCGCAACAGTTTCGCTGGCAACCTGGCGCGCATCACCATGATGCCCGCCGTGTCAGACTCGCGTGGTGTACGATTTTTCACTCACCACCCATGTGTTTTCGTCGTCGTGCGTGTGCGCGATGACTTGCTGACAGACGCAACGCTTTGGTACCTCATTCACGCACCTACTTTGTTGTGACGATAGTTTACACCGGCGTGGTGGTCATTCCCATGCTGCGCATCTTGTGATATTTAAGTACGCGCCCCTCATTAATTGGATTTATATTCTATGACTCACAGCTCTTCTAAAATGTCCGTTGATCTTCTAAGTGTTTCAATTGATATCGTTGTATTATTTCGATTGACCATTCACGTTCTACGACTACTGAGAAACAAATACAATTCACAAAACAAATGCGACAAAGTTTGATTGCTAGTTCATAATATGTTGAGAAATTTTTTTCGCTTCCACTCTAGTCTCCCTGTATTTTAGGGATTGAATCACTTTGTCCTACGAGTATAAACATTGTGATGTGCACTTTCTTAAAGGATTCAGGGAACGTTGCCAATTGACCCTTTTCGTTTTGGCAGAAGCGCGAATGCATCTATTTCGTTTGCCTTTAGGTGAAAGCCCTTCAGTTAAGGCTGAATTGGTCAGTTGTAACTCGAGTTGTCATCGGGTCGAACCCGAAAATCCGCATTGTTCGCAGTACGGACCAATTTTGAAGTCCAATGGAGAAACTTTCCAGTGCGCTGGCTCAGCCCCAACGTCGCGGTCCAGCACAATCCAAAGATTTGACAGAACAACGAAAAAGTACACTAAAAAATTTTCGGGTTCTGATTTTCGGGTTCGGGTTTTTCGGGTTTCACCGCTAATTGGACCTTGTTTTGCTGTTCAGTCAAATTTTTTAATTGTGCTGTGCCGCGATGTTGAGGCGCATCCAGCGCACTTGAAAGTTTCTCGATTGGACTTCAAAATTGGTCGGTACTGCAAAAAATACGGATTTTCGTGTTCGACCCGATGACAACTCTAGTTGTAACGGAAAACTATACATATTTTGTTAATGGGGTTGTCGAGTAGTCAAAATCCTTCGAATACACAATCGAATTGAATATTTGATATTAATAATATTAAGGAATATCGAATTAATTCCAGAACCCTTATTTAATGTATCAGCGATTTTCTCATTTAGCTAATGATTGCGCACCTATGAAAGAATGGTCAATTGCGTTACAATTCTATTGTTCCATACCTTACGATGCATAACTTTAATAAGCCGTGTCCAGACCGCTGCCCCTTGAAGGTGTTACTTAAGACGTATTTGAAAACTAGTATTATGTTTCACAGATATTGAGAATCACAAGATCTTTGTCATTAACAGAAATCGTCATTTTGTACAAAATTGTTCCGCTGTGGTATTCCTTTTTCGGTAATCGCACAGTCCACTTTCGATCATCTTTTAACTATGACGATTGAGTCTACACACGTTGGAGAATCGCTTGATTCTGGTCGCATCTGTAATTAAGTTTAAAATTCGAGAAGCTCGTTAAAAATTACACACGTGATCCGATAAACGAACCGGGCTCCACCCACTCTCCGGCTCACGTTCGCACTATCCACAGCACTGAGCAGCCTTCTTCGCACCCTTTCGTCTATCGGCGATCGCCACTGCCGGATGGTATAATGTATCGAAGCGGCGACCGCGACGGACTGACTGACACATACGCTCTTTTCGGTCGTCTTTGCTGTGGGGCTATCACATCACCGCCTCGGCGAACCGGCAGACGTTCGGCGGTGTTCTGTTGCTTGCGCCTATGGAGGGAGTGGACCCTCAGTTGCTTCTGCGCCGCCGCTGGCCACAAAACCTCCTTTGCCCTGCTGCCGATCATCGATTGATCATAACCGCCGTTGTGGTTGCAGGGCTTGTGTTTCTCGTACGAGCCACTTTTCACTTTCCTTGCGGGTTCACGTGCGCGCCCTCTGCTGTTCCCGCCGCGTGTGACTCTCGTTTTATGTGCGCGCGCAAGGCTCCGCCCCTCAACAGTACATACCAGTCGAAGCACATGCGTCAGCGCTGTGCGCAACAGCAACTAAAACGATGAGATTGAGAAGCGAAGATTTTTTTATGATGGAAACCAATACGTTCCATTACAGCACCATGATTGCAAGCATCAGGCGGTCGAGAAGTGAAGCGATGCGCCGGTGCCGTCATCTGGCGCATGTCGCCGAGAGTGTCGCCTCTGCTACTGATAAAAGTCCATTTGTTTTGGGGTAAAGTCAGCATCGCAACAGATATATGTATGTCCTTGAGAGTACGCCCTGTCTGGGTAGTTTAATCTCCCTTTTCGTGAAATCTTTCCAGTATCTATCCGTTCATTTTCTTACGTAACTAAGCATAAGAAGTATCATACTGCGTCATACTAACTCAATGTGCAATGTTTGAATCAAGCATAGAGCTCTTATGGTGTCAGGTACACACTTATCAGAAACATTTGTAGGAAATTGACAACTCAAAAATAAGAAATTTTCTACAAATTTTCTATCAAACATTGCACATTGACTGTGTATGACGCAGTATGATGCTTCTCATGCTTAGTTACGTAAGAAAATGAACGGATTTGCTCGTTTACCTGATTAATGTCAAAAACAGCCAATTAGGTTTGCAATGTTAGAATTAATTCTGATCGGGAACAAAAGTTTTTTTTAAGAACAGAGGGGGAGGTGGCTCCTATCTACACCTATGTAAAATCTCTGGGAAGATATCACGAAAAGGAAGATTAACAACAGTTTGTCATAGTGCTGGCCATTCGTGGAATAGGTTTTTATCAAAATTGATATTTTGTAACATGGCGTTTCGTTCCTTTACCTATGGCTTAGGGTTTAGGTCTTCAGTTTAGCACTGAAAATGCCATAACGTTTTTCAGTGATCCTAACATACGGCTATACTGTGCGACCTTGCACCAGGCGGGCACATTTGCAAATATGAATCGTCGGATTTTTATTACCTCACAGCGGTGTACATTTGCTGTTCCGCTGTGGCCCTAAAGACTCTCGGGCCAACGCACCACCGCACACAGCTGTTCCTGGCCGTCATCTTCAGTTGTGCCCTCCTGTGACGAGTGTGACTTTGTGCCTCGGCTATGTTGTGATGCTCACCCCCGTTCCTTCTGTCTTGTGACAACTGTACTATACAGCATCTGTCAAATGGCGTTTTCATCAAAAACGTTTCGCGGAAACCAACCGGCCAACCCAGATAATCCGCGCGTCTGTACAACCGCATCCGGACGTGCATCTCTTCACCGTGTCACTTCGCGCACAACCGCACTCAGCGCATGTTTCAATCTTTCTGATTTCGCTCATCTCGTCGAATGAGTCGACTATAATTTGTCTCATAGTCTTCATCCAGCGAAACGATGCCATTTTTAAATATTCTTTTCATTGAGCTCATTTGTGCTAAGCAGTACTTCTATATTCACACTGATACCGCTACTTAAATTGTCAAGACTGCATTTTTTAATGTGAGTTGACTATATGCTAGTGGCTTTCAGGCGTGCCTAGAAAGTCGCGTACCTTATTGAACAGTAAAGAACGCTTATTTTACATTGTGGGAGTACACTTGCCTGTTTCATGTTAGATGGGCAAACCCCTTTCGAACAGAAACGGGATTTCCGAAAAAATTGCGGTTTCTTAATTGATAAAAATTCCAATTTTCAATTGGATGCTGCGTTGTGTAGGAGGTGCCGCGCTACTTCGCACAGCGCAATCATCGCAAATTTCTGTGTTGCAGATTCTGAGCAATTTTGATCTTGTTCGCCCATAGATGGCCGACTCTGTTACAATTACATCTCAGTCATCGACCTCATCGACCTCCACGTCCAAGTCAATCGAGCCTGACCCGGACACCATTAAAATGTTCGTTGGACAGGTTGTTTATTGCGCGCATCGCTTTGATAAAGCATTTTGTTAACATGTTTAGATTCCTCGGTCCTGGGACGAAGACGAGTGTCGCAAGCTATTTGAGAAGCACGGAGATGTTTATCAGCTCAACGTGTTAAGGGACAAGAGCAATCAGACGAGCAAAGGTAATCCCATTGTAATGGACAAGTTTGGTGACGAATCCGGTTAAGGATGTTGTTTTGTTACTTACTTCCACCGAAAAGATGCAATCGCAGCGCAGAATGCTCTTCATGACATTGTTATTCTTCCGGGTATGCACCATGCCGTGCAAATGAAGCCCGCTGATAGCGAGAATCGAAACGGTAGGTTCTTGCGTTTCGTCACCGTCATATCACAGTTCCTCTCAAATGAAAGACCAGGAATCGCATGTACTTAGATTCCGATTCTAGTGTCCAATAGCATGAAAGTTGAACTTTAATTAACACAGTTATTGAGTTGTCCCACAATTAATGACACGTAATTTTAATTGCTACTTGTTATAACAAACACAGTCGTTTTAGTCAAGGTACTAACCAGCACTTTGATGAGTCCTTCCGCATCACCATGAAGAGCTTGAGGTTGTACAAATTTGCTCATATATATTGCTTTTGAATATGAACTCAATTGTGAACTCAGTGTGAACTGTGAACACGTCATAGTATTATTACTAACCGACACTTATTATAGAGAGAAAACTTTTCGTCGGCATGCTCAGTAAGCGCACCACTGAATCGGAAGTGCGGTCTATGTTCGACTCCTTTGGTAATATCGAAGATTGCACCATCTTACGAGGTACCGATGGTGTGAGTAGAGGTGGGTCTTCTTTTCATTCACGCGCTTAGCTTCTTTGTGTCTGTTTACCTTTTTCGTTACCTGCTTCTATTGTCGTTCAATTTACACACCGCTTACTCGTGTCCAAAACGAAGCAGACGCATGCGAATCGGTTTAGCTTTTTTTCCGTCAAAACATGCATTTCTGTGTAATATGTACCTAGTTTTCTCCGTTTACAACGTTCGTAATGTGTTCGTCCAGTTCATAAGTTCTCTTTTAGGATGTGCTTTTGTCACTTATGTCAATCGTAACTGTGCGCAGCAGGCGATCAAGCAGATGCACCAGTCGAGAACGATGGAGGTACTGTAGTCTCGTTTGTTTCCATCTTCCCGTTTCGCTACCGTTTCAACGTACTTCTTATGTAGCACCTGTGCTTTGTTTGTGTTTCAACCTTCCAACCGAACAACTCATACTTCTCCTCACTTTGTTCAATTTTCCGCTCTATCCAGTCTATTTCCAAATTCCATTCTAGGGCTGCTTGAAGCCGTTGGTGGTTAAGTTCGCCGACACGCAAAAGGATAAGGACACGAAAAAGCCAGCGCTGGGCAATGCTCAAATTCTGCAACAAGTAAGCAACATCCCGAGCCGTCATATCAAAGCTACCTTTTTAAGTTTACTCAACAGCCTCAAGTTGGAAATAACGTGCTGACCAACTTGACTAGTCTTCTACTGCAGGCCAGCACACAGCCCCAAGTACTGTCGCTTCTAGGAAATGGTGAGCATTCTGGAAGGAAAAATTTTCCCATCTCCACTTTTCTGTCAGAGTGGTGCAGGAGACAAGCTAATACAATAAGCAAAGCTATATTGGGTTCCGTCACTCCTTTCTTTTTTTTCTTTGTGATAGCACTTGTCTGCATAAGAGGGTATTGGATTATAGTTCTCACGGGACTTGGAGGGCAATCCCAGCAGGCAGCACCACCGGCGGCACCGCCGGCTGTATCCCCGAGCGGTCTGAGCGCCAGCGGGCAGATAGCCGCAGCAGCAGCGGCTGCCGCTGTTGCTGTACAGAGCCAGCAATCTGTAAAGATTCCTGAGCGCGAGACGACGACGAACGGAACTGCAACGGCCCTGCTACCAACTCTAGCAAACTTCAGCTCGGCCGCCCCGGCAGGTAGTTATGGTTGGCATGCACTCGCTTTTTGGTTGGGCTTTTTTCTTCTTGCATGCAGTGATACTTGACCCTTGCATGATCTTCTATAGTTGCAGCACTATCCGCTAGAACCATCTGATCACAATTACAACTGGTTACATATCGGAAAACGCATATTTGAAAAAGGCTTCACGTTTGTCTCCGGTTTCCTTTTCCTGGGAATCAGTACATTTGTTATCGAGTATTTCAGTATCATTTCGTTTTTCTCTTCACACCAACGTTTTCAAATAATTTTCACCTACCACTTGTCATTAGTTGGTTTCAGTCGATTTGGTCTGTCTCATCGTTTGCCATTAAGAAATACCAAAAAAGATAAAGCATAAATTTTCTGGTTGGCATTTACTATTGGGTTGATGCATAATAAATGAGCCTTTTTGAAAGTAGATATTTATTACCAAAAAGGCACACAATCTAATCAAGGTATTTGCCGCTAGCATCAGCAACTTCAGCCCACTTTATGGCCCGCATTCGGATTCCTCGTTCGTAGAGTACCCGAGGTTTAAAATCGAAAAATGGTTTTGGTCAAATTTTCGACCTCTTCACCTTATTCTCAGTGGCTTTCTCTGATATCTTCATTTACGGACGCGTACAGATGACAGTAAGATAGAGCTAACAGAGCTCTATACGAACAACGAACATGAGTCTCACAGCTCAAAGTGGAGAGCCTTTGTGGGGGTCAACTTGAAAATACACGGCCTCGGAGAGTCGTATTTTTTAGGAATACAAGGGCTATTTTTTCTACATTTGGCCTCTTTTTCCTTAAAGTAGAAATGAGCTCGTGAAGTCACTATGTGGGCATGATAGCTGTGAGCGATGGCTATCTGCTGCATGTCCCCGTTCCCTGTTATAGTACTTAACCATTTGGAAACATTGGAGTTGATGGAACATGGTGATCCGAAACGGCCATCTTTTTGAGTTAGCCCATGCTGTGATATACGACGACCGCAGCGGTAGGTGCATTCAATAGGCAAGAACCAAGGATGTACGTGGTAGAAGGCAGTCACCGTCCATCACACAAATGCTACCATAGGAAGTCCATACATCACTTCGTATTTCGCCATCTCGAGGTGCCAAAAAATGATCATAAAAACAAAATAGACCCCCAACATCAAGAGGAATGTAACGGACAAGCCGCCAATGATGATGTAGAGTGAGAGCTAAATGTACTCAACAACGCACCAATCAATTATACCCCAGGAGTAAATATTGTAAAAATAAAGGATGTTTACCAAGGGGCTCATTTTCAATGCATCAACCCAATAAAATCACTCGAAATTCCATCGCTACTTGAAAGTCGATCTCAAAATTTTTTGTGTATTTATTTTCCTTCACAAACATGCTGGCATGATAGGAATCTTGAGTGAACCTCCAGAACCTTCGATAACCGTCTTTGCTCTTTTAACAGAATGACATTACCCTGTTGTGCCGTTCTCTGCATGAGCTTCTCTTCTGCTTCTACGTCCGTTTCTTTTAGCCGGTCTATCCGCACCCGCTGCAGCCGCTCTTCACCCCGGAGCGCAAACGCCAAGGCTGTTTGACTTTCTGAACGTCCCGGCTACAGCCGCTCATACAGGTATAACGAGCTTCGCTAATTAACTTTTGCATGAAATATCCGTCCTATTTCAAACTCTCATTTAACTCAGATATTTTTATTTAACCTACTGTTCAGGAGGTCTCCCCGCATTTGACACCAACTCTCTCAGCTTCCTTTCTGCCACTCCTGCTGTATCCAGCAGTTCTCAGACCAAGGGACCTGATGGAGCTAATTTGTTTATCTACCACTTGCCTCAGGAATTTAAGGATCAGGACTTGCTGACGACATTTGGCAATTTTGGCACTATCCTGTCGGCAAAGGTGTTTATTGATAAACATACGAATCTGAGCAAATGCTTTGGTAAGCAAAATAGACGAAGATGTGATGTACAAACCGTTGATTTCAGGATTTGTAAGTTTCGACAATCCAATGGATGCTCAGCGGGCCATCCAAGCAATGAACGGTCTACAGATCGGCAACAAGCGACTGAAGGTACAACTAAAGAGGATGGGAGACAAGCCTTACTCTTGAGTATTTATTTATTGAGAAGAAACAGAGTTATAATATTTAACCCATATCAAGAGAAAATTTTCTATGATATATTGATTAGTGTGGTCATAGTGTTTATTAAAATCTTGCCATGGATGATCTTGACATCATAGTTAGCAGAGTAATGGTTGAGGAAATTATACGCGGAAAACAAGATGCTATGCGCTATGCAGTAAGCAGCTATTTAGACCTCGCATTTGATTTTTTTTTTGTACCTCGCATTTGTGCTATGTTTTTGGGGATATCCGTTTATTTTGCTGATTATGTTTGTTCTATATATATGCGTAATTACATACAACTAAGAATAGTTTTCACCGGACATTCTTGAATCAATCATGATAGTTACTACGTTCATATTACCATGTAGATTATTTAGGGATGTGGATGATTTTCTTTAGGGGAGCGCAACTGACTGTGGTGTAACTTGTTCCGAAACCATAGATTCGTACGTTGTGCTCTTAGAAACGCCTTGCGAAAACTCGCGGTTCTCCTCAGTG
Organism: Steinernema hermaphroditum; assembly: GCA_030435675.1. Taxonomy (NCBI): domain Eukaryota; kingdom Metazoa; phylum Nematoda; class Chromadorea; order Rhabditida; family Steinernematidae; genus Steinernema; species Steinernema hermaphroditum. Next base: position 609,986 of record CM059625.1, read on the forward strand.
CTATGCTTCATACCGTAGAACAGATAGACCGCGAATCCTACAATGTTTCATTGGTTAACTTCTCTTTTCTTTTTGTTATGGTCACCTATAGTTAGCCAGAAGGCTAGACGGACCCAGGTGATCGGGGCTAAATGGGTCATCAAGAGAACGTTAATCAGGATGCTGCCAGCTGGAAGTAATGGAACGAAAGGAACCTGAAGATCGCGCCTAATATACAGTATTAGATCTTTTCTTACCTTGAAATCAATTTGGGCTTTGCTTTGATGGTGTAGACAGATTAGGCCAATGAACGCGAGTGATATAACCGAGAGAATGAAGATTCCGATTTTTCCCAGCGTTGTGTGACAGGCACCACTCGAGAAAAGAACGCTAACGCCGCAGAACGAAGCCGTCATGAAAATCACGGACCAAGCAACCGTCTGGCCTGGCACGGGAGTAGAAAGCGCCGTTTGGAAAGGTACCCATGCGCGGATTCGGCCTTCTAAAAGATATACGTTACCTTTCAAAAGTCGTCATAAGGATAACGATTTGATTCGTAGCACAGATCTATTGCGGTCTAGTTCATGTGTCTGCTCTCATATCTCATTCTTAATTGATACCCAGACGTGGACTCATTGCACAAAGAAAGCATGACGTCAAATTGCATATTATCGGTGGCTTTATAGCAATTTCGACGATTTTTATTGCGTTCATCGCGTGCGAAATGCTCGTTAATTTTGGAAATATCTTCTTCTGAACCGCATCGGAATTTCCAACTAAACTGCACATACCAAGTACCAGGTGCTAACTAGAGATTCGAAAATATTGTTTATATGGATTTCTTTGAATAAATTGCTGGGCATTGAAATTCCTGGAATAAGTGAATAACAGGCTGTTAAAATTTATTTACGATGTGCCCCTAAACAGACTTCTTGCTCCGTTTTCACACACTATGTTTTCATAATAAATTTTACGCTCGCTAATTAGTTCATTGTTTTGGTTCTTTTTTCTTACCACACTCCGAATTTAGATGTCCGGATTGGCTTGCAGCGCCTGCAGGCCTATATCTTAAGATGATGACACAGGCCGAGACAATTGTGTATGCAAGCAGAGTACCAATAGAGAGAAACTCCACCAAAGTCTCGATATCGAAGAGAAGAGCAATTATCGCCGTCGCAGCACCAAAAACAACTACTGCGTTGACCGGCACCTAAGCAATTATTTTCCCCTAAACTTCTGTTGAATAATTGCTAGTCGTTACTTTCGTTTTTTCGTTGATGTGGGCGAACGTTTTGAAAATTAATCCATCTTGGGCCATTGCGTAGACACAACGTGGCAAAGCAAACATTGAGCCGACCTGTAATCATTTTATATTGGTATCCTAGAACGTATTCAGCAATGTCCTGCTATAAAGTGATGTAAGTGGTTACAGTAGCAAGCCGTCGAACTGCATCGCTGTCACTTAGCGAAGCGGCAGTTACAGAACGCCAGTTTTTTTAGCAACATGTGGTCCGGATTTTTAAGATGCAAAAGAACCTGCACTTCTCTACGACGTTTCATTTTTACCCGATTGGTAATTTTTCTCTAGTGCCACTTACGAGACTAGTTGTCATTCCACTCAGCGCTCCCAGCGACACAACGTACTTGGCCCAAACGGCGCCACGTCTGGCAAAAGCATCGGCAAAAGCTGCTGTGGGGTGAACCTTAAATTGGTGGCTTGAAACCGTCCACATCTGCGTCCCATTTAACGAACCTCTTTGTAGGGGACCATTAGCGTCAACGCAGCCGACATGGAAACGTAAGCGGTGGTGACTATTGACATCGAAACAAACGTGGCCAAGGGAATTGCTCGTGAAGGGTCTAAAAAGGCACAATTCAAGCTTTCGTCCCTGTTTTAAGTGCACTCACTGGCCGCTTCTTCGCCCGCCGTTGCGAGACCGTCGAATCCGATGTAGGCGAAAAAGCAGCTTGCGGCGCCAGCTAGCGTTCCACTAATTCCCATAGGGAAGAAGTTCGACACTCCAGATTCATCTGATCCAGTCCATAGGTCGAAATCAGCGAAGGTCATTCCGTAGCCGACGACGAAAATGATAACCTAGATAAAAAACAACACGTCTCAGACAGTTTCATCATCTTTCATCATCTACTGTATTATGAACGAAATGATTTTTTTCTTTTCCTCTTCCATTTCGTTCAAAGCCATGGTTCAAAGCTATGTTGATATTTCGTCCCCAGTTGTAAGGAATTTCACATTTGTCTTTTTAGTCTTTTTCCTATTATACTTCCATAACTCTTCCCTATTACACCATTTTCGATTCGCATTATTTCCGCGCACAAATAAAAGGTGCTAATGGGGGGCCTACTTCCTATGATTTTACGTCAGCAATTTTGCTTTGAATTCCAGCACTATGGCCAGCACACTCGCGTTTAATTGTAACTTAGTACACTGTTACCCTATGAAGCAGGAATGTACAAAAACAAAAACGTAATTCTGTCTGGGTTCTGTCACGATCTCTGATTCACTTTTCTGTAACAAAACGTCGAAGCAATATTTTTTGCACTCAACCTCCCGGATCCCAGATGTAAAACCTGTCTTGTGCTCTCGCCCAATTGCAATAGAAATGCACGTACACACATGTTGATGAGGGTGAAAACCGAGTTGAAGTTCGTCGATGTTTTTGATCCGAGAGCGATAAACACGGCGACCGCAATGACAACAACAAATGCCACCAAATCCGGGTAGTCGCCGAAGAACGAGGAGTTCTAAAACACTCACAGTTCGGCAATTTGCGTTATGCACACTGTTTACATTTAATTGGCCTAAGTTCGTGATCGTCGAATTCTTGATGGCCTGTCCGAGTAGCGAATCCAAGTAGCCTGACCATGATCGCGCCACGGCTGAAAGAAACTGATAAGATTTCCTTACAGCGAAGTTTTCATATGTTCGTGACAGACGAAAAACAGCTTAAGTCTTTTGTATTGGAAGACATTCTTAATTTTGCTACATGTGATGTTTTATTAATGACCTTGCCTCGAAAAGAACGAATAAGTTTACGAGCGCTCCAAAGAGTTGTACTCGAAGCTAAGAATTTGACTAAAAGAAGTTCGAAAACAACTGCCATTGATATGTCGTCATGCATAAGTTATTACTTTTTTTGCGCACATCGAGCTTAGTATCACCACAGTCCGAATAAATCAAAGTGATTGCATAGTACGGTAATGTGGTGGCGAAAACATGCAGTGTTTATCCCCACGCGCAATATTTTGCCAACTAATTACCTGCAGCGCCAAGCATGTGCTCTAGAACGATATTCCATCCGATAACGAACGCCCACAGTTCTCCGACTCCGATGTAAGTGTACGTGTAGGCGCTTCCAGCTTTAGGGAATCTAGAAGATCCGATTTAATTAAGGTCTCGTTAACGGCAGCATGGGCGGAAACGGAAGTAAATAAAAACGAACCTTGCGCCAAACTCGGCGTAACAGAGCGCCGAGAGGAGTGATGCAAATCCGGCCAAGATGAAAGAGAGTACGATGGAAGGGCCGGTACTGTTGCGTACCACAGAACCTTAATATGCTTGCTGTTGTTTTGGATTGTTTTGATGGTTTTGAAGTTCCGGCCAATTCCCTCAACTTAAATGAACGTCAGAGTACCACTTATCACCAGTGGAAGCTGTTTAACCAGAAACGTAAGTGTTTTGTGACCTAAGAGAATGGAGCTTAAAAAATTGGTTGTACGAAGCAAGCAAATTTCCGATCAGACTCTATCTATGTTTTCTCTACGATATCAGAGAAACGAAAGTATCTGGTCACAAGCAATACGGTACCCGTATTGCTTGTGACCAGACATAGGGTTGCAACGACCATACATAGTACGTATTTGTGAATTATGATGGTGTATGCAGACCTGTTAGAACATAAATGCCAGCGCCGATCATATGCCCTACTCCGAGAAGCGTGATATCCGTTGTTGACAAACATCTCTTCATTCTCGTCTCGAGCACATCGCCTCCAAAGCTCTTCAAGCGGAAGAACCGCTCAGTCAAACGGGTAAAGTACGGTCTCATATCCTTTCGAGAATTGCTTACCACTCAAAGGGTCATTATTCTGAAACGACGGGGGTATCAATTAGCAGATTATAAGGGTTTCGAAAAAAATCTCGCACCCTGGAGGGCCTGAATGGGTCAGCCTCCGGCAGTTGCTCTTCATCGCCCACAATCAATAGCACCCGACCGTCACCACACGCATGAGGGGAATGCCTCGCGCGAGTGCCTCGTTTAGTCGCCGCCGCGCCGGACTGAGTTGACTCCGTTCGGGCTCCGGACAGCTCGCCGGCACTGGCACCGTGATCCACGCCCATCTTCTCATTCTCTCTCTTCTCACTTCTTTTCTCAGTATCCTCACTACCCACTCATAGGCAAACCCCACCCACGTTAATGCATCGAAGCCAGTATTTAGGATAGCTTATATCCCGCCTACGGCTGAGTGGGAAACGTGAATTTGGAATAGCTGAAGGAATGTTTTGCGCAGGAAGTTTTATAATTTAGACGATTAGACGTTAAAGGGCGACAACAGCGAAAAGGGGTGTGTACAGCAACCACCGGTTACATATCAAAAGCCGACGTCCCATAAAGTGGGGACAGTAAGATGAAAGATTGATTAAGCGAGCCAAACGAGATTCGTAACTTCTTCCTCATAAAAGACTAATGTGCACAGTATCGAGGGTAGTGTGGTTAATGACGGTTAATGAAGGAAACTAAAGGTTACGGTAATCCAAAAGTGCACAAATTGATGTATAAATGTCAGTGGACATCAGCAAAGTACGCTTTTTAGGAAATTTATGAGGCTCCTGTGAACGGTCACTAGAAATTTATAAGTAAAATTTAATAGAGGTATCGAAGAGAAATGCTGTCTTGTATACCAGGGTCACAATACGTCGAAGTACATGGTCTCGTCGAGATTAAATGAATGTTTTTTGAGGCAATTGTCGTAAACAACATACAGTCCCGATCACCGCACGTAAATGACACGTGTACATCACAAACACAACAGTAATGGCAAACTGTGTATCTCGAAGCTCCGTGAAGTTAGGGACTGCGAATAATGAGCTGTAACTGAATCAGCAAAATCAAAGACGAAGACGAAAATGTGACTAACACTACGGTTGTGTACAAAGGCGATTCTCTTTCCCAGATGTTTATTCACTGCTTTGCTCATGACGCTTTTGATGACATTATTGAATAGTTACGACGCAACTAACATGAATAGAGTAACTTCAAAAAATAATCAAGGAACAGCATCGCATAAACGCACAAACATGACATCGCATAAATCAAAGAGATGGGAAGTGAATATCTTAAACAACATGACTAACCAGCATCGACATCGGCAGAGGACAGGTTTTGTCTGGTTTTTACTGAGTTGTTTTTTTTCTCTGTTTGATGGAAAATACCCAAAGACAAAGAACAGCGTTTAAGGAATCGAATGAATCACAACGTATTTTGCCGACTTGCATAAACAAAAATAAAAAAGTAAGTATAAGAGATTTTTAAATGGGTTTGAATAGGGGTTATATCGTCATTTCGCGAACATGCTGATGATTCTGCGGTATTCCATTCATGTTTGCACTCAAACAACCCTGGAAATCCAATAACCCCGCTAACCGACCAGTGGGTGCCCAAATGTTCAATTACTAATGAAATCTAGTGCATAACGGATATAGCAGACGAGAACAGTACAAAATATAACTCCAATATTCAACCCGATTAGAAAAGACTGCAGATCTAAAGTTGCTGGTTGGAACCCGGGTCGGCCCAGTTTTTAGGATTCACCATTACAATAAAAAACAGTTGACGCTCTTTGGCTGCATTCTTTGGTCCAACTCAGACATATAGGTCGGACACCAGGTTTTTGTGACTCCTCGACGCAAACATCACCCAACTAGTTCAACGAGAATAAGGTTTATCTTACAACGGATAATTGGAACAATAAAAATTAAGACTTATCGAGTATGGAAATAATTAGAATCGACGCCGATCAACATCGCTCGATGCGCTTGATGGTCCGTTGAAGTCGGCGATTCCGGTGAATATTTTCGAGTTCTAAGCGCGTTAGTGACGTATTATATGATATATAGACCACTACATACCACGCTAACGGGCTCAATAATCTCACATGGGTAACACACGGTTTTGACGTGGACTCCATGTACTTGACAGTGGCACCTCTGGCAGTCAGTCGATGGCTTCTCAAACTTCTGGGCGGCGAGCTGGTGACCGTGTTTCTAAAAATGTTTGGCTAGAGCTAAAGTGTCGTATAAATGTAAAGAGTGCGTACGGATGCGTAATAACGATCTGATCTTAGCTCTTGATGTTTAACAGTGTTGGAAACATACCAAGTTCAAGACGGCCCCATTCGTCTCCTGAGCGATTACGGCGCAAACATCATTAGGAGCGCGCACATTCGCACGATCTCCGAGTGACGCTCCAGACTTGTCAAAAACGGTCTCGGCAGTAATTCCTAAGATATTCAGTCAGAATTTCGCATAATGATATACTCTCGATTACCAACTGCTTTGATGTCGTCAGTGCTGCGAATCTTCTGGTTGGTCACAAGATGAAGGCGGATGCCCTAAAATGAACAATAGATAGACAATATCGAATGTTCGTTATCTTGCCTGCTCCAACAGAAGGTCTTGCAATTGGTGTTGGTCCAGTTTGTAGTATCCGCATTTCTGGCACGTCACCAAGACAATCGTCTTGCCAGCACCGAAGCGGAAGGGGTAATGGCGAATTGCGTACTGAACAGCGCGCATAGGATCAGACTCAGGTGGAGTTTCGAGGAGGGAGTCTTCAGGAACTGAATAGTGTGCTTCCTTGGCGATGGTGTAGATTCCGGCAGCATCGAAGACAACAGAGCCGATGCCAGAGGATTGCAGGTGGGGATCGTTGTGAGCGCCAAAACCGCCGAATCCAACCCATCCGAGTTTATCGTTTCTGTAACAGGCAATCATGAATTAAAAGGAAAACAGAGAAGTTTGAAATTCTACAGCTCTTTAGGTGTGTACATAGGAAAGAAACTTGTCCATGAAGCTCTGCGTACTTACCCTTTAGCGAGCTGCTTAACAACATCAGCGATTTTCTTGGCGTTGTCACCATCGAAACAAGGAGCTTCTTCGACGACAAAAACAATGTCCTGGCCGGTCATTTTACTGACCTGCTTCTCTTCGCTTCCTTGTGCTCCATCACATGACACTGCAATTACAATACCATATTATAGTTAATGGAAGCGTAGGTATACCACAGGATGGAGGCAAATGAATGGAAACTCCAGACTGAATGCAGGCGCTAACGTAGGCAGTAACGACATCGCAAGGCTTTCCGTTCGCACGTTCCGAAGCGCACATGTCGTAGAAGGGCGACGGGGCTACCACGGAGTAACAGACGCGAAGAGGAGAGTCGTTACTCTTGAAGAATTCGGCGCACTGGCTGTCTTCTTGGGCAGGCTTGGTGAGGGCAGCGGCAGAGCTGCAGGCATCATTCAGAGAGTAGTCCGAGGTCAGGGCTTGGAGCTCCTAGAATTAGACAGTTGAACGAATATGAATGAGTTAGGTATTATGAAAGAGCATCCAAAAGTTCGTGTTACTGATTTAAAAGAGTTGTTCCTTCACTGTCTTTGCAATAGATGTGTTTACTTACAGTGTTCTTCTTGCCATCAACGTTATCCCAGTCGTTGGTAGGCTCGTTATCATTGGATCCAAGGAGTCCAGCACTGCGTCCGTGCATTCGTCCTGCCAATTCAAACTCACAAAGCTTGGAGTTGAGGAAGCACTTGACATGAAGACCATCGTAGGTATGGAAATGAACAGCGTTCTCCAGTTGAGTGATCTTGACTCGGGCAAATCCTTGGAGGTCGTCGAGCCACTGCCACGGGAGGGTAATCTGCTTGCCAGCTACCGTAACTCTTCCGTTTCGTTCCATTGTGATCGAATGCTTCTTGTAGTCGATCTTGAGATGTTGCAGTCCAGACTGCGCGAACTTGCCGATAATGCTGAATTCTGAGTCAACCAGGTCGGCAGCGAGAAGGAGCTCGCAAGCAGCGGACAGGTCGAACACGCGGCCATCAAAGGTAATGAAGTGAGTGTCGCCGATTAGGTAAGCCTTGCCTGGAAGTATTCAGTGTTTATATGTTTCTCTAATGGAACTCACTTCCATAGGGAGGAATAGCTTCGTAGACGTTCAGCGAAATAGGCTTGTACATGTGAATAGTATTCAGAACAGTATATCCGAGGTTCTGAACAAGAAATGTTCGAAAAGATCCTGGGAATAGTTTTATACCTGTTGCTCAGGGGTAAGCGTAATCGAGGAGATTTTTTGAGCAATGTCGTTCTTAATAGCAACCAGACGTTCAGGGTGTACCTGGTCGACCAGCTCCTGGAGCGAGTTCGAACGAACAGGGATCGGGATCTCTACTTCGATCTCGAGTTTCTTGAGGTCCTTCTTGGTGACCCGCGGAAGCCACTTGTTCCACACCTTGTCGGATATGTCCTTGGAGGTCAGTTTTCCTCTTAGGAAGTGGACAAGGTCTGTGATGCGTCGTTCGAGTTCGAAATTTCCAACAGGCTCCAGGACTGATTCAACGGCCGACGAAACTCCGAAGATGGCGGCGTAGTCGATGAGCTGATCTTTGATTTGGATCCACGCCTTCTCCAGCTTGCCCTTATACTCGTCGAGATTCTTTTCGACGTCACCCAAGGCGGTGGATACTTCAGGCATGGCGTACTCTTTAGTGAAGTCGCGGGCATGCTTGATAGCTGTGCGAACGAAATCAGCTTCGATCATCTTGTTAATAAAGTCGGTGATAGCGGCGCGAAGTTCCTTCAGCTTCATGTTTTCTTCGAGATAGTCGAAGGCCTTAGCGAGTCCCTGTTGGCCCTTTTCAATCTAAGTTTGCACATAATAAAAATATTGTCGTGGGATAGTAGAATGTACTTCCTCGGAAAGTGCCGCTGCTACACCCTTGAACGGCTCAACCACCTTGGCGATGTATCCGGGAAGATCGTCGAAAGAGGTCTTGATATTGTGCATGACATCCTTGAATTCCGTCTGAGGGATGGAGTCAACAATCTCCTCGATTTTCTATAGAAGAGTAAACGAAGGTGATGAGTATGAACAGTAATTGCGTACCTGGTAAACGGTGTCGTACGAAACGAGAACAATTTCACGAGCCATCTCGAAGTTTTCCTCAGCGATGTCAACAAGCGATTCGTACTCTGATCCGAACTCCTTCATGAATACACGCTGCTCCTCGATCCATCCGTTGGTGAGCGTGGTCAGAGTGTCCACAACATCCTTGTTCAGTTCGCGATTGGCCTTGTAGAAAGACAGAAGTGTGTTACGGAAGAACTGGTTCTTCTTAGGATCCTTCACAGTCTTCACAGTCAGCAATGTCGTCTTCTAAAGTTGGTCATTACTCTTGGTACAATTTAATATCGCTTACGGCGAGCTCTTTGTTTACATCAGGGCGGACAAACAATTTGGCTCGGATGAGATGGGCCTTCCAGAGCTTCACAGTGAATCGGGCATCAGTGATCTTCGCGTTGTTCTCTGTGTGCCAAGCAGCGATTTCGGCTGTTTGGTCGTTCGTGATGCGGGCGATTGAATGGAGTTTGACATCTCCCGTCTTGCCATCGATCACGACGAGCTTAAGACCTTCCTCGTTCTTGCTAAGGTCGCATTTAAGCGATGGGGTTTCGTTGTTCTGCAATTATTGGTATACACCGGGTGAGCGTATTGTATGAAAGTGATTTCGAAGTGTGCGTCCTTCCTCTCTCGTTTGTTTCCAATTCTGATATTAAATAACTTTTGTAACTTACGTGATAGAAGTTGATCAAGTACTGCTTGTCAGACTTCTTATCCATCTCTCCCTTCATGAAACCTTCGGGACTGATTAGCTTGATCGACGCGGTCTTCTGCCAATCGGATTTGCCTTCAATGGAGTACTCAACGTTCTTTCCTTCCAAGTTCTTAGACTCGAGTCCGAAGTGAGTCCTGATAGGAACTAGAGTACCGTCTTTGTCCACACGATCACTGTTAAAGAATAGCCGGAAGCTCATTCCTGATGCAGCGTGTTCGGTTTTCGATTCCCAAACAAAGACATGCATCTTTCCACCGGCGGCAGCACGGCGGACACGCTTTGCTCCTGTTGATCGCTCGATTTTGTTTGACCATCTGAAGATCTTGCTCTCCTCGCCGGCATAGTCGAGTTCGAAGGCGGTCTGACCGGTATAGCTGTTCTCGTCAACGACATTGAAGTTGCCATCGAGCTTGACGGAGATCGGCTTTTTCAGTGCGGGGTCGCTGACTTTTCCGTGGAATTTGATGTTTCTGGTTTGGAGATCGTGGTGGTAGTCCACTTCATAGACGGTAGGAGCACGCTTTCCGCCGAGGTTGGGCCTAAAACATCTAGTAAAATCTTGCCTTCTAAAAAATGCGAAAACTTACTGAAGGGTCAAAATGTACTTCGTTTGAGAAGGACGCTCGGCCTTAAGTTGCATCTGACGTTTGGGGTGCTTGACAGTCAGAATGAAGGCACGGAACTTGTCTTGATCGGCATCAAGGTCCACATCGAGACCGTAGGCACGCTTGGTAGTGTCCGGCTCCAGAACAAGCTCGAAAGCAGAGTTCTGTGTACTACCGGAGATCTTGTTATGGGCAGAAAGCTTGAAGGGGTTCTCGATTTCGGTAATTTTGATTTCGAAGAGCTTGTCGTCTGTCTGGTCGACGATCTTGCACTGAACGTTCATGTTGGAGGAACCATCCTTCGAAGTCTTCAACTCGTATTCCCCATCCTTCACCTTAGTTACGGTAACACTGCCACTTCCGTATTCCTTCTGCGGGGTCTTGAGCTTCACTTCTCCCTTAGTTCGGTCGACGTTTACATCCAGAGCGTACTTCTTGTCGAAATGGTTCATCTCAGCAGCAACAGCGTATTTCGGTGCTGCCTTGTCCATGGTGACATCGAGTTTTCCATTGTTACTGATAAGGTCGGCAGCACGGACTTGGTATTCAACCTTGGTTTTGGTCGAGCTGATCGTGTTCGATCCACCGAGAGTGTACTTATCATTGACGTTTCCGAGGAGGTTACAGTTCCAGTATCCGGCTTCCTTCTTGCATCCGAACTTAGTCTGAAATGAACGAATGTTAAAACAGCTGTCGTCCGGTATTCACCTGTCCAAATCCGAAATCCGCGGGAAGGCGCACATCCGAATTGACAGCAACTTCGTTATCATGGTAGATAGACTCAAGTTCTACAGTAACCTTCTTGCCATCGTAGTCCGAAATTTGCTTGTAATGGCGACGACCATTCTTGTGCGAGTAATCCACTTCAGTGGAATATTTCTTGTCGTTTAGAGTGGCAACGTGTTTTCCCTTAGTCTGGTCGACGTCGCTGTCGAAGTCAGATTCCAGCTATACCATTTAGTTGTAACTCTAACATAATGAAGAAATGTTACCTTGTACTTGTAGTTCTTAATGTTAGTTTCGATCTCACTAACGAGCTTGGTTACAGTATAGGTATCCTTGACCTTCCACTGTTGTCCGATCTTAGCTAGAGTGTCTCCTCCCTCGACTTCAAAGTTGTAGGTGTAGTGACGGTACTCTTTGTGGTCGTCCTTCTTCCAGTCTCCCTTAGCCATGTAGCGGTCACCATTGCTCTCCACTCGGCCCTCAACGTTCATTTCATTGCCCTTCCACTTGAAGCTGGATTTGGCCTTGATGTCACGCTTGGGAAGAGGATCATCGGAGACGAGCTTTCCATCGATTTCAAAATCGTTCCACGAAAGTGGTCCAACCTTTATGTCGGCCGCAGAGATAGTCTTTCCAGCCTTTTCGAGTTTTCTGAAAAAACTGGCATTATTCGGATGAGTACACTAACAATTGCGGAACACAGACGGAGATATTTCTCCGTCTGTGTTCCGCAATTTGGCACCATTCAAATTATCTCAACATGAATGAAACGTTCTGTGTAAGAGCAAAGAAAATTCCGAGGTTTTGTGGGGGCTTACGTTTTCAGACTAATATCGTTCTTGCGCGCGAATTCCAAGTCGAACTTGTAGTTTTTGTCGGCATCAACTTGCACGATGTGCTTATGCTCGGTACCCTGCTTCTCGATCTGGTACTGAAGGAATCCAGTACGCACCTTGGTGTCCATGTCCCAGGTGAACTCTCCCTTGTACAGTTGCTTGGCGGCCTTGATAGACTTGGGAACTGTGACAGTACCCTTAGCAAAGTCCTTCGCGTTACGCTTGATGTTGGCGTCGATCTTAAGGTCGGTGGCCGAAGGCTCAACAACAGTGGTCTGCAAATTGGTAGTTGTCTAACGAATTAACTTATCGGCTTACCGCAGCGTAATCGATCTTGTGCTCGAACTTGTCGGATTTGACACTGAGTTTCAGGTTTTGCTTCTGGCCGAATTTTCCATCGACGGATCCGGACGCATCGATAACAACAGCATGTCCGTGTTTGGCAACCAAAGTGGCAGTTTGCAGATCGTTTTGCTTAATGTACGACTTCTTGACGTACATCTTCTCTGGGACTCCTTCAACAGTGGCCGTGGTTTCCACACTGAATTCCATATCCTTGGGTCGGTAAACGATGTTTGTGTCAAGTCCGATCTTTCCCTTAGGGGCCCACTGAGCCACGGTTTTCGCATTGAAACGACCCGTCTTCTCTTCGGCAATGTTGTTCTTCACGATGATCTCCCGGCCAGGGTACTTGAGCACCATCTGTCCGTCCAGCTTAATCATAGGAGCAGTCTGAAATAAAAGCTTCCATAGTGCTTTCTTATAACGCTTCTGGATGGAGATGCCCTGATGTCACAAGTCCAGAAATGGGCCTCTTTAGTTGAAGAATGAATACTTACCGTAAGTTGGTGCTCAAGGAGAGCTGAGACACCTTTGAGGTTGGGCGCATCCAGGTCCACCTTCAGCTTAAACTCTTGAGGGGCTTTCAGGAGGTACTCCGCGTTGACCTTATGGTTCAGTTTCAGGCAGTCGCTGTTTGCCTTGGCTTCGATGTTTAACTGACCATTGGGCTGCTTCTTCGAACTAATAGTAATGCTGTTCTTCTTGGTACCGTGGTTGAGAACAACGGAAACGTCGATGTTGTCATCCCTTTTCTCACTGTTCCATGAGTACTCAACATTTCCGAGGTGCGTGGAGAAGGCCTTAAGCTTTTGCGTCAGTTTGTGGTCTTTGTTTTTCAGCTAAAAATATTGGTTAGCATTGCGCCGGTTCCATATAGCACGAACCAGGAAATTGTGTTCAGCCTCGAGATTGACTTTTCCCTGATACTTTCCGATATTGTACTGGCTATCAATCTTTCCCTTGATTTCATTGACCCCATTGAATTCGCCGGCTGCATCAACCTTGGAATTGGAGTGCACGCCATCGTAGTCGACCTTAGCGAAGAATTTCTTGTTGTCAATCCCGAACTCGGCTGAACGTTTCATTACAGTGGGCAATAACACAAAAAAAAACCTACAGTTAAGTTTCACAAGCTTTGTGAAAACCTTATCAAGACTAAACTCCAACTTTCCATAGGGCTTCTGCAAGCTGTACTCAACGACAGTGTTCAGATCGGCAGCGGTCTTGGCGTCTCCATCGGCCTTAGCCTTCAGCACATAGCGGCTCTTCCCGTTAGGCGATTCGATCTGCAAGTACCGTATTGATCACTTTTTATTAAGAGATGAAAAGCAGCAATAGCTTCACGAACTTCCTAACATACCTTCAAGTTACCATTCAAAGCATACTCATTGGTGGTCGTTGAATCAGACACAGTAACCTTTACGGTCGCACCGTAATCCTGAAGCTTTTTGCGCTCGTTGAGATCTCCGTTAACGTTGATTTTTCTTATCGGTGTGTCAAGACTGAAGGAAACTTTCTTGGCACTGGCGTTGAAGTCAAAATCAGCAGCCATCTTGCGATTAACCTTAGAGCCGGGGGTGTCGAATCCGAGGTTCAAACTGACCGCGCCAGGCTACAAGTTACAATTTTTATAAATAGAGGAATCGGGAAACCAACTGTCTTCTTTCCACCGATCGTGACTTCGTAGGTCTTAAGTGCGGGATCGGTCTTCTCAATGAACACGCTGGACTGGATGAACGGAAGACGCTTCTCGAATTCGAAGCAAGCCTGGAGACCAACAGCTTTTCCGATCACGTTTCCGCTGCACATTCGCTTCTCGTCACCCTTGACAGCTCCCAAGCTGGTTTCGACATTGTTCACGATTTTAAGGATGTCGGACTTGGTGTGGAGAAGTTCTACCTTATCTTCGGGCACTTCAATGACTGACTTGAACTTTCCATCCTTCAGGGAGTTCTTTGCGATGAAAGATGAAGAGGTATGAAGGGTTGTTTCGAAGCGAACTCCTTGACGAACACGCGAGGTCTGGAGAGTGACAGCTCCAGACACAAACAGATTACCAGAAGGGCTGCTAGCAAATTCAGTCTCGAAGTCAGCTTTTGCCTTGATCAGATTGCGCAGGTCGGTCTTCGATGACAACTTGACCTTAAGGGCGACAGCGGCGTCAAGAGTGAAGCGGAGAGGGAATCCTGAGATAGTTGGGACTGTATGCACGGCCTCCATAACGAAGAAGTTTTTCTCGTAGTCAACATCCTTAAGGCGAGCCATGTGTTCAAGAGCGGCTTGAGTTGAGAAGTTGCTCATCATCTCCTCAACGAACTTAGAGCTCGTATACGAATCGTAGAAGACGTCGTCTCCAAAGATCTTCAGCCCAAGGGAAGTCGATACACGTCCCTCGTCGTACTTGATCTTCTTGAGGAAAGAATCCTTCAGAGAAGAAACCTTTGAGTGGGTGGGAGAATAGCTTTCCTTGCTGAATTCATAACCGGCAGGGTTAGTGAAGTAGCCATCGGGGCCGATCAGCTGATCAAGGGGGCGATCGAGTCCTTCGAGACGAGTCTCAACTTCGAACATGTTGATGCTTTTGCCAAACAGGTGAATGGTGGCGTTAGCAGCTAATTGTCTGGGAATGTAGTTCTCAGGGACAAAGACCACTGATGTGTCGAGGTGAGCACCGACATTGGCCTTCTGGTTATGGTAGCCGATCTCTGTGTAACGAGAGAACTTGCGAGGGTCCTTGTTGAACTTTTGGGGGAGAGTCTGACGACGAAGTACGGATTTGAGGTTAGCGAAGGCCGGGTTGGAACTGGAGCGCTTGGTGTTGAGATACGACCAAACATAGGATCCGACTGAAAAAAAAACGATAACATTATCTGCTTCGTATTATACGACAGCTTACCTTGGTTGTTTTTCTCATCTCCAAGTTGTTCAATAACTTTGTTAACAAGCTCTTCATTGACGCACTCCATCAACTGACGGAAGGCCGTTATTCTCAGTTCCACACTTTCGTCAACGTTGAAAAACACCTTCTCCAGAACGCTGGCCCGAAGTTTAGAGCACAACTTGCGGCGAAGAGAGCTGGCGGCAACAACACGAACGACGACGGGGTTCTTCGCTTCTTCGATGCACATATTGAGAACGTGGACCGATCCGATATCGGCAGCGATGTTACCGATGGCCTTCAGAGCAATGACGATCTCTTCGTTGCTGGTCTTGGGAACGATGCATCCGGTTGGAATCTTCTTTTGAACGGCTTCGGCAATCTTCTTGACTCCTTCTTCTAGATCGCAATCCTCGTCAGAGAGGCAATAGGTGTGAACCAAGGAAGAAAGACCGAGAAGCCCCTTGGCTGGCGCTTCATTAGCGACTTGGGAAACCTTCTTGAGCAGGCCAGATGAGGGATGCTGAATCAAAGCCAGCGACTGGAAAAGTGCGGCCTTCTCCTCAGACTTGGCAGCCTTCATGATCTTCACGAGTTCGTCGACGCAAGATTCCGTTCCACAAATGGCGAGGGCGTCGCGGAAGGCAGCGCAATCTCCATTTACAGCAACGATTTCGTTAGCCGACAGTTGGCGAAGGTTGTTCACAAGAGAAACGAATTGGGCTCCAGACGGAAATAGAAATTATGAAGGACCAGTGATATAAACTTCGAAGGTTACCTGCGAGCGAACCAAGAGAGACTTTTTGCAAAGATACTGAACGTTCTTCTTGGCACCATCAACAGCATTCTTGCGTGTGTCATATTCAAGCTCGGAATGATCAAATCGAAGAGACGAGCGCTTTTCGTAGTCCTGAAGAGCCGAAGAAGCAGCCTTGACTTCGACGAATTTCACGGTCTGAGTGACGGTAGTCTCAAGCGCGGTACCCTCCTGGAAGGGCTGAGGGACGGAGTGCCTCTCAGTGCAAATAGACTAAATTGTTGTGGTTACATACATTTCAGTTGTTTCAGTTTACAGTACCTTGAATAGTCTGCTCTCCTTCAGCTCTATTTTGCAGTCCTGGAAGGACCTCAGAAGAGGAATGTTCTGGGATTTAGAGTGAACGGAGTACGGCGTGTTCCTGAAGCCGTGGAGGTGATGGGCGTTCTGACAGGCGGCCAGGTTTTTCTTCTTTGTAATGGTCGATCCCTCACGCTGGTACTCGGTGTTGCAGTCTCCATTGACGTCTGTTTCAATTTCTTCGCTGTCATCGAATCCTGTTTGGAAAGCTGACAAGAATCCTCGCTTGATGTTGACGGACCAGGCGGGATCTTCGCTTGAGGGACAGACAGAGACAACGCGACCGAATTGAAAGCCGAAGCGTAGTTCGTGCTTTTCCAAGGTGGAGGCATAGTTGACGTGGGCTTCTGCTCCGGTGAGGCTTGTACCGGTGAGCTAAATAATATCTACTTTTATTTTGCTTATGGTTTTGGAAAAAGTCGACATCAGCAAAACAGCAACTTAGCGATAACTAATTATGTTATGTGTTAACGGGATATGACATGGAATTCAAGGTATACCTTTAAGCTAAATTCGCAGTCTTTGTGGTAAGTGACGAGAGCCTTCGACTTGTGTGTCACGGCAGTGTCGACCTTGTCGAACCCGAGAGCAATCTTTGTAACCGTTTCCACATCAAACGTGTAGGTCTTTCCTTTCTCATAATGTCCATCCGATCCTGAAAAGCAAACGCTATCAGCAATGTGGGCAAAAACACAAAGAGTCGAAAGGTCTTATCGCATTTTCCGTCTGCATCTCCAACTCCTTTGTTCTTATCTCGAGTGTCCTAGCGCACGCGAGATAAATTTCTACAAGCAAAGGAAGAGAAAAGTCTCACCTGAGCACGTAGCGGCGCAGTTTTGCGTAGATTCTCTTCGAGCCCGTAGGGTGCCTGAAAATTAATTATGCAATAAAATTGCGGGATATCGAGCATCAGAGTTCATTTTATGAGATGTATTTTGTTTGGAATAAATTTGTCAACGGTCGTCTAGATTCCATACTTTCCATGGGTAGGCAGGTTTTATGATTAACGTCGATGTTTCTAAATGTTTTTTATTCTAGCAGTACGTTTTCAATCATGACTTCTACAAGCCGTTTTCGGTTTTGTCTTTTACTGCTAAGTTTCGTAGGTTTTTGCGATCAAATTGTGTTCTTATGATTGTTTTATGGGAGAAACGCAACCGTCTTATCTGACGATGAACTTTAGCATCGTCGCTATTGACTGTACAGAGCGAGGCTTGTTTATGTTTTGTTCAAAAATCACGAGAAGTAAATTTGGCAGTCTACAGTGCTTCCCGGTCCAACTGTTCTGGCACTATCTTGTTTGTTACCAACTAGTGTTCCAAGCATCTCTGTATACCGAAAATCGTCGATAGTCTCACTTGCCGCTGCTTGATAAAAACATGTGATATCAGTTCGCAGGTGCGGGATATACTGGCGCACTTTTGAACTGTTCGATAGCACAATACTATTTGTTTTGCTCATATGAAAAATCTAGGCCAAACTGAGCAAGTTAAATTGTAAAACAATGAGAAATCAAGATGACACTTCAGTGAATGGTGATATTGCGATATTGACCTTATTTCGTGAAAGCTAAGTTCTAACGTTTGCAAGCTTGGAAATGGCACGCCCCAATGTGGGACTCAATCTATCCTATACTGATCTCAGACTCACAGCCCGCTTTGGGAAAAATTTCACGTATTAACGAAATAGAGCGTAGTAGTTCGAATTGAGACAATGAACAAACGGACTTTACTAATTTGCACTGCTAGTAAGGAGGGAAATAACTAAAGAAGCACAGCAATAAGACCAATATTCACTGGCCTTCAACCGGACAAGCTGTGCTTAGAACCTTGGATGGTGTAGCATTGAGTAGCACGTCTATGAGATGAAAAAATGAGTTACCTGGGTAGGCGAATGGCGTTACTGCCACCAAAAGTAGCAGAAGCGCGAGATGCGGCTTCATCGTGGTGCGCCTCACTCTCGCAATGGCGCAGAAGGAGTTGTCTAATTGCTTTTATTTTTCCTTGTCGCTCTCAACTGATAAGCAACAGATCAGCGCAGCGGCGCCCCGGTCGTTCGACAGCGTCGGCGTACGGCGGCCCCGATCGTGACCGCCGAAGACCTTTTTATCAATATCAATATCAACAGTTTTTGTTTTTGATTTGTTTACACGGCCGGGCCCTACGACGCCTTGCTCCTTAGCGGTAAGAGCTAAGAGAGGGTTCACGACCGAATGCATCGATTTGCACCGAAGTGGTGTCATACGCCGCTTGGTGACATAATCTAGCCTACAAAATTCAGCATGATAAGGACCAGTAAACAGATGCTTTTTGTCACCTCACGTCCTTCCCTGTCCTGTCAATCAAAGTGCTTTTTTGCCTAGCGTGGTAAAGAAGGACGTTAAGAACTCTTACTGATCTGCACCGCCACTAAGATGTGGATATCTGGACACAAATGCTCAAGTTGGTTCAATGAGGCAGTAATGCATTCTAGGAGCCGCTCAATGGATAGCGGAGTCTGAATAGAAAAGCGTCCGGTTCAAAAGCTTGAAATTCTGTACGCAGATTCTAAATAAAGCACAAAATTGAAAGGACACAGTGCATTGAAATGTGTCTTGGTTATATCGAAGAATTCAGCCGAAAAATCTCGCCGGATTTCGGTTTTACCGTCCGCTTCCTTTCGTCCCTCAACGAACATTCTCGAATGTCATATTTTATGCTTTCTTATATTTTGCACAGCTTTATTTTATGCTGTATCCTGTACCGCTTTGCTCTTCCGCTGCGATGTTGCTGTCAGTTCCTGCTGGTGTCAAAACGGTTTGTAGTGGATCGAATTAGCGTCCGTATGATTCACTGGAAAGTGGGCGAATGGTAGAAATTAAGAGCTATCAACTGATAAAGCTTCTTCGCCGTCTGTGTTGGGCAACAACAAAAACTAGTCTGCAATCGGAGCTCGGGAGCAGTGAACTCTCACAAAAGCCGAGTACTTCGATAAGCGTACTTCTAAAGTCAAAGGGCGCCCAACGGATCATCGGGACTCGCCAGTATAGATTGGTTTTTTCAATGCACTTTTCGATTGCAACGCACTGAACTGTACCATAAAAACGTTTCGATTATTACGTCTTGATGGCTTTTCATAACGTCGTATCAGACAACAAGGAATCGGCCCTAAAATAGAATTAAGACTAAAAGCGAGGAAGTGAGTGATGACCAGGAACTGGAAGTAGGTACGATCGCGTAGAGATGTAGGCAATCGTTTCTGTAGATTCCGTAGTTTATGTGAGCCAATGATAAACTTTTTCGTCGTTAGCAATCCGAAGGCCAACGTTCTTCGCGAACAGTGTTAGTTATGCGCTTTACAACAATGCAAAACAATGGAACCCCAGTTCATTGCGACTCAGTAGAGTCCATGACAGCTATAATCACTATAATCAATAGCGGGCTTAAATCTCAAGTGCTTACCCACATATGCTCATTTAACCGCGGCGGAACTTCCACAGCATTCGTTGCGTCTATATTAAAAGAAATTTCTTTCCAGAAAACAGTAATCGCATATATCCGTGGCAGTTTCAGCTTTTTGTTATTCTTCACTATGCACTTAAATGTCCGGTCGGCGTTCGAAGTGTCCATAATTGATTAATCATCAAAAGATGTTTACACCTTATATGATAACATCACCGGCGGACAGCTCCTATCCACAAACAGGGACCTTTTACTTCCGCGCTCATGGCACCCTGTTCCCACTATCCGCTTACACATCGATTTTCATCTATCGATGAACATTGTCACGAGTTTACACGAGTTTATTTCGCGAATCAAAGGTTTACGCCTTGCAAGACACCGAATAATAGACAAACAGAGGATGTCTCGTTGTAGCCGGCTTCATCCCTGACATGGCGTGGGTGTTGAACTGGTCGTAGACGGCGCGCTTCGCGGGGCATCTGCACTGGGCAAAACTTCGGATCCAGCAGCGGAACGTCTTCATCGCGGGCGTTTGCGGTACAGCGGATGTTTATTTACACAAAATAAATATTGGCGTCGATACAGGTAATTCAAGGGGTGCTGATATTCTTCAATGTGTCTTTTCCGAGGCTTTCCTCCATCTGTTGGAGAGTGGCTGTTGTATTGAACACGGACTGAAACACAGTGTTAAAGTCCTGGGGAGTGCAACCCTGGTTGTGGATGAGATCCCGAGATTCGCGGAGGAACTGTGCGATCAAACGGTTGGCGATGAGGCCTTTCTGATCGTTGCAAGTTACCACTTGAACATTCAGGCTGCGAGCCAGGTCAGCAACCGTAGTCATTGTTTCAACGCTAGTGTTCTTTGTAGGAACCACCTGAAAATAATGTACATTGATAGGAGGCAGCAAATAATGTCACATCGATATGGATTTTAGATGCACTCCTTGTCATATCCACATATAGGAAAAGGAGAAGCTATTCTAGTGTCAGCTAACCAGCTTCTTTTTACTCACCTCCACTATCTTGCTGTTTTCAATCGGCCGCACAAAATGAGCTCCGACCAATTTTGGATCCTGCGAGAGCTGCTCAAAGATGCTTCTGTACAGTAAAGACTCCGTATGCGAAGCGATGATCGTGTGCGGGAATGCTTCGCGCGCTTCGCGAATAGCTGACATCTTATTGGACAGGTCATCATCGAAGATTTCGAAGACCATGTCACAGGGCCCCTTCACGGCGAAAAGCTTTTCGCCAAAGTTGATCTGCTTCATAAGCTTATCTACCGCGATGATTTCATATTTGAGATCATCAGGAAACACGAATTCTGTGGTGTTTTCAAGTTTTCTTTCGAAGCTTGCGCGGACAGCGTCTTTCATTTCCCGGTGTCCAGGGGAGACGACGATAACCGTTTTGCCTTTTTCACACACTGAAAATATTGCAATCACCTACCAACGCTCAAGCATGTTCAAAAAATTTTACTGGAGGTAAATGGTTCCCCAATTTACCAAAAAACCCTTTGTTGTTACGATAATATTTCCACCTGTAATGCAAAGCAACGGAATTCAGTTCTCACAAGCTGTGCCCATTTGAGTTCACACTGGCGATCTCGTCGGGAACGGAAATATGAACGTAAATAGCGCTAGCTGTTCTAAAAATATTTACGAGTTTAAAATAGCTATTCCGCGTGCTCAGTGCATTCCTACAGGCGCAACTCGTCAATAACTAAAATTAAAACTGCCAAGTATCCAAGTATATGCAAAATATCCAGGAAACGTTTGCCTGGTTTTAAAATTTGATTCTAAATTAAAAAACGAGGTTGTACCTTCTTAAACGCCTTCTCCTCTAACTTTCGGCATATATGAGGAAGGAAAGAAATTCCTTAGTACCACGTTCTTGTTGTGGGCTTCTTATTTTCGCATACACCTCATTGATCAGTGATTACGATTCATGTCCACGTCGCACTTTGCCGCTCTCACTGATGCTTTCCATATGAGCGCTATTTGCATAGTTGCCGTTGCACCGCATATGACCCGTCTTATGGTTGTGAACTTTATCTGGCAGTCAGCTGATGAGCATATGAACCATCGCAAGGTCACCCCTACTCCACACCAATATCCAATAGCTCTATTCAGATGATAAACAAGCGACCGGTTTGAGTGCCAACGGGGAGCGAGAAAAGTCAAAACATGGCCGTAAATGTGGCTTTTACTCCGGTTGAATTTGTTTTTCAAGGGTAGGGAACCGGTGCAGATGGTCAATTTGTCGGATTAAATTGAAACTCACAAAGTTGAGTGAGGGCTTGAGCGGCACGACCATTTCCATACACGACAAAGCGGTTCATGACGAGCACCAAGGGTACGGGCGCACCCAAAAGAAGACCAACAATACACAGATTTGTTGTGAAGCCTGGGGAACTCCTTGCAGTAAAGGAGGCGCCCGGCTGCGTCCGCCCCTTCACGTGCACATTCACGGGGCAGGCGGCCGGTGGTACTCCCCGAACACCACATAGTAAGAACAGATGATTCGCTGATGTAAGAGGAAAAGGTATCGGACGATCTGCTGAACTACCGCGCGTGCGATCACACCACTGGTGGTTGTCGTCTTTCGAAGATTCTTGGAAGATAAACCCAACAAATAGCTGATTTTGAGTGAACATTTGCCAAGGTTACAGCGGTTCAACCAATTTGCTATTAACCCTCGAATTATATTAACATAATCAATAACCACTGATTAGCTCCATCGAATAAGAGGAAGATATGCAACAGCAACTCTAAGTGGAATTACAAAGAGCAGCAAAGGGCAGAGTGAAATATTGGGTTGAAACATTGAAAATGACCGTTTTTAAAAGTGAATGTTTAAAGACGACAAAAACGCTCATTTCACTTAATGTATTCTTCTATTGCGCAACGTCAGTCGACTTTTCGGGCAGGAGCCGGATCCTTCCTTTTATAGAAAGTCCGAGGCTTGAGGTCAAATCTCTTTTGGTCTGATTTTCGACCTCTTTGCCATGTTCTGCGTGGTTTCCTGTGATGTTTCCATTTACGGATCAGTACAGATGACAGTAAGATAGGCCGGGGAGAGTGATAGATAAAAAGCAAAAAAGAAATCTTTCAGCTCAAAATGGAGAGCCATCCTGAGGTTCAACTTAAAAAATGCAGTTTCGGGTTACTCGTACTTTTTGAGAATCCGAGGGTCATTTTTTCAACATTTCGCCTCTGTTTCTGTAACGCAGAAGTGAACTCGTGCAGCCCCTATGTGGGCTTATTAGCTGTGTGTAACAGCTACCTGCTCGATTTCCCCGTTGTCTGTTATAGCACTTAATCGATTGGAAACGCTCGAATTAACAGCGATCATTTTCAACGTTTCAACCCTATACATTTTTGGAATTAAAATGGTTTTGTTTGAGAAAAATTGTGTTTTTCATGTTGCAGAACTTTCCGATAACCCTGTATACAGTGGCGAGCATAGAAATAGCCGCACCCCCCATATAAAGTTTCAACTGCCGATTTACCCCAAATTTTCAAATATAGGCTCTAAACCAAGGGTACTAGCAGATGTAGAATTTATCAAGCAATAAGGTGGTGTTGTTTATTTTCCGTCCAGGACCCAGTGCGCCGCCAGGAAATGTAATACATTCGGCTGACTCAGATTTGGCGCGGTCACAGAAATAGCCGCACCCGGAGTTCCACTACTTTCTACGTGTTTTTTGGCGAATTTTTTGCGTTCTGTTGTTTTTTTCGTTATCCCACGTTACTTCCGCTGTCATTCTGACACTTAATTCATCTAAAGCATAGGAAGAGGTTAACATGTCACACCCCAAAAGAGTCCCCATGCCGATATCCTGAAGAACGACGATAATTCCCGGGGAATAATCGCCGAGAAACTGAGAATCTCGGAATGGGTTGTGCGAAACACTGTGAAGTCGTTGTACAACCACGGGGAAAACCTGGGAAATGCCGTAGGGAAGCGCAAGTCAAGAAAAAGAGCCATCTGTTTCGATAGAAAGATCGTCCGGATCTCGAAAGCAGACCGAAAAAAGTCGTTTTTCTGCTGAGGTATCCAATTTCGGTCGGGTTTTTTGGGATGTGCGTGAGCGCGCGGGCTGTTCTACAACATTTAAATGAAATAGAAGTGACGGGATGCGTTGCTATCAAAAAACCATACGTATCCAGAACAAATCGACAAGCCCACATGGCCTTTACCAAGCAGCACGTCGACCAATGACCCGCAGGCAAGGCCAAATCACTGTTTTGACGGTCGCATTCAATTTCCGCCGTCTAGTGTGGGTCATAATAACGTACATCCGACGGTTCCTAGGAGATGAATTCGATCCGCAACATACGAAGGCCACAATCAAGCATGCTAGTGCTTCTATAAGAGTGGGAGTTGGCATCCGGTGGTCCGGGATCCATCCGGTTTTTCACATTGAAGGCGTTCTTGACGGTGAGAAGTTCGTGGATGACGTGGAAAGCGTATTTTAACCACGCACATCCCAAAAAACCCGACCGAAATTGGATACCTCAGCAGAAAAATGACTTTTTTCGGTCTGCTTTCGAGATCCGGACGATCTTCCTATCGAAACAGATGGCCCTTTTTCGTGCCTTGCGCTTCCCTACGGCATTTCCCAGGTTTTCCTCGCACTTCTGCAACGTCTTGAAAGTGTTTCACATAACCCATTTCGAGATTCTCAGTTTCTCGGCGGTTATTCCCCGGAAAATATCCTCATTCTTCAGGATATCGTCATAGGTACTCTTTTGGGGCGTGGCATATTAACTTATTCCTATGCTCTAGATGAATTAAGTGCCCGAATGACAGCAGGAGTAACGTGATATAACGAATAAAACAACAGAACGCAAAAAATTCGCCAAAAAACCCGTAGAAAGTAGTGGAACTCCGGGTGCGGCTATTTCTGTGACCGCGCCAAATCTGAGTCAGCCGAATGTATTACATTTCCTGGCGGCGCACTGGGTCCTGGACGGAAAATAAACAACACCACCTTATTGCTTGATAAATTCTACATCTGGCAGTACCCTTGGTTTAGAGCCTATATTTGAAAATTTAGGGTAAATCGGCAGTTGAAACTTTATGTGGGAGGTGCGGCTATTTCTATGCTCGCCACTGTACGTGTAAGAATAGATACAGTATGAAGTGGGGCCGGTATGAAGTGAGCAACGATTACGAAAAAGTTGGTTCTCGCAATGGTTTATTATTTGTAGTCTATATGGTTTAATAAGCGGGGTTATTTCGTACATAGTTACCTCACTATGAACGAATATTTGCGAAAGCAATCGGCACAAAAAAAGTGACATTAAGGCGTGAATACCAACAGCAGTTTCCTTTTGTAGAGTCCAAACCGGCCCTCTCCGATTTTCATTCTCAATTCACTTCTATTTTTTTTCGTGTGTTTACTTTTTCCTGACTGATTAAAACATTTTTAGGTTTATACAGTTAACACTGTCTCCGTTCAAAACTTTAGTGTGTGTATGAAACCAGGAGTTCATTAGAATGCCGCGCGTCAGGACCATGCTGCACAACCCTATGTTTCGAAGAATGAGTGGGCCGATTTTACCATATGAAATACAGACTGACTGCACTTTACAACACACATCACAGCTCTAATCTTGTATTTTGGTGTTGTTTTGCATAATTTCTCCACCAGAACCCTCCAGAATCGCGATACATTTTCGATCGGCAAGCGCTACCAAAGCGGAGTGCCTTACCGTCTATCACCATATGATATGGAGCCCTATCATATTTTTATGCATATTGTCCTACTTATCGCTATCGCCTTATTGTTGTTCACTTCGATATTCCGTCGTCTCGCTCGCCTTGAATCCCGGTTGCCCATGAGTGAACGCGTCTTAGGACGATATTCCGAAATTGAAGAGACGGCATTGCGTATGAAGCCGCGAAAACATCGTTCGCATTCAACAATTGCTCCTCCAACAAGCGACAGTGACAATATTAATACAGGTGGGTTCACTATGATTAACATACGCTGGAAAAAGTTCTGCACTGAAAACATCTCGAAGACAAAGAATTATGTAGCTACTTCCCCTGCTTATTCTTTCACCTCCAATCCGGGTGTTTTTGTAGTCAAAAAACCGATAATGGTCTTTTTCTTGCATTAGCGTGCAGCAACTAAGCAAATGGGAAAAACTTACCACTGAGAGCGTCAACGTTTTCGCGTCCAAATACTGCTTGCCATGTTGTGATATGTTCGTCGGATTCTTACATACTTCATTTTCTCACGAATCTTGGTTTTTTAAGTTATTACGTAACTATTCTTGTGATTTTTACTTACGCCATGTGTAGATATGAAAAATACAGAGCGCAATGAGGATCAGTGAGCAGCGGAGGCTTATCCCCTTTCATGGTTCTGTGAACACCATGCATTGACGTGTTCAGATCGCATCGATTCAAATCTCTGCTGCCAGCACATGACCATCGACGCTCGCCTGCATTATACAGTTAGGACAAAAGCGTTTACGTCGCAGTTGCTGCATTCGGCAAACCATTTGTTTGTGTAGTACGTCCTCAATCTATCAAAGACAACAACATTGGTTTTTTGGACCTCTTTGGGCTTGTTTCAGATTCGGTCACATCGATGGAGATTGGGAGTAGCGAGAGCGAGGTGCGCGAGTTGACCAGAGATGAGATTCTTCATCTCAAAAAACTGAAACTCCCAGAGGTCCGGATGGCGTTGGAATTCAACAAGGATGAAAAGAAGTTGAATATGTATGTGAAGAACGTGGTCAAGCTGCCGCCGTTTTTTTATTCACCCGGAACGACTTGCCTTATCAGCATTATTGTAATTCGCAACGCTGCCAGGAAATGGCTTGGTCGACGCAAAAGCTCAGTAGATATGACGGTAAGTGGTTCATCTTGTCTTGACTATACTATTATCAAAAATTAGCAATGTATTGGGGTTCATTCCGATATCGTATCGAACGCGTTGCACAATATGACTTACAACTTTGTTTGAACATCTGCGTTTCGCTCAATGTACATTGGCATTCACATTCACGATTGTTCATAAAATACGGAAATGGAGGGAAAGCATATGTTTTTTTATTTTTTTTTCCCTTTTAGAAAGTTGCTCCCGAGAACTTCACATATTTGCACACATTGTCTGTGCCACGGAACGGTGCTCCCGTTTTCAATGAATTCTTCTCTACGGATCTCACATCGTCCCAATATCATTCCACGATGTTGAAAGTACAATTTCGGCACAAAGATCGACACGATCGCGAGACAGTGATTGCCGAATACGATCACTGGTTGGATAGTCACCCAATTGAAAAATTTACAGAATTTGAATTGCCACTGTTCGTTCTTAATCCGGTAAGCTGAAGGTTACACTCAGTTAGCGGATATTGATTGAACAGGGAATTTCGGCTTACAGAACATACTGTTTCAGGACCTTGGCTCTGTAGAATTCTCTTTGTGCTACTTACCCACAGCCGAACGTGTCTCGATAACTATCATACGTACTGTCGGGTTACATGTGGAAGGCAACAGTGCAAGTATGCTATGATCTTTTTAAGGCATTGAAAAGGCCTCTATTTAGATTGTATAGTCAAGGTAGCTCTAATAATCAGGGATAGGCTCAGAGACCGACAAAAAACGAAAGTGCTTCAAGGCACTTCGGCCACTTATAACCATACAATGGCGTTCGAAGTTCCACGTAAAGAGCTTTCCACCGCTACACTCATAGTGTCCGTATACCAAGTAAACGAGGTGACTATGAGTAAGGATGAAATGGACGAGGTGGGATTACCGTCGACTTCGCATATTACCACACAAACGAGGTAACAAGACAATCTCGATTTTATTGAGAATGGTTTTTTTACGGCGGATCGGCCGAATCGCGTTGTCAGCTGCACAGGACGGAAATGAACAAATACACTGGAATCGGATGACGGAGAACCCTAGAGAGAAGGTGGCTGACATTCATCCTCTGAAGCAACTATAACAAAAACGTTGGAAAGTGATCGATGCCAATGCCGCATTTCCAAAAAACACTGTTCGATTGCATACAGCCTGCGTGCACAGAGCATATCTTCAACAAACCATCCTTACAGATGCTGGATTTTCATATGACTACCTGTTCACTCTTCTGTTTTTCATGTGTGCGGGTCCTCTCGATGTATCCTTGGAGAATAATACAGAACGACTGGCGAGTAGCATTATCGGACGGGCTCAGATCCAACACTATAGAACACAACGGACTAGAGTATTTCCTATACTTTCTCCCACTCTGCTCTTTCATGCAAAACGTAGGAGACGAATTACTTGCAGATTGATTTAAGTAAAATCTTAAAGGAATAAATGAAAAAATTGTCAACGTATAGCATATAGAAAATTTGTCATCACAACACTATTGCGGTCGACTGGATCATAAATGTATTCGATATAAAACGTCATAAATCGTGGGTAAGGATAATCGTACCCCTTCGGCACGACGCTGTACTGGTCCGGACACTCTCCTCTACCAGCATACACATCATATTTTCGCACCTAAACAGAGCACTGAACATATCCAAAATATCACATATCCTACGGAATCAGCGAGGAGCTTTGCTTTATAGAAGCCGTGAAACATAAAGGTATATCGTATACTTGTGTTATTAGGATAAGGCTCAAATTTGCCGATTTCAACTTTTCTTGTGAATGCTGAAAGAGAATGTCGAGTAGTTATTTTGTGTACGTACCGCACAACATACCAGTTTTGATGTTTATTATGTCTTTTGCGAGGTTGACGTTGAATACTTTGCGATCGTACACACCGATCTTTTGCACGGAATCGTGAAGACTTTCGATGAGACCTTCTGTGAAGAATGGAATGCTTAGCAACTCTTTTCGCACTGTGTTCTGAAACGGAACATAATAAACAGTTTAAAAGAGATGATACGACAAATCCTACCTTCCGCATACAGTTTAAAATCTTAGAGAGAACTTGTTTTTGTGAGAAGTTACGTATGTGGTCCTCATCTATAGCGTATCCAAGTACTTTGCGAGCATACCAAAGTTTAAACTCGTCCAACCATATCTGAAATCGGTTATCCAGCTGTGCGAAATGTCAGATACAGCCAAACCTTCCAATGCACCTTTTCGGTGTTATAAATATACTCCGGATAGTAAACGTACTGTCGAGGATTTCGTCGACACAACTTCCCAAGTATAGTGCTCTCAGAAATGTTTGTAATCAGTCTCTCCGGATCGGAATGCCGCGCGATGATGCTGTTGTATCGCTGTCCGAAATCAGCTTTCCATTATATGTTGCAAAGTTTCGGATCATACTTTATCTTAAGGAACCACGATCCATGATGAGGACGATAAACGTTTCCTTTGTTGTTGGGCCTAAAGTCATGTGCGGCGCGAACGAAGTGCAGGGTGGTTGAAGGCATTCGGACTTGGGGAGACAGCATTCTGTACTCTGAAAAGCTGGAAATACTATCCGGTTCCGGTATTTGCGACGTTCTGACAGCAATGATAGACAAAAACACGAGAAAGGTGAGACTGAAAACGAACATATGATATGTATTGATCATTGCATTCGCAAATTGGTTCATTTTGATTTATCGGAAAGCTCCCAGCATTCTCTTACTCATAGGAAAGGCTGAAACAAAATGTGGACGTGAAGTTTTCAACAGCACCATTAGTTGCCGTATCTCGTAACTAATTGTGTGGCTATGAAGACGTGTGTGAAAAGGAGCTAATTTTGATTCAAGCACTACTCTGATTTGCGCTCGCTAGCGTTTTCTTAAATTCTCAAGATTAAACCATGGTGATTCATTCTTGATCAGTGTGTAAAGCGGATAGTCAGAATTTACAACCGTAGACACAAACTTGGTTGACGCTCGAGCTATTAATTTTTTTTTCACAAGAAATTAATAGCTCGTTAACAAGAAAAACTTTTTCTTACGCGCTACGCGCTATGCTTTCCATGTTGCTAGTTGGTGACGGCAGCTTGTTTTCCCTTATTAGTCTTTTAGCCTATTGCGTTCAATTGGTTTCAACTGTAGTAATGTATTTGTCTAAAAATACAATAGTGATCAGTCTCATCCACTTTCTTGTGCCCTGAAAGATGACGAATTTTACTGGCCTTGAAAATGAGTTAGTGTTAGTGAAATAATGAACGTGTCAGGATAATGAGTACCACAACTTCTGGAAACAAGGTCGTTGTCTCCTCCAGTACTATGTGTTATCTATTATTCCCAGTTTATTTGTTAAGAACAAACTGTTCGTAAAATCTGGAACGCCTACGCCCTATCATTTTTTTCTGATGAAGCTGTTTTATTTTGGCCTAACTTGGCCTTAATTGCCATAGAGAGCAGTAGGTCCTGCATCGGTTCATGTATGAGTTTCTGAGAACCATTATGCATTCAATTACTATAGTGACGGTTTTCGCCTTCCGTTCACACAGCGAAGGCCTGACCCTTAAAAGGCCTACAGGACTCAGTAAATAAAAGAAGGATATCACAGTAGCGGCAGACCCATCACATATCACTCAAAGTCGTATCAGAGTCATAGACACTTTGCAAGCTATATTGGGTTGGTTAACTGTTTGATGCTCTTGAGGGTTCTATGAGATTGTGTTGGATCCATTAGAGAGCGCTGCATCAAAAAAGAACGTCTTAAATTGTGGAAAAGTCAACTTCGAGCACGTATAACCAGACCACACACGTTGGCCAAAATACTGATAGCACGCACGTCCACTACAATGCAACACAATGGCGAGACGTACACTATTCCCAACACACATGTTTGCTTCAGCAGGCTTCGCTTAGTTGCTGTTTAACACGTTGCATCGCGACGAAAACTCTGTTCCGTTTCAGAAAAGACAATCTTTAAGGGCATTGATGAAGGTGACGTTCCTTCATCCCGATCTGGGCATTGGTGAAGCCATACGTCTTGTTGTTGATGCAGCCATCAACCTTCCACGCCATGGCCATCAGGTGAAGGTGATTACGAATCGATATAACAGAAATGACTGCCATCATGAGACTGGTTCGCTAGGTGAAAAAATAGAGACTCGAAAAATATATGCAACCATAATTTAGATGTTTCGTCAGTTTTTTCTTGGATCCCTCACTCAATATGTGGTAGTATGATGGCCGTGTGCTTATTTGAAAATGATTCTGGCCTCAATTTACGCGTGTTTTGCTTGCAAAGGCGATGTCTACTTTATTGATCAGGTATGAACTTTAATAACAGGATAGATAAGTGCGCCCCATAATAGAGATTCAATAATTGGTTCCGAAATACGGTAGATTCAAACTTGGTTGTCTATTGTTGCAACATATTTTCAGGTCTCAGCGTGTATACCTATTCGTGTATACCTATGGTTCTCCACGGAGCGAGTTTTGTTCTACTGTCACTGTCCGGATCAGCTGCTCACAAAGCGTGAAACAAATCTAATGTCATTCTATCGGTGATTCCTGGACTGGTTAGAAGAGTGGTCATTGTCAAAAGCCGACATCATCTGTGCAGATAGCAAATTCACTGTGAGCATAGCGAGGCAAACGTTAAGCTGCTTAAGGACGGAAGGATAACGGTAGTCTACCCATCTTTGAACACTCTTTGACGAGTGCGAACCTTCGGATCTCAAATGTTTGGAGGGCCAAACCGAAGTTGTCTGTTTGTCAGTAAACCGTTTCGAGCGTAAGAAGAACGTGAACTTGGCGTTGGAAGCGTACTGTATGCTAATAAGAAGGGCGTTTACATAATTTTTCATTTTTCAGTTCTGCTTAAATCGCGCTTATCAGCTATGGAGTACTCAAAAACGTTCCTTGTGATTGCCGGAGGATACGATAAAATAAACATCGAACACAGTGGTACTTCGAAGAATTGAAGAAAAAAGCGAGAGAACTTGATATTCCGGACGACCGGATCGCATTTCTTAAGAACCCGTTTAAGTAAACCATTGTGTTCAAACGGGTTTACGGATTCAAGCGGTTTGTAAGGGCTGAGTACAACTCAATTCTGACACCCTACTTGTTCAGTTTACTTTGGAACGCTAATATCTTACAGCCAGTACGGTCTTCATATTTTTGTAACATGGTATATTTAGCTGATAGTGAGAAAGTCGAACTCTACCGAAGAACCTCAATGGTGCTGTATACACCTTCTAATGAACATTTTGGCATTGTTCCGGTAGAAGCGATGTATATAAAGACATATGTAGTAGCGGTAAAGACCGGTGGACCAGTGGAATCTGTAGAAAGCGGCGTTACTGGATTTCTATGTGAATCGACAGCCGAATCTGTCGCCGATGTAATGCAAAAATGCGTGACGCAGAGAGAGGAAATTGCGGAGATGGGCGTTACTGGACACACCCATGTGAAAAATATATTCGATATAGAAGTTTTTGGCGAAAAACTGAACAACATCATCTTGTTGGAGTGAGCTTTGTTGCATTTGGATTCCGATTTTGTAAATAAGTTTTTGTTGCCGAGCTGATGCACACGAAGGGTATTGTATGATACCTAGTTCCTTATACTGAATAATAATTTCTGTTTTTATGTACAGTGTGCAATTAGTCCACGATTGGAAATGTATTCCGTGGAATATGTGCTGAGAAAACGTTGATTGTCTCACCGTCAGCAGTGCGCTTTCCCACCACTGCAAATTGTACTGTCTTGTGCTGTCTGACGTTGAGGGCTCATCTAACTTCCTATGTATTGAGCGGCTGAAGGATCATGTAAATGAAATGGATACCACACCGGTTTTCGACAGTGCTGCTTCCGAAGTATTGCTTGTGCAATTGTCATGTGCCGTGTAGTTTTTAGGTGATTAGCTTTGCCGATCACACCGGATATTCTTTGGTCTGTCGAGACACATTGCTCATGACATGTGCATGGTTGCTTCTATCGGAATGTTATTGGTTTACGCCGAGGTTTGCAATCAAAAGTCAAGAAACACGCATTTGAACAAAAGACTTGTCTGAACTTTTCTTTTTTTTTCATTCACTCTGGCATTGCACCTACAGTACAGTGTTCGCGAGGGAAATTTGAAAAGTGCGAGAGGTGCGGGGAATCTTCTAGAACGGGAGGAAAGAGAGATAGCGAGGGGAGCAGAGGTTGTTGCTGACGTTGTCAACAACGGCCATCGTTCACCACGCACGCACCAGTTAGGCGAGTTTGCAGAGGCAGTGTTGCCAGTTGACACTGACATCGTCGTGTCGCGAGCCGTTGCCGGAACTTGACAGGATGTATGCTTATTTTGCGTAAAGATTTGAGTGAATCCTTTCTTCCCGGCCGATGGCGATGCTGGAGGCGTGCTCGTTGCGTCGTTGCTCTTTGTCTGAACGTTCCCTTGCACATAAAAGGTCTCTCTTTAACAGTGGGGTGCACACCGTCTTTTATCTCCGATTTCTCCATTGCATTTCTCCACTCTTTTTGCCAGCAAGCTAATGTGATGAAATGGGCGATCGCGTGTGCGTTATGAGCAGCAATTTAACGTGAAAGGATGGAGTTGCGATTTCACGTGGCTGACCTCTGCTTGGTAAAAAAATAGTTACACCTCATGTTGGACTTCCATTACACAATATTTTTTGACGTGCGACTCCTACACTAGCCCAAATTATGCAAATACACTTCATCAAGATATGACCAAGCTCCATTTTTCAGAACCGAAAATGTCCAAGGCGTTCATTGGAAAGCCCGCTCCCGAATTCACCGCTGACGCCGTCATCGACGGTGACTTCAAGACTGTCTCCCTGAACGATTACAAAGGAAAGTACGTCATCCTGTTCTTCTACCCCCTGGACTTGTAAGTACTGCATTTAAATCCCACTTCTTAATGCAAGTGCCTTCAGCACTTTTGTCTGCCCTACAGAGATCATTGCTTTCTCCGACCGTTACGCGGAATTCAAGAAGCTCGATGTTGCCGTCCTCGCTTGCTCTACTGACTCCAAGTTCTCTCATCTGGCCTGGATCAACCAGCCCCGCAAGCACGGCGGTCTCGGCGAGATGAACATCCCTGTTCTTGCTGACACCAACCACAAGATCAGCACTGAGTACGGAGTGCTCAAGGAGGACGAAGGAATCGCCTTCCGGTAAAGTTAGGATGTTATTGCTCTGCCTATGGCACAACTCTTTTAGTGGACTCTTTATCATTGACCCCAACGGAATCCTCCGTCAGATTACCATCAATGACCTCCCTGTGGGACGCTCCGTCGATGAGACCCTTCGTCTTGTACAGGCCTTCCAGTATACCGACAAGCACGGTGAGGTGTGCCCTGCCGGATGGCAACCCGGCAAAGACACCATCAAGCCCGGTGTCAAGGAGAGCCAGGAGTACTTCAACAAGCAGAACTAAATTGTTTGCAAAAGGCCCTATTTATGGAAACGATTGCTGCGTGTTTTTAGTTATTGTTTATTGACGGTGGTACTTCGACCGTTAGCATTGCGATAAACATATTTTTCTATAATAGCTTGTGGTTAGCTAACGGAAGGAAATAGTTCGAAACAACAATTCAGAACTACACACAGAAATTCTGTGACACGGATGACACTAAACTGCAATGCTATGGAAAGCCACTGAAGAGCGAGACAAAATCGATTGCCGGTACCTATCACTTGGGCGCAAATCACTTGGGCGCACGTTCACTTGGGCGCAACCACTTGGGCGCACGTTCACTTGGGCGCACGTTCACTTGGGCGCACGTTCACTTGGGCGCACGTTCACTTGGGCGCAACGTTCACTTGGGCGCACGTTCACTTCAATAGGCATAGTCTTAAGCCGGAGCCTAAGCCAAGCCGGGGTTTGCCTAAGCCAAGCCTGGATGTTAGGCCAAGCACAAAAATGAATAAGGGGCTCGCTTCGCTCGCCCGCAACCTCAAATATCTAGGCATAGTCCTAAGCCGGAGCCTAAGCCAAGCCGGGGTTTGCCTAGGCCAAACCTGGATGCTAGGCTGCACGTAAGATGAATACGTGGCTCGCTTCGCTCGCCCGCAACCTTAAATACATATGCGCCCAAATGAACGTGCGCCCAAGTGAACGTGCGCCCAAGTGAACGTTGCGCCCAAGTGATCGTGCGCCCAAGTGAACGTGCGCCCAAGTGAACGTGCGCCCAAGTGATCGTGCGCCCAAGTGAACGTGCGCCCAAGTGAACGTTGCGCCCAAGTGAACGTGCGCCCAAGTGAACGTGCGCCCAAGTGTAGTGCTCCGATCGATTGCAGGTACAAATAGGCAGAGCGATGTGAACTACGCAACATTCTTCGCGCTAATTTAGATTGGAATTCCGAGTACTTGCAGACAGTATCAAGAAATTTTCGTACATTTCATGAAATAAGATTTCTTTAAATGAAACAGCTGTTGATGCTAAGAAACCAAACACGTGCATTACAGGGAAAATATCTGAAATATTTTGACAAACAGTCGACCTTTAATCGTTGTGCTGTTTACTTAGATAAAGGATCAAATCTCACAAAATTGCCCTTCATCTCTCAACCCCTTACTTCGCCGCAAAACGGAACAGATCATATTCACGCCGCTGAAATTATTTTGACACATATCGTTTTCCTGTGGTTCCCTCTTGGGATTGAGTTCCCTGTTCCCTAACCCACTGTTGAATAACCGTAACCTTACCAGGTTCAGACAAACTACGTGCAGGAGACGATTGTACGGTTTCGGGAAGATAGGTTCCATATTGACTTGTTATCTAACCGTAGCGGGAGTTTTTTATCCTATTATGAATGTCAGAAATTGCCGAAAAGACACAGTGTGATCTTCTTGTGACGCAGACTGGAAATTCACATCCAGTCCGAAAATGTCGGGCATTCCGATCGATGACCCGGTTAATATGTGTAATTTTTAACCGTAATTAATAGCTTTTGGAGTTCTTTCGAAGCGAAATAAGAAAAGTTGCACACAATTCTTTCCGAATCAAGCAAACTAACGATGTTGATGTTGACAGCGTGATCGCATTCGTGTTCGTGTGACAAAGTGTTAAATTTCTTGAAATTGTCACTAATCATAGGATTGTCAGTAACGTTTTTCTTATTGGTGTACTGTCAGATCAGTTAATATGTGCCCATAACCCGTTAAACTATTAACATATTGTGGGCATGTCATGCTCCTCCGATGGTGCGAAATGTGACGGGAGTTTCGACGCGGCGAAGTTCCGCAAAGTCGTTGTGGTTGTGCCGCACAATGGTACCACACTCGGCTGTGACGCCCTGATAGTCACGGTCGCGGCTACGATCGCGTTCTTGAGATGTTCGAACGTGGGAATAGCGGAGACACCGCCGATGATGACTATATGCGGGCGAGGAGGTGACCTGCACAATTGATTTCACTACTATATGTCGCCTGGTTATATGCGTTGTCTCACGGCGTCGACCTCGTATCTCAGGAGATCACGGACGCATTGCTGTCCGCCGCTCTGTTGCATTGCCTGCTGATTCATAAATTGTCGATGAATCGATATTCACACTCCTGAAATCCCGTTGTTCTATCGATTGATTGGTATTACTCATCGGTTTTGTCCAGTACGTTATCGAGTGTGTGCACATTGTTTTCACGCGCTGTGCCGTGATGCTGAACACGATGTCTTTTCCGCAGAAGATGGTCGTGTCGGAGGAAGAAGCCGACATCAAACTGAAGACCAGATTCCAAGGCCAGGTGGTTGTTCTGTATTGTAAAAGTCCGCTGAAATTGAACACGTTCTTCTCCTGTCTTCGGGAGGCGTGTAAGCAACCAACAAATCAGCCGATTACAGTCAAGTGGATCGATGACGAAGGTAGCGAGCATTGGTTATAAGTCGTCGATCCTATCACGTATTTTAGGCGACCCATGCACAATTTCCTCGCAGAGAGAACTGGACGAAGCTGTCAGGCTAACTTCCGACGATGCTGAAATCAATCTTCATGTGTTTATGGGAAAGCCTACCTTGCCGGGACTTCCATGTCAAGGCGAAGACAGTAAGAACAGGACAGCAGAAGCATGGAATCCGTATGTATTTCAGAGAACGTGTATCGGCGAGGAGCTCGCCGTTGGAATAAGAAGAAGTTCTATCATGTGAACGGACATCGTTTCCAGGCGAAGCGTCTAAATAAAAGAACGGAATGCTTCTTCTGTCATGATTCAATTTGGGGCATCGGACGACAAGGATATCGCTGTGTTGACTGCCAGCTCTGCGTACATAAGAAATGCCATCGCGTTGTTCGCAGGCCCTGTGGAGATGTGTGTATTACGACATTTTATATTCTTAGCAACTAGCAAAACCTAAATTTTGAAGCCACCTACAATTAAACTAACAAATAGTAATGAAATGTTGTACTTCTAAAGTTACTTTTTACGTTACAAAAATGCCAACAACTTTTAGAACTAAGGAAGTACCCAGTTAAATATGCTCTATGATTCTTGCTGGTACCTCAGTTAGTACTATTTTTCTTGCTACTGTCTCAGTTAGAGGGTAATTAAGAAAGTAGAAGTAAAGCACATTCAAGATTGAGCAAAGTATTTGCCGGATTATAATTGTAGTCGGTAGTGAATTTTTTATTTTCAGTCATCAGTGGTTCCTCCATCAATCTCCCAGAACCGTCCACTACTATCAGGTGCTTCCCTGAATGGGTCATCTTCTCTGCGAGGGTTCGACGGTGCCGAACACATTCGGCCAGCCGGCGCACAAGACAACATCGCTTATCAAGAATCCGAAATTGAGGCTTCAGAAGCCGCGGAAATCATACCACAATCGCATAATCAGTGGAGCGTCTCCTTGGATGACTTTCAACTGCTTACTGTTATTGGAAGAGGTTCGTACGCGAAGGTGGTGCAAGCCGAGCATAAGAGAACTGGAAGCATTTACGCCATTAAAATCATTAAGAAGGAGATGTTCAACGAAGATGAGGTAACAGAGATGACACAGACATGCTCAGCTTTTACTAAATTCAAAATTTTTAGGATATTGAATGGGTGCAAACAGAAAAGTCAGTATTCGAAACGGCTTCTAACCATCCTTTCCTGGTCGGACTTCACTCATGCTTCCAGACAGATTCTCGGCTATTTTTTGTCATTGAATTTGTGCCTGGTGGAGATCTCATGTTCCACATGCAAAATAAGAAGAAATTACCCGAGGAGCACGCTAGGTGAGTGGAGAAAATTCATAGCTCAGTGGAAACCGATGGCTGGGTCGGGGAAAGAAGATTGTGACAAAAGCAGTATATATGCGACCATGACTAGACAGTAAGATAACAGTATGACAGCGAGTAAAAAACAGAAAGCGCAGGGGTTGTGGAACCATTAGCAGGAAAGGCAGCATCTAACCAAAGGCTAAATATGCATGCGAATTGAGTGAAATGTTTCTTTGGACAATTGTCAATGTACTGTGTGTTATAGGTTTTACTCCGCCGAAATCATCATCGCTCTTCACTTCCTTCATTCTCGTGGAATTGTCTATCGAGATCTGAAATTGGACAACGTCTTAATTGATTCTATTGGTCACATCAAGCTCACTGACTACGGCATGTGTAAGGTAGGTTCATCCTCTGTCTAGGATCATGTGCTAGAATTCGATAGTTTTTTTAGTAAATCACGTTTCAATCACCTATTTTTTCAGGAAAATATGGGACCCAATGAAACGACCAGTACATTCTGCGGCACACCCAACTACATCGCTCCAGAAATTCTACGTGGAGAGGAATACGGTGATCTGTTCACTGACTAGTACTGACTGATGTTCCTTCTATTTTAGGGTTCAGTGTTGACTGGTGGGCGCTGGGAGTCCTTATGTACGAGATGATGGCTGGGCGATCACCGTTCGATGTGGAGGGTATGACTGGCGACACCGATCAGCACACCGAGGATTATCTCTTCCAAAGCATTCTCGAGAAACAAATCCGCATCCCGCGAAGCTTGTCGGTGAAGGCTGCAGGGGTTTTGAAGGGCTTCTTGAATAAGGTTGCTGAATTCACACAGTTCATTTGTAATTATCTTTTTGTAGGATCCCACAGAGCGACTCGGCTGCGTTGGAGACATTAGCGAATCTCTCAACGAAATGAAGAATAACGCATTCTTTAGGAATATGATCGACTGGGAAATGGCAAGCTCAGAACGTTCTTTAGAGCAGCGTGACTTGTTGTGTTCAGCTTGAGGCACGCGAAGTCACACCACCCTACAATCCGAGCGTCGAAGGAGACCGCGACTTACAACACTTCGACAAACTCTTCACCGATGAACCACCGACTCTCACTTTCGACGACCCCAACATTGTCGCTCAGATTGATCAGAGTGAGTTCGAAGGATTCGAGTACGTGAATCCTCTGCTCATGTCGAAAGAAGACAGTGTCTAAATCATGTTTGTAAATTCTGCTGGCTTTATTTATTATTCATACATTGTACTCGATTTAAGAGAAAGAGTATCAGAATTCACTTAATTCACTGTCGGTTCGAGTGCACTCTGACGATAGTAATCTTCCTGTGATAATAATGTAAAGTGCTATATAAGTAAATGGGTTTGCAAGAGACGCATTACAGAATACATTAAACATCATTTGCTTTACAATTGATCTCTGCCCACTGTCATGGAGTACCGTTGAAATACGAAATACGTTTTCTACTTCCTCACGTGCGACCAGTGCTTAGGACTTCGGAGTTGCAAAGTAGCCATAAATCTAGCTGACCATGTCTGAATCACAAAAACAGAGAACTGTTGGACAATATGATACACGTGGTTCGGTGTCTTCGTCCCAAATGTGTTGAAGTTCGAAAATGTGTTTATTTAGAGCGACGAAGCTCAAATCTTGGTCAGATGTGAGCTGTGCATCTTGCATCTGGTGATATCTTGCATGGTGAATGTCATTTATTCCTGAGTGAATGAGCAGCTTAAATCAAGCTCAAATAGCACACATTTTATATTTATTGGCAGAGCAAGGCATATTTCCTGATACATAACTTTTATTTACATGAACCATACAGCGATCCATTTCAATTCTCTTTTCCAGCCCCTCAACATAAAAAATATTTCCATTTTTGCTCTAAAAGCTCTAGAGCACATCAGTGCCCTTTTGTTTATGTTTGCCGCTGCAAAAAGCCATTTTGCTCTATATAACCTGTTTTTATAATGTTCCGGCTACTTGCGCAGAAAACAATCAACCTGCTTCTGTGCATCGTTCACTTTCCACTACACATTTCGGATTTTTGCAAACATCTGTTGACGATCATTGTGCTGTCATCTTGCAAATGTAAATGAATAACATGTAATTGAATATAATGAAGCTGTGTTATATCAGTTTGCAACCACACGTCAAATACGCACGCGTCTTAATACCAGGAATTACCGGCTGTTAATTTATTTTTCAGCTCACACGATTAAATCCACAACGATCCGCAATTTGGCCAACGTCATCACGACCCAATCATAGCACCGCATCGCGTGATATTTGATACAATATCGGATATACATAATATTTTCAGAGATGTCAACACGAAATATATGGACTGTGAAGCTGGCTCTAACGCATGGGAAAATTTAGTTGTAATAAAAGGATTCATGTGTCGTGTTCTCTCGTAGCTTTGGTAGACTTTTCCAAAATCTTGGCTTAGGGAGCTCGGTGCAAAATATTTACTAATAACGTAGCATAATGTGCAGAATTAGTTTCAGAATTAATAGTTTAAGCGCAATGATTATTTTATTATTTCAATCATACTAAGGTTTGAAAGTGAACGAAGAATAGTCACAATATAACATTCTGTTTTCTGACCGATAACATTCCTTACTCGCTAATTTGAATAATAAGGCTGTAATACCTGTAAGTAGCTGTAATAGCTGTAAAACCTGTAATTTATTAGGACAACTCTTTTATAAACTACAACTTTCAATTATGGTGATCTTTTTGTCCACTTTGCTAAATAGTTCGCACCGTCCAAACAATAAGTTATCGGTGATCTCTGATGCTTTAAATGTAAACAATCGGCAAACACTTTTCTTCCTTCTTCCAAGCGTTCTTCGTGCGTCCAAAATGCAAGGCGGCGGCGAGTCAAGGTCGCGACGATGAAAATGCAGGAGTTCGCGTCGCCCTTTTGATGCGACGCTTTTTGCTCAAGAGCGGTTGACGCTGAAACAGGAAGTTTTTTTCGCGATCGATGTGCAGTTTCGATTGCAACACAAACCGATGGGCGCACATCGTCAGAGGCCGAGACAAACAAACGAATTAACACGCTGCAATAGGAGTTTGTCTTCTGCTTGTCTTATCTGGTGTGAGGATACATAAGCAGATGATAACAAATATCGGCAAAGTTTTGATTGCTGAACATTTCCAGGAAGGCGTGTTCGATTTGAAAGGGATTCACGATCAAACGGTGATCGCAAATGGAGGAACTGCCGTATGTGCTACACAGAAAGGTTTAATGGGAGGAAAGATGTGTCTCCTCTCATTGGTTTCGTAAATGGGATGCATAAACCTATAGTGATCAAAGTTCTTCCAGAAACTGGTGTGTTTTGTGTTTTGTCTGGAATGTAACCAGCTATTGGGCGCACAATGTAAAAATTCACACTTTCAAAATAGCAAAAAACATTCAGGTTTTAATGAACCTTAGCGGATCGGAATTTCTACCATCGTCTGTACTGAGGTCGCAAATTAACGAATTTGCTTACTCTTATGGAGCTTAACAATCGGATAATGAGTAATAGAGGCTTGCACCTTTCATGACAGAACGCACGGTTGAGATCTTTGAGCGGTTCCCATCAGGAATTCGAATTTATTAAGAATTGTGTTTTGTTTGTTGAGAGCACTTATTAAAGCTTATTCATAGCACATACGTGACTGTCGACATGTTACGAACTAATCTTCATAAAAATTATATTAAGTGCATAATTATGTACATAAACTCGCACGCACAAAATAATGAACTGAGTTTTATTTTGGAATACCTTTGAATCTTGAAAAGTGGAAATTTTATGCCGGTTATAGTTTTAATACATGTTGAAGTCAGCTCCACAGAATTCACCACAAAAAAGGCATGATACATACCACTATCGATGCGTTGGTTTATATTGTCTCTTATAGTAAGTATATGGGTACGGACTTTACATGGTTCCCTTCTACGAAACGGCGCCATTTCCGAGCCATGTTTTTCACGCAATGAGATTATCTCACAATGACGTAACTCCATTCCTTGTACTTTCGTGTCCTTGACGTGTCCTAGTCACATGCACACAGACATCATAAACCTAATTAGTAGAAATTTACATACAGGACGCGGCCCGTTCAGCTACGTCATGTCTTGGTGTTTTTTTTGTGTGGTAAATTAAGGCCGATACATGTTCAAGACTCGTTCTCAAAATACGTCCAGGGAAGAATTATGAATTGCTGCTGATTAACACATTCAAAAGGGACTGAACGTTGGTGAGTGCTTCTACACTTATTACGTTGAAGATGCTTTCAATAGGACAGACATCAAAGATAAGATTGGCTTTCATCGCTTTCTAAACTATGAGTGTTGGAACATAGTACTAGTGCCTAACGAGCACTGCGTATCAAAAGGAAATAACCGTACTCGGCAACCGTGCTTAAGATATTATACTAATCTTTCCTACAGGCTAAAATCGGTTTTCCATTCAAATTTCAAGATAATCTGACTACGATGCGTAATTTAGTTGGTTGTTGCTGCGATTACAACAGAATGCTCGTATTGATTTGTATTTCTGTAAAAAATTTTCGTCTGTAACACTGTTAGACCTCAGAACTTGGCGACCTCTGGAGTTTGGCAAGTAACATATGAAGGGCACATCCCGTTTCTGTGATGTGGTGCTTGCCTTTTCCCTGTTGTCAGAAAGCCAGATTTTTAAAATACAATAAAATATTTAATAAGGTTTCCGATGAGGTGCCAAGTGCATGTTTTTGTCGTTTTTTTCAGGCATTCTAAAGTACTTACGAAATAATCTCTAGTCTTGACCTGTGTCGCAGAAGTTAAGGACGGCAAGGCGTGGTTAAATTCACAGCGACGTCTTAAAACAAGAAGTCATCTAGCATATGCGTGTTTCGTAAAAGGGCAGCTTTTGTTCTGGAGGATAGAAATCCGGACCGACATTATTTTTTATTGATTCATCAGACAGCGCACAGTGTGACAAGGGCTTATGCTTATTTGTGCATCACACTGCAAGTGGACGAAAACCTAGCAAGCCAAACAAACGAGTAAAATGAACATTAGCCGATCATGCGAACAGGTTGTATCAGATTTAGAATGCTGCAGTTTAACAGA
Source organism: Steinernema hermaphroditum (assembly GCA_030435675.1). Taxonomy (NCBI): domain Eukaryota; kingdom Metazoa; phylum Nematoda; class Chromadorea; order Rhabditida; family Steinernematidae; genus Steinernema; species Steinernema hermaphroditum. The sequence continues at coordinate 653,031 of CM059625.1, forward strand.
AGAACCTACGCATACCATTCACAGTTATTAGCATTAGGCTATTAGGATAAAAAGTCTAAATTTTAAAAGGTAGCCTACTTGCACGACATCAAATAACATTTCATTTCAAAAAAGCATTATAAGATTAGATTCAGTGTGGCAAACATGCATCCAAACAAAAGAAAAAATGTCCTTTCTTATCAGTTGTTTGTGTTACGCGTTTACTTCAAACCTATTGGATTTTCTTTAAACGTTTTTGATGCTTGGCAGCATACCAAAGTGGCATTTTCATAACTTTCACTTCAGAAGATATATGTACCGTCTATTCTGATACTTACCTTCGTTTGAGTATTAGTGAGTCGGTATTATGAGTTAAAAGGTCTAGTCAAAATTATGAATGCAAAAAATGATTCCTCCTTATCAGATTCCGCTTCTCAACCACAATACCGCAAAGTGCATGTCGCGTTTTTCCGCTTCCTTTGAAATGTCTTTATCTCGACCGGCAATCTGCCGCTTGATCTGGTGTTTGCGCTCTTGTCACAATAACAAATGTGAGACCAAAAACCACTCCAGCTTTCACGCCGGTCTGCGAAATATCATGAGCATAAGCATGTAAATACTTTGTTTGTGACCTCAAACTTAGCTAGTGATCTAGGACAGCTGCTTCTCATTTCTAAAATATTACGCAGTCAGTTTCTTGAAACGTTACTTTGTTAACGTAACCAAGAGTGAAAGTGTAAAGTAAATAATTAGAAATCTGCAGATCCAAAAAAGCTTAATATGCAATTATGAACATTTTAGAAGGTAAGCTAACTGAATCAAGTACAATTTCAGTTAAAAATTGTCAATAGTTTTAAACGTTTTCTTCACACTGGGCACTCTATATGTTCTCAGGTTATGGATTCTTAGGGCGTTGCATGCGCACCAATCTTGCCACCCGCAATAGGTCTTGCTTTATGGAAAAGCCTAACAATAAAGCAGATATTGTTGTCCGTTTCAGGCAGTCGCAAACTCGGCGTTTTTAAAATAAGTATATGGATGTTTTAAACGGTTTTTATATTCGGTAGACAGCGGTACAACAAAATCAATAACACAGATGCAGATTTTACGCAACACATAATTCGTTGAACAACTATAGCTTGTGGGTAGATACTCACAACCATCGGGTCATTTTAAAATCTTTTCACCTTAATCTTTAGATGACTGACCGATTCTTGTCCTGAACGTAATGACAATCATCAAAAGTTACGACCCTTGTTCAATTTTTGATTAAATATATAATCCCAGTAATGCCTGTCCAATGAGTAGTGTTTAGAAAGCGATAAATTTTCGGCTGGACGTAGATTTTACGGCCAGCCACGACCTTGACCTTTGAACAACAACGTGTGGCTTCCGGGTTTCCATTAATGACGTTAATCCATTTTACCGTACCGATCATACATATGTACATCAACAGATCCCCAATTTTCATTTGGGTTCTGAACATAAGAGTCTTAGAATCGCCGACAGCGATTTCAGGCATTTTGTTTACGTTGAACACTTAATTCGTCATTCGAATGCATTGAATCAGTGCCGATTTTCGGATGATTTCTGAAACCTTACATTTAATTATAGTTCAGAGAGTCCGACATGTGTTTAGCTATTTCGAGCATTTTGTTTACAAAAAAGGAGGGACGTTCGTCATAGGGATGACTCAGGCTAACTGTCCCGAAATTGCAGTCTTTTAACAGCCAATTAGCAAACTATACTTTACATTTCTGAAATCCAAAAGATTTGAACAAACTAAACGCTGGCCCAGCAGCAGTAGCTTTGTTTTTAGATATCCATTTATTCCGAAAGCACCATGGTTATCAGGTCTAGTCGGTCATTTGAGTTCCACTTACACAAGGTGACACCAATAGTTGTACTGTCCTTTTAAAATAGGACGTAGGCAGTACAGACAAGAAGGTATTGTAAACATAGTCGGATCACGTGCCTACTACTGTAGTGTACTTGTGGAGGTTACCTGAAGCACTACGAATTGAAAAATCTACCATCGTATGTCAGGAAACTCGTAAAATATAAGAAACCTCTTTATAAATTTTCATTGGTCAATGATAAAATAGTAAGGTATTAAATGCGTGTTCAAGCGTTTGTTCTGCCACAACTACGGTAAGGCGTTTTTCGATGCACATGGTGCAAGCTGGTCTCGGTGTAGCATTAATGTCCGATTAAGTTACAAGTGGAAGGCACAGCCTGGCATGGACCCACCTAAATATTTGAACCCTCATTATATATTATTTGATTATCGTCATGCGATATCGAATATATTTTTATGAGTAACTTTCAAAACTTTAACACTGTATACGTCATTAGGCTTACGCATATGTGTACAACTTGCTCTATCTTATTTGGAAATGAAAGAATTCGGTCCCACATGGTCGATTTTTTCGTACTTGGCGCTGAATTCTTCAATAGGCACCAACGAACCAATTGTGCTTTCAAAGATTGCGCTCGCCTCCCACTTGCGTGTCCTCATGCACTTTCGTATTGTCTCGAGCGCGTATACAATCCCGACAAAAAGACGCAATTTTGTCATTTATAGTCTAGCGCCGAAGTACTTTTGTTTTTTCACGTGTCGAAGTGCAACTTTTTAAAAAAGTTTTTCAACCGAACGCCGATTGTTTGCGACACACACCGGTTATCACCGTACGACGAACCACCGCTTGCGCTTGCTTATCGTCGCGCTGTACGAAAAGAGAGTCGACGGGGAAAAGTTGTGTGTGTGCGTTAAACGCAACATTTCTTCGCAAGGAAGTGCTCGGCTGTCGCTATCATCGTCTATCTAGACCTTTGTACTCTGCGACAGCGTTCTCACCGTATTCGATCATTTTCTTCTAGACATGATAATGAGCGTCGCGTTGACGCACGTCCGATAAATTTGCTGACACGACAAAAAGTTGTTTGTGTGCATCAGGATGAAGAGTCAGAGAGTGAGAGTGAATGAAGCTGGTGATAAATTTTGAGACCTTGAGTTGATACTGATAAATTGCGTTCATCAGATTCGAACAATTTAAAAAAGGGGATTCCAAGCAATACGAATGCAAATAAGAACCTACGAAATGTATGCTGACATCATAATTATCCATAAACTCCCAGACTCCAAATGGTTTGTGCAAGAACGTCAACACGACCATGGTGAATTACCGGGGGAAAGTTATTTTTGTGTTCGAGGAGTAAAGCGAACTGCCTAGCGCTTATTAATTGAGGGAACGTATTTTGTTGTTGTAAATGGCCATGTTCGACATTGTCAGTTTCGATCCCATCGGCCGTTGCGGGCAAATGTGATTAGGAAACAGACATGTAACTGCCACAAAATCACTACTTCATATACCCAGCCTGTAAGATCCTATAATATTTAAGCATCGTACGCATTTGTTGGCTTTCCACACACAGAAAATGAACAGCTTCCGCTCATTTATCACGTTATGACCTTTTGTGTCAGGTCACAAAATCGCACTCATGCAGCAACATTCGGTTAACAGTAATTGCTTGTGGAGAAAGTTAATTTTTTACACAGTTTTGTTGTTGGTATAAGTTCTGTTAGAGGTTTTAACCACATTTGTCGTGCCAACGCGGCGCCTTTTTTCGTTCAGTAGTTCCCGGTCGGGTGCGCTCCCGAGCGTTAACGACTGGAGCACGTGAGCGGTGCTGAATCATCGAGTAATTGAAATCTGCCAGAAATCTGTTTCAGAAAGGATGACCATAGTTCAAATATTTTATGAGCATCGCACCGCTTGACTGACCAGTGGATACTTATAGTGGGACATCGTCGCATCACACACAGAGTCGCATCACACACATCGGATTGTAATCGGCCAATTGCGATGAGACACTGATGGGTCATTTTTTGAGGCGATGATCAATGGTGGCTGACATGTTTCCGGAAACGTTGTTGATTTGATAGCTCGATAAGGGTGACAGGCTGCATATGACCAATCAATGACGAGCAAAATAGCAAATATCTCAGCTGTCTATGCTGAGTGTAGGCCAAAAATCAAACTAGCGGTTGGCGCGATTTATGAAAGATCAGCTTCCAAAGGCGCAAACAAATTTCCGTACATTTCATAATTGACGAATTGCAAACCTTGTGATTTCAGAATTTGTAAGCAGAGGACAGTAGAAAATTTAATATTGACCGGAACTCAAGAAGCCTAAGAGCAAAATTCGTTTGTGTCCTCAAAATGCCACAATCGTTGAGGTACAGAATACGGTTGAAGTATCGCACAAAAAAAAACAAACATCACAACAATGAACTGTATTGAATTGTATTGTCTGTCAGCAAATATCACAACAATGAACTGCAATGAACTGCATTGTCTGTCAACAATTCCCTTTGTTTTTTTTTCATGACGTTTGAGGTCGCTTGAACGTGACTCTATAAACATATTGAACATTCTTCTTTGCTCGCTTTTTTTCGCAGCCGTAATCACATGACAGCGCGCTGTCCCGAACGAGAGGATTGTAAACAAAGACTCTTCCACGTCTGTTTGCATTCGTCTATATAGTCTGCTTAAGGCGCGAAAACGTCCTCGTTCGGTGTCCGTGGTAACATCCGTGTTTATGGCATGAGCGTTCAGCACAGCCGTTAGCAGCCGGCCATTTCCCCATAAAAATAGTTCCTTGCAAATTCTGTGCAGCAGCAGTGTAAAGTGTTCCGGGAAGTGACCGAAAAACGCACAAAGGAAAACAGCACAGTAAAGTAATGACATAATAGAAAAAGGCTTTTGATCGCTGGCAGTTTAGAACTTTCGTCCCGCGTGAACAACCGCTGTGACCCGTTTCTATTGTTAGGTAAAAATTCGCTTTATGAACACCTAAAGTGTTCAGGATTTCATTTGACTGCACTGCATTCTATTCATTTGTTATTTTCATATCCTGGACGGAGATTCTCAAGGTTTCTTGCTTATTATTATGGAAGTCTATACTGCAAAGGAACTTCCTTTCTTCTGTTCCCCGTTGATCAGATCACCTTAAGTGCCCGTAAACAATCGTCTTGGCTTTTCTCGCAGAACACACACCACAAACGTATGCACACAAACATAAAATGGCCGCTCCCTTCCAGCTGGCGATCAGCGCATCGTCGATCGTTCGTCGGGTCGTTTCCGACGGCGACGCTACGACGCCTTGCAAAAATTGTTGCGATTTGGCGTTTTTCTTGACTCGCCAAGACAAGTGAAGAGGCCGTGCGCGTTCGATTGTCATGCGCGCCAGTCGATGATGTCACACAAGGAATCGCAAACACCGCGTCCCGACGCTAGGCGATGCATTTTCCGACGAATCGTCCGAGCCAGCCGCCCGAAGAACCCAGTACACGTCGCGCGCGAACCGGTTTCCCGGGGTAGACCCGAACGCGGCGATGATGGTCGGTGGGACCGAGAAAAAAAATTGTTTACTGAAATCGGCGTAGACAACGCCGAAGACCAGCGACGGTGTCGCGACGTCGCCACACATCGATTAGCCTCACCGAAAGGCGCGATTTCCTGATTGTAGACATCACCGCGCGCAAATCACTCTCGCGAATCCCAAATTCTCAAAGACAGACTCGATGACCTTCTGGGGATAGACGTCGTCTTATCGTCGCGAGCGCAGCGATCGAAGTGCTCTCATCTTCGGAGAATAGTGATGGTTAACGAAAATCTGTTATCATCCTACAAACAGTTAATTATACATGAATCACGACTTTAACACTATGGACTTCTGGACATACGACAATGTCCTGAATACAATAGAGAATTGAAAAAGGATTTCTGAACCTACGTCCAAGCAGCTTTCCGGGAGTGTGCAACAAGATTTAGGTCCTCCTTGCAAGAATCGCAAAGATCAGCGACGATTGCCTCTTCTCATTACTTTTCGTCAATCAGAAACTCTTTTTATTACTTTTGTGGAGGTATTTGGGGCAGCCTGCATTCCATTTCTCTACAAACGCAAGCTTTTTGGGTTCCGAAAAGTGCGATATTTACCGGCCACCGTAACCATTCAAACAATAACAATATTTTGATGATAAGAACAGTATTTTCTAGACAACACACATATTTGAATTTACCAAGCGGGCCTGCTGATTCTTGTCGTCAGCTTATCAGTCTGCGTGTCTTGACCATGTACACACAAAGATGACTTGTTTTCGAAACTTCAAAAAATGTTTTTGGCGGTTGTGTTAAATCAGGATCGCCCCCTTGTTTTTGCAACGGCTGTTGCGTACTTTGTTCTATTTACGCTTAGGCATCCGCTCTAATAATAACTTAATTATGAAGGTGATACCCATTACGCCAGGTGAAAAATAAGGAAAAAACAGGCAGATCGCATAAATACTACGTCAGTCGGAAGCGAAAACACGAACAGTCATTTTTCGCCGCTTAAAAGGCACTAGTGAACATGAATTTGAAAATGATCGATACCAGGTACTGGACTGCAACAAACAAGGACTTCCGACGACAGCGGAAAAACATTTGGTGGATCAAAGATGTGGTTCGAATAAAATCGGAAAAAGCACATAATCATGTTCTATACAGTGATTGTCCGAAATGTTAGTCGCTGTTATGCATGTGTTAGTTGCTGATTTATCCGTTTTCACTCGGCTTAGCATGTTGTTGAAGAGCGAAGATTGTGTTTTCGCTCATTTCTCAGTTCTCTGAAAAAGATGTTGTTATACGGATTGGTCCATTTTTGCTCATAACAAATATTTTCGAAAACAGATTTTCTGCCGTTCTGAAAAATAAAAACAGATGTTTTTTGTACTAAGCGGGAACATATTTTCTCCGAAATTTCATAACTTTCGGAGAAGGTAAGAATAAGCGCAATTCTCATTTTTTTCTATCATGATTAACAACATCCGCCTTCCTCATCTATCTCGCAGACATCACCCATTCCTTGCTGACGTCATGAGTTTCCATTGGCATTGCTGCTGAATGACTGAGCAGTTACGGTTGGAGCGGATCAGTCGAGAATCGCACATCCCTGAATCACCCATTCCTTGCTGACGTCATGAGTTTCCATTGGCATTACTGCTGAATGACTGAGCAGTTACTGTTGGAGCGGATCAGTCGAGAATCGCACATCCTGAATAACTTGCGGAAAATGCTAAGCTTGTGATGCTAAGCTAAGCTTTAAAAAAACTCACACCTATATGTACATTTCGGTTATTAAACAATTATTTGACAGTAATATACGAACTTCTAGTATCACATCCTTGATATGTTCTTGGTACCAAATGGACTTCCGCCCCATTTAATTCAACTCCAGAAATATATGTGACTTCCTGTGAAAACTTCAGCTAACGTTCAAACTTTCCACTTTTTCAAGATCTGCGTCCATTTCGTGATTAAATCCAACGGCGAATGCCATGAAGCGAACTAATAACATCTTTTACAGTGTGGTGCGCCAGGGATTTTTGTTCTCTCTTTTTTGCTCATTCTTATAGAACGTTCTCTGGCGCCAGTAGCATCAATTTAGATATCATCGTTGTTGGCCAATGTTCTTTGCTCATGTTCACACAAATGAAACCGACGATTCCCTGAACAGCATTTTCCTGTTGTACTAGTGGGTTCGGATGCAGTATTTTGTGAACGTGGGGAACGCGAAGAACCCGGTCCTAAGTAAACCAAAGTCCACCGTTCCATGGGAACCCTGCGGTGCAACTCAACGAACAACACCGCTTTGTGTAGGAACTGCTTCATTTTATCATCTATCTCTCGTAGAAAACACCCATATTATTGGAATTTTTTTCTGTTACACGAGTGGATCCAGGATGGATACAGTGAACAAAAAGACGATAAAGAAGTAGAAATGAATCTGACGATCAAAATCGCGGGGATGAGTGATACAGCTGTGAGATTTCAAATAATTAATTATGTACATTATATTCTCTACCGGCTCGACAAAGAAGAGAAGAAAGATATTAAAAAGACATTGAACAGAGTTAACCAGCTTAAAATGACAAGTTTCAGAGCTTATATACTTACACCGGGACGCGGATGATAACGATCACAACAACAGGGATTATCAGCTTCGGAAGAGAGGTTAGGAACAAGAGTGGATGCTCTAGAAGATGAACACATCACAGGTGCGATAATTGCTACTAAAAATATGAATATCATACAAAAAGAGAAGTGGTGATGCTCAAAAGTGGAGTAACATTCACAATAAATACACGAATAGAACACTATAGAACTATCCTTTTGAGGTCACAGAGAGCAGCGAGAAGCGACAACATCGTAGAGTGATGTAATGACTCAGAGGTTAAAGTGGAGATATGTCGTGGCTACCGCTGCGAGACATGGAACCCGTTGAAGAGAAACACGAAAAGCCGTCATTTGGTTGCTTGTGTTTGTTGGTGATTGAAACAGCGATCTACCAAAGAAACTATGGTACAAAAAAGAGGAACGAAGAGAAACGCGACTGAGTGTGGTAATGAGGAAGTGTTCAAATTGGTGACGACACGAACAGGGATACGATAGTGGAGGCAGAGGACATATTATGTACATTGGGAATAGAAAAAAGGAGTAACGACGATTCAACCACGGAGAATGCGCAAGAGGCGGTCAACTAGCGGGAACAAACGATCAACAGTGAAACAATGAGTGGCTGCGCAACTACTGGTCTACTCGATGAGTAAAAGCATATAGAGGTTTCGGATAGAAAATTAGAAAATCCATAGGTCTTTAAACTAACAAAGAAAACAAGATAACTGTACACCCGATCTAGAATCAACAACGCACAAAATGTAACTTATGTTCAAGACTTTCGTTGGACATAGAAAAGACACTAGAGCTGCGGTCAACAAAGATAGGGCCGTACACCGTTGGTTATCGGTGGTGGCATCGGAGGGGACATCTTTTGCGGGGTAGGAATGGGGGATATCTTCGGCATGATGCCGGCGTTAACCACCATTTGCATGGCAGCGTGCAGATGTCGACGGAGTGCCTCGTTTTCTGATGAGAGGCTCTTCAGTTGGGCTTGGAGACCTTGCTCGGAAGCGAGGATCTTTGCGCGGATAACCGGTACCACATGCGCTGGCACGTTTAGCATCAGGAGGTTTTCGAGGCCGCTATCTGCAAAATATGATGATTCATAAGAATTTTAGAAAATGTTCGAATTCCTCTTAAACTACAGATGCATTTTCAATAATGCCAAAGTATAAAAATACGTACCAAGTTTGCCACCGTTGACTATTGCTGAGATGCTTGGCGGGGTTCCATTCGGTGCCACCGGCAATTTCAGCGTTGCAAGAGGCGCTATCGGTTTGCGCGGTTCTGGAACTACGGGAATGCCATTGAATGGCAGCGATGCAACCGGTTTCTCAGGCATTGAAACGGGCGCCAATGAGTGAGGAGGTGGCGGCGGTACCATTCCCTTGCTGACAAGCAAGTTTTGTGGACTGCTCAACTGCGGAAGCATCGAAGCCATCGACTGTGGAGGCTGTGCCTGTGCGTTGTTCATCTGGTAGAGGCGCTGGAGAAGATTCAATTGCTGCTGTTGCTGTAGAGCGCCGTTTACTGGCTTCGGCGAGAACATTGGCGGCACCGTGAGCTGAGCCTGGGGCTGTGATACCATAGGAGCCTTCTGCGGTACAGGTACAACTACGGATGGGGGCTGATGTGGCTGTGTGGCAACAGGTATGGGAATCGGCATCTGTTGGGACGGTTGCATGGGCGTTGGCTGATGAAGAGTCGCTTGAGGTCCAGCAGCGGCACTTGCAGCGATGTTTGCCATGGGAACCAGCGGGTTCTGTAGCGCGAAACGTTTTGCCATATCAAGTTCGATCTAAATATGGAAAAGTCAGCAGACGTTTGATTGTATGTAAATCTCTCGGAACATCGGAGATTACCACATAGAGCTTTATGGCTAGTAGTTTCTAACGAATTCCAAGGATAATGTGAAATTAAATTTGCAAGTGATCGGCCAAAAGATACGCATACTACCTTCACCTAGCCGGTAGTCGTTGAAAGAAAGGTTTTAAAAATTACCGGCATATTGGCGATTCCGGGATGGGGACGCTTCCTGCTCCAAGGCGAAGCTTTGAACGCTGCAAGCATAGCAACCGCACGACCCTTCGAAGCGACACATTCGGGCAGGTGAATGTACTTGCGCCAGTCGTTCGACGAAAAGCCCCAATATCCGAGTACGTGCTGGTCGGCTGGCTGGTGCGTATGCGCGACGAACTGCTCGGGTGTGTGCATCTGGAGGCATTCGGCGCATTCGACACACGCCGGATACAGAGATGGGTAAATGGTGCCCTTGCAGCCACCAAAGCATGCGTGGACGACGGGAATGCGTTCATCAGGAGCGTCGCTTACTGCTTCCGGCAGAGGGCGACCTGTTACCGGCTTCAGGTGCAGTAGAAGCCGTTCGGCTAGAGAACGCTGGATCAAGCCACAGCTGTCAGCATTGGGTTGGACCACTTCAGCAAGTTTTAGGGCGTGGAGCTGTTCGGGCGTGGCAAGGGCATTGAAGAGCCGGAGGTCGTTGTACGCGTTCATGATCTCCTTCAGTTCGATATCGCCCATGAACAGAGCGTAGAATTGCGAGAAGCAGATGCGAAACTCGCCACTCAGCACGAATCCGGAGATGAGCTTATCTTGGACTTGAGTTGTCTTTACTACCGCTTGAGGGGCTGGCTTCGCAGGTAGCAGCACCGGCTGAGGGGCAGCCGGTGAGTCCGATGCTGGCTGCAATTTTCCCAGCTCATTGAGCAGCGAATCTTCCATTTCGCATATGTTGCTCATTTTGGGTATTAAAAAGCGGGTGGAGAATGAGTCCTTGTCCTGTGATGGCGGAATTTTGGAAGGTTAAGGGTAACCCTTAGTTACGGGAGTACAGAAGAAGAGATTTATAAGAATCGTGGAGGTTCCTTTATCTGAAATGGAAGAAACACTGTCACTCATGTGAACGGACACACAATAGCGCACATATTCTGATAGGCACGAGAGTGAATGTAGACGAGTGGTGCCCAAAAGTGACGCCTGATTGAAAATTTGATCAGACATTGTAAACACGTGACCATGTCATTTGAAACAAAAACACACGCCACGATTCGCATAAACAACTCAATCGTCAAAATGCTGATGCACAAGATGACCGTTCCTCATTGCTGCATCGCAACGCAGAGAAATGTAGGCTTCAGTGTAGACGACAATGGCAACAATACAAACAGACCAGTGGCGCGATACCTTCCAAAGTACGAGCACAGGAACGCTCTGTACGAACATAAAAAAGTCTTAATAAACAAGTGGCTTGTCAACAGGGCACCGCCGCCGTCTCTCAGGGCGGAGTTGGGGGTAGCACTGAGTGATAGCGGCGACCGGCCCAGATAACAAATCAGAAAAGGGGACTGTCACTCATCGCTGGGCGACAGTCCAAGAGACGTAACCATCTCTGGAAGAGACAACGGCGAACGGGTGGCCTACTAAAGACGGGGCCTTTATCATCAAAAAAGGGGAGGTCGCCTCGGCGGCTGGCCGCCCGCCGACTTCAAAGCTGCTATTGCAGCGTGGGGCTCCTCGAAACGCGCCGCCACCTTACGCAAAGCGAGCAGTCGAGCTCGAGAGCACCGTTATCAGCGCGACGTTGGAGGACGGGTGAACCGATAAGGCGAGTACTTCCCGCTCCATTACGCAACTCGGCTGTCTACGCGTACAACTCTCAAAGCAGAAAGCGCGGAATGCGGGTTGTTGCCACTTAGTGTTCGCTGCAGTTCGGCTGCAAGCGTTTCTCGTTCAACTCAGTTCATCAATTTTATTTAATGACAGCAACACAAGGAGCAGAGCAAGAAAAAGACCAAGGAGAAGTTATGTGCATGTGTGTGCTCTTAATGGGGAGGGCGTCGTTCCCGTTGCAGACGTCTCGTTCCCGTCTCGCGCACCAGCAAAAACATCTTCAGCCCGTTACTGTGAAATGCGAAATGTGTGCGCTGCACCGACTCTCTTAGAGAAGAGGATAAGAAATGAAGAAACCTAAGCAAGTCGCTGGAATGTTCGCGATCTGTCCTAAGCTGCTAGGAATCAGCCATTTTGAGGGATGTGCCAATGGTGAGCCTATCATATAATCATATACTAGGAACAAGTGCGCGCGAAATTCCATTTTCTTTCTCGCAGAATATTTACCTTCCCTGAAGCACTGATACGTCACCAGGCAACACGTGTCTATTTCATTTTTTTCGTGGGTAAATGAGTGCTGTGTGGTGGATGACGTTGACGATCAGCTGTAGAATGGAACGCAGCAATTGTGGCATGGGCTCTAGACAGATGGACGGGCGTTCCCAGGAACAGGGATAAGGCGTCGCACCTCTTGGCTGAATCATCATCAGCGGATGATGAATATTGAATTAGAGAAAAAGAGGGAAGGGACATTCCCGGGTGGACATTACAGGAGACCTATTTGATGTCAGTATGTGCCTACATAAGCGGTTGAACGTCGTCTGATCGGAAACCAGAACGCCTGCTTTTTTTCTCCAAAAAATGATATTCGACGAAGATAAGGGGGCGCGACCGAAGAAAAAAACTCTTAAGGATCATCGGTAAAAAAATATGGGGGGCGAGCGAAAATGTTGCGAAAAAAAAAAGAACGATCAGATCATCAGACGACGCGCCCGACGGTGCGCGCTGAGGACTGTCGCGACGGCGCACAAACGAAAAATTTGGGGCGGAGTTTTGAACAGGTGAACGGGTGGCTGTTGGCTGGTTATATGGCTGGCAGCGGCGAACGACGCTGACGAAGCGACAACGACGTTGTCGTCGTCGCGAGAAGAGACAGAAGGGGGAGGGATTCGGCAGCCGAGACGGCGATGGCGGCGTCGTCGCCGATCGGATCAGCTTCGACGTCGCTGCGAAGAAAGAGTCCCATACGGCCCAGCGGAATCAACAACAAATATAATATTCTTTCCAGCCGTCTTCTTTTTTTTCTCTCCTCTCCTGCAGCCAACTGACTAGTCACTCGCAGCAGCCAGCAGCAGACTTCGCAACCGGCCGACGACGCGCGAGCCCCCAAGCGATAGACGTATACAACGCGGCGGCGTCTAGACGCGCCAAGTCGCCGCCCGTCGCGGAGACACAAAACCAGTGAGGCGGCAGGTGTCTTTTTGGTAGCAGTGGTTGCGGCGGGAACTTGGCCGGCGATTTGGGGGAGGGCCTGACTTTTGAACGAGACTTTCGAACGGAGAGTTCAAGGTGGCCCGGACGTTCTAATAGTGTCCGATACACAACGGGATTTCATCAAAATCAAGAGGTTACGGTATTGCTTGCTTATTTTCCGTATCTTCTTCACTGATTGACAGTCGCGTCACAGAGTAGGCTTCATAGAAGGAGCTATCGAAAGGGTATTGTTCTAAGAACGCAATCTATTAACCGAATACAAATGCGCTTTTTTGGTGGAAAGTGGAGCTGTAGCTCGATTTTCCAAAAATATATTCGCTTTCTTTAGTCTTAACTTCTTTAGAATCGCAAGACACTCGTACATCTCAGCCGCGAAACTAATTAGAAGTTATGCTTGTTTATTTTCTTGCTCTGGCGGTTCGCAATTGGATTACGGTAATATTTTGTCTTTATTATTCATATGGAAGCATTGTTTTCTGCTTATAAGGTCATTATAATTTGTATTAACTTAGCATTCAATAAGCTTACGAACCACTATGCTGCGAAAATAGCGGCCTCTCAAAATAGCATCCAAAGCGGATTGCGTTGACTTTAAAGCACAGAAAAAAAAACATGAAAAAGACAGTGCTTTCACCACCCATAACGACCCGTGAGAGGCGCATGTTGGTCTGAAAAGCCACCGACCGTACTATGCAATCTTATATAACTAGCTGTAGTAAATATCCCCTTATTATCTTAAATGTCAAAGATTTAGAATTAATCTGGCGCCTGATAAAGTCAGAAATCCACCAAGGGATGTACGATTACGATAGCAAAATAGGAATAAGAAAACTGATACTATGGATTTAAACGTTACACACAGTCACAAATCACCGCAAAAACATGATCTATTTCCGTTTCGCGACGCCCATTTTAGCTTACTGGCACATTAAAATGGGCAGTTTATAGATCGTCTCTACCGTAATGGGGTAGAAGTTTTCATTACCTTTTTCAAGCACTCCGCATAAATTTGTTACGCATAAGTCTTATTTTACTGCTGGCACTTTGGAAAAAGGTCGACGGATTTATATAACTATACTACGATACATCTCACTTATGCCATAAAGATCGCACACGTTAGCACCCATTGAATTGAGGACATCTGACTAAGCTGTACATGTTGCGTACAATACCTATATTCTAAGTGTACTAAATTAACAATGGAAGCATATATCGAAGAGCATGTAGCTCCTAATACAACGACTTCCGTTAATTTCGATCCGGAACGCACGACATATTTGCACATCAGCATGACGCGGCAGACACCTCAAAGGAAGCATGCATGCCCGGCAACATGCGTCCATCTTTCCAATGGTCAAACTAGACACCCGGCGGCCCTATACGCTTAGCCCCGCCTCTTGCGGGAAGGCGGGAGATGTCAGAATGAGATAGCGCCGTTCGTTCGCGCACTGTTACGACTGCGCACTGTTCACCGTATGCGCGTGAGAAGCAATAGTTTGGCTTTCTGCCAGTTCCGCCAGCTTTTTCAGTTCCGCCAGCTAGACGCTGGGAACCAGCGAATAAAAAAGCAATTGCGCAATTTCGGCAGTCATACCGCGTCACCTCTTCCGTCATGAAGCCAATGATCATCGCCGATGACTATGACCGACAACCAAAACACCTTAGGAAGCGGATACCGACCCTAAAGGACAGGCGAGACGATGCACTTTGACAAACAGCAATCGTGTGATCGCTTGTTAGGTCATCAACGCCCGAAAAGTCGACAGCTGTAGTGACAAGGTGTGTGATTCGCTAAGCTCCGTCGGCTCTCGAGTCCGGCCCCCGTTCGGAGGAACGAATTCAATTGCTCAGCAGCCGCTGCCAACATTGCTGCTGTAGTTGTCGACGCGGCGACCACTTCCCGTAAACACAGAGGGCATTTGTACGTTCGTGTGAAAATATTTTCACGGTCATCGGTGCTGAAAAACGTCAAACGGAGCAACCCAGTGGCCCTTAGCTTGTCACCTAGAGTTTTATAAGGCAAGCAATGCAGCAAAATTTCAAATTTTTTCCTTGGTATCTCGAATCATGATGTTCCACGAATGACAGTACCCTGAGAATTTGTTGAAGATGTTCCACGAAAGACAGTACCCTGAGAATTTATTTAGACAGTTGGTTTTAGATCCAAATTTAGACACTTTGGTTGGTACCTTGATGTTAATTTTCTTAATGGGCGCATCGATCGGATACGAAACTGATGGTCTTATTTCTTTGGATAAGCGCTCGAATACCTTACGATCTAATACATGTAGATCAGACCTCTAACTGTATTTTTCCAGCAAGGACTTACTGGAAATGGATGATCTGCACGTCACAGTTGCTTCTTTGCCCTTTCAAGAAGAGAACTCCAAAACATATTCGTCCGTCCCCCTCCTCGTCACGGCCGCTCTCCGCGAACTGTCAGCTGCGCTTGTTTTGGCATTGCACTTTGAGGGAAATCGACGCGATGTTCTCGGCAGCGAAGGCTCAGACGTCTCCCACGGACATAAAAAAAGAAAAGACGGCAACGGACTGTCGTAAATATTTCCTTAAAAGTGCAGTTTGCGCAATGGACTGTAACGTACAGAAATGAAGCAGCGCTCGGATATTTTAATTCACGCTATGTTAGAATTCTATTATGATAAAAGGAAAGAAGCATGTACATATACAACACGAAGTGCGCATAAACGCGAGGTGGAACTTCCAGGGCAAGTGCCAAGAGTTCGTGCGTGTGGGCGAAAAAATTATTTGTTTTAAGCCGTTCTGAAAAAGTGCAAAATACTGTCAAGGTGTTTCGAACGTCTGTGCGGGATCGCTGTACCGCAATATTTCAGCATTTGAAACACATGTGCCGTACTTAAACGATTTACAGATAGTAGTGTTTTCTAAAGGACCGACTGATGGCTTAGGAAAAGCATATATAAATTAGTTAACAGAGAAGCGGAACGCAATTTTAATGGTTAGGCCGTTACAGTATTCGAAGGTCACATAAACTCGTCATAAAGCCTTTCATCTAGGAAATTGAACGTCTCTAATTGGTTTGGGTATATGACATGCTTAGATGACCTAGAAAGGCGTGAGTCAATCGTGAACTTTAATGACGACATTATTAAAACACATTGGACTGAAGCCGAGTGCCCTAATCTCGGGCAAAACTAGCCCTTAAACACGCTAATGGGACCAATAAGAGCAGTGTAGTCTGGAATATCACTAAGGGCAAACAGGAACATCGTGATTCGGTTTAATGACTGGAAACGGCATTAAGGGTGCACTGGCACCTTGATACCAAATGACTAGATCTTTGGCTTTAACGGTTACCATATTCTGTGGTATAAAAGAACGAACCTAGTGGAAAACAGCCTCGTATTTACGTGAGGTGCAAAAACAAAGGCAAACGTTACGCACTTTGGAATAAATATAAGACTAAGTGGGCGTTTAACCACACTCTAATAAGGAAGACTATTGCTAAGACGGGACAATTGCAATAAGCATGTCCCTTGGTTACAAAACAGCCGGTTATCGATTTCAAACTCTTACAGTTTTTCAACGCAGGTTGCTTCTTATTGTTGCTTCGTGGCTCCTACTGCAACCTACTCTCTAGGATTTGTCCCCGAAAGTTAAGCTTCTATAAGAGAGAGAGAGAGTGCGCGAGGACAGGTGAGCCAACGCATCTGGAGCTTGGTATTAAGTAAGAGTATAGGAACGCCCGATTGTGCCCGTTTCACGCAGTTTCTTGGGGCGGCGCCTCGTCAGCGCGTCGCGTATGAATGACAATTAGCGGATCCGAGGCGGGCACGCGGCAAGCCGGCAGCTAAATGCCACTGTGGTAGTAGCTTTGCATTGTCACGAGACAAAAGAGGCGGCGGAAGAAACAAACAACATGCTCCTCCTACCTTAGTTAAAAACATCGACAGGATGGAAGAATCTACATGTAACAAATTAAAAAGTCGCTCTTAAACAGATAGTGAAACAATACAGAACGTGGTAGCCTTGTCACCAAGAAGTTAATGTCAGCATTATGGCAGACAAATATATGTATTTTTTTTCCGGGAAGAAATTTTTCGAGGGCGAGAGAGATTTACTTAACCACCAAAAGTAAATTTATAACACAATACAGTGGGCATGGAAACCAAAGCCTCGAACGTTAAAGAAATGAGAAGCATTTTTACGTCTATTGTTGATAGAATTATAACGGAGAAAGTGGTAGGGCTGAGTGATGCTTCAACAAGAAGTCGAGCGACGATTTCCGTATTGAAAGAAGTCAGTGAATTGTGTGAAAGCCCTTCTAAATTAATGGCATTTCTACTTACTGGAATTGATTTTCCACAATAAAACTATATTTAAATACTTTACATACAGAAAAAACAAAGCGAGAAATACAAAAAGCGCCCGATGTCTCTTTATTTACGTAGACAAAGCTCCGGACGGAAACTGTGTCAACGGGAAATTGTTGTTGTTATGTTTCATGGAACATCAAGAGAGCATGGTGCGTATGGATTAGGCGTTTTTGCCGAGACGGCTTTGCCGCCGGCGGCGGAAGGCTCAGCTAATTGCAGCGGTCACGAAAACGCGCTGGCGGTAACTCTCACACACAACGAGAGCGACGAGGACGAAGACGACGATGAGGGAAGTGGGAGGAGGGCGACGGGATCGAAGACGACGAAAAAATTGATGCAAAAAGAAGTCCCGCGAGTCCCGCGCGCCACGCAGACACAAACACCCTCGAACGAGGTTCCGCTGCAACCAACGTTTGAGGTCGGCACACGTGAGTTGTAAAAGGTTCGTAGACATGATCTTCTTATATCGCTACTGTTGCAGACCGATAACAACTCTAACGCGGAATTGCAGAGGTGAACGCTGCGACAGCGGTTGCGATTTGCGCTCGCTGCGGAGAAAACCAGACTTTCCAGAGGACAGTCGCACGGTGGTTCTCCTAAGCGACCAGACGCATAAACATTCGGAGTCGCGCTCAAATGGGTTTGCGTTGTCTCCATATACAGAACAGAATACATGCGCGCGACATCGGTAAAAATGAGGGCGCACCGGCGCGACAATAGAGTGCGCGAGACACGATTGAAAAATGACAGAAGATCCACCGCCTTCTTCGTCGCCTTCATTCCTCTAGACTGCGATCAAAGAGCACGTCGCCGTCATCCGCCGTCTTTCATCACTAAGTAGATGCAGTAATCGGCGGTGTTCTTGGGGAGGGAGGGGGCGCCTGCACAGTTTCTTTGCGACAGTTGCGGTGGCTTGTCATTGAATGCTGGGAACGATCTCTCAAAAGTGAACGTCCCATGGCCGCGGAACACGTCCGGCGCGCGGAAGTAACAATCGTATTAACCACGAAAGAGCATCAGACAACAGCACTTTTTCTCACAAGTTTCATTCGGCTGAATATATGATGAGTGCTGCTGGCTATCCCAGAAGACGACCTACGGACTCCTCCCTCTTTCTCTCCGCCGTCGCGCCGACGGCTTGGTCGACTACCCGTCCAGCCAGCTTAGAGGGCCACAAAGGAGCATTTGAACGCCTGAGGGGAGAGACTCATGCGACACTGAGAAGCGGCAAAAGAAAAACGATGCAGAATGCGTGTGGTCGGCGGTTTTCATGAACAATGGCGGCGTGGCTCAACCGAACACGCACCATACAGCAAAAAGTGGCATTTTTGCATAATTCATAATAGATGCGCATTTTCAATGCATCGACCATCTTTTTCGCGACGCCAACTCCGAGACGGTTTGTGTAAAGTTACACCCATTGGTGAACCGACGGTCTCCTTAATTAATAAGAGATTTGAAGGAGAAGCGTTCACCGGACTGCGACGCGCCCCTTAAGTCACATTGTTGGCCTTTCCGACGCGCGCATGCGAAATCATGCCACCAATTTTGAAAACAAAAACTGAAATGCGACAACATGCGCTGTTTAGAAACGGCTATTGTCATCTGAGCCTCCGCTCCGGAGATGCGGCGTCAAAGCAGGAAAGCAAACAGTTTTATTTATCAGCCATGAAGCAAGTAGAAAACCAAAGGAAAATTTAATTTTTTTACAGAATGTTTTGCAGTATTCCTGATTCACTGGCTACAGTAATCTTGAGGCTCTACGACTGCAAGGTCGTAACCGCACGTGCAATACGTCGTTCCTCAGTCACACACATTAACGCTATTAATGAGTTGGCATTGTGTTGTCTCCAGAAATGTCGTTCCTGGAAGAATCAGAAGTCTACGAAAACAACTATATTTTTGGAGTGATCGAGTTTTGCGGAGTTTTCTCGACGAAAGGTACCAAAGACCACAAAAACTCGGCGCTCAAAACAACTCTGAGTGGGTCGTGTTTCTTTCGACGCAATTTGTCTGATTCTTCTAAAACAATCCGTTGCAAGTCAACAAAATACTGAAAATAACACTTGAAAAATGTGCACCACATGACTGATGTTGGAGGCAAGCAGTGCGCCCGCGAACCAGTCTTTTCAGGATAAAAAAGGTCCACAGAAAAAAATTGCAGAAAAACTAATACAGAATATCGACTCTTTTATACGACGTAGGTATTCTTCGACGAAATGGTTCATGTGAGTGATAAAATTGAAAGTAAATCATTTCAGCTGAGGAAAATTAACTACGATTGTTAAAACATGTTGTAAACAAAACGTTAATCTACACAGACATTCTTAATTTCGCTATGCGGGTATTTTGCATTCTTCTCGTCAATTTTAAGGACCACCCACTTCTCGAATGCCAACACTTTATCGCAATGAACTTCTGCATTCTAATTGATTCGACCTTGTCGAAACCTAGTATTCGCAAAACCTGAAATAAGACAACCAGATGACAGAGTTCACTTCTATCGATGTGCTCATTTGAAAATTACATGTTTGCCATTAAACAGGAACGCTTATTTGGAGAAGAACAGTCTTTAGGCGCTTAACGGTTATTTGCGCTGTTTAGTAGATCATTGCCGTGATTGAACTTTGAGCTGTTTGGGAGCTACTCGATTCTTCAATTTTTGGAATTAAAACGGACATGTTGCACAGTACAGAATCATAATTTTTGCAACGCAAGAAAAACGTATATTTCCGACAAAAACAATGATAGTAAACTTTGAATCCTGTTTTCTCTGCATTCGGCGAAACACTAATTGGACAGACGTAAACACTATTCATTAGCCTCCAATTGTCAACGCGGAAGAAGCGTTGTTTTCCGAATCATGGCTAACGAACAAAGGCGCATCACGGATTGAAAACAACTATCAGGAAACTACGGTATTCACAACGAAAAACCGAAAACAGCTTCTTGTCATTCACTTCGACATTATCACAAGATACTGCAATTTCGCTGGGGTATTATGAGTTTGCATTCCAAAGATTTATGCATTCTAGTTTGCAAAAACTTAAACAGGAATAAATAACCCGGAAGTTCCATTCTGTAAGCCAGTGATTATGATTAAGTGGCTTAAAAGTGGAGCCTGTGAATTCTTTTGTTTTTGGGGAAAATTGATATGGCATACTGATTGTCGCATTCCACGCTGAATATGAGAAGTTCATAAATAGTAGGATTGAGTACGACAACGGAGCAAAATTGAATTTTCTTGAATAGAGGATGGTTCCACCGTCCCTTGAGACGTCTGCGGAATTTGCGAAAGCCCTCAAATAATTTGTTTTTCCTGTGCTGAAGTTTCCTATTGCTTATTCAGTCGAAAATATCAATTTGCCAACCGACTTATCATTAATTAAAAAAACTGCCTATTTTCCAAGAAGTTTGATGATGGCCGAGGTAAACAGTGCTAATTAATTTTGCGCTTTCTACTGTGGAAAATGCAATGCCTTCCTCAGCATCAACGACATTCAGCAAATTGCGATTGGTCATAACCTATTTCTAACGTAAAAAAAATTTCGGAAAAACAGTCCGTATTGTTGCCACAACATTGTTTGTTTTTACAAGAAAACAGAGCTACAAATCGGTAATATGATAGGAGTGCTTTGTTTTCGGGAAAAGGCAAATTTGATATTGTATGCAATTCCTACAACAATGGGCATGCAACTCCAAAAAAGTCCGATGTTTTCCATATGGAATTGTTAACTTACTTACATATTTCAGCAAAGGAGCTGGATAGTGACGCAGGAATGTAAAAATAATGCGAAATATCTCATTTGCGGTGTTACACCGTAATCGAAAGCCATTGTTTCGTTGTTGGGAGATAGGGAAAATACACATTATTTCTAAAAAATAAGTCATTTTCCTGAAAGATCGGTTCGCATCTTTCTTTAAGCGCGTCATGCTTACCATTGAGATAAACAAAGCTTTTCCCAGAAGAGCGCGATACCGAGGAGGTGAATATCTTTTGGTACACTAGTTGACAAAAAATATTCGAATTTCTTTAAAAGCTAACTTGCCCTTTTGTGATAAGCGGGACAAGCCACTATACCATATCTTCTTAAGACGAGAATATAGGAGTGGACTGCAAAAATTCTATATACAGTTTTACAGATGAAGTGACACATGTTGGGCCTATGAAGTCTTTCCCTCACCAAATCATATAAAAATTCAACTAAAAATCTCTTTTCATACAACACCGCCTTGTACCATTACTACCATATTTCACCTGCTCGGAAACCGACCAGAACCACTTTGAATTTGTGATCTTTGTTCTTCTTCTAGAAAATTTGTAACATACCGTACTTAATGGCAGGTACAGTACAATGTACAAGAAAAAGCATTGTAGATGAAAAGAATAACACAGGATTATGGATTGTCTATATGTAAAATTGATCGGTTGTGTTACTCTGATGCACTGCATCGTTCCAATTACGCTTATTTATAATTTTGTAGGTTTTTTTTGGGCTTTATACATATCTGACATAATAATTACATAGCTACTTGCAACGAGATGTGCAGATGAAAAACACGAAGAACCATAATCTGGATCATCTCCATATTTATTGCTCCCATTGGACACCAGTAAACCCAGCAGGAACGAAGGCTCGGGCCTTTTTCTGTTTTGCAGAGTTTCTATTTTTGTCATATTGTGCTCGTGTACAGATTCGACGAAAATTTAATCTGTCACCGAAATTTCAGCTTTATAAACAGAAATTGACCTTCTGAAGCTTTGTACCTCTTTGCATCTGCAACGGAATTGTTTTCCCATGTAAAAGCGAAGTAGTTTTTCTAGAAAGGACTGGGTCAGGCTACTCTTGGGAACCATGCTTGAACAGAACCTCAGGCGCAAACATTTTTAGACAGATGGTTATGCTTCTGCTGAATTTCATGATCGTACTCGCTGAAGGGGGATAATCTATCTTCGTCTCTTATAACTAGCCACTCCTAAAATACATTCAAGACCGAACTACGTAATTGGTTTAAATTCGAGAATCTCCCACACAGCCGCCTCGTTTATAAGTAATATCATCTGGGTGTTCTATTTTGCATCGCATCCATTCGCTTCGTCTCGCTCGCAACTCTCGACCAGCCAGCCGCCGGTCGGGCGGCATGCAGTTCCCTATTGCCGATGTGGTCGATGGCGCCTCAGTTGTTTACACTTTGAAACGATAAACAGCTTGTGAGACTAGTAAAGAGAATGTGAACGCGGTGGATCTAACGGCAGCGGAAAGGCTGGTAGATGGAGTAGTTTCCAAAGTCTACGAGGAAGAAAAGAAACGTGCTCTTATTACAGAATTGCTGTGCAAAAACTACCGCATTTAACTGTGAAAAAACCTTTCAACATACTCAGCATCTAATATTCATCAAAAGACCGCAAAAGCATTGAAGACTCACAACTATAAGTAAAATTCCATGTTGCTCGATAACTTGTTCTATGTTTCGCACTCAGCGTCTCAAGCACAAGACATTTATATTATGAATATCTGATAATTTATTATTATTAATGATGTTCGTATTTCTAAAAAATTATATACTCTTGGATTTTGAGTGGAACCGGGTGAACAATACAAGGCTGCTTTATAAGACGAAATCTTGCTCCTGATTCATTCGTGAACGAGACATGACCCTTAAATTATTAAATAACAATTATTGCTGAGGTGCGATTGACCCGCTGTTAGTTTTTGCCACTTTCTAGAGTATTCCAGAGCGCGTTCATCAACAATGGCCTCCGACGTCCGCAGTCTGCAGAGAACCGGTCTTTTTTGCCGCAGCACTTCAAGCGAACACCGCAACGGCGATCTCTTGTGCTAGACATCATCGACGGCAAAGAACAGCTGATGGGCTGAGCAGCGGGGGAGCGTGTGTGTATGTGCCAAACGCGACGGCGAGAACGGCGAGACGGCGGCGGGTGGTCGGCCGCAAAAAGTCGCCCTCGCACTCGTTCTCTCTTGCCGCTCTCGAGGACATCGGGAACCGACGCCGAACTCTCGCGTCTTCGAACCCTTTCGCCACGCCGTTTTCTCTGCATCCGGCTCGTCCGCAGCCGCCGAGACGACTCTTGAGTCGAGCGGCATCGCACGTTCCAAATCGTAAACAACATTTGACAAGGAAGCGGCTGCGGCGGAGGCCGACAGCGCGAGATGGGCAGAAAAACACGCCACTGGCTGCTGATGCCACATTGGCGGTGACGTCA
Source organism: Steinernema hermaphroditum (assembly GCA_030435675.1). Taxonomy (NCBI): domain Eukaryota; kingdom Metazoa; phylum Nematoda; class Chromadorea; order Rhabditida; family Steinernematidae; genus Steinernema; species Steinernema hermaphroditum. The sequence goes on from CM059625.1 coordinate 676,718, forward strand.
CATAGAGGGGACCCCCAGTGCAGCCTATTAATGTTGAAGCGGTTCGGCTGGAGCACTCTCTCGGGCCAACAAATGACGCCATTTTCCTGAAGTCTCACAAATCCTTTCAGTTTGTTGCGGGAAAAGAAATGCTGTGGTGGTTTGATAAAAAAGAATTCGAGGAAATACATTTGTCAAGTCGCTCAGAAAGCGGATCAAAAACGCATAATAAATGATTGACTTCGCGTAATCCATGTAAATAAAAACAGGGTTCTGATAGCAAAAAAAGAAGATGTTGATATGGGCCCATAAAAAAAAACATCACTACTGGTAATCTGAAGGACCCTTAGAACCGATAATATCACTAGATGCCCGAAAGCTTGAATGACCCTCAAACGTAGCAATGAGATTCTCATAATTTTTGTTCTTGTAAGTCGGTCGGCTTCCTGAAACAGTTAAACAAACACACATTATTTTCATGGAAATTCTCATCTAAATAATGAGAAAGGGAATTGTAAAAGCATGTGTACTAAATCAATTTTAACATTAGCGGTCAATAAACTTTTCCCAAACCGTTTTACCATCTATCATGTCTCAAAAGAATGACTAACTCATTATGTCACCGTCGCTTCGGCGATGTACGCGTTACACTTCACGTCACCCAATGGGGTCCTCAAACTTTCTGCGGGCTTGTGAGTGAAAAAATGTATTATACACCATCAAAAATTGAATGCTCAGAAGAAATTATGATTTGGTGGCATGTGCAAAAACGATGGATTTTGTGTTAACAGTGGCCCTGCAGTATTTGTACATAACTGTATTGCAGAAAATTTTTGCAGCACCTCTTAAGTTTATCAGATTTGTGCACTCATGATAAATACGAGTGTGTTTCGACATGATGAAACACTGCCATACATTCTGATAAAGATAAAAATAGAAACCTATCGTTGAAAGCTCACAACTATGTTCTTTATATCAAAAAGTCACGAGAACTTTTTTATCGGTTGCTGAACCTCGCGAACATCAGTCTGTGCTTGCCTTGCACAATTTCTAATCAGAACTGACGTAGGCTGAATAAGATAGACCTTTTTGTGCAGTAAGTTCTCACGTTGCTCTCACGTTAGCTACTTTAGAAAAAAATTTTAATTTTGATTGAACTTCGACGGTACTTTGAAGAACTAAGGTCCGGTGGTTAGTTCATCATCTTAGCTCAACTTGGTTGTTGGTTCTTCTTTTGCAGTCAATGACAGTTGTCCAAAGCGAACTGACTTGCACAGAATGGCAATTACATGTGAACGGCCAATCTTTCGTAGCTTGTAGAAAAGCTACCAAGAAATACAATATACTTATAAATGCAATATACAATGCAGATAATCATGTGATCTGATCATTGAAGCAACAGCCTCTTGAAATAATAAAGCATCTTACTCGGCGTATGATTACAAGATTATGATTTTCGTATTGTTCACGAACATAAGTAGCTTCGAAAGGTCTTTCTGTTGTTGGAAGGCTTCCTGTTTCTGGCATGCCTCTTATGTTGTGAAATAATGGTAAGTTAAAGAAGCTTTTCTTGCAGCGTTTCCGAGTTTACAAGCCTTCTTGAGGTCTCCGCTCCGCCTCCCATCGCCGTTGCACACCATATCCGCTTTCTGGATGCTATTAGCTTGCTCCTGTTTGTTGTTTACCTGATCCATCAATCAACATGCAATTGCGATGAAATGATCGGCTCCGCCGGCAGGCAAGAGATCAGCACGGCACCTTTTTTTCTGTCAGTGCCGACGCCGTCGATCAGCACTAACTGATTGTGATGGCCGACACAAAGTATCCGTTCGCAACAGCGTACCGCTAGCGTCATTGACGTCGTTCGCCATATACGGTCCACAAAGACTTTCGACAGCCATCTGTGTGTAATTCGTCGAAACACCTAACGAAACGCCTTGGTCAACGTGGAACGATTCTATCACTGCAGTCTTGAGACAGCTTAAATAGTGTGCATTTGAAATTTACATTTCTGGTAGCATACGACAAGTATATTTTTACACGTGTGCAACTAAGGGTAGGCATGAAATATGCATGATTAGTACACATAATAAGTAGTATCAATAGTTCGCCTAGTAAGAAACATGGGTATCAAGCCGTACCGTACCGTCTGTTGTAAAATACTCCTTCGCAAACTGATGACTTTGTGTATTTGGTGAATTTACGTTGTATAGTAGGTTTCATTTGTTTCATATTCATAAAGAACTTTTATAATAGTGATCTACTTCTTCATACCAACAGTGTGACAAACAACTCAGCAACTATTGCGCGATCAGCGGGCACATCTTGACAACCTTGAACAGCCGCCCCTCTCCAACCGATCGCATGTTCAGCACAAGCCAGCTGCTCTTCTCTCAACTGCGAACATTCTTACTTTCGAAATGCCGAAATGTCACACAAAAAAGAACCAAAAAAATACGGAAAGATCCCTGATAAAAATAAACCACGAATATACATTTTAGTAGATGTAAGGCAACCAGAATGTACGGAAAATGTGCCTGAAGCATCCTATAAAAAATAGGGAATCCCTGAAGACCAATAATAACACACTGCACGAACATTAATTACACAACATGTCATTTATTAGCATGTGCATACCCTGCACGAACCTAAAACTCAGACGCTCTCCTCCTTCGACATGAACAGTGGATTAATATATTCAAATCCCTCAAATTCACTCTGGTCGATCTGCTCAATAATATTGGGGTCATCGAATGTGAGAGTCGGCGATTCCTTCAAGAATTCCTTGTCGAAATGCTTTAAGTCGCGATCTCCTTGCACACTTGGGTTATAAGGTGGACTGATGTCGCGTGCCTCTAACTGAAATTTCAAATCACATCGGACTAGTGCATTAAATGTACAGCAGTACCATCTCCCAGTTCATCGAATTTCTGAAAAATGCGTGATTTTTAATGTTTTCCAAAGATTCTTCAAGGTCAAACGTGCTGCACCCTAAACGCTGAGAAGGATCCTGCAAGATCATATTAATGAATCGTAAATTCTATCCCGCAATACCCTGGTAAGGAAGTCGCTCAACACACGAGCCGCCTTAACAGTAATATTTCGTGGGAAGCGAATCCTTTTCTCCAGAATATTCTGTAACAGTTTCGTTTCTCTTAGGTTATTGTCGTCAATCTCCTCGTCAAACGGCGTCATCCCCACCATCATCTCAAACATGAGAACTCCAAGGGCCCACCAGTCAACCCCAAACCCTTGAAAGAAAACACTATATTATATATGGTTTTACGCCGTCCCTACCGTACTCCTGTTGCCCTACGATTTCAGGTGCCATGTAGTTTGGAGTTCCACAAAGTGTGCTTGTGGTGTCGCATGGTCCCATGTTAACCTGAAACAGCTTATAAATATGCTATATTCTTTGCATCAAGTCTAAATTTCCAGAAAATGCATTTCAATTTTTGTTGAAAAACTGTGAGCTAGAGTTATTTTTATCTATACCTGCCCTTGTAAAACAATCGATAATTATGTGAATTTACCTTACACATTCCATAGTCCGTCAGTTTGATATGCCCCGTGGTATCAAGAAGAACATTGTCCAGCTTCAAATCTCGGTAAATAATGCCACGCGAGTGAAGAAAATGCAAGGCAAGGATTAATTCAGCTGCATAGAACCTGAAAAAAGAAACGTTACTTAGTTTGCGAATGTAACTATCTTCTAGAGATTCAGGTCCACATTCTGTGCTTATCAGGTTCGAAAGTATTACCTAGCGTGATCCTCCGGGAGTTTCTTTTTGTTTACCATGTGGACGAAAAGGTCTCCACCAGCAGCGTATTCAATGACGAAAAAAAGTCTAGAATCAGTTTGGAAACAGGAGTGGAGACCGATGAGGAAAGGATGATTTGAAGCCGCTTCGAATACAGACTTTTCATTCTGGATAGATTCAATATCCTAAATAGATGTTGCGCGGTGTAAACTGTGGTCAAAACATACTTCATCTTCGTTTATTATTTTGTTGAACATATCCTTTTTGATTATCTTGATTGCGTAAATGTTTCCCGTTTTCTTGTGTTCTGCCTGCATCACCTTTGAATAGGAACCACGTCCGAGAACGGCCAGCAGGTTGAAATCGTTCAAGCCCACGCTCCACTGGATGCTTGAGTCTTGTTTAACAGAATTTCGAGGCTTTGAGGTTTCGATCGCGCACTCCTCGTAGGCACTATCTTCGTGGGAGCGTAACCGACTGTGACATGTCTGATCGGACACAGTTGTGCCCTGATATATTGGCGATAGACCAATCGCCTAAAAGTAAGGTGTTAATACCGGCGTGTCTAAATACACTTTGAACTTCCTCGTTCTTATTACTTCGATTCGATGCAGAATTGTGAGACTGGGATGACAATTGAGACTATTGAGTGAGACTGGGATGACAATTAGTAATTCAAATAAACTTACATCGCCACAAGCTATGCGTACAAAGCGGTAACATTTGCTATGAACAGGAAGTTGACAGTCTACACAGCGATATCCTTGTCGTCCAATGCCCCAAATGGAGTCGTTGCAGATGAAACACTGAGTCCTTTTGTTGAGACGCTTGCCCTGGAAGCGATGGCCATTGACATAGTAAAACTTGTTGTTCTTCCATCTGCGAGCACCTCGTCTATAAACGTTCTCTAAAGCAAAAATGTGATCCACTGGTAATCTGCTCGTACTATACTATTTTCTCCTGTGCACGGAAACCCAGGCGAGGCGGGTTTGCCTGAGAATACGTGAAGAATCAGCTCAGCGTTATCCGATAGTCTAACGGCCTCGTCCAGCTCAGGTTGTGTTGAGATTGTACATGGATCTCCTGAAAGCACGCGATGAAAGCACGCGGTTTGTTAGAGCAAGTAATTACCTTCATCGTCGATCCATTTTACCGTTATGGTCTCGTCTATTAGCTTGTGCGCTTCACGAACATGTCCAAAAAAATCGTCTATCTCCAGAGGAAGCTTACAATACAAAACAGCATTTCCATTGTTGAAGCGTGTATTTAGTTTAAGGTCACATTCGTCTTGAGCAAATACCATCCTATTGCTAGCCGACAGCGAACTAATCATTTTGGTACGGATGCTGATCGATCTGTTTCCAAGTGCGAATAATGAGCGCTACCTATGGTTGGTGACCAATGCCACGGCACGCAATGGCGATGCGACCTCTTAAGATCGTGGAATGCACGATGTCTCATAGAGCGGACATACGCACGCACAATGACCGATAGCACCGTTGCAGTAATAACCTTGAAAACCCATGCAGAAGGGCTAAATAATGGTATAGAATCAAAATGTATCTGAAGTTGTGGTACTCACCAAATCAGAGACCACCACTTTCAATGTGAGAATGTTGAACTTCCTATATGTCTTTTATCAGAATTGTTCCATTGCTCGCTGTCGTAATCTTTTATCAGCAGATGCAGCACTATCAATAACAATCATACAAAATTCGGGTAATTAATTTTTTACTAAGTGCAAGGTCGAACAATAAAATTGAAACAGTCGCGCACGTACTTTCCGTTGTGCTGTAAGGGATACCGGTTCCCACTGATTTCGATATAACACAGTTTTCTTCCTTTGGTACGACTGGTTAGGGTGGTCAGCCGACAGAATGCCGTAGTGGAAGCACCGAACTGAAAGAGCTCCATGTGAAGATGTGTAAGACGATCCACATCCTCAGGATGAATGAGCTGATAGAGACTCCTTTCGTTAAGGTCCCCAGAAACAATACCAAAAAACTCAGCACCTCTAAACAGTCATGTTTGTTTTATTCCAATCACTTTAGTTTACCGTGCGTCAACGTATCGAATCGAAAAATTGATCTCAGTGCATAAAAGAAAAGAGTTATTGTCGAGCCTTATAGTGGAAGCGCAGCTTTGGAACAGTGGTTGACAGAAGCAGAACATCGCCCCATCGCTTTCTCTTTTGAAAAAATCCATTTTTACTACCTTGAATCCAGAAGCGCTTCTGGGATTTTCTTTGCTTGCCCGCTTGGTGAGTGTTGACCGCATTCGGAAGACAGATAAGTGAGGTTCACCAGCTGTACTAGCTTCAAAGGAAAGGTGGATACTGTAGGCGTCGGCTGGGTGGAGATAATCATTGATGTTGTTACCAGTCATTTCCACCTTAACAAGTAAGTGTGCAAGTTTTTTGGTGATGGCACATTAAATAAGCAGGATGTACAACAGATATGAACCTACTGGTATCGCTGACCTGGGATAGTCCCAAATGAATACTAATCGTCTCGGAAACATACAGTATATCGCCGGCGCTTGATAAACACATCAGAAATCCGTCGAGTACTTCTAAAAGCTGGGCGTTCCAATAGTTCTCGGAGGGACAGCGCTTTGGCAGTTTATGTAGACTTGCAACAGCATAAGTCAATCTCATAAATGTGGAAGCCAGCCGAACGACAGAAGTTTTGTCGATGTGCTGTCCGCTTATGGCACGAGCAATAGGAAGCTGAGCAGAAAGTTGCTCAAACTCGGCATTTTCCATTTGTCGCCGATATTGCGCAACGCTTCTTCCGCTACCGGCGGTGGGCATTGTTGCCTCTTTTGAGAATGTTACGTCAAGTCACATATAGTCGTGCTGATCGCATTCGCATACGTAATTGATTTAGAGATAATTGATGAAAGAAGAGAACCCCGACAGAATACTGAGTGGATACCGTAATCGCCAAATTATTAAGTACACTCAACGTATGTTCTAGAGCACAAGTTCAATATACAACATCAAATGCTTTATTCGAGTCTTAGTACTGATCTTTTGACTTCTATTTACAGAATATGTACTGCGTCAGTCAAAAGTTAATTCCCTCGTAACCGTTCCGCGTGGCGCATATTCATCAGCTGATGAGCATACAGTCGAATGTACTTCATTCCATTCGGTCCAGTGCTAAAGCATAATTTCAGAAAAGTTGAAGGAAGCTGTACGAACCGCTCATTAGACCCTCCTTCGAACAGCTGGTCGAACATCACGTCGACTAGATCGCTTTTGTTGCTTTGCGATTTGATGCCTATTACTGTGCCAACCGATCCAAGCGGGAGACAGCGTTGGGGCTTCACGATTACGACACGATCGAGTAATTTGAACTCGACGTTTGGCAATGGAGGAGCGTCTCCAGTGGTGAACTCGTGCTGCAATATGTTAGGATGTTATAGTACAGATACGAAATAAACACACTGACTCTGAACAGTGCTCGGGCGTGTACAGTGAACTGGAGGTTCTTTGGTACAACTGATGCGCGGACAATCTCTTTTTGCACAAGCAACAGGTCTTCAGGATCGGCATACTTGTACGTACAACACTCCGGTCGGCGCGAACTGCTAGGCAAACTCTTCAAAAATTCCAACACTTCTTTAGCACGATCTGTTCTCTCTTTGGGGCTCAATTCCGGCCAGAAATCTGCGGTCGTGTAGGTGTCCTTTCCGTGTGATTTTGTTCGGAGTGTTTCGAATATCTCCGGGAATCTGAACAGAACTATGACTAGCACTAGTTTTTAAAGGAAATGATTACCGGTTGGCATAATCCGAAACGACTCGCGCTGTGAATAGAGAATAGTACCATGTGTCGTTTTCGCGTTTTGAGAAATCAACGATCTAAAGTTGATTTTCAATGAAATCGTGAAATAACACGAGACTTACAGCTTCATTGCGTTTAGTGAATTTAAGATTGATGCCGAAGTTCATGGAAGACTCGCGGTGATGATTGTGGCGATGTTTGGAAGGCTTAGGGTCTGTTTCGTCTTTGGGATCAGGGTCCGCTATACAGATGACTGTTCCAGTTACACGATTGATGACATTTTTGTCCCCTATAAATGAATTACCCATTGGAATTGTTACAGCAAACGATTAATACTCTCCAAAAAATCCAACTTACTAGAATAAGAAACAACTTACTTCCGACTTTTTTGGCCAGTTCGTTAATGTGCATCCAAAACTTCTTGTACTGCTTCTGGCTGAGGGCTTGTCTGACATCCACCTGCGGATACTCTTTCCCCTCAACCAAGCAAGTCCCTGAAAACATTTCGCGTGCTCACTGTTTGTTGTATAGCACTTACCTCTCTGATGAATGTCATTTCTCTTTATCGTGCACATCAATCCGTACTCCTTAACTTTGAAGGAGTTGATGAAAACAGTTGAACCAACAGGGAATGCCTGAGTGGCCGATTTAAATTTTGCCTCCATGTCATTTTTGACGTCAACGTTCTATTATCAATACTAGTTAGCAATGGCAATATTGGTTATGCTACCTTTAGGACCAGCGCATCACTCACACGAAAGATGTCTTCGCTCCAGCTTTTCTCGAACACCATGTTGCTTCCTTTGAACTTTAGCCGACTTCCACAGAACAAATTGACCTCCACAATTGCGTTAATTTTTCCGACGCGAATGCCATAGCGGCCGAATTCTCGATCGACCACTTCATTTCGATATTGATCAAATATTTTTTCACGGTTAGGTCCAAGGTCCTCGAATTTTGTTTGATTCTTTTCCAGTAGGTAGCTAAATTTACGGTTTAGGCCTCACGTATTTTAATGCGTCTTACCGTCCGCTAGGGATAACCACGGAGCACACCTTTGCTAATTTCAGAATTGGCCAGTTAACTTGCACTTCCGCTCCAAGAAGAGAACGCGGATCACTAGCCGTGGTTGAAAACTTGTTTGTAGTATTGTCACCGATCTCCAGAATCATGACCGGTTTTTGAGTAGGAATGTGAAAAACTTTTACGGGAGCCTTCTGCAAGACACCTTCGTAGAGAAGATGACGGGTGGTCGGAAAGCCCGGGAAGTAAACATCCAGCTTGGTATTTGGAAGGAGTCCCGTAATGATTTTCTCGCGCGGTAGGCGAAAGTCATTCATGTCAATCCTTTCGCATCTACAAACGGTATCATAATCTCTCGACTGTAAAAAACCAACAACTTACGCAGAATGGTTATGCGCGACTCGGGAGTATTTCGACAACGGCGAATTTAACTCTCCCAGGTCCTTATTTGAGTACGTAAATGACAAATGACACGAATGCTTGTTGTTTTCCCTTTCCGTTTGGGACAGTCGCGGATAGACCGCGTTTGCGGTGCGGAGGAGTAGGTCCTCATCGATGAAAGGCACAAGGACGACTGCTTCCCAGTCGTTTCGTTTGCCGTTTAGATCGGTTTTAAAGTCGGTTGGGTAAAATGAGCGTATTGGACTTGTCTCTTCGGTCATTAAGGGCTAAAAAACTTGTAAAATGTCTATAAAGTTTTCAAGACTTACTCTCAGAGCCATTGGAACACACCTATTGCTAGCTGTCGGTAGTACGGCTAGTAACTGCTCATACGGTCTGAAAGGCTCCCCTAAGTCAAATTCCAGCTTCAAGTCGGAGAAGTTCTTAACATCAGTGAGGTATGGGGCATAATGATGTGGGTAGTACCTAAAAATTCCATATAATTAGGAATACCGCAGGGAATTACTGACCAACTCCAGCTTACGCAGCCGTGATAGTAGTAATGAAGATTCCACTGAAGAGCGCGAACGTACCCATATGCCTGTTCATTTAGTTCTTCAGCGCTAATATTGACATAGTTCATCTTTTCAGCGTAATATTCACGACGCTTCTTTTTAAAGGAGCGATGAATAACGACATTCCAGTTCTCGTCGGAATCGCTGTCTTCATCGAGGTTAAGCTTGTTCAAATCCAAGGACGAGTCGCTATCGCAACCTGTAATCAAAGATACTTAGGTTGTTTTGAGTTTCGTGGCGTGTTCTTTTGCTAGCCAGGCTCATCTTTGGCTTTTTCCTATGTCATTTTCCTATAGCAATTACCATATGCTTACCACCGTTCCTAAACGCTTCAGATGCCGTTCGAATAGGACTATGGTTGTTCATTCTCTTCTTCTTGTTTTTAATCTCCGCAACTTCTCGGTGATCTTCATCAGAGTCCGTGTCAAACGCGCCAGTATCAGAAGAAGAAACACCCGTAGAGGATGAGTCCAACAGCACGCCTCCTTGCGCGAGTTCTTCATAAACCGCTTGCGGACTGACCGTGGAATTACCTGCCTCAAGTTGTTTTTTCGTCTGCATCCAGTGCATATCTTCGAATTGGTCAAGGTAGTTGTTGCGGTCAACAATTGAAAAACGTTGAAAGAACGTTTCCAATCGCTTCAGGTTGAGGTAGCCCTTTTCGTTGATATAGCCTCCAACCAACGGCAACACTTCCTTGTAGGCTTTATAAAGTCGAGGAAGAGCATCTTCGTGGATGTGAACGTTTGGCAGGTGAGGTAGGAAGTCATTTCCAATGAGGAACGTCATGAGAACCCAGTCGTCGATAATACATTCCTCGTTAAAGGCAAATGGCAGCTTGAGCTAGAATAAGCACATGTCAATAGTTATCACAATGCGCACTCACTCTGAGGTCAGCGAACTCGAGGGCCAAATATTCGCGCATAAGCGATAAATGAAGCAGGAAAAACTTGGTTCCTTCAACACCAACTCTGCAAAAGGTAAACTTATTGCATGCACAGAAACAGGTACTCACTTAGTTTTCTTATTCCTTGTGAACGTCACCTCCTCGCGAAGCAGCGCAAAATGAGGTTCATGGGAACACAGTCCAAGGATAATTAAATCGGCATCCAGGCCGTAGCAACAGTGGCGAGTGTTAGGATCGTAGTCTGGTTTCGATCTTTCCGTTCTGATAAAGTCCATGATTTTGTGCTCGCCTTCTCCAGGAACGTTGTGACCGCTGAGAATCACACGGACGTCTTTCCACTTGGCATCAGTCGATTGCTTCATTTGCACGAAAAATTCAAGTTGCTTTTGAAGTTCGATCATAAAGATCGTACCTAAAATTCAGCGATCAATAGTGAAAGCTTTTGTAGTGTACACTATGGTCTCTTAGAGTGTTCGTGCACATAATTTTCTGCATGGGCGGTGTAACCGTGAATATCGATGAATTTTAGAACAATATTTCGGACTTACCCGGTGTAATACAGTTCGAGTCGAATCTGTCTGTAGTGGGCAGCTCCTTTCCGGCAGCCTTGGCCATCTTTTGCTGCTGATCTGCATTTCTCGCGGACATGAATCTTCGCGCACGTTGCTGATTCATCTTGGCACGGGGTGCAACACCGTCCACTGCCATGAAGAACACCTTCTTGGGGCCGATAATGTTGAAGAGCTGATCAATGTATTCAAATATATTCGAGAAGATCTCTTCTTCCGAAATGCGAAACGAAACATCGTCATCGTTCGGGTGGGAGCAGTTATGGATGATGCCGTTCATGTCGAGATACAAGTTATCGAAGTCGGGAATCTAAAAGTTTGTATAGATACAAGTTGCGGATGTGGCAAAAGTACCTGATTTTCTCGTGTCATCTCCATCAGAGCGGGATATCGCTCGCTGATATAGCGGAAAAATTTTGGCACTCCCATCGTTAGCTTCCAATTCTAGCGAACGAACTAAATACTGAGACGTTGGACGCATATAAAAGGCAGATATGCAATGCATTTTGATATTGGTTTGGTTAACACGAATGATTACGACAATGCCATTAACATTCCCGCAGGAATTTGACAACGACAGGTCAATATAATGAGGCTACGCCGTTTTGTCCTTCGCTAAATTTTCAGATATGGGAAATATTGCACAATAACATAGGCATATGTTGTAAGCCGAATCATAGAGAGCGCTGTTGAATTATGGCGTTGAAACTTCAAAACGAGCTTCTCAGCACGAAAACGGATCACTGCTGCTTGTTGTATATTTCTTCAGTTGATCTTAATAGGAGGCACGAAAAAAAAACTTTTGAATGAGATATCCAACCAATCGTTTGCTTGTCGATGCGAAACCTTACACGTGGTCACAAAAGTATTACAGAAGATATCGCTGATTAAATCGATGAAGCGGTTTTCTTGTAGAAATTATTTTATTCAAACACACGTTGAGAATTTGCTGCCATAATGCAATTTTTTTGTAATTTGGCAGGTTCGATATTATTCATCTGAAAATTTGGACATAAATCCAGCTTTATGTATGTAGTTTCAAGGGAACTGATTAAAGTGAACTGATGTCTCATCGACGAGTAATAAAAGTTGTTTATCAATACAGTGAACTCCGTTCACAATGGTAACTGCGTTTATTGAGACACATCCTGTGAAATAACTGATGTTCAACACATTAATTACAATAAAACTTATTAGTACTCGTCACCGCTGTCAACAGCAATAGGTACTCGCCCCCCAAAGAGATCTGTATAAGGTGCGCTGTAATAAGTTCATCTGTACGACAGTTACACCCTCACACTAGATATATCCTGTACACAGTAGGGTTGAAGAAACTCGTAGCTGCCTCATACAAGGATATACCTAGCTCGACCTCATCACAAAACACCATCACGAAGATGGACTGCTGTCATCGACATTCACAGCATCTTTACCTGTTTAAGATTAGAATTATCGCTTCAAACGTCAACAATTATTTTTCACATATCCAGGTCCGTCGAATCGTTCATTGTAAATTAAAAGGATTGCTTGTGACCGTTGTATTTAATGAGAATGACTGGGCCAATTATCACAAATCAGATATGTAAAGGTGGTTTGTCTTTTCGAGTTTTCGTATTCTGCATGATTGTGGGCAAAATGCGTCAATACATCAAGGCTAGCTGTCGGCCAGCAAAAACCACTGGTGGTTGCCATGACAATACAAATTGCTGCGCTGTGTAAGTGATCCCGCAGTTAGTCCATCTCATATCCTCACGGAACCCACGCTTAATGAAAGGCATGTATATAGGCGTTTCTTATATACGCGCTCAAAGGGCACAGCGCCGTTTAGTTCCGAAAATTGTCCATGCCGTCCATGTCTTAGAAAACGGGCCGCGCTAATGCAGAATTTAGAAATTTTATCCCGAATATTTTAGTAAACTTGTATCATGTATGCCGATTGCGTACTTATTATACTAATCGCAGTTTTCACTGCTCTACTTGGTGAAGGTCTCACTTATGTACTGGTTTACCGCAGCGAGCAATATAAGAAGCTTAAATCAGAAATGGAACGAAAGTCGAAAAAGCTAGAACGCAGAAAAGAAAACGCCAATGACAGCGACCGAATCCAAAAAAAGAAGATCGAACGAGAGGAGGATCGTTTAAAGGCCACAAATCGTGAACTTTCAATGTTCAAAATGAAGTCCATGCTCGCTATAGGATTTGCTTTTACTGCATTGCTTAGCACTTTCAGCAGGTAATTCAACAGATCACTATCGTTTTGAAATGGGTGTTCAGCATCTTTGAGGGACGTGTTGTTGCCAAGCTCCCCTTCACGCCGATTTACTTTCTTCAAGGACTCAGCCACCGAAATCTCACTGGAGACGATCTAACCGATTGCAGCTTCATCTTCTTGTACATATTGTGCACAATGACAGTCCGTCAAAATCTTCAGAAGGCCCTGGGTTTCGCTCCATCTCGTGCAATGAATCGGCAACAAGGATCCGGCATGTTTGGCACTCCCGGATCTCAGTTCAACTATCTACGATAAGATGAGGAAAAGGCGACATAAATTCAGTCTTTGAGCTGTGATCATGAGCTAAATCCATTTGTTAAACATATCTTGTTTTTTTATTTTACTGAATGATGCACGGTAGAATTTATTTATTTAAGTAACCAGTGTTGCAAATTTGTATTTTGTTTCGGTTAATAAAGAATAAATATGTTCTGAATGTTTTCAAATGGGTTTCGTCGAAACAGCTATATGTGATACAACATGGGAAATAAACTTGCGAAGTGCAATTGAGCAGCTTATTCCGCTGTTAACCGTTTTGACCGTTCGTTTTTAATTCTTTTGAGGATGTGGTTATCGCTCTGTTACATCTGTGTTTGTGATCTACACATGTGTAAGCAAATCCTGAATGCTTAACGCCCGATACGGAAAAAGTGCGGATTCCATTGCTATATTTTCTTCAGGCGTTATGGAAAAACGTGCTTCCGTGGCGCAATCGGTTAGCGCGTTCGGCTGTTAACCGAAAGGTTGGTGGTTCAAGCCCACCCGGGAGCGTAGCTTTTTTTCCTACAGTATAGTTCTGCTTTGCTTTTTGCTTTTATTATGTTACACTTGTATTAACTGCTGTTTAGAACAGCTGCTGTTTCAGATGCGCTTACATCTATTCACATAGCTCTCTGTCGAGATTGCAGTTGCATTGTTAAATCTAAATCGGCCTTTACTTTAAATTTCAAACAGAAAGCAAAATACACATAATTTTTTCATCCAAAACCTAGAAAAGCTGACATCAAGTCTGTTGAGTATGGTCTAGAACGGAGTTAAAAAAATGCAAACCATCAAAGTCTGATGTTTACTGGTGCTCCCAGCACGACAAAATTTCGCACTGCTTTAGTGAGAACCGCCTTGCGCAAATAGTTCAAAATATTGCATCGCGTTATTACAATTTGGTTTCATTAAATGCAGTGCCGTTTTTTTAACCAACTCTATTAGCAGGTTTAGTTCTTCGATTGGGATATTCATAACCTCAGATGGAGTCCATCATTGAAATTCAGCGCCATTTGCACGAAGAGCGCGAACGCCTCGTTGATGCTGTCTCCAAGGAGTTTCTCGCCGACCAGAAATCGGTAAGTCACATTGATAAGTCAATCTGGAAACCACATGATTGCTAGATAGGAGCAGTTAAATGACTACGGAGTAAAAGATGGGGATTCTAGACTGCTACATTTTGAAAAAGATCTGACCAATGCCATAGTAACGTACTAAGTAAGGCATAGTGTACATAGAGTAACAAACGTTTCACGCTAAACGTGCTACCTCTGAACTTCAAAAGCATTTTTCTCTCGTCTGCTAGATATTCACATCATGAGACAAAGCATGGCTGTGAGCTGAAATCGTAGCACGATATATAACACCATTGTTTTCAGCACAAAGAAAAGATCAATTCTGATCACCGAGTGAAAGAGCTCCTCAAGCGATTCGACAATGCTACTGAACGCTTGATGACCATCTACGACGACATGGACGGGGAGCGGCAACGCGAACTTCGCGCCATCGCCGGCCCAAACGAATTTGCTGACTTTTATTCCCGTCTGAAGGCGTTGAAGGATGCCCATCGAAGAAACCCCGGCGAAACGGCTGTTCCTCTTAACGTCGAGTTCCAGGAGATGATTGACAGCATCAACAACCCAACGAAGTCAGAAAATGAAAATGTTAAATTCTCCGACGAAGAAGGCTATGGTCGCTTCCTCGACTTGAACGAGCTTTTCACACAGTACTTAAATCTTAAAGGAATTAAGGTAACCTGCGCAAAGTTTTCATGACCTTCATGAAATTGTTATTTTAGCGAGTAGACTACCTCCATTATGTCACCGTGTTTGATAAGTTGGACGAAATTCCCAAAGATTCCGCTAAGAAGACCGGAGCGTACAAGGACTACATTATCAACTTGGAACGATACCTGCTCGACTTCCTCAGACGCGTCAAGCCCCTTTACAACATCGACAAAGATTTTGAGCGAATGGACGCCGAGTTGCCAGAACTTTGGAACAAGGGACAATGCAAGGGCTGGACTAAGAATAAGCCTCACACTGCTCTGGTGTCTCAGGGAGCGTACCTGAACTTGTCCGAGTTTAACAGCGCACAAGAATTGGAATCGCTAGGCCTTGACCGTCTGAAGACCGCTTTGCTTGCACTCAAGATGAAGTGCGGAGGGTAAGTGTTTCATTTTTTTGAATTACTGTTTAGAGTCAAAATATAACATGATATCCTATAAAACAACCCTCGCTAAAAACTATTCGTATTTTTGCATTCAGAACGCTTAAGCAACGCGCCGAACGCTTGTATGCAACGAAAGGAAAAGAAGATCTAGGCAGCGAAGTGGACGACGAACAGCGGAAAGCACAGCAATTGAAAGAAGAGCAAAGGCAACTCGGGTTGGCTAAAATTGAATCGCACATCTTCCGTCTTGCCGATCTTCTTCACCAGGAACGGGAGGCTACAAAAGAA
This sequence comes from Steinernema hermaphroditum, assembly GCA_030435675.1. Classification (NCBI taxonomy): domain Eukaryota; kingdom Metazoa; phylum Nematoda; class Chromadorea; order Rhabditida; family Steinernematidae; genus Steinernema; species Steinernema hermaphroditum. Next base: position 692,696 of record CM059625.1, read on the forward strand.
AACATTCAAAGAAAGCAGGCGCGTGCCGCTGGAGAATCGGTCGATGTCGACGAAGAAACAGAGGTTGTAGAATCAGATGAGGAAAATGAAGCCGATCAGGACGTTCCCTACAATCCAAAGAACTTGCCGCTCGGCTGGGATGGCAAACCTATCCCATACTGGCTTTACAAACTCCACGGTCTCAATATCAGCTACTCGTGTGAAATCTGTGGCAACCAGACCTATAAGGGACCCAAGGCGTTCCAAAAACACTTCACTGTATGTAACTTATGTCAAAACACTCTAATTTGTGCCTGATTTTAGGAATGGCGCCATTCTCATGGCATGCGTTGTCTTGGAATCCCTAACACAGCTCATTTCGCCAATATTACTAAGATTGAGGAAGCTGTTGGACTTTGGAGGAAGTTGCAGGCCAGCAAAGAGCTGAACAAGTGGAATCCAGAGGTTGATGAGGAGTTTGAGGACTCTCTGGGAAATGTTGTGAATCGCCGTACGTACGAAGATCTCAAACGCCAAGGACTTCTGTGAAATCCTTCATTTGTTCGCTGTTGTTAAAAGATAAGTGTCGATGATGTTGATAAAGGCATTTCCTCAACACACGGTTCCTACAAATAGCACATACGCAAGGTTCCAAGCCGCATTCACATATTTGTCTGTGTCGTTCGTGCTTTCCGCCATATGTCCCGAACGAGTAGATGAGTCAGTGATACTTGCTGTATGCGTGATTGCACACGCATCGGGAGACTCGCGGGTTGATAACGCTTTTTCTTCTGCTGAAGCGCAACGGATCTCCCCCTGTTTTGGAAGATAGATGTTGATCCTATGACTTCTGTTTACTCTTTATCCGTGTCAGCCGTGTCAATCAAAAAGGAACAGTTCTTATTTCCCCACAAACACACATTAAAAACAAAGGTTGTTTTATACCATTCCATGATTTCTGTTTACTCTTTGTTCGTGTTTACTTCATCAATGCCTTTACTTCATCCATTTGTCGTTGATTATTCTGGTTTCAGATTAACCATCCGGAGGAAGGGTCAATGAGTGACGCGGTTAGGTGGAAATGCCGCAGTCGGAACTGGACCCGAGAGCATCGCCAGTTAATTTGCGATGCTACTTCCGTCCTTGCACACCCGCTCACTCCGCGTCGTAACGTGGTCAAAGTATCAAAAGAAATCAAGGAAACCGTGCGTGCTCAAACTCCAGCAAAGTCTAACACCAATGACTCATTTGTGGACCCACTCGGTGCAACTGTCGACAATTTTGAGGACCCCGTACTCGGAAGGCCGACGCAAAATGGATGTTCATCAAGAAAGAACAGTGTGCTAGAAAACACACTTGAACAGACTGAGCAGGAAAATATGACCGACTTAGACTTGGAACTGCCCTTCTTCAAACCTTGGAAAGAGAAGCGACAAGTGATTTTGGACCACTTCAAGACAAATGAGAAACTGAGCTTATCCACAAGCTTTTTGCTGAATGGAATGGAGAACGACTTTCAGGGTCCCATGAAGAATAAAACTACGCAAAGGTATGATTAACCTTCTTTGTGTTGTATTCCAAATATAACTTGCGATGAAACAAAACCAAATACATCCTTTTGATTTCCATTGTTCATCAATATGTGTTTCTTTCAGACGAGATCCACTCAATGACTCCGGTGGACCACGGAAAGTGCCTGACCTCACGATGGACGACTACATCCGCCGACTAAATGACCTGAAGAAGCTGCTGTTGTATGCATGGGCCAACGACTGTCGTGTAGAAGCACTGAAAATTGTGATCGAATTAACGAAGATTCTGAGCACCACGCTCACGCCTCACTTCTACCCAAGCCAATTCGTGTTGGTAACAGACATCGTGGACCTATTTGGAAGCTTGGTTTATGAGAGGCTGCACAGGAAGGCGACCGAAGAGCGAATGAACGCTGGTTTAGGACCACTGCCGAAATATTTCACTCTTGCGGATGTACCTGATTTGACAAGACAGACTGCGTCCAACTGGTTCTACAAGATTTCGGAGATTCTTGAGCTCATCCCTAGGTTGTATGGTATGTTTATTAATTCTTTAATATCTATCACTAGCATGCTATTAAATCGACTAGACGACAATGACATGGTATGCATTGTGAATTTTAGTGGAAGCGGGTCTCCTGTGTTGCATGAAGTTTATGGACAACGCATCTATTTCTACCAACGTCATGAGACTTTGCGTAATGGCAAGATCCATATCTCACCCATTGGTATCGTCATACGCACGTGCCTACATTTGCCGCATTTCAATGCGCTTGAATCCTGCCGATCGAGCCCCTCACTGGAAGTGTCTTAATGACTGGATGCAAACGTACAATCAGCAACCGGTAAGCTTACGCGGCATGGCACAACAGAGCAGCATCAAATTTCGTGGTCTTTCTTTTCTAATCTACCTCCACAATGTATAGCTGTCCCTGAAGATAACGTATTCAGACTGCTCTCCTGTGGCCCGCTATGGAATGGGTAATACAATGTGTGTCCTACAATGCCGTCACCTACGAGGACCTTTGCCCACTGTGGGAATACTGCAGAATCCCCACAAAACGCGCAATGATACTGGAACCTATTTTGAATGGTGTATCACCGGTGTATCTTGCGACTCATGCCCTTGAAGCCTGCAAGATAGTAACTGGTTGTGATGAAGTATCAGCAAGCGAGCTGTGCGCTTTTGGTCGGTCAATCCTTCAAGCTGAAGTATCGACAGAATCCAAGAGACCGATTCTAAGGAGTGTTTGGAGAAGGATGAGCAAGCTGTCAAGTTTGCGGTCGTATGTGCTATGCTGTGATGTTTGGATTGAGTTCGCTGCACGATTCTTTTCGTTGCACGAGTTGAGCGTGATTTTGGACAATTTGATAAAAAAAATTGTGCCAGATAAGGTGAGCCATTGAAGTGTACTGTGATACGACATACGTGAGTTTAGAAGTATGAGAATTTCTACGAAAATCTGTTATCCATACTTTATAAGTTGGTCCAGTACGTAATCGACATCGATGAACTGTTGCTACTCGATCACTTTGCAACGTTGCTGGAGTTGTTCCGTGAAGATGAGCTGAAATCGAAGAGCGCTACCTTGGTGCTCAATTCAATCGTGAACAAGCATAAGACTCGTTCGATAACTGACTTTGCGTTGGCCAATCAGGTAAATTTCTAGAGTTGAACCAAAAACTATAAAAAAAACTAAAAACTGCACTGTTTCAGGTAGTGTGGATTGCAAAACGACTCCACGATGCCATGGATCTCAACAGCGCTATCTCTCAAGATGGACCCGCTCCCGAAGCAATTCTCATCGAAGCGGCCTTTGACCGATTTGATCTGAGTGCCGATCCTGAGCGAGGACTATCGGTGTTGGTCGATGCACGCGGAGCACTGTACAATCTGAATACCATAATACGATATCTCGTTGTTCGGGTCAATGACTTAGCACTACCATCAAGAAACTCAAGCCGCCTCTCGGCTCGAGGGCGAGCAAGCTTCACCCGTGCTTGTTTGGCTTACGGTTTCATAACCATTGCGTCACTCAGTGACTCCTCCGACAAGGTACGGCTGTACATTCAGTCGATTCAAGTCGCTCTGAGTGCCAATGCTCTTTCACAGGTTGGTTGACGGTAATATACGAGTTAGAAGGTTGTCTTGTTTTAGACGGATGCGATTGTTCGTGAATGCATTGAATTACTCGCTGTGTTGAACAAACCTCCTGTAATATATCTAAATTTGTGCTCATCACTTTTGGGAGTTCTTCTTGCAGTGCCTGACTCACCTTCAAAACCGCCTTTGTATTTATTCAAGGCTTTTCTCAATGCAATCCAAAGGTAAGTTATCATCAAAAGATCAAAAGGCATTTGCAACTTAAGTCCCACTAAGAAACGTCCGCATTGAAAAGACTCCATTTCTAGACGATTGCCTAAAAATTTCACACTATTATATCGTTGTACCATCATTGGAGTAAATAACCTACTGAAAACGCCCCCAATGAAGCATTAGCTTTGTATGCGTGCATTTGAAATAAGTAACACTGCTTGAAAAACACGAAAATCTAATTTGCATTTACGACCTAAGGGACCGGACGGAAACGCTTCGACGGCTTTGCTGACTGACGTGAGAATGTTATTTTTTTCGACTTCGAAAACAACTGTTTGTCTCACACCGCCTATTTTTTTCAGTCGAGAGGCATGTTTTAATGTGCTGTTTTTAGGTACCCATGGCCTACGCTTTGCAACGAAAAAGGACGACTGCTTATTCGTTGTCTGTGCTGGTTATCAGCCAGTCGACAACCCGACTACCCCGTGCGCATCGGACACGTCCAATCTAACGACCAAGTCTACGGTAGTAGTCCGGCGTTCCTTGAAGAAGTCGACGAGCTCAGTAATGTAGTGCTTGGACTTCTTATTCAAATGATGGACGATGAAGAGGCCCGACCTCGGCGTCCAACTGTCGTTTGTATGGAGTTGTTGGAGGCAATAGTTGCTGTTGGAGATGTAAACGACGATGATGTAAGCACCTATTCGCGGATGGTTTTCCGCCGTATGCAGAACGTCTTTCCAAATGTATATTCTGCCATTTACTTTCTTCACAGTCCTGATTGACTAATTTAAAACGAAACCCTGCAAGATACGTGTCTTACACATCCAATTTCAGATGGCACAGCTCGCTCTCAACCTCTACACAATCTGCTCGAACTTTTCGGAGTTTAGCAGGCGAACATTTACTGTGATAACAGCTTTGAAGGAAACGGGACATCCTCTCTTTGCGGGCTTTCCTTCTAGGAACTAAGTAATATATAGAATCGTTAATTATTTAAGATAATGAAAATTCCAGAGTATTGATACAGTCCATTTTTACCTTTTCTGTTTATAGTTGTCAATAAAGATGTGAATGTGATGCATTACTATTAAATTACATATCTGTTGTCGGAGCTCTTTGCCTATCTGAGCCTAATTAGTCGGGATGTCGTGAGCACCATGCTCGTTTTGCACAGAATTTAAAGCGGATCTTGTGGTTGCGGTCACACGGTCTTGTATCTTGGATATGACGCACTTGTACTGTCGTCAAATGGTTTTCAGATTCTACCTATTGTTTCAGATGTCTCTTAATGAAGCCATGGGCAGTTGTGACCTAGATCTTGGGCTGAGCTTTAGCGATTCGCAGGTGATGGACTCGCAAATGTTCGAGGGCGAGTCGAATTTCTTCCCCGATGTACTCGAGGAAACCAATGAAAACATGGAAATAGAATGCAATGGAAAGACAGACCAAATCGACTGTGAACTTCAGCAGAGTGTTAGCGATCTAGCATTGGCTAACAAAGACTTTAACGAAGCCATGGACTACAGGAGAAAGCTTGATGATATGGCTGTACAGGTATTCATTTATATGAAGGACGATAATGGTTGTAATTGCTTTAGGTAAAGCAGGCAGTTCTTCTCCGACAGGAAGTAGGGAAATGTGCGAGCGAGAGGAAAGAGTCACTTCCATTGGTGGTATCGTTACAGGTATGGCCTGGGCGGCGAACAGAACTTTTTGACACATGTTAACACTCGACATTTTTATCTGTTTTTGATCGGTTTACGTTTTCTCATGGTCGATGCTCGAAACAAAATGTTTATTGCCGTCACACAAAATTGCTTTTTAGATGAAAACTTTGCACTGCTATGTTGACGCGAATGCGCAATTAGAAATCTTATAGTTTGCTGTTGCTCTCTCATCAATACAACAGCCCCATTACAGGAAGGGAAATTATTCGATGACAAGACGTAGAGGAAAAAACCCCCCTCAGAGATGGGACTTCCCCTAATGAGTGTGTAGTGCATACCGCCAAAGTGTTTTCTTCTTTAACGTGATTACAATGACACAGGGTCTATATTCAAGTTTCAGGTATTCCCCACTACAAATGGCCCATTCATCGTTTATTGCGAAATTGATAATCGATCAGAACACGACCTGAACGACTGGACTTTCACTTTTACATTTCAATGTGCACTGAAAGGAAGGGCCAACGAAGCGAAGCGTAAAGGATCCTACTCAGTTAGACAGAAGTGCATTTATGCCGGAAAAGCTGCGACGACTCAGATACACGTTGCTGATGTTCATCAGTTTCCAGTGTTGGTCAGTACCCACGCAACGAAGGCGTTCAACTTTTCAAACCATGATTCATATGTGGTCAGGATTCAGCTGGACCCTATAGTTCTAACGAGATGGGAACTGTTCGTGCTGGACAGTCCCTGCGTTGTGAAGCCATCCGCCAGAGCGGCCCGCGCCGTTTTGTATCAAACGAAACCGGAGGTATTCGTGTTTTTTTGTGTTTAAAGATATCTTGTTGCCTGTAGACAGTAGAACTAAAACTGCCAGATTGTGCGGCGTACCTTCTGTGCGACAAGAAAGCAACACCTGAAGCATTGTTTGATTTCATCTTCCGCTCCAATCCTGCAGCCCGATTTTCATCGCAACGCACCATTCCAATCAGCGGTTTCATTCCAGTTGATTCAAATGGAAACGTTTTATCAGCTCAATTAAAAATCGAGCGAAGAATGAAGGATCTCGTCATTATATTGGAAGGCAAGAATACGAGGGATTTGGAAAGCCTTCGTATGGACCTACAGATTAAGATATTGGTAGGCATGCTATTTCTGTGCTTTTTACAGCTTTCACTTTTTACAGCTTTTTACAGCTTACGTATACTTTGGCTCTGATTTTGAACTACCGTTTTCAGCATTCATTTTCAAGGATACGCCGAAGGCCAGTTAACGGGATAGAAAGTGTGATCGACAAAGAAAATCTTAATACTATGTTCTCATCGACAATGGCCAATTTCGTTTGAATTATGTCGAATTTTGTATTTATGATAAACGTTTTTTTTCATATAGATTGTTTCGCTTACTTCTGGTTCACGCCATTAGCATATCATATGAAAATGCCATTTACCTGCTATTTTTCCGTTCAGAGATGTCATACTCCGTTTTATTGTTCGGAGCAAGTGGTGCGGTTGGGTCGCAATTACTAAAGTGTCTCAACGCAAATGCTACTGTAGAAAAAATCATTTACATAAGTCGCCGCGAAGTTCCTCTGGAGGAGGCCTACATCAACAAAGTGAAAGTGCAGGTGGTGGATTTTGAAAATCTGGACGCCAGTAAGGACGCTGTGGAAGGCTGTAATGCAGCGTTCTGCGCTCTAGGAACTACAAGGGCAAAGGCCGGAGCAGTAAGTGAAAATCTTGTGATAATGATTTAAAAGCGGATGGCCACGCTCAATTTTTGTCTTGATTTCCGAGATGGACCGCATTTGATTTTACGAACTACTACTGAACAATTATAGGACGGATTCTACAAAGTAGATCACGACTATGTCGTCAACGCAGCAAAGCTGTCCAAAGACATAGGATGCAAATCATTCTGTTTGATATCGTCGCAGGGTGCTGACGAGAATTCTCGCTTTTTGTACCTCAAAACAAAGGTGATTTCATGTTGTACTTTCAGTTGTGATCGAGACGATAATGTTACAGGGGCAGACAGAAAAGGACACAATGGCACTGAACTTTGAGCGCTGTGTTGTGGCTCGACCGGCGTTTTTGCGTAACCGCGGAAACGACTTCCGCTGGAAAGAGATGATTGTCGATGTTCTTATGACCCCTGTTCGGCTGGTCATGCCGACCAAGTTCACTGTCGACGTCACTCAAGTTGCGAAGGTATAGTAGTATTATCGCTACGTTCGCTAGATCTGCGGCTCTGTTTTGTCTCATACAGTTTTTGCCAAATTGGTAGATTTTTGGAAGAATTGGAAGAGATCAAATAACGTGCAAAATATGATATTGGCTTCGAGCAACAAATAAAATTTTGGGCATATATGCTTAATTCTCCTCGGAAAGGTTTATAGCAAAGATTAGACCTTGCAACATTTTTATTTTTACATTCCACTGTCACGGGTCGTAACTTTTAAATGTGCATACATGCTGAAGTGCAAATGCACTTGGGAAGATGATGACTGGGCGTTGTTGCTTTCTATAACAAATGCTCTTTCGTCGCTTTTTACTGTTCCCGGAGAGCACTTTGAAGTTTTGCGCCACGCCCCACTGTAACATCAACATAGCTTGCCATTTTTTCGCTCTCCAGTTCATCGCTTGTAATTTATTCTAATCACCCTTCAAAAATATGTTGTTAAAAATGAAATCTTCAAATCGTAAACCTTGAGTAAACTGCTCTTTCATAGGTATTTTGTCAGAATAACTCCATCTAACCTGTAAATTAGTGTGAGTTGGCAGTGTAGCTACTTTGTGTATGTAACACACATCGCCTTGTCAGATGTGTATTCCGTCTGGACGCTTCAAACGTCCTTCCGTTCTACTCATGTTTATAGTTAGTCGTAATCGAATTAGTGAAAAAACGCAAATTTCCCGACAGTCTGGTGAACTGTTTTTCATACACAAGATCGCATTATGATAATTGTTTCATGAAACTCAAGGCCAGTGAATAGGGCTGTTAAAAAAACATTGACTAGAACACTCAGCAGATTGGTCAATGTCTTCCCACGCAAAATTTTTATGACCATGAGATGCTTTTAATAGCTATGTCAATGTCTATTACCTGTTTACATAGTCATAGCTTGCATTGCGATGATCCACTGCGAGCCATTCCTTTGTTTATGTTATGATTGCATATAATCCGTATACCGCCACGAAGTCAAATAAATAGGAATCGTACTATATTTTGTGTTTTTCGTTTTGACTGCTAAAATACGCAATCCTCTGGTTTTTAATCTCTTGCTTCAACCACTTCCGCTTCAAAAATAGTATTTGTCCCGAACCCTATGCATTCATTAAAAGGTTAGCCGCAGGGCCCTTTGCTCGCACAGCGCAAGGAAGCGTGCATTTTAGTACAGCCTTAATTTCTTCGGTTTGCTATGTTTGCTTAGCTCGGAAACGAGAATTTTTATCCTGAAAAGCATCATATTAAAGTTTTTCATAGCCAAAAGACTACCATTCTAGAGACCAAGACTACCCACTACCATTGACTACCAGAAAATACCATTCTCAATTCCGTCTGTGCTGAGCGCTTGATCACCGTGCTAAAACAAGAGCGATCCGAAAAAATGTTGTGACACTCGAAATATTTTATAGTCCATAGTGCATATTGTAAATGGTTCGCTTCAGTTGCTGCAAGCATGTTGAATATATAAGCGGGGTTCCATATTTCGTACAGTAAGGCTTGATCGCCGCCATGTTTGCTATAATCCTTGCCAAGTGTTAGGGCCATGCTAACATGCTCAATATATTCCTTTCAGGCATCGATCTACAAAACTCTCAGCGATGAAACTGGCCCAGTAATTCTGGAAAACGATGATCTGCATCGTCTGGCAACTGAATATGACGCTTAGTAGTTAGTTGCGCTGGTTTTTCAAAACCTTCTGTATTCCGCAATAAAGCTTTTTTATAAGAGGATGATGCTAATCGTTGATCGCTGTTTGGCCATCCGGCGTGCCCTCTAGCCGCCAGACTGCTCTTTGTGTTGGCTGGTTAGCACTCATTGTCAGCCACAGGCGATAATCAATCAACAAGCGTCTCGCACTCGTACTTTTTCATCTTTGAGCAAGTGCTGCTGTTGGTCGGATATTAGATCGAGAATCGATTAAATGTAGTGATCAGTCTCGTGTGTTGATAAGTTCCTCGAAGAAAGAAAGGAACGACTCAGGCCGGAGCTAAGTGGGGTGGAGTGATGATCGTAAAGACGGGCCGCCGGGCTGGCCGATCAGCTGGACGCCGCTACTGCACTTTCCTTATATCGCTCTCGTCTCAATCGATGCGTGTGTGCTTTTGGTTCAAATTTTGCTATCAGAAGAGGAGCGGAGTGGTCGTGAGTAGAAGTGGTCGGCTGAGATGACAACGAAGACGACAACGCCGCCGGCGACGACACTTTCTCTCCTACTCACGACACTAACAAACGATATCAGCTGGGGTGACGAATTCGTGCTTTGCCATTTCGAACCCTGAAGTGCGCGTTCATCCCCGTTACCGTTGCGCGTGCCGCGATGTTTATATCCGAGAGAAGGCGTCACTTTATGAGCTGTGTGTCTCGACTGTTTTAGATCGGCGGGGTCTGGGTTCCATGGGAGCGCAATGTTGGGAGGTCAAGTTACTGCCGGAGCTTTCGGCGCTCCAATATATATGAGGGTAAGTCATTTTCTTGTAGACATTGGTGATTTGAAGGATATTCGCACTTGACCTTATTCACGACTCAAGGATATTCGTACTATCACAAATATTAGCACCACGCGTTAACTTTGTGAAGGTTCCGGTAAAACGTGTCGCTTGCACGAACCCTTATTTAACTTGACGTACAACTTATAGAAGAAACTGTTCTTTTATGAACCGGGCGGAAATGGCATTTTCAATATCTTTTTTTTATTTCCTGATTTGTTTTAGAAGGCGAACTTTTTTGTTCCCCAAATTTTTCCATTTGAGCTGATAGGAACCCTTCCTGCACTTTGTGAAACGACCTATAGTTCCACTGAAACTGAATGTCGGCTCAACAGTACACTTCGGCATTGATTTGACCGTGCCTTTCTGAGGTCGATTTGATCTTCTCTTGTAACATAGATGAAACTGTTTGAAAATGAAGCACTTATGATAACAAAAAGTCCTGAATATAGTTATTAATTTGTTCCAGTTGACATATATGAATCTAGCATTCCCCTAGCCATAATAATATTTTTGTATGTCGTTTATTTTGTTTGGTATATACTGTATTCCGTTTCCAACGGGGTTGAAGATTACTTGATGAACTTCCGGCAGTTTCTGGATCATTAACTGTTTAAACTTAATTTGCTGCAACTATATTTATCGAACCGGTTTACGACTAAGTGTTTGAGCATAGGTGTTAAGCACTACATCACCGTAATTCTGTTACTAAATTATTGTTGATGTTGGAATGATTAAAAAACTATCCGCTGCAGTGAAGAGAGTACTTGGTGAAATCCACAAATTTTATAAACACACCGCAGCGTCACATTTCATCCCACTTCCGTCCCTATCTTTTCAATCAGTGAATGTTTCAATAAGATGCCAAACGGTAGGGAAGAGTTGCTTCCACGACAAAACATACAGTGTCAGAATTTGTTTGTTATCGAATTAGTTGAGTGGTTCGTTCCCCTTCTCGATTGAATAGTGGGCACGATGGTTAACAAGGGTGCTCTAAAATTTGCGTTTTTCCAGGGTTTATGATTAACCTACGATATCGTTTACGCCATCTGATGCATGAATAAAATGAAATGTCATGGGTTTGAGCAGTTAGGCTGGAGCATTTTTACATAACAAGGAAATATGTAACATAAAATAATATAGAAGAAGATGAATTGTATTGAATACGATCTGTTTTCGAATTGAAATTGAAACAACAGGTGCAAAGTTGATGCATTTACGCTAAGCAAACACTCCCGCGTCCTAGAACGATATAATAAGCAGATTAGCGACCACATGCCTCAAAGCGTGCTGTCTTAATCTGTCCCGACAGCACAAACGAATGATTCCGTAACTTGAAAGTGCTTCAGAGCGACAGCGAGCTGAACACCCCAGACGCGCAACAACAACCGGCATCTCAGTTCATCTACAGTGCACCAGCAATACCGAACGGACAACAACGAACTGCTCCCGTTGTGGGAGAGACTACCGACAAGGGACCGCCACAGAAGCCCGAAACCCGTCCGACTACGTCAGCTAAGCCGGCACAGAGCAATAATGAACGAAGACGGAACTGTTCGATCGCTTCGAGTGTGGCATCGAATGCGCCCCCACCGAGGAGAAAGCAAAGCTCCGTGTAAGTTGTTCTATTAGGATTTATGAGTCAGCGTGAATCACAGCGGCAATTTTACCATTTTTCTTTTATTCATTTTTTCAAATTAACTGTTGAATGAAATAACTACTTAAAATTGTTTCTTGTAGTGGCGAAGAATACGGTCGAAACCGAAGTGAGCTCGAAATTCGAAACGAACATGTCCGTCTGCAAAACCAGTATAGAAAGCAGAAACTTCCACGACGAGAGCGTAGGCTAACCGACATCGACTTCGAAGGCATTTTGAAAATCATCGGCGGTTGCAACATGTGGCAAATCACTATTTATTTGATGATATCCGCACAGCAAGTGCCACATGCAATGTTTAATTTAAGTGTTGTGTACATGATGTATCAACCCGACCATTGGTGCAAGGTTAGTGTTGCTCCGTTGCTTTCTAATGGTCACTTTCTGTAGATTTCCGGTTTTTCCAAAGAATATATCGAAACATCGGGGAAGGTTGGTGCTGGTTGGGATTGGGAGAAGGCACTCACATCCGGAATTGCGTTTCCTTATGTAAGTCGTTCAATTGCGATTTCAATGTTTGTGTCGTCCCTTTTAGGTACCTAACAGACAGCGTGGTAATAAGCCATGGCATGAACAATGCCAGTATTATGATCTTTACGAAAATGCCTATAAAGAGTACGTGGCAATGGACTACACGGTCGCGGAAACAGTGGGGATTGTTTCCCGGCATTTCAAGAACATCACTTTGAAGAGATGCAAAGAGTGGGATTACGATACAGACGTGAAAGAAACATTTTGGTTACCATTTAATGTAGAACTTTAGGTAATGAGGGATACTGTCGTAACACGGTGGAATCGCGTGTGCGATGACAATTGGAGTCGTGCTCACGTCCATCTGTCATACTCTTTGGGTTATCTCTTGGGATGTCTGCTTGGAGGATACGTATCGGACCGGTAAAGAACAGACCGAAGTTAACCATTCTATAGAATATGTTTAGATATGGGAGAAAAACAGCCATATACTCCTTTGGAGTGCTATCATCCATCTTCGGTTTCTTGCTACCGTTCACGCGAGAATTTGAAGTTTTCCTTATAGTACGTTTCCTGGGCGCTGCCTGTAACGAGGCTGCCGACTTAGCTGCCTATGTTATGTGCATGGAGATAACAGGTAATACGAATGTTTAAGATAGTTGTCAATCAACTGTTTTTAGGTGTGAAATACCGTTCAATCGTTGGAAGTCTTCTCCAGGCCCCATGGGCTTGTGGATATGCGTTCCTTGCGTTAGTTGCCTATGTGAGCCGATCGTGGACTACAATACAACTTATTTCCGCGTTCCTTCACACGGCTGCCATGATCTTAATTCATTTTCTGCCGGAGAGTCCTCGCTGGCTAATTGTGACCAATAGGGTCGATGAAGCGGAGAAGATCATCCGAAATGCGTGCCATCTGAATAATAGCAGTCTTCCTGAAGATTTGGAGCTGGTTAGTTGCCATCTTAGTCATATTCCTTATATGAAAAGATACTCAAGATGTAAGAAACACTGAAACAGGTAGAATTGTCGCTATAAACGGATAACTTCTATTAGTGACATCATTTCCCTTCAAGTTCAATTTCATTTCTAAAGCGACGTGTCCTTATAAAATTATGTCCCTTTGTACGAAACAGGAAATGAACCATTCAGGTGAAACACGCTGAAAAGCGAAAGTGGATCAAGCAGAATGAACGCCCACATTACCTTCATCTGTTCAAATCGGCGGACATGACAGTCCGCACCTTGATCATCTATATTATCTGGATTGCAACTGCACTTGTTTACTATGGTTTGGTCATTGCCCTGTCGGATCAAGTCAGTGATTATTGCTAAAGGTAAATAACGAACCATGTTTAGTCCTCACCAGGGCGATCGATGTTCGTTGGAAATTTCTTCCTCAACAACGCCATCGCAGGAGCTATTGAACTTCCAACACTGATGGGCTGCGTATACCTTTTGCAATGTGGTCGCAAGAAGTCTCAGATGATTACACTAGTGGGTGCGGGAGTTCTCATCGCTTTTGGGATGTATGCTAGCACTCAGCAGTATACTACCGTAAGACTATGTAAGAATGGTATATGTAAACATTTCATTTCAGTTTGCCTTGATATTCATGCTGGCCGGAAAAGTATGCATTCAAGGAGCCTTCAACATCTTATACATTTTCACTTCGGAGCTGTATCCTACCGTAATCAGGAATAGTGCTGTGGGAACGAGTTCGATGGTTGCTCGTATGGGAGCTGGTGCCTCTGGATACATTGCCATACTGTCTGACGTTACTTTGCCTATTGTGCCAATGATAATCTTCGCCATTTTCTCTTTCGTCGCTGGATTTTTAGTATTTTTCCTGCCGGAGACTAGGGATCTTCCTTTACCTGACACCATCTGGGTAGGCGTCCACAAGCGCAAAGATAATTATTTACATTTTAGGATGCCGTCACTATGCTTCGAACTGACAAGAAGTTCACATTGGCGAACTTCAATAACGGCAACGATGCGTCAGTCAAACTGACAGCAGAAGACGTAGAGAAGGTTAAAATGGCGCCTAGGGGTCCGATTGCTGCATTTCCACGCTAATGACTTTTGGCAACTCATCTGGAAAACGTTGTTTTTTTATAACTGTTGCTCAATAATGTACGGTGCTCATTACGCGGTAGACATGTGAATAAACTTGTCTGTAAAATACATGTCTGGGCTACACTTAGCTCTGAACAGTGGATACGTACATTGCGCGGTCACCATCATTACGATCAGATAATTGTAAGGTTAGCTAACATAGACGAAAGAATCTTCATATTCATGTTTCTCCTCAACAGTCATCTACAGCCTTGCTAGAGTGCTATAGGTTGTATAGTTTAAAGTACTTTTAAGTACGTCGGAAGTTCCAAGGAGATTTACATCAAAAACAGTGCTGGACGCTTACCCTGAAAATGATATGCCCTGTGTCGTCTTATCGATAAACAGCAAAACAGTCCGTTGGATTACTGTAAACCACGTCGAGTTCTCCGTGATTCTCCATGACTGTTGCATTCTGGACAACATTTCTGAATGACAATGGCCAGCGCTCGGCACGAGTTTTCCCGCTCGCCAATGGAACGCCAATGCGCCTCTACCGCCCGACTCCATCCGCGCCGCCCCTCAAGTCGAGGCTCGCTACAATTCCGAGATCCGGGCCTACAGATAGGTTTGCGCCGGGTCATCAGGATTGACCTCGTGCTCGTCCGAATCACTTAGATTTTCATTCCTGAATGTCATTTTGGCGCGGTCTTCAAAGTGAGAGGCCTTTTTTGCGCGATTCTCTCGCAAAACCCGCCCACGCACACTAAGTGGAACTATATTAAACAGATCAAGGTTCTTGCCCTTATCATATTATGCAAGCTTTCAACTGGAATATTATCCGCTCCTTTCATTACAGGTGATTACTAGGCAATTCTGACATGGTGTTAACGTTCTTCGTGCACCGGAAGGTACCGTGGGCCTTGCTTAATCTATTTAAATTGGGAAAATTTATAAATCTGCAGGAGTACGGGACACGAAGACTACTCGTTTATGCGTTCCTGTGACCCAAAAGTACTAAGTTTGTGATATTCTGCCGAAAAACATGGAAACGCCTCTAAGTCTTACCGGACGCCTACTCCTATATAAACTATTTTCCCACCGAACACAGGCGGCGCCTTAATGCGTTTATTTGAACAACCATAGATCGCACGACGCGAAGTGTACTGTGATTATATTTCATTTATAATACAGTTATTATAATTATAATTACAAATCACTGGTAGAAATTGAAAGCATGTACCATTCAAGTGTTTGGCTTTTCTGCACACCTTGGGAGAAGGCAAAAAAACTAATTGTTAGAAAATTAATACGGCTGGAACGCTCCAGTAGATTGTATGTTGCACCGGTTCATCGAGAAAGCTGTAGTGCCGCATTTGTGACGCATCGCTAACGTCGTAGCACTTTCATATCCCATGCACTTTTTTATTATTTCCAGATGTGTTGGCATGAAAGGGGGCTGTTCACTGATTTTTTTGGGCTACTTATGATTGTTTATTGATGCGGTTACTTACTTTTTGAGAACGAATTCATGCGGTTTTTATAGTAGCTGAACTTTGCTGTTTTTAAAACATTACCACCTTTTATACGTTCGTGACGTAATCGGTCATATTTTCCTAAGCAGCTGTCGCTAACAATGAAACCCAGTATGATTTGAAAGTTGTCAGACATCGATTTCTTACAGTCTAGTGCCATATGATTGACGTAAACTTACGCCACTTGCCACCCTTATTTTTTTGCATAATTCTTGTTAGTTTGTTTGTTATGTAAGACCCAATGAGATTGTTACTATTTCCGGAGATTCCCATTGTGAGAAAAGACAAATTGTTCTTAGCCGCAGGGCTGTATAGTTCTATTTATTTTCGAGCTCAGCGCTTTGAAAGTCAAGCTTAACTCAGTTATACACTCTATTTGAACTTCACATTATCTTCTTCACTAGAAAGAGAGTATTGTAAGATATACGTTTCCCAGCATTCAGCCGAAGGCATTGTCCATGAGGATATATGTGATTTCTGAAAAGGGGGGGGGGGGCTTTGTTTGACTTGTTTATATATCTCAAAGTGCGCTGTAGTTGTTCGGTGTCGAACTTTGTAAGGTAGCCGTTATTTGCCTGGTTAGAATAATGACTGTCTTTTGACTGAACTAATGTAATGACTGGAGTTGTTATTTTCCCACCGTGCAATTCTGTCAGTGTTTTGGTGTTATGCGTATCAGTTTGTTTCTGCTGGCATGGTTCATGAGCCTTTGCCTGAGAAATTCGCAAGTCCCTTTAGATAAAGCGTCATTTGTAGCTTTTTTATGTTGACTTTTTATGAGAGCCGTGCACTTTGAAGGAACTTCATTCAAATAAAGTCGCTACGTCGCAAGCCTTGTAACCTATGATATCGCATTTCTGAGGTTTTCGACAAATTTGTATAAATTAGGAGTGAATGCAATGATGTTCTGCTTATCTCCTTTTTGATATATACGGTCCAAACCACATACACCAAAGTCTATTCAACGCATTGTTCTTAATATATGTGAATATGTTCACTGTATTCGTGAAATGTAATAACGTACTACGTTGTTTTTTACGATAAGTACGCGTTACTTGGGGTGAAAACTACAAACCACGCGAAAATATTTGCAGCATGTTGCAAATCGACGAGACTCAGTGCAGTAACGATCAGAATTTGAACAACGACTTTCCAATAATGGCCGTGGTCAAGATAGTTATATCCATAGCAGCATTCTTCCTGACTGCTTCATTATTTGTTTTCCACACAAGGTGAGCCGCGGAGAACTGTAAACTAAGCAACGATTTTCAGGAAGTTTGCCGTGCATCCAAACACCCGCCTCATTATGAAATCCCATTACACACTAGCTCTATTCAATGGTGTGGCCCAAGCCGTTGTTCCCATTTATGAAATTTACAACTACACGTTCTTTGGGTGAGTTACTCCTTTAACGCCGGAACATCACCGAATATTTCGACGTTTTCATCTATCACGAGCATGGTAGGAGATCCATGAACGTTTGCAGTCTACGGATAATAGTGATACTATTAGTTGCATTTTAAAGTGATTGTTTTGCAGGTCAAAATGCTACTTAACAACACATGCTCACTGCGTTCTTCTTACCATATGGCCGTACTTCGCAATATGTGCTGTTGGCTATTCACTGACTTGGATTTCACTTGAACGTCTTCATGCGTTCGTCCTATATCGATACTTCAACACTTCCCCAAAGCGCTGGATGGGATACGTTTTTGTTTTTGGACAGGTTAGTTCTGCATTCCCATGCTTTAAGGCGCGCCCCAAAAGTTATACCAACTTTCCAAGCCAATAATAAAATTAAAGAAAAATTTGTACTTGAACATAACCTTTAAATTTGAACTTTTGCTGTACTTTTCAGTGGATGACTCCAATCGTCGAAATAGCAAGCATGCTTCGACCTTGTGACTTCAAACGACCTATATCACGATGCTCATTCATAATTCAGGAAAATGTACACGTCTTCTTCACATTTATTGTATGTGGACTCATGCTAAAATCGCATCCGAAAAAGATTTAATTTAGATTATCTTTTTGTGCTTTGAGCTCTTTGCTGCCATTGTTTTCGTAACAATTAACATACTGGCCAAGAAGGAACGAATGACTCATTTTAACGGAAGCGACATAGCGTTCACGTAAGTGTGCGTTTTTCAACGATGGTCAAATTTTCTTCAGGCGACGCTATGAACTACAACAAATGCTCAGAACATTAAGTCTCCTCATACCGACGGTCACCCTTCATTCCACAGTGTTCTTACTTCCTTACACAATCGTAGACATACTGATTGGGAGGTTGGAAGTCATGGAGCAAGATCGATTCTTGTTCTTTATAGTAGGTGTGCTTGTCATAATGTGGCTAATCATAAATTCAGGATCTGCTTGATTGGAGTTCATTGTATGGCGTCGCCCTACCAATCATAATCTACACCCGCAAAGCCATAGCTCAGCGTCTTTTCAAAAGGAATATCCAGATTAATGTGTCCGAGACGCAAGATAAGCATTTCCTTAGTTTGAAGAATAACTGGGACTGCGCACTGAGCAGTACTATCAATTTGAGAGCGAAGTCGGCGAGGAAGAGTGTAATTATCCCAACAACCAATGGTCAACAACATTGTCGGGAATTGGTTGCACGGGGTTCAATTGAATAAACGATCATTATCGAAAGAAACGCAAGGCAGAATAAAAGTAGCAACGCGAGTAGACTGAAAATCAACAGAACGGCATAACATATCAAATTTTGAAACTCATATAGACCGTGCAGTCATGTCCGAGTGGTTAAGGAGATTGACTAGAAATCAATTGGGCTCTGCCCGCGTAGGTTCGAATCCTGCTGACTGCGAAATTTTTCAACTTGTTCTCTCCACTGTTTTGTTTCATTCTTTTTTCCTTTCGCTGTGTACACCATAAATAATTGTTTAGAAATCTTGTTGCTCTTGTTGTAAATTCTTTTTACTATACATGTATACAGGCGTGCAATTTTACATCTTAAAGGACGTTCCTAATAATCTCGACATACATGCTGACACCCAGGATAAGGGCACTGGGGAAATAATTTATACCACTGACGTAGATGTTCGTGATGTCCGCCGTGACCGCACCTATTGCAGCCTGTCCACACGCCGCTCACAGGCATTTCACTGAAAATCCAAAGTTTATTTGCTTCAATATGCACTTACCAGATTACACACGAAGCATTAAACGTCTTTTTGCAACGCGGACAAAAAGGTGATATGGAGGCAGAAGGTTCTCGACAGCTTTGACAGTTCATTTTGTAAAATGTGCTCTAAAAATAGAGATAGAGACCACAAGAAGTGCATGTTTACCTCATTTCCCAGCACACTAACTTCACTGAATTTACAAATCTTGATAATCATGGAGGCGACGTTCCAAAGTTCAAAGCGCTCCAACATTTCTTCAGAACAAAAAAAAATTGCAACCAGCACGACAATCCTTATAACTCACCAATATATTCCTTAATCCATATAACGGCATGACTGCGTTGTTTTACAACGCGTACCGCTTTTTCACCCATTGCTAGGCATAGTGTAGCACACATTTGTAGTTCTCCCTAAAATGATTTTGTATGCTGTAACACGTATTAGGTAAAATAAACCTCGTTGGAAAAATTGTACAGCATTTCGACGACCATGGGAAGCGGATCGAAGACGAGAGATTTGGGCATTGCGAGTTGTACAATATCTGTAATTGGTAATGGAATGTGATTTTCATATCTATTACTGACCTTCATCGCTAAGTCCCGAAGTATTACTCGCGTTGTCCACATCAGAGCAGTCATCCGAAAGCGGTGGCTTCATTGGAAACGACGCTAGTGAGTCGCCAGAGAGTGACTCGCTGCTTGACCATTCCGGAAGCTCTTGACGAGGCTCGAAAAAATCTTCTGGAATGTTAGCTTGTGCTCTCCCGTTACCACTGAATACCAACCAATTCAATAATTCAACAACCTTCAACAACTCACAATAATGCGTGTACAGAAGGAAATGGTTCCGATGACATGCCCTGTAAATTGAGCTCTTCTGGTCCAAAGTACATGTCAGTTTCGGCGGTAAGTGTATCCGGAATCCCATTTGGAAAGAATGTTTCAATCGTCGTAGCCTTCTTTTCTTCTGACTGCTCCGGCTCAGGTTCGGTGGGCAATTTGTCGTGTGCCGTTTTGCTTCCCCGGCGCTTATCGGCACCCAAGGTTTCTTCAGAAGTATCCTCCTCAGCGAATATTGGATCACATAGTGTTCCAATTATCCGCCAAGAGTACGCTGTTTGATGTTGACCATATTTTCTCGCAATCCGTGAATTCGTATTGCATATTTCGAGGAAAGAATCACCTTTCAAAACGTAATCTTTGGCCAGCACGATAAAAGCATTTTGCGACATATCTGCAGCAATGCTTATTGGACTAGACAGCGATAGAAGACTCGGTTCCACTCTTCCCATTGGGTGCTTCTTGTCGTTAGACAACTTGCGGCGGATATTGCAGTTTCGAACATGTTGTTTAACTGAAACGGACAGAAATCAGTAATCTTCTATTGCACAGATTCAATTTTATTAGTTTGCGGTAAGCTATTTACCTGCAGTGAGAATAACGCCATGAGAACTTGTGTCGACTGATATTAAGCTAACATGTCGAGCTGGCACTTCTCCATCATGCGCCCGATGACGCAGGAGACGACCGTCTCTCCCACATGAAACAAACACGTCTGCTGCAGATCGCAGCCAAGCAATATCTGCAAAGCGATGATGTTGTAGGCAATTAAATTAACTAAACCTGTGCATGCGCCATTATGAGCATCGAAGCTAGCGTACGGAAGGAATGCCCGACGAATATCCCAAATATGAATGCTGCCTTCACTGGTGCTTGAACAACTAAGCAAGTGGTACTCGTGGTAAGGATCCCACATAATTTTTGAAACGCTCGACATCGTCTCCACCCAATACTTTAAGTGTAAGGTTTCGTCGCTGCTCACCGTCCACACCTAAACAATTGTAACAGCGGATTTTTATACACCACCGACATACTCGAAGGAATTTGTCTTTCCCGGCCGTCGCTATAACGTTGTTGCTCTGAATCGAGATCGAGTTAACCGCGCCAAAGTGCGCATTGAATTCCTTAACGCAATCCCCCGGTTTTCGAGCATCCCAGTACCGTACGAATCCGCTGTCATCGGCTGTTATGAAAACATTGGAATTCGGGGTGAACTGGATGTCTCGTACTGCTTGTTCACATTCGGCCCTAGAATTAAATAAGATACTCCATAGTAAAGCATCGTTGGCAAATAAGTGAACGATGTCGTTTTAAAATCGATTATTGTAAAAGGCAACAATGACTGGCTTAGTGTTTATAGTGTTCGCATAGTCTAATGTTGGACTTACTTGAACATGCCTAATGGTCCTTTGTGCCTTAGATCATAACTGACTATCGAACCGTCTTTTCCTCCGCTGACCATCAGATTCCTGTCATGATAACTGAAGGTAACCTTTGTAGCGCCTGTTTTATGCAGCTTGTAGTTTTTTTCTGCAAAAATCCACTTAACATAAAATTTTAATTTGTTAATTACCCTGCTCTCCGCTTTCGGTATTCCAAACACCAACCACACCGTCTATGGAAGTGGAGGCGATGTATTCGTCTATAACAGTTTCCATGAAAGGTACTTTCAGCAAAATAGCTACCTGTAACGGGATTCCAACATATACTTCCAGAAGAATAGAAGCTATTGCGTTTGCCTCTAGGGTATTTGAGCTCCTTGTCAAAGCGTAGTCTTCCTTCTGGCGTTGAATAAAGGCGAATAGCTGCAATTGAGAGAATATTACCATGGCTAAGACGCGTTTCGCTACCTGAACGAGCTGCAACAGCAACTCGTGTTCCACCGCCATTAACGCTCAAGGCGTCATAAGTTTCCATTTGCAGCTGGAGTCGATAGTGGCCAACGAGGATATTCGACGGCGCTCTATATTAGCATTGCAGCGCTTCCAGTTCCATTCACACATTATGATAACAGCGATCTTGATAACAACAGCGAATATTTACAAGATGTCGAATGTGGGTCTCCCACGACGACGAACTGCGGGCGGCAAAAGCATAGATGTGTTGTGTTGAAGTCAAGTAGCTAAGCGCGATTACCGAGAGCGTCCTGCAACAAGAACAATAAATTGATATGAATACCAAATAGGGTTGTCGAATATTCGATTCGATTCGATATTCGAGAACTTAGAACTTAGAGAAGATATTCGAAGGTTCTCGAATATCGAATCGAATCGAATATTCGATATTCGAAGATCTTCGAATTTCGAATCGAACCGAATATTCGATATTCGAAGGTTCGAATCGAATCGAATCGAATTTTTTTTGAATTTTTTTCTGAATTTTTTCAGAGTCCTATTTCTGGCCTTTTTAAGTACCGCTGTAAACGGAGGTTTTCCAACTCATGGCAAATCAAAGTGAGCATAGAAGAGTGGTTCTGCACAGAGTGTGCGCAGAAGAGAACGGCAAGAGTGTACTTCACTTTTACCATTCTATGTTTTGTTGCCACAACCGTCCTTCTGCTCTTTCTCCCTTTCTTATTAGCTGGTGTATTCGAAGCCAGCATTCTACGTGTCTTTTGCAATAAAGACTGCAGCGATTGGTTTCACCTAGTATCTCCACCTAGTGAGCAACTGTAGCGTGGTACCTAAGAGAAAGTGGGAAATGACACTATGTTTTCTATTGGGTTGGAACATTGAAAAAGGGACACATGGAAAACATTTTCGTTTTCTGCCATGTTTACAGTTGCATCAAAATTGATTTGCGTGTTGTTGAGTGCAGTAATCAAAAAGATGGCCTTGCCTGAGCACTATGTTAACTCCAACGTTTACGATACGTTAAGTAACAGACAGTGGAGATATGCAGGTACATAGCTATCGATCGCAGCTAGTAAGCCCAAACAGCACTTCTGCATAACAGAAATAGGGGCCAAATGTGGAAAAAAATAGTTTTGGTTTCCCCAAAAGTCTAACTACCCGAGACCGCATCTTTTCAAGTTAATGTCCACAACGGCTCTTCACTTTGAGCTCAGAGATTCCTGTTTTCAGCCCTTACAAGAACTTTTTCAATCTATCTCACTGTCGTACTATATCATTCTCTGAAGCATCTCCGCGCAATAGGGCGGCCTAGGTCTAGCAAGCGGCCTAGGCTCTAGGGCTATCGGGGCAATGGCGACAGTGACGGTCGTCAATGACTACACATCTAGCGACCTACACAGCACGCAGACGTTTTTTTGCTGAACTTTAGCTCATCTTCAGTAGCAACGCATTCCTGCTAAGTAAATGTAAGACAATAGAGACATCGATGGCTCTCCGAGCACTGTTTTCTTCGCGCTTGAGTGTTGCCAGAGCGAGCAAAACCTTCGCAATACGTTTGCGGACGACCAGAAATCTACAGAATGATAGTGAATTAGGCAAAAAAGAAGGACGGACTGCTACGAAAATGCTAGCAGCTAGTAATACAACACGTGACGCACGTTAAAATTGCTATCGGTTGTCTCATTGGCAGCGCGGCTGCCTGCCATGCTGGGGGTCGGGGGTTCAATCCCTCGTGATGCCTGCCACTTTTTTATTCGATATTCGAAGATCCTCGAATATCGAATCGAATCGAATATTCGATATTCGGAGATCCTCGAATATCGAATCGAATATTCGATATTCGAAGATCTTCGAATTATTCGATTCGATTCGATTCGACAACCCTAATACCAAATAACTGTCGCTCTAAGACAAAAACACAGTCAAAGTTGACGAATGGTGATGTGGTCAATATTGGGCAGGGAGGCAAATAAAAAATAAACAAGAGTGCTTTTGTCCATACTAGTAGTGGTAGCTGTGGTGCGATGTGCAGTCATGTCCGAGTGGTTAAGGAGTTTGACTCGAAATCAAATGGGCTCTGCCCGCGTAGGTTCGAATCCTGCTGACTGCGAAATTTTTTAACTTGCTCATTCCAGTGTCTTCTTTCGATTCATTTTCTTCTGCCCTGTTTTTCCAGCTCTGTTATATTATATACAATACGCACAGAAAATTTCGTAGTGCTTATGAGCATGTTTTCTTCACATAGAATGTATGTTTGTGTCAATTAAACTCACATTGTGACTTTCGCAGAACGTCAGTGATCATAACCTGAAGAAGGTATTTGTTCAGTTCGCTGCACTTTGCGTAAACAAGAGTGCAATTTTCCCATTAGGCAACCCAGTTCGAACCTATTGGGTCTTGTGAATTCCTTCAACTTGATGTTTTTTTCATAACCGTTCAAGTAAAACACATTTGTCACTTCATGTGTTTTACATTGCAAACGGAGATATCAAAGGAAGAAAATCCACCACCCTCACATCAGAGTCACATATCCAATTTCTGGTGACAAACAATGACGTGAGCAATCTACTATTTAGGATGGCACAATGGAAACCCACCAGAGAAGGATAGCCCAATTTCACCATTATGAGCTAAGAAGGCCAAGCTAAAATTCAACGGCCTGATTGAGGAAGCCAATGAAGCACAGACATGAGAGATGTTCATGAACTTGTAATAAGTGGAACACATTTCTCAGCTCTTAAATAATTTATCCAATGAGCACACATTCCCAATGCGTTGTCTATACCTGCCTTGTAAAGGACTATTCTTCTTCCAATGTTACACATATTGTCATTGTATACCCAATATTTTAAGGTCATATTGCCCATCCGCTAACCAAGAACACAGATCACGCTATGTTGAACCAAGCCTTCCGTTCTTCACACGTGTAGCTCGTTCGCAAGATACCTGGAGAAAACGTCGCATCTTGATCTTTGAATTTCGAACGTCTCATATTCTGTAGCTGAGTTGCGTATTGCGCTCGAGAGCCTTGTTGATGTGTTGAAGCATAGCGGTTTACCCAAGGCCATCAGCACAAAACACCACCAACGAAGAATTTTGTATTGAGGTGAGTACAAGAAGCATGGAGCGAGAATAGATGATCAAGATTCTTTTGATCTGGTGGTTCTGGAAATGCGCGGCAAACAAATAAAAACAGGTTGGCAAAAAGCCGAAATACATTCCACCCACGAACATTCCTCTAACTCGGTCCCGTATCGTGTCAAATTCACGAAAGGCGCAAGAGTATTGTACATTATGATGGTGTTAAAGGTACCGTTAGCACTGAAGATGTGAAAGAAATCTGCATTCTGTTAAATGTAAGACGGAACAGAATGTGTTAAGTGTAGAAAATTGAGTGGATTCAAAGAACAATTTTGTTTCAGGAATGAAAATTCCGGAGACTTTCAGATGGACGCAGAAGAATCGCTTATGTATTTTAAAACCGTCTTGTGCAATGGTCCCCCATTCAGTGAAGTGTACAGCATGAAATGCCTCGAAATGGAGCCTAATGAGTTACCAACGAAGAAGCATGCGTTCAACTTGATGAACATTCATCCAGTATTTGATAGGAAAAACGGTTCATATTTCCATCCTCCCCGTGCGTGCGCGAGGGTCCACGAAGAGCGGTTCCCACTCATTTCCGTGAACTTGATTATAGTATTATAGTACATGACTGTGGATTGCTATTGAATAATACCCATTTTTTCAATATGAAATTACACAGTCACAGACGGTCAAACAGTTAGTTATATGTGCGCAGTAAACGCTATACAACTCGATTTAGATGAACGCTATACCACTCGATTTAAACGTTCAATGTTTACGTTCTGCTCTGCCACATAGCGTTAGCTTCATACTGTGTCGACAGCTATTACACATCGTTTTCTGAGAATTTTGTGAACCCTGATTCAACTAGTGATGCACACCGAGTATAGCGTTGAACACTGATGCATTTCTCACTTCGTGGCAGTCATTTTAAGATGCCATACGTATATGAATATGCCCCATTTTCTGCAAACTGTGGAATGGAGAAGGTACTACGTAGCAGTAGTGTCGCCGATCATTTCTTTGTCCATGAGCGGAACAATAACTAGAATATCAGCAATACAAATGCGTGGAAATGTCGACTGCCCTCGTGCAATAACAGTCAACAGTAGCGAATTGTATAAGCAAAATCCTCTAAGACGACAAAACTGTACGGGTGTCATCGATTACGATATCTCTTCTTCAACATTGGTTGGGTGGATCTTCGAAGTGTACCGTGGTTGTCGACATGAAAGACGGTATTTCACTTATGAAGTGGTAGTTCACTTCCATTGCTTTTGCGCTTCAGGATAAGGCAGCCTGGTTCTTCCAGATTATTCGATTATGCCATGACATAGTGCAGCCGATGTTCTGTCTCAAATATTTCTGCCAGTAAACCTTATTTTATCAATTCTTTTGCTAGTCTAACAATTAGACAATTAGACATCAACAATACGTATACGCCCTTTGACTTGGCTTAAAGATGACAACAATGGGAAAACTTTCTAGAGTGGCTAAATGTCATCCTCTGCGTCATAATGCGCGTAACAGGAAGTCGCGCCCGTGGACAAAAGGCACAACTACATTTATGACCGGAACTGACCGCTATCCATCACCGGACACGAACACAATTATCACACTTTTTCACTGCGTTTTTACAATATCCCCATAAGACGCATCTGGATGACGGACAAAAACGGAGAGCGGCATTTATACGAAGCTATCCGTGCCACTCTCGAACTATTTCAGTCCGTCGGCCCTTTAATTCGATTAGACGTACCAATTCAGGAAGCGACAAAGCCACCATGTTTTACATTGTCTGCAGTCCTGGAGCGATAATTTAACCATGCACTCACTGAGTACAGACTCAAAGATGAAACAGTCGCCCGAGCTTATATACGTCATTCGTAAACCAGTATTTTGCATTTTCTAAACGTAAATTATTGGAACATCACAAAATTACTATTTTTCAGAAATTGTAAATTTCCGACTTAGAACGTTATATGGACATGAGTGCGATTAAGGGCGCAGTATACTATAAACTATGTGGTGGTAGTAGCGTTTTCCACGTACCTTGCAGTTTGCTGCCTCCTACAGTACCCGTGAATTAACAAGGAACGTCAAATATTTGGTGCTCAAAGAAATATCGGTTATTCTACGGTGCAAACTTCGACAAAGTTCGCTAACTTAGTGCTACTTTAACAAGTATATGATACGAGGTTGCTTCTTATTTCGTTTTTCATTTTCCTGAAGTTCTGATTGCTCTGTCAATTTATGTCAATATGATTTCAATTTCTTTTTTATATTTATTACTACACGAACTGTACATGAGAAATAAATAGGAAGATATATTTTGCATGGGGCGGGGTTGACAAGAGAACGACAGGTGGTGGAGAAGTGCGTCGGATAAAGAGGGTGGGAAAAGATATCGAGAAGACTGCTTACAGCTTCTGAGTGCGACGGAGAAGGTAAGCTTGGCCTCGAGAAGCAAATGGGGAGAATCACGGGGATCAGGAATGAACTGAAAGTGAATCGTTATTAACGCTGAAGAAAGATTTAGGGCGATACCTAGATGAGGAGCTCTGGTGACGGGGCCATTGTGACGGTTGTGACGACATGCTCAGCGTCGGTAAAAACTCGAAGGGAAGTCTCGTGCCTTCTCTGGATCTTCACAGAAACTCTTCAGAAAGTTGAGTGAACATTTGTTCGTACAGCACTGGAAAGCCAAACCTCCTTGAACCGGAACTGAAAGAGAGGGAGTGTAAGGAAAGCACGTCTAATGAAAGCTATTTGAATTTTTGGCGCTTGTTGACCCTTTATCCACAGCGGTCACCTTGCGCAATCGAGTGGACGCGCCAGATCTAAGCGGATATATGCGCCCACCAAGTGACTAAGGGATCTTAAATCTCACCTTTTGGTTTGCGAACATATTTGTGATCGCAGGTGTGTTCCAAGAATCTGATGAGCTTGATGCCGCACAAACGGATCTGGGTGTTGCCATCTACAGAGCCTTGCACCGGCACCACCGATGCGGATACGAGCAGTAAGGTGAAAAAGGCGAACACGATCTTAGAGTTCATGATGCTGAGAACGCGGGAAGAATCCTCAGGGTGATGGTACGGACTTGCGGACAGAGAGCGAACTTCTGACGCGGAGGAGAAGGTCAGTCTCAATTGATCTGGACGCAGATTGCCTTTTATCAAGCTTTACAAAGAGGAGGCGGTGCACCAAATTTAAGAGGGGCGGAGCTAAGACAAGAACATCGGCGAGGGAGAGGAGCCTGCTAGCTTCCGCCCTTTTGCACCGCCTGCTTTCTTCAACAGCTCTTCGCGACAATCCAGAAATATTCTAATAAATATCAAGCAAAAATGGACATATTAAAGAGCACGTTTAGTACAGTACACAAGAATTTTTGCAGGAAGAAAATGTTTTGATCACAGTAACACATTGGTTGAAACACTTGACGTAATCGTTACAAATTTACCAAGCAAATCTTAAGTGGCAACTTCCCCGTCAATATTTAATAAAAATTGATTATTGAATTTAAGGATTTGTGTTATTTTAATTCTGGAACCGATAACAGACGAACCCCTTCGAAGTGATCCTGTTGATCGCATGAACCCACGATCTTTTATCACATGCTGTCCTTTTTTTCGCATACGAAAAATGCGATGGAAGAGCAGCCGTAGTGGCGCCAAGCGATCAACGAGCCACATTGTTTGACACGTCTCATCTTCTTATTACACACACTGTATACTGTAGTCTTGTCGAATATCATCCGGTATTATGGGTGGCCTGCAGCAATACCGAGCGGGCGTATGTTTGTGGGTGACACGTTTTGTTTATCTTTTTTTGTGCACTCAAAGCAACCTTGAAGATGCAGTTCAGCCAGCTTTGGAACAAATTTTGAGGTCAACAAGGGGCTGTTCCATTTATGGCGTGAAAATTAAAGCAGGGAACGTAAAAAAATGTTTACAGTTTGTGTCTAGTGATACAAATAATTGTACTACTAAAATAGATCAATGCGAATTTCATAAATCATTTCAGAAGTGTACGTCAAATATGCGAAGGTTTTCCTTCGTTTGCGGTGGCAAAAAACAGAACCTTTTACAACACATCTGAATCTTACAGCTATGTTCTTTCTGATACTGCTTAGTATCTGATTAGCATGATGGCTGACCTTTTGTACACTGGTGTTCACATATATTCATCTGATTCAGTGGCTCGCTTTTGCAAAAAATCGAATTGTGATGAATTATGTGTGCGTTCAGGTCATCACGAAGTCACGGAAATGTCAAGCCGTCAACTAGTATTGTGTTGCATTATTGAAACATGTGGATGCTAACAAACAAATGTGTACACCTGTGTGCTAGGCTGCAGGAGATTGTTTCGGAGAGCAGTCGCCTCACTGGACAGAGGGCGAAATCATAAAATGTCACTATGCGGCGAACAGGCAACGCGGGCTTCCCTACACCAAAGTATGAGGAAGTGCGCCGGCTGTCTTGGCTGACGGTAATTATGCAACTGTTTTGCGGGTGACCCTCGCTGAACGCTAAGAACAAATAAACAACTTACCGCAGCGATATGTATATATCTTTGGCACACAAGAGGGCATCACAGCCCTTAAAATACCCAGGAATCCAAAAATTGGGCTCTACGAAGGAACAAGGCGGTGTTTTATGTTTTTGGAGCAAACCCCCTTTGATCCACCGCATACAGAAAATGGTCGCAGTTACTAACGCACATGCTCAGCAATACCGCCGCGTGCTACCGTATACATTGTAAAGTATGTGAATATCATAAAAAATACGCTCTACTTTTTTTCGTTACAATGGTTCTTACTCCCCTGGCAAGGACAAGCATCATAACTCTGGTTTACAAGGGATATACCAAAGAACCCGCTTAAAGAAATTCTTTAATTGTTTTGTTCCATCGTGTACCTCCATCGTGCTATTATCTCAACGTTTTTTTTGAATTACGTGCAAATGTAATAGCGTGTGCAATTACCCACAGAAATAGAAACCTTTCCCTGACAGATATGATTGGTTCATGTGACATCTAAGTGATTCATAATGTTTCAAAAACTTTAATTAGCACCAAATAAGTCCTAGCGTTATAATCTATGCACAATTCTGATAAGCCCACATGATCAGACTCTGAAAATGTGCAAAGAGCGGGCAGTGAAATCTCTGATTGTGAAGGCAAATTGTGGCTAACCGTGGCAACGCAAAAAAGAGGTGGTTGATGGAAAAAACACAACATATCCAAAACGTATAATTGAATTCGTACCATTATGTTCAAAAGTGTAAAACAACAATGACTACTATTAATAGAGTTTTTCGCTGGGAACATTTAATCTCTTGTTTTCCGTTATGCCCACTGTGTACTATTTTCATTTCAAACATCATGATTGTCCATTTTATTGCAGAAAAGTCAGACACACACGGGTGCACCATGCGATAAGTGTACGATGGCCGCGGAAGTAGCTGACGACCACACGCAGAGCCCCCGCATCTGTCGGAAACATCTCGAAGCACGATCGCTTGAAATTATTCATTTCATTTCCGCGCTGACTGACTTTTGTTAATTATTCAGTTCCGATTCTTGACTTGCACGCATATTACACAAGACAACCTTGCAAGATCTTTTATAAAGGGGATCTGATGGTGGGTTAAATAGCAGAACAAGCGCTACTCTGCTTAAACCTAATTCCAGGCATCATCGAGATAACAACGAAAATCGGGGCCCTTTTCGGTCGCTTTAAAAAATTTCTGTGATCTGTATCATTGTATGAGTTCATCCCGTCAAGTTCTTCTGTGGGCCTGTCGCTATTGTTGGCAGTTGAACTGTGGGTCGCTTAAGTTCTTATTAAATTTATCACATAATTGAGCAATAAAATGTTTCCATCTTTCAGTATATTTTCGGGCCTTTAGGCCGGATTAATTTCGAGGGTAGTTTGTCCGGTCGGCAGCAAGTTTCTGAGGCACTATGTGAGGCACTGTGATGACCGGTCATGGCCGTTTGAATGTGCGGCACGCAGAGGTCGGCGAGCGAACGGTTTCAAGAGGCTCTTGTTTGTTGGGTTGTTGTTTTTCGCACCACTGTCGCGATTGCGCGACTAATCTCGAGTCGACTAATCTCGGTTACATAACATATAATCGCTGAGAGCATGGAAAACAATGTATTTGGCGGTAATGCACAAAGATGGCCAACTACTCAGACATATATGGATTAATACAAAGGTGGCAAACAGCTAATCGTTGTCTTCGCAAATTGCCTAATGTTAGTTTGGAGTTGCTGTGCCATGCGTGTTTCCATGTAGTGTCTATTCGCCCCATGAAATGTTCGAGAACAGCACTAATCGGAAACTGCCTTCCACAGAATTTCTTGTAGGTTGGTGACCCCGGGTTCAGTTTCTATAATGTCAGCGTCCATTTTTTAGCGAGTCGTAGAAATCCGAGAAGCATTATAAGATCCAAAAGTCAACCTTGTTTACGCGTTTCTAGTTTGACGATAATACGGCGTTTACACTGCGGCCTTCTCCAAGTCGGTTTTATGAAATTCAATATGATCGATCGGCTTTCGATTTTTATTGCTCCGTTGCAGATTTTGTTTCTGCAATGTTTTTGGATCTTCGCTCGTGGAGAACAGGAACAAAATCATGCTCGCCGATAGCCATGGGCAAGCGATTCGAGTGAAGATCAACCAGACGACAAGCCGGAAGCAGTTAGAAACAGCTGACTTTAAGACGACTCCACTTTAAAGTAGCGCTGTGTGTGGCCAGTTACACAGCGGAAGTTGCGGACAACTTTCACACGAGCATATGCAATCAGTGGACACTACGATGAACTATTACTTGAAGTTAATCAACATAAAGCACAAAGATTGTTCCTCATATCATCGTTAAACTATCGAGGATACCAGTATAGGTGCCAGCTAACGAACAACTTTTACACTATTAATGGGCTGGTACATTGAAGACGGGACACTTGGTAAGAAAACAAAATAAATCAACTCCTTAGATTAACTCTCTATCTTGAATGAAATACTACTCTATTCAACATAAAGGGCAGTTGACCGTTTAATTTTCTATCCTCAGCTGCCCGACATGTCTAGTCGAAATACAATTACCGCACCAGACACTTTTTGTTTCTATACTCTTTAAAAGCTTGAATTAAACATCAGAGTCCTTCGTCCTGCATATGTATCAGACGGGCAAAATGCATCGCTGCGCAGATAAATGCTAAATTTGCAACGAACACATAAGCGCCTTTTGATATAAGGCGTGTGGCCTAAAGCTGAAACACTCTTGTCCGCAAATCCGCTATCATCTTTTGCAGATTCGTAATCTTTGTGCATAAAGAAATGAAAATTCATCTAATGCTCAGATTCAGATACATAATGTCTTCTGCAAATGCAGATTCTACGGTGATCAGGGACGTCTGGAAGATGAGGGACTCATTTAGTTCCGAGTTCGCAATCAAGCAAATATGAGAAAAATCAGAGGAAAAGGAAAGCACAAAAGGGCAGCACCGAAAAAAGTAACGCTCCCGGGTGGGCTTGAACCACCAACCTTTCGGTTAACAGCCGAACGCGCTAACCAATTGCGCCACGGAAGCACTTCTGTCTCTAACGGTTGAGCCAATACATGATCGATCTCTATGCAACAAATATGGGCACTTGCCTAAAGATCGCAGAAGTATCCGCAGGATATGATGGACAGTGGACCGGCTGTGCACTTATAACACTAAAAAGTTTCATCCTGGTGCGTCTCGAAACAGCCTGAGGGGATTTATAAAGCAACATTCCACGAAGCGTTTTCTGATTTTTATCTTGTGGAAAAACAATCCAGTTCCATAAATCCGCAATATTCAAAATAACACAAAGAAATGACAACGTAAATGTAACACGTCTGAAATCCTAAAGAACAGTGATGTTTTAAGAACGAGTGAACGGTAGGAAATGTTTTCAAGATTCCATGGAGCGTTCCTCTTCCATTTCCCGTCACGTCATGCAGCCGAAAAGAACGCGAGGAACCGCCGAACGGCGACCGGTAAACGCCTAAGGCCATGTAGGCCGATACGTGAAAGTGCGCTTTCTCTGCTGTTATATAAACGAACATAACGGTGTTGAGTCGAGATCCGAGATCTCGCAGCTTGATCACACAGCGCGCGCCCAGATCCTTTTTGTTGCGCGCCTTTCTAAACAGTTGCTGCAATTGTCTGATCGTATTAATGCTAGGATCGGTCTCGATTGTGTTCCGCGCGCAGCTTACGTCCAGAGCGATGTGATATTTTTATATTCAACCGCCATTCAGAAATGGTCGCAATCTGGCACTGTCTGTCTGCTCTTCGTGAAACTACTGCTCGCCGAGATTCGAATTAACCATTACTTAATTTTAGATCATTATGAACTTGAGGATTGTCTGTCTTCTGTGTATCCTCTACATTTCGCTAACTATTGCGTATCCGTCGCTGATGGTAGAAAGCCGTGCAAATATTGAGAACATCTCGTTTCCCCGGCAAATTACCCCTAGAGCTCGTCTGGAAAGCGAATATCCGTCTGTAGCAAAAGCAGCCCTTGGCATCGGGACCCGAGTGAGAACCGCGTTCTACGACTCGCTGTAAGTTGAGTTTTTGCTATGATTGTCTCGTTTGTTACAGAATTAATGAGGAACATCAAATAGTCGTGTAGGTTCAAGTCCTGCTGACTTCGTCTCATTTCTTCCCGACTATTCTCTTACTTATCTTTTTCTCATTTCCCAAAATTATCAACGCGAATGCATCATGGTCAATGTAAGCCAATGCGTCGTGGCCCATATAAAGTTCCTAGGTTTAATTGAGAACCATATTAATGTTTCTAGGAAGTTGGTAATTGCTGTGATTACGCTCACATGCATGCTTCGACTGTAAGCGTCATATTTCTAATTGAAAGAGAGTTGTTTGTTTGACAATTAAGAGCGAAGAACGTGCATATGCAGCTAGCTATTTCAGTCCACATGTGATTCCGCCTTCTTGAGGTCTAAAGCGATAGGTTGAAACAATCGGAAAACGGGGGCTATGTAGTGTATGTATATGGTGGACAACAACAGTTACATAGCACTCGTAGCATCAGTTCGCCAAAAGTTAAAATCAAAGTTACAATTCTGATTACTATCCAGCAGATTATATATGCTGAAAATCCTCCAAATCGCATGAAGCAGTTTATAGTAAACAACAGAAAGTTGTTTGATAATATTTACCGACTGTAAGGGTTGAACCTGCGATCTTATGCGCACGTTCCGAGTCAGTTGTTGCCGCTCCATTCATAAGTGACCTGCCTTACTCCAACTGTTTAGCGGTAACACCATGGATCAGGCAATAATTCGCATTCTCCCTCCGAAACCACACATCATTGACGCAGAACAAAAATCGTCTATCTACAGCAACCCGCTTCCACTAGCAGTCAACTCGGACATCGTGTCTTCCACTTTCAAGCCCTCCAAGTTTTCAAACAACAAAAAGAATGTGCTTATCGTCTTTCGTCGAAGCGAAGCTGGTCTCATCTAATTCGTTGTTGATATATCGGCCTATTTTGACAGTGCGATCTCAGATAAGTATAAAAACTTCAATTTATTTAAAATCATCTTCTGTACGTAAACAACATGCGTAGAATGAATAAAGCCAAACATTTTTTTCTGTTAGTTCACCACAATCGTCGCAATAGTAGTAAATATTGAAGAATCGCACCGATATACATCAATCGTATCAATGAACAAAAGGGAACTTGATAAGATTTCCGAGAGAAAACAATCAAATAGACTACAGAACTACGATTGGAGCAGATTGTTGATACATATTATTAACTACATATTATGTTTTGAATTGAAACGTGCGATTCACAGTTTTGTACAAACAATATCCGTGATAAAATTCTATCTGAGCACGGCGAAGAGAGAACGGAGTGTACAGAGAACAAACTCAATGCGACCAACGAAACAGGACGGATTGTAAGAAAGATACATATAATTCAGTGAACAGAATCACTTTGGAGAAGCAAACGATTTAAGCGACTGCTCCATGGCTTGACGGTGAGCAATGCGTGTGACGCCCAGCTTAGTGTAACGCGCCCGATCGAAACGGAGCAAATCTGTGCCAATGATGCGTTGATAGAAAAAGGTGGTGGAGTAGTCGGCGAGATCAAGCGAGCGTAACCAGTCAGCAACGTCCGCAAGGTCCCAAGAAGCTAAATCCTTCCTGCCGAACTCGCCCCCGTTTGTGGGCGCTTTAGCTGAAACATTGGTTTAATGAGTAAGGTGCTGTGAAATATGTAGCAGGTGCTTGATGTCAGTTGGGTAAGGTACACTGAATTAAATTTTAGTTACCAGGGGAAACAATGATTTAGTGTGATGTTCAACTTTTGACTTTCACACTGTGCTATATTTAGTAACTGAATAGTGAAGGTGCACCAACTGACATCATTGCAAACCCATTGCAAAACAGGTCAATAGGAAAAAGCAGAGGATAGAGTTAAGAACGCTTCGGTACGTTAGGCATAAGCATTAGGCGAGATCAGCACGAGCACAGGTTCAACATCCAGAGTACAACGACAAACATGTAAGCGATAAGCATTTGGGCAGCAGAGAACTTTTCAAAGCGCTTACGGCATGGTTCGTTGTCCGAATCGGCTGTTCCCGAATCCGGATCATCATAATCAGCGGCGGGTGTCCGCGAAGGGCTTTCGACCAGCAGTGGCCTCTCGGCAACGGTAGAGGACTCCGAACATCCAGACGAGGAGACCGACATCTACACGAGCGTAAATACTTGTTGTTGAACAAAACAAAGAAGTTATGAGGCACAAAATAGCTGCGAGTTTCTAGAGGCGCATCGCGAGAAAACAGAAAGGAAACAAAAATAGCATAACACATCTAAAGAAGCTTAGTCGCAAGCTGCATCATACATACCGTATCTTGCTGCGTTTTGCGATGCTGCAGAAGCGACGAGGTACCGTAGTTATCTTCTAACTGCTGACTGAGGAGTGAAACTCGGTATTCGTTGGCAGTAGGAGTCGAATTGCCAGAGGGATCGTGCAAGCGAACGAGAGTCGCTCCTGACGGCTCGTCACCGCACTCGCTGGGCTCTAGAGAAGTTCGTGATGATGTGTATCTAAATATGAATGGTATGAGGTCTGTTTGGGGAAATACAGATTCACAGTACCCGCTGTCTTTCTTAGTTCCGAAGCCAGGTGGGGAGTGCTGCGCTTTCGAAGTGGTTTTCGTAGTATTCTGCACATTTTCCCGCACTGATTCCCGTAAACTTAATCCGCCATACTTGCTGAAATAATATTTGTCAGCCACGTGACGTTTAGTTTAGAATCATATTTTGTCAGTAGTTCTGCGCCTTTAAGGTTATTGTGTAGGTCACCGCGATGACCACTGGTTACCTTCCCTTAAATTTTTGGAAAACAGTGGTTAAAAAATCAGTACCTCAAAGTCGTAATTCCAGAATTTGTCTCGACTTCG
The DNA here is from genome assembly GCA_030435675.1 of Steinernema hermaphroditum. Lineage (NCBI taxonomy): Eukaryota > Metazoa > Nematoda > Chromadorea > Rhabditida > Steinernematidae > Steinernema > Steinernema hermaphroditum. The sequence continues at coordinate 729,037 of CM059625.1, forward strand.
TACATCTTCCTATTTGAATCGTCATCGTCAAAGCACACCTTGCTTCTTCTCTTCGCCAAAGCGTTGCGCAGATCTGAATCGAAATCCAATTTTGCTTTCCCACTGGGACCCTTGGATTCGTTCGTGTTGATCTTCGTTGGCTTTAACGTGATACTACTCAACGCTTCAGCACTGATTCCTCTGCAGTCACCGGAAGGGGCATTAGAATTTGCGCTCGCTTTGACTGTGGTCGGCTTCGTCTTCAACATATTCGGTGGTGGTGGAGGAGGAGGAGGGGGCGGTGGTGGTGGTGGAGCGACTGAAGGAGCAGGTGGCATCTCCCGAGCAGGAGGCGGCAGGGGTGCTGGAGCCAAACAACCCGTCGATTTAACCGGGTTAGGAACCCCCTCAGGAGATCGGAGTGTTTCTTGTTCTTCATTTCCATCGCTATAATCCGGATCGGGTTGAGGAGGAGGAGCAGGTGGGTAACGTCCAGCCGGCCTGGACATCGTTGAGCGAGTTGCGTAGATGTCGGTATTTCCTGGAGGTGGCGGAGGTGGTGTTTTTGGTCGAAGAGCCGGTCGGAATGGCCGAGAATATTCGCTGTATTCTTCAATGCGGACATCGTCACTTGACTGCCGCCTTGTGACGTCGGGCATGGGAGGAGGCGTAGGGACCGAGTCGTTAGAGTTCGATTCAAAAATCGCTCTCGATTGGAGGTCCGGAGAGCTGTTGAAACTCTTGAGCATACTGCCCTGGTCACGGGTGAGCGTAGATGGTTGCTGGTAGGGATCTTGCTCGTACGACATACGTGGAAGGCCACCAACGAGGGACGGCGATGGCATTCCACGATTCTTTTTCCGCTTCATGTCAGCGACGGAAGTGAACTTTCGTGGTGTTTGCGAGCTCATAGGTTCCTAGAAAGGGCATAGTAATGGAACAGCACACATCAAAAAGGAAAATATTTTGTGACTAGTTCTGCCACAGTTTTACAGCGAACCCTCGCTTGGAACCAAAGCAATAGTTTTGTACACAGTTCCGCAAAAAGAAATGATTCTTGTTAAATTTTGAAGGTTTTCAGAGGGAAGATCCGAAGGGAAGAACTTTCTCTTACCTGCCCATAGTTCAAATTCTGCGGTTGAAACTGAGAAGATGAGGACGCCGGCGTCGTTGACGTCGTAGCAGCTCTTTGCCTAACCATCAGATGTTCCAATTCTGCTGCCGAGATGCGCCTCTGGGCCGAAGGTCGACTTTTCACTGAAGCACAACGAAATTGTGCCGCTGAAGAGGAGGTGGGGTCGTTCGTGAGCCTAGCCCACGCAGTGTAATCACTGCCGTAGGGATCGCTGATAGGAACCAAAGATTCCACCGACTTCGCCGGATAGAACGAGGAGGCAGAGGAGCGATTAGCAGCTGCGGCGGATTGGTAGAAGGAGGACGGATCGACACGCTTATCATCTGTGAAAACAGGACAACATATAAACGGGATTACGGTCGGGGCTGGTAATTGTGGTAATGGTGAGAAGGTGTGGAAAGAGACTTTTAAACAATTTGTGGATGTTACATTAAGCGAAAGCGACGGATTAAAACGAATGTGGGTGGTTTAGTGTTGTTGTTATAAGCACGAGACAAGCTATTACCAGAATAAGGGAACATCATGTTGGAAATGGTTCCACCGCGTGCGTATGTCAAACTTGTGGCTGGATGACGCTGTGGAGGCGCCGGCGGTAGACTGCCCCGCGGTACTGAAAGCGGACAAAACAGTTAAGCTGACCCGAACACCGATTTTTAAGTGAGTACAACACCGATCTTGCACATGCACTCCTTGCTCACATCACTTAGTTTTGCTACGGCCTACCTGAATGATTCCGGCGACTTGGGAGAGTGCCGGCATAGTGCGAGGGAGGTGGAAGAGGAGCTCCAGCATGTATGTCGATTGTGATCACCTACAAATATGATGTAGATAAAATAAAATTGCTCTATGTATTACTTTCAATGTTATTGTGTCCTCGGCCTGCTGTATTAACTGGACAACCTGTTCATGGCTAGCCTTACGCACATCAAAACCATTGATCTCGAGCAGAAAGTCGCCTGGTCTCAGTCCAGCCCTCATAGCCATGCCTTGCATGTCGACGCCTTCGAAAAATTGCAAGGCCGGAACAAGTGGCGTTGGCTCGAATTCCATATCCGGCTCAGCTCTCTTTGCACCACGGAGTATAAAGCCGAAACCTTTCGGTCCTCGTGGGATGACCAAAATTCGCGGAATGTTCACACTAAAGAACAATGATGAATGTCGAACAAATTAGTGACTCACTCATTTCCAGGAGCCGCTGGCTTAACCGCATCCGCAGGGTACCTCCTCATCGTACCGTATTCACTGCCGCTTCCAATGACAGTAGCGCGGCTGGGACTTGGACTGGGAGCGACAAAGTTCTGGTTGCGGACTAGCTGTGGGGTGCGGTAATATTCCGATTGGGAGCTGACGAGGGATGACTGGCTGAGGGAGCGTCGTCGAGTGATTGTGTTGTTAAGACGTCGCTTGGTGTTGTACTTCGGAACGCCGCGGTATGGCACTGAACATGAGTGAATCGGTAAACAATATGTTTAGAAAATCAGTGTTATCACGTTTGCATTCTAAGAAAGCTTAGGATGAAGCAAAGAAGAGTAAGTGAAAGTTACAGTCATCGGAAAAAGTTATCATAAATTTAAAAGTGGATGCAACGATTACGCTAAAAAAAAGTGTCGCCGAACAAATCTTGGTTTTCCGCGAGTAACAAGAAACTGCAACAATTCACAAAATTGGTGCATCCATATAGGTACAGCGCAAAAAGTCGGTCATCCACGCTTAAGTGAATGGACGCATTAAAAATCAGCGTCGGACGGACGCCGCCTACTCCATCATTTTTTATTTCTTTCAACACATCCGCCGTGCCTCGCGTGCATCGTCGAAAAAAGTTAATGAGACGGTAAGAGGCACGCACACGTACATGGTGGGAACATGGCGGATGTGAAACTTTAATGGATTAGGCGCACTGTTCACACAACGCCATCTCACCTGCGGCGTTCGGATTATGATTTTGCATCACTTCGGCAACCCCGGTGCTTCCAACGATGTGTGCGACGTGCAGCGCCGTCTGGCCCTGTTTATTGGTAACGCTCGGGTCGGCTCCCCTGAAGAGGAGTACTCGAGCGCATTCGGGCCTGAAACGCAGGTAGTTAGCGGTTGCGGTACAGATGAGTATAGTGGTTTAACTGAATGGAGGTCAAGTGACTGAGGAACTTACCGGTTGTTTACAGCGCACACGTGTAGCGCTGTGTTTCCGTTCACGTTTTGAGCGTTGATGTCGGCACCGTAGTACAGTAAGTGTTCGACGTGCTTCATGAGACCGTTTTTGCAGGCCTAAAGGAAAGATCTCAGTATGGGTGGAACGCGCAAAGTTTATTGAACCAAGGGGTTACTTTCATATGTAAATTCCTTGGATACACAAATGTGGATGAGTGAATATCAGTGGGACATAAGTTAGGTATGTCCTGGATCTACGCTTAAATTCCACCGTTTTTGACTTAACGCACTGGAAGACGAATCCATATTTGAGACAGAACTTGGTATGGGAAAATCAAAAACTTCGTTAAAAATATCAGCGATAAGGTAATTCCTTGTTGAGCTCTTTCCGTATTATCAGAATAGAAAGGTAGAGAGAATAGTGAATTGTAATGAATAGTGAAAACGAACAAGAAACGGCCGTTTAATTATCACAACAATTGGGGCAACTCAATGCACATATGGAAAGTGGTGTTGAGGAAGAAAACCGGACTTCGACAGCGGATTGACCTTGAAATCTTTGCTTGTTCTTTGTTAGTTAAGAGGTCACTGAATTCTTCTGAAAATACTATAGAATCTAACTGCATTCCATCCGATTCTATCGTTATCTATCCCAGTGAAGCACCACTCAGTGGTTCTAGTTCAACAAAGCAGTGAAATCGCAATTCAAAGCGTCCGCTTTTATGACCGCTTCACGTCGATTAGTATCTCGTTAAAGCAAGCACCCGGCTCACTGCATATTCCGTGCAAACTGATTCTACCCAAACAGAACGGTCACTGCGCGTTTTAGAAATAGCTAAAAGTTAAGCATATCAAGAAGAAATACAAGCACAGCTTGCCCGCAAGAAGTACAGGTACCACTTAGTGGATCAAAACAGCACACTTTAAGTTTAATGCGTCAAACTCGCACAAGTACTTGCTATTGTTTGAACTCATCGAGCGCACGAAATAGTAATGAAGTGATCGTTGTGTTTGATGTCTGTCGACGGTTTGTCGGGTGCGTTTGCGAATTTTTCTTAAGAAGATCATCAGTTCGGCGATTACTGACATGTTCGCCGCCACTGTTGACTTTACGCGCACTCACTTTCTCAACTGGTCACTCGGCCGTTTCGATCCGAAATCATGTAAACTAGTAGCCGGCGTATAAATCAGCAACTCAATAATATGCACCGCTAGAAGAGCGACAGGGGTGGTAAGCGAAGGCTAGGAGTCAATACGAAAGACGAGGAATGAGTGTCTTCTCTCCTTCTGGTGACCTTCTGTACGCCCGCTCCGAACAACCACATTAACAGGCAAGTCGAAAAAGCGCAAAATAAGTAGCACAATTAACGAGCACAGCCACTTCCATCTTCACCTGATGCACTCGTTGGCTGCTGGGCGATGGGAATTAGGCCAGATGATAAAGTGCTTTTTTCCTCGTTATTGAATTATCGAGGATTTCGCAGCGGCCACTTTTTGTCATTCACGTACCAACTCGAGCTCATACTCCCCGTATGCCTGTTATTCCTTTGAGCTCTAACAGCGAACAAACTACGGTTCACTTACTTTTAGTTCAAGTGGGTTTGGTTAATTTATTGCACGCAAAAAACAGTTTCAAAATCTTAGTAATTAGCAAAATTTCGATCTTCCATTGTTTTTGACTAAGTCTACATTTAACCGAATAACACAATATGTCTTTGAGGAAAACATTGTTTTTTTTTTTGCGTTAACTGCTCACCTGGTGGAGTTCGTGGTTCCCGTGCATATCCGTAACTCCCAGATCTGCTGCCTCGCCTAGCAACATCTCAGCCACCGCATGATTCGAATCGGCCATCAGCATGTTGTAGTACAATGGCGTCAACCCGATCTGATCGCGGTAGTTTGGCGATGCGCCCAACTCCAGCAGGGTCTTTACGTTTTCCGCCATCGAAAGAAACGCCGCCTTGTGCATGCCGGTCTATAATGTGCGATTTATGCTAATGACGACGCCTAGCGGTTTCTGTATCTCACTTGTCCTTCACTGTTTCGGAAATCAAGATGTGCGCCACCGCCGACGAGCTGTATGATCACGTGTCGATTGTCAGCAACGCCCGAAGCTATTGTCAAAGGAGTCTCGCCGTCGGCGTCGTGAAAATTAGCGTCAAGACCTTGCTGACACAGCTTGTCGACCTTGTCGGCGTTTCGTGCCTGAACGTACTCTACGAACTTCTTCATTGTACTCTAAAAAGGCAGTAAAGTAAATTGAGACACTCAACCGAGATGCAAACGAACCTTAGAGTGCAACTGCTTCAATTGTTTTTCGTCAATTTTCAGCATTTTGTAGACCCGTTTTTTATATTTGAGCTGAAAAAATAATATTTATGGATAGGATGCTGAAGAATTTTGTAATATTAGCTTAATTATATATTACTCTTATTGCTACAAGGTCGTTTTTTTCATCGGTTGCCTCTCTTGTGATGATCAACATACCTGCAATATTAGGTATCTGAATTGTTTATTCGTTGAGTTGTTTGCATATGTTCACTTTCCCATCGTAAATCTGTGCTACCCTCTTCCTTTTCCTTTCCCGGCTTCCCTTCTGACATAAATTCTCCGTTCACAAACTGTCGATGAATGAAGTGCGAAAACGGAATCAGATTAAACGGCCGAGTGTATGCTGCGTAGATTGCGCCAACTGATACGCTCGTAAAAACCAAAGGAGCGGATGCATAGCAGTCCGGCGCTGTTAGTAGCCGCTTCATAATGTACTTAGTTGTGTGAAGTTCAATCAAAGGTAACAGAAACAAAGATGCAAACCCATATGTAATTCAATGAGGGTATTCTGGAAAAGTTACCATTTATTGAGACTGATACCTCCAAGAAAAAGTTGATCTGTACGAGAACACGTAGTTTTGGTAGTTACCCACGAGTCCACTCAAAAACAATTTGTTTTTGCGAGAGTGCTTGAAGTGATGATTCAAGAAAAGTGTAATGATGAGATATGGCATTTCCGAGGTAAATACGAAAATGGTCTCCCTTTTAACGCCAAAATTAAAAAAAAAAAGTTCGTAGAATCACTATCGCGTTTTCTACAGATCGTAGTAAGTAACTCACCTCCAAATAGGGGACGCAGTCGTGGAAGGGATAGTCGCGAATCGTTCGGTCCTCAAGTAGGAACTTGCCCGCTCGTCCATCACACGGCGGTAGAAACAAGCCGAAGTTGAACGCCTGAGGAAGTTGCTGTAATGCTTTGATCTGTTATCTTCTGTCCGTGTAACATTTCTTTAAGCTACCTGTGGTAACGTCGCGAGCAGTTTCCTTTTAACGTCCCACACAACTTCGTCCTGGTAAACGCACAAACACTTCTGAAACGATACGCAAACATTAAGAATGAATAATCCGCAAAGTCGATGATGGTAGCATTGAATGCTGATGGGTGTGCAATTCAATCTAATTCAAAAAGTAGCCATCTATGAGGGGGATACGAATCAGTGTTTTCTTTTTGGCGCGCAAATGGGCAAAAATTTATGGGCCAAGTAATTTGCGCGCGATTGCGACAGGTAAAAGAGCATATGCTTGAGACGGACGCCCTTGAAAATTGATGCAATGCCCTTCAAAAAGGCGTTTGAAAGCGAGCAATTTCTGTGCTTTCAAATTTATTGGGGCTTGAAGCGGCGCGCATGTGAAACTAATTTTATGGGCTATGTAAAAATCATTTTTTCACCGAAAACTATGGGTTCAGCTAGGCGTTAAGGTCATAGCAGTATTGGGAAAAGCACGGAGGTATGTTACAGTTCACAATGTATAAATAATAGTAAGCGCATAAAATTGAGTTTGATCTTTTTTTCCGGTCGCATTTGAAAATAAGGCTGGGTAAATGAGCAACAAACGCAATAATGGAAAGAATAGTACAACCAGGAAAATAGACATCCTATATTTCTGAATGACAGGCTCCACGACAGAAGAGTGTTCGCTATAGTAACAATTGGAAAGTTGATTTATATAGTGAGTTCATAGACTCTGGATAACTTTGGGGTTTTTATACGTAGTGTGATAACAACTTGCCTGAACTTGTAGTTCCGGTACGAAAATCTGGATGTTGATGAACTCCTCTTCGTCAACAGTGTTGCCGGCAGCCGCAGGCGATGCCGTCGTCGCGGAGGGCATCGCCATCTCTTCTCCGGAGCAGGGGACTGGTAAAAACCGTTCCTTCCTAGCGGCCTTTCTTTTTTCTTCACCCCTAAGGTATCTGAAAAAATCGTCAACAATGAATCCTCGCAATCCGCACAGCGGAAACGAAATATTCCGGCATTTGGGACGCACATGAACATTGCATTATTCATCGTTGCCAAAAAGCAAAGATGACGCGTCACGAAAATTGGCAACGATCAAACAAATTGGAATAAAGGGCATAGATATTCCTACGAAAAAACCATTTGAGGGGGCAAACATTGCTGTCCGTGCGTCAGTGATGTGATCGTCTTGGTTGATTTGTGCTGAGGGTGTTACTGTTGGTGTCGTTGCAAATCTTAGAAAACGAAAGCGACGCCCCACGCGCGCGAGCGCGAAATCGCTTCAGCCTTCAATAATGTGTGCCTGTGTGATTTTATTTGCAAATAGTAGAAGTTACCACTGGCGGCGACGGAGGTGTGAGCAGTTCGCCACCGCCCGGTGGTCGTTCGATGGCGATGACAATGACGACAACGAAGAAGAAGACCGTGGTGAAGACGTCGCCGAAATCTCGTACCGCTCGCGCGCGCGACTAACTCCGCTGGCGGCCATTCAAACCGCTTCGCCGAACCAAGCCGTTCCCGCCCTGTACTCGTCGCAGCCGTTCAATGATCTGAGTAGGCACTGCATGAATACCCACTAACTACAAATCCATTAAAGGTGTACCATTCAGTGATGCATGAAGTTTGTCAACAACTGAACACATCTTCTCCAATTTGCTGGTTAATAAAGTCCGTAGCAAATAGTCTTCATGTATGAACGTGATCGTCCGCATGATATTTAGAGGTGAAATTACTCTCCCAGGGATCTGGCATATTGGTCAAAGGTTAAAATACTTATGAGTTACATGTATGACCTGCACTGGGACAAACGAATTGTTGTGTTTCCGGATACGAACAGGTAATTTAGATTTCTAAAAGTGATCGACGCGACGGTGATATTTCATTATGTCTTCCTATAAAGCACTAGTGAACCCCAAAACAGAGCAAAAACAGATTAGTACCGTCAGCACCATTCATTCTCGTAGGGCTTATTTAAAATTTATAAAGATTACTCTTCGTCCACAGTAAATTTCAATGGACCAGTTCACGCGCCTTTGCGGAACTTATTTAACCGTAGCGTTCCACGGACAGCTCTTGTGTACCGCATCAAAGCCCAATGCAGGAGCCACTGACACCTTATCAGGTGCGTATCGCAACGCCCTCGCTAAACCTTATCATATGTTCACATCTGCGTAGATTGGCGCGCTCTGAGTGGAACTTCGCTCTTACGTTTTGCTTTTGAAAATTAATCGCGGAAAACGGAACGGTCTCAGCTGGATGAAGCGAAAACTGCACGCAGATTCTTCAGTAGCAAAAAGCCAGAACTGATTAAATTCGGATAAGAAGGCTTGTTTCTGAAAAAGAACAAATGAGAAGGACGAACAAATGATCTTGTTTCGTAATCTGTTTCGAAGCAAGTAAAATTCGCAGAACTTCAATGATAAACAGATCTTCATAAACAGCCGGTCACAAATACGGGCATTGAAGTAGCGAATGGAAAATTACGGAGAATTTGGGGTAATTGGAGTGTTTATATGTAAATGAAGGATAAAAGCATCGATGCCACAACAACTCTGACGTCTTACCTTTAGTCAATAAGGAAACATCGAAATACCGCAAAAGTCGTGAGAATACAATTACCCCATTTCCACCCGGTCAGCGATGGAATACCGGAAATCGCCATATAAAAAAGGAACCGATTGGTCACTCGCGCAAATTGGACTCTCTAATTAAATTATGGGCACACTGGACTCGCCCTCACACTGCCGACGCAACGTCTTCCTGACAACAAAAAGCCGCTCTTACTTCATTCATTCACACATCTACAAGTTCCTTGACGTCAAGTGCCCTCCACAAACGGTAAGTGTGCGTGTCGGCCGCGGCTACTCGAACACGCCAATAGACCTGGAGGGGAGGAAGATCAAAGCAGCAGCACTCAGTCGAAGAAAGTATGCAAAAGCGAACTGCACAAAACGATGTAATCGAAACTTTCTTGACCGCACGCAGTGGTCTAATTTGGATCATCATCATCGTCGACTTCTGTCTTCTTCATGAAATTAAGGGAGCGAGATTCGTAATATTTCTCTCGGCGTGATTCGCGCATAAATCGCGACAAATTAATGAGCGAATGATAGCGAAAGGAGAGGCACAGTGTGGAGCAGTACTATGGAGGCGATCAGGGAGGGGAAGGAACTGCTCAACTGCGCTATGCAAATGAAGAACTGAAGCAACGAAGAGGATTAGCGCTGTTTGATTAAACTAATTGCGCGACGATTGCGTCTTGGCACTGGACTTGAACGACATGGGGTTCCTGTATGCCAGCTCATTAAGGGAAAGGGTTACGGACATTGATATGTTTGAGGAATGGTGTTTCAAAAAAACCAGAAAAAGGAGCAGAGAAAAAAGCCCAGAGCGCTTTCAGCAAACCATGACATAGGTCGTGGAATATTCCCTGATTGAGCGTCGGGTAACCATCAAAATCAATGTTGCATTCAGTAAATCCACACTAAGTGTCACGCTGTGAAGCAATTGCCGGATTGCTCCTAGTTAAAGCTCTTGAAAGAACTTCAAAAGCGACCTGACATCGCTGATATTAATGCGCGATATAAAAGCTGGATTCATATCAGAGAACAAAAACAATGTACTTCGCTGACCGAATAGCGAGCGTCGCATTCTTAGTCGGCGTTCTTAATTGAGTGGGCACGCGCACCTATCGTAAAGCTGTAATAATTTCACCAAACCAAACAACAAATGAGCAAACGATCACGCTTAGGGTAAAGTGGACAAGTGGAAACAGCGTAAAAACATATCACGATTTGAGAGATTGTGTGCTTAAGCTGATAATTTGTTGTCGTAGCACAAACCGTGGAATGTTCTAAAACAGATTTGGGTTTTTAGTGCCTTGGCTTGCCTTGCACTACGTTTTCTTTTTACGTTTTCTTTATACAAATCATTAGGACTTTCAAAAATAAATAAACGACACTCGTCGCGGTAAAGCATATGCGATATTAAGTTTATCATTTTATGAAGGCATTCAATCTACAATTAACAGGCGTAATATGCAACATTTCTGAAGGATTACAGTATTTAGGAAAGTCATATGTTCACCTTGAGAGCTATACGAGGTATGGGGATCACGCATCACCTCAGGATTTGTATATACAGACCCGGTTACCCTGTGAACAGTAGGGCGACAACAAGCGCGTACGGCGAAAGTGAAATAAGCGTAATCCTAAAATTGGAGCACAGCATTTCGAAGCCTCGATGAACCGCTCACAGGGCAGACAAGCATCGCGTGAGCTTCAAAATTGGCGAGTTAAAGTTTTCTGCGCCACGCGAGGTAAACCGGCCCTCGTGAAAACCGCCCATCTTACGTAACAGCAGCTGTGACTGTAATTATACTTAAGCCTTCCTCAGATACGACGTATGGACGAGCACGTGAAAAGGCGTGCGTCCAAAGAGCGTAACTCATCAAGGCAGTGAAAAACGCGAGAACCGCAGTCAATGACACTAGAAATAGGGGGGATGCCATGACTGACTGACTCCAAGATGGGGGGGGGGGGGGTGTCTGATTAAGGCATGCGTCATCAACCTGGAATTCTGGATGATTTTTGTTGATAGATCATAAACGATCGGCACTGAGACATTACAGTATTGAACGAGTGAACCGTTATTCAGTGACGGTAATATATTGGATACATAAACACCCTAAAAAAGAGCGCAAATATGGATTAGTAACCGCAGCAAAACAAATTTCCCATCAAATGTTCCGACTGTTTCAGTGATTATGAACATCATCTATCTCGATGAAATACCATCGCGTGGGATTAATTATTTTAACGCACTCGAAGATCTATCATTCACGATGACAAACACTGAAGATATCAGTGATCACTGGTAAATGTGAATAATAAGACGATGTACAATTTTGGAGAACACGTCAAAACAGCCGACACTCACATCAGCAGCCTGTACACAGAAAACGGCTCGAGCCGAAGCGAAAGGCACGAATCATTAAACAAATATAAACAAAGGAAAACAATAAAAAATGGGCGGAATGGCTTGCATCAACCGGGAAGGGCAGTTTCCGCAGGCACTCCATGAATCATTACTGTTTTTAGAATTTCCCAATATTAGAACGACCGTATTATTTTATGTAAGTCAAGTGACTCTTGACTAAACCTTCTTCTGGTCTCGAACCCGCCCTCATCATAAAGTGACACTCCAGAAACGATTTGTCAAATTGCGCGTCGCAGAAGTGACATATGACCTTGGAATATAATTCTTGCTCAATAAAATTTCAAAAAAGACGATATATAATAAGGGTGTCCGTGTACAAAAGGCAGTGATTGCTGTAGGCGCCAAGATGAGCGGGATCAAGAAAATTAGCACGATTTGTGGCGAATCTATCTTGTTTAAATAATTGATTAGCCTAATTACCATGAACGTCGTGGATTTCAGATTAAAGTAAACATCGGATTGATGGTGTTTTTCAGTTTGCATTAGTTCCAAGTAGAGCGAAATAATATCAGGTAAAAGTAAGCAAGAAGTGTACAGCGATAGTAGTCTATGACAAGCACATTTACTGAGAAGGTACCCGCAGTGTGCCGTTTCAATCCCGGAGCAGTATGACTGGCAAGTAAAGGGCATGGGATGGAAAACGATTCGACTGACTTAAGAAAGGAATGAATACGATTAGTAAGTAAACGGAGAGATGGTCGATCCATAAAAAGACAATTCGATCAGTTCATAAAAGCCGACTACCAGGTCGTAAACCTCAAAAATGTTCGTGAGAGAATGGCTCTCCATTTTGAGCTGAAAGATTTCTTTTTTGCTGTTTATCTATCACTCTCCCAAGCCTATCTTACTGTCATCTGTACTGATCCGTAAATAGAAACATCACAGGAAACCACGCAGAACAAGGCAAAGAGGTCGCAAATCAGACCAAAACTGCTTTTGACCTCAAGGATCCGGCGCCTGCCCGAAAAATCGACTGACGTTGAGCAATCGAATGGTGAATACCTTAAGTGAAATGAGCGTTTTGTGGTGTTTAAACATTCACTTTTAAAAACGGTCATTCTCAATGTTTCAACCCTATAATTTCGTATTGCATATGTAAAACAACCCTTAAGCAAATAAATACAGTTTCTGTGATACAGCTGCATAACAAACAGCGGATCTAAATTTACAAAACGCAAATTCCCGTAGTGACACATTGTGACAACACTGATGACGATGTCACTTGAACGCTGATTCTACACGATCGGAGGAAGACCGATGGGAGCTCGGAGAAGGACGACGCGCGCCCGCGCGCACCGCAGGCAATCATCGCCAGGCGATCGGCTGTTGCTGGAGCCCATCTTCCTTTGCATGCACCGTGCCGGTGCGGATCGATGTACGCTAAAGAAAGGTGCACGCACGAGGGACGACCTTCGGATTTGGAAGAGGAAGACGGCGACGATGAGGAGGGGAAGACGGACCATAATACATCTCTCCGGCGGCCGGACGGTGAATAAACTCAACGACGTCCGGTGAGGGAGCGCGGCGACGACAGTGGCCTCCTCGAGAAGGGATGAAGATGACGCGCATTGCTGGACAACAACAAAGGAGTGATGGCGGTGCTCTTCGACTGTGGAGCAATGTTGTCTTAATCATGGATGAGTCAACAAGCGGATTATGCGAAGCTGTGCAAGTGGATATCTGCTGCCGGAGGAGAGTTACCATTAGGCTAATTGATGGATTCGCGACTTTTTGAACCTCGTTCAATACAGAAGCCAGAAAGCTGCTTAAAGGCTTAGAAATCTACCGTCCAGACGCGTCTAGTTCATCTGTGAACACGAGAAGACTACGATCCTAACAAATTCCCGCGGAGGTCTCTTCATCCGAGAACTCCAACTCCGATTACAATGTTTCTTTGTACCAAAAAGCCGTAAGGGGCAATTGGAATGCTTGATAATCAGTCTCATCTTATTAATGTTGGTCATCACCATGGAATATGAATTCATTATAACGTAAAGCGAAAACTGAAGCTGAGGAGAAGACCACGACAATAAATTAACTAATTATGCTATGAAATTCAAAGAAAAGAAAAAAGCGATCAAACCTAAAACACAGCAACTCCGAAGTTCCACTCGTGACATTACTTCTCGAAACAATTCCAGAAAACTGGACACATCTTCTTAGTCGTGAAGGTCAACAAGCGATTTGTCACATGAAGTGACGATGCCCGGCGGCTTAGGCTAATTGGGTGGCCCGATCAGCTGGAAGCCGGTTTCATGTAGCGCACCACCTAAGGAGAAACTACGGCAGCAAAGAAGATGACACAGCGCCAGAAGTCGTCAAGAACAATGACAATAATCGCATTATCGCCAGTCGCGCGCGGTCATTAAGCGACAATTTGTTTGGTCATGGGCAAACGCAAACCAATGGTGTAGGAAAGCTTGATTCTCTGCCTGTGATTCAGCCTTCATCGAATAGCGCCTGAGGACACATCGTGCGATTAATAATTGCGCGATGTTTCGAGCAGGAGCAGAAGAGGGAAGGCATCGTAAGGAGGAGAAAGAAGTTATGCGCGGTGAGGGAACCAGAAGCAATTATTCTCTATTAACCAATTATTCAGAACGCGGATGTTTCGCTTTTTACGATGCGGCAATAAAGCTTAGTTCTCTGAGGACCGAAAGCAGCCGCTGGTTGAACGAAATGCCCAAAAGTAAAGCAAAACTTTGGTTTTTCAGATACAGTTAGCTGCAATGTCCGAATGCCACTTAACGTCACAAAATGAAAATTAATCTAGCAAGTTTAAACGGACAGTGTTGGTCATACAGGGTGTTCAGAAAGTTCTGCAACGCATCGAAATGCTGGATTTTAGCAATTTTATGTACATCTCTGGGAACTTTATACGGCGCATTCATATTTGCCAGCCCTTTTTACCCCTTATTCACTGTTTTTTGAGACTTTTATTCACTTATATTTTTAAAAAATTGGGCTGCGAAAAACGGCAAAAACTGAGACAGTCAAACCCTAACATCTACAAGGACCTAAAAATGCCTCGATATGCCGTCAAACGAGTACGGAATCGATTCCATGAGACTCGTGGGATCAAGAACCATTCCCAAAACGGAAGACCGAAGACCTCGAGAAATCCGGCGGCCCGAGAATTGGTCTTACAAAAAATCTAGCGAAATCCTGAGCGTTCCATAAGAAAGCTGGCCGAAGTCCACGAAATTAACCGAGCGCCTACTACTGAACAGTATTGAATCTCTTAGAGTTCTAGTTCAATGCTTATTTCAATCTGGCTTTTAGGAAAGGAAAGATTAGGAAAGTAGGTACTACAAGATTCATTCCATCGCTAATCGAAATATCGAAATATTCTGAGAACGGAAAGCAAACAAGTACGAAAGCAGCCGAAACATCTGATTCAGCAGATATACAAAAAACTCTGACGATCACAACGATAAGGCTGCTGAGGATATTGGTACTGGTTTGACCAGTTGCGACCAAAGAAAAGAGTGATTAATCAGAGGCAAATGTCTAATCAAGCTGGAGGAGGAATGTTTGAATGATCAAAGCTGAAATATGCGAAGCAGAAGGCAACAGCGTGGAAAAAGGAGGAACACGTTCAGTACGCTTGACTGGCAGCGTGTGCAAACGGAAAGTAGGGGAAAGGCAGGGGCGAATGACCCAGAATTAATTTTTTCGATCTGAGACATTTTTTAAGTTTGTTCTCAAATACTTTTTGATATCAGAGACATTTCTCACACTACGATAACCATACACTCATAGTTGCTGAAAATGGACCCGTATTATGGCTACCATCATCTCATATGGTTTACGGTTCGCAGACTATCGCAAAATTCCAGTAAAACACTAAGCGTTCTCAAAATATAATATCGTTCCAGTTACCATCAGAACACTTGACATAATGTCTGACTGTTTAAGTCTCTCAGAAATGACCAGCCCTGGGACCATCTACGATAAAAAAACAAGCGGAGCCGGAGCAAAATCTGTCGAAAACAACTCAAATCCAAAGCCAGTGTTCAAACAAGGGGATTAAATTAATCAAGAACAACAAAAGTGGCAGTGGTCGAGAGCGACAGGTAGACAGCGGGGGGTTACGACGCGCGACATCGAGCACAGACGAGAGCGGACGCGTCGACAGACGGACATGTCAAAGGTCATTGGCAACAAACAGAGGAGCCGCCCGCCGCGCGAGAATTTTTTCCGCGACGGTTGACGTCTTCGCCGATACCGACTACTCAGTCCACTTGCCTGCACCTTCCTGTCCAGCTCGGGCACACCGCTGTCCACCTTGATGTTTGCCCAAGCGCGACCTGACAGTACCTGCGTCCAGCGATCAATATTCATCGCCGGGATGAAAAGGCGTCGGAGCGCAACTAAAACCTTGGCTGGACATCACTGGACAAACGTTTTGTGGACAAAATACTGATTTGAACCTTTTACATGACACGTGCGTTTTCGCGAATATTGTATGAGAACAGTACCCTAACATGTGTTCAAATTGAAACCAATCACGCAGATCCAAATATACCAATGCGATTTGCCAAAAAGTGCCGTTCATCGCTACATGGCTACTAAAGCCGAGCTCATATTATCGTCTAAGGAAAAAGGTTTCCACACATAATATTCATTTTTTATTTTAAAACAAATCAAAACGGGCAATTTTCATATTTCGCTGTTCTAAAAGTATTCCGCTGCATTTCGTACTCGAATCTTTTTTCTCTCTATGTTTGTGGTTCTGATAAGAAGTGAAACCGTAAACATTTGTATTTCTGGAACCAATTTGCAATATTGTTATTCTTGTTCCATTGTTTATAAGGCCAGTACCCAGAAGATACGAAAACAACAAAATCATCATAACAGCTGAAGGGCGCTTATAGAAAGCACTCGCCATTGCAAAGTGCCAATAGGCGCGAAATGGGCCCTAAATTCAGGTCATCTCTATGATTGATTGTTTTTTGATTTCGGCCACCGCCATGGTGCACAATAATCGAACGCGAATACAATAACCGTCTTACGCAGATTGGGCGAGGGAACAAACGCATATCTAACGAAAGGCATCGAAGACAGCATCGACGACGGCTGGTCGCTGAGGTTGGCTCGACACCATAACAGCCAAGACGAGGGAACAGTTACCGATGTGGCGGAAACCTCTTCATTCGAGCGCGGATTTGTTTGCATAAGCGTTGACCAACGGTGACGTTGATGAGCGATATGTACGGACTGGAGCACGCAGGTGATCGCGACTAGCTGCGCCGAGGGGTAATGAGGGTTGTTGACATTTTGATTGTTATTGGATTTGGAAAATGAGGACTACTCATTAAGGCGACGGATAGGAGCTACCCGAGAATGTGTTCTAGCCGGTCCCGTCTCATTGTGCGCACCGGTTAACACTGCGAAAAGGAGCTCAGAGTGAACTGGCCGATGGAGGACGCCTGTGTTCATGTGAATAAAGGCGGTGAAAAGTGATGAGTGATTCACGAAGTTGGTTGGGAAAACCGCAACGATACGCCTGACCGCGACAGTCATTGGTGGAGCAGCAAATGTGATTCAGTGAGATCGGCGGGATCATCAAAGGGGTGCGTAGGATCACCATGACCACGATTTGTCCCAGCAGTGAAAGTGTCGAAGAGAGGGACAGTGACTCATGAGGACACTTTCAACCACAGTCGAACACTGATTGAGAAACCGCCGACAGAATCCTGATACTTGAAATGCAAAAGATAGAGTGGTTATTGAATCCAAAATCGAACTTCCCAGGTTAGCACAGCTCTGGTCATAATTTCGTCAGGTCAATTCATAGTTAGTTTCGTAGTAGTTTGCAAAGGACGGTACGTGCATGAGGCCAAGTGGTAGCTAAATAACACGACGTTTTCAAAGAATATAATCGTTGTTGTTCCATACACAATTTTAGTGGAATCGTAAGTAAGGTCCGAAGAGGGTTGGTTTTTTGTTTGCTTATATGACGCGATACAATAAACCCGGTAAGCGGATTACAAAGTGGCCTTTAGTGGTCTTCTCGCTTTCCACATGGTTTTAAAAGCCTCACAATTGGGATTGTATTTTTACAAGGGACCATCTGGGATATCCATTCCAGAAAATTGTAATCAAAGGAACTGATAACGAAAAGCGAAAATTGGATTCTAGTCGAGAGCAAAACAATTTTATATGGTCTTTCCATCTTCGGGTGAAAAATACTGGTCACACTATACGTTGTAGAACATCACTACACGCAGAGAAGAAGTGGTAGGAAGCGAACGTAATCGAACGCCGAGGAAACAGACCATAAGCAAAACACCGGCTCGATGGAAAGAGTAAAAATGGTAGAAAGGGCGTTCGGAGATAGAAGATAACATCGGCACCGGATGGATGTTATCGTAGCCGTTTTCGACGCCGATCACACATCTCATAGACGCGCCAAATCGTTACATATGGGCAGCTTTCCTCTTCGTCACGAGCGCTTCGAGGTTCTTCGATGGGCGAACAACAAAGAGAAGAGGGACAGGTCATAAGGCGACGTTCAATTGGTCCCTCACCGGACTGACGACGAGGACTAGCCACGAGATCGTCGAGGCGCTTTTAGCTTGCGCAGGACTGTTGTAGTTAGTTGATGTAGGTGGAGGAAAGCGCAAATATTACGCATGTGAAAGCGCCAATGGTGAGGTTGAAGATGGTCGCCTTGTAGCGAAGTGTGATCAACGCCCCCCTAAGGCGTTCGGTGACCGTTTGTGAACAAAACGAGCGCGCGCCGAGAGTCGGAGAAGACGACGCAAATGCGATTATAGTGATTGTTTGACGCGAATTTTTGTTGCGCGCACTCAGCGACGGTCACCTTTGCAGAGAGTGATGAGAACAGAAGAACGTCAAGAAGGGGTTAAAAAGCGCACGAAAAACTATTAATAGGGGATGTAAATTACATTCTTGCTGGTACCAAAATGCGGAAGAATGCAGTCTTTCTTGGTACGCCTTATTGAAAAGCGAAGAACAAAGATGTGACGAATCACAGGAAGTCACATACCACTACGCCTCATACCTTCTAGGTGGAGTGGCGCGTGTGCATTCATTCATTCATTCATGTCCGAGTGCTTAAGAAGATTGACTAGAAATCAATTGGGCTCTGCCCGCGTAGGTTCGAAACCTGCTGACTGCGAATATTTTTATTAACGACCTTCAATAATCTTGGCATTTTCCTACCGGAATATCAACAAGAGTAAATGAAAACAACGCTAAAACTCATCAAAGGAGGCAGTAAAGCAACAAAAACATTTGCCGCCAGCAGGGGTCGAACCTGCGACCTTGGGCTTATTAGACCCACGCTCTAACCGACTGAGCTATGGCGGCTTGTTAAAGAGCGGCCGCAACAGCATTACAACAAACCACTTATGAAATTAGTGAATCGCCCTTTTCATATGCAATTGATTGATCTCATAGACGCAATCAGCGGAAAGTAACCAGCCACTAAAACAGACCGCTCTAAAACCTGCATGTTCCCATCAAAATAAATGGACATTCGAGCCTGAGTATCGATCCTCGCACGGTGTGGTGCCTGTATCCTGGCAACAAACACTCGTCGCGTTTCTATTTTTTGCGTCAGAGCACTTCAAGCGAGAGATTTCAGCATAAAAAAGCCAATAAGGGGTACGCGTGTGCTCGGCGGTGTCTGTTTGCTGCTCCAAAGGTCCCTGTCGTGGAAGCCTGTGACTTTCCTCGACCGGACATGTCCTGATGACCATTGGCCGCTAAAGCATGGGTCTTCAACATTTCTGCGAAAGGTGCGCACGGATTCTGCGAAAGGTGCGCACGGAGTGTTTTGAGTACTACATTGCGAAACAACACTTTTCCTAAGCTGTTGTGGCAGCAATGGGAACGGAATGAACAACAAAGGCGACATAGTCGAAAACAAAAACAGAGTGCAAGTATACTTTGTTTTTGCGCATAGAAAGTAAAATTTACAAAAGTAGGTCACTCAACGTACAAATAGATGTCACAACAACAAACGAAAATTCCGGAACAGATCAAAAAGGCTTCTGACATTTTGCAGCAATGACGAAATGATCGAAATAAAGCCTGCTGTTCACAGGAAGCCTTGAGAAGAAATTACTTCCCGAAGGAGCCTTTACCGAGAACAGGACAAGGCTGTTCCGAAGGGACACAAAAGGGTCTCGCTGAAAATTTGCAAACTAGTAAAACTTGGCACGTGGATTTCAGTTCAGTACCATTTTCTGAACTAAAAAAGTAGATGATCTCTTTTAGTATTGCCCTCCGTATAAGTTATTTTGTACGAGAGCGTTGAGCGATAGAAAAGACATATGATTCATTGGAAAACCGTCCTTTTCAGCGAACGCCGTCTTCTTCCCTTATTTGCGATTGTTGTTCTGTACAAATATATTGCGGTAAGCAGTTGTTCGGTGACTTTTTGAAATGTCTGCGCTAAATCGATAAAGACGGCGTTAAGTGTACTACAGACCGACATCAGAGTTGATAACGTGCAGACAGACGTTCTGTGACACACTTCCGCCAAATGGTGTCTTTTGTACAACAACGTGCCAAAGGTTTCCACTTGCTGGGACTTGCTCCGTGTATTTGAACGTATTTGCTTTCAGCACCATGTGTTGCTTAGTTGTTCCCTGTTGGAAAACTAGGCCACTAGATAGCTTACAAGAGAAAGCGTTTTTGCTAATACACATTTTTAAGACGTTTTGCTTGGTTTTGTTCCAGGACGCTTCCGGTTGCCTTATTATATAATGTTTTGATTCCTCTTTTGATTCCTTTGATTCCTTTATTTGTAACCTCCCTTTCCCATGAAAAGACGACTCAAATATACTTGTGATTTGCTTAAGCACATGTTCGAAATCATTTGTAAGGAGAAAGGGTGTCACATTTCCTTGTTTTGCATACTGTGTCGCGTGTGACCTTGAATTTCACCCTTTTTTGGTTATGTTTTTGCCTCTTTTTGCTGTGTAGATTTCGGTTATGGTATACTGTGGCCTGAATATCAGAGCAACCACACCTGTACCAAACAGTAATAAATAGCGGTGACTCCATTTCATAAATAATTTTATCCTTGATCAGAATTGGTTGCTGGTTCTATTGTTCCCCACTATACTGTTCAAAACGTCAGAGAATTGTTCGTTTCATTTCAGTGCTGGAGCACCGATGACCCTACTGCATAAGCACTGAGATATACGAATACCATTTACATGTGTTTATCAAGTTCGTTCGCCCAAAAACCAGTTTGTTGGTGCTCAATGAGAGCTGTACGTACATCTATCGTGACATCCTTCCGCGGCCATCGCTCCACGCACCCCACCTATGCACGTGTTTGCCAATCGCTTATCACCACCGATGATGACAATGCCTTGTTACTTGTGTATTAAATGTTAAGCGTTCAAGATGATAATGATCATTTTGAACCAGCTGCTTTGCAGGATTGGAAATGCGCTGAAAAACGCGGATTAGCAGTCGGTCGGTAGTCCACGGCGCCGTCACTCGATTTGTGTTCTTTTTATGCGGGTCTGAGGGCGATAGCCAACGGCGCCAAAACTGCCGCTGTTATCTTATCGGCGTGCAGAACCCACAAATGGACTTTTGAGTGCCGATGACGAACGATGCTGTTCTTTTTTGAACAATTTCACTTTCAGATGGAGACTGATGAGATCCCGACCCTTCGTCCAGAAGATGGCTTCCTCGCTCGGGTGAGCATTTGGCTTGCAAAGGTCTACGATCGGTACAGAAGGTCAGCTTTTTTTCTATGGGTGAATTCCGCGAACTCGGAATGCAAACCCTGTTCTGTAAACCAAGGCCATTTGAATTGATAAACCGATTAATTTTATTTTTATTCTTCCTCAATTTTGTTCTTTTCCCACCATTTGACGGGTCAATAACGACAGTTTCCCTAACTTGTCTTTAGTTTATGGCGTTCGGAATGCGGAACTTGAATAGGTGGTGTACCCCGTTTTAAATGAATTTACCATAGGCACCACTTGGAGCGGTCTATTTGAATATGCATATTTTCAGACGGATTTGGACATCGTTAGCCGTGCTTGCCATCATTGGCGTCCACGTTTACTTGGGATTCGCCATAGCTCACAACATCCACACGGCGATTGCCCCAATCGTCATATTTGCACTCATATACCTGGTCACTCTGTATTTTTGCTGTGTAAAGCCGTGGCTGAAAAGGATATCACCCTCACTACGACCTTATACGCATAAATTAAAGGTCATCTGGAATTATGAAATTGTCAAGGTACCCATACTCAAATCGTAAGTTTATTACACTTCCAACTAGACAACATCGTGAAATGTGATTTTGCATTTTTTAACATCAGTCGATGCAATGGCATCCCTTCAGGGTCATATAACTAACAATTCCTAGTAAGCCAGCACGGTGATTCACCCAAAAGCCCTCGATATATCAAATACACTGCATCAGAAAGGAATGTTTTTTGGAATGTTGAACGTGACAGTTGATGAGTGGAAAATATAGATATCTCAACCCCTTTGGCCTTTTATGTGTATGCCACGTTCATCTTAAAATGCGAAGGTGGCATGAGACACGGAAGCAGTGCGCACTACTACATTCAGGCAAACGACCGGATAGCAAAATGCGGCAAGATTTTCCGCAAGTTTCAGTATTTTGTTAGTGCTTCACCAAGAGAATGCAACAAACGAATGTGCTAACTGTGAAACAAAATTCCTTAACCTTTTGCTCAGCTAGAACGTTCTGTTGCACAATTGCATTTCGAAGTCACGTGGCGCCAGCGAATGTCGTAAAATTTATTGATGCGTGTGCAAAAGGTGATAACAATTTGTCAGCAAACATTTTTAGAAAAATGCAGCTGCTTCTCTTTTTGGAAACTTGCAGCTGTATATTTCAATGTGTATTATACGTTTGTTCGGTATTATCGGTGAATTTCGTGTATAGTAAAAAAGCAAGAGTTGCTTCTGTTTCGGGAGCTATGTTCAGCCTTTTGGAAGACGACTAAGAAGAATTCAAGTTTGCGAAAATTCGTTTTTTAATACGATCAACATCACCTATCACCTATCAACACCCATAATTTTACGCCCTCTTATTCTCTCTTTAGCCCATTTCTAGTTCAGTTACAACTAGGCTATGGAGTCAATTGTATGCGCGCCGGTCAATGTAGTACGTGTATACCTAATATGAACAAAGTCCAAAAACACATTGTCTATATTTTACTATATCAATGATCAAAATGGTTGGTGAGATTGTACAGCCACCGGGTGATGCACTTTCGCACTGATAACCGCCCATTTGCGGTCACTCTTCTCAAGCGCACAGACAGTTCGATCGATTGGCACGTGAGACACTGTAGACGGCTCTCTGCGCCGTTGCGGAATTAAACAACGAAACGTGACATAAGCTGATAATCTGCTTAACTGAACACATGCGTTTCTGATAAGATGTTGCCATTTCGAGCGCTAATTCGAAAAACTAACAAAGAAAACAGGAAGAAAATGGATTAGACGACACAGACATGGGTGGCTCTAATACTTCTTAAGATGACCTTCAACGAGGAAGCACTGTTTTTGTTCGCTTAATATGATAAATGCAACAAATGTTAGGTAATCAAAGACGTGATTCATTTACAGGGGACTGGTACTCGGCATATTAGGAGGATTTTTCGCATGGATTGTGATCGACTCTGCTGGTCAGCGGATACGTCTGATGTCAGCGGCAGGTCTCGTCATGTACATTATACTGAGTGTACTTGTATCAGCTAACCCTGGAAGGGTAAGAACAACACAATCGTACATAACAATGTTAATTGATTCAGATAAAATGGCGTCCGGTCATTGGTGGTATTCTGCTACAATTCTGTGTCGGTGTTCTCGTACTACGATGGCCTCAAGGAAACACTGCTTTCCAATGGGTGTCAAAGCAGGTCGTCACCTTTTTAGACTACACTACCAAAGGAACGGTGTTTACTTATGGATTTGTTTCCGAACCGCCGTCACAAATATGTGGATTTGGCACAGTGTTCGTGTATACGGTAAGGTTCATTATGCGCGATACTCGATCACAATAAGTCCTTGCACAAAATGACCTTATTGATGTTTTATGAGAAGGCGAAGTCAAGTGTGTCAATATCCACATGGTTATTCTATGCCCCACGCGTGCAAAACTACATTATGGCATAACACCATCGAAATGATTCCCAAAAATAGGTTATGCATGCTCTCCCTTATAGGCTCTCCAAATAATCATCTACTTCGGTGCCATCGTGTCCGTTCTATACTATCTGGGTGTTATCGAAGCTGTTCTCTCCAGGGTTGCGTGGGTTATGCAGTACACTGTAGGCACAACGGCCGCAGAAAGTCTTAACGCAGCGGCTTGCATATTTCTTGGACAGGTATTCACCATCGACTCGTTTTTTTCCAATATAAGCAGTTTGTAGACCGAGGCAGCTATTCTCATCGAGCCAGCTCTTGTCACTATGACCGACAGCGAAATACATGCTGTCATGACTGCTGGATTTGCATGTATCGCGGGATCGTTGTTTTCGGCGTATATCTCCTTCGGTGCTTGCCCACAGTACCTTCTCTCGGCGACAGTTATGTCAGCAGCAGTGTCGTTAGCTGTATCTAAGATCGTCTATCCGGAGGTTCAGGCCTCCAAACAAAAGAGCATGAAGTCATTTAAATTTAACGCCAGGTAGGAAACATGAAGGATACTTATTTCATAAATAACTTTTAGAGGCCATAACAATGTTCTGGAATGTATTAGTGATGGAGCTGTACACTCAGCCCAGTTTGTTGGCGCAATTGCTGCTAACTTAATTGTGTACATTGCTCTACTGGCTTTTGTGAATTCAGTATTAAGCTACTTCGGTTCGCTCGTTAATTACCCAGAGCTAACGTTCAATGTAAGTTTCAGAGAGACAAATAAAAAAGACCTAGCTGAGTGCGAAAAGACATAGCGAAATTGAGATAGTTAGAAATGTCATTAGTCTCTGTTCAGTTATAGAAAATTAAACATCACAATTAATACAGCGGTGCATAGCCACTTTTTTACAGTAGAGGTGAACATGAAGAAATGAAACAGAACAGACAGAACCTTCTATTTTTTGAACGCCGGTTAACATGTTTAAACGCTTAAATTTTCAGCAAATTCTCGCCTACATATTCTTCCCTCTAGCGTACATGATGGGAGCCTCAGACGCTGCAGACCCAGCTGTGGCCATGGACGAAACAATGAAGGTAGCCGAATTGATGGGAATGAAGACGGCGCTGAATGAGTTCATCGCCTATCAGAAGCTGTCCGAATGGAAGGCTGACGGCGTTCTGAAAGGAGCTCGAGCGCAAACCATTGCTACGTATGCGCTGTGCGGCTTTTCGAATATTTCCATGATTGGCTCGCAGATCGGAATCCTGTCGGCAATGTGCCCGCAAAGGAAATCTGTTTTTGCGAAAGTAGCCGTTCGTGCTCTTCTCGCTGGAATGTTTTCGTGCTTTATGACCGCATGTGTTGCCGGAATGCTGATAGATGAGCCTTTGACGTGCGCATCAGCTGCCTCACACGGATGCATATCGCTAAAGAGTATTAACTTCACTGAAACCACAAATACTGCATAAAAATGCAATCAAAGATCTCGAAATAAATTCTTATCTATTTACGGTCGAAGGCTCACATTGGAAATCAGCACCCGATTCTCACTCAAGCGAACAACCAAAAAACTGTGCGATATATAGTGTGAAACAAAGCGGTCAAGTGTCAGAAGGCGTTACACATATTGATACAAATTTGGAAGCATTCAACCAACGCACTACGTTTCTTATAAAGGGAAGAACGGGAAAAGTGCAATTACTAACCTGCATATGTCAGGCGTTGTCAAGAGAAGTGTTTATCAATAAAGCAGTCATAGAATTTACTTCGAAACACCGTTCTAGGGACACTATTCCTTAACGAAGCCTGATATTAAATGTCCCGACGTTGTAGGACATGAATACGGTATACGGAATTACTTCAGTTATTTAGCTGTTGACCGTATCCGTTTCATGAAACCTGCGGTGGCAGTTAGTGATCATCTTGGAATACCTCAGGTCCGATGTTGTTTTCCGGGATTTCGCAGATTCCGGTCGCATGAACGAGATCAAGTACCCACGCGGATGGTGGAAAGTTTCGATGGTCGTTGGTGATCTATTTTGAGCTCTCTCGGTCATTGTTCGATACATTTAACCGTTTGAAACGATACGGACAACAGGCAGTTTGCAAAAGTAAACAGTTAGCGTTCACAGCTTGCAAGCGAACACCTGTTTGTTCAGCTGATTCTCTTGTGCACTGATGCTATATAAGTCATCGCTCACTCAATAGCTAATTCACAAGTTTAGCGCAGTATGTTTTAATTTGACGAATACTAAAATGTTACAGAATGTACCGAATCGCGTCTTTTCTGCTCGCGTGCTTCTTCGGATTCTCCTTGGCCAACAACGGGATCTTCAAGTGCCAGAATACGATTGGATCAATCCACAGTTTCTCGGTTAAGACACTTGATGGGCGGATTCCTTCCCTCTCAGCCTACCGCGGCGATGTAGTGATGGTGGTTAACGTAGCCAGCTTCTGCACCTACACCGCGCAGTACTTGGACTTCTCACCGCTGCTTCAGAAGTTTCCCGGACTTAAAATCGTCGCTTTCCCTTGCAATCAGTTTCTCTTGCAAGAGCCGATACGCGATGACGAGATCCTAAACGCATTGAGATATGTGCGACCCGGGCATGGCTTCAACCCAACGGTAGATGGCTTGGATATCTACGGAAAAATCGATGTCAATGGTGATGAGGAGGCACCCTTATATACATTTTTAAAGGTATGGTTAAACTGCACAGAATCCAATTTTTAAATTACTTCTATAGGGAGCCTGTCCAACAACCAACACGACATTCAAACGACGCGAGCACCTATTCTACGATCCGATACGTGCCAACGACATTCAGTGGAACTTCGAAAAGTTCTTGGTCGATCGTAGCGGCCGTCCTCGCTACCGTTTCCTTGCTGACAACTGGAACAATGGTAAAGCTGTTGAAGGTTACATCCGCGATCTCATCGCAGAACAATAAGCATGTTTTTTCTAAGTTAGAGCTTATTTCAATAAATTATTGAGCGAAACTGCCCCTTTCGACTTCTTGCCGCTCAAAAATTTCAGCTGTTATACACGAACGCTACAAAATGGTATCACACGTTAAATGTCACTTCCTTTAGCATGCAGTTTGTCAGTTGCTTTACAGACTGTTAGAATGCATGTTTGGGAAGTATGTTGCTTGGGCATACGCAGGATTGGATGGAATTTCCGGCCTTCGTCCATTTCCGCTACTCATCCCTATCCAAATGACTGTCTTTCCACTTCTACTCGGGACTTCTGAACAAAAACGTGAATCAGCGATCTGTGAGCCATCGCTGTGAGGCATGTCCGTGGGCGGTAGGGCTGATGATTAAGATCATCCCCGGTATTCACCTCTTCCCGATGATCCACACTGTTCACATTTTCACCCTATTGTACGGTTGCCCAGGTTCAGCTGTGTCTTTTTTGTGATGCTCTAGCGACAAGTGTGTTAATGGTGCACACGAACTACAAGAAAATAAAGCGTTCTTGATGGCATATGGCGGCCTCTGTGAAATTCTTGAAAGAAAACCAAGTTGATTAAAGTCCTAATTTCACTAAGACAGCGCTAACTCCAATAAAGTGAACCTGCGTTTCACGTTTAGATAAGCTTTTTAAACCAATCAGGAGTCTAAAATATCGCAATCCCCTGTTTACGTTTACTGTAATGCGACATTGTGTAGAAATTTTGCCGGCAAAAATATGTGTTCTTCCGTCGCTGAAAATGCCAACGCGCATCAAGTTGCTTGCGGAAATTGGAGAAGTGGGCATGATTCATCTGCTTGATGCGTCCGCAAATCTTTAGTCTTACGACTTCGTTTCGCTGTATTTTGACTAGAGGAAGAAGATATTGGATGTCAATCTTGTTGTGTTACTTGCTTACTGAGTCATATACACACCCAGCTCCCATGGTTTAGCTTAGGAACAGAAGGCATACACTAATCTGCTTATGACTAAGCAGCTTCTAAATCAGCGATGGATGAGGACCGTTTCTCTGAGTGAATTGAAAAAACTTTTTCAGTATAGGTGACTCACACAAAACTGAACAGTGGAATAGGTACACTATGTTTTTGTTCTACGGGATTGAAGCGCATCTCTATTTTACTATTTCGCAAGAATGTTTGAGGGCATGAGACTGCTTCCGACAAAAAGAAACGAGAAACCATGAATAAGTGCGTCACATTTTTGGGAAATTGTGAAAAATAAACTTCTGCAAAAAAGCATCATAGGTAATGACAATTTGAGCACTATGCAAGTAAACGAGCCTCGTTTAGAGAGCTGTTTTTAATTTTAAGGTTATTCTCATATTCGAATTGAGTTCCCTTCAACGAAGCACTGGCCGCTCCGGTGCCACATTCCTGAAGCCAATACCCAAGTCGGAAAGGGGCGGCGTCATACCCGTTTCTCGACGTGCCAATCTAAGCCTCATAGTATCTCCTGATGGAAGTCATAAGTAATTGGGGTTTATGGAAAATAGAGGACATCAGTGAAGGGATTGCTATGCCTTCAGCTATCTACTTTGTTAAGTTGTCCAACTGTCATATGAACCTACGTCGTTAAGGGCCTCTCAGCTATTCTGCCCCTTTCACACTAACCTCCTTTTTCCCATTACGTTCACGAATTTCATGGTTCCTTCTTATTTCAGGTATCAGCAATCAACATGTCCGACCAAGTCTCTATTGGTTAGTTTCTTGCAAAAGTTATACCATAAATGTTCTTTTAAGGTCAGTACCCCATCGTTGCCGAAGAAGCTCACGTTGAGGAGGAGCGTCGTCCATCGAACGACATGGACATCGACTCTGATCCGAACGAAGGAATGCTGAATCTGGCTATGGAAATTTTGAACCTCGAAGACGACGATGACGGTAAGCAATACTAATGATGCTGATGTGAACTAGAAGAAAAAGTGGGATAATTGCTTAAATCTCTGCTTCACGTTTTTTCCTGCTGCCTATACCGTCTATAACTTTAGGCGACGATGAACCTTTGCCTCTCCATGAGTTCCATGCTCCCAACGATGACTTTCTCGTCGTGAACGCTGATGAGGGCGATATCATCCAGCAGCGTTGTGATCATCGGCCGGGCCCTGTCGTCCACTGTTATTCTTGCTATTCCGATACGAGCGACGACGAGGATGAGGATCGCGATATCTTTTCGGATACGGATGATGAGTACAGCTCGGATGATCACTACAACTCATACAACTCAAGTAGCGATGAAGACGACGACGATGACGACGTGTTTTTCGTTGTTGAGCGTGGGGACGACGTTGTGTTTCTCTTTGACGATCCAAACCAAAATTTTGCTGCTGTACTCCCTCCTGAAGGGCGTCAGCAACCACTTCACGGTCTTCCGTGCTATCCCCGTTGCTACTCATGTGAATTCTGCAATGCTCTTGACGATCTATAAATACGATCGATTTGGGCAAGCTTGCATTTGTCTCCATTTGTCTGTGTCGAATCATCTTCTCACCTTAAATTAAACTGGAATTTAATGTATCAGTAAATTAGCTGTCTGCTGTTTCCTGTCGTTCAGTATTTTTACTCCACGATTTGTCTATGGATAACGCTGACTGAATATAGTGAGAATTGTCAAAGAGAATTGCTTCAGGTCAACCTCTCGCGTCGTGATAATTTTAACCAGCTTCAGAGAGTCTTGCACGACGATTTCCTTCAAATAATGTCTACTACATAACTTCACTTTCATTTGAGTTGACGGCAGTGTAATCTGTAACAGTTCGGGACATTCCAACACCCAATAGCGTCTCAACTGATCCTTATGCTGCTTAGCATTCGTACGATACTTTTGTTCACGCACTACCAGCGTGATGTGCGCCGAAATAACTGATTGTTTTTATCGCGCGAATCTGCAATACGTTCACTATTTTAAACGATGTGGTTTAGCTGATGATGGAATAAAGCATTCCAGTGAATGTCTATGCGTTTTATTTGAGACCAACAAATAATATATGTACTTACAGCTTGTGTAAAGCTTTGACCCTTAATCTAACACCAAAGAGTAACACGACCTTCGGCTTCGAAATTCAAGCGCAAGTTGCGCTGCTGCTCTCCGTCGTACTCGTTCTCATTGTCGGGATGCTTGAGAATAAGATAGTCGTCCGAAGTGTTGTTTGGATGTTGGGGTCCGAAAAACTCACGCCAGCGCTGGCGGCCAATGCGGTCAATGGCGCTGATGATCTTAAATCCGCGGCTAAGTCCCTTCTTCCAGTGGTTGTAGATAACGGAGAACAGCGTCTTGTCCATCTCGAAGTTCGACTCGCGCATACTAACGTACCAGAAGCTCGTTGTTACGAACTTCACCAGAATGTACTGAGAAGAAAGTGGCCAGTCTCCAGACAGCGAAAGTTCCCAGATTTCGCCAGAGTCAACTTGCTTCGAGAGGAACTCCTCGCTAGCGGGACCGCAGTAGCTGAGTGAAATGTTCTTGAAAATGCGATACGCTCCGATCTTCTCGAAAATGTTCTTTCCAATGTAAGTGTATGTGGGTGACAGCCAGCAGTCAAATTCGACCTTGTTCATCAGTTGCTGTCCCACAAAGGGAAGCACAACCTTTGTGATCTTTTCCAGATCCGCTGGATGGAACGGCTTCGATGGATGAGAAGCGATGTTGTTCTTGATGACGATGTGATTGATTTGTACATAACGGCGATCCATTTTCAGCAACTCTTCAATTGTGGGGCAGTTTGTTCCACTGAACTGGTATTCCCAGTTGATCGGTGTAATAGCATATCCCATGGCCAATGGATCGTTGCCTTTGCGGGCTACACGCAGGAAAAATTCGTAAACGCGGCGCTTCTGTGCAGCCTTAAGGTATGCGGCACGCCAAACTCCGCTGAGATTTTCGAGTTCGGAGATCGAACGGAAATTGGCGATGACTTGGGTGCAGAATTCGAACGGAACGCTATTCATGCCGAGATCGCTGGCATTCTGGACCTGAAATTTGAACGAATCACTAACAGATTCAGAGATACATGAAAATCTTGGGGCAAGAATCACCTAATCGTAGCGAAACTCATAGCTTATTAAAGAAGTTGATTTAAATGCATCAAATCTAATCTGTAAGAATGCGGAAAATCTTTACCGCCAAAGTACTTGAAGTGTTTCCAGAAGAAGAGGAGCCGGTAGCACTCATTTCCTGAGACTCCGCAGGACCTTCTTCCTGAACTGGCTGAAAACTCAACTTTTAATGATAGGCAGGGCTATTGTAAGCGTTTACCTCAGTATTGGCTTCAACATTGGCTTCCAGTTCCGCTCCCGCATTACATGACACTAGAGGCTCATCCGGTTCATCTTGTGGATTTTCAACATTATTCGCCGGCACTTCGTTATCATTCGCGTGCTCACGCCCGACTGGGTACGAATGGACAAGCATCGTAGGCGCAAATGAAACCTGTAAACAGATTTACTTAATTGGCATGAATCAAATGCTAAAAAAATGCTGCACATTAGGTTGGTCTTTGCAACGCACCTTTTTTCTGCCACTAGTCCCTCCACGCGCATCCTCCGGTACCTCCGTGGCGACTGGGCCGTCAGTAGCCTTAATACATTTAGTCTCTTCAGTAATTAACACCCATGCGTAAACATACCTCCGATTCGCGGCGTCCACGATAGGAGCGAAGCTTACGCTTGTAAGCGACGACGTTGCCGGACGATACTGAAGCCTTGCGTCGCCGATTGTTCATCGCAAATACCCTGGAAAGTAGTGTGATTTAATAAATGACGTTTTCAAATGCACACACGCACGCGTGCGCGAAGATATGTTGTAAACAACCGCATGAGACATCGCGCGAGTGAGCTAAAATTAAACGGCCTCAGTAGCCAACAGTCGAGTGTGCCAGCAGTCAATAAGTCTGCGCAAAAGGCAGGGCAATACTTCATTGAGTGAGGTGTTCATAATATTCGCCTCGAAATTTACAAAGCGTTGCGCTACTCAGGGCCGTAGTTCACTGAGCAAGCGAAACCTATGTAGAGGAAGCGTGTGGAAGGCAATATACATCCCGTTGACTGTGCTTGGTCATAAGCGGCTAACGGATGCTACGGGATCCAAGCGTCTGACGGCTCTTTGCTGAGTCATGCTTTCTACGTTTTTGCTGCGGTGCTATGCAGCGACCTGTTATTGCTGTGTAGAAACGCTAAGGCTAATAAGAACAGACGAATCGTAACAGCTTACACGGCTAATGTCATCCGGCCATCACCTGCATAAAATTAGTAGGGCATGGCGGAGCGTCCCTACTAAATAAACCCAAAAATATAGGGTGTTTGTTTGATTTTCTAATACGAAGGGAGCGATCAAATATACAAAATACAAAAACACAACTAGACACAGAAGGGTTGAACCTGTTCCAAGTATCTTTTAGGATAATGGTATAAAAAAATAACATCAAGCGCGCACGCCAATTCTAACCATTTCAGTCCGGCATTTCCGTATTTTGAGGTTTCGACTGGAAAGAAGGACATTCCTTTTGGGACACACAATGGTTGTTGTTGTGCTATTGTTTCCTTCCAGGGCTTTCTTCGATTTCTACTTGTGTGGTCCAAGTTCAATAATTTCCACTCCCAGTAATATTTGGTGAAAAGAACGGTGATCTACAGAAGAAACTCAACATTAATAGAATTTATGTTAAGAACGGCATAGAGCTGAAATTCAAAACTCGTAGATCGCAATATTGGTGCAATGGACGACGATCTAAGCAGAACGATTATTCACACGGACAAAAAAAAAGAGTGGTGCTATTTTAGAAATAAGCACACTCCAAGCGTATGCGAATGCATTGCGAAGCTACTCTACGAATACCGTACGAGCGGGAAAGTGTTAAAACAGCTGAAAACTCTGAAAAAGTGTTAAAACTCTTTCAGCCATTTACGACTAGTTGTGCAAGAGAATAAGCGATCTGTTCAGAATAACAATTTTACATCGGGTTCAATTTATACACCCTAAAGCTGGTGTGTGGTAAATTCTGAATGATGTGGAAGCGATCATTAGATTCTGAAAGTCGGCGCACATTAAAATAACTCAAAGCTGGCAGCAGATTACGAGGAAAAACATCAAGGTAGAAAACGTATCACATGAAAAACAGCCATAAAAAAGATTAAATCGAGCGCGCTTGTTTGCATCCATGACCAGTGACTGTGACCGAACATCGGAAAAGTATTTGCTATTTATCGTTAGCACTCGTTCTTTCTTATCTAGCTGAACGGTGAACGCACTGTCTCAGAAAGAAGCAACTTAATTGCCCAAATTTTCATTTGCGGCAACTTTACCTGATACGAATAAAATTCGAGAACGATGTCGTAAGATGAATTTGCCAAATGTGATTCAACAAGGCTAATCAGTGACCACAATCGCCGCAGTAAAGTTCCCAGCTTCTCGGTTTTTTTCTGTTTCTAAGCATTCAACAACAAACAAAACCTCAGGAGTAGAGATAGACATAGTAGAAGTTCTACAACGAGTGAGATTTGCTCTCCAGCGATAATAAAAAGAAGATTGGAATGCGGCTGGTCACTCGCCGCTGCTCGCGAAACACCCAGTGCTGGAACTGCGCGGGATCTGCCTCCAAACAGAGCATTAGGATGCCTGCCGGGGTGTCGGAGACACTATACTGCGGTTTACTGTTACTATGACAACGTGATCGACACCATATCTGAGCTCGACGGTGACCTAATGTGGTTAATAGAGGAATGAGGAGTGTGTAAGAGATCACTATTTATCACATACAACGCTCTCTAAGACGTTCTTAAGCACCAATAATAGATAATATTCTATTTAGTGTCACTGTCAATGGTAAAATGCTTTCCGGAGCAAGCTGCTTTCTTGTTAATTTTGCACGGCTGCAGAAGAACAGTACAAATATAAAAACATTGCGGCTAAGCGGGGAACTTTGCAATCTACTCAAAATTGCATGTTAACACATTTCGTTTGTTCAGGCCTTTCTAGGGGCCTGTTTTGTCAGTCACACTTTTACGTATAACACCTTCATGATGAATGTAATAAAGTTACAATGCAATGCTTTCCAAGCTTCGCAGCCTGTTTTTGTTTTTGCCTCAAGTCATATGAGAATTTTCGTATTTTAGGAAATTTCATGGGCGACCTCGCTGCATTGGAAATGCATAGTTGTGTAAAGCAAAATTGATTTCCGTACATAATGTCATAGGTAAAAGCTGAGTTGCTTTTAGAATGCATGTTTCTGTCTGATATTATTTACTTCCTGGCCAGTACATAAACGTTAAACGGTACGATTTCTACCTGTGTGGTCCGTATTTTGCATGGTAGCATTCGACCTTGTTTACCAAACATAGATAACCTTTCACGATCAGAATCGATAGTCATGCGGACGCTCTTGCTGCTGTCGCTCTTGTGCCTTCCTGTTTTGGCGTCAGGCTTAGTGGGCATCAACGTTTGTTTGAAAACTGGCCTTAAAATCATCATCGTTAAGAATTTAGTTGCTCCTGTCTGCTTTCAACAGCTTAACCGATCTGTTTTATGATTACCTTGAACTACAGGTGACTTGGACACGAGACTGACATGGAGAAATGTAGTTTAGGTGCAAGCAGAATGGCGAACTTTCATGGAACGTCACCAGAAAAACTATGGGAGTGTTGACGAACAGAGCATGAGGTTTGCAGTCTTCCGGAGAAACATGCGACTAGCAAAAGAGCGGGCGGAAAAAGAGCGGGGAACAGCGAGATTCGGAGCGAATAAGTTCAGTGATATGACCGAAGAAGAGTTTCAGAAGGTAAGCATTATGAAGTGAGTGAGTGCACCACGTTAACATAACTAAATTATATTTTGCTCTCACGCCATGCTCAGTGTCTATACAAATTTTGAACATATAACTGATAATTTCGGTACAAGGGTAATTGGATACTGCGATCACTATGTTAAATGCTGCTGCAAAACCACCTTTTTAGACAGTACTTATGAATACCAATCTTCTCGAAAGGACAAAAGCAAGCCCAAAGGTTTCTGTGTCCGCTGTATATGAGGACCACGCGCTTCCAGAGTCATTCGATTGGAGAAACCACAACGCTGTCACTGAAGTCAAGGATCAAGGTATTAGGTAGCTGAACTGAAAACGATGACGCTCTCAATTAAGGTTGGTGCGGTAGCTGTTGGGCCTTTTCTACAACTGGTAACGTCGAGAGTATTTGGGCAGTCAAGAAGAAGCAGCTAGTATCCTTGTCAGAACAGCAGATCCTCGACTGTGAGAAAAGTATACTTGGGTGTTTTGGTGGATGGCCCGTGAAGGCACTTCAGTAAGCCAATCCGCAGTGGAGCGATGTTGTGATTTTTGCCCCTGTTTCAGACACATCATCAAATGGGGAGGCTTGGAGCCAGAAGAACACTACAAATATCATGGAAGAGGTTTCTTTTGTCACCTTAACAGATCGGATATTGTGGCACATATCGATGGAATCAATCAGCTCGACAACGACGAAGACGGTATCGCGCAATATATGATGAATCACGGGGCCGTATCAGTTAGTAAGTATACAAGTATGCAAACATTGGGATTCGCGCGATTATAGCTTAAAAATATCGTTCATAATAATGGTGGTTTTTTTAGCAATGAACGCTCGAAGCTCCCTAATGCATTACGTGGACGGAATTATCAAGTTGTCCGAATCTGACTGTAGTCATGTTCCTGATCATGCAGTGCTAATTGTTGGTTTTGGAACGGAGAAAGGCATGCCCTACTGGATTGTGAAGAACAGCTTCGGTCCAAAGTGGGGCGAAGATGGATATTTTCGTATCTACAGGGGCGCAAACACGTGTGGAATTGCTGATAATGCTGTGAGTGCGTATGTAGCATAATGTGTGTTTACCGTATTTTTCTAATTATTTTTTAATTGCAAAAATGTAGTATACGTTATGTAATAAATGCTATTTGGATACAAACGTTGTCTTCACCTTGAGAAATCGACTAAGGAGAAGATAGGATGAGGAAACCTGAACCTTTGACTTTACGACTTTACGACTTTATTTCGCTAATCAAAAGCATTATGCCTTGCGCGACACCGAAAATAGACAAACAGAGGATGTCTGGCACACGACTTCATCCCTGGCGTGGCGTAGATGTCGAACCGGTCGTAGACGGCGCACTTCACGGGGCATTTGGGAATCGGCAAATCTTCAACTGCGGTAGAGGAACATCGTTTGCGGTACAGCGGGCGCTTCTGAGCTTGCATGTGATGGTCCGCGGTCTGGGAGTTGCGTCTTCGCTGATCCTCAGAGCGTGGGCGACCTTCAGGATGACATCTCACGCAGCGTCGGGCGTCGGATTCCTAGCGTCGGACTCCTAGCGTCGGACATCTTGTTGTCAGCGGTGGTGGGACTACGGCTTCCCGGTGTCCCAATTCCCTCTAGAAGCCGGAACAGTCACAACTACCACTGGGTTTGCCATCAGGCCAATCAAACATTCAGAGAGCGACCGGAGGGACCGACCGCCCGCCACCGCGACACGAGTGAGAGTCCTGAACCTTTGGCATGGTTGAAATTCTAATTGACTGTAGGCTCAAACCCTAATTACCACTCACTGACGTTTGTTGCAGATACAGTAGATAACCTGGTTACAGAACGTGCAACGGCTAAGACAGGTTTGTTTCAAAAAGGGTGGAACCTACGATTTCGCATACAGCTTGCGGCAGATGACAAGGACGGTAGACCTTGCAGATAATTGGAAGACAAGTCCGAAAAAATTTTTCTATTCGACACACCTACATGACTGTGTTCTGGCGGTTTGCGGTGTTCATCATACATCTTGGACCAAGAAATAGGAAATCAAAATTTTTGATTTCAACAGATCCGGTGCTTGCACATCTCAGTACACATAACCAGTCAACAGAAATTCAAGCACGGTAATTATACCCAGCAAAGTTAACGGAACCAGCAAGTGCAATGAAAATTCATGCAAGGAAACTCGTATACAAATGTCAAGCCAATCAATGGCTCTGATTTGGATGATTTCCTCCCTTGTTATTATGTTGCGCTCCTGGTCACAGAGCCGCCAAAGAGCGGCTTATCGCAGTGATTCGCTTCTGTACGACGCCTGCGGCCAGGTCGCAGCTATTTGACCATCGGTCACTCCAGAAAATCGCGTTCCTTGTCATCCAGATGATGATGACCGCCGGCGGCTAAGCTATTGCGTAATTGATTGAATCATCGGCAAGGCCGGCGAGTGTGAGAATCATGGCCGAAAAAGGTGGATCTCGCCCGGAACTGGTTAGAAGTGATGGTCGCGATTAATTTCTTGTTTCACACGGGCAACGCCGCCCAGCGGCCACTTTTGCCGGCCTTCATAAGCGTTTCGGGTATAAGTCACACGAACCTGATATCGCATCTTTTATCCCTTTGGCCGCACAAAGTCTGCAGCGAAACGAGCTTCATTAGCTTGTTATCGTTGCGCAAAGGGATGTGGAATCAGTGGCCGCTTCTCGTTTTTGTGCATTTTGTCTCGATCACTGCTGTTAATGCGGTACGAGATTATACCGAAAGGTAATGTTACTAGTGAATATTCCTTGTCGTTAAAAAGTCATAAGGTATCTTTTGCCATTGTGCATGCAAGATTCTGTGTTGAGTGCAATCTGCATTGTATAAAAATGTCCATCGTATAAAAACTTTGCAGTAGTCATTGTTTACCTTCCATGAGATTGAGTACTTGCATGCGAAAATAGCGAGGTCTGTCTGTTATCATTTAGCGTAGGAGAATCAACACCCAGATCATTTTTTCTATACCTATCGCTTCCCGCTTTGCTTCACCTTCAATAATTAAAGCACAGAAAGAAGTGCTCCCGAATGTCATTTCTCATTCAGTTTTGTTGATTTGATTATATCTTGGGTTTTGTCAATCATGCAACTGTTATATGTAGTAAAAACATAAGCTTACCGCTTTATAGTCAGTTCGCGAATATCAAAACATAAGTAGGACTGTCTTCAAAACTATGAACTATCGGTCATCCCGAGTGGACTTAAATCACCAACTTTGGGCTTGCCAGCGGATTGAAAAAAGACCGCACTTTGGTGCTTTGCTTGCATCAAAACAGTTTCTGTATTTAACCACATTCGTTTGCAGGCCGGTCCTCTATGGGGTTCCAATACGCCGTGCCATCGTCGACAGCAACGACCCTAACCATCTAAGGGCAATCGTTGAAAATCCTCAGCGGCGTATACCATTTGATCAGCTAGAACCCGACAAGGCGGTCTTGATCTTTGCTTCTGTCGCTAAGAATCCGCTAACGAGAACGACTGTGGATGCTATTTTGCCGTACACTAAAGCTCCTGTAAACATAAATGGCAAGCATGAAGGTTCGGGAACTTCTAACTAGTTTTATGTAGATATATTGCGAAAACGCAGATCACCAGATATTCCGGAATTCAGTGCTGAAACCAAGAATAACGATGACGACAGCGAAAAGCCCATGGAGCACAAGACAACTACGGAAAAACCGTCAACTAAATTTCACAGAAAGGCAAAGATCATGTGGGCCAGCGAACTAGACGAGGATCCGTTTGCGATCAAGGAAACACCGGCTCCTAAGGTTAATGACGAGGAGCTGGCTAACATGGTCAGCCAAAATGATACGGTACCTGCAGCGATCGAAGCCAAGGTAAGGAAACATCGATTTGTAATTAGGGATTATGACTTCTTTTATGAAAAATTATTCTCGAAAGTTGTATGAAAGTAAAAGCCTCAGCGTATGTATCAACTTTGATCACAGTTAACTACGCATCAAAAGGCGTACATGCACGATTTTCAGAACAACAACGAAGAAAATGAAGAGGTTCAACCAAAACAAATGACGCAACCGGAAGTGGCGGTGATCGACTCCGATGCTCAGTTTGTCCCGGAAAACCATACGGTTGTTCGTCATTTAGTTGCAAACAACCTGAAATCCACCATTAGAAAGGTATGGCATTTGCTGAATATTCCTACAAACACTCTAAGTCCTCTTTGGACTGAGTTCATAATAGATCACACTACCAATGGGTGGTGTTAAATCACTGAAGCGTTTAATATTTGACATTTGATAGTAGTATAATGTAAATTTCCACAACGGATTTTGTACCGAAAAGCGCGCGTTACATCTTTTCTTTCAGCTCCGAATCAAACGTTCTCCAAGCATTGTTGACAGCGCCACTGAAAACCTCGACGACATAAAATTCCATGCCGGCATCTCCACCACAGCAATGACCATCCATCGTCATCATAGAACTACAATGAAGGCTCCTCGTCAGCGTCTCCTCAAATCACCGAACACTTCCAACTTTGTTGCTTTGGACAATCAGAGTTCTCGCGAAGTTGTCGACCGTGATGAGGTCCGCATCATGCCGAAACTCGTTCAAAAAACCACCATAGTTACAACAACTGAAGCGCCTTCTGCACATGTTGTAAGCACAACACAATCGCATGCTTCCAGCACAAGCATATCGCAGGAAATTTCCTCCGTAATAGTTGACTCGGATGCCAACATCGCACCCGTTCAGAAAAAAATGGCGGCTCAGTCTCTAGTCGTTCGACGGGATATTAAACCTCAAGGACCTCCGTTTGTTTGGAACGAGTTTATCATTCCCAGTGAAGGCAGACGTATTCTTGTCAAATCAATCCCAGCTGCTTATTTCGCAAACGGTAGCCAGCAGCCTCCTCTTCACCATCACGTGGGCGTTGTTCAGAATCCGAGAAGGGACATTCCAGTTATCGAGAGTGAGGTATGTCTAAGATTGACCAGTGCGACTGAGAAAATATGATCTCCGAATCACACGGTTATTTGCAGCGGTAACTGCAACTTTTTCAGGCTGTTCTTGTACGACCAAAAGTGACAACAAGCACCGTTCGCCCTTCAACGACTATGACCGTTGTTGATGTCACGGTGTCCGTAACTAATGAAATTGAAGAAAACATTCCACCCATTAGTGACAGCTTTCATGACCAAGTGAAAAGCGAGGATCTACAAGTAATCAGAATTTATGAACGTGAGGGTACAACCCGCACGGCTTTACTAACGAGACCTCAATTGACCACTCCCAATCCAACGGTTTTTCCAAATATTCCGCGCATCGTAAAGCCCACCTTCACCCATGAAGC
Source organism: Steinernema hermaphroditum (assembly GCA_030435675.1). Classification (NCBI taxonomy): domain Eukaryota; kingdom Metazoa; phylum Nematoda; class Chromadorea; order Rhabditida; family Steinernematidae; genus Steinernema; species Steinernema hermaphroditum. The sequence goes on from CM059625.1 coordinate 768,805, forward strand.
CGCAATGAGGGCCGCCGCCAGAGACGCGCCGCTACCTAAAGATGTTCCCGTTGCCAAATCAGATATAGCCGACGTTAAGCAGATTTCGAAGAGTTCCAACATGTCGATCCCTCAAAGAGCAGCGAATAATCGATTCAAAACGTTTCGAGCGAGAGATTTCATTGACAACGAAGAAGGATTGATCCGGGTGAACCCCTGAGGAAGTCATTATATTACTTTTACTCAGCATTAAGATCCTCTTGTAAAGCATTCAAGTCCGTCAAGACAACTGTTGAATTCGAAAATGTTGTGTATTCATGTTGTACATAATGGTACTGTAATAAATTATGTAGTTTTCTTTATTTTGTTCACCATTTTTGTTACTCGCATTTCGTCTGTGAGGTTACAGAGCTCACTCTGTGCACGATTTCACTGTGATGATCAGGGACAACGTAATTCATTTTCAGCAACGCTCTGCCTGGCTGTCTACCAAATTGGTGCAATTCTCCACGAATACATGGTTTGTGAACCGGCAAACTAGCATGCGACACGCCACAGAACACAAGTTTTGATAGATGCTAATTATAGCGCAAGAGAGTATTTGTCAGAAAACAGCGTTATGCGGCATTCAGTAACCGTCATGCCTCTCAGTGAACTGTGCAAGGTTAGTTTGCCAATTCGTATAGTACGTATAATTTCGATTGTTTTTTTGTAGTGTTCTGACGGTTTAACCTTTGAGAGAGCCGCCGAAGAAGTGCGTCGCCTGAAAAAGATGCCGAACGACTTAGAGCGCCTCCAACTCTACGGTTTGTACAAGCAGTCTATACATGGAAATATTCCACCAGAAGACTATTATCGTAAAAAGTTAGCTTCCATACTATTGTCCACTTCTGACATTGCAGCTCGACGTGCCGATAATGAGTGGTCTACACAGAAATACGATGCCTGGAAGCGCTTGGAAGGAATGTCAAAAGAAGAGGCTAAGGAGAAATATGTCAAGATATCGAAAGATATGATAGAAAAATATGAGAGAAAGATAGTTCGTAGCAAGTGGAACAGTGAAGTTTGGACAGTCGACTATTGAGCTCTTCGTTATACATGCGTGACATTGATGCCGAAGCATTTAATAAATACCACCTTTAAAGTGTTCAAAGTATGACATTGAAAGTTAACTGAAAACACAGTAGTAAACCAGAAGACTTTCACAAGAACAAAAAAGGTCTCTAATCGATAGTACAAAGAATGAACATCAGTTTGGGTTTTTCCGCGGCTAAGTCATTTCTTGGCGATTATTAAAAATGCAGCGGCTGATCTTTTCAACTGCAAAGTACAAACATCAACTGTACAAAAGTTACTCGTTTGCGGCACACATTTCCTGTTAAATGCATTTTTAGAGGGTTATTCAAATCGACGCGACCGATCAAGTCTTTTTTCATATGCAGATTACTTGGTGGGCGTTGCAAAACTGTTACTGAGTGCCTTTAAAAATGCGCATCCACATCGAAACGCCACATCCAATTCATCGCATCGTCAAACAAGCGACCGACCAACTCTCGATATGACTGACGCTACTACTATCCAGAAGATCGAAAAAGGATTTGCCAAGCTTCAGGTACAGTGCTAGGGAATCGACAGCATAACATGAAAAGTTAAGGCGTCTCCCGAGTGCCACTCTCTCCTGAAGAAGTATCTAACGAAAGAGGTTGTTGAAGAGCTGAAGACGAAGAAGACTGCCCTTGGAGCGACCCTCCTGGATGTCATCCAGTCTGGCGTGGAGAACCTCGACTCAGGAGTCGGCGTCTACGCACCTGATGCTGAAGCGTACACGCTCTTCAAGCGTCTCTTCGACCCGCTTATTGAGGACTACCACAATGGCTTTGACGCTGAGCAGAAGCAGCCGGCGACGGATCTTGGTGAAGGAAAGACGGCGGAGCTTGAGGATCTGGATCCTGAGGGAAAGTACATAAACTCGACGCGCATCCGTTGTGGACGTTCCCTTGAAGGTTACCCCTTCAATCCGTGCCTCTCCGAGGAGAACTACCTCGAGATGGAGGCCAAGGTGCAGAAAGTCTTCAATGAGATTGAGGATGCTGAACTCCAAGGTACCTACTACCCCCTCGATGGCATGACAAAAGAAGTGCAGAGTCAGCTTATTGAAGACCACTTCCTGTTTAAGGAAGGTGACCGGTAACCCTCTACGATCACGACAAAGTGTTATTAATTATGTCTCAGTTTCCTACAGGCAGCGAATGCTTGTCGCTTCTGGCCCAAAGGCCGAGGCATCTTCCATAACAAGGATAAGACCTTCCTTGTGTGGGTCAACGAAGAGGACCACCTGCGTATCATCTCCATGCAGAAGGGAGGAAACGTCGGTGCCGTGCTCGAGCGCCTCATCAAGGGTGTCAAGAACATTGAAGCACAGGTTCCTTTCTCACGTCACGAGCGCCTCGGCTGGCTCACCTTTTGCCCAACGAACCTCGGCACCACTGTCCGCGCTTCCGTCCACATCCGCCTTCCCAAAGTGAGCGCTCGTCCTGACTTCAAGAAAATTTGCGACGAGCTCGGCCTTCAAATTCGCGGCATCCACGGCGAACATTCCGAGTCAGCCGGCGGGGTCTACGACATCTCCAACAAGGCTCGTCTTGGACTCACGGAATTTGAGGCGGTCAAGCAGTTGCACAGTGGTGTTAAGAAGCTCATCGAACTTGAAGAATCCGCTTGAGTCACTTGATCTCACAACGTGTACATCTGCCTTCCTTTACTAGCGGTGTCTATTTCGTCAGCATTCGAGATGTGCTTCTAATGAACGGCGGTCTACTATTTTTTTGTGCCTCATCACACAACCATCGCTGAACCACTACATTTTGACATTTCACCAATTTTCACTTCGCTCAACCACATACAGCCGAATCTAGTCTTAGTGCACTAGTTTAAAAAATAAGGGCGCAAAAAACAAGAATTGCGCCTCCGGTTCCTTTCTTTCTTCCGTGCACTTCGCACCATCAGAGTAGAACACAACATTCTCATCAGTTTGCACGGGGTTCGAAGCAGCGAAGACTAATGTCACGTTGCAAGGTAACCGAAGTCTCATCATCTGAGAGGCGGCGCAGACATCGGAGTGTGAATGATTCCTCGGCTTGAGTGGCGGCACGTGCGGAGTCGAGCAGCGGCCACGGTGTTCTTTGCGAAGCGTCGGAACTGCGTTTCTCTGGTGTTATAGGCCTTCTACGAGCCGGGGCGATCCTATTGCTTTGGGATTCATCTGTTCAATGCTTGTGCAAACTGATGGGAATGTTGTGTTCTACTCTGATGGCACTCAGTAACAGTTTTGCAACGCCCACCAAGTAATCTGCATATGAAAAAAGACTTGATCGGTCGCGTCGATTTGAATAACCCTCTAACAATGCATTTAACAGGAAATGTGTGCCGCAAACGAGTAACTTTTGTACAGTTGATGTTTGTACTTTGCAGTTAAAAAGATCAGCCGCTGCATTTTTAATAATCGCCAAGAAATGACTTAGCCATTGCGGGAAAAAGAGTGGTATCGAAAGTTGCTTATTATTTTCTGCGTAAAATAGCTAAAAAACTCCAGGGCGTCAAGAACCATGGCGCGCTTCGATTCGTAAATTCAAAAACTATTGATTCATAAACATGACAATTTGCGGGAGAAGCTTGAAATGATCTTTGGACAGAACACTGTCAAAGTAAAAATGTTTATAATTTTATTTACTGTACGCCACACGATAGCCAAGTTTCCTGCTAACATTTTCTAATGTTGTCGATTGCGTTGTCAAACAGCGCAAATGTCCGGCTTAGACTTCATAAATTCATCATCTGTTTCGCTCATCTTTGACCATTTCCTGCGCATTGTGAAGAATACTGCCACGAGCACAACCTACAGGTAATCCTTTTAGGTTCTACGTCATATGCTTTTAACTTACGGCGATAGCGATAACGAGAACAGTAAGAATTAGAAGAATACTTGTTAGTTCAGAGTCGAGAACCTGAGAAATGGGGTGAGTTCGAGACGAATAACTGAAACGCAGTACATACCTGTTTGGCATTTTTCCACTGTAAGCGTTCCCTTTCACATTTTTTAAAGTCAGAAATTTCTCCATCACGTATTCTACAGTAATCCCACTCCTTCACAACTAGAACTGTGTCAGCAACCCGTCGCTGTTTGAATTGACACTGGACTTTGTGAGCCTTGTTCGTGAGAGATCTAAAATCACATAGTAGAAAAGCTAGCAAAAGTGTTAACGTACCCTATGAAATTCAAATTTGTAATAGAGTACCGAGTGGAAGATAAAATTCCTCCTGAGACACTAACAGCTCGGCGGTCACCGTCAACTTGTTCTTTCTCTTCTCCGTGCACGAGCGAACCACTTATGGAGCGTAGAAATTCAGTAAACTTGAACGACCTTACGCGAATTGGTTCGTTGTAGCGATTATTTTCATAATAGTAGAACTAAATGACCATGTTTTGCACTATTCCTGACACAGAGACATTACCTGCTTGGAGTATGGATCTGAAAACCAGTGCATTTTGCCGACATGCTCAGGAATTATTGTGGAGAATAACAGTTGTAATTGGACTTCGGAATTATCGTCATTGATAACGTACGCTAACAGCGAAACTTTCTCATCATCGCTCAATTCGGTAGTCATAACAAAGAGGGTTTGAGAAACGGAATCAAAGAGCACATTCAGCTGAAATTAGAGGCATTTAGCAACAATAGAAAAAACGTGGATTAACTTACTGGTCGAAGACGGCTAAGTTCCTCCAACTCCACTGCGTCTTCTGTGATAGTAATGGTACTCAATACTCTGCTGTTGGCTTTTTTTGTTGGAAATTCAAGCGACTTCAGAAGGACGATGTTTCGGTTTCTCACTTTCCCAACCGCGAGAATCTTGGGTGGCTTTGTTGAAGACTGAGATGGGTCCGTCAGAAGGATGATGTTCGACCATGAACAACTGGACTGATAAGGCCTGTAAGCACACGCTTCAGTTTACAATTTCGCGTAAAGAGAACTTACTCAATGTAATCGGTGTAATGAAGTGGACAAGAATTGGGCGGCAGATTCGTTTCTATTACGGCCCTGCATCCGGTAACTCCCACAAGAAGATACTGATTTGTGTCCAGGATACTTTCAAAGGTGCTGCTGGCAAACGTAATTCGAAAAAAGAGAGCTCCTAGGAACAAGATACATTTCGAAATGTGGAGCATTTCCGTTCGCAACACCAACGGTTCCAAGCGATCAACATAACTGCCGCGCGCAATTCGGAACGTTTATGCAGCGGTAAGCAATGCGCCGCACTGCAAGAAGCATCGTGGTTTTTTGTGCTATTTCTCAATTTCGCACTTTTCCAATGCTAAAAATATCTCCGGACATGCCGGAAGTCAGTGGTTGAATGTGTGACTCTGCAGACCGGTAACAAAATGGAATCGCATTCCTGTCTTGAATACTCAAATGAGTTGTGTTTTTGTTTTTCTTCTGGGTGTGCCACTTCCCTGTGGATGCCGGAAAACTGAGAACTGCCATAGGGTTTGCAATCTGACCAGCCAGATGCTGAGAGCGAGTATGGGGTTGACCGCTCGACACCGTGACACATGTGAGCCATACTTCTAGTGAACCAAAATGTACCGGTTATCTGTCTGGGCGCAAAGTATTTTTTACCTTGCTTTTGACAATTAAGATGTCTGCATGATAGCTTGAATCGTGAGCTGAGCACTGTTACGTTCTCTCTTTTTCCATCAAACTCTTCACACATACGCTGAAATTTCAGTGCATATGCTTTTCACCACTTCGAAAGAGGCAATAATAAAATATATATTAAAGCAATTACGGAGAGACAGAATAGATTTTCCGTCAAAACAAGGAGTCCGCAGACGAATGCTATACATTCAGAACGCGATTCTTGTCGAGATCACAATCCTTTTGACTAGCATTGTTGCATTGAAATATCTCCCCAAACATTGTGGAGGGTTTTTTTTCTTTAAGCGTAAATAAGCGCCATTAAAAGCATCTCAATTAAGGATTTGTTGTTTTCCGAATGCCTATAATTTCATCAACCTTTTGTTTTCCGACATGAATAGTATTCAATAGAACTTGCTGCGCTCTTTATGACAATGGGGAACTTAATCGCCGAGTGGAGTAGTTATTGACAACACCGTGATTCATTAACTGCGATCTATCACATATGTCGTCTATTCAGAGGAACCCATACTTCACTGCATGTCGTATCCATTCGTAAAGATCCCACTTACTTTGTGAAGACAAGGAATCTTCAACTGAACTGCAAACGTAATTGGCGTCATCTGAGCCCCGAAAGAAAGTGTCGATAAATTGAAAAGTTTTCATCTATAACCGTTAATTTTCAGTTTAGAACAACAACACGACAAAGAAATATATATCTCTTTAATATGTATCTAAAAGTAAAATTTATCACTGTCTTCGTGACCCGTAGTAATCTCTGTCAATAGTTTGAGCTGCTTGTCATAATAAGCGGCAGGCTTGAAATCCCAGTCCTGCCATGATGAGCCATACAGGAATAAAAACAACTAAAACAAAAAGCAATGAACTTTAGCATTACAAACGAGATGTGATTACCACTATATGAGATCTGCACGTTCAGCTCTCCTTTCTGCAGATCGCCGTTTATCTTGTAACAGAGGAGAATTTCAAATATCGCAATCATAATCACTCGTAACCAGCAGAAGGCGAACCTAAGTAACGAATTAAATGTGCAGCTGCTTTCCAAGTAGTTTTCAGTTTCCTCGGAGCTTAGTAACGAAGTAAATATGTTCTCGAATAGCAAGCTCAGTTTTCAGAGCTCATACTTTTATGAGTGGTTTGTCTTTGCTATGTTCAATCGTTCTTTAGGAAAGCTCAGCGAACTCAACTGTAGCACCTCGTTTATGCAGTTAAAACATATACTGTCTACGCGACTCCTCTCACTAAACGTGGCGCATCGTAAAAAGACTCGTACCCTTAACCACATCTTCGTTTAATTTTAAAGTGAACAATTGGTGATTCCGTTTTCTCTTCGATCTTTATCGTCTGAAAGCATAACAGACGGATCTGCGTTTGATGCAACTCAGATTGTTGATGAATTCAAGACCTAAACTAATTGATACGAAACGTTGCTATGGTGGTCAAAAACAAATGTTGTTACTAGGGCGTGCCCAATGATTTTGCATATTTATTCTGCGTGCGTCGCTGTGAGATAAGAAGTGCTCGTCGCTCAAGATGCGCTACAGTTCGTTTTTGTGTCCTTGTCGAATTTATGGATTTGTAGGAGTCGCGTCTTGAGTTTTTTCAAAAGTCGCGGTTTGCGATAAATTGATTTATTTTTTAAGGAAAGCAGATGTGGAGTATAGTGGGATTGCCTGACTGAGTGCTTGGGTTAGTTACCTTAGGAATGGTGCTCTGCATTCCTTCTCCTCAACGAAGCATCGTATAAAAACGATTAGCAAAAAGTAGTAGTCGATTGCGGAGGCCACCAACAGCGGGGCGAAGATTTCGCAGTAAGTAATCCATGCTAGTTCATATTCTATTTTAAATGCCTAGACAGTAGTTTTTACTTGTTCTGTCGACCAATTTCACATACCAACAGTATTGTCGATATGATGAGCGCAACAGAATGAATCCATACCTCAAATACAGTAACTCCTGTCCACTGAATGATTTCCTGGAAACTGAGCATTGCGCTCGGTGCGTTGACTTATGCGCAAGCTCAGCCAATTAATTAGAAAAGAAAATACAGCGTGACCGAACATGCGGCGAGTCGTCAGGCCGCCGTGACACGATGCCAAAGTTCGCGGGAAACTGAACATAAGAAATATATATTGGAAGCAGCTGAGATCCTGACACGCATGGCTTGCGCGCGCCTTTCGGCGTACGATACACAGTTGGTTTCAATTTATTCGAATCTTTGTACGTCAAAAAAGGTATATATTGATTTCCTAATGGCGCACGTTGTCGCCGTCGTGCTTATGTTAATGCCTAATGGTTTATAAGAGTTGTTGTTGTTCGTTTTCTTACACTACTCACAAAATTCCGGGCAGAGGTGGAAAATTTTTGAACCCGACAGTGATGAATTTTTCATGGCAAATATGTTACTGCTTAAGACACGAAACATGACCTGCTGGCAACAAACCGAAACTGTGTAACGTTTGTTATCTGTTATACCTTTGTTACACTGAGACGTGAAATGTAGTGAATGGTACCCAAAATATTGACGTTCTCGCTTAGTTGCAGTTCACGTGTAGTGGTTCTAAAGTTTCGCGTTTCTCCCCATGTTTTACAGTCCATGCTGCCGTGATTACAATTACTAATGTTCAACTGCTACGCATTTGTTCCTACTTCAGATGGCCAAACCGAAGACCATTGTCAAAGCGAAGGGAAAAGGAAAGGCCGGCACGGCTAAGAAGAAGTTCGCTAGCCTGGAAGAGAAGAAAAAGAAGGGTGTGAAGCTGAACCAAGTGGAACGCAAGAAGATGAGGAAGATCAATGCCAATAAGGCTAGCAAAGCCGACGAGCCTCAAGTTACGCTTACCGATGCTGAGGAACGTCTCTTCAAGCGTAACAAGCTTGATAACATTGAGAACGTCGAGGTTGTGAACGAGAAGAAGAAGCGTGTATCGTTCTCAAACAAACTTGAGCTGACTAAAGAATTCACGAAGAAGGATGTTGTCGAGGCAAAGCCTTCCACTGCGGCTCCCGGACGTAGTATTCTGGCTAAGAAGGACGGAGCTAAGAAGAAGGCTACTGGGTAAGTGGAAAATTTAGTTCTTGTTTTGGAACTATTCTGTTGCATGCGAAAAGTTTTTTCGCTGATCACATACTGTAAAACATTACAGCGTACAGATAGATATTTACAATTATCAATTTCAGTGCTGCGAAGGCCACGAAACAGCCAGAAGAGAGCAAAGTTGAAGGCGGAAAGATCATTAAGAAGAAAGCTCCCAAGCTTCAAGTCACACGTAAAGTTAAGGAAGCCCTTATGACCATGGACCGCAAGCAGCGCAAGGCGTTCCTCCTTCAGCTAAAATCTAAGAAGCAGCCGAACTTCGAGTCCGCACAAGAGAGCAAGAAGCTGTGGGAGAAGATCCGGAGCTCTAAAACGTCTGAAGCTGAACGCGAGAAGTGCTTTGATAAGCTCGCTCAACTGGTGAAAGGAAAGGCAGCCTCTCTTCTATACGCTCACGACACCTGCCGTGTGCTGCAGTGTCTTCTTGACAAGCCCCAACATCGTGAGCAGCTCTTCCAGGAGCTCACTCCTGAACTGCTGCGCATGACCAAATCGAAATACGCGATTTTCTTCCTTCAGAAGCTGCTTCGCCTAGCCAACAAATCCCAACGTGACATTATCATCAATGCCATGAGCGGTCACTGCGTTAAGCTTCTAAAGAATACTACCGCCTCTGGAGCACTGGAAACGGTTTTCAACGACTATGCTACTGCTTCTCAGCGGTTCGCGATTGCCAGTGAGTTCTATGGAACGGATTTCCAGCTCTATCGGGTCAGTGAATAAGAAAGTTGCTGGAGATTTAATCAGACAAATGCAGGACGAAGTTGGGACGGAGAACCTGGGCGAGATTTTTGAAAAGTATCCCACGAAGAAGAAGGCCATTCTGGGCAACATTCGCGAAACACTTGAGGTTGTTGTTGACAAGTAAGTTTCCCGAAACTATTCTAATAACGAAAATGGTCCTCCTTGTGTGAGCTTCGTGTAACACATCAGCACCTTTGAATAAGAAACTTGAATAAGAAACTCCAAACATCCGCTGGCCCTATTACTGTTTTCATAAATACGTTTTCAGAGAAACCGTAAAACACACCCTGACCCATCGTCTTCTCCGTGAATACATTACCCATTGCACGCATGAAGAGCGTGACTCTTTGATTTCCATTATTTATGAACGATTGCCTGAAATTCTCCACACTCCGGATGGAGCGTTCGTCAGCATGCAGTGCGTTTGGCACGGTACCGTGAAGGAGCGCAAGGTTATGGTCAAGAACTTCAAAGACTGCATTGTGGCGGCCTGCAAGGAACGATATGGTCATCGCGTATTGTTGGCTCTTTTCGATTCAGTCGACGACACCGTTTTAGTTAACAAGCACATCATTAGTGTAAGTCTTATATAAAAAACCCTTAAGATCAGCCTTCAATCCGGTGCTATCCCTTTACCACCTATAATTCTGAAATATTTTTAGGAGATCGGAAACAACATTGCCGATGTGTGCCAAGACAAGTTTGGTCAGAAAGTTCTACACTATCTGGTGCACCCACGTGACGAGTACTTCCTGAAGTCTATCGTCGAACTCCTTGCTACTGTATGACATATGATCACTGCTTTAGGCAAAATGCATCATTTAGGGCGATGGAAATGCTCACAGCAAGAAGAAGCCCGCCGACCGATATTCTGAATTGTTTGCTGGTATCGTCGAGCCTCTGCTCACTTACATGGCCGCCAACATGAGAGAGCTGCTCTTCAATCCTGTCACAGTGGATTTGGTCTGGTCAACTTTACAAGGAACAAGTAAGATTTTTTCCGTTTTTAGAAACCCGACTGTGTTGAGCAAATACGGCTGGGCTTTCTCGGATACCTAAAAATAGGGTTAGCGGTTATGTTTAGAAGCAGGCTCATCTGTTTGTGTTAACTTCATTATTTTCGGTTATTATGGGCGATACCAAATCCATTTGTTGAGATCATTAGGAAGATGTTTTATTTAATTATTTCCTACGCGCATCCTAGTAGGAAGTAGGCTGTTGAATGAGAAAGCTCATAGAACAATATTATCGACTTGTCGTAGATAGCGGAACTCGGAGTACACACTACAGAACCGTTGCAAGCAAGCATAGGATCTGTATACTACTGCTTCATTTTTTTTTGCCGAAGATACCGACACCTAACTGTATACGATTTAAGGCAAATCCGATCTGTTCGAGCGTAAGATCAGCAACGAACTGCGCGCAGCCTGCTACGCTGCAATTGCTGAAATCGCGAATGAAGAGTTTATTCCCATGAACGAAGGACAATACCATCTAGTGGAGGACATGTTCACCCACTTGGCCCTCATGAAGATTATGCGTTCCGAAGCGAATCACGAAGTGAAACTGTCTGACTACCTCGCTGATATCCCGGCTGAGCAGCTACGTGCGTTTATTGGTTGTCAGAAGGGTTGTTTCGTGCTGGTAGCCATGCTGGAGCACGGTAGCGAGAAGGCGCAGAAGGCTGTGAAAGCTGCCGTCAAGCCGTCATTCCTTTCCAAATACAACAACAAGGGAGCTGGTGTGTTGTTGAAGAAGTTGAAGGCATAAGTGGGTACTGTTATTGTTTTTGTTGATTTTAAGAACTAAAAAAAGATAGCCGTGTCGGCGGGACTGTTACTGCTCGTTGTTGTTGATTTTTGTTGAATAAAAATGAAGGCGTCATCTTTTATTGGGAACAATTGCCAATGAATTTTGCAGGTCAAAGAAAAGAAGCTGTGTATACGTATTGATAGCATCGTGAAATATCCTCTCGACTCCGCTTGTAAAATTGTAAAATTACGTTACCGACGGATGAAGCATTGGTGTATCCAAGTTTGAAAATGCATTTGTGTACATATCCTCCAGATGTTTTTTTTTTACAACATTTGCTATCCTTGCCAGGGATCCAAGTATTGTGAAGACGAAATGCATGAAAGTAACGGGAATCATAGGGATAAACAAGTAAAAAAATCTCACCTCTCCCCGTGATGCACTGCATTTCTACAATACTGTTCTTGTGCTAATATGTTGAGTACCCTAAAGCTGTGAAGGCACTAAAGTCGCACCGAGTGAAAAACTGCTCTTTTTTTGCCCGCCATTCGTCATTCATCATTCACTGTCAACAAGTCTGGACACTTGTTGTAAAAACTGAACAAGGTGGTCAATTGTTTGTTGTATGATATGTCCAATCCTTAGCCGATCAAACAACCAATCGACAGGGAACTTTTTGACCTAGGAAGTGCATTTTCATGAACAAGTTTTGGATAGTCCATGTACGGCCGTGTTTGTTTGTTCATCAAAACCTTCCGCTATGCAAATTTGCGAGGAATGTCTACGAGCTTTCTAGAGGCCTGCATGTGAAAGCTAGTTAAGTCGTCCTTAGTATCGATTACGAAATGCAGTTAAGGTGCACATCAAACAAATCACGCGGAACAAGATGGATATGCGCAGACTGGTTCAAGTTAACGCAATGTTGTTCTAATCATTCTGCGGTAAATGGATTATCCAGCAAATTTAAGCTTAGTAAATATGCTTATTCTTATGAAGTCATGGCTTGCGCCACATAATGCATGTCAGTGCGGAGAAACTTTTTACATTGTTGTTGTTTATCATGCTTGTTGCGCACTGAAATAGAACATTTATACCAAGCAGATTGCCCGTGTGGTGCTTGTATGCTTGTATGCTGAACTTTTATTTTCTACATAAAGGCTTCAAGGTGAACACTAGCAAACAATAAGAACAGGAAATGGTTTCCTCATTATTTTGCCTGAGTTAGACTTTATTGTTCCTTGATTTTCTTGAATCTACTTCAAACTAGATTGAAACTCGTCTGGGGAGATAGGCTAAGATGACTAAACCCCATTTAGGTTCACACTTTAAACCGAGGCTATAACTGCAAACTTTTTACTGATGCTTGTTTTGTTGTGTTTTTTGTTGTGTAGCATACGATGTCACCTTTCATCTATGGTTTTCGTGTTCTTCTAAAGAAATGGCATCTGCACTGAGTAAAATGTTGAAGTTTTTGACATCACCACACAAAGGAAGATGATATTTTCGCTAAAAAGCCCTTCAGCCAGCGAAGTAAACAAAAGTTACTGGGTTCGATATAAAGGACTTAAAAAGTGGACTCGCCGTTCGGTACTTCCGTTTTGCAGGTGCTGATCTTCTGTACTCAAAACAAATTACCAAAGGAAACTGCTTCAGACGAGCCTAATTACGGCGTCTTATTCAATAACACAATTAAAAGTAATAAAGGATTTTATTTCGCAATTTGAAGCAGTCCCTTACGTAAATCATACTGTCCGGAAGAAATGTTATCAGCTCTGTGGTTGCTGAGTGTGATTTGTGCTATAGAGAGCAGAACTGCTTTGTGCGTTAAAAAAAACTAAAAAGTTCATCGAGTTGAATCATATAATGCTTTGTAAACATCCTTTTAATTAAATATAAGCTTTATAACATTTCCATTGTTATGGACTACAACGCGGAAGTTTAATGAAGGCTGTTTTCGCTGATCTACATAATGCGCAATTCTGACGTATTCAATGGTGTTTCATTAATCATAATCATGCATTTTTAATATGTTTTTAAACAGCTTTGATAGTAATAAACGCGTTGTAATTGCGGTTGATCTTAACCTTACAAAAACGATTGATAGTGTCCGTTAGTTAATCAACCGTCAACTCTTCTGCTATTAGTTTTGAAATTGTGTCTTGATCTGCGGTATTTTGGATTTTGCTGTACATAGCAGTAATAGAATCGAGTGCGATCGGATTTTGGTTTTTGTTCGTTCTCGTTTTGGTAGTCTATGTACTTCACTTCAAAAGAGTTTATATTCGTAATTTTGCTTCTCGTTATGTTCCTATTTTTACCACAATTTCATCTACAGCCACGTAACTGTTGTTAACCTTTGCATATACACCTTTATATATAAACCTGTAAACGTTTGTAACCTTTGTATATTTGTATACTCTTTGCTTTGTAGTTCGTCCATCTCGTCATCAAAACTGATTCACGCTTCGAAACGTGTGACACTCTGAGCATTTGCTGCCGTTTGACAAATTACCGTATTTCGCAATCTCAATTACGTAAGACTACAGCAGAATAGCCGGAAACTGTTGCTAATAACAACCAGTTTCAATTGATGCTATCCATGCTAAAAAGGTTCTGCGAAAGCTCTTTTCAATTATTACCCAATAATTCAAACACAGGAATTGTACTAATAGCCAGCACAACAAGTAAAATATGTAGTCGGCAAAACGCGTCAAAACAGGCGTACAAAGAAAATGCCGACATGTATGTGCGAAAGTTACGTGGCGTTCCAGACAAGTTCGTTGTTGAAAAGACTAGTGCTTCGAGTCGGCAGACTTGGGATTAATTTTAAAGACACCTGAAATAAATTTCTTAATCCATCTCAGTGGAGTACATCTGCGACAGCTTACCCTTCCAAGAGTTTACATATGAAACCAGAAACGTAAAGTTGGGTGGAATGCGGATCATATCGTCGAATGAAAGGAGTCTGGCCAGGATACGGCGGAGGCTAGAACAAGGCACTGTGAGCAATCTCTGTGGCAAAGGTCCGAAGCGGAATGGATGGAGAAAACATCATGAAAGCAGCGGACAAAACTCTCTGCAGTTTTGGGGGGTCACATTTTTTACCGCTTTGAGGTCTAGTAGTAAAAGCAATTGGATGAGCACTATGAAACGAATTGTGGTACTCTGTAAATTAAGTGACTACGAGTAATTCTCTTCTAGATCTCACACAAATAACATAATGGTAATTGTTTTTTGTTTTCGTTTGGCGTCCTCAATACCCCAAAAATTAGGTTAAAAAATGAAAAGTGAAGCACTTTCACCTCATCCACCCAGTGTTCTTTTTTGTGTAACGGCATTCATCGGGCATTTCCTCGGAGGAAATCGCGTCGTTTCGCTCAAAGAAAAGAGAGCCGCCCTGGAAGAGTGATTTCCGTCGCGCGAAATTGCATTATCATATTCCACGCGCTTCCAAGGGCGTGGCTTCGAAGGGATGAAGCGCGCGAGCGCGCAGGAATGGCGCCGAGAGCGCTAAGCACTCTCTGAGGGAAGGAAGGTGAGAAGAGTGCCTCTTCCAATATCGCTCCCGATCGGTGTTTCCGCGAAGACCAAGAAGCTCGACGATATCCTCACTTAACACCCTTCCCCTCAATCCCATCTTAATTTTCATGACCTTGTGGTGACCGTACCACCGCGATGAACTGCTTCAGCGTCCAGGAGGACAGCTTCGACTACGAGCAGTTCGACTGGGAGAACTTCACTGCCGGTAGCTGTAACTGTTCTGTCAAGTTACATACCTATCTTGCCGTTTGTGCGGACAAATGTGAACCGCCGCGCACAGAGTTGCCCCCGTTCGAGGAGATCTTCCTTCCGGCCCTTCTCTACTTGATGGTGTTCCTTATTGGCACTGTCGGAAACGCGCTCGTCATCTTTGTTGTGAACAGGTAGGAATGTCATCGACGTTAGAAGCTAAGCCCATTGCTAATCCGTCGCGTGCGTCTTTCTTCTTACTTTAATTTGGGTGAAGATATGCTAGTGTGATCTTTTTTAAATGACTGTCTATAAGAGTTTTCTGGAGAGCACATTGCAATGAAGTGCTTTACAGATAAGGAAGGGTTCCAATGTTTTTTGTCGGAGGAAAGAACACCCATAACATTCGACGCATGTTCAACTTATACATTTTCTACGGATGACATGGCTGTTGTGGCATTTGTATGGTTCATGATGCTTTCTTTACCCACAAATAAGTACTAAGTCATATTTACTACGCAGTGTCACTGCTAAGGAGTTGACATTTCGACGCCTTTTGTCGCATGTTTTTGTGTGATCCTTTGTGTTACATACGGCTATTTGAATTTTGTTTGCGAGCAATGTTACCAGCGAATTCTGCGATCAGGATATCTACGAGCCGTACTTTATTAAAAACTTTCAAAGAAAACAAAATTTGACACTGTCACCCTGTAACTCTTAACTGATTTTCGGAAATTCACATCGATAGTTAGCGGTGCTTACCTTTGCCGTCTAGGTTCAAGAGGATGCGGAATGTAACTAACGTTTTCCTCGCCTCGCTCAGCACAGCCGATCTGTGCCTTATCTGGTTCTGTGTTCCAATAATGTTCGTCAAGTACATGTCGTACGCTTGGTTCATGGGCCGCTTCGCCTGCTACTCGGTCCACTACATCCAGGCGTTCACGTGCTTTTGCTCAGTCCTCACGATGACGATGATCTCGTTTGAAAGGTGCGTCAGTGAGGCTTCCAATTCATCGGAACGGGAGTTTTATAGATACGTCGCCATCGCTTATCCCATGCGAAACATGTGGCTGTCGAGCATTGGCCGCGCAAAGAAAGCAATTTCGTGCATCTGGATGGCTTCTGCGTTCCTCGCGCTGCCTTCGGCACTACGTATCGACTACAAGTCGAACGAAACACTGCTCGGTCAGAAGGTCTACTGGTGCAGTGTACAATTTGCCGATTCTCTATTTGGCTTCACGCCCGATCAGCTGGATAAAATTTTCGCTTTATATCAGGTACATATTTCAAGGGGAAAAGGGTGTTCAAGACGAAATCTGTTAGACAATACAAAAAGGTACCACAAAAGAAATGAACCCCTCAGTCAGTGCACCTGTAACTACGTATTTTGCTTTTGGCTTATTATTTTTGAGGAATGTCTGTCGAACAAAACTTTGCTCTTTTGCCTCGTTCAAGAATCTAATCTGTCTATGGGCTACGCTGTAACACGATATAAAAATGACTCATACATGATTAGTGGTCATATTATGCTTAACGGTTAACGAGAAAAGCAAGGTGAGACGGCAGATGTGACTTTTGATGCGACTCTGAAGCTCATCCATAGTGAAGCTGATTGCCATGAAAACAAATACGAGAGTCTTTTCATGAACAAAGAAAAAGCTGCCCAACATTACCAGATTTCCAGTCGCAAGTGAGGATCACGTTGTGGAAACAAACTGCTTTTGATAGTAGAAAAATATTCGTCAGCATTGCTAAGTGCCCTGTGTCGTGTAGACTTTTGTAGGTTGACCAGTTTAACGTTTTTGAAAAATTTTAACCTAGGCCATTTGTAGTGCTTCTATGCTATCACTTCATGAACTCTGAGATTTTCGCAGACAGTTGTGCGTCATCGTTACAGGCGACCATGATGAAACGAACAAATGTTTTACTTTGTTTTTGTGCACCCTTAAGATTTCTGAGAGATACGCAAAAAAATATGTTTGCATTTTTCTCATTGCTCCGGAAATGTAACTATGATGCCGATTTTTGTGGAAATGCTTCAAAAGTGTGATCTAAAGCTTTTTTCCTTCGCAACATATTAGTTTTGTAAAAATGTTGAGTTCTTTACAGGTGCTACTTCTGATTGTCTTCCCTGTCGTCACCATGACGGTATGCTATACGCGCATTTCCTTAATAGTCTACTCATCGTCTAAGAATAAATCTTTGTCGTCAGCAATGTAGGTCTCGTGACGATGAGCCCTTTTCACGTTTCTGATCTCAGGATTGCACTAAGTCGTGCGGCAACAAATGCCGTTAGCTACGCTAACTACGCTACAATTAATGTCAGCAACGTGACAATAGCCACGCATAATGATCAGCTGATCAAACGACCTCAACGGGTGGCAGAGAGTAACAAGAAGCAGGTTAGCATTCATTATACTTAGAAGCTTAGAAAAGCTTAGCAAAAGATATTCATTATTGGTTATTCCAAAATTGACTCAGATACCCGCCACTTCGGATTAAGGGATTAACAGCTTACGGGTTGTTGCGAAGAACTCTTATAGTCCGGATCAGTGCTAAGGTCAACAATTTGCGCTTCCGAAATTTTACGAATTTTAATTAAGTCAGCTTCCTGTTGGCAGAACGAACACGCGGCTCAGTCTGAGGTAAAGCAAGTTTAGTGCATGAATAGAAAAGAGTTCCGCTTTTTGAAAAAGCCCTAACTTACTCTGTTTAGTCATACTAATAGCTGAGTTCCAATCCACAACGTTCTTTAAAACCACCAGAACTCTCCAGTCAGATATCGCATAGAGAGCGTTTCTCTTTTCTTGCTTAGAATGGAGATTTCTGGCGGATGCTGATATTTGTGCGTTTTCCAGATAGTCCAGATGCTTATATCGATTGTCGTCATGTACACTATCTGCTGGACACCCACGATAGGTAAGTCTTCCTCACAAAAGGCTTCCCATGTGCTTCCGTGATGGAAAGAATTGCAATAACATGACGTGCACTTTAGCCGACGAACTTCTTACGAGCTTCGGGTACATCTGCCGGACGTCGAACACCGCATTCCTCAAGTACATGCGCATGGGTTTCCGAGCGCTGGCATACTGTCAGTCCTGCATCAACCCCATCTGCTACGCGTTCATCTCACAAAATTTCCGCAATACGTTCAAAATGGCATATTCGAAGATGCGACAACGGCTTCAGGTTTGTTTGCGGCCACGACACAAGAACACAATGACATTTATTCGTAAGCCAGACGTCTACTGGAGGAAATTCCAATTGTCACTTCCTCTCGACTTGTGGTTTTTTCATTTGGCAGACAGTCGAAAGAGATGAGGATATGAGCATATGAAAGGGCATTGACATGAGGAAGACATCACCATGTCTTGCCATGTTATTTCAAAACATCGAAGAGATAAAAACTATAAACTTTTATAACGTTCGAACAAAGACAAAACGCAAAGAGTTTAGGAATATGGGTTAAACGATGGTTGAAGCCTATATAATCTCGCTTCCGCGTTTTTTTTTGTGAGTTCCTACTCTCCAAGGTTGGTATGAGTCACGCAACCTTGAAAATGGGCAATTAGCGCAGTTCTAAAAGGATTATCTCCAACGAATTACATGGAATTCGGCAGACTTAGACAACAATCACTTAAATCTTCTTCAGGATGAATCGGATTTCCGTTCGCGATGTCACTCAGGATCCTCGGTGCTCTCTAGTCGACACTATGCCGTGCGCCAGTCTTCGCGCCGATCGGTGAACACGCTGAACGTGCCGAGACGAAGTGTCCTTATAACGCCAAACATGTCACGTGACATCAGCCAACTGTCGCTGGTGCGTCCGGGCACACCTGGATCAATCATTCTTAACAGGTTTGTCGAAATTCCTTAAAAACACGTACAGTTTGAAACATGAACGTCTGGGCTTGGAATCGGGAAGACTTCCGTTTCCGGTGTAAATGCTAAAGCACTTAGCTACTGTCACATTCATTGATTCGGCAAATAAGTTCAAAACTTAGCAAGTCTGTAGGATTTCCGAGCTTTACCTGTCCGGCATCACATATTGTGCATTAAGAAAGGATGCTTCCAATGTACATTCTGAACATCAAGAAGCCATAGCTTATTCGGGATGATCCCTGCCGATCTCGATTAAAGTGATGCATAACCACGAAGCTTATCATTGAAACGCACTCTTATACAGTCCAATCTCCTTTCAGGAAGCAGTCCATCGACAAGGACTTTGTAAGTACATATCCTTCGGTGGCCCACTCTACATTGCTCACATAAATCGACATACTGAATACAAGTCTGAATTAACACTCAGCTACGCGTTACCGACATTGCGCAATTCTATTGTTGTTCAATACATGAAATAAAAAGTTATCGTTGAGGAACTGCTTCCTTTGTCTTTCGTTTTCTTGATTCGGTGAAACACTCGGGTGACCGGTTCTCCTACAGAAATTTATTACGTATGAAAAATGAATTAACGTTGTACTTCGGTTAAATAATAAACAAGGAACTAGGAATTCGTCGCTTTTATTAAAACTTTACTAGCTAAACGTTCTCGAACCGAATGCCTACAGAACCCTAGATTAATGGCAAAGAAAGAAACATTCTGCGTAGTGCTCGGTAAAACTGAAACGCTGTACAGAATTAAAGATGGCATCCCTAAATTTCTTATATACGAACGCCACTTTTCAAGGCTACCTCTTGAAATTTTCCACATGTCAATTCCAATTCAATCGACGAACAAGTTGTCATCCCTTCCGATTTCATTTTTTATTGTTAAAATTGTTTCGTCGCCCGCGGGGACACAGATCCACCAGGCAACTTGATCGGCTTCTTACCTAACTAACCCGTTTTAACGGAGATTCTGCGCAGCTGACCGTCAACCAAGGCGATTACGCAAGAAACAAGATTTGTACAGATAGCCACAGGTGAATCGCTGTTACTGGTGACAAGAAGCAGATGAAAGGGCACTGCGTTCATTTCATTGTTCTTCCTTATGTACACATAATCTAAAAAAAAATTGCAAGAATATGTAGCAAACATTATTCAATGACAATTTGTGAAGTAGATCGGAACACCAACATTTGTACAGGGATAGTGCAAGATCAGCTTTCAAAAAAGCAACATTTCTTGGCATCAAACATCATTTCTCGCACTGATGAAGATATGACTCAGTATGAATTTTTTAATCACTCGTCAAAGAGTACTTTCGGTATGACTAAGATATTTCAACTGTGAAGCTAGTTCTATTTCAGCTAGTTCTGTGAAAATATTTCGTAGGCGGATGTTGTAGGTTTTTATTTCATTAAAAGAACCTCTGAATGTCCTGCGGAGTTACCTAAGTACACTGCGGGCACGGACATGAAGTCTACTCATGCCTTGTAAAATTACCGTACCAGCCAGTCAAATGTTGCTCTACATAGGAAATTATCAGCGTCATTTTCAATAGGCGAAAACATTTGTAACTGAACGAAAATTACTCATCACTCGAAGGCTTTCTGACCGGACTGTGATTCGTGGTGGTAGCCATTGGGCCGAGCGCCGAAAACCTTGGAAAATGGGTGCTTTTCCTGTAGATGAACAGGAAACCAGGTTTTCTTCATGAGTACTTACTCACTGATACTCCCTGGCTTCGCTGATCTTTATTCAGCCTGTCTTTTGTTAACACTGCCACTATAAGTGCAATGCAATCTACGGAATAAACGTTTGTGTGAGTTTTTTTATCTATTGTACGCGGGGACCGAAGGTACCAACTTTGTACTGAGAAGAATGGTCACGGCAGTCTGTCCGCAGTAGTCCAATATTTCACAAAGTTTTCTTATGCATGTAACTTTCGAAGCAAAGGGTAGCGATATAGACGAGCAAAAAATATACTTACACGCTTTTTTCCTTTCTGTAGTATGCCTGTTATGCCTTTATGTCCCCGCTGAAAATGTTGCGAACAGACCCCCCTCCGCGGATGGAACGTTTCAAATCGTTGCATTATAGTATGCGCGCAAGGAAAGCGCTCCAATTTATCTCTCTCGACGACGCAATCTTATGACGTTCTAATTGACACGCGCACACTCTTGCTCCAAAACGAGATCATTGCTGTGAGCCTTACCATCCAAACAACAATATGATTCAAACACAGGCGCAAGCGATCCGCGGCGGCGGATCCGCTGCTGGATGCACTCGAGCGGCTTCCACCATCAAGTGTGTGACGCAACGGTTCACGGCCGGTTCATTAGTTTCATCCTTTCGCTCATCGTCTCCATCGCGCTCTCTGTAAATCTTCCCCCCTTTCGCTCTCAACCGTCGGCTTCGCTGTTCATGATCTGATGACCACACCGAAGGCGTTTCGTCCGCGCCGAACGGACCGGTTTCGCTTGTTGGCTGGCTCGTTCGCACTCAGAAGTGTCTCGTTTTGGCGGCGGGGCGAGCAGTGAGTGAAGTGAACAAATTCAGACGTTTGAAGCGCAGCTGCAGTTTCTTCGTGTCGCCGCCGTCGTCGCTCCACAACATATTCCGATGATAATGAATTCCGTTATGTTGTTGTTATCGTTGGTCATCGCGCTCAACTCCGTTGCTGCAGTTTCGCACTCAGGTATGCGTACCTGGTTACCCTTGAGTACCATTGTCGTACATACATTTGCACGTCCTTACAAGACTTTAGTTCCACTGTCGATGCCACAGTTAACTTCTATGTTACACGGGTTATGCACTTTAGTATCCACTTGACGTTCATCCGCAATTGCACATGTCATCAACTGCTCGTCTACGTTCGTTGTAAACCATAGATTCTTAGATATGCACGTGCCTCTAAATGCTTTGAAAGAGTTGTTTGTTTTTTTTGTCCAGCGAACGCAATTGGTGTACTTAAACATTGCAATCCGTAGGTCAATCGTTTGTCCATCTAGTCGATTGCGTTAGTTTTCTGTCTTTATGTACTGCAAGTGCTTCATAAATAGATGTCTTGTTGACCGAAATGGCGCAATTTTAAACCGGCCCGACCGCAAATTTACTAGGATAGATCTGAGTTATTCTATTTATTTCGACACATTTTCTTTTTAATACATGTGCCAGTCTGGCATTTTTCTAGAATGTCCTATCGCAGACATTTGTCTAAAATTCTATCTAAAATATGTCCAAAAAAATGATTGATTCCCATAACGAGTATAAATATTGAGAAACGGGTTCAGCCGCAACCACGTGAAGTTTCCATCGTCTTAACACTCAAAGGCCGACGCTTCGTATCCTGACTATCGAACAAATTCTTGCTGCCTAAGCAATCTAAACAATGCTACGTTCTCTGCTTTTCTCAAAATTTTTGGACGTAAACTACGACAAAATTCTGATATTGCGAAACGTGTTGCACCAGCCAATATTTATGTACAGTTTTGTCGCTATCACACTTCCATAACTGGTACGAGGCAATTTCTTACACTGTCCTCTGGCGGTAGGTAATTGCAACATGACCACACCCATCGCTGTCCACCTACTTGCTTGTTTTCAATGTTGTAACCACCAGTCACAAAGAATAACATCGGTGTAACGCTTTCCATGTTTATGTTTTTGAACCCGTTCCCGCATGTGTGTCTCTAACCAACAGCAAGACCGCCGTTGGATACGGTGTTGTAACATCGGTCGTTTTGCGGTCGCGCAAGTAGAACCGGGCTTCGACGTTGTCGTTTTTACCCACTACCGCAATCCAGCCATGGGGCGCGATTCCACTTTCCTTTTCACTTTTGGAACATGCACCACTTCATGAATGAGAACGCTCAAGGCTAACTGGTGGTGCAAGCGGAAAAGGTTAAAGAACAGTTTTTTAGCGGAATGCGAAGACACAGATCCGAATTGCCGCGATTGGGTGACTGGAGACATGGATCTCTGCAAGACGACGGAGTACATTACGCGAAGCTGCAAACGGTCTTGTGGCCTTTGCGCTGGATTGCCACGCAGTACGTTTTCTATACTAAACATATCTTAAATTCATATAACAAAAGTAATCGTAACATGATTGAGCTAATACAGAGATTGACCAATTTAAATATGGGGTAATTGGATGGGTTCTACATTCATCAACAATTCAACGCTTACAGAGTGTGCCCAACAGTGTAAGGCTGTCTAAAACGACCACTAGCTTCCCACATTGCCTTTCGTGGCAGATCCTAAAAATATGATTCAAAAGGGTGAAACTTCCGTAACCACGATGATTAATATGCAGGTAACAATTAAAAATGCTGACTAATATACAGGTAACAATTATCCAGAGAGGTTTTATTAATTATTCAGTCAATTAAGTAACCAGGGCTGTATACAAGAATTGTGCACATAATTCAATTCGTGTGCACATAATTCAATCCGTGTGCACATAATTAATTTCGTAAGAAGGTAAAGTTAGGATTTAGGCTGCGGCCGGACCGCAGACGAGCTCTGTAGTCATGTTTTGGAACGGGTGAACATGTGCACACGGATTGAATTATGTGCACACGAAATTAATGATGTGCACACGGATTGAATTATGTGCACACGAAATTAATTATGTGCACACGAAATTAATTATGTGCAAAATTCTGATAATTATGTGCACAATTCTTGTATACAGCCAGTAACCAGTACACTCGAAGTTGAGTTCTATCCACACTAACCATTTTAATAAACTAAAAGTGAAACAGCAGTGGATTGCTACAGAATAAAATAGGAACTAGTGTAAAGAACAATTGCGGGCCACATACAGTTATACAGTGTAAACCTACAGGAACAGATTTCTTGTATTAGAAAATGAGAACCTTTAAGACATTGTTTTGCTGAGCCGTTCAATTTGTCCGGCCAATGCCAGTTATGGGTGAATTACTGATCAACAGGCTCAGAAATTTACGCGTATAAAACAATGCTTTTAGCTTAAGAATTCCTTATTGGTATGATTATCGCTATTTTCTTAAGTTCGTACGGAAACCTTCTACATTCTGTACATCTTCCGCTGCTATTGGAACGTGTAAGGTTGAATATGCAAGCCGCCTTTGTTTAGGATTCGATCTCACCAAGCTACCGCATCACCTCAACCCAATCGCTTTCCTCGTTGGCATTTGGCGCTCGGAGCACGGTGGCAAAGCAATTTTCCCCACCATTCCAAAATTCACCTATGGAGAGGAGATTCAGTTCTCGCTCAGCGACGACCACATGTCCGCCAATAAGGCACTCAACTATACGTCAGAAGTTGCATCTTACGAACGTAATATAATGCTTTGATTTAGGGCGTTCGCCTGGGGAATCAACGATAAAGATGAACTTCACAGTGAATACGGTTACATCACTGTCCAACCTGGTACTCACAATGTTGCCATGACCACTGTGATGAACAACGGTACTGCGTAGCGTTATTTGCAAGTTATCTTTAAATGTACGTTTCAGGATTTGTAACAGTCGAAGAAGGACCTGTTCACAATGGACATATCAGATTTAAGCTGCAAGACATTGGAAGAATCAGTTTCAGTCGTGATCTGCCAGTGCACAATGTAAGCTTTTATTGAACCTTGCAGCAATGTGTCAACAAACTTGTTCAGCTTATCCGCGAGTGGACTCTGCTTGACTCCGTTACCCTGCAAGCAAGACTGGATATGGAAACACTCACGCATGGTATGCAGGAGCACACATTTATCCGATACACGAAAATCTTCCCTTAATCTTGTCCTAAATAGAAAGCGTGTCAATATTGTGTATATATTTAAGTTTGGCGGTAACAAATAAGATAAGCGTGTTAGAAAGGATTTTTTCCGAGGAGGATCTGAACTACGTGCGTGCCTAAAAATGTGTTCAATATAGCTCGACTTGGCAAAATCGGATTGAATCTTCCCAGGATCTTCGCTTATGCTATGCTGTGCTATGCTATGGATTCATAGGCTTCATTTGTCTACTGCGCGTTGACTGCGCGGCTTTATTTCTCGGTTGTGAACCGCGGAGTTCAAAGCGAGTAGAACTAGACAGAGGACGCGGTGCATAAAGCATCAAGCATAATCTGCCTGCAAGAACGACCTCATCCAGCGCACCTGTCTCGATCATCTCCCTCGCAAGCTGTTGGGCCACTTAAACGCTTCCACGGGTGGTCGTCGCACGCTGTGATGTCATGGCAACATGAATGGCGCGCTTATTGACCGGCTGACCAAAGCACAGAGAGTTATTGCCGAACATGTACGCCGACGATGTGGATGAAGATTCGGACTTTACCGAATCGACAACAAGTAAAAGTCAACGGACTTCGAAAGTTTCCGCAGTTTCTGAAACGTAAGTCAACTGAGTTTTCGCGTGGGTCCATCCAAAACGTCCTTTCTTGTAAAAGGCTTTTAAGCAAGACGTTCACTTCATTTAAGGAGAAGTGTGCCGAGGGAAGCGGCCGTTGTATCTACGACAGCGCTCCAATCCCGCGTACAGCCACAAGCTCAACCACGAGCTCTTCCTAGACATCGATCTCCCAGTCAGACGAAGTCTTCGCCTACAATTACTACAACGTCCAAGAGCGACGATGGTGTCGTTGTGAAAGGGAATCTCTTCATTGCCTTGGTCCATCGAAAAGCAATAAACAAGGGCGACTTGAACGTTCAAAAAGGAGACGTTTTAAAGATACATTCCACAAGGTTAGCTCCAAGTCGTACGACGAAAAGAATAATCTGCTGTAGAGAAGACGGTTGGTGGATAGCAGAAAATGAAAACGGCCAGCGGGGAATGGTCCCGAAGAACATCCTTAAGCACTGCACGGGAGATGTGGTTAAGCCCCAGCGGGCAGTTCAAAGGATTCAAGCAGAGGTGCACAGGTCTGCTGCACATCCGAGCCGACAACCACCTGCCAGGAGAAGAGCTATTCGTACGTTTTCGAATGTATATTTCAGTCGGATCATAGCTGAATACTCATAATATTTGGGGTGATTGGTTTCAGATGCAAATTTTCACAATACACTCGAATGTCACATGGCCCTTCGCCTAAGCGAATCAAATTGGTCATTCCATGATCTTTTTTGGAACGATCGGCTACATACGGTAATATCGCGCGTTTAGGTTTACCTATTCTAAGTTTGAAGTTTCAGATACAAAAGCGGCATGTAACAACATGCAAAATGTTCAAAGTGGATAAAATTACAAAATACAATATTGGAAGTGCTGAGCCAACCGGTCATTATCTTAGAATGTGCCTATTTGACAAAAGTGCTGTAACAGGACGTCAAGTGGTAAGACACGTTCTTAAGATGCTTCCGCTAATACGTTTTTATTATAGGTTAGCAACTTTCACTATGTGTTTCCAGCAGCAATCAAAAACAACACTTGGGTATTTGAGAAGAACGCAAGTATAAGATCTCAAGTATAAGTTAGAAGACACCGTTGTTTTAGGTTAAACTCTTCCGACCTCAGTACAACTCACAGTTTTTTGCCCGCTCGAACTACCGAATGGACAAGGTCATTTTAATGATCGAACTATTCGTAACCCTGAGGAAACCTGGCTCTCCACTATCCCATGCCCGTTCCTTTTTTGCCGAACTACCCCTTCTCAATGAGGCGCATCAAAGTTTGCTGAAAAACGGAACGAGGCAAATTCAAATGGAGGCGTCAAATGCCGCATTTAAAGGTAGCTGCTTTCTCGTAAATTTTTCTACATCTATCGTTATAGACACGCCTACAATAACTCTAAGCATAAGCGATATTTCACAAAAACAAGTTGGATTTTGTGAGTAAGGACATTTTTTGCCAACAATGGAACCTACTGTTATATTTAGCATGCTTCCTGACGTTGTTGTATGGAATCCAAGTTACTTGCAACTGACTGCGGCATATCGTGTATGCTTAGGACATTTCACGAGAACGCGGGCCGATCCGACAAGCGCAGGTATCGTGCTTTGTTCCTCAGCGTTTAACATAATTTTTCAGATGCAACATTTGACCCTTTGCTTGGGCTTTTTCCGCGACTTTGTGATCAGCCTGACATGTTGGATCTTCTCATGGCGCTCTGTGTGAAAAAGAAGTTGAACTTTAACATGGTTGGTTTTTGGGATGGGGGGTTACTGGAGTGTAGTTTCAATAATAGAGTTGAGCGACATGTTTATATGCCCAGTCCCGTTTATATCGCTATGTTTTAGATGAACGATGCATTTGTCGAGCAGTTCAGCAACCTGTTTGTCACATCTGTCTTTGGAATTGATCAACTGGCCTCACTACCCAAGTACGACCTATGGGACGAGCCTTCCCTTAAAAGAAGAGAGGAAATGCTGACGACTTTCTTGACCACATTGTTAATCAGCAACCAAAATCCCTTAAAGTATCAAACGGAAATGAAGATTCGTCCCTTAGACATTCATAAGTTTGCTGTGGACCTTTGTGGACCACATGCTATTGATTAAATCACTGTGGGTACGGTTTTTCTGCAGCAGCGAGAATATCGGTTACGATACATGTTATATTATGTGCTATACGTATCGAATTGGTGATAAATAAATGCGAATCAAGACAGAATTAGAACTAAAATAGAGAACAGGAAGGCTACATGTAGGTTACACAAATTTTGAGCACAGAAAGCAATGAGCACGAAGTCCTAATGAGTGAATTGTACAACAAGTAAGGAGAACAGAACTGTTATTCCAAAGGCGCTCGCAGAAGCGCAGTGCGTCCCGGACGCAGACGTGGCAGAAGCAGTGGAATTTGCTGCAGAGGTGCCGTTGTCGTTCGCGGTGGTATCTAAATAAAGCATTCTGCTACCACGTTTCGTTAAATTCCTTGGATCTTACTTGTTAAATTAGCGTCATCCTCAATTCCTTTGTCGAGCATACTACGGACCGCGTTCTGTTCAGTTATCCACTCCATTTCCGTATCAATTGGATCAATCGCATTTAGTATGTTTGCCACGCTTTTCGGAGTTGAGCTTGCTGCCACAAAATCGGAAATCTGAGAGCTTAGCAGACTGGAAATGTTCTTTACGATTTTCAGAGTTTTGGAGAAATTTCTTTCTTTCTCCAAAGGTTCCTCTAAGTCGGCATCACTTCCCATCGCCTTGAGTTGATCAATTTTGTTGAGCAAATTTCCAATTTCTCTGCTTTTCTTTTGCTCCTGGGTAATAAATTTCGACAGCTCTTTAACTTCCTTGACGGCTTCGCTGTTGTCATTGAGTCTGATTCCAAATTCAACAAGCTTTTCCTTTAGTTCCTTTTCTCGGATGACCAGGTCATGACCAAATTTTTGCGCCTGTTCTGTAAGGAGTCCAAGAGCAGAAAAGCCGTCGTTGAGCTTTTTAAAGTCTGAAGGTTGACTAACAAGGGCATTCTTCGCTTTCTTCACATTGTCCCAGCTAGCGACCATTTCATCAACTGCTAGAGTAATACCAGCTTCGATATCAACTGGATTCTTCGTATCTTCTACGAGATCTAGACTATCGATACCAACCCAGGCAACTGCTAACAGCAGCACAAATTTTAGCGACATATGAATAAAGCCCACAGTGAAGAAGTAAACAGACGACAATAGGAATAAAACGTCAAGTGTCGAAAAAGCGTCGATAGTATTCTTTTATGTCCTCTGAGTGGCCTAATGTTCGATCGAAAAATGTCACACCGCGCAAATGTGAATCACGGTTTCTGTGATGATTTCAAAAGCTGCGCTGCTCGCGAATGAAGGATGAAGCTTTCTAATTGCTTACTTTCAAAGGGTAATATATCACACTGAATTATTAAGGCAGTGTATCTTTAACCT
This sequence comes from Steinernema hermaphroditum, assembly GCA_030435675.1. Classification (NCBI taxonomy): domain Eukaryota; kingdom Metazoa; phylum Nematoda; class Chromadorea; order Rhabditida; family Steinernematidae; genus Steinernema; species Steinernema hermaphroditum. Next base: position 797,524 of record CM059625.1, read on the forward strand.
GCAACCATGGATAATCATTATAGAGTGTGAACTAAAAGTTTTACATTCCCTGCTTTTTAAATTAACACGATGACATATGATGACATTGCACTAAAATATAAAAAATTGCAGATAATGGATTAGTGGTTTAAAGATTTTAAGAGCTATTCTGCACATGGTTCGTTCCTGATTTGGGTAACCAGTGCAAAGCTCCCTGCGAAAAGCGCTCTCACATAATAAATGGCTCTAAATGTTAAACCTTGAAACGGGATTATCCGAGATTTGAAAACTCTACAGGCTCTTCCGAAAATCGAAAATCTCCTTTGCATATAATATCGTGTGAAATTCGTACCAAGTTGACCGACAAACCCTTTCGTCTTCAAGAGCCTGTGTACTAATGGCAAAATCGTTCTTTTTCATTTCCTCGAATTTGTTATGACTCACTGAATTAGCCAAATGTTGTAAGCAACGGAGGCGTTTGAAATGGAATTTTATTGATATATGTGGTACATTTAATTCAATAATTGTCGTTTTACGCTCTTGAAAGGAAAGCGAGTCGATAAAAAATTCAGCCAGCCGAAGCGATTCAATTTGCAATCGAGACCAAAATGCAGATCCATAAGACGAGTGGCTCGAGACTATTCGCCGAAAAGATGGTCCAGCTTTCTTTTTAGAAGTTTTAGTCCCGTTTCAAAACAGTGTTCTCAGTCTAGCACAGTCCACTCAAAATTTTTCTTCAAATCTCTAGTTGCCTTCTTTGATCCCTTCACCGCAACCAGACAAATGACGGACTCCCGCATTGCCCTATCTCCATGGATATCGGTTGCACTATAAACCCGTCACATATGTTATGTCCTCCATCCATTGTCGAAAGCTTCACCGAAAACATTTCCAAATAACAGATCTTTATTAGAAGCGAACACCTGCATATAATACACGAAATAAAGATGAATAGGACATGCACAGTAGTCATTTAGCACTTGCTTTCTCTGCTTTACAAAGTTTCTCTTCTACCCGATATGTCAAAATTATATGAACAGGGTTCAATTTAAACAGGAGAATCATTTTCGTTATGGCTACCCGCCTCTGTGTGTATGGCATCACCGTTGGCCGTAATGGGTATTACCGGTGATACGACCGTATTGGATTGGCTGTCCTCTTCTATGACCGCTTGAGTTTCTTGCGGTGGAGTTACCGATCTCCGTTGTCGCACCTCCACTTCGTTCTCGACGAGCGCGTTTGGCGTTGCTGGATGAACGTGACCGTTGGACATTGCTGCAACAAGCAATGGATTATTTATTGTTTATCATCGCTGTCGACTACCTAAAGCATGCAACCTGTTGCGTTCTTCGATCTTTTGAGTCGCCAAAGCCATGCGTTTAGACCGACTTTTTGACTTTGCCAGCATTTTCCACTTGGTTATGGCTTTGGTTACTGTGGCGAACACTCTAAAAGCAGTTCGTTACCCCGGATGCTTAAAACAGTAGCTGTAGCAAACCGTTTGTTCATGGGTTTCTCAAGGTGATAACGAGCAATATTGGTACCAGAAAGGCCATGTTCGACAACATCCGCGCCGATCTGTTCTTCGTAGTCCGTGACCCGGAGACCAAGTGGGCTCTTGCTGATGATCTGGAACAAACACAGGCATTGTATGATCGTTGTAACTGACGATGAATTCCATAAAAAAGTTCAGTTGTTCCGGAGAATTCGATTGCTGTGTGACTCACAGACATTGAGTGATACAACTACGTTGAAACCTACCACTATCGACAAGAGCCCAACAATTGCACTGTACGCTATGATTGTGACGGTGCAAAGCATCTGTATACCGAGAAGCGTTGGATCCCAAGAGTAGATTAGACCACGCTTTCCTTTCGTGGCAGTCTGTGTAGTGCTTATTATTTTCATGGCTTACGACCATAACCAACCAGCATCGCGTCTTCTTCTGCAAATATGCCTACTGCGAACATTCCCCATATAGATGAAGTCATATGTATGGGCACAATTCCGACGGGGTCGTCGATCTTCAGCTTTTCCAAGAGCGGAAGCACCGCGATCGAGAGCATCGCACTCACAGAGCCGATGACCAACGCATGCCATGGGCGCGCTACTCCGCAAAGGGCTTAAATGGAAAGGCCGGAAGTGCAAATACGCAAAATGGAGCGGAGGCACTTACCTGTTATGGACACGATGGACGCAAGCAGGCCGTTGATCAAGTGGTTCACTTGGAGTTTTTTCGTTTTCACGAAACTAATGACTATGGCGGTAGCTCCACCGCCTACGCTGCTCATAATCGTCGCAACGGCCGCTCTGGAAATCACAGATTACATTGTTTAAGAAAAGACATTATATGACATTGACTTATCTGATGAACTTTACGCATTATTAGCAATTTTCTGTCTGCTAAGTGCTTTCTTATGCGTGTTTGCTCTTTCCTCTTTCGATATCTGGCATAGTCTGTGCTCTTACAAACGAGCTCAACAAACGGCGTTCGTTTGTCTCTCTCTTTCTACAGCAGACCAACGAAAAGGATTCTAGTCAGAGAAGCTCTTGGAAAATCCTCTTCCATCCATTTCTCATTATTTTAAGGTTTTGTAGACACCTGTTCGCGTAACATGTCATGACACTAAGCTGTTACTACCTTGCCCCCAGCCTCCATCGACCGTTGGTAATTCCCCACGCCGAGCCGGAGTTAATGCCAAACCAGCCCCACCACAACATGAAAGTGCCGAGAAGTGCGTTTGTGGGAGAGCTCATTTGATGGATGCTGTCCTCTTCGAAACGATTACGTCTTGGCTTTAGGTAGAGAGTCGCCATGAGACCGATTACGCCGCCGACCATGTGTACCTGAAATAAAGGAATCCCTTTCCGGAAACAAGCGATTTCATGTAGACAATGGGAATGCTGTAAAAGTTGTTATGGGTGGTTAAGTACTAGCCATTTCAGGAAAACGACCTTTAGGTCACCTATTCGATTTCGAAAGATCGATCATTTATTTTGTTTGAATGAGCGCAAAAGCGAAAAATACTTCTTTGGAAAACACATGCTAAACAAGTGGTTTCATGCGCAATTGGGAGCCTGACAAATAAAACCAATCATTTTCCTGTAAGAAAAAGTCGTCTTGAGTTGCTCGTTTTGGAACAGCACCCGATTAGCGTAAATGATGCGAAAATTTGGTATGAATCCGAAGACATGATAATTTGGTTTAAATCCTGCCAACTTAAGGCAGATATGCGGAAAGCGTGGATTTAATGCTTCAGTGAACTAACATGTGCCCTTCACGCACGAACACATGACATTATACTTTTCAAAAAATAGCCTTAGCTTCTCATATTAACGCTGATATTGGCAGGTGCCATCAGTTAATTTGATGATCTAGGCATTTACGTCCAGAAACGCATAAAATATGCATACGACCAAAGTTTTCCTAATTGTATGAACAATATTATCGCGTAATCGACCCACCGACGCACATCCAGCGAAGTCAATAACGCCCATATGGTAGAAGAACCCGTTGTCGTCCCAAATCCAGTGGGCCGGAAGGGCTTGGATTAAAACAACGACACAACCGAGCACAATGTATGATTTTAACTTGGCTCGTTCCGCTACGGCTCCTAAAAAATAGCGACACGTAACTCGCACGACCGGGTGATGTACCTGACACAATCGTAGAAGCCGTTGTAGATAGGCTAAGATCAAAGAGGAAGGAAGCATAACTCCAGCCCTCTTTTAAAGGTTTTTTATGCGGTCTGAACGAGTTCACTTCATGTCTCATGTTCAACAATTACGTACTCTTGGAGCTCATGCTCGAAGTAACTGGACGGATCGTAAAAGAACTTTCCCCAGCCGATGATCGGATTTTCCCAGTCGTCGCCGTAGCTGAGGCCGTACCCGAACGCCCAGTAGGCCAGACCTCCAAAGACTACGTCGACGACATTCTTTATCATAATATTGACTTCATCTTTGGCCGATACACTTCCGCTCTCCAACAAGCCAAATCCTAAAAGGGAACACTAAGACACAAGTATTCTGAAACTCAGTTGAGCATCCCCCAGAAAGAATTGCATTCGTGATTGTCCGTGCAAGCGAGTCATTTTGTTAGTTTGCCACGCAAAACAAATGGGTATAATTTGTTGGTGCTTGTTTAACCGCCAGTTTACAAAATTCGATTTGGCGAAAAACAAGGAACCAGACGAACTTGATTACAAAACCAAATAAAAGAGTATCGGGCACGATTAAATTTCCGATTCTTCCTTCTAAGTTCAAGCACGATAAGGTGCCCTGCATGGATTTCTCGCAAATTCTTCATTCATTTGAGAATGTTTCCCACCCTGATGGTTAAGTGTTATGCGATAGCGAACAAACAGAATGTCACAGTGATCTGTTAATGGCTGAATGGCATCGTAAGAGACTTGCTCTCAGTGCGCACACTGAGATACGCTTCTAATCTAGTATTTTGGTGGCACCCAGACTTATCCTTATGGCGATGCAATAAATATGAATGCCAATGCAAGGATGTGCCCGGATAAGTTGAAATTGCTATACAAATCATTTAAAAATCGTTATACAAAATATGACAACAACACTTGAATGTCCCATCTTTGTTCAGTTCATTATCCTCTTCCGTATGGTACTCAACGAATAAATTTTCAGCTTTTTCAGCTGTCGCTTTTAATTGTCTTTTGTTTACTGTCTTTCGGATACCTTCGTCACACGCACTGTCTGGGGCACAAGGTAGAAAAAATTCAATTTACCATAAGCAAATCCACCTGCGTCGACAAATTTGTTTGTTCACAGCTGGAGGTGGATTTACTCTCAAAAACAAGGTCCAGCTAGGCCATTCCGGGAATGTAGATAAACAGAGTTATGGTACCATCAGCCGATTGAAATGCTCAGAAACAATGACGGAGTATTCGCAACACACAACCTCAAAACGCATGTGCAAGTTCGAATGAGAACTCGGTTGTATATATTCTCGCACAAGAAGTCAGGCGTAGATCACATCAAACATATTATATCCAAATCTTAACGTGTTTTTCCAGCACTCTTTCCGGAACATTTGATGAAATGATGTAGGCCGGAAACGCCTTATCGGCGTGGTCCTGTACTTTTAAAACAAAAACAACATGAGATTATGTAGCTGTCTCGTTATTGATGTAGTTAGACTCATCGTTTGAAAATCGCCTTTCACGAATAGTTATTGTAATGGCAAAATTTAAAAAAAAATTAAATCCTGGCTTGCGCTTAATATACGACTTTGCTCTGCTTGAAACGTGTACCAACGAATTATCGCTTTTTGGGAAACATCATTAATACTTATGATCTTTATCCATGCCCGACTTCACGTCCTGCGAATGTTCAAAGCATGACGTGTTGTTTGAGATTAGAGGTACATATGATCATAACCAAGAGACGTGCGACATATCACTTCAAGCTTATGATTGTGACAACAAAATCAATCGCGTACTCATAATTGGTTTTGAAAAATTAACTACCTATGGGCTCCTGGCCAATACCAAGCCACCTAAAAAGATGAGGTTCACCGATATTTCATTGAAACTTTATTTGCTTCCGAAAAAGATCTTTGAAGAACTAACAACTCCGGACATTCGTAGTGCAAAATAAAATACAAAGTCGTCCGGGCTCAACATAAGTGCGGATGACCTTGCATTTTTCGTTTCCATCTTGCTATTCTCATCGTAGATCACGCTGTATTCTAGTTCTTGAGATGGGAAAAAGCACCTTCTGGGAATTCCCATCCCGGAATTTCCCAAGCTATTCATAAATTTCCCTCCGCAACACATATTCTGCAAAGCATGTTTCACGGTTGTTCGAATTTAGAATAATGAGCACATTTGTATGCTCAGATGGTTATTTTCGTACAAGTCACTTCCTCCATCCCCAATCAAACTCGTACAATCGAGTAATGTGTCATACACTTCGATCTAATTCTAGGCGTACGCTAACTGTAGCAATTAGTAGCATCAGAGTAACGAGTACTTAAAGTGATGTGGAACGTTGCGCACTTGTTCAGGTGGTCACAACTTACCGGAGTGCATTGTGAAGATGATAAAACTGCTCGTAATGATCCATACTGCGTCATCTTGGTAGAGCTTCTCTGTTTCAGCTGAGTAAGGCAAAAGGTCTGCGTAATGTCTTTGTTCTGAAATTGCAGCTGCTGATTTTCGGATACGGTAGTCGGCGAAATGTGACATAGAGCCATCAGTCGGCGAGGCAATTACGCCTTTGAGATAAAAAGGTATTTCCGGAGGGGGGAAGTGAACATTTTTTTGTCCGGTTTCTAAGTGGGCTCATGCGTTTTGAGCACTGAGTAGGAAAGGAACTGATACCTTCCTTGTTTAACATCGAGGACTGGCGGATGATTGTGTTGCTCTCACTAGGAACTACCGATAGCTTGCAAAATGTGAAGCATTGTGACCAGCAATTATGGAATGTGAAATTCAAAATGTGCCCAATAATTATGTTGTGTTTTCAACAACACCGAAAGTTCTCAGGGTAGTAAATAATTTCCTGTCAACTGATAACATCTTTTATCAAGCTAAAAGGATTTTCTGCTGAACTAATTTATCCTAAGTTTTCCAAACGAACATGAAACACTTGTAAAAATCGTTTACACCAAGAGTATCATTCCAAAGGACGATTTCCGATTACTCGATATAAATTCGCGAGGGCGACAAAAACTACGATGGCTGTCTTTCACTTGCGTGGCAGAGATTTCTAACGCATAAAGCCGGAACTTTTTTTAGCCAAATTTTAGACTGCATCTTTCTATTGGCCCATAAATTTTTATGGCAATCATTCGTTTTTTTTATATGCTGTCTCCGGAAAGAAGGATTTGAAGATTATTAAGAATGCTTAAAAACTGGACCGTAAAGAAAGTACGAATTTTAAACGGATTATTTACGATTAGTTGAAGAGAAAAATCACTTACGGACGATGTTATAAGTGGATTGATTGAGCCCATTCATTCAAAACAGCTTTTTGTTTGTCAATAATCGATGCACCTCGCTATCATCTCCTTGGGGAGGAGGCACGTGCGAATGGATGAAGGGGAAACACCGTGTGCAACCGAGGCGGAAACAACACGGCGAGGGAGGCGGCGGCTCGTTGGACTCAGGACTGCTGAGCAACTCACTGAACACTCAGTATTATTCAAACTAACTTCTCTTCCAACGTAGTCATGGAGACTGCGAGGCGAGCGCGCAACTCCAAGAAAATGCTCCGCTTAGCAGCAGTAGCACGCTCTCGGTACTCGCGTCTCGATAGCGGCCAAGGGCTAAGGCGCCGGGGCCGCCCGCCACCACCTCCTCACCACTCCGGCAAGAGGACAATCCCGCCCCATTTGGTCCTGGCCACGTCGCTCACCCGAATCCTGGAAAGCAACCAGATGGGTGGCACCGGTCTCGTCATCGTAGTTCAGGAAGGTGAAAAAGAGGAGAATCCCGAGTGCGGCTGTGTATAACTTCCGGAGTGTTCGAGCGGCGCTTGGCTGCCCGGAGCTCTGGTGGCCCTCGCTGGAATGTTGTTCTTCGTAATTAGCCTCAGCCTCTCCTTAGAAATAAAGAGAGTGCAGGAAGCGGAAAATGGCCAGGAGAAAGTGAAGTACTCCCCGACCTGGAAACCCGAAAAACACACTTAGCGAGTTCGTTCAAGCTATACTCGGTAGCCAGAAATTCTCGATGTCCTTAGCCCCCTTAAACAGCGAAAGTGTCGCAAGAAGTATCACGAATGCTCGTGAAGGAAACTCGACTCCTGACCGTCTTCTACACTCTGAACAGCACAATGAGCCCTACTGTGCTCGCTTTGGAACCTTATCGGCATCATGTACTTTCACAAACAATGCTATAAGGGTTTCCATTCCAATAGCAGATGCTGCAGTAAATATAAGTGGTAACAATTCAACTGCCTAACTCGGTATGAAAAATGAGGCCACAAATGCGTGAGAGGGGCCACCGATACAAATGACTGCGTTCATAATTAGATTATGGAGCTCCCGATTGCTTTCGGATAACTGCGTCAATCCAAGCAATTTATTTACACCTGTATGACCTGGTGGCAATAAAAGTACTTTCGCCGGGCAACTGTAGTTTCCTCGTTTATGTGACCGCCGCTGACTGATCAGAGGCAGTGAAGATTGCATACTTAATCTTCAAGCCTTATGGATTCATACAATTTGTTGGGCTTCCCAACTAATTGTACTGATCAGAGGCAGTGAAGATTGCATACTTAATCTTCAAGCCTTATGGATTCATACAATTTGTTGGGCTTCCCAACTAATTGTACGGCTTCCCAACTAATTGTACAAAGCGAAATTTGTTTATGTTAAGCCATTAATGTCGTAAATCTCATGAAATTTTAGCAAGTAGACATAAATCGGTTTCTTAAATGAGATCCTGCGTTTGAAGAGACAAACGTCCACAGAAGCGTTTAGTCATTCCATTAACTCCTTTTGGCCTGAGCGTTGCGAGGGCTGCGTCAATTTTATAATGTGTATTAAGTATTAAGATATACTGTAACGACGTACGTCTATACCGGAAATGGAAAATGCCGTTACACTGATAATTACAATTTTGAAAGACCCAATTAACCTTTTATTTAAGTAAGGTTCGGAAGTGTACGTATAGCAGGAAGAACTTGCTAATGAGATATTGCTGTCTAGAATTTAGGTCGCCGTAATTAGTTTTCTGAAGATCAAATTATTGTGTAAGCATTGACGTGTGCTGACAGCACTAAAGCTGGCTAAAGTGAAAGCCCCGAACGTATGAGGTGCGGTAACTATTCTCTGTGATCTCTTGTATCCCCTGTAGCTCAATTCACATACCATTGACGACAATTAACACCACGTATTTTAGCAAAGGTTTTGTTAAAACACAATCACGTCGGCAGCGTGTAATTATATGAGATCAATAGTATCGCCTGGTCTCAGTTAGTCGTGCATGAAGATCCGAGAAGACACATCCGTGCACATCCATTCCAGTGCTTCCAACAGATTCGACCCAGTCACAGCGCTACACTCGAAAATCCTCCAATTGTGGCTTTTAATGTCGTCCAGATTTAGCAACTGCAACATCTCATATGTCGTTCAACATGTGCAACGGCGACAAACCTTCGATATCTGGGAAAGATTGTATGCTCCGGGAAGATCCTGTTTGTTGGCAAGCACCAGCAACGTACAGCCCAGCAGACGTTCCTCGCCTAACAGGCTGTTAAGTTCTTTAGCACAGTCATTCAACCGATCAGCATCTCCAGAATCAACAACCCAAACGAGTGCGTCGGTCTGTTCGAAGTAATTCCGCCAGAACGACCGAAGGCTGACTTGACCACCGACGTCCCACATGTTCAGTTTCCATGTATTCAAATGGAGGGTTTTGATATTGAATCCTAAAGATTTTATTCAGAAGCAGCTGACATCAACGTATGTCGACATACCCAAAGTCGGCGAAATTATGTTCACATCTTCGCCATTGATTTTCTTTAGAACAGTGGTCTTTCCAGCGTTGTCCAATCCAAGAATCAAAACTCGGATCTCTCGTTCCTTTTCCTTCTGCTTCCGTAGAATAGAAGAAAGTCCCATCTGAAAGAAAGAGCACACAATTAATGACGAGCTCTGCTATCATGATCGAATGTCTGATATGCTAGAAATCCGAATCAGTACACTGGCTTTGAAAGATCCGTTGGAGAAAGTTCCTCATAAATCGTTGCGTATTAAAGGACACTGCGCCCATTTATTCCTTTCCCAAGTAATAGCGAATCAAACAACACAACAAATAACAGGTATGTACCATCGACAAGGATCAAGAACTGGGTCCTTTGGTTGGTTCTCTTAACAAGCAGATAACAATTTATCGAAATTTAAAACAAGCCCCACAGTGTGCACGAATTCTGCGAGGGAGATTAGTTGTTACTGGGTCTAAAACGGAAAGTCAACGGTTTTTATGATATGCTTGAAACTTACTTGGCCCACTCAACCTTCAAGATGAGATGATCCAGCTTGGCGCCGTTGAATCTGCCAATAGCACGCTCAGCGTCTTCGCGACAGAAGTACGTAACGAAGGCGAAGCCCTTGGGACGGCCGGTGTTTTTGTCACGGGCAAGGAAGATGCGGTCGATCTTGCCGCAACTGGCGAACATGTCGCGGAGACGAAGGTCCAAATCGTTCGCTTCGTAATCTTCGGGCAAATTCGTGACACGGCAAGTGTAGTCGTCGCAACGACGTTCGCCGCTCGGGCCAACTCCACGATCTCCACGGGCCGAAGGAGGAATGTATTTGTTGGGGCGACCTCCGAGATCTTTCGAGGCATCGCCTTCCAACTCCTTATCTTCATCGCGAGCGTACATTTCCTGGAATATGAAAGTTATTTAGACCTACGCAAGAAACAGGATGTATAGGATGTTGTTTAGTGTGCCCAGCGTTGTGAAGAAACTAGGCTTGCCGCTCATTGCTAGTGTTTTGACATGATACATGTCTAATTTGTTTCAAAAAGATGTCAGGAATTGCAAGCAAACGGTAAGGGTAGTCCCATTTTTGAAAACCTCACCTTGTACGGACACTGGACGGACCAATGGTCGTCGGCCTTGCAGTAACGACAATGAGGCCGAGTGGTTCCCTTCTCGCGAGGAGCCTTATTGCGCTCTTCGGACTCGAGTTGTTGTTCTCCAGCACGATTGCGAGTGAACTGCATCTGAATCTCTTCGGCCACATACGTGGTGGATACTTGTGGGCCAGCGCCATCGTTCTTGCAGCCACCGAACTTCTTCCACTCCTTGCGCTCCGCCACCTCCTTGGGCACCTTCTTTGTGATAACTTTGAATTTGGTGATCACTTTGTATTTTCCATCCTTCTCGTCGACGAGCTCAGTAACGGTCTTAATTCCGTCCTTAGTGACTTCTTGGCGACCTTGCGCTGCAAGAGTTTCTTGATAAAAGATCGATTACATTGGCATACCGTCGTTTTCGACAGCTTCGGCCCAGCTTCCAATAGTAGAAAGGTTAGGGAGAGGTGTTGCAGTTGCCGTGGTAGGGGCAGCCATTGTCTGAAACGACGCGAACTGGGAATGCTTGGCACAAGGCTTGCACACGAGAATGGTGCCTAGTTAAAATGGTCCTATGCACTTGGTAAACGAGGGTAATGCGCAATATGTGTGAAAATTTTCTCTGCTCATTAAATGCTAACTGTGAACGTGGACCAAACATGAATAATGCCAACGATATGATTATTTTCAAATGAATGTATTTCGAAGCAAACAAGGTGCACGTTTCAGTTATGTCTTAAGGTTTCATTAAATTTCGCAAAAAAGTGTGGCACAAATGTGGAGTTAACTAAGCTGTAGAATTCGCTTAAGAAGAAGACTCAATGTGAAATCCAGCTGGATGTCATAGCCTGATACGAATGCGGTCACACAAAATCGATGCAATATGATGTTGGACATGTTCAGCTTGCGCGCGCAGTTTCACCAAAAGATTCATACAACACGATAAAATTCAGCATTCGACATTCGACGCAACTTTCCATGAAAATATCAATTCGTCGTCCAACAGAACAAAACCAGAATTGTATCGCCGACTCTCCGCGTTGAGACCCAGGTTTGAACAAGGAGTTGGGAAAATCGACAGTTCGTCACAGTTTTGTACGGCTGCAGTTAGGTGATTCGTTTGCAACTGCAACTATTTGCGTGAAACGCATGTTGATTGTCAATGTAAATGATGTTCAAGGTTGTGGTGGATCTTTGAGTATTTCTTCATCGATTTTCCGATTCTTGCTGTGAATCCGACGAATTTGCTAATGCGTACTTCGAGAGACGAGAAGCGGACCATATACATGAGTATTTCAGATGTTGCGTCTCGCACTTGCTCGATTTGCTTGCTCAAGTCGCTCCAGAGCCTCATCTTCAGCGCTTTGCGCAGTCAGCGAATGGTCTCACCGCCAGCAAAAGAATGATAGCGGACGTGGCGACAAAAAAAAGCAGTGGTCATGGAAATCAGCTGGGAAACCTGTCATGGCCTTTTCTGTCATGGTTACGCTGAAGGATTTCTTCAAAGTTGACCCGGTGAAGTTGGACAAGGATCCTCTCAAAGACAAAGTGAAGCAATCGTGGCTCGAGAGGAAGTACCGCCATTACGACAAAGCAATTGAAATTCTTGGTGAAGCGCTGCACGAAGCCATTGACCGAAAAGAAGAATTGCCGATAACGCGTGTATATGACGAACTTGCTAATACGTACTTCGAGAAAGGAGATCTGGACCAAGCAGATGAGTATTTCAGACTTGTCATCAACAGGTTTGCAGATTGTCCAGAAGTGTGCCAAGATGCCCGTAATTTAGATTAGTTAACTTGCACGGCAAGAAAGATAGCGATGCCGAATTTATTGGAATTAGCCTGAAGTTAGCGGACATCTACGCCCAGAAGGGTCTTCTGGAAAACGCCGAGAAGGGATACAGGCATTGCGTCGGAAAGCAGATGAAGGTGGTAGAAGAGAATATGAAGAACTTTCTCGTAGCACAAGGCGCCTTGGTCGAAGATCGGCATCTTGTCGAAGCGCATGGTGCAAAATACACCGATCCCCTTGCGCTTTTCGGAATGGCCTTGGAGGCTTATGGTCACTTCCTCGTTACATATTGCGATGAATCGCGTATGGACGAAAGCATGGAGTTCATCGACGAAGTTTTGAAGGTCAGCATGCTGTTAAACAAGAAGGGGATTTGACAGTAGCATATTGTCATAATAGGCTGTTGCTTTATAATCACACCTTAAGAAACGGTTGATCCGGGAACAGTACGTCAAATTGGTATAGCATCCCTTTTCAGATTTCAAACCAGATTTATGGCTCAACTTCACTGCATGCTATAACCGTCATCAACAACTATGCCGTAGCATGCATCATGAAGAACAGGTACCCCTCATTATTCTTTCATTCCAGTTCACTTATTTTGCCTTTTAGGTTCGAAGCAGCAAAAAAGTATCTTGCCCTAGTTATCGACCGAGTAATCTTCATTGACGAATGCGCATCGATGATACCCGGATTTTACTGCAATTATGCCGAAACGTTGTGGCACTGCGGTAATAGGGAAGAGGCATTGGACTGGGCCAGGAAAGCAGTACGTTTGTCGACTCGCGAGGAGCCCAGAATTCGTGATTTTGCCGCAAAATTCCTAAAGCAGCTGGAAGACGATTTTAAACGATCTCAATCCAGAGCAGCCGGCAGCCGCTGGTGGTTCTGGTGATAGGTAGAAGATTCTCTAGAGATAATAAAATTTGTCGATGTATGTTCCTATTTGGTGATTTTGTTGAGTCCAGGGTAAAGGCGAGTATGTATTTATCACAGTGAACATGCCGGAATTTGCTATGGCGACGAAAGACAGGTTATTATTATGTACGAATATGTACAGCTGCCGACCTATTAAGGCTCGTGACACGTATCAACAAACAGATCACAACAATCAGTTAGGGTAATGGGATTACTACGTCGTTAACTACTAAACATTAGACGTAACAGTCTTCCAAGAGGAGTTATGGGATTGTGAGATTCTCCGTCCGGTCCACTATGCGCTGCTCTGGACATAGAAAAGGCAATAGCTAGGCATATCGCCGAATATGCCCCGATAATTCCTGTAGCGGAGAACGGGTTCACGACGCTGATGGTGTCCATCGAAAGATTTACAGCACCGGTCATTAGATTGCTCAGAAGGAAGAACAACACCAGAAAGCCCTTTTCGTTTAGGGCAGAAAGCAGGCACGGATTCAATTTGTTATTTGCGGCAGTCTCCTCTGAAATCTCACCAATACATATTCGACAGAGTGGAAGCTTACCCAAGTGAAATGATGGGATGCGAGCAGCCCAGCCTGTAAGTGAGAAGAACTGTACAACTAGAAACATCGACAAAGCGCAGGTGAACAATCCGTTCTAAACATCGCCATAAGAGTATTGAGGAACATGTAAAAAGAACAGTACCATAGAGAAAATGAACGGGAGATTCATTAGACGCCGAGAAGGCGCCCCAAATGAAAGCTCAAGAGGACCTTTTTGTATCAGGATGAACACAGTGCTTAAGGTGAACATCTTCAAAGTCAGCCAGAAATACGACTTAAGACGCACACTGAAACGTCAGTTGGTTATGAATTGTCTTTAAAAACTGTAGCGTACCATCCAGACGGGGCAGCTATCTGGCCGATTCGATAACCGAAGCAGTAAACGCCTAGATAACCAAGTGTGGAGTATATGCCCTCGCGATTTGCGCTGACCCAGGTGTCGCGGGGAGCATCAGAAAGAATCCATATTTTGTATCCTAATCCTGTGAGAAGATATTCATGGAGAGCACAAAATGCAATGCCTAGAATTAGAGAGAAGCTGCCGCCACAAACGAGAGAATGCATGATGGAGAATGCCTGTAAAGATTGTATTAAACCAAATAATTTCACTGGCACTGGTACCTTTATTACAGCAAGTGTGTAAAAGAAGTTCCAATGAGTACCGTACTCAGTTACGTGAAGCTGATAGTTGAGTAACGGAAGAATAAGGGATCTGCACATCCCAATAGTAACCAGAACCAAAGTCATCCTGGATGAACTTACAAGTGAACGCCTTAATAGGCGAATCATAGTTCTAATGATCGGCACAATTGACTTACAGACTGGCTCTGTGCGTTTCCTTTCGAGTTAAACGAATAGTTTCGGCACAACCCATGGCAAATACAAACGCTGATGTTCCAATGTCCATCACGGAGTGACCAAAAGTTTCAGTTTTCGCAAACCGCCTGGGGAACACATCGAAGTCAACCGCCAGAATTGCTATGCATGTGTATATCATAAGCATAGAACGGAGGTAAGTGAAGAACATTGTCGGCCCCATCTCGGGAGCGATTACTTGGTTCAGGACCTGCTGCAGAGGGGGCCTTTCCTTATTGTAAGCATAATATTCGCAAAGGAAGAAGAAAACGACACAGAGAACTGTCGCTATTTGGCAGAGAACTAGTAACACTATGTAGTTGGACATCAGTGTCAGCGAAAGCAGCATTGGTACAACCAGCAGTAGGAAGTCGATGCAAAATTTGGACCTGAAACTGGATTCTTTAGTGGTGGCGCTAAACATTGCCGTAAATGACAAGTTGGGGGGGCCATCCTGATGTCATAGCAGCAAACGATATTGTAACTTAACAAAACAAGATACAATATCATAGATATTGTATCTTGTTTTCCTCAGCGTAGCTGTCTTTTAATCGTTTTGTTTCTTATCAGATGACCGTTTTAGTCTCTACCATGTTCATTTGCTACACCCTCAACCTTAGTATCCATAAGAAAGAATGTGTCGAACATACCATATATAGTTAGAAAAGGGGCTTGATCCAAGGAATACCCATCGTATGATTAAATTACGCCCTAACACAGCTAGCGGAGCCACCAGCTGCACGGCAAACACCTCCCATTGTCTGGTTCCATTGTGGCCACTAACAAACTGTTCGCGAATGTCGATCGTCGGCGATGACATCCGATGAAGCTTTGAGATCTAGTCTGAAAAGAAGCATGTGGCATCTTCCGGAGGCAAGTGAGAATTATTCATATCGAGTTTCCACGCATCACTAGCAGCAAACAGCACACAGCAGAAAACCATAGAAATCTCGTTTATCTGACTAAAGGGTTTCAGGAATGAAGTTCAAAGGCAATAATAACGGCAAGATGTTAGAGTTGTACCGCTGTGCTTCCATTCACAAGGGAAGTGAGATGATATTGAAAAGAGAAACCTTAGTATCGGCAGTAAATGAGTGGATGAGATCGATCAAAAGAGCACCAAATACATAAACAAGCGAGTCACCTCGTGAAAAAAATAACAATTATGTTCGGGTCCGAAGGAAACGAAAATATTGCTTCAGGGAATATGCGTGTTGTTGGCGCGAGTGCAACACTGACTTGGAAGAGCGGACCAGTCGTAGACGTACGAAGCTCGGAGTTGCACTTCTTTTGTACAAAGTTGACCAAGATCGCGCACGTTCGTGAACAGCTGTCGAAGTGCCGTCACGCTTTGCTTGTGCGTGATGAGGTATTGATTACTGCAGCCACGAGATCGGAACTCCGTATCGAAACGAGGATCATGGACGTACTTCACATCCAGACCGGCAAGCCACGCACCGACCGATACGTCCTCGCTTCGGTAGTACTTGAGCAAGTCGGCGTTTGTGGCGATGTAGTTGGCGAGACGATAAGAGAGTACATATCCTCCACCGAGCTGGAACAAAAGGGTGCATTAATATAAGGATCATAACAACACGTTGCATAATGAAAAGATCAAAAGTGCTTATCACAATGATGCGCTGGTGGTAGGCGCACTATCACATCGCAGTGGGCGTAGATAGGAGAGTTCAAAACATGCAAGAAAATAAAGATCATGGATCACAGTGAAATTGTTAATTGAATCGCTCCCTTTTCAGCGAACTTCGTCAAATGCATTTGTAAGCAACTGCTACAAATTTTGTGAGTGTGTTACGGTACACGTTATTGTTAGGTATCCACTACTCTTAAAAGTAAAGCTTTTCTCGCCAGTCTTTCAGAAAGCATTGTTTCGTTCTGCTTTTGCTGCTTATATTGCATGCTCAAGCGGCCACACGGTTATAATTATGTAAAGGAGAACAAAACTGAAAGCTAACCTGGTACGGCAAATACCGATCGCATAGAATCCAGTCCTTCTCCTTCCACTTGCCTTTACGAAATGGCTTCGCGCGACCATCCAGAAATCCCCAGTACAGCATTGGATTTGCAATATCTTTGAGCGCCTTCAGAAACGATCCAAGTCGCACAAAGCTGTCGGAATCGACCTTCAGCACAAACTCAAAGTTCACCTCTTCGATGGCGGTTTTGAAGCTTCGAGCAGTCTTTCTCGCCAAATTCTCGTAGGTGTCAACATGTGACGCTAAGAGCAGCAGATCGTCGTATTGTTCCTGTTCGTCGTACAGCTTCTTCAGCTCGATGTCGGACAATCCTTTAGTTCCAATTGAGAATAGATGACGCACTTGTGAAGGGCCTTTTGCTGACAAGCGCAGCCATGTATCACGAATAACCGATCTTGTAGAAGAGTCATTGCTGTGCGACATAACGATGATGAGCAGATAGGTCGGTGTAAACCTGTGCGGCCTCTCTGAATTAACGCACGTATAAAGTGCATTCAAAATGCATACAAACCTGCGGTGACTGCATCCACACATCGGGATCCTCTATGGATTGTTGGTGTCTGAACCAAGTTATTAACTAGTAGATACAACACACTGCAGAATGCGAGAACAAGGACAAGAAAGATTATGAAGAATTGCCGTCGAGACAGCATCAACCCGTATATTGCTCTGAAATGGCATTGGATTTAGCGCGTCGTAGTGAGCCCGAAAAATCGATCGATAATTAGCTGACCGTCAGAGGGTCCATGTCAAACACATCGATGCATCCACGTGACACAATTTATCATCAAGCAAAGTTTCGCGCATCACGCATCACAGACAGACCGGACGTGGACAGTGCAGTCTCGAAAATGACGCGGCGTCGTTGGGAATGACCACACACGTCGTTGTACGGTAGAGGTCATATCAGTTTCTCCAAAGTATCTGTGTTTGCAAGCGCAGAGAACATAACAAAACACATACGATTGCAGCTGCAGGTGAACGAGCACAAAGAAATCATTCGAAGGGGCTTCCGGCCTTCAAATGTTCTATTGCAGCTTAACTTCTTTCCAACTCTGTAGACAATCAACTCCTCAATTCCAGAGCTCTGTCGCTCACGATTTTCAAGTGCAAAACTTCGCAACTGTATCTGTGTCCAGATTCGGAATATTGCTTCACGTGGTACCCTTTAAATGTAACAGACAAATCGAAACAATTCCACTTAAAAGTTTATTCGCAGATTCGTTCTGACTTACTGAGGTGCTTACAAACACTTCTACAATTACAGAATGACTGTTGCTCTTTTGGAAAGTAAGCACATCTGCTTTAATCGGTACACGTAACTTTTGAAGATCACTGGACACTAGACATGATCACCCGACGATGTTGAGACGACGTACTTAACTGCAAGTGCAAGTAGAACGACTCCTGCAACTACGATAACATTATAAGCCAGTGACGCCATGCCGTCCAATCCGTCCGCTCTGCAGTAGAAGTTTGAATTAATGGCACAAAACGGAAGAATCGATAGCGAAACAAGGCGAGCCTTGTTTCGAACTACGAGCAAAACTCACCGTCGAGAACGCTCATCTGGCTTTGACTCCTCAGTTGCCAGTTGAGGAGCATTCAAAGCCTCTTCCTCCAGTTGTGCGCGAAGTTCCTTACTCAGATCATCGAACAAATCGCAGAAAGTTCTGTTCTACAACGATGAATAGCTTTATAACATTTTCGAACATTAACGCACCGCCAAGTTGAAGGCCCGTGACTTTTTGGCCAAAATGCGCTTCTCGCTCTCCGTTGTGTTGACGCAGCCAAGAGTTGGTGTGTTCTCGTTCATGAATGAGAGCAGACCGTTAATGATAGTGGATACGGTCCAGGCCGGGTTCCAGGTGTCCGGATGGTAGTCAGAGATAGATAGGCAAAGGCGTGTATTTGTTTGGAACCTGCCAGACGGCGTGATCATGTAGATTGAGGGAGGCTTGAAGGGGAAGTCGGCAGGGAAGACCAACTTACCATGATAAAAACCACCTATAAGAACCGCATAAATAATGAAGGATGACCGGAAATGGATCGTCTGATTGTTGCTCAGGACTTTTGTGTGCAGAAACCTTCAGGTGCTCAACACATGCGAACGAGAACTGGATCGTATCCTATGAAGTTAAGCTCACCTTCATATGGTGTATCGGGAGAGCCTTCCACCACATAATGCCATTCCAGGATATTCGATGGAAGAGGCACGGCCCGGACGTATGGCACAGGATCCTTAACCAAGCGCTGGTAGTCCTTCTTGAGACGTTGGGTAGCGGTTACCGCGTTTTTCGACATGCTCTATTTGAGTCCGGTTAGTGCGAGAGCCACTGGAAGCGGTTTGTATGCGATGACGGATTACGCGAACTCAACGACGCGTAACGCCAGCGTCTTGGTCATTTTTCGAATAGTTGTTAAATTAGCAACAGCAGAAAAAAATAATTGTTTAGAATATCTGGTTGGATCGCGCTGTTTGTGGCAGAAAGCAATTTGTGTATCTACATGTACGTATGAATCAACAAGCGATATAAGTGAGCAATAATAAACAGAGGCGCAAAGGCAATCGATGGAACAGTTAAATAGATAGTGCGGATTTCGTTTATGTAAACAAGGAAGACTGAAGAATGATTGTGAACGTTCCTAGCATGGGATGGTGTTAGAGGAATGGAACGATGAGCTGCTTGATTGCTCATCAGCAGTTATCCCACACATTTGAATCAGTGTGCATGGACAGTGAGTATCACTGCAGTGAGTTGGGCGCCGTTCGTCTGTTCCCTTTCGGCAGAAACGTCAATATATTGTCGACGGCACAGAGTGCGTGAACAAGCGGGTACTGATGACAAACGGTCCATGCCATTCATACCGTGGTTTACAGGTAAACAGATCATTATACAGATACTAAAAGCGATTTTATACGCTTCGCAGTCTCCAAATCAACATTTTCAAAGAGCTTTATGCAGAATATTCTACAGATATCACAATTCGCAATAAATTAAACTCTTCACAGACACATGGAACAGACAAACTCGCTATATAGTGATTCGGCTATCTTATACGGAATACATAATCGAAGAATATAGTGAAATACAGCTTATTGCTTGGCTTTTGAGAGAATTGCTCAAGTCTAAGTCTATGGACGAGGCCGCACTATGGAGCCTGGAGGAGGAGGCAAGATGGGTACAGCGCCAGTAGTGGAAGGTGGAGGAGGAAGGAATGGCACGGAGCCACCAGTTTCGGGCTTTTCGTCGCGAATGCGGGTAGTTGTCTTCTTCTAAAAATCATATTATCACCGTGGTAACAATTAGTAGCAACTAACTCCGAGATTGATCGTAATCGTTTGACCTTGCTTAAAGCTCAAGTCAAGAGACGGTGCTCCTTGATCCTGCTTCTGCTGCAGCTCGGCCTCTTTTTCGGCCTGTTTGAAGAAGTCCTGCAGAGCGACGTTCATATCGAAAGAGTCTCCGCGGTCGGCGAATCCGATTCCAACGAAAGCTGTTTTACCGGTGTCGTTACGAAGTTGTGCGACAAAATATCGCGACGAATCAGTAACAGGTTCTAGGCACACGCTGGGATACTTGTCGATTGGAGCCTTCGCGTAGAGGGCACCTAAAGAAGCAGTTACATCAGCCTCTTGCTTTTTATGAATACGAGCAATGAAACATTCAGCTAAACCATTTTACTTCGCATATTTTATTCACACCCAGAGTGGCTCTTTTTTTTTTCTAAGCGAGACCACTACTGTGAGTATAGATGAGTGGGATAAAAATACGAGCGCAGTTTCTTAGTCGGGGACGGCTTTAGAATACAGCCTCTCAATAAGCAGTAGGCTGACTGAAATTAATGAAATAGGAAATGAATTAAACGGCGATATTTACACCGGATCTACCACTTAGAAAGGCCACATCCCTTTTCCGCTTTTCTACTTAATTCCTCTCAGCCCACTGATGAGTCACCTCCATTTAGCTCAGCTTGCGTGATCATATTTAACATTTGCATTCCAGTCGTAGAAAAAATCATGGTTGTTGTGTGAGTTATGGAGGTACATACCGCGCTAGTAATGGCCGCGACTCATTAAAAATACTTCTTTGACTTTGTGAGATATGCAAATCTGTTCGCGTGTTGAATGTACCGATCTAAAAAGCAGAAAGTTGTGGAGTCAATAGAAATAATACAAGAAATATTTTGGCAAATGTTGCTTGCATTCGCGATTGATGCGGTTTGCCAAGCAAATTGTGCCCCTTCTCCTTGCGCTTCTCCGTCCACTGCGACTTGATTCAACCTCTTCGCCACTTCAACGCCCGCGCATACTAATGGGACCACTGATCGTTCTTCTCGGATGCCATCTCCAGCCGAAGCCAGAGGAAATCAGCGACTACGGTGTGATTTGTGCCTTTTTGTGCATATATGACGTCTCGCAAGGTGTAAGCCTTCGATACGAGAAGATAAACTCTGCTGGCCCATTCACACCCATTTGCTCGGATTACGCTTTAATACAATTTGACGCACGTTCTTGTTTACGGAAGACACGTAACTTTAGAAATTCTTCTAGCTAGCCACGCTGTGTGACGCACATACGCATTTATTGGGAGAACACGTATAAAGTTAAATTTGCATAAGCGACACGAAATAAAACCATAGCTACGGTTAGCCAGCTTTTATCTTAGTCTTATCGCAGTAAAAGAATCAGTTTATCCGAGTTTACTTTTCTGATGTTTTGTGTACTCATCCCAATAAAAGTGCGCGGCTTAGTCACCTAATTCCGTGATAAGACGTTCACAAAGTACCTCTCTAGTTATCCATTAGCGCTTCACATTCTTCTTGTTCCGTTTCGGCGAACAGGAATTGATCGCGACAGTGGATTAGTGCGCTTAATAACTTTTATCTAGCAAATCTTGAGGGGGTTTCCGGTAGTAAGGATTGTTTAATTTACTTACCCGAATTCTTGTCCTCGAGTCGGAGTTCGAGCTTTTCGGCAACGGAGATCAGCCTCATACGGCCTGTCCAGTCTGGTGTGTCGAGTTTCCAGTCGGCAGCTCTATAGCGTAAACACTCCAAATACGCTTTTCACTACGAATCCGACAAACCTATATCCCTTGGTGTTGTTGAGCGGAGGAATGCGATAGACGAAAATCTCTGACTTGACGAGAAGAATCCGCTCATAGTCTTCCATGGCCGACTCCTGCGGAAATGCATGACGTGAAATGATGATAACCGATCAATAATAAACTGACGACAACACGACACGAGAAAATTTTTAAAACACTTTCGCTGAGATACTACGTGGGCAAATGAGTTTGACTGACTCGGTTTGATAGAGTACATTGAAGACGCTAACAACATATGAAGACGCCGTATGAGCATTCCATGCGAATGAACAATACTGACGTCGACCGACGTACTGCTGCTCTGTCGTACGTGTGGAACTCGCTCAACTAGCCGATTTTTGCAGTGTGTGGTCTTAACAATGTGTCCATCGATCGCACACCGCTTTTGTTTTGTGATGAGAACGCGATGGAGGTCCAGCAACGACAGCCTTTTGCGTAGCATCGCATACTACTGTAGATCGATTTCGCGCCGCACGCATCGCAAATATCTCAGAAAGCGATTTCATCTCGCCGACCGAAGACGTATATTGAAACTGAAACCAGCATTTGTCATCCTGAGTAACATCTGCGATGGGTAGTAGCTCGGAGTCGCCGTGCCGTGTGCTCCACGTGAGCAATATTTGTCCAAGTGTGTCTCGCGAACAAGTCTATCAACTCTTCACTCTCATTGGCCGTATCGATGAGCTGAAGCTGTATCCGACGGAAACGGGCAACGTTACACAGAAGATCGCTTATGTGAAGTTCGAAGACGACAGCTCAGTAAGCGTAGGGCAGCACTTGACAAACACCGTCTTCATTGACAGAGCCATAGTGTGCGTCCCAGCCGGATCAGATGATATTCCTGATGAACAAACGGCTCTGGCGAAGGGAGCACCGCTTGGATCTGGACCTCGGCAGCTTCCTCCTAATTTGACCAACGAGATCATCGAGGAGGAAGGGCGTCAATTGGTAATTTTTCGAATTTGTTGTTTCCGTTAATAATTCGTAGCCTGTCAAAACTTTTCCAATTAGGCATTTTCTTTTATAAAAGACATTAGTGTCCAGTTCTTGATTACAAAAGCTGCACAATTCCCCCAAGCCTCACATAAGCAGATACTTTCCGGCATAGGCCGCTTTCTTTAAGATGCTTATCCCTTGATCATCTAGTATAAATAAGGACCGGCCACTGCTTGCAAAATGATTGCCTGATCGTCTACGCTGCTGCTGTTATACAAATTTAAACATATTCATTACTTAACTTTGGGTAATATCTTATCGTTTCAGCTGTACACACACGACCCTACGCTTACAAGCCTTGGCCTGCCGGCATACCCGGCACTTCCTGCTGACACAGAACTTGGCAAAGTAGAAGAAATCCGTCGTACCATATACGTCGGGAATTTGCCGAAAAACATATCGGGCGAAGAGGTGCTCGAGTTCTTTAACACTTTCGTTGGTGAGGTAAGTGTAAATTTCCATTTACTTGCTAGCCATAGCATATCTACACCCTCAACTTGTACGAACAACCGCATTATTTTAGATTATGTATGTGCGCATGGCCGCTGGAAACGACAGCCTTCCTTGTGCCTACGCATATGTCGAATTTACCGAACAGAGCAGCATCCCCATCGCCTTACAAAACGACGACATCGAATTTGAAGGACACAATCTTCGAATCCAACACAGCAAAGTCGCCGTCATAAAGCCCCAACGCAAGACAGACGACCAGGCTTTGGCCGAGGTCAACGAAGCGATCAAGAATCAGAAGGAAGAAAAGAATGCTCCGCTAGCTTCAACCCGTAAGTTTAAAAATGGCGAATATTGTTTGATGTTTCTGTTTAGGTCGAGGCTTTTCACCACGACGTCGTTCGCGATCTCGCTCCCCACGCTCCAAACGACGAAGTCGCTCCCCACGAGATCGGGAACGCCGTGAGCGTGACAGAGAAAGGGAGCGTGAACGTGAGCGAGATCGCGACAGTAGACGAGAACGCGACCGTTCGCGCGAGCGCAGCAGACGAGACCGAGACCGGGACCGCACATCCAGAGACGCCGATCGCAATAGGGAGCGTGAACGTGAACGTGAACGCGAGAAGCGCTCCAGCTCCCGGGATCGTGACCGCAGAGACAGGGACCGGAAGAAGGAAAAAGAAAAGGAAAAGGACCGTCGGGATCGGCGCCGCTCGAGGTCTCGCGACCGAAAAGACCGCAAAGACAAGGATAAGGAAAGGGATCGCGATCGCGAACGCGACCGGGACCGTGAACGCCGGGAAAGGAAAGACAAGGATAAAGAAAAGGACAAGGAAGATAGGGACCGCAAAAAACGCAGTGATGATTCCGACGACGAAGAAGTTTTGAGGGAGCGTCTGCTCGCAACGAAACGTGAGAAAGAAGAAGCACAGCACGAATCTGGATCAAACGAGTAAAGTGATTTCAGTCTCACTGTGCTTAGTGGCGATATCATTTATTTGTTTATAACATTGATGATCTGATAAATTTTGTTGATCTGACTTTGTTGTTCAACAGTTGTTAAGGCGATGACGGCGTACTTTTCGAAAAATGATTTTGCTATCTAGGCGCTGAGATTTTCATCAAGTAGTCCTTTATAAAGCTATCGTAACTTTCTTACAATAATACACGATTTTGTAATA
Source organism: Steinernema hermaphroditum (assembly GCA_030435675.1). Taxonomy (NCBI): domain Eukaryota; kingdom Metazoa; phylum Nematoda; class Chromadorea; order Rhabditida; family Steinernematidae; genus Steinernema; species Steinernema hermaphroditum. Next base: position 821,918 of record CM059625.1, read on the forward strand.
GGTAATGGTGTGTTTTCCGTGCTTTTGAACTTCATCTATTACGAGCGGCCACTGGAAATTTTGTGATTTCAGAAAGATGAGATTACCGTTGCTACACTTCCGTCGAGCGTTTTCCGGTAAGAAGCTTGTCTATTCGCAGTACGGCGACCCGGCGAAAGTGGTTAAACTGGAGACGGTCACCAATCTGAAGCCAAGCATCAACGAAGTGACAGTCCGATGGCTGGCAGCCCCGGTGAATCCAGCTGACATCAATCAGATACAGGGCGTTTATCCGCTGAAGCCACCCATGCCTGCAGTGGGTGGAAACGAGGGATGTGGAATAGTGGAAGCCATCGGCACTGGTGTCAAAGATGTTGAAATTGGCTCACTTGTGATCCCTTCACACGCTGGTATTGGCACGTGGCGAACTTATGGCGTCCACTCAACGCAAGAAGTCGACGCTGTCGACAGAGGCCTTCCCATGGAGTTTGCTGCAACACTTCAAGTGAACCCGTCAACAGCATATCGAATGCTTAAAGACTTTGTGAATCTGAAGCCTGGAGACATTGTTGTTCAGAATGGTGCGAATTCAGCGGTGGGACGGTATGTCATCCAGGTGACTTCTACTACTTTATGTGATTTGGTAATCTACGATTGTATGGTTTTTAGCTTTGCAAACTGTGGTCGATTAAAACTATTAACGTCGTGAGATCGCGCGATAATCTCTCCGATCTGGTGGCGGATTTGAAGTCAATTGGCGCGGACTATGTCGTGACCGAAGAACAGGTGATTTTCACAGCGCACAAATATGCTAGTGGTGATCCACGAATGTTCCAAAAGCTGATAAATATACATTTTGTCATAGATTATCATCATAACAAGTAGTAGAAAGGCTTGCGGTTCAGGTACCATAAAATAGTCACATATTCCACGAACACGAATAGGCAGTACCTGTTATCAGAAAACAACATTTTGAGTCACTCCCAGCAGATCAGAATTTATTCCATTATTCCGATTGCGGCTACATATACTACCGACTGATATAAAAACATCAAAAGCACGCTGATTAAAGTATGTCCATCCAGAACTGGAAACAGAACGAGAATGAGGGTTATCATTCGGTTCACGACAACTATTCAGTATACATAAGCATTAAGATCAACACAGTCTTTTCAGGTGCTCAAAGAATTCCGTGGCAAATATAACAATATCAATCTTGCATTGAACTGCGTCGGTGGCAGAAGTGGGATGCTGCTTTCAAGCCTGCTCGCATCACAAGGATACATAGTCACCTATGGAGCCATGAGCAAACAGCCGCTGCAGCTTCCTGCCGGTCCACTCATCTTCAAAGACGTTCGTGCTGTCGGATTCTGGATGTCACCATGGTACCTGGTCCCCGAAAACATTCCGGTAATGCTTATTTTTATTTTGTGTCATTGCTCTTTGGTTTGGGTGCGAAATTGCACGCTCCACAGTGAGCAGTGGCGCCATCGGTCAACCAACTCCAACGGTCCACGCCTTAGCAGTGAGCGCTGTTGTTGCAAACGGTGTAATATATCGAGAATAGCTATAGCTGGGGTTCAAAAAGCGTTGTTTAAAATCAATTTTTTTTCAGAAGCGTAAGGTGATGCATGCAGAACTCAGCGCCATGTACAAACGTGGAGAGCTAAAGTGCCCAGCATTCGAGAAGAACAGCATTGATAACTACGAAGCGGTTCTCGAGAACGCACAGACGCAGTTTGCCAAGAAACAAATGTTTGTATTCTAGAATGTTTCGACCTTGATTTAGGTTAACGAATATGCAGCACCTGCCTATGTAATATAAATTGATTAGAACAACCGGAAGTGATACCGTTTCAGAGTGTTTGCACAATTCCATAATTTATTCCGCGCTCGCAGAGAGTTACGAGCGAGTGACCATGCGAAGGTTGGTGGTCATCGGCAGCATATAAATGGTGGTCACTCATTGTGGAATCCCGGCTGACTCGAGAACTTTCTGGGTCGATTGCGCGGTTCAGATGTTGCGCTGTCGGCGATACACCAAGTACCGCAACCGTCACTTTCAATTGGTTTTCGAGCCTATTGTCTGGAGGTAAAGAGGAGGTGTTGCTCGTGTTGTGCATCACACTGGTTCAACGACATTATGTGTAAGCAGCGCAACGATCCGCGTGATCCGCACGAACACGCTCTAATCGGCATAAAGACCTCCCCCTTGCCCGTTGCACCATGCGATTTGTCCATATGATAGCATCACGATGAACCTGGCGACTCCTGAGGGTATCCTGTTTTGTGGGGGGGAGTCAAAAGCGCAACACGAAGATAGGAATCTATTTCGCGCACTCTGGCGGAGCTGTTATTCGAGGCCGATGCTTAAAACAGATGGGCATTATTGTTGTTCTCAACGAATTGTTTTTTTGTGACCATTAAGGCTGTACAGTCCACCATCGTTGTCTATCTGTTGAATCGTCTTGAATTATGTTGCCCCGCGCAACTACGCCGAACCCATCCGGCTCTCGGCCACCTTTAAAATTAACAAAAAAAAACCGAAAGTCCGTCACAAAACCGTTTCAGTTCATCATTCGAAACGCTCGCCTCTCGCGTGACTGATTCGAAATTAAACAATTGACTGTTATGGCGCTGTAACATAGAGAAATGGGGATCTTTTTTGTCTATAGGTACGAGCAAGAGTGTCGCCGCCGCAACAGAAGAATCGGACGATCCGCCCAACAGTCCCATCAGCCAGCACCGAAGGTCAGCAGCGAAAAGTCTCGATAGTCGGAGACGTCGGCCACTCCTTTCTATCTGCTCGTATCCGTCCGTGTGATTCGGTTTGTATTTGGGCTGAACCTGTCATGCTCGAGAAGTTCAGCGAACAGGACCGTGATGTTGTGAAGTTCCTCCGAGAGCAGGTACCGTAGTTCAACCCTCTTTGATTATGAAATTTTTGGGTTTTGAGGCTTCAACGCTACTTACGAAAACTTATGACACCGATTATAATCTGCTCCGCTGGGCGCAGGTAGGCGCAGATTAACATGTTTCAACACATTCTTATCGGCACTTTGGTCAGGGATATAACCACAATGCGGACGAGGCTCTTGTGCATCTTACTCGGCATTTGAAGTTCCGGAAGTACTACGACTTGGATAACATACATGAGCGCAAGAGTGATCCCATCTTGGAAAAGTACTTCCCTTTGGGTTTAGTCGGTGAGTCAACGGTTAGCAAAACCTAGGGCAATAAACCGTGTTAAAAATGAGAATGGAACTAAAATGCAAAAACGTGCAACAGCTATATATACGAAAGAGCAATATTTTTACAACATCGACGGGATATAATAAGTAATAATACATCAATTGCACAAAACAGAGATCAAAATGTTACAACTATCTATTTATTTGTTTCTACTTTGTCAGTTTTGTTTGCCACAGTGAACAGAATTATAGATACCATAAATTGAACATTTACCCAGACTTGAACATGGGTATTCTTACTGGGCGGATGTTGTTTATACAATACTCAAAACAAAAGACGACTGTAAACAGGCGACAATATATACATCTTTAAAATGCCCTTTCACTTTCATTACCGGTACTTCAGTACGTTTTCAGTGATCGGAAACGGTGACCTTTGAATGATGTTACACAAAAGAACTTTTTGGCCGGAGCAAAGAAGTAAACCTGTTTAGAGTCGGAGTCCTTAACATACCTTGCAATCATGAAAACATATAGAAAGACCACTTCATGTTGTTAACAAAGCTATTTATCAGCGATATTAGTACCATTAACAGCTATTATTCAGCGAAGATGTTTGCTGTTGAGTTCCTAACACATCGCCGACAAACATATTAAAGGAAACCAAATGTAACATTGTAAGAAAAATGTCGACCTTTGCGCGACTTCCCATCGGCGCAGAACCTTGCCAACTGCCACACCAAAGTACACATTATATATTGACGAGGTGTTGTCAACAGTACCTCATATATAGTGCGTTTCTTCTTTCGAGGCAGATCGATTTTAACAGATAGTCTTAGTTGACTACGAAGCCGATTTTGGTTCCATTGCTGACGTACACCCTGTGAACTTATTCCTTTGTTAAAACAACACACAAATTAATGTGAACAATTCGCCAACAAATATTCCGGTGTTCGGTAATGTTTCAAGAAAATGTTGACATTCCAGTTTTTTTCAATTACTTCCAACATGACGACAACGGTAATTGACAAATTTCTCATATTCGCTAAAAGCAAACTACGGTCACTCACTATGGTTTTGAGTGTTCTTCGATTCTCCGCATCAACCCTAATGCAGCTCTTTAGGCCCTACAGGAAAGGATAACAAGTTACTAGTAGTCGAGTGCGCCGGCCGCATCGACCTACAAGGTATCCTTCTCGCGGTCCAGCTGAACACGTTCCTGACGCAGCGGTTTCGCTTTCAAGAGCGCATGCTGAGTGAGATCAACCGCATGGAACGTGAAAATGGTTCACAGGTGAGTTGTCTCGAAAGTGGTTGACGCAAATCACGAAAACATTTGTCGTTTCTCGTTCCACATCCGCGGTAAATCGGCGCCAAATGGCTGTCTGCCGAATTTTTTGTTTACAGTTTTGTTGATGACCGTTCGGAAATTTGAGCGAAAGGGAAATGTGTAAAGGGGTACGACCGTCAATAGATGAGTTTAACATAAACGAGGCCGTCTGTAATTATACCGGCTGCCACCTTACCGTGCCATCTTTTACGCATTGTATACAAACAAAATAGAATTTAGATCAGTCCCGATCCATCATGAATCCACACTCATTGTGCTTTCTTGTTTTCGATTGTAACACAATTCGGCGGGTTCACGGATGACTGTCATCCGCATGCACCTTTCAGAAACTTTGTGGTTTGATGTTTTTCAATAATTTTGATCTGGATCAGTAGAGAACAGGTTTTATGATTAGATGAACGCGCCTCTCCTTATATCTCTAAGGTCAATCTAACGCCGAACAGTAATTTGTGTTCTTTGTTGTGAGCAAAAAAGTCGACATTCTGCCGGAGCTAGTAATTATCACAAGACCGGCTGGACGGCGAGAACTTGAATGTCGGTCACGTTCCAAACAAGTAAAATGGCAGGGATCATCGATGAAATTCACGATTTCAGAGCTCTGTGACATACATCCTCGATTTGGAGGGCCTCAAGCTCGACTCAAAGCTGCTGAACGTGGTGACTGGCCCTTATCGGATCCTCTGGGCCAGTGTCTATAGCAACTATCCCGAATGGATCGACGAAATGCTCGTTGTGAACGCGCCCAGCTTCATCGCGATGTTGTGGAAGGCAATAGCGCCATTACTTCCTGAGAGGACCAGAAATAAGGTTAAAATCTTTTCGGGAAGTAGCGACTGGAAGGCGGAAGTGCTGAAGGTAGGAACTAGCAATATGACAAAATGAGTGTCGTTTCCCATGCGACCATTATTTTTTCGTATATGGTTATGAACTAAGATTGATTTTTGATAGAGAAAGATGTATAAAAACTCGATTTCAGCGCTGTACACCCGAAAGCGTTCCTGTGCACTGGGGAGGAACTAAAGTCGACAAAAACGGTGATACAAAATGCCGCGAGATCCTGAACATCCCGAACGACCTGATCCCTAAAACACTTTATTGGGTTCCTACTCCAGAAGCCCCGAAGTTTTCCGATTTGACAAAGATTGTGATTGTGTCCGGTGGCAATCACGTTGTCACCTTCCGAGTGCCGTTCTCCAAAGATCCGATCTCGATTGCCATCAACCGTTTTTGTGAGCGCACTTATTCGATGGCAGTCTATCACTCCGACGACGATGGAGCTATTGACTTGGACCTACACCAAATGAACGACTGGGCGCCTGATTTCGACTACCCCGGAATGCCGACAGTCGATCGTGTTATCGCTCCTATTCCAGGAGGAGGCATCGTTAAAGTGAAGTTTGGAAATGAGCAGGTAAGCGGACACGCTACAAGTTCACCGAAAATAGCTTCAATTCAGGCTTGGTTTCGTTCACTTCCTGTGTACTACAGAATATCGTTCGTGAACGCTTGTGATCAACCCATTGCCTATGAGTGTATCGCTCCAACGGCAGCTTAGACAACATAGATGAACCAGACGAAACTGTACATAATAAATAATGTAATGCGCTGCTTTTGATTATCGAAATAAAGAGCTGAGGCTGAAGTGGAAGAGTTTTAATAGAATTGACAATCTGACAAGAAAACGAAAAACAAATATGCTTTATCCATAGCGAATAACAACAGCATCAACAAATTAGAACTGGATCATCTGTCCTCTCGACTTCTTCTGGCCACCAAGTTCGAAGTGCTTGCAGCGCTTGATAGGGAGCTGCATTCTGTGCTTGCAGTCGGTGCACTCCATACGGAGGACAATCTTCTTCGTGGTCTTGGCCTTCTTGCGGAAGATAGGCTTGGTCTGACCTCCGAAACCGGACTGCTTGCGATCGTAACGACGGCGACCTAAGACAGTTTAAGACTGAGTTGAAGTTTTGGGAGTTGGGACTTGCCCTGGGCGAAGGTCGATTCTTTACCCTTCTTGTATTGAGTCACCTTGTGGTTGGTGTGGCGACGGCATTTGCCGGCACAGAATGTGCGGCGGGTCTTGGGAATGTTCACCATCTGCAAATTCAGTAGAATGAGGAACTGTAAATCCATGCGTACTGGAGGGGGCGCGCAACTGAACCAATCCACCAAAAAAGCTGATGAAATAAGCCCTTTGGTCAATCAAAAACAGTTCGTTCATTATTACAGCTCGTATAGGCAGTTTGTAGATTTAACTCAACGAAGATCGTAACTGGAAGGACCACAACTACGAAAACCCTGTCAACCCTCGAAGTGGTCTAAATTCAGGGGCTGGAACTAGTTACATCATCACATTTTGCATAAATCTGACGTTATTATAAATGAAATCTTTTAATGTAACAAAATAGGACAAAAAATGGCTGACTTGATTACTTAACCCTAAACTCATATACTAAATAATTCAATCACAATAAAAATCAAATAGCAGTAGTCTGATCAGCACGATAATCTGTATAACTTGAGGTTTCCCGGTAATTACAGCATTGCAAGGAGCATTTTACATATCTAGTACCATTACATACACGATTCGTACTCAAGGAGGTTCACCATCACCAGTAAATTAAATTTGAACGGGAATTAGACTAAATACAAATTAGAAAACGACGGCGGCAGACTAAAACTACGTCAGCTTCGAAGAATACGCGGTAATTCCGAATACTTCCAGTAATCAAAGCGGACGTCAAAGTCATTTAACTAGCACCAGGAAAAACTTCGAGCGAACGTGAAGCACAGCACAACGCCAAGCAATATCGGGCTTCTCACTTCAGTGATTATTTCGAGGAGGATATCGCAGTCTGTCAGTTTCCAGTTTAATTTTTGATGCAAAAAGATTCCCACCCCGCATAGTCACTTCCTTCAAATAACTGGCGCTCGATAGGCCACCCAACGGTAGGCGCCCACCCTCGACGGCGATGCATTCGCGCCAAGACCCACTGAGGCTGCAAAGCAGCTGACATTGCGGATGCAGAGGGGGAATTGGCGAGAACTGATAGAAGCGTAACAGATAAGGGGTTATGTGAATACTATCGTTTACAACTCATAGGTATTGTGTATTTGCATAACTGGCCGGAAATAACTGTCGTCGACAGAATACATCGTACAAGACTGATATAAGTGAACCGATCTGCAATACATTTTGCCGCATGCTTTGGCAATTTCGCACTATTTTCCAGTTGTGTTTTGTGCTGTCTGCTAAGACATTGCAGTCCTAATTATTTAAGCAACGTAAACACCTTATCTAGACCTTACTGACCTCTGAACGTGCCTTCCAAGAAGAACAGAACAGTGAACAGTACCCGGTTCCAACTTCTGGTTATCTAACATAGTTTCACGACTTTATTTCGCGAATCAAAAGCATTATGCCTTGCGCGACACCGAAAATAGACAAACAGAGGATGTCTGGCAGACGACTTCATCCCTGGCGCGGCGTAGATGTCGAACCGGTCGTAGACGGCGCACTTCACGGGGCATCTGGGAATCGGCAAATCTTCAGCTGCGGCAGCGGAATATCGTTTGCGGCACAGCGGACGCTTCTGAGCTTGCATCTGATGGTCCGTGGTCCGGGAGTTGCGTCTTCGCTGGTCCTCAGAGCGTCGGCGACCTTCGGGATGACATCTGACGCAGCGTCGGGCGTCGGATTCCTGGCGCCAGACATCTTGTTGTCAGCGGTGGTGGGACTACGGCTTCCGGGTGTCCCAATTCCCTCTGGAAGCCGGAACAGTCACAACTGCCACGGGGTTTGCCATCTGGCCAACCAGACACTCAGAGAGCGACCGGAGGGACCGACCGCTCGCCACCGCGACACGAGTGAGAGTCATAGAGTCACAGAACATAGTTTCGTTGTTTGAATTTCACGTGCAGCCTACAGTTTGCTCGGAAACAAATAATCAGTTTTGCACTGTCTATCTGCTCCTCAAAATCGGTTGAAGGTCTGAAATGCAGGAGCTTTGTCCGTGTGCGATAGTAATGCACATCTGATGTTTCACCGCACCTGATGTTTCAGACACTATTGAGAAAAATTCATATGTTACTTGTGTTGCTGATTCAAATTTTTGTCATGGATTGCTGCACAATAACTTCGTCCTAACAGTACTTCAAAGTTCGTCTGAGCGGCAGTCGTATCTCAAACCTGCAGGACATGCGAAGATCACTTCAGCCTTGTTCCTAATGTCATGAATTGTATCAAATTGACGTTGACGTATACCTAATGTAATATTTCCACTTGTTGTGAATCGCACTTATCTGAATCAAGCATTTTTGTTTCTCAATTGCTTCACAAAAGATGAAATTTAGTTTTATTTACTTTCGGCCGCGAATTCGAAGATTTTCCAAGCATGTGTATATAACTGCTAACCCATATAGCACACCCGAAGAGTACAGTCATCAGTACATGTCAAATAAAGTTTCCCGTCACCCCCACAAATCAACAATCTATGCAAGCAGCGGTGGTTATGTTGAGTAATACTGGGAATCTGGCAAATTGACTAGATAAGCGATAGATCACATGCTCACTGATATTGCCTCCTTGGAACCACCGATGGTGGTGCTGGACCGAGTGTTGTCACGACGGCTGACGATCCGTTTATACTATTACTGACGGTCGCAACCGCAGCGTGTGCTTGTTGTCCATATTGTGGACACGGATTCGCTTAGTCACCGAGCACGCGCGACGAGAACGAGAGTTCGCTAGGCGGTTGCCTGTTGTAGCTATGTCTTCGCCTGGCTTCATCGTGCCCTGCGATCGTCATTTTCATCGAGATGCTTATTACGTAGGACACAGTTGGTTGCTCAGGATAGTTCAACTTATAACAAAAAAAAGTGCTTGATTTCTTATGTGCGTCATAAAATTGCTTGACCTTTATTCGAAAAATGCTGTTGATTAAGGCAATATAATGTCGCTTATGTTAAACCATAGGCTATGATTTACAAATAGTAGAACTGTTCAATAACGGTCCGTGTTTAATAAAATGAGTTTTGAGCTAAAAAATATCAACTAAGCTTCGGAATGTCTACGGATCGTGATTCTGGTGATCTGCTCATGACTCAGCTCTGAGCATGAGCAATTGGCGTACCCTTTGCCGGCTCAAAGTTCAATTCATTTTTCGCTCTTTCTTGTGATGATTGCTTAGAATGTGTTATCAATCTAATAATAACAATCGTGGACAACGACTCAAAATAAGAGCCTTTCCTTTCTGTGAAACAAACGGCCTCAATACCGTTTCTGGCATATTACTCACACAGTATTCGATACCGATGTTGTACCTTGACTATCGATGCTTTTACAACTTATGCAAGTACGTAAGGTCCCCCTTTCCTGTCATACACTGGCATTTGCGAGCCGCGGACGATACCTTTTGACCTTTGTTCGCGTGCAGGAACCTTTTTTAGGATTCGGAATATGACACCGTCATCCACGGCGATTTCTGTCGGTTTAACGCTCGCACCCGCGCGAAGAAGATCGCTTTAGGTGTTTTCGTTGCGCGAGGAATCAATGACACGAGTGACCCACATTTGCATGAGCGTGAATTTGTTCATCCTCGAGCGAAGTAAGGCCAGCGCTTCCACTTCTGATCCGCACCGATGCGTTTTGTAATTCGGTCGTGTCTGTTTTTCGAGAATTCGGGATGCTCGCCGATTTCCGTCTTGTTTTCGTTGATCGTGTACCTTTTTCAGTTATGACCGACGACGAGTAGTAGAAGGGGTTGGTCATCATAGTAGCGGTGCAACTACGTTGAGTGTGCGAAGAGTTTATTTTTCGACCGTCGATTGGACGCCGGTTGGCGCGAAACCGGTTCAATCGCCATCGTCCTCACCCATGAGGGATCGATCTCGTACGCGCTGCCGTTCGTTATACCTAACTGTTAGCCTCGGTCGGCGACGTTTGAAGGATGGCACTTTCAATCGCCGACCCTTACAGTTTTCGACCACTTCCCCTTTTGAAACTCTCGCATTTTTGAACTGAATTGACGACGTCCTTCACTCAACTGGTTTGCAAAAAGGTGACAAGATATCGCACCCGTCGCTTTTTAATTTTCGAATTAAGATTAAGACGGGCGACCTTGGAGATATCGCAGTTCCTGTAAGCGTACTTGTTTTAATAAAGCATCTCTTTCATTTTATTTACAGCGATATCAGCTTATTTACGTTAATCGGCTTCTTATTTGGAATAGATCTGCAAAATATTTTCACAGTAATTATTTTTTAATGCGCACACTCAGCAAAAGCGCAAACATTGCTGGGCCTATTCACTTGTTTACTTCTCGATCAGTATTCTAACATTGTTCAAAACAAATTATACCACCAATTAGCGGACCTAACTCAAGAACCCTCACCTGAAGTACTTTCCCTTTCTGAGCTGAATCTTTGGTAGGCAGCTGCCTTTGAATGAGGTCCCAAAATTGACCATCTGCCGCCGTCGTTGAGGAGTTGGCTGCGAAGCATGCGCTGATGATGATGACCTTATGCCACTGTTTGCCACCTTAGTACGCACACGCGTGCAAGAAGGTGAAGAGCAGAAGGAACCTGTATATCGTATCGGGTTCACTCTCTCATCACCGCCACTTGGTGGCTTTGCCATGGCCGCACAAAGGTCATCAGTCAGCCGAATGCCACTTTTACTTACCCATTTGCCGACCGTTCTACGACTGCATAGAGTCAATTTTGGCTGGTTGAGGACGGACATTGGGTGCAGCGGATATCGAGCGATAGATGACAAATCCGGTCTTCAAGAGTAATTGCGCGTGGTTATATGTGTTTTGTTGCAGACGGAATTGCGCACAATTTTCGATGCAATTTGTCCGTTTGTTCAATGTTTCATCTTTTTTCCGTCTCTCGTGGAATCGCTCCAACGTGTTTTACGGTACTCACCAAGCGGTGACATTAAAATTTGTAGTTAGTTGCGATCACGAGGAGTTGATAGGTTTTTGCTGCTATATATACAAATCTTCATGTTGCACAAAAACATTTCGCAATTTGCTAATCCCCGGTAACCATTAATTATGCCAGAAATTTCATAACTCTATTCTCGTGAAATGTTTGATGTGGGCATGCTCACCTCTCGACGATATTAAATTTTACTTTGTTTTGTTTTGTTGACACTTACTACTCATTCGCAGACTCATGATCGCGTTTCTTATTTATTCGATTTGCTGCAAATCCGCATCTATGTTGACAAAGCGTCTTGCCAACGAGGCGGTGTCTTGTTTTCGTCTTTTCGTGACCTTGGGAAAGTCAGTTGTGTTTATAAGACGAACAGCTCCAATGTCAATATAGAGATGTGCGGTAATTCAATTTGGATTAATCGTAATACTCGACCCAGGCGAATTACGACGTGATTGCATGTTTTTCTGTTGACCCTCGACAATAGTTTATTGGGAAACAACTAAGTATATATCCTGCAGACGAACACTTTTCCGAGGACCTTATCATATTGTCATATTCGACGGAAACAGTCGTTTCACCGGGGGGCTTCCTAGCCAAATCGGGACCAACTTTTGTTTGGAATCTGTTGCAATCTATTCAGTAGGATTCTTATTCACGTTTAAAGTGTCACTATATGTTGTGCAGCTGCTTTGAACTACGAAACTTACACTGGTTTTTGGCTGGCGACAAAAAACAGAAGGACCTATAATTTTTGGAAAGTTTTCGCCGCAGTTCTTTCTATGAAAATTAACCCTAAGAACTGCCGAAAGTCAACGCTGGATCTATTATCGTGTCAGCGCCATCGTGTCAGATTTGCGTACTCTAAGATTAATTGCTAGATGCACTCAAAGCGACCCGAATACTGGATGAACATAAATCAAACTTAAGCGGCTGCAAAGAACATTCTTCGACCTTCTGCTCTTGTTTACTTTGATCCGAAAAGAATCAGGGCAGTTTCTTGCAAAGCAAATTCGACCAAATTCGAGTGAACTATCCGTTACACTTCAATTTTTATAACCACAGTGCGAACAACCGCGTAAAATAAACATAAATTCATGTCTAGTACAGTACTGTCTCACACTCTTAGTCACCTACCATTCTTCTTGAATCACTGTAATTTTCGATGCACCGAATATTGTCAGCCCCTTTGTGTCAGCTGCTACTATCTGATCAATGTAATACCTAAAATCATTGAAATACGATCGCGTCGTTCGCTGGAAACGACGGTCAACGGTGCGCTACAAAAAGCCGTTGTTCGCAAGGCCGTTTCTTTTCTCGGACGGGTGACTCACAAACGACGAATTTAAACTGCTGCTGTAGCTGTGGGAAAATACACCCGCTGAGAGGGGTGTGGGTTCGCCAACGAAAAGAAGGCACTTCAGAGGCCGCAAAGCCGTAGTGTACGACGAAGGGATCGTAAATTATATTCGCAAAAGGTGTGTGAGGCACAAAAACAACAAAGGTCAGAAAAGTTCGCCATGTCGCACGAGATGACCGCTTCTTGTATTAAGTGCTAGTCCAATGTAAATGGCGTTTTGATTTTGAGACGTTTTGTACAATATGCTAATGTTGTATGAGTGAAAACAGTTTTCTACTGTAGGTGATAAATAACTACTGATGCTCTGTTTCTACGGCTGTCAGTGAAAACTTAAAAAAAAACAGTGCTCATTACCCGCTTCATGAGTTGCATATTTCGATCCGGAGACTTGCTTCTATCTTGAACGTGCGCTGTTATCTACAACCGGTTGGGGCTGTTTACCAGTGCCGCATTTTGCAATTGCGTTGTTTTGCCAAAGCCCAGTGCAAAAGTGCGAATAGGAAATCGCCTGAATCACCGCATTTCCATTAGAGGATGACTCAACGTCTGACTGTCTCCACAGGGTCAGCATTAATGGATCCTTATCAATTGACTTATCGCGTATCCTTGCGCGCTGCCGCTTGCTTCCTCCGCATTTTTAATACCAACCACTAACGTTGTCTGTTTTGAAAAATCGTCATTTTATCGCGGCAACGACACCGTTTTGCTTTGTATATTCCGCACGCTGGTCATCTCTGTCGCTTATGTCGGTCATTGCGACATCGCCTGATTGGATGCGATGGACGAGGATCCATTACAGATTATCGCCCTATTCACGGAGTAGATAGGCTGAAACAGTTTTATCTGGTTTCCGTGAGTTCGATCCTGTTCCGCTGTAGCATAGGTCTGACAGGGGTAGAATTTTTGAATTTTTGGCATCGAACTGAAAAGCCAGTGAGATTAGTCTGTTCAGGTTCTCAAATATTCTTTGGTTTGCTGCTAACATACCGGAAAAATCTACTTTTGCTATGGTTTAAGTCTGTGCTTCATTTTGGTACATCTATGTTTTCCCATCAAAATTCAAACGATGTTATTGCTCAGATTCTAGCAGCATTTTATACATCCAGCATTTTAACTAGTAACGTTCTCAATATAATCCATTTGAAAATTAAAAAAAATCTAAGGGTAGAGTGAAATAACCGTCCGGCGGGTGTCGTAAATCGACATCGGACAACACAATTTTTTTGTTTCGCGTTTTGATGAGCACCGCTTGGCTATTTTCGGTCTGCTATATTGAATGTTTGCACAAAAAAAGCGATTTTATATTGAATGTTTTCGACGCGGAAATCACAATTCTTCTCCGCAATGTTGCTGTTCTGATCGTGCCCCTGCTGATTCCCACTTTCCACTTTTTTTCCATTTGATATCTGCTTACGCGAATCAGGGATGCGTAGGAAGACTGTTCTTGCAGAATCTCTTTAAAAAACGGACACATTCCAAACAGTGATGTTATCGCTGTTCCTGATCTCACTGTCATGGTGGGCAGTCATTGCTCATCGTTCAATTTAATCAGGCTTCATATTTTGTGGATCATATAAATCGTTCCTATCGCTATCATAAGTTCGAGTGCATAATACTAACTGATGCTTTTCGGATAAATCTCTAAATGCCAGACAACCGGCGCTGGCAAACCGTTCCGCAAGAACGTCATAAATCAACAATGTTTATTGCGTTGGAATCCAGGAACCCTGAAGTGAAAAACCGGTTTTTTCTTCTTTGTTGATTCGCGGGTTTACGGTCGCGTTTGCAAAAGGTTTCATAGTTTGTTGATATCGATGCGCGTTCATAATTATCTAATAAGATAATGTGCTATCCGGTGCAGTAAAAAGTGACGACATTTTTTACTGATATCGTTCTTTATAGCCTGTGCTCAGTCAAAAGTGCAAGCACTTTAGGTCTTTTTCTGAACTACACACAAAGCTAAGTGTTCACACTTTTTTACTCAGAAAACGAAATATACATAAACTTCAAGGTCATGATTGACACTTCGCGAACAAAGCACATCAAATGGTGCACTTGCACGTGTCGATTGACCCATTCCCTTTACTGTAAGAGGGGCTGATTCGTCGCTGGCCGGGTGGACAAGCAATTGTCTGGGAGATTAGGTAAGGAGTGCCTTTGTTTTGACTGCGCAGAGATCAAAGTGTAGACATCGTGATTTGGGATGCACGATGAACAGTCATGAGTTTGGAATAAGCGCATTAGGAATTTGACACAAGTAGGACGACTTTCAGGATACTTTCTTCGTGCCGTTGTATGCAGGAAAATGTGAAAGAAAACTCGCACTTTTTAGTATTGCCATTAAGATCGTGATGAATAAGACGCATCCGCAAAACGGTATATGAATACTCTAACGCCTTTTGTACACAAGCACAAGACATAACTGTCCACGAAAGTGCGCTTTAGTGTAGTTGTCGTACGCTTTATAGCAGCACAAAATAGGGCAAGCTAATGATTTAGTGCAAGGCGCAAGTGCGAGTATAGCCATTTAATATTTTTTAATGTGATCTACTTGGACTTTCGTTTCCATACGCACAAAAAAAAATGCACAAAGAGTACGACAAATTTTGTACTAAGAATCCTGGCGCGTTCTTTCTTCAAGCCAATTTAATGGGACATAACGCCCACAATCACTAGTCCGCTAAAAGTACAGATTACAGTCGAAGATCTTTCATTTTTACCTGTAGCACAAGTACAAAGGGTTGTGAACTATCGCTGATAGATCACGTCAACTTATATGAACTGTGCACTCATGTCAGTCATCTAGGTCGCCAGCAGTAATATGCACTCAAATTCCTGTGAAAAAAAAAATGATCACCTGGTTAAAAAGAGCAAAAAAGATGCTGTGTATGAACCATTCCATTAACTCATTAATACTGATTTCTGATCCGCAAGTGATTGCCGAACAGAGCCCCTTCTCTCCCGTCATTAACCCTAACAAGCACTTAAAAACCACGGACAGTTGCTACCACTTGGCACAAGCTTCCCCATTCGCTTACAGTATGGCTTTCTGCCACTCGCTCTGATTGATGATCACCAAATGTTTCAGTTGTTCGTGAAGTTCGTGAATAGGAGCCATCCCATCATCCCCTTTTGCATCGTCGGACAGTCGGGCGGCTGAGCCATTTTTTGCCGACCGCCTTCGTTTTCGCGGCCGACAGCTTCCGCCGCAAAGGGGCGACGACGTTCGGGGCGATGCCTGGCTGACTGTTCTGCTCTGTTATGTATTCATAATAAGCCGGGTGACGGCGGTCGCGACAGTGATGGCGACCTTGATGGCCGCTGCGGCTGCGGTGTACCGTCTGGTCGCGGCGACAGCGACGGCGGAAGAACTCCCCATCCCTCTACTGTGGGCATTCTAAGGGCACGAGTCTGGTGAGCGCGTGGACGCCTGGGTTGCGCGCCCAGCGCATCTCTCATCACCGGCTGTGCTTTGTACTAATTTGCATATGTGCCCGCGCTGACCGTCGACGGGGTGGTTTTAATCAAGTAAACACAGTTTGCTCGGGTTGCCTCAACTCGGCGACGGACATATGTCACACAATCTTCTTATTGCGTTCAACCGTAGCTGATCGTGGGAGCTGGTGCTTGGTATATAGAACTTTTTGTATTTTATTGTTTCCTGTATTTATTCTACAGTTGACACACAACGCTCTGATTAGACAATTTCACAACGGGTTTGATATGAGTGTCGATTTTTGTCATGAAAGATGTTCTTGTGTTTTATAAGTGTTTTGCTCAGACGGTTTTTTCCTAAGAATTTATGTTCGACGAGTGCTTAAAATGTCAGTAGTAGTAATGTGCGGTACGATTATTATTTGTCATACGCCATTCTTCTGAGAAAAAATTACGGTTTATGTCATTGTTAAGGACGTACTTTAGATAATGTTACAACATATTCAGACTGTTGAAAGATAACCGCTTACTCAGACATGAATACCAGACATACAACTTATTCTGACGTTGTTTACTTTGATGACGTGTGCTTGCGCATGACGTTCTCTGATTTCCTGATTTAATTTCACGCCCGTCTATTGTCATGTACTGAGTGTTTCTACGGCATTCGCAATCATAATAGCAACGGGATTGAATAAGGAAGTAAAGAGAAAAAAGTCATGGGAAAGCATAAGCCAAAAATCTGTGTCTCACTTAGGCGCAAAAGACTGAGTTTAGAAATATGTAAACTTACTGAGGGTAAGTTTCATGCTTCTATTTTTTTTTTAATTTTTTTTTTCGAATCGGGTACGAACTGGCTTATCTTACTCTTTGTGATTAGAAGATATTTACTCCGTGCAAGGTGTACTACTAAACCAGATCTATTATGTCGATCTGGCTATTTGTCAAACAGGCGTCAGATTGTTCTATTGCCGTGTTTTATGATCGCCGCTACTCCATTGCTTTATTTCTGTGAGGTTCATCGCAAGCGGTAGTGCTTGCGGGAGATTGTATATTTTAGAGCCTCTTTCTATTTTGATACTTTATTAAAATTTGTGTGGTCACATAAGAGAGATGAGATATAACCATAAACTGGCTATATACAGGGCTGCAAGATACGCCAGGGCCAGGCTCCGCGCTCTAAGGGGTGTAGATAGTTTACTTAGATCCAATCATAAGAGACATAGTGTTCAATCAGAAAAAGAACTGGGAACCTCATGTGATTACGTACAACATATTCGAAAGGTTCCAAACCGCGAGCATATTTGATTATTCCGCGTCTGTTGTAATCAAAACGTACTCATATTCATACTGGTCTTTGAGTCGCATAGAACATTGTTGCAGAAGCAGTAGAAAAGGAATGTGTGGAGATGGCCTTGGAGGAACGATTCGGTCACTGGAGTCTAGGGTTATCCATCGCCTGGCTAAATGAACATTCCAAAACAGTTGTTTCTGAAAGACAAGTTTGGAATGTTTATTTTTGCAGTCGGGATCCAGCGATTTTTGTCAAAAATATTTGCTCCCCTTCCTTGTTTGCTTTTGCCCCTAGTCCACGCTGCCAAAGGTTATTGTGTACGATTGGCGGTAAAACTTGCTACGCTTTCCTTAGCGGCACGGTACTATACTCTTTTACTTTGGCATGCTCTGGAACGTTTTTCGGATTTAATTTTCTGAACATAGCATCCTGTTTCATGTGCATAGAAACAAAGGACATCTGCACACCTGATGAAATGACCTTAGTCGCGTGCTTACGTACCCTGTAGAATTTTTATAGTTTTGCGACGTTCGCTCGATCAGGCAATCACTGGTTCTAGAGCTCAAGGCTCCAGTTGATAAGGGTTATCTCCGTTCGCACCGCTAACTCCCTTTCGAATGCGTTCAGAACTTCATAGAACGATAGCGTTTGGCGACCGCGTTTCCATAATCGCCTAATCTCATAAGATATAGCAAAGAGGAGTTTTGCCCGAGCCGAACAGTTCCTCGCGACTGGTTTTTGCGTTCGTTCAGTTACCATCACCTCTTGCGCGCACGTCACCACTATCAGCACCACGAGAAACCGTCGCCGAAGATGCGCGGCAGCCGGGCCGTTCGACTGTCTTCCGTTGTCGTTGTCATCTTGTCGCCGTCGCCCCCTCCTCCATCTTCGCAGCGCCATCCCGCCGGCGGCCCCAATGTAAACAGCCGATCACTTCGGTGCTTTATGGTACTTCGCCGAGGAGCCGGGCGTGCACTGTTTTTCGCGCACAAAAGGAGTTATGTGCGTTTGCGTATTAAAAACTGTTTGATTGGGGATTCGAGCCGTTGTCACTGCGACCTTATTGTCGTCTTAAGGAGGGCGATCCCCAAGGGTCAATGTTGCGATGTTCCGCTGGGGGTACTTTTCGGACTGTGCAAACTACAGATCCGTTTTTTTATTCAAGGTGTCGGCTATCCCTAATGTGGACAGTTTCTGAGGGTTAGATGTCCTATGGCCTTTAAGAAGCACAATCTACGATAGAACTAGGCTAATTCGCGTCCAGGGTGAGTGTTTGCTTCAGTCGGTGTGATTTCAATTAGCCTTAATATTTGAAGAGCAAAATAGAAAGTTTTGGTACTACCCTTTTTGCACAAAACTTCTCAAAGAGTTGCACGGAACTTTTTCTAGTCCTAAAGCAGTGAATACCATAAAGATGCTCACTCACATCCATGCTTCTATTA
Organism: Steinernema hermaphroditum; assembly: GCA_030435675.1. NCBI lineage: Eukaryota > Metazoa > Nematoda > Chromadorea > Rhabditida > Steinernematidae > Steinernema > Steinernema hermaphroditum. The sequence goes on from CM059625.1 coordinate 840,909, forward strand.
AAGGTATACCCGTTGGATTATACATAAATCATCTGTGACAATGACTCAGTAATTTATCGCTTTATCATGAAACAGTTAAACAGTACTAACAATCTTTGACGCATAAAGGTCATATGTATCAAAGACGTCCGCATAGTTTTGCCTTTTGAAAATAATCTTTTTTCACTTTCTGTCTTGTGACAAATTTTATACCACTATCAGCTGACCTATCCAGTTAATATACGATATAATTTCTGTGTATTATTTGCTTTCTCTAATTGTGCTTTACCCTTCAACTACACCCGACCATGCTTTCCCACGCCATAAAGTTGGGACTCCCTAATAAAATAACTTTTATTTCTTTGTCATAAGAACGGTCATAAATTTTCACACTTTTTCCGATCAGCAAACTCCGTCGTCTTAGAAAAAGTGGATCATATCATGCGTATGGTCATCATTCCTTTCTCAAATACGGTCGGTTACGTGGGCGCCTCATATCTTCTGGAACATTTCTCATCGCGTCATTGCAAAAACTGCCCAAAGGGCGAATATGCAGATGTTCTCGTACGATAATCCGGTTAGCCTCTCACCGGTGTGTTCAATTCTCGCGCGAAACGTATAAATTCGACTTGCGCGTTCACAGTCGCTTTTTATGGGTTGTGCTCTGTCGTCTGCATGTTGCTCAATGTCCACCCTTTCTTTCAGCGAGCAAGCAATGTTGGCTCCCGCCAAATGGGAGTCCCAGGGGCTGCTGATCCCGACAGCTTGCTACCAACATCACCCGACTCCGAGAAATCCGAGGTTTTTCGACCCTATGAATGAGATGCCTCGTGTGATCAAGGACGTGCGCAGTGGTCATGAATACTTTATGTCAATGTATCTCGGGAAGGTGAGTCGCCATATAACCGTGCTCTTAATAGAGTAGCTTAGTAGAAACGTGAAGTACAAATACCTAACTGCATCCAAAAAGAGGGAAACCGTTTTGGTTTTCCCGGTCTCTACGGAGAGAGGACATCAAAAAACTGTTCAGTGCGAAGAAAAAAGTAAAAGTTTGGAACTAATGCACAATAGATTTGAAATTTTTTCAAATTTTTTCCTTTGTCTCCAAAAACACGTTTTGTGAAGGGAAAAAGCAGGATTCTCTAAATTGCTAACACCCAACAAACTTGTGTATAATATTTAAGTACAATGGTATATGTTTATTCAGGGTGGATTCGGTCGATGTTTTCGGGCCGAAAGTGGTCGGGAACGATTTGCCATCAAAATAATCGACAAGAGCCGCTTAAAGAAGGATTCCCATTGGGTGAAGATCCGTAAAGAAATCGCAATACAGTCGCGCCTGGTGCACCCGAACATCCTTATGATGCACTCGTGCTTCGATTCGCCCACAGAGATCTTCATGATTCTCGAGTACTGTTCTGAAGGTTCCCTACTGGACTGCACTCAAATGGCACAAGGTGAGCTTTTATTGAAAGAAAAAGCAGTCACAAATATTATCAACTGTGATGAGCAGAATCATCGGTCGGTAGAGTCACAGGCGTGTAGTATGATTCACATCCTCACTTCTTCGTTACAGGTCGCCGTCTGAGCGAACCGGAAGCTGTCGGATTCCTCTACCAACTTATGTCGGGAGTCAGCTACTTGCACGACAAGAAAGTTCTGCACCGAGATCTGAAGCCTGGAAACTTACTCCTGGACAAGAACGGTGTCCTGAAGGTGGCCGACTTTGGGCTCGCCTGCTTCATGGATGAGATTGACTATGGACGACAGCAGTCGGTCTGTGGAACTCCTAACTACATCTCTCCCGAGGTAAGTACATAATAAAGTGGCATCAGAAAACCGGTTTTCAGGTGTTGCGTCACTGTGGTCATTCACTAGCGTCAGAGGCCTGGGCAATCGGATGTATTTTTTACTTCATGCTGGTTGGAATACCGCCATTCGAAACGGAATCCCTTGGAGCCACCTATGATCGCATCCGGCAGGGGAAATTTTACTTTCCTTCCAATGTTTTCATTACGAATTATGCTCGACAGCTAATTGAACAGTAAGTCATTTTATAAATTGTGTATGCTGGGATGTATTATACATCGACTGATATACCATACTCTTACCATTTTTTTATGTTAACTGTTCAACAGTGAATAATACTTGTATTTAAGACTTCTGGACATAAACCCCGAAACCCGCCTTCTGCCACAGAAAATTCTCGCCCATCGGATCTTCCATCGCAGCCCAACTGCCGGCTCTATGGGTCCTCGTTTTTCTAAGTAAGAACAGTTAGTATTTGTAAACCTCTTGACAAAAGCATGTTCAGGTCCGCGTCAAACCTTCTGGTCTTGGGTAGCGAAGGCCACACGATGCTGGATACGCATTCGGGTAAGGGAAGCGCCACACCGCCGCACGTGACCTCCCGATTGCTCGCCGAAAGTTCACTGAGTCGCTACTCTAGCACAGCCGACATCGCAAGTCGCGGCGTGCACAGCCGCACTGACTATGTAAGTCCTGTTGAAGGATATAAGGATGATCATCTGATCGGACAATATTTAGAATGGCAACAACCTAAAGATGCTCTACAGCGACAGTCCGCCCCTCAGCGACGATTGCGTTGTTCCGACCGTGAACAACACCCGCTATTCATTCACGCAGAGCCTTGAAATTTATATCGAAACGTTGGATTCGCTACTTGCTGGTGATTCTAGAACGAGTAAGTTGGACCTTACCAAGCATTTACTGCATATAACTTTTCATTGATTGCCTAATGAGAACGATTACCATGTAACACAAAATCAATATGTTCATTTCCAGACATGCTGGAGTTACGTGAAATGCCGCGTGACATGCTGTGCATCTTATGCTGGATCGACTATCGCAACGCTTACGGCTTCGGGTGCACTTTAAATGATGGCACGCGATCCCTCCACTTCAATGACGGTTGCTCGATCTCTCAACGTGGCCAACTCATGGGATTCCTGCCCAAACCCACTTCTGTACTGCGCGATCCCTATGAGTGGTTCGACACAGGGGACGAGTTCGCTTGTCCAGCGAATCTACGTGACAAGCGTAATCTCCTGGCTTATACGAGCAACTACATGGCTCGCGAGCTGTGCAGTACATTCAGTGAAAACCTCTCGGATAGCCGTTTGGACGAAAACCGAGAACTAACTTATATTGTGTCGGCACATCAAAAAGGCGAGCAGATTATCATGGGCTTAAGCAACGGAACGTGCCAGGTGGGTTTTTTTGCCTTGCTTTACTAGTGTAAATATATCATACTTTTTGGTAATGTTAATGTCTTAAAGTTTGCAAATTTAAGTTTCATTCTAACTCTTTGTTGTTCTATTATCACGTTATTTCCAGATGAACGACAAAGAATCGCATTCGAAATACGTTCTTGGTATTGACGACTGTGGCGGAGTGACCCTCACCATCCTCTCCGGTGAATCTACCACTAGTTACTCAGTTCATCTTGGCGCTGGCCGCAAACCTATGCAGCTTGAGGCCAACGGCCTGCGAAAGTTCCGGGAACTACTTGCCACTCAACACCGACTACTCATCCGACCGAATCGCTCGATTTGCTCCACCGATTGTTGATGCCCACTCTCCTGGTCTCAAAATATTATATCTCGCTCCCATCCATAGCGCTGAAAATTGCTCCTTGTTCGGGTCCCATTAGGTCACAAAACGGATCGTCCCCTTCCCTCGTAATAATTACATGTAACCCACTGTCCCTACCTTCCTACATGCCCTTTCAACTGCAGTTCTGCAAGTCTTTGCCTAAAACGGGTTTGACAATCACGACGCAATCATTGCCGTCCACTACGCTCCACCTTGTAATTGCTCAGATTGATGAAGAAACGAATTGTAAATAAGTGAAGATTATGAAATAAATACGATGTATACAACAAGTGCCACCTAATCCAGCCCTCCAACAAGATAGCGTGTATAACAGAGTATAACAGAACAGAGAAAAAAAACTATCCGGTTTTGTGATGTTATTTGTGTTATATTAAGGCCGCTATGCACTTCCGTGGAGAAGAATGAATTGAGTCGATAATATTATGTTTCTGGATACTTCCAATCCTATCCATGTTAAGTTCTGAATGCACAATGCTTACCAGCTGAACCAGACGATGTAACCTCCCCCCGATAGTACTGATCCATTCTCGGCCAGTTGTGAGACGGTCTACTAGGGAGTCGTTCGCTTATGACCGCATTAATTCATCTGCTCCCAGGCAAGGTCCGTGCGTAGAGGGAACGGCTGATCTGAGCGCAGGTTTCGGCGAAGCGCTATGCCTTGAGCCTTCCAATTATCCACTCTTAACCAATGTGCCCTCAGCACCGCTCCAGTCATTTTTTTCTTATACGCGAGCTGGATACTGTTCTTTTTAAAATCTAATATTGATACGAAAGAGGCGTTTAGTGCCTTTGCGTTTGAGATACTAATCAATATCGGCAGACAGCCGCTGCCACGCCACACACGACGCTCTGTTCCTACTTTGGTTGCGGCTGTCTCCTCTTCTTGCAGTTGCACACAGCGATAAAGATAGACCGCTGTGGTTCGCCGAATTGGCAGATAGCGAAGCATTTTTAGAATTTTATTTCGCTTCAGAAGTGTGCAGTTCAGAAACTTGTGGCGCTATCCGACCAAGCCGAGTGTTTTTCATAGTTCATTTATCTCTTCAGGGGCCATTCTCCGGTAATGAGTGGTATATACTGGCATGTGAATAATAAGAGAGATGTGGTCGTTCGTCCAGCAAGTCGGATATCTCGTCCGCCAAACTCATATCGACCTCCTGCATGTGAGCCTCGACAATTCCGCGAGTCGCGCACACCTCGACACGAACGCAAGGTGTTCCTCGGAGGACTGCCGAAAAGCACAACCGAAGGTATCATTCATCAAACGTCGGCAAGGCCTAGCAAAAAGAGGCTCGGAAACAAAAGAGGCCGCAATGTTTTGTAATAAGATACTTTTTGAGAGCTACTATTAGGTTGATGCAAAAGAAATGTCGATTTTTGTTAAAAAGAAAATTGATCATGAAAGTATAATAATCAAAAGCTGAACCCAAAAGACATTCACCATTAGTATTCACGAGTTGTCGCCTATGTCCACGTAGAGAGTGAATGCCTTACTGAACGAATTCATAGTGGTTTGGACTTGAAAAAGTTTGTGACTCAAATTTTGACTTCCTCACATCTTTTGATTTTTTTTCTGCCAAGGAGCACTGCATCGACAGGAATAAGTGATAGTCAGGTGGAGCGATGTCTGTGCTATAAGGCGGTCAAACAACTATCCTTGATATTGCGAAGGAGGATTCCAATCATAGTGATTGTTGTTGATTTTTTATACATTTTGCCCCCTGATTTCCACTACCATTTTCGGGCCATCTGACTACAACGACCCTTTTTTCACACCTATTGATCTTTCAAATGGCATACAAGCGTCTCATAGTGGTTGATTAATTAACGTTCACAAACGCTTTCGTGAGTTCTCGAGCAGGTTGCTTTCGGATTCAGCTCAACAACCTCTTTTAATGCTGCGTCACCCAAAAATTTGGGACGTTTTCCATGTGCTTCGTCTTTAAAGCACTTATCTCCATCTCAGAATCGCTGAACCCACCACTCGCACATGCATTCGGACGGGACATCTTCTTCCAGCACTTAACACGGGCTACTGTGAAATTAGGCAGGAAACTTGCTTTGTTTGAAGTTGTGTGGTATGCAAATCCGCACTGGGCACTTTTTCTCGATCATGTTTAACGCAAAATTTTATTTTAATTAGAAAGGGCCAGCGGGACGGAATATATATCAAACGATGCGCGAGTGCAAGCTCTACAAGAATTATTAATTATGTCATACAGAAACTTATTATAATGAAAGAAAGAACAAAATCAACATGATCGACATTTCTTTTGCATCAACCTAATATTTTAAGTGAGGAATTCGGACAATTATATTGGGTTGATGCATAATAAATGAGCCTTTTTGAAAGTAGATATTTATTACCAAAAAGGCACACAATCTAATCAAGGTATTTGCCGCTAGCATCAGCAACTTCAGCCCACTTTATGGCCCGCATTCGGATTCCTCGTTCGTAGAGTACCCGAGGTTTAAAATCGAAAAATGGTTTTGGTCAAATTTTCGACCTCTTCACCTTATTCTCAGTGGCTTTCTCTGATATCTTCATTTACGGACGCGTACAGATGACAGTAAGATAGAGCTAACAGAGCTCTATACGAACAACGAACATGAGTCTCACAGCTCAAAGTGGAGAGCCTTTGTGGGGGTCAACTTGAAAATACACGGCCTCGGAGAGTCGTATTTTTTAGGAATACAAGGGCCATTTTTTCTACATTTGGCCTCTTTTTCCTTAAAGTAGAAATGAGCTCGTGAAGTCACTATGTGGGCATGATAGCTGTGAGCGACGGCTATCTGCTGCATGTCCCCGTTCCCTGTTATAGTACTTAACCATTTGGAAACATTGGAGTTGATGGAACATGGTGATCCGAAACGGCCATCGTTTTGAGTTAGCCCATGCTGTGATATACGACGACCGCAGCGGTAGGTGCATTCAATAGGCAAGAACCAAGGATGTACGTGGTAGAAGGCAGTCACCGTCCATCACACAAATGCTACCATAGGAAGTCCATACATCACTTCGTATTTCGCCATCTCGAGGTGCCAAAAAATGATCATAAAAACAAAATAGACCCCCAACATCAAGAGGAATGTAACGGACAAGCCGCCAATGATGATGTAGAGTGAGAGCTAAATGTACTCAACAACGCACCAATCAATTATACCCCAGGAGTAAATATTGTAAAAATAAAGGATGTTTACCAAGGGGCTCATTTTCAATGCATCAACCCAATAGTTCCATGGCAAAATCAAGTTCTAATTCCAAGAAAATCATTTTTTAGTGAGCATGCATAAGAGCGGCAAGGAGTTGCAATATAATTGATATTCTATTATATTTCAGATGACCTTCTTCTCCACTTTGGGCGATATGGCGAGATCCAAAAAGCAACTGTTGTGCGGAACGAAAATGGAGAGTCGCGAGGCTTCGGATACATATTGTTCACCGAGAAGGATTGCATGAAGAAAGTCCTAAATCCTCACTTCGCGCATGTTGTCAGAGGCCGTGAGCTAGACGTCAAGTGTGTGCAACCCCTAAATGCCGGAATAACCACCCGCCCGGATGAAAGCGATCGTGTCATGATCAATCAGTTCCAAGGCACTGCTGTGAAGCGCCCGGAAAACGGTCGAGCACCTAGAGGCGTACGGCAGCAAGGCAAGGATCACCGACCGCCATGGGATACGGGTATCAAATATGATCATTGGCGACTTCAGCAGATTGAGTTGGGTATAGTCCGTGAAGGCGAACCGGAGGAAAGGCCAAAGAGTGCCGATCTCATTCACTTCGACGAACCCCTCATTCAGCTTTAATATTCTTATATCGTCGTTTGTTACGTGTCTGATCTTATTCTGTCTCAAAGAAACTAGTTTTATGATCTGTTGAACGAACTCTGATTTTGAAAACACAACCGTGTATACCTTTCTTCAAGTATTCCTAATTTGGTTTATATTATGTGATGTTATATCCCAGACAGTGTTTCTGCACAAATTGTGATATTGATTATGTCAGCAACCTTCTAGATTCTTCTGATCTGATGTGAATAATATATCATTATTACTTCGGCATTGCTAATTACAGAAAGTTATGTCATTGCATATTAGTATATTTTGCTATGATAGAAAGCATGACTTCGTCACATCCTCCTGCTATGGAAAACAGCCTTAAATCTCGATGGAAGCGACTCACTGGATTGTCCCATGTGTAGCCGTTGCCGCCCCAATACTGCAAGAAGTGTCCATTACAAAAGTTATTTTTGATTTGTTCTACCTGTATACAACAATCCGTCACGTTTCGCGCTAATCTTCCTGCTTTTAGCTTTCCCATGCTAGCTAAAACAGTAACGTCGGCACCATTCAACCTTTCGATAACAGCTCTGTAAAGTAGTGATCTCACAGACTCCAACTCCGTCTGAAGCTCGGCCAACTTGAACGGAATTGTTTGATTGCAGATGAGAGGCTTTCCAAAGGCATTGCGGGTCCTTGCGTACTCAAGAGTGAGGTCAATACATCGCTGCATCGGTTCAAGAACTGAAATCAAACTTGTATTTGTAGGGTTACAATAGTAGTACGTACGAACTGCGATCGCCACTAGGCGTTCATCTTGAAACTGTAGCATTTGATATACAAATCCTCGGCCTTCCTCGCCGATGATATTCTTCTTCGGCACTTTGACATTATCGAAATAAATTTCTGCGGTATCCGACGAGTGCATGCCTAGTTTTTCGATGCGCGTTTCTCGATGGACACCTAAAGGGATCTCGTTTTGTGAAGGAACGCTTTTCGCTTACCGGGTTCGTCCAGCCGAACGCAAATTAAGCTCTTGTTGCGATGGGGCGAGTCTTTGTTGTTGGTATTCGCAAGAAGGCAAATCCAGTCGGCCTGATTTCCGTTCGTGATCCACTGCTTACTTCCATTGATAAGCAGATCGTCACCGCTAGGACGCGCTGTCGTCTTGATAGCTAAAAAGGTGTTGAATTTTTTTCAGAGCCAGACACGAACCAGCAACATCACTTCCTGCAGATGGTTCGCTGACACCGAGGCATGCAACCAAATCTCCCGAAAGCGAGGGCGTGAGAAATTCTTGCTTCAGATAGTTGGAGCCAAAGGTTGACAATGCGGGGGTTGCCATGTCACTCTGAAATTTGGAGATGTCGAGTGAACAAACTAAACAATGCTGTAGCTTTAATGCCTATCTATTTAATGCACTACGGAATACTTATAGATCCTATATCCGCTGAAACTTACTTGGACCTCAATAGCCATAGGAATGCCGGCACAACTCACTCTTCCCAACTCCTCGGCCACAGCGATGGAATAACTGAAATCAAGCCCAAGGCCTCCATATTCTGCAACCAATGAAAAAAATCTACTAACTTAAAATTGTGACTGCACTCACCAACCGGTTTGTTCACACCGAACACTCCGACATCGCCTAGACCTTTAAAGACGTTGTGAGCGGGAAATTTTTTCACCTTTTCCCATTCATCGACAAACGGATTTATTGACTTATCAATAAAGCCGCCGACAGACGCCCGAAACTCCCAGTGTCGTGGGCCGTACAGAATGTGCGTGGCCGGAGCGACCGGCCGTAGAAGCGACTTCTTCGCGAACGACATCGAAGCAAGAATTGGCGATTAAACAGGAATGCGGCGGATAACAATAGAACAGCTCGGGGTATCCACGAAGAACTTGGATATAGGCGCTGACTAGTTTGTGCGTTTGTGGTGGAATATGAGTGGCTGAAGAGATGGAACCAACCTTCAAAAGGTTCACAAGATGACTAACGCGGTCAAGTGGGCATAATGCATTTCGATCTAGATGAGCTGAGCAGAGAAACGGACTGGTGATTTTTTGTCCAAAATAACCAATTGTAATTTATGTGTACCCAAGATCGATGATGCCTCACGCGCTTTGCGCGTAATACATTCCAAATACACATAGTGACGAAGGAGGTTTCATTTTGGTTTCCTAAACCATTGAAAGGTCAATGGCTTCAAGATTGGAGTTATTGTCATGTGGATTACGTTGACTAACGCGCCAAAAAGGTGAGAAGATCGTAGTGCAACTGCGAGAAAAGCATGAACAGCCTTGCGTATAATGATGTCCAACAAAACTGTGAATACCAAAGCAGATAAATGCGGTGTTACCGACGAGGATCTTTCGTTTTTCGTTGGAAATTCTTACTAACAAACTAAAAACAAAAAGTGGGAAGCACGCCTCACAAGATTGCACCGTAGCAGTATTAAGTCCTTTATTCGAATACTCTCTCACAACAAATTGCACCGTGTCGGAACAGAAATTTTGCTCGTACTTGGTTACCATTACCATGAAAGCAATAAATCATCTACAATATCTATGTATATTTGACTGGGCAAGCTCATCTCCTACATTCGACAAGTGTGCAATAGAAAGAAAGGCAAAACGTGACGTATAACTCTATAATACTTCAATACGACAGTGAGCAAAAATGATTGGGTCATGATGCAGCGTTTATCGAATCGGCGATCCACGCTCTTTTCGGGCGTGATTGAGATGAGCGTAGAGTAGCATTCCTATCTCGCGATGGCGGTTTTCGACAGCGATCGAGAGAGCAGTTGAGCTGTCCTGAACAAAATGTGTGATAAAGAACATGTGAACAGCAACTAACGCAGTCAACAATGGACGCATCGATTTCGGCATGCTTTAGAAGGAGTCGGACGACTTCAGTGTGGCCGTGTTCGGCGGCACACATGAGCGCCGTCGAACCTTCTTCATCTTGGATGTTCACATCAGCTCCAGAGGCGAGGAGTAGTTTAGTGCCTTCCACGTTGCCATGAGATGCTGCCAACATAAGGGCAGTTTGACCATGCTAGAAAAAATATATTAGATTAGAATTTAATTTACGTTAGAACTTTGAGTAGAGCTCGATCGATTACATATCACCTAAATCCGCAAAAAACAGCTACGTACCTGTTCAGCCTTCTTGTTGACATCGCCATGCTGGAATAGTCGCTGAACCACAGCCGAAACGACTCCATGCTCATCATTCAGATCGGCGAGGGCTGCCAGCATCAAAGCGGAGTAGCCTGCCTTGTTGGTGGCGTCGATGTTGCACTTCCGGCAATCGAGCAACACACCAACAACTCCGAAATTTCCATGACTGACAGCATAGTGAAGTGCAGTGTTCTCGTTCTGATCAGTCATGTTCACTATGGTGATCATCATTTCCGGCGGGTATTCTTCGAGCGCGTCGAGGAATCCTTCCACTTGATTAGCACTGGCCGTGCGTCGAGCAGCAGTTTTCAGCCACTCGTGCTGAATGTACTTGACCGCCCAATCGGTCGTATCACTGATCTCCTCCGTGGGATTCATCAGATGATTATTGAGGGTCGAAAGGGCTTCGCGAAGAGGAGTGGTCAGTTCAAAATCGGCTTCATTGTTGAGTTCCGTTGTGTCATAGCTGCCTTCCGAATCGGATGAGGATGTCGAACTAAATTAATTGACAAATAAACATCTTTATCCATAAGTTTTTACCTGTTATCGTCTTCTCTGTCATCGATAATAACTTGTCGTTCTCGTGGCAGAGAATTTGACCGGTAGGCGCTGTGAAGCGATCTCATTTCGGAGCGAAGAGGTGTGAGGCGGTCGGCAGCTTCTTCCAACTAAAATTACTTCATGTTATACTTGTTTTCTACGTCAGACTCGGCCATCTGTTCCACTATTTTCTTTTGTTAATCTGCATTACTGAAGCACATGTGTGCTCTAGTCGAAAACACGTGTACAACATTTCCTAGGGTATGAGGCTGGCGTTTTACTATATTTTCCAGCTTGTTCTTCTTCAAAGCTTACCTCGTCAGGGGTTTCACCGTGTTCGACTGGAGGAGTATATCGGCTGATCTTTGGCCTTGGAATCTTTGCCGGAATTGGTTCAGGAACTTTCGATATTGGTGGCGTGACTTCCTTTTTCAGCTCCACCTTTCCTCTTAAGGCTTCACGCGGCTTTCCAATGGGAGTCGATGGTCCGGCAGAGGAATCGATGTTTGCCGCGGTTTTGTGTTGATCGGCAATGTAGCTCAGATCATCGCCTCTGACCCTCTCCACACGGAAACTCTTCGAGGTGGCATGTCCTCTCACAAACGATGTAGATTGCGGTTGATCCGTAAGAAGCTTTTTAACAGCGTTGGACACTGCCGGGTCGCATCGCTTTAAATCAAGCGATTCAGGAGCCGGTGTTCCTTCTCCATCGGATTCGGATTCTATCTTTGGAGGGTCGTCATGTTGTTCACTTCCTACTTCGCTTGTCTCTTCCATTGTAGTGGTGTTTTCGTCAGAGTCCTTTCGAGTTAGCTCAGGCACAACTTGCTCCTGCTCCTCTGATGGCTTTTCTTCGGCTACGGTCATCAGTGACTGTGAACAGACGGAGCACAGGTCGCAACTTTGACCATCCACTGGTTTTCCTTGCGGTATGAGCCATAAACTATCGGCGATCTCACTGTCTGTGAGTACTCGTGGTTCGTCGCGATCTTTCTCATCTAAAAATGTTGTTGTAAAAGATATTATCTTATGATGTCTCTACAAACCCTCAATTTCAGTCTGGCACCCATAATCGAACGTTTCCTTCTCTAAGCAGTCGGTCTCCACAGCTGAATCGCATGTGTCCACTGTGCTATTCACAGCTACCGTAGCATACGAATAAGATTCCGTAGCGGTAGCAACAGTCGAAACCGCAGTGCATTCGGTCTGAGTAGTCCCTTCAAGATTGAATTCGTGCCAAGAGGTCATTGTAGCGTTTGTAGACGTTTCAGGATTAATGACTGCGTCCGTATTGGTGGAAGCATTCACGAGGGTTGGTCCTTGGGGAACGTCTGTTTCCATCGCTGAATCACAGGTTTCCACGGCAGTGGTTTCAGTAATAGTGGAGACTGTCCGAGAGGGGATTTTTGGTGGAGGATAGTTGACGTTAAAGCCGATCGTCCGCTTCTCCGGAGGTGGAATAGGAGAATTTGAGTTTTCACGGAAATAGTCGGCTGATTTCGGAGCAGGTGCAGCTTCTTTCTGGGCATATATGTCCTCTAGCCTAGAAAGTAACAGTCATATTCAAATATGTTTCTGCATGTTTACCTGTTCATCAATTCATCGACCTTTCCTTTCAGTCCATTGCATTCCAAACAATTGTGCGGTTTAGCTTCTTTTTTTGTTGGTGCATTATTTGAATCCACTTTCTGTAGTTCATTGTCCTGCGGGTATTGGACAGTAGTCAAGAGATGTGTTGGTCGACTCAGTGAGGAATACGAGCGAACCAGTCCAGGTGTTGGTTGTGAGGAAATGGTCGGGCTCGTGGAGATATTACGGTATTCAAGGTTCGCCCGTTGAAGAACGGGTGATTTGGTTGCGTAAATTGAACGTGACGAATATGGCGTACGCGAGAAATCGATGGCTGATCCTGGTCGGTTTGTAAATTCATCGGCCTGAATAAACAAAGATGTTGAAATGCGTGATGTTATGATATCGATAAGAGTGTTTGGTGTAAGCACGCGGCTCTGATATGAATGAGTGATAGGCACTTAACGATAAGTGTCAACAGGCACCAATACTAAAGTTATTTAGGAATACGTGTTCGTAAATTTCCAGCATTTCAATTTAGGCACTTTAAGACTTTCCCCAAAATGACGAATTCAAGCAGTCTTTGAATTACGCAGGCCACATACATAATAGCTAGTGCTTCATTGATTCTACGATATGCACTTTGCAGGTGCTTGTCGGTTAGAAGTTCCGAAAGGGTCGAAAAGTGCTGAATAAAAAATGCAGCTGTGCGTCACAACGAGAAGTTCTTCCTGATTTTCACAATTTAGAAGCCTTTAGAAGATGACGTTAAGGCACAGAGGTGAAACTCACCTTTTTGTTTGCACTTTCATGAAATTGTGCAAAAACTGACCCCATCTGTTTGAAAAAGCTGCATCATGTTTGCAGTATGATTGTCTACCACACCAAAAATACACAAAGTGACCCTTCAGTAATCTTTAATGATCCCTGCTTTGTTGAGAATAAGCCGGGCGACCCATCATTTGCACTACTTCGTTCATCGCTTGCGCTTTACACTCTACGCAGGCCGTTGGCCACTCATTATTAATCAAATTTAAATTACTTGTTTTGCACAACCGGCTCATCGACTCACCCTTGCAGCGGCTGCAGAGTCAACTGATCGATTAAAGACGATCGGATGGTCGGGTGGGTCGATCTCTGAGTCGCTGAACATGTCGGCCCGTTTGCGCCGAACGCTCGCGAATGAGTCGACGTCAATGGCACTTCGACTTCGGGAAACACTGGCTGGGACGTTTTTATCCCAATTGGTATCTAAAGGCAAATAATACTTTCATAAGTATATTTTTGGGTAAAAGGTGAAGGACAATAGAAACAGAAAATAATCAATCTCGTTGAAGTACTGGGAACTCAATAACATAAACGGTGTATCTCGCTCAGAATTTCCCCGATTCATGGAAAATCCATAAACTTTTAGAGTGAAAAAATAACAAAGCGAATCAAACTCCGAGGATGTCCTTCTCCTACTCAGCGTTTTCCTTTCCCTACAAGGTTTTGAACCGGTCAGTGCTCAGTATGATACGGTTGAGATTTGCCGCCTTACCTGTCCGTGGTTTCTGTTGCACACCGCGATATGGCACGGAACCACCAGTGGAATGTCCGAATCCCCTCCGAGGCAATCTCGGCGATGACGATTCGCTTTTCTCATCAGTTGAACGACGTTCCGCCTGTTTCGCTCGCAACTCCATCATCGTTCTTGCGAGTGCCGTGTTGAACACTAAATAAGCACAGCTGTTGTGTTAAATATGCAAATGTTCGACGCTTTGAAGAGGGCCGCAAACGTACCCGGTGGAGACGTTGGTGTCTCAGGTGCCGCAGAAGCGGAGGACGCTGCCCGTTGTCGGCCCGTCGGTGGTTTTTTGGAGTCGAAAGACGAAAAGTCGGCTAAAAGGAATTCCATTGAATAGGAGTTTTGAATTCCTTGGAAAGACGACTAGGAATAAAAGAAAAATGTATGCCCCTACCGAATCAACATCATGGAAATAAAAATCTCGTCCGGAACCGGACAGGGGCTCGCCCGGAACCGGAATCAACTTTCTTATCTATGTAACTAATGACTATGTCTAACGTCGTACCAGGTCGAGGCTTACGTTTCCGACACACCGGATCATGTTAATGTCAAATTAGGAGTTTCTCACATTTGCGAAACCGTGCAGCGCCATCCGATTGATATCCGTTAGTGAAATTGCTCCCCGCAGGAGGTCGTCGGTGATGTGTCGATGCCGGTGCGGGCGGTCTTCGTTCATTCTTGGTCGCCTCCTCAAAATCGCTCATGATATTTTCCAATGAATCACTGAAAGCACGCATCTTTCAATTTGAATATATGAGATCGTACGCTCACCCAAGAATTGAGTCTAGTGGACTCATTAAAGAGCGATCGCGGTCCGACGAGAATGACAGGGGCTCGTCCAGCGATGCCGACGGTGGGTATCGGTTTCGGGAACGCGGGTAGTCGACCTTTGCCTAAACGAATGCCAACTGACTGGACAAGTTGATGTTGGCCGAGTGAGAAGACGAAGTGCGAAGCAAGTTGTCGATTATTAGTAAAATCGATCACCGTATCAAGTTTCACTGATGAAACATGGTGCAAAGTTTCTTAGAAAGGTGTCGTTTTTCTCCGTAATCGTTTTCTTTCTTATGTCGTTTTTACTATACATTATTATGCTTGTTTTAAATGCAATAATTTGACATACAGATGTTAGGTAAACGGTCCAGATATTTTCAATCGATCTTTAACTACCTTAGTTACAGAAACCAGAAGATAGATGCTGATGTTAAGATTAGTAATACAACGGGATTATTCTTATCAATCCATTACTGACAGCTCTACTGATAGAGTATAAGCTGTACGTATTATGCCAATTGTCTCAATTCTGTTCAAGTGCCTTCCTTAATCGGATTAAAGTTAAGCAGCATCAACTAAGCTGTAAGGTATTCTAAATTTGTGTCCGGAGAACTTCAATATGAGTGAAACTTATTCTTTCAAAGAGATGGACCCTAGCAAAAACAAGTATTTGCAAAGGTAATCAGAATTTATGCTCGAAATATTGTCCACAGAAATGGCACAATGCATCCCTCACATAGCATTCATTTAAAGAACTTACAGCAGTAGCCCGTTGGCTGCCATTGGCGACATTTTCGGCATACCGTACGAAATCCACTTCAATATGGCACCCATAGGGACAACAATTGCATTTGCTGCCGAAACGGGCCCTCGTCGACGGAATAGACATTCAAAATACACAGTGACCAATATGTACAGAAAACACCTGAAATAAACAAAGTGGAATCTGCCCCTTTTCTGCAACCGATGGAATGCACCGGTGGCGGAATAAATGGAACCGCGAAATGTTGGCGAAGAAGAAAAAGGAACTGTGTGGCGATCGACGACCACTTCTCGATCGTGTGTTGTTATCACCAGCAACACCACCGGTGGTCGAGTCGTCTCTGACGACGGCGGCGGTTCGATGAGAACACGACTCGAAGTCGAAACCCTTTACGGCAAGGATGGGAAGGACGTGACGACGCACATTGTTGCTGCGATCCCGTTTCTTCCGCGCCCACTTTTATTGCTTGGCACACGCGTGATCTGTATGTTTTCCGTACACATGGCATCGTCGTCATCGTGTCCCTCTGGCAGTTGTTTGCATAAAAGCATTACTTAATAATGGAAACGGAAAAAACCTCTTCATAGGTGAGCCTATTTTATAGTAAACGGTACGCCAAAAGGAGACACATTTGTGCTGTGTGACCATCAAAACAACGATTACTGACAGCCGCTAAGATTCTCAGAGGAGTTGTGAAGCACACGCAAATCACAATGTGCTCTGCTCCGTTTGAAAGAATTGAAAATGCATAGCAATTGTCTGTATTGTACTGTTTAATTTCCCGTTAACTTACTAAACTTTTTAGATACTTTTCATCTATATTTTATGTAATATAACAAAGTGATGGCCTCGAATCACTAATGTGTGCATTTGCAGTGTGCCGTAACTCGGAAATATTTCACTACAAATGCTTATATTTTGGATAACGCATAACAACAGTAGGTTGACGTCAAAAGCCACAGTTTTCCAAGCAGTTAGTAAACAGGACAGGAAGGCGAAAGTAAAAATAAAGATGATCGAACGGAGCTTGCTCATGTTTTCATACGATTTTGAGCAATAAAAATTTAATTATCAAGTTTTACGACTGTCGACTTTTACGACTGGGCTCATGCCAACAGGCTAGCATATACGTTACGAATCCACAGCAAGCATCGTAATCTTAAAGAAGCAAAGTTGTGAGCTTTTAGAAAATACGTACATCTGGGCAGGGGGGGTTTACCCGAGACATAAACAATAAACGACTGAGACCGTGGAAAGGCGGCGATTTCAAATAAGAATATCCACAATTTAAAGTCCCAGCATTGGTCAGTTTTTTGCCTCGCCGTCGAGATGACAAATTGACCGCACCGAATTACAACTCGTTATTTTGTCAAAGGCGACAGAAAAGCCGTAGCGGAGTGGCAATTAAACACCTACGCGGTATGGATGGCATTATTGAAAGGCACCCCTGTTTATAGAACAACAAGGAACGACGAATTTTTACAGCAGCTGACCAACACTGAAGCAAGAAGCGATAGATTGACGAACACCTCCTATCGTTCCGTAGTGCTATGTGATGTGAAAAATAACAGATAGGATCCATTCAGGGCCGACAGAGTTCCGCATCGGCGTGAAATCATCGAAGTTAATAATTCCAGAAAGCTAAGGGTTCACCAGGAATAATAGACAATAGTACAAATCGGAGCATCTCACAAACCATGATTTCAAATCGGAGTCCACAGATATTATTACAAAATGTGACTCATCTCCTTACGACGAGCCCGATCATCAAAAAAAACCAACGGCCGGAAAAGGGGTTTAGCTATACGCCTGGACAAACAAGTAGTATCCATTCGGCTGTACGTTGGTCTAACATTATCTCATTAGTAACATGCCTACTAGCTAAGCGAACGGTAACAGCGAATGAATCTTGCGGTATTCCCAGCCAATATCTGCTAAAATGTGAGATCTGCGGATCTCCTTGGGCACAGAAATACGCACGTTAGTATCGAAAATGAACCAAACATTTGCCAGTTGGAAGCATGGTCACCCTTAAAGTAACCATTTCCTCATCAAAATGTCATAAAATCACAGGTTCCTCAATAAGCCAGATCGTAAGTCATCATATCACTTCCTACCGGTTCTGTCGCCCGGGTCGTCATTTATACGAATAGTAACGGCCGCAATGTCTTAGGTGCCCGGCGGCGGAATGAAGAAATGAAGATGCACGCCCAGGCATGCGAACGATGCGCGCGTACGCAAAGTGAACGAGTCCTTCCTGCGTTGTCGTCGAGCAACAGCAGCACAGAAAGATTTAATTAATGCGCACGACAGTCGGACGGCGATGGATGGCGATCATGGGCAATCGAGCGCGCAACAAATTGGGGACGACACCAGCGACGATGGTTCGCAGTAGCCCCGCTTGGTGGCTTGTGAATTGCGGTAAAAATGGCCGACTAGGCACGTTTTCATCGTCGAGCGCACATATTTACCGTAATCTGGTTTCGTTTCATAAGCTCACTAAGGAATCGTCGTAGGCGGGGTTGAGCTTAGGCATTTACACGCGCTCTTTCCGATTTCCTTTCGATGTTGCCAATTTTCTTGGGATTTTTTGTCGAATCGCGATCAACGCCACTCACCGACAATACCCGTCTACCATAAGCAAACACGTTCAATTTCATATCCATGCATATGTGAATACATAAACAGTCAAGGCCACCGCCGGAGAGGATGGATCAGCCAAGGATGTGCGCTTCGGGTACTTGGGCAACATCATCGAAGGTAATAAAAGGCGAAGGTCGTTCGACATCGTAAAAGTTGCATTGCACATGCGCCAGCAAGACCGCCTTCATAATATACATATCCGGTCACATCTCCATTGGGTCAATTATGGATTGAGTGAGCGGTATCTGGAACCATGAGGTAGTGTGGGCTATTTCCTAAGCTGTTCAGTATGATGTTGTTATTTTAGTACGAATGAAGTAAACGATCTGATTGGTAGCAGGAAGAAACCATTGAAGTTTGTTATGAAAACACCTGCGTTTTTCATATTTCCTGCACTCTAGACGTAAATGGTTTGTATCAGGTAGAGACATTCTCGACTGTTGTCAACTTGATGCATACCCTGACTTGTTGGCAGTGGGAGAATAGCGGTGAGATTTCGAATCAGATTCGTTAACTCCAATAATATTTAACACTTCTTCGACGGATTATCAACGGAAAGCGGTTCGACTTTGAGCTATACGCCAAGAATTTTGTTCTCGGTCTTTGATGTGCCGCCATCACAAAACAATAAATGATGAAAAAAATGTTACGGTAAAAAGCGAATTGTACCGCAGCAAAGACCACCGTCAAATCTGATATAGTAGTGCAATTCGGAGAGTACGATTCCAATCAAAATACGATCAGTGAGGTGTCTAAAGAGTTATGCAAACAGTAGGAGCGGGATCGGTTTTCACAGCACTCGATCTCTTCGCACTTTAGCTGCTGATGGTTTACAAAAACAGCCCAAGTCAAACTGCATTCCAATATCATCAGATCTATGCCAACAGGATAGAGATTCTTTCAGAATAGAGATACTCCCAAAACATTGTGGAAAGATGAGGCGTTATGAAGATAAGCCGATAAATTCACCACTAACGCCCTTGGATCATCGGGAACTGCCCACAACATAAAACATAAGATCCATAAAACGCTCACGGCCGTGCGCTACAATACCAAACATTACAATAAAGCTATCTACGTAAGTTATCAGGTCAGCGCAAAGCCTCGGAAACGTTCCACTTTGACAAAAAGAGGCATTGCTTTTCTAGTGACGACTAGATAACCGGAATTTTTGCAGAAGGTCAAAGACGTATCAAAATGCGATTTGCAGGCATGTGGGTGTGGTAACGAAAAGCGCGCTGTAACTAGTTTAAAATTGCTGAAGAGCACGTATCAATATCCAGCGTAGGACAAGTTGTTTGCGTTTTTTCATCACGCAGCACTTGGAACACAAAGTAAATAAAGCGCAAGAAACGTTGCAAAATTGCACAAAGTAAGGAAGAAAACAGAGATCATCTGAGATCTGCGCACATGCATCAAGGTAATCAAAAAACACTTGAGTGACTCACTTCAGCAGTGTCGTCATGAACAGTTAAGTTCGATGAATTAAGAAATTCCAACGCAACGTTCACTTCATCCCATTATTGGCAGCATCAACGAAATCGCGTTAATGAAGGGTGCGGGGATCGACGAACCGGAAAGATAGACGCTTTACAACGAAAAAAGGCCAGCAGACCATCAACGCACAAAAAAAGTTTGTTGACCACCACTGTTCCCATTTTTTCCAGTGTAAAAAGATAGAAAGGAATGCGGTGTGGGATGATTAAGGACGGGAAGATTTTGAAAGTGTTATTGAAGGTTTCGATGGATGGAAATGTTTGTAATAAGCTTGACAAAAGAAATGTGCTCATCAAACCTGCACTTCTTATCTTTGCGCTACACCGTTTTTTGCTACACCGCTACACCGATTGCACGCTAAAATTTGCAGCATACATTTTACAATAGTTTGCAGAGATTCTATTTAAATTCTTGCTTAGCTCAGATCGCTTTTCTCAAATCTCAATAGTATTCAATTTACTATTACAGTAATCTGTGCAGTGGCGATAACGGTTCAGAATAAACAAAAACGCGGCCAGGTCATGAACGATTACAATCGAAAAGTCGCCCGGGGAGATCAACTGTCAGCAACCACAGAAGGTGGCTACGCCAATGGTGGCTTCGAGGGGACGGACGCTGCGGCCAAAACAGTTAAACTGTCAGAATATGTTTGTTTATTCGCCGCTGTGCGCAAAGAAGTGTCGCGACCGGTGACCCTAAGTAATAGACCGGTAAACAAACAGATATAAGGAGACGTTTCAGGCTCACAGGATTCCGACATTGCTTGTGGAGCGCGATAACACTCCCGACTGATGTGTGATATCGGTTGCGAATGCGTGAAAATCTGGTTTCGCGCACTGTAGTTCGGCGGCCGCTTAACTTGCGTTGAATGAAATGGGACTTATCTAACTAACTGAGTGGTTGTTTCTTTCTGCTTATAGTGGTAGCTGTTTACCAGTTTTGGGCGATTGACCTTTTACGCGTCAATATAAGAGCAGCTCCAAAAATGTAAGAAATTGATGTTAGCTCTCTGTTTTTGGATTGGCCTGTACAAGTCATACGGAACTTATCAGAAAATATCCTAGCCTAAACACTTCTCGAGCTCTCAAGAAAAGAGAACAAATAATTACCATCAAAAAACGAGCGATAACTTGAACACGAGGACGGTTAAACACCGACATAGTATTTTTATCTGTATGCAGAAACAAACTACCAGAAACTTTTAGACTTTAAAAGGTCTACTCGAACTTTCAATCCGAGATTATATTGCTAAAACTTATTGCTTTCTTATTGAGCCATAGTTTTTTGTGTCATTCTTATGCTTGCCGACGGAATTTGAGGAACACCGCACGCAAAGGGGCCAAGGTTTCGACAAATACTCGACAAATCTTGAAGGAGGCGTGTGTAATAGTCGTCATGAGCCACTGAAACGCTGAATGAATCGTTCCTCGCACCCTGAGGAGGCGTCATAGATCAATAGCAAACGATGGCGATCGGACGGTGGCAGCGGTTTTCTCCCACCACTACCACAACTCTCCACTTGCCCCCAAGTATGGCGGAGAGGCGGCCAGTGCGCTTTCTCCCAGCTGTGCGATCGGTAAAGTACTTTCGAGGAGAGCTTCAATGGGATATGATCGTGCGGCGGCGTGCAGCTGAAAAGGATCAGGCTGTTCGCCGATCATAATAAGGCGATTACAGCAAACAACTCGCTGCATTCGATAACTCCGAGAGATCATAACAACGAAGCGAAGTAACTCGATGCAGTGTGAAGTTAGTGAAAGAGTATCCTAAGCTTTCATTTTCCATGAGAACACGAATAGATATTGGGACCAGGTTTTCGATGTCATGTTTCGAATAACATCTTACCCTTCAACGGTCACAACTCTGAGTCTGATCAGATTAACGTTCTTATGTGTTCCGAGTCTCAATGCGAGATATTTTCTCTAGACCCGTTTTAGCTGCTGGGTTTGCTTTTGCATTCAGAAACAAATAACATTTAATAAGCAATGGAATAAGCTTCTTACAGGTGCACATATGCAGTATAACCCAGTAGTTCGATGTAAAAATGATGTATCTTTCTTGCCTTTATGCCTTGCAATCACTTGTGGATTCAATGGAACGTGCTATGGGCCAAGAAGTCGGCTTTTACAACGGATATGATGCTGGAATTGAACCTTCGACACAGCCATCCAGATAGAGTTTACAGATGCAGCAGTACCGGTAATCGTCCAGCGTTTATATGTATGTTAACAAACGATCTTGCGTACTCATAAATGCAGTTCTGATACATCTCTAAGAGAACATGAATCTAAAATTTTAACAAGCAACTTTCATTTTAGTTAATTGTTGTTGTTTGCAGTGGAGACTTGTACAACGTTCAATGAAGTTCATGAATTTCAGAAAATGATGATAATAATCAAATGATCCCCCACAGTTGTGATATCCCCACCTGAAGGGTTGGGATGTCTCCATCTCCATCCTGTGTTTACAGATTTTACGTTAGCCTAGAACCACTATCCCTTTTCTAAAATTCAATCAGCTGCGATATGGAATGCATCTGTGCCCTAAGTGTCACGTCACTATGTACCTGGAGAAGCACATATACCAAAGTAAGGTGCGATCGTACGGATGCAGGTTCCACTGTACCGAAGATATGCTCGAGAATTACCTTCTTCGGCACGGTTGAACGGAATTCTTTGAACATTAGTATAGAAGGATGTGTATTGAAGAAACACAGATGCCTTTTCTGATGGAAACAGAAGTGTAGTGATGTTTACGGGTGTTATGAAATTATTAACCTAGAAGCGATGTGGGATTCTACCAGTTTGCATAATTTGCTTGAGCATAAATAATCGTTCAGTCCTACATTTAAGTTAGTGTTTCGGTGCGATTAGCTTTTATTCGTTTATTTGACGCACGACGAATTGAAATAGGTTTGTGCACTTTCTGCAGCGTTCTCTCAGTTTCAATCAAATAGTACTTAAATTTCGAAAGCTTTTCATTTTCACGGTAATGAGATTTAAATACAATGGAAGCGGCCGAAAATTCGGTTTTTCTTCAAACTTCGTATACGGCTTCTTTTCTGTTTACTGTATCTTTGCGTTTGTGATCGAGCATCCTCGCCACTAGTCATAATGATGTTTCAAGTTTTCAGAACCACTCACATAGGAAGTGGCCCCCTTTAAAACATTCTGAAAGTGCACGAAACTCGATTATCGAACTGCGGATCAAGGAAATCATTTGTACTTTTACGGCAGCGGCGATGCATCGAACACCAGTTTATGACAGCTAATGATGTGCCCTCTCGGGGATTTGATGGGCGGCCGCTCCGTCCTCACAACCCCGAAGGTTTACAATCGCCACGGGAAATTTGCATTTGTAGCCGATTATTTACGTCGTCACTGCGGTGCACAGAACGCCGTTCGCCCTCGTTCCGGCCGTTGCCGGGCACCACGTGTGCCCTCCGGTCACCTCGCTGTATATTAATGCGACTCAGACGAGATTTCTCGATTATAATGATAGCGAAGCCACAGGGAAACTGTGGAACAGTTGCTGCGTTCCCGGTTGTTTTCTGCTCATTCGGCTTGTGTTTGTTGACGTTCTCCGCTCACTTTCAATGATCGCTGTCCGGCAGAAGGTTCGTTTCTTTTCACTTATCATTTCACCCTGTAACTTTTTAAAATTATGACATTCGCGTTTACTGCGTCACATTTCTAAATTGACATTGGTCGCTCACTTGTGTGTGCTACTTTTTTCTGTCTTTTTACGGGCTGAAAGGTTGAAACTGCTAAAGTTACTAAGGGCTGAAAATTTGTTTTTCAATTTTCTGTCAAGTACATTTTCACAATTGGTCGGTCTTATAGATTGATGGGGTTGGTAGTTATGGATGTCAATAGATCGAAAGTTGTTCTCTGCATCACAGACCACCACAGCGGACGCATTAAAATTATCCAGTCAAAGTGTACACACGTTTCAACGAATCCAGTACAGTTGTTGACTGACAGACCGCATGACGCTAACAAATGAACATAGGAAAAATGTTGTACTCATATGAAGTTCATATGAATATTCTACGAGCATCAGTGGAACCATTCAGTGGAATGGACCTCAGAAGGAGTGCAACTATTTTACGAATCGGAGAAGAAAGCTTGTCTTTCCTCCATGTTTAAAGCCAGTTCATCGTCAACTCAGTGCATCAAATGTTGCGATTGTGAAATGTTAATGGACTAGAAGAAATTAGAAGCAGGCGTAGACTACACCGAGCGCCCCGTTTTTTAGCTACATCTGCTACTCGACCATTCGCTGCCTTCTTAGAGACGAGACTAATCCGCGATCTACGGAGAACAATGCACGCGCGCCTTGTTCGCCTTCACGCGCCTCACCACCGAGTATTTCGCGTACCGAGCTAATTGGCGGCTGCTCTTGCGCGGGTCCGTCCGGCCGCCGGACGCTGGCCAGGCAATGGTCAACGAGCTGTCAGTGAGGCGAGCCCTTCGAGTGAGTTCTAGTCACTCGTGTTGTGTCCAGAGACGCACGCCGACCGGCATTCGTCCACACACATCATTTGGTGTCCATCGCGCCGTCCGCGCCATATCCATACACTGCGCGATGGACAACTCGTTTATCTCACCCATACGCTTTCCTATGCCTGACAAACTTCTCCCCTAGACCTCGCTCTTCTCTGAAATTCATAACCAACGCTCAAACAATTTTCGTCTTACATGCTTTGTCATTATCTAGTATCTTGTTTTAGTAAAGATGACTTTGATGTTTTATGTTTACATTATGAATGTTGGATGTTGCTTTCTCAAAAATTTCTTGTAACGTTTGAAAGATTTCGAGCTTTTTTGCTCGCCCTTCTTTGCTAAGCAAACCCTACAAAGATTTTCTGCATTATGCTAGTGTTTTGTAGTAAATTTGCTGTAGCTTGAGGAAGTTCCATGCCCAGTTTGCCCAGTACCTTCAACACCGTACCATGTCAGATACCTTAACCTTCGGTAACAGTTCAGTAACGATTGGCCATGAGAACTTCAATTTAAATATTCTTACTATTCTAACCAAGTTCATCATCTTTCTGTCCTCTGCAACAGCCCCCGATGACTCCGCAGCGCTCTCTCCCGCACATGCGATCTCAATTAATGAAAAACTAATTATTTCCTGCTCCTGCTACTTTTTTATTCTCGCAATTATCGATCAATTATGGTCTTCTGATGGCGCTTATGCGATTCGTTGAACGGAAGTCGGTCGCCTCCGCAAAAGGCAGTCGTCAAAGACTCCCCGCCTGAGGGCCACTTGTACTCTTGGTCCGCTTTCCCGACTGCCCCAAAAATTGATCTTTTCCCTAAAGGCGCTTCGGGCTGCCCGTTGAAAGAGAGGGTCAGAAATGGGCGCCCGAATGTCCCCATATTCGCCTTCGGCGTCTTCTCCTGTTTCGTCTATTGCATATTCAAAAATGTTTATAAAACGGTTAATCCCAATTCGCGACGCAATTGACGCAAAGCAGCCGCAGCCTCTCCGTCTGCAGTCGTCGTTCAAGGCCCGAGGTCGTGGTGCCCACCCACTCGCCTTCGCTTCCACCCATTCACGGCTTCTTTTTGCACACGCACACACACGGTCCCAGGAGTGATTCACACGATTTCATATCTCGAGAAGAGATCGGTCGTTGCGACAACAGTACAAGGAAACAACGATGACGGCTTTCCTTGCTGTTAGCACGCGTACATGATGGCTGTCCCGTGCAGTCATCTCACAGCTATACGATCTGTCGATCGGCTAATCTTAAAGATAACGTGTAATTCGAACTGTGTGAGTCCAGTAGGTCTTTCCATGAGGACGGTTTTTATAGTATTTTATAGTATATTTATAATGCACTCTCTATTAGCACGCCCATTTTTGTATGTAAAACCGTTTGTGTGTAAGTTGCTTTCTGCTTTCAAAGGATTTATGAGGCTTTACCGAACCACAATGCGTTTTCATTCAGTCACACCAGCGGTTTTGCACACTGAATCCCTCCAGCAGCACGCGATAAACAAAACAAGCTCTGCTAGTGGCATAAGACCATGATGAGTGTTGTCCATCAGCGCCGAGGCTTAGGCAGTTTGGAAAGGACGTGCTTCTTCGACCGCTTTCGTCTTCCTCTATAAGTCACTTATTCCTTCCGTTTCATGCTATTTCGGTTCCCTGTGCCTTGTGATCAAAGACTGTTTATATTCAACGACAATCAAATGTGGAACGATGCACTTTAATGACATGTTTTCCATACAGTAGCTCAGCGCACAGTTGAATGGAAAACAATTTAGCATTTTACTCTGATGTTTGCGCTTCGGATTCAACAGCACCGTAGAATTCCAATACTTATCAATCCAGTTACCTTTCTTCGAATAGATTTCGCACTTTCTGGCCTTCTTTGTCTTTTGTCAAAGAGTTTTTGTGACTGTTCATTGAAATATACTGTTCCTTCCTAGAGAAGCTGATGGAACGCATGTTGTCAGTTAGTGCCCTTTCTCTCGTGAAATGATATAGGCACCAAAAAACTATGAAATATTCACTTCGTGACATGAGCTGTTGTTCAGTGGCGTTAGCCGCTCTTTTTCGTGCTGGTCGAGCTGACTACTGAGACTGTTTCTCGTTTCACGAATATTTTTATTGGGTTCAGACTATTGGGTTAAGAGCAGAATTCAGGAATCTCTTACGTACACAATTTAAGTAGACACTTCGAAAATAGAAGTCTACGCATTTGCGGCCCCACACATCGGTTCTCTCACCGTGAATGCACGCACGACTGACCTGGGCAGTCAGACGGAAGGATGTGCTGCCGGCAAACCGTCTCGCGCCGACCAATGGTCGGTCGATGGCCGCCGCTCGCACCTTCCGCTTGCCCGTTGGCGACAACAACACGC
This sequence comes from Steinernema hermaphroditum, assembly GCA_030435675.1. NCBI lineage: Eukaryota > Metazoa > Nematoda > Chromadorea > Rhabditida > Steinernematidae > Steinernema > Steinernema hermaphroditum. The sequence goes on from CM059625.1 coordinate 867,724, forward strand.
GATATTTAAGTCTTCGTTTCCTTTATTTGCATGGTCGCCACCCTCCTGAGCGCCGCGGTGTTCTTAACTTCGCAAAATCGAAATAGGAGTTCTGCTGAACGTTATATTTTGAAAATTATGATTACGCGGCAAAACTGTCAGCTGGTGGTACAGACAGCGGCCACCGAAAGCCGGGCGTCGTCGCAAAGGCGTGCGCGGCGCGGCGCGCGACTAGTTTGACGCCCGGTTCGCGTTTTTTGCGAATTTGTCCCATCGCCCGAGACGATGAGAGGTCGCGTGAGGCTAAGGACGTTTGACGGAGACACAGATGCACTTCATCAGAAGCGTCTTCAAATTGTTTCCTTCCCGCGAGTGCTGTACTGTTCCATTCCGCCCCAATTGAGGCTCTTAATTTGATTACAGGAAAAGCTGAACTTTCTGGTCTGGTTTTTGGTTCGCAATCGCATTAAGTTATTCACGAGACGGACATTTTTTGTTCGCGTCTATTTAAATGCAAAGCTTTCCGAGACGGACGTGCACTGACCAGTCTGACGTTATTATTTTGCTCATACAATTGTGGCGAGAATACAAGGAATTTCGAGTCTTACTTTTTAGTGATTCTTTTGCCACAAAAGGACGCCAACGAACCATTTCACATAAATCTAGATACGATTGACATCTCGCCCGTTTGCGGATGCTTCTAGGAAATTGGAATTGCTTGTTTTCACGCTTATTTCATTCCGCTTGCTATGCCGCCAATAAGCAAGGTGGTCCGCTTAGTCGCTGTTTGAACGCCCCTTTTTAGCCCAAGCATAATCGTTCTGGCACTGGTCACCATAAAGGTCCAACAGGTTCTAATTGAAAGACGTTTCCTCTGCGAAAATTACGCATGTTAACGTGAAAGATACTAATGATTACGCTGCAAAACGGTCGGCTAGTAGTAGTGTTTAGTTTATTTTGTTTACCTATTTTATTAAATTATATATTTACGGATCAACTGTTGTTTGAAAACAGTGTTGAAACACTGTGCCTTCAACCTCATTATTTCTGCATAAACATGAGACTAGCACGAACAGCTGTAAACTCGTAAATGTTACTAAAACAATGTTTGTTTGCCGTCATTTCCGCGGAGCCTCTCCTGCTCTCATCGTGCTCCCACTCACCCTTGCGTCTCCGCCCTCGCGTCACAACAATATTTATGTTTACTTCGGTCTCATCTCAGTCTTCCGTTCCAGGGTGATGCCATCGTCGTTCATCCGAAAACGCGTGTATGGCCTTATTCGAACGACATTCACGCCTTCGCAAAGCTCTGATGACGATGCACTGGGTGGCGGTATAGAGGTTGGCGCCACGGAGCCGCATCCATCGGCACACCGAGTGCACGACCCCAACTCGACGCCTTCTTCGGACAACTCGTTTATTTCGCAGTGCATCACAGCTGGGCGACATGGACGACAGCCGTTGCCTGAAATCTATGCCGGCAAAACAGGACTCGACTTGCCGGTCATTCATCTCCAAAAATTGCGTGTCGATGTCAAGGCGACGGACACCGGCCCTGAGGGAGGCCTCACGCAGGTACATACGGCTTTCACTGTTTGTTGTGTACATATTCCCACTTCGTACAATCACAAAAGCACACCTTGGCAATGCGAAAACAATCTTTGGTAAACAATGGAAATGGCCATTTTTGAATACGTTTATGATGATGGTGAAAAAAAACTGATGAAAGATGAAAACAGCGAAAGGTACTTTCACTGTCCCGATAACACCTTTTCGTGGAGGTCATGCTCTTAGAAGCCATATTTTACAAAGAAGTGATGATAAACAACCCGAAGTGGTCACTGATGAACGCGTTTGTAAGGGGATTCGTCGTGGTTCAACGACAATAAAGGGAAATGAAATTTAAACGAATGCAATTTTTGCTGCCGGAGAGTCGCCCCATGTGGCACTATTGAACTCTTTTGCAAGATTGTCAGCTCTGCGAAGATCGCATCAAAGAGCCACACTTGGAAATACCACTTACAAAGATCGAGTTGGCCCAAATTGAACATAACTTGAAATTCAACAGAGCAGTGATTTTTGCGGAATGGTCGTACACGTGTTCGAGCCTCCTAACAGTTCGTTCGCAAAAAGTGCAATAAATTAGCCCAACTTGCCTCTCGTGCAGTGCAACAGCTTCATTGTTTTGCGACCCTTCCGCGCACGCTCAGACGACACACGTTGTCCTCACTCTTTTGAAAACATGACGATTAAGCCGGAACCGGTCCTGAGTGGAACTGGAAAGAAGTAGAAATTATCTGACCTTTCATCAATCAGACAGACTCAGTCGATGATGCTGTGGTACAAAGACAAGCGGGAGTTCAAGTTCAAATAAATTTTGAAGAACCTGCTTTCTCTTTTCAAAAAACATTCACACGTTGAATAATATTTATTAAATCCTTAACGTACATTATTCCAGGATGACTTTCAATGTCGACTTGAAATCTATTATCGTTTCAATTGCCACTTAAATTGGACAGTCGATCGACCGATGCTTAAAAGCTTTCAATTAAATTGAAATAGTCACATTCTCAGCCGGCCATTATTGCTTTACATGACCCTTGAGCTACGATTGTTTTGCGGCGCAGCTGCACGCAAACAAAAGAAACACAACTGCGCCTCAGCGGGATGACCTCCTTTGAAGTGACAATTGGGCGTGCAACAAATCTAGACGCTCAAATGAAATTATGCACGATCGACAATCGATGTGAATGAAGAACAGGGGTTGACAAGGCTATGTGTATGACAACTATGAACAGACCGATCTTATAACATTGAGCCGAGACTATACCACAAGCACGTTCCGAAAATATTTTATTGGTAGGCATAGATACAAGCAAATATTGTAAACAAAAGAGACGCATGCGAGCAAAAATGAGTAAAGTACTCCGAGTAGGCTTGATGTATGCGAAATGTATGACAATGTATCGTGCAATAATTAATCTAAGATGCTAGGTGCATTTCTAAGACAGCGCAACATTTCAGGTCGAAGAGGTGCGCCGAAATCCAATTGTCAATATGGCCAACCTCGACGACGAGCTGAATCTGTCGATGGACGGCGAATTACCCTCAGACGACGATGATGAAGACGAAGAAAACGAGCGCACAAACACGCTGAAGATACAGAAGGCCAAGCTTCTGGGCTCTTGTTCTTCGATCATCGGCCCGAACTGTCAAAACCACAATTTTGCTGGACCAAGCAAAAGTGAGTTCAAACCATTTCCAAAGTTGACTTTGTCAATTTAAGAGAAATACACATGGGAAGCCAGAGATGAAGAACGTGCAACGGGACTTTCTGTTTCACTTTACGAGAAGAATCCGGTTACCGGAATCCGTGCTGGAACACCTATTGCTGATGTGTTCGGCGTAATCGCTAGAGAAAACAACGCTGTTTTGGCACTCGCCGACGGAGTCAATTGGGGCGACGGAGCACGTCTGGCGGCACGTTGTGCAGTTCGGGGAGCGCTTGACCACCTGAATCAGCACATTGAAGACGGGCTTCTTAACACGACTACGGTAATTTGATCGTTTTTCGACTAGTATGTTGTGACAGTTTGAGCGGAAATCGCTTAGTTTACGTTTTTCCAGACCGGAAATGTTTGTCCCCGACTTTAATTGACGTTGTGGCTAACAACGGCTAGAGAAACAGTGAACAAACACAAGAAATTGTCGGGTTTGTTCACAAAAGATCGCATGCTCGCCGATGAGTATATGAAACGTTAGCATTGAGAATGCGGCTTTGATATGATTCTCTCCTTATGTGAATCTGCTTTCCAAGTCGAATTGCCTACCCTGGGCAAAACTTATTATCAAAACTTCATCTTCATGACACTTACTTTTAGGACGTCTTCCACTGTCTATTGGGTGCGTTCCATGCCGGCCACGCGCTTATTCTGCAAGAAGGCGGCCTCTTGACCACCCTGTGCGTAGCAGTTGCCGTACCGGTGAAGAACAGCGACGCCTGGGTGCTTTGCGTATGCAACGTTGGCGACTCGCTCTGCTTCGTTTTCAACGAGTCCTACGGTGTACGCGAGGTGACCCTTGCGTCTCATGACATTGGTCAAATGCGTGACATGCGAGACGCCGGAGGCGCTCTCGGGCCCGTGGACGGCAGGAATCCTCAGCTTCAGAACCTCACTTGCTCGATGACTTTCATCGAGAAAGGCGATGTTGTTTTCATTACGTCCGACGGCGTATCCGACAACTTCGATCCGGTTGTTGGCAAGTTCTGTGTGATCAAGCGGAATGATACCGATAAGGAGAACACAACTAATATCAGAGGTGATAAGAAAGGAGTGTCAGTGTAAGTAACAATAGTGCTCACTACATAACCTAACATGGATGGTTGTAGAACAGTTAAAGACAACGGTAACGAAGAGTTTGCTCGAACACGACGATGTAAAGCCACCCTTCCTTGCGTTGACGCACTTCAGAGGCACGAGCTCATGCTACTCCGCATGAACGATATAGTGCTGAACGGATGCCAGTCAATTGAAAAGGACGACGACACACCACGGAAGAGGAACATCACTGCTGGATCGCTTTGCCACAATCTTATACAGTTTGCGCATCAGCTCTCGATGTATGTCTTAACATTCTTATGTTTATTCGTCACGGCACGCGTTTAGGGCGAAACGTCGAACTCTGGAAGATCCAGAACTGTATAAAAACGAGAAGTTGTCCAAATCTGAAGAGCGCGCTCGCAGGAAGATGGTGCGTGGAAAAATCGTTGAAATGTCTGGCAAACTTGATCATGCTTCCGTAGTGGCGTACAAAGTTGGATGGTGGGATGGAGAGCCCGACGATCTGGAGTATGATGATGGTGAGTACTTGTACATTTCATTAAATAACTTTGCAAAATCAGTGAAAACAAGTTTGTTAAGAAAATAAAAGTGTAAAGTGTAAACTCATTTCAGAAATCTTACAAGTAAATGTGATTCGAGAAAATGGCGACACGAATGGCAGCAGCTCGACCCTCAACGAGAAGGTCGAAATATCAATGATTACCAAAACAGCAGCAAATAATCATTATGAGGTAACACTGTTTCCAAATTTGTAGTTGTGTTTAACAGAAAATTTCAGAAAATGACGACTGTTCCAGTGGAAAACGTTCGTATGAACATGAAGCTCGATCTCGATCCGCTGGCTGAATTGCAAACAGCGAAAATTCCACTGGAAAGTGGACCACGCAGTCCATATGAGGAGCAGCCGGTCAATTGGCGTCCATCAGCACGACCGAAGAAGAAGCATCCGCGTGGTTCGACCGCTCGACACACTCTCGGTGTCGATGTGGCCTGGCTGAAGAAGTTCATTCCGACTAAGACTTCGGAAAAAAGCGATGAATCGAAAAATGATTCTAGGTAAGTCTTGGGCACGGTAATCTAGATAACTATACCAATGAGCCGCATAGCTGCATTTTTTCTGTACAAACTATCACACAACGGATATTTCCGGTTTACAGACATTCCCTTGTAAACACTGAGCGCTCCTCCGAACGTCGAGCACCTTCGTCGCTTCGCCAGCGACTCCGCGGGATACTTGGCTCTTCACGCAACCTGAAAACTCCCATAGATCAAGTGCGCACTGCGCCTGAGCACTGCCGTCAAACGTCTGCGTCCGCGACCACATCGCCTCAACGCGAATTCAATCACGTCCTCGCCTAATATGGGTCTTTCACATACTTCTGATGTTCCACTCACTTCTGGGCCATGAAACATTGCCGTCCACATTGATCGAACTTCTGTCTGTTTGCGCCTAAAAACGTTGTCTTGTCGTGTACAGTTATGCTGTCGTTGTGATTCTCAGTCATCAACATACAAATAAGGAAAAACTCTATCTACGTGCGCTGTAAAATTTCGCTAAAGTTGAAATAAATGTAAAATCCGTGTTGGTCTAAAGTGTATATAATTGACAAAAGTCGCCACACAAGAAACACACTACAATAACACCGTTTCAATGAAACAAAGCTAACAACAAAAGACTGCCGGTAATGGAAAAAAATCGTACGCTCCCGGGTGGCCTTGAACCACCAACCTTTCGGTTAACAGCCGAACGCGCTAACCGATTGCTCCACGGAAGCAGGGAAGTTTTTAGCGTTAATAATGTATATGTTACTGGCATCAACAACTGCCATCATGAGCAAATGATAATAACATTGGGTGTAACAGTCGACATTGTCATTTCCGCCATTATGTCGCTTATCTACTGACTTGTATTCATCAGCACCATTATCATTAGTGGAGTAGAAGCATTATGCGCGACACCGAAAATAGACAAACATATTTTCTAGAAATGATGTGGGAAGTTTGCTAGACGGCGCACTTCACGGGGCATCTGGGAATCGGCAAAATTACTTAGTATTTTGTTTATACTTGGATGATGAACATATGCAATGTATTCGCGAGAGTTGAGTATTATGAACCCTTTAATACTATTAACGCACTTTGTAATAATTAGACAAATATAAAACTTGTGTCCACTGTTAACTACTTTGTTGCCTTGTTCTTCTTGTTCAAAATAAACATGCATCCATTATCATCCTGCAAGTAGTCCATCCACTCGTTGTAGAATTTCATGCAAATGACATTGCGAACATGACAATCGGCTTGCGTTTTCTCATCCCAAACAATCTGTTGGACGAGTTCTTCTGCAGACAATTCGACTGTCGGGCTATAAAAGTTATATTCCTGAAGAGCATACATATTTTCTAGAAATAATGTGGGAAGTTTGCTTTCACCTTGATGTACGCTTCTATCATGGTATTAGCGCGGATTACTTGATCATCTGTGAGAACGGGAATCCAGTTACGAGTGTTAAGACGGCCTTCATCACGTGCTTCATTGATGTGTTCGCGGAAGCTGTCTCCAAGGAAAAGTTTGGTGGGCCGAGGAGCGTATTTAGCAAGTCCAAGCAGTTCCTGAAAATAATTTCATCCACTACACGTTTTCCTGAATCCATAATCAATCTTAAGTTCACGCTATTACCTCCTCTCAGGAAATTGTTTACTTCTTTCGAATTTTAAACAAGTAACGATTAAATATCTGATTTAATACCTGCTGCTTTTGAGCTTTCTCCAATGCCTCTGCAATAACCGTCCACCGCTTGGCATGATGAGAGAGACAATCCCAGATAACTTCGCACATCGATCCATTAACTTTTTTGGGATATACGATCTTCGGCAGACTCATGTGCCTCAGCCCTCGGGTCATCATGTATGCCGACTCCACATAGTTCTTTGGAAAATAGCCACCTTCGAAAATAGCTATGACTCGATCCGGACAAAGATCGTTGAGAAGACGGATCAAATGTCCATACCCGGGCGCTTTGATTCCCTGTCCATCTTCCAGCATCACATCAAAGTAACCAGCGTCGAAACCAGCCGAGCAAATTACCATTTCTGGCTTAAATTGTCGGGCAATTGGCAGTACTACATGATGGTAGGCGGCGAGGTAGTCGCCCTCGGAGTTCATGGCTCCGTTGAATGGAATGAAGATGTTGTTTCCTGTAAACGAAAACTGTCCCGTCAGGTATATGTCATTTTTAGATAATAGGACGTTCTACACATTACGCGTTAGACTTACCAGTAACATCGCAGTCGAATTCTCTTTCATGTGGCCAGAAAGCGCCGTAGTGATGGAGATGGGATGAAACGAAAAGAATCCTATCATCATCTTTGAGAACATTGAACGATCCATTTCCGGCATGTACATCGAAGTCGACGACCATAAGCTATGGACATCGATCAATTTGATAGTTCATAACTACGCTACCCTTTTAACACCAAGAACCTCCACGGCATATTTTGCTGCAATAGCAACGTTATTGTAGACGCAGTATCCCTGCGGGAGGTCGTCATAAGAATGATGTCCCGGTGGGCGAACAATCGCAAAGCCGTTACCGATCCTATAATTTCGAGCGCTACAGATACAAAACAACGGAGAAGTATTACTTCTTCTCCACATTCGCTTTTACAATATCGACTGCGCTCCCCACAGCTAAACGAGCAACTTCGGCACTTTTCGGATTAAGCCATAGGATCTCCTTGCTCCTGCAGAAGTCTTCGCATTCGTCAAGGCTTTTGAGGCTGTCCAACTCTTCAATGATGCTCTTTGGGTGAGCCAGGGTAATTTCATCATCGGTAGCCCTACGAGCTGAAATCTAAACACAGCATGCATAAGTCTGCTCCAACATAATAACATCTACTAGCTGTGAATTTAAGTCCAGCATATATCGTTCAGCATCATCCTACCTTCACAGCATCATCCAAAAGACCTTCGTCCCTCAGTCGTTCATAGATAAGCCTGGCTCTCTCAGGACGCTCATAAACGAAATCATCATAAAGGCACTCATGAGCAAGCATGCGCTCATCATAAACAAATCCGAACTTCTTCGACATTCTGAAAAAAAGGTACGACTTTAATCAAAACACGATAGTCAGGTATATATGGGTATCGTATCGTTCCTGTTTATACGCGTAAAAGGGTTGTTCACAACAAAACGATAAGGATCATGTTCGAAAAGGCATCAAGTGTGACAAGAAGTGACGGAAGCCATCTGTTAGTAGTTGATAAGAGTTTAAATAATAACCCTGGAGAGGCCTGTGGACCGGTTTAGGCACTTTAACCAATTAAAAAGCATTTAGGCGTTGCACATAATGGAAATGGGTCGATATTGTATACCAACACGGACATGAACATAAACACTTTATTGAACGATACGTGGAAAAAGGATGAATCGACTGAATTTTGCTCTAATGCAGTGGGCATTGCTGATAATGGACTCTATAATCCATTATATTGATCAGTTTTTTGAATGGGTATGAAATCAATTTACGGAGTATGTGGTATGGCACGATTGATCTCATACGACGTTACGATTTTTTGGAATAACAATCAAATTGGAATAACAATCAAACTGTTTTTTCAATTTCGATAGACTCTTTTCAATCATCCCATCACATTTTATTACCTTCTTAATTAACAACCAGAAAAATATAATTTTTTTTACATGATCGAACGGTGTAGCTACGCTCTTGCATCTTCCAGCGGTGTCACAACACAAAGCGATTGGAGTGTTCGTAATTACAATGATTGTACAGGGTGGCGCATAAATACTGTAAGTGGAAAAACTGCTCATAACTTTTCATTTACGACAAGGAAACAAAATGAATTCATAACTGTAAGATTGGCGAGGAAATTCTGTACAACATACTTGAACTCTGTTCGAAATGCCCTCCTTGACAGTTTGATTAAGGCGTTCAGACGATTCTAGAAATTCTTCAGGATTCCCGCGGTGACTTTTGGCATGATTTCCTTCCAAGCGGTCTTCAGAGAGCGCTTCAGGGAATTCACACTATCGTGGCTTGTAGCGCATACGTTTGTCTCTAGGACTCACCAAACAGCGAAGTCGAGAGGGTTGAGGACCGGAGAGTTCCGCAGCCAAACATCTTTCCTCTTGACCCAACATCCTTCCTTCACATGGTTGGCTGTGACAAGACATGGGTATCCTTGGCTCCATGGCCAGGCGTCCAGTCCTGCTGAAACGTCCGTGCGGTGTCGAGGGACAGATCTAGGGCCCAGAATTTCACCACGCCGTTCAGAACCAGGTTTCGGCAGTTCTCGCCATGGCAGGTCACCTTTTTTTTCATTGGCGTCGAAGAAAACGAGCTCTACGTTCCCAAGTCCAGAAACCCCGGCCCAAACCATGATGGACTTTGGGAAATGGCTCTTTTCGATGGTGACGTTGCGGGGAGAGCCTTTCGGAAGACGTTCACAGTGATCCCGGGTGCTTCGCACCGGATCAACGATGAAAATCTTCTCATCCGAGAACAGGATTTTCTGGATGCTCCCTCCGCGGACTTCGACCTTTATCTTCCGACACTTCTCCTGTCTTACGGCTTTCATTTTGATCGTTCAAGAGCTAGCTGTATGCCATCTTGTAGGAGTCGAGTCCGCGATTTTCTTTCACAAATTTTCTCTGCGATCCCTCAATGACTCCCTGTTATTCGACCAGTTTTCTTATGGATATGACCAGATTCTGCTTGATCTTGTTCCAAATGGCTTCTGTGGTCCTTGCTGTTTTGGACTGTTCTCGGTCTTCCACTTATTTGGCAAACAGTGATTCCTCCTGTCTCTTGAAAGTGTTTGACAAAACTCTGGATTTGAAAAAAATGGAATTTCATTAACTTTTTAATTTCCGGAATCGGCATTCCACACTTTTAATCAGCGATGGTAACAAAACGGTCATTTTGGGACACCATTTTGTCGAAGGGGCAAGGAGAAAAATAACAGGGGAAACAGTAATCCTAGATCAAAAAAGGACGAGGAACACGAATATAACAACAGAAGTGGTATAAAAAGTCGAAAAAGCAGGACAAATTGAAAAGTTTGACCCACTTACAGTATTTATGCGCCACCCTGTATATTGGCATGCTGCGTAAGGGAGCTTTTCCTGTTGGTAGCTTCGACAAGACTCGGATTTTTTTTGCCATATTACAGAACCACCGGCTGATTCTGCGGTTGCCGACTACAGTAATAAAATTTAGTAACATTTAAGACCATTTGAGTCCGAAAGTAAATAATCGCAAAGTACAAGAAGCTGCGTTGGAGAAGAATATTCAAATGTATGTAGAACTTTAACGAAGCTAGAAAACATGCCGCTCGTCGATCAGCAATTATTGAACAATGTCGACATTTTGGTTTTCTATTAACTTTCGTTGATACATTATGAAAGTACTACAGATTCGCTGAAAGTTATTATGTTCGCAAAATTAACGAACTTTACGATGGTACTAAAATAAAAAATTTGTACCATGCTGTGCTGTAAGTGATTTTATTGCTTGCGTAGTATGCTTATTCGATGGCTGAGTGCTTATAGCCAACTAGTATAGAAAGGATGCAATGTTGCAACACTGCCATGTCGTGATTTGTGTGATAGCAACACAAGACTTATCAAGTAGTTTCCAGTTACAGACAGACTGTCACACTAAACAGTGTAACGTATCTCGACAGCGATTTTGTGTAGCGTTTGCCCAGGTTTCATACCAGCACATATTATTACTTTTGGTTGCCAAAACAATCCATTTTTGAGGATGTCGGAAGTGAATTCGTGATAAAATGTTTATTAGATCAAGCAGGTATTGCTCAGTTGATTTCTGGTTTCTAATCACCGGACTCAAGCACGTGTCTCTCTTTTATGCGCCACTCGGAGAAGATCTGTTTGCCCTTCCCGGGACGAAGTGTCCGTTCGTGCGCCCGCTATCGTCATCAGCTGCCTCTAACGCGTGATTTTCGTGTTGTTGTCGATATGCAACGTCCGCCTGATGACGCTTTCTTGGCAGAAGACTGCCATGTCTGTCACAAATTGTGGATATAGTTGAGCGCATCTCCGCTTCAGTCACGGTCGACGAATGTATAAATTCATCATCGATCGTCGTCGTTGTCGCGTTTAGGTGCTCCGAGCCGCTCTAGTGTTCACGTTGTCATGGTCGCTCGACGATCCAGTCGTTGGTTACACATCAGTTATGCACTTTTGCAGCAACACCTTCGGCGGCGTTCCGTTTGGGCTTGTTTTGATCGAGGTGGGTGGCCTTCGCCTAATCTACCACTGTGGGCTCTTTTGATGTTCTTCTGAAGTGTGATATTTGATTTTACGACGTCTGCTTGTGACGTGCTAACGTTCAAATGAATTTTTGTTTCAGGGGGTATCCACAATGCCCTCAGTTTATAATTTTCGGACCTCTTGTACCGACGTCTGACAGTTCGATTTTGAAGGGATTTTAAGGGGAACTGCTACAACTGGGACAAAGCAGCTCACAAACATCCTTTTCTTCACAGATAATCTGGATTAATCTTAAGCATCCTGTCAAACGCATTTTTGATAGATTTTAAAAATCTTCTCCTTCGAACTAGAACGCTTACGATGAAAACACTCAACATAGGTTCAACTTATCGAAAGTAGTCACTGTGTGCTAGCGCTCGACATAATGCCTATGCTTCCCGTTTGTGCATAGTTTGCAACCGAATGTGACTTTTTGGCGCAAGTATGATTTTCACCATCGAATTTTTTCAAAATGCCATCCTTATCATTGCTCTCTTTCGCCCGTCCCGTAATTTGCGGTTTGATTTTATATTTTTAGTTTGCTATTGGAATGAGACCCGCTAGCAAACCGTTCGACAAATACGTCCACGAGTTTAATTAGGTTATGTTCGCTACTTCAGACGTTTGAAATTTATGTTTGGGCGCATTAATTAACCGATACAGTTTGAATATTGACAGTCGGAGATGTTGAAAGTTGCAAAAATTTGTAAAAATTCCTTTGCAACACAGATTCTTTCGGAGTTGTTCTGTTAAAATGTTTTCGAATATCTCGAAAGGTCACTTCAAATTGTTAAATATTCCACGCATGTGGTTTTGCAGCTTCATTTTTCATGCACAGCAAACATCGCGGTCCCCTATAGCCAAAGTGCATTCACTGTGGTCCCTTATCAGCTTCTATGTTTTTGATTTTCGAACTGGTTGTTTGTTTCTGCAAACTGCACGCAGTTTCAACAGTTTGTTCACTCATATACGTTACTGGATCTCACCCGTTGAGGGTACTTTCATTGCTTCATTGCTTGATCGAGTGCCGTATCTGCTGAGTGTTTCGAAGTGATGATAAAAATATTAAGTTCCGTGATGCTCAAACTACTGAAATTATCCGTTCCCAGGTGAGTCACAGAACTGTGTGTCATAGACCGTCGCAGAGAACGTCGCCTGATCGGCGGCCGTATTATGAAATGGGAGACGCGTGTTGCCCTGTTGTGAATCAGAGGACGTGTGTCATTTGCATCTCATCTGCATCGTTCACTTTATCCTTGTGCGGCCGGAGATGTGGCTGTGTCCAGACGGTCCATCACCTCAGCATCCTTTCTATCATCACTATCATTTCTTCCTAATATGACTTCACGTTTTACTCGTTACAAGGTGCACATCTCCCACAGTGAACAGATTACAAAACGAGCTCATTTTCATGCTAAACCGTCTTGCACTTTTACGAAAACAAAGTTTTAAACGTTTACGAACACTACATCATAATTTTACAGACCTCAACCGCCATTTGACATTTCTGTTCAAGGCTCCATTGGCCATTAATATGTGCGTATGTAATTATATTGTAACAAAGAATTTCGTTGAGCACATTACGGGGAACAATTTAGTGTTATCGTAATATCAGATTTGCATTGACAAAAACATCCCCTTACAAATTCAATAGAAGAGTTAGTCCTTTCTTCCGCGCCGGATCTTTTTTGTCATTGGTTGCTAAAGATACGGCTCCATGTCTACAAGGTTTCTGTGAAACGTATTCAACTCCAAAATCGACCGTGACCTTAAAGTCATGGCACGACTTAAGACCTTCAGTCTTTCATTGCACTCGTACAATAAAAGTGCGTTCCCATCTGTGGAGCCCAGCAAAGGCTGACCTCTCTCCAATTCCAATTCGCAGCTGGTCATTCGAACAAAACGGCGATGGCTGCCTATGTTCATTGTTACTTTTTCTCTTCGACGGCAATTGAACTCCCTTGAAAAGGTAGTTTTTTACCTCTCGCTGCGCGCCTTCGCCGGCCGTGCTAATTAGGCCCCGCCGACACGACGCCGTGTTTGCGCAGGGTGTGCTGAGTACATAACTGCGCGATGTTCTCGACCCCCCGTTGCGGCTCCAAGTGGTTCGACTTTGCGTTGTTTGGTTTCAGCAGGCCTTTTGGCCAGCCGCGTGCCAATACACCTGGAAACATGTTGGTGTTTGGCAGTGCTACTACTTTTGCTTGAATGGATTCGTTGCTGCACGTGTCGCCTTATGTTAATCATCCTCGTTTTGCAGGCGCGATGACGGTTGGAAAGGAGACTCTTGCCAACGAAGTTAGTCCTTTCACCGATGAAGATCGACTGTTGATTGAAGAGCTGCGAAAGCGCGTGGTTGAAGAGTTGAAGTTGGTCCCGTGCTACGACCACGATTTTAGCATTTTCCGGTGGATCGTTGGGTATGACAGGAATTTGGGTATGTGAATTGTTCTTACACACAGACGTTCAATTTAACAAGTTTATACACAAGTGTGCACATCTAAAAAACGCGACAGAAACGGCAAAGAACTGTTAAAAATTTATCTTGGTGACCCAGAGTGTCCTAATGAGCTATCTTTTCGCTGGGCACTCTGTTTGCCTTTCAGTATTCAGTAGCGTTTTGTTTGCTTTTCTATTGACACCTGTTGAAATATTGCCTCTGTTGTTTCATGATGGTGGACATTCGTCCAACACTGAAAATATTGTTCTTTTCGTTCGGCCGAATGTTGCGATGAAGAGATTGGCAAATATACTATATACCTTCCATAGGTGTTCACGAAAATATTTTTAGATGAAGCCGAAAAGGCCATGAGGAAGGCCCTGAACGAGTTTGGTGCGCTGAAATTGCACAAACATGATTTTTCATCGATTGACAAAATCCACAGTTACTGTGACAGCATCAGTGCTCCACTTCAGTACTTCCCAGGTTTTTGTTCATTTTGCTAAAGCAATGTAAACACAGCCCTATAGGATCCTTGATTGGTTATGATAAAGCGGGCAACGTAATCAGCCTCCAGCCATTTGGCGGATTCGATGTCCTCGGACTCTACGAGTCGCTCAAGATTTCCGATTTGTATCTCATGAGAATTGCCGAAAGCGAAGGAGTCATGCAGCTCTTACGGTAAGTTAAAAAACGTACAAAACGCGATGTACAAAGCCGATTTTAGCGAACGTGAGAACAAGTTCAATCGACAGCTCGGAACAACCGTCATCATCGATCTCGAAGGGTGCAGTATGGACATGCTATACACGAAACCTCTGAAGATTATGGGTCAGATGTTGGGAAAGTTACAAGTGCGTATTTTTCCATTTTTAAGATTTGATCTTTGTTCATTGATGCCGTGGATGAGGACTCAAAGTGCGCGGATTACACTTTGAGCAAACACAAACAGTGAAAAGCGCGTCAAAACCCAAACGATTCTTGGAAGCCAGTTTCTGTCTGAGATTGAAAGGCAGCAAACATTGAGGTGCGCATTTCTGTCGCATTTTAAACATAAACAAGCGCGTTTTTGTGGAATTGCGGAGCTCTTGGTACGATTAGATGTGCACTGAGAGCAAACTAAATACTTTCAAGAACATGTATCATCAACTTTCTTTTAGGATATGTTTCCCGATGTGCTGCGACACCTTTTCATTATTAACGCTCCGTATTTTATGCACATCATCTGGAAGTGCATATCTCCTATCCTCAGTAAGCAAACGAAGCAAAAGGTGCAGATCCTTGGTAGCGACTGGAAGGAGTGTCTTAAAGTAAGCTATCTTATTAGAACACGTCAATATGTCTAATTACTATAGGAGCACATTGATGAAGAAGTGCTTTACAAGAATTGGGGTGGAACTAAGGAATCGGATACTCCGTACGGTGATGTCCGCCGTGGTGGAAAAGTGCCTGATGACCTAAAGACGGGAAAGGAAAATGATCTTCCCGAGAGTCAGCTAACGACTTTGAGCATCGCGGCTCGCTCTATTGGAACCGTTGACGTAGAGGTTGAAGATGAGAAGCCTGGACGAACTTTGAAGTGGTGGTGGAAGGGAGCGACCTCGGACGATCTCATTTTCTGGGTTACGCGCCAAGACGATAAAAATTCGAAGGAATCGATGGTTTGGCCTCCCATGCGCCTTTGCACTGAGCACGTTGCTGAATCTCGTGAGGTACAGTGCGAAGATATTCGCTCTGCAATCTCCTTAACTGCAATGATTTAGGTCCCGATCCCCACTAGTGGATTGTACAAACTTCATTTTGACAATACGGCAAGCCGTTTCTTCTCAAAGTCCGTCAACTACAGTGTCGTTGTTGAGGACAACTAAATTATGGGTCACTTACATGAAGAGAATAATGAAGAGTGTAAATAAATTTTATTTATACCCAGATATAACTACCCAGAGACTCCGCTTTATGAACAATTGAAAGAGCACTTTTCACAATCTGAGACAGTTGTATCGTTCTGTTGAACCGATACATGCATCAGTAATGAATACCCGGGCGTCTTTTATTAAAAAACGTTATTACCGTATGCACAAAAAACTCATTCGTCGTCCGTTTCTGTCTCAGTTTCGCCCACAATTTGAAGAGCTCTCGCCGCGTCCCGGACATTCGCAAAAAATTGTTGTCCACGGTCTGCCATCATCTGTCGAAATGCGATGCATACGTAGATCAACACGACGAACGCGATGAAAAGGTCATCAACAATTCCGATGACGCCAAAAACGGATTCCGGAATGAAGTCCACCGGGCAGAGGATGTAGATGACGACGCCAACGATGCAAAGAAGCATTCGCATGCGGAACATTAAGACGAGACCGTCAACGGTGATCATTTGCCGAGCGAGATACGGCACTAGCACGGGCAGATCTCGAACGTAGTCCATGAACTGTAACATGAGGAAATTAATAGCTGTGAACATAGACATTTTAATCATGTATGTTGATGTTGATGGTATTGACGGTGTTGATGGTATTGATTTTAAGTTGAAAGTTGAAAACAGGTCACCATTGCAACGACTGTTTATTCAAGCACACAAAGATTTCTTCAGGTATCCAACCAGTAATATCAGTTCACCTTGTGGGAAGCATTTGGATATCTCCATCTTAGCACATGTGGAATTATAGTGTAGGGCAAGACTGAACGGTGCTCAAAAATAAGCTAATCCGCTTCACTCAGGGAGTAAGCATGACGAAAATGAAAGACCTTTACCGAGTGACTCGTTATCAACTCAGCAACCCAATATTAAAAAGAAAACACTAAAATTTTCTCGGTTGTTACTTATGGAGTCCTTTACTTTAATGGTTTACTATCCTTTGTAATATTAGTGGAAACTTACTGGTCGCGTTCCCCTCGAGAACCTCATGTTGTAATCATTGAGGTCCGTGCTCCACTGCGCCGCTTCCGAGCCTTCCTCAACAACATCTGCACTCCATTTTATGGGCAGGAGTACGGTAACGGTTGCGCGGCAGACGGCACAACGAACCGGATTGATGAGATGACCACCTGCTGCATGTTTCCAGTAGCCTATCAGGCAGCTACCTAAAGTGTTCGCATGAGGCGCATACAAGAACAAAACTGGGGATTACAGCAAAATAGATGTCCGCAGTTGGTCATTACAGGGTGCGATGCCTCTCCGAAACATATTGGGCACTCTCGGTCGATATTGAAAGGCTGGTTCGGAATCTGAAAACGTTGCAGGACTAACGAAGGTAATAAAAGTGCGACGTACGCTTTTTGGATCGCCGTTCGTGGCGCTATTTCTTCTTCGCGGTAGGAAGACGTTCCGGAAATCTTCGACTAGTTGAATGAACGCTGGGTGGATCGTCTGCGAGAAGGAGAATCTAAACGTTTTCGGCATAAAAGATTTCTTACATCGACAATTAAAGTAATCATTTAAGGATTTCCTTTAAACGTGCGAGCTGCGCTCTCATCATCCTCACCAATTTCTTAATCGAATAAACGTTCTATGAAACTTGCTCTCACCTGTTGTTTACCACGTAGCTGTAGCCAATAAACCCGACAATGAGTACCAGAACAAGAATTCCATCAAAACCAATCTCTAAATATAGCTGTGAGAATGCCAAGTACGCTTTTAACCACATGCCTTCGTTTAATTTCCAAATAACGTCGAATAACCACGTGGCCAGCTGCCAGAAACACTCAACAAGGGTGGCCATTGCGGAGGCGGGTCTTCCAAGTCAGTCTAGTTGAGTAAAAGAAACAAAGTTCGACGGCAAAAACGGCGCAAGTGGAATTTTCATCATGTGCAGTGCGCGACGTCACCACGACCGATGCAGCTGTTGCTGTTGACCGGGAGAGATGACGCCTAGACGACGACAACGAATCGCGCGTCTTTTCTCCACGCTTGAGATGATGGTGATGGCCGCCAGTAAGTGCGTTATTATGAGGCGGATTAACCCATTGAATATGCGCATGTGTCTACAGGCACATCCACACTAACAGTTGACGACGGTCTCTATCATCGATAGAGAGCCAGAATCATGGAAGTCGTGGCGAGAGTCTATGTTAGAGTCAGTGCGGTCATGTAGTCGCCTGATATCACTTATTGACGCCTCGCGTACACATTCAAGTTGATGACTCAAAAAAAGGTGGCCCTATGATTATGCAGGAGGCTATATTTATATTACACACAAGTCACAGGTACATTAAAATCGGTCTTTAACATACAGACGAACACAGTCCTCGTCGGCGGTATTCAGCAAAAAGAGGCGCAAGTGGGTGCCTTGGTATGGCTTGAATGGGACATAGCGTCCTTCACTCAACATCGTCCGAACAAACCGTGCGAATATTAACCTGTGACCCTCTTCAGGATGGTGAAATTCAGTATTAATTTGACAGATCGTGTATCCCGCGGAATCCAACGGACCGCCAACAGTTAAGTACGGAGCCAACTCGTACTCAGCTCCTTCAGGATCGAGAAGGAGCTGATCTATCCTTCTTGTGGATATCCTTGCGTGATCTTTGAGAAACGTGATAAATTCGACATGAGTGAAGTTGACACTTGTGTACGTGTTGCTGTTTTGATCTACGTTCAGCTCTTATGCAAGTAAAACGATAGATGATAACGCACCTAACTTGACACTTGCTCGTTGAATTTTGTTGTCACTGCCAACAGCAAATGGGAAGAATTTTCCAATTGGTAGGAAGAGATCTTTGTTAACGGCTTCAATGGGATCAGCTGCATAGAAATGGCAATTTTTGTACACCTCCTTTAAAGCCGTCTCAACAGCTACATCATGACCAACACCCAGGGTAACGATCGTACAGTCGGGAAGCTAAATAGAGTGTCATTCATAATATCGTCGCTAACAGCATTGATGGTAGACGATTTCTTTGGACTGGCACACGATCTCAACGAATTCCCAGTGGATAGGGGACAATGACCCGCACTTTTTTTTTTTGGTTCTTGCCGCAAAAATCGTGTGCTACATCTTTTTCAAATCAGTACTTTGCTAAAAGACGCTTACGTTATCCGAGGATGGTTTAATGTGGTACTTGGTTTCATCCTTGTTGCGATAAGCTTCCAGTGCAGATTCTTTAAGCTTTGCCTGTTTCACACAGTAGCCCATGCTTTTCAACATCATGTCAAACACCTATAACACAACGTTTTTAGCATGTATCCCCGAAATCTTAAATCTTCGGTTACGTTTCTGTCCGGCACATTGTAAAGTTGGACGAAAAGGCATTGCCTGTAAAAGTCCAGAACGGTGCTCTTCACGGACGGTGCGTGCGGAGCTACTTTCTCGTTGTTTTGCACATTCACAGAAACTGCAGCCGCTTGTTCGTAGTGCTTGTGCGTATTGCAAAGCAGTTCAACGTTGAGAAAAACGATCAAAGCTATGGTACCGAGAAAAAACAGAAATACAACGGTCTTCATAATCAAAAACCGTTGAATGTGGCAGAAAAAATAACATTTTACCACCATCAGACCTGTTCACCGTCATTTACATATTAACGGACGATTTGGAGAATGTTATCGCAATCGAAAATCGACACAACAGCACGGCGACGACGTTTGACATCGACGAACTAGTAGACATGTGAAGATTTAATGATTTGATTCTCTGATAAACCCGTGGGAAAAATGACACAAAACACAATCAGAAACATTTCTAACCATAAAGACGTTTCCGCATAAGTTGAGTTGGAACTCATATACCAGACTCCATCTTATAAACCAAAGCTGAAACTACCCTTGTCCGTCACATTTCTTTTATAAAGCGAGCATTAGTACGTAGCCCATGACGGTGAAGACGATAGCACTAAGAACCACAGCAAGAAGATGAACTACGAGCGGTGAAGAGCTGGTTCTGATGGTATCGAGACGGTGCTGGGAACGTAGGAGACGCGGAGTTCCGAATTAGAGCTTCGACTTGATTGGGTGATGCGGTAGGCCATTAGAGTCATCTTGGCCAGACGGTGTAACAATGCTCCCTGGTGTTTCATGCTGCCTAGGAGCTGAGATGATCGTTGCGCTAACAATGACGACCTCGAGCGACCGTTCACTGAACTCATTTAACCAATTTCCGTGAGAGCGAATGAACAACTTGATCTATTGCCACCGTCATAAACGAAAGACCCATCATCTTTACCGAAAACTAATTAATGTCGTAAAATATGGAATTTACAGACAACAATGTTATAGTTAAGATATTGTACATTTCTTCTTGCTGTTGTTCTTGGTGCTATCCTCTTCTATGCTCAACGCTAACTGCCGCTTCTTTTCCATCGAGAGTAGATCGCGGAAGAGTTCCGTTATGTTCTCGTTGTTCTTCGCACTAGTCTCGATGAATCCGGTACCCCATTTGCTCGCCAGGAGCTCTCCATAGTCGCGAGCCACTTCACGACGCGAGTCTTCGTCCCTTTTATTACCCACTAACATAATGGGCACCTCGGCAAGCGCTTCACCTTTCACCTCTTTCAGCATTAAAAGGATGGGCCGAAGTTCTTCGAGGCTTTGTTTGCTGTAACAGATTGAGATTAGCTTTGTGAACACAAGCGAGTAATTACCTTGTTACTGAGTAGATGAGGACGAAAGCATTTCCTTTGTTAATAGAAAGCCGCTGCATAGCAGGGAACTGATGACTGCCGGTAGTATCAGTGATTTGCAACGTACACACATTCTTTTGATTGCAGCTGATTACCTGAAGGAAAAAGCCAGGTTCATTAATGTTTCACACTGAATTTACTATGTTCCTTAAAAGCAACTGCAAAACGTTTACAAAAGCCGTATTTACCAACTAAAGTATTTCATTCCTTTCGTACACTTAACAATGCCAGAGATGTCCTCCAATTAACGAAAGAGGAAAAGCGGAAACATTCCAACCAATGAATTATTTGCGGAATGCAGAAACACGTTCCGTTCCGTGCTTGTTCATCAAAGAACCGTTTATTTTAGTCATAACCTCGACCGCTTCATCAAGTATGCTTCGCATGAATTATTTTCTAACGCCCTTTTTTGGTCTTGATAGATGATGACGACGGCACAATGGCACTTTACTGCCCACATTCAATTGTAAACAGTTCGAATGTGCATTCAGTAAATTCCAGAAACAAGGTACATCTCCAAACAACAATAATTTAAGATGTTTATGGGTTTGTGGTTTCGGAGGGTGCGGAAGAAATTATGGAAATTTGCCGTAGAACTGCGTTTCTAACAGATTTATAATAAATCAAATGACGACCTGCTTTACTAAGCTATTGCGCAAATCGGGTTTGATGGGTTGGCACTTAGTCGTATTACGCTATATGACGCCATCTCTAAATTAACAAAGCACAGCTTACGTATTTCAGGCTGTAGCAGCAAGAAAGGTAACGATTTTACATCAACGAATAAAACTACTAGATATTATAGATGCTTAGTTGTTATTGTGACAGCTCAGCCTTAAATCAGCTGTTCTTATAACCGTGGATACTTTCAGTGGTGGCTGTGACATTGATTTGTTATGTTTACTAAGAATTTCGCTGTTGTTATCACATCTTTGAGCGTTCTTGGGCAACCTTAAGTGAATTGGATTTTCCCTTACCTGGCGGTAAGTGTCCTCAATCGTAGGAACATAGTTCTCGCTGAATGTCCCCTTTACGAAGCGGAGGACAATCGACGATTTGCCGACTCCTCCGGCTCCAAACACAGCAACCCGGTAGTCGTTTGACTGCTCCGACGTGACGCGACCGCCCTAAACACGGCGTTGACAATTAAATCGATGATTAACGAGCGGCGTTTTCACAAGCACCATCAAAAATGGCGAAATGCGGCAAGCGGTCGTTGTAGGAGTTACTTACGGGTGCAGTTAAGCCGGATGACGAGGATTCCGCCTCAATACTGGCTGTATGTTTGACTGTTATGGTTGACGCCGGGAATACTAGGTCTGTGCTTCAAATAAGTGGTTAATAAAACACCGGCGAACGAATTCGCTGGAAGCCTGAAACTTGATAGAATCTAGCAGAGGAACGTGCGCACGGGAGAGGACCGGTCAAAAGAATTCGGGACGCGGTCGTCCCCAAAACGAAATCAGTCCAAATGAAATTACAGCTTTATTTATGCCGTCAATATGTGTGTATGTGCGCGCTCGTACGCGCTGATGTATAAGGGAAACGAATAAGAGAAGAACCAGAATGGACTCAATTTTGGAAGATCCAAAAGGGAGAACTGCGCAGTGACTCCCAAACAAGGTTTGCGATTTTGCCAGATTTGCAGCCTGAAGGCCTGGGGTTCATCGACTCCAGAGTACGAGCGTGTCCGCACGTCTCCCAATGGAACGGACATGAATAAGCGAGCAGCGGACATGCATCGTATTCTGACGTGCATCTGTCCACACGAGCTTCATTGAAAAAGATAACGAATGAAGGATTTTTCAGTGGTGGCATGCAAGAGTGCACGAACTGAAAGATGGCATCGCGTCGGCCAGTTGTCATAATTTATTCACATTTTTAGAAGGAAATATCTCGTAAACTCGAGATGGCATTGGCAGCGACACAATAAGAAATTTCTCTTCTAGAACGGCGTTTTATGAAAATCGTACCATACCTATATATCATCCTCAATATCTTAAATCTTAATCATCTTAAAAAAATGTCTCTCAAAATGGGTCTGCATCTGAACGATACTAGTGGTTCATTTTTTTATGTCAATCTGAGAGTTTAGCATAGATCACGTACTTATTTAGTTGCTTTGTAACGCGAGGCTCACCGAATCAAATCGTGGTAAAATGGATGGCGAAACCCTGGAAAGACGCATGCGAGGTAAACGCCAGTCAGAACTCTGTGGGTGTAGAAGTCAGTCATTTAAATACTCCGTTGTCATAATTATCTGTCCGCCCATCCATCGTCGACGCCGCCCATAGAGATTTTTTGAATTCCACATGCCAGCAAAACCGCCCACTTTTATGCAAGGTACCGTAACCTGGCGCAAAAAAAAACCACAGAAACCGACCAGTTAACACATCTTCAACATAAGAACCAAAACATGAAACACCTATGTTCCAGTAGTATACAGCTGTTTAAAACATCTCCTCTAGATGGTATTGGTTGCTCGTAACATTGTAGTTGTCATTGCCATCCGGAATACACGACATACTGTCGATCTGTCAAATGATTTCCTAGGTTTGTTTGCGTTTTCAAGGTAGCAAGCCGAGGTTGCTTAGAGTACCTCTGAACACGACTACCTAACTCAGGCTCATCATTGTTTAAAAATCTATGATTAAATAACAGTATACGAGATTTTCTCATTTGTAGGATCTGCACCATTTGGGACCATTTTTCAACTTCTTTCGGTGTACAACAAATTCATCAATTTCATGAAACCGGCAGATCAAAATTCTAGGCACTGATTTTTTACCTGGATCGTTCCTTTATTCAAAGTTTTCAATCATTAAGCGTATCCTCACTCAAGCATTCCAGGTGGGTGTTAATCGCAATGGTTTGACTCATTGGAATGTTTGTTGTTCAATAACATTTTTCTTTGTGTGGCATATTTTATGAAGGTATAGCAAATTTTTTTCACCCGTTCTCAAAATGTCGAACAGTTCTCATTGGGCTCCATGTCGAAGAACAAGAAATTGGCCTTTCAAGTGCCTAACTCTAAAGAGCGGTGCATACAGCACACCACTGACATACCCTACTCGCAACGAACAATAACTAATGTAAGAGACATCAGTAACGACATTTCCTCTCCCAAATCCAAGTCAGTTTATGGTTCAAACAAAGAAATGCCGGTGAAAAAAAGATGAAAACAGCGAAGAAAATGACATTCTGCACTTTTAACGATGTGTTTTATATGCCTCTGTCGACAAAATACCACAAATTTCAATTGGTGAGTAGTAAACGACATCTTCTCTGCCAAAGAAGCTCGGTGAGCATAAGATCGTTGGTGGTTGGAAGAAAGAACAAAACATTGATCTAAATATTCCGGGTGGTCTACATTTATCTTTGAAGTCGATCACTAGCGTTAAATTTATTTTGAAATTTAAGTTCAGACTACTTCTAAAAGGAGCCAGAGATAACATAACACTAACCCTCAGTTATAATTGCATCAGCCAGAAGCATTGAGTGGCCTCCAGTTAAGCCCAAGCCGTAAGTACTCACGGCCGTCGAAAACCGAAGACTTTAAAGTTTAAGACTCATTTAATTCATGCAAATCGCGACGCGGAGCAGTAAAGTGAGCACCCGCGGCAAAAGACGAGGGGTGCCTACTTCAAATAATAACCACGGCCCGCTTAGGGTGACCGCCGAACCAGGCCACATAATTGATGTCCAAATTGTTTGCTTGTTAGGTGTGACGTATCACCCGCTGCAGTTTAGGTTGATGCCCGCCTCCGTCTTTTTGCCAATCCGCAGCGGGTATCGAATAAACGCATTCGTCATTTCGGAGTCCAAATAGAGCCAAAAAGTGATTGTAAAATATCTGTTGCAATTCATGGTTAATGAGCGTCGCGTTGCTGTTTACACAAACGGCCCACAACTCCATAACCGTGCCTGTGACCTCATGAAACTTTTAGCTGCTTTATTAAAAGAATTCTCACCAAGTGGGAATTGGATGAGAACAAATTGATGAGAAAAATTCCTGGCGTTAACGAGTCGGTGACACAGGATAAACCAACTGCGGACGCTCTGAACGGCCTGGCGCGAGAACGGGCGATTCGGCGCGTTTAGGCATGCGTTGTCTTAACAAAGAACGATTACTTATTAATAGCCTCTTCGTAACTGAGTCCGTGCGACGGGAAAGCACAGCTGTCAGCGTCGATCTGATTACGCGCGCCTGCACGGGACTCCGATGCATACCAAATGAGTTGCGAGAATGTGACGGAAGTCGCGACCGGTAAGAGAGTTTGCTGTCTGTGAGGTGAACCTTATGATTTTTCCACGACTCAATAGCGATGCCTGAGAATAGTGTACCACAAGACTCCAACGCCCTGAGAGCAAAATGGATTTGATGGAAAGAACTTCATGATAACTCTGGCTATAAAAATTAGCACAGCGAAATACTATTGAAAACACGATTCCGTCACCTTAAGCTCGTCCATAGTCGTATAAATCATTGAACTAAATCGAGCTGTACGACATGATACTGAGTTACCCGTTCAGCTTACATAAACTGTGGACTTGAAGGGTTAAGTAATGGTTAAGACACGTCGTAGTAGGACACTGCCCGCGCACGGACACTACAGGGTTATCGGAAAGTTCTGCAACATTTTTTGCAATGCTAATTTTCGCAATTTTTCGGAGTTTTTGCGCGTGTTTCTCGTTATATTCGTGTTGCGCGACTCTTTTTACCCCTATATTCGCTGTCAATAATGCTGTATTAGCTGTTATTCAGGGTAAAAATGGTTTCCGAAAGTGTGCGTTGCGCGATCGTTGAGCTCCATTGCGGCGGAAGCTCAAATCCCGAGATTTGCAAAACCCTCAAACTTCGCCGAGATGCCGTCAAACGCGTGGTGGATCGATTTAGGGAAACTGGCGACGTCCAGGACCGTCCCCGAAGCGGAAGAAAAAAGACTGCAAGAACTCCACAAGTCCGAGAGGCCGTTCGGAAGATGATCAAGCGCAATCCCGACCGATCCATCATGAAGCTGGCCAAGAAGTACAAAATCGGCTACGCATCGATGCACAAGCTTGTCACCGAGGATCTCCATCTCAAGAGCTACAAAATAAGCCGCGGACACCTGCTAACCGATGCGAAAAAGGCCGAACGTCTTCAGAAGTGCAAGAAGCTGAGAGCCGAGAGCCGCGGGTCCGGATTCGCCAATGTGGTCTTCTCCGATGAGAAGATTTTTACCATCTAAGCGGTCCACAACTCCCAGAATCACTGTTACCTGCTGCAGAAAGGCTCCTCGCGTACGAAGCACGTTAAAACAAGCCATTTCCCCAATTCTGTGATGGTTTGGGGCGAAATCTGCGCAATTAGAAAAATTTTCCCGGTTTTCGTTGAAAAAGGTGTGAAAATGGACTCTCAGGTGTAGCAATAAGAGATCTTGGTGAAGCATCTGATTCCCTGGACCGAAAAACACTTATAGGACCACGGACGGGTGTTCCAGCATGACTGGGCACACGCCCATGGATCCAAATCAACGATGAGCTTCTTGGAAGACCAAATCCCATGGTTTTGGGACAAGTCAGTTTGGCCCTCAAACTCGCC
Organism: Steinernema hermaphroditum; assembly: GCA_030435675.1. NCBI lineage: Eukaryota > Metazoa > Nematoda > Chromadorea > Rhabditida > Steinernematidae > Steinernema > Steinernema hermaphroditum. The sequence goes on from CM059625.1 coordinate 893,979, forward strand.
GGATTTAAACCCGATGGACTACGCAATTTGGTCCATTCTGGAGGAAAAAGCCTGCCGAAGAAGACACGCCACCTTGGACGACTTGAAGCGCGATGTCCTGGCCGCTTGGGAAGAAATCAGCGTGGAAACACCCGCGGCGATCGTCGAAAATTTCAAGAAGCGAGTGAAGGCCTTCTATCGACGCTAGAGGAGGCCATTTTGAATGAAATTCACGTTTTATGTGTAATTCAGCGTGCTGAATAACGTAGTATTGTTCGTTTTTGGAATTAAAATGGTTCTGTTTGAGAAAAATTGTGTTTTTCATGTTGCAGAACTTTCCGATAACCCTGTACTCAAGACAATGGGTCTCTGTTGTGGAACTACGTCATCTGCCATCAGTTTCACAGTCAGTTCTCATCTAATTGGCGTCGTCACGGGGAAAGTGAAGGTTGTAATTAGGACAAGAGATCGAGAGAGGATGTCAAAAATGCATTTATGTCCCAGCAGCATTCAAAGGGATTAGATTAGGCTTTTGCACTACAAATCTACGGGGAATACTGGTGCTAACAGTTTAAACCTAACAATAACAGAATTTTTTCCAAGAAAGGTTCCCAGGAGATGATGAGCTGAACGAGTAAAAAATTATTATAGGGGAGATGAAGACTCAGATCAGCGACGGCTGCTAAAATCAAACCACTAAGGAGGCATTGAATTCGTCGTCAGCCATACATCATTCATTTGACTCCGCCCATTGTTGTCCTCTTCATTTGCCCTTTTATGCAATCAGAATGTGACATATTTTAGTAGAGAATGCTAAGTGACGAAGTTAGCAATTAATATCTCACATTTGGCAGCGAACGGTCTCTTTGGTAAAAGAGCTAAGAGAAATGCCAAATTCGGCGGTTCCCATTTAGCTTAACGTCAAAAAAGAACCCACGTCATTCTAGTGTTGAACCTAAATGGCACTCAAGTATCGGGGTGGGAAGGCTCCCTTAGCGATTAACAAAACCACTGTACTTCCTAAAAGTTGAGGTTTACCGAATCATTCACTGACAGATGTAATCAGCAAATGTTGGTTGCGCGGTAGGAATATATTTTTCGATTGAGCTATCATAAATACACCAAGTTTCACGATATTACCGAAGGTCATTTTTTGGAGCAGTGGTCTTAGTTGAACACAAAAATGATCACATTAGCCAACCGCAGCGTTAGTTTCTCCAAATAAAAAAGAAGGTGCCCTGCATGTTTGAATTTTAGATATCCAATTTCGTTAAATGTTTTAACGCTCTAAGTTGGGCAGGTGCTTTCATTTTTAAGGTTTTTTTGAAGAACGTACGCCACAGATTCGCTGACGAAGCTTGTCAACAATTAAGTGGCTCAACAACGGATACGATCTACGCATAACTAATTAAGAACCTAATTCGATATTGGCGGCAAGGAAGTACATATTGTATGTATTTGTGCTGCGGTTAGCCCTGTTTAATAAACAAAACCGCTGCGTCAATTTCAGCTGAGTAAGCTTCTTTAGTTGGAAGTTCAGCTTCAATTACGAAGCTAGCTCGTGAGCTACACTAATCACGAACTCACCGAAGTCCAAGAATGGAATCGTGGTGCGTGTGAGCGAAACTAAGCATGGCTTATCGTCACGGAACACGTCTCGGCACAAAACTGACAAACACCTTATTTTGCCGAACTAATCAAATTCACTGTCATTGGGAAAACGGGTCAATCTAAATTAGATAAATAGATTAGCTCCGCCGACGCCGAAAAGACAACGTGCCCAAATGGCCTTGGCTGTTGTAAACAAAGGAATATGATCCGGATGGGGAAATGGCGAACATTGGCCAAGGAAAATCTCTCGGATACTGGAAACGCATTCTTTTCAAGATGATTGAATGAGACGGGAATAAATTAATTAGGTCCACTGGCATAGGGTTCTCTTAGTTTGGGCTTATACGAAAATTCAATTTTCGGCATTCATTTCACTCCAAATATGAGGCATCTGTAGTGCACGGGCCACACAGCTCTTCTTAGAAAAGGCATGTCTTTCGCAACAGAAAATGGAATGTTTCGCCGTCTCTGTTATGCATCGTGTCCTGGCAACAAGGCGAGATGGAACCTCAAACCTCAAAGTTGAAAACTAACTCGTAACGTGGTAATAAAAAAGAAGCACTAACTCTCAGAAGGCTAAAATCATTATAATGTTTGGCATGCGAAGTCAACGCAATCAAGTGCGAACACCCGCGCGGGCTAAATTGGACTGTTGGACTGAGAAAAGTTTTGAGGTGTGCTACTGTTTTGAAATACAGTCTTAAAAAGTTGAAAAAGTTGAAAATTCGCATGTCCTGTTATGCATACTGCTAACTTTTGATTATGGTGCGTTGCAATGTGAATAGATTTGATTCTGGTCAAATTCTTTTACGACGTTTTCAAAGACCGTTCGACATCTGCAATTGTCATGTCGAAGAGGAAGCGAACGATAGAGGAAAGATCAGCTAGAATAAATCCAATTATCTCCGCTGCGAACCTACCACAGCGAATGTTTTTCCAAATAATTAACAGGCACGCTCGAATTTTAATTGCTGATTTCCAATTTAATTAGCTTTCGAATTCGAAGTCGAAGCGAAAGTGCTTCGGCTTCAGATGTTAGAAAAATACGGTAGCTACATCAATTTGTATGGCTAACCTATTAACCGTAAGATTTACCGGTTTTTTTCCACCGTACACCGGAAGGGATATTTGCGAAAAGGTCTCGTTTCAACGAAATACCGCTACGAGGTCACGCAGATCTATTTAGAGCTTACTATAGCTGTTATCGAGAGTGTCGGATATATGCGAGAAACCAAGAAACGGTCAGTAAAATAGGATACATAACATACTTAGCCTTTAAGATGTAACGCAAGTTGGCCGCTAATAACAAACAAATCGGTGATTTCACCCTCTTTCCAATCGATCACAAGAGCAACAGTTAGAAATAAACAACATCAACACTATCGCCCACAATGAAATATTCGTTGTTGGAGTGATGGCAACATGCGTCGCAACTGAATATGCGAAAGCAAATGCTTTGCGCTCCAAGTGATGTATATTTCTAATTGGAGCGAAGTTCCTCAACGGTTCCGCATTTAAACATCGACATTTAGTTCCTGGTCTTTCCGCCTTTCATTTCTGATCTGCTCAAACAAGCCAATTTTCTTCACATCAACCCGATTACGGTCAGCATTTGCAAAATTGACTTCAAAATAGCACAACAACGTTACGGTAACCTTGATATACCATTTTTATCACTACAATGTCGGTGCTCCATTGGCGCAGTCGGTTAGCGCGTGGTACTTATAAGTGATGAGATATGCCAAGGTCATGGGTTCGAGCCCCATATGGAGCATTAATTTTTTTTTTCACTCTTTTTGAATTATGATAACTTTCTTGGCATTTTTTTCCTGTAATCAGTGTACAAAATTTTTTTAACCAAAACAACAATGGCTTCGAAATAGCATGGCAACGCTACAGTACTATAACAGAGGCTCGGCTCGTCTGGTTCTGTCACTACCAAACGGCCACGCGGAACTTGGCCAATTGACGTCAAACTTGGCCAATCTATATCAACCAAACACGTTAACGTGACACGGCAACAACTAACAACTATGATAAGTGATAACGAAACCCTAAACGGCTCAATCGCAGCGGCGCGCAGCCCATCTGCTAAGGTCGTCTGCAAGGATCGCGGCGGGAGCCAACCATTCAACCAACCTGACACATCAGATGTTCGTACAGAACGCCCGTTCGGGTCGATTTGGAATCGCGTTCGGCGATAATTACCCGTGATATACCATTTTTATCACTTAAATGTTGGTGCTCCATTGGCGCAGTCGGTTAGCGCGTGGTACTTATAAGTGATGAGATATGCCAAGGTCATGGGTTCGAGCCCCATATGGAGCATTAATTTTTTTTTCACTCTTTTTGAATCATGATAACTTTCTTGGCATTTTTTTCCTGTAATCAGTGTACAAAATTTTTTTAACCAAAACAACAATGGCTTCGAAATAGCATGGCAACGCTACGGTACTATAACAGAGGCTCGGCTCGTCTGGTTCTGTCACCACCAAACGGCCACGCGGAACTTGGCCAAATGACCTCAAACTTGACCAATCTACATCAACCAAACACGTTAACGTGACACGGCAACAACTAACAACTATGATAAGTGATAACGAAACCCTAAACGGCTCAATCGCAGCGGCGCGCAGCCCATCTGCTAAGGTCGTCTGCAAGGATCGCGGCGGGAGCCAACCATTCAACCAACCTGACACATCAGATGTTCGTACAGAACGCCCGTTCGGGTCGATTTGGAATCGCGTTCGGCGATAATTACCCGTGATATACCATTTTTATCACTTAAATGTTGGTGCTCCATTGGCGCAGTCGGTTAGCGCGTGGTACTTATAAGTGATGAGATATGCCAAGGTCATGGGTTCGAGCCCCATATGGAGCATTAATTTTTTTTTTCACTCTTCTTGAATTATGATAACTTTCTTGCCACTTTTTTCCTTTAATCAGTGTATAAATATGTTTTGAACCGAAACAGCAATGTTATATTTGGCTATTGTGCAAGTGTCCCCAAAACAGTCAATGCCATTTCGCCCAAATGGGCGCTCTTTTGTTAATGATTTCTGCGTGTTATAACCTAAAAATAGCTTATCTATCGAATGTCAACGAACCGTTACTGGACAGTAAACAGAATTGCCAAGGTCTAAAACATTACTAAAGTCTTGTTTTTTGTAAACTTTCCATATTAAGACCATATTTACAATCGTTCTTGCTATTTGAAATCGCATAAAAACGTGCATGGCAGCCTTTTGATAAGGAACTCGGTAAGCTTTGTGCATTTCAGTGATCAACTAAGAGAGCGCAAACAAGCTGTGATCACTCTGTACAACGTCTGCTCTTCACAAGTAACAGTTCGGATCGATTTGGAATCGCGTTCGGCGATAATTACCCCTTGATATACCATTTTTATCACTTGGACAGCGATGCTCCATTGGCGCAGTCGGTTAGCGCGTGGTACTTATAAGTGATGAGATATGCCAAGGTCATGGGTTCGAGCCCCATATGGAGCATTAATTTTTTTTTCACTCTTTTTGAATTATGATAACTTTCTTTTTCCTGTAATCAGTGTATAAATATGTTTTGAACCGAAACAGCAATGTTATATTTGGCTATTGTGCAAGTGTCCCCAAAACAGTCAATGCCATTTCGCCCAAATGGGCGCTCTTTTGTTAATGATTTCTGCGTGTTATAACCTAAAAATAGCTTATCTATCGAATGTCAACGAACCGTTACTGGACAGTAAACAGAATTGCCAAGGTCTAAAACATTACTAAAGTCTTGTTTTTTGTAGACTTTCCATATTAAGACCATATTTACAATCGTTCTTGCTATTTGAAATCGCATAAAAACGTGCATGGCAGCCTTTTGATAAGGAACTCGGTAAGCTTTGTGCATTTCAGTGATCAACTAAGAGAGCGCAAACAAGCTGTGATCACTCTGTACAACGTCTGCTCTTCACAAGTAACAGTTCGGATCAATTTGGAATCGCGTTCGGCGATAATTACCCCGTGATATATCATTTTTATCACTAGGATGTCGGTGCTCCATTGGCGCAGTCGGTTAGCGCGTGGTACTTATAAGTGATGAGATATGCCAAGGTCATGGGTTCGAGCCCCATATGGAGCATTAATTTTTTTTTCACTCTTTTTGAATTATGATAACTTTCTTGGCATTTTTTTCCTGTAATCAGTGTACAAAATTTTTTTAACCAAAACAACAATGGCTTCGAAATAGCATGGCAACGCTACGGTACTATAACAGAGGCTCGGCTCGTCTGGTTCTGTCACTACCAAACGGCCACGCGGAACTTGGCCAAATGACCTCAAACTTGACCAATCTACATCAACCAAACACGTTAACGTGACACGGCAACAACTAACAACTATGATAAGTGATAACGAAACCCTAAACGGCTCAATCGCAGCGGCGCGCAGCCCATCTGCTAAGGTCGTCTGCAAGGATCGCGGCGGGAGCCAACCATTCAACCAACCTGACACATCAGATGTTCGTACAGAACGCCCGTTCGGGTCGATTTGGAATCGCGTTCGGCGATAATTACCCGTGATATACCATTTTTATCACTTAAATGTTGGTGCTCCATTGGCGCAGTCGGTTAGCGCGTGGTACTTATAAGTGATGAGATATGCCAAGGTCATGGGTTCGAGCCCCATATGGAGCATTAATTTTTTTTTCACTCTTTTTGAATTATGATAACTTTCTTTTTCCTGTAATCAGTGTATAAATATGTTTTGAACCGAAACAGCAATGTTATATTTGGCTATTGTGCAAGTGTCCCCAAAACAGTCAATGCCATTTCGCCCAAATGGGCGCTCTTTTGTTAATGATTTCTGCGTGTTATAACCTAAAAATAGCTTATCTATCGAATGTCAACGAACCGTTACTGGACAGTAAACAGAATTGCCAAGGTCTAAAACATTACTAAAGTCTTGTTTTTTGTAAACTTTCCATATTAAGACCATATTTACAATCGTCCTTGCTATTTGAAATCGCATAAAAACGTGCATGGCAGCCTTTTGATAAGGAACTCGGTAACATTTGTGCATTTCAGTGATCAACTAAGAGAGCGCAAACAAGCTGTGATCACTCTGTACAACGTCTGCTCTTCACAAGTGTCAGTACTGGATCAGCAAATTATATATACGCATACGTAATTAGCGAGTGTGCTGCTAACTAGTTCACCACTTGAGCGTTCTGTGCTCAATGCGATCACTGAAGCATAACAACTGCCGTAAACAACGATGGTCTGGATTAAAACATTCGAAATGTTTTGATCCCCCTAGGGGGATTTGGGCGTCTTACGAAAACGTGCAACGTCGTATGCTACAGTATTCCTCATTGTTGACGTTGTCGCAATGTCTGGCAGATGGAAAGCATAAATAAGGCTATTTTTAGTTCTATTCGTGTCTGTTTAAGAAGATTGGAGAGTGGATCTGCAGAATAGCAAAGTTGTGTAAGAGGTCATATATCGAAAATGTTATCGATCATTACTGATTGCATGCGCCTGATTTTTCATATTTTTAAGAGCGAAAATTTTGCCCCGGGATTACAGTCTATGTAAATATTCACGCTAATTCCGCCAAAGAAAAAACGAGTTTTACTTGAATATCGGAGCAAATTTCGGAATGACTGAAACTTTAAAGTTATCCATTCCAGTGCGTTTTTGCATTTCCGTAAGCATGACCTCTAATTGACAGCGGAATGGAGGCGCAAAGCGAAAAACTCATCAACGGCAACAGCACGAAATTTGCAACTGAATATCAGCGTTCCGCGACTATTTCATTAGAGTGTCCACTCATCCGCTAATTTGTCATTCATAGCCGCTTACGTGGGGAAAAATTTTTACATGAAGCGGTTTGTTGCTTTCATATCTGAATGTTAGATGGTTGGGTGAACCATTTTGTACACTCAATAGGCGTTTAGAACACTGATTGCAGCCATCCGCCTGCTCTACTTATTTGAAATGAGTTTTGATAGATGAATAAGCATAAAGGAAGAGTGATATGATAACGAAGAAAGTGAGCACTCTCGCGCCCTAATTCATACAGCAGCGGTGCGTTATGAATTATTCGCAAAAATTTGGATGCCGTTGAAAGGGAAGAAAGAGGGCGTGCGAGCGCGGCCAAGTGGGGGAAGCGTTTGCGACAAAGTTTGCGATGATGATGCCTTCTCCGAGAGGGATGCACTTTAGGGGAAGCTGAGGAGGGCTGGGAAATCGCGCCAGTCGGCTTGCAGTGACATGTGCTTTCGGCACCCTCCTCGCTCACGCTGGCATAACACACCCGCAAGCCGCGATTATGCTGTTTAGCGAATAGGGTTATAGAATACCACACTCAGCTTTTTGACCGAATATTGAAAGGAAAGCAGTATAGCGGAAGCTAAACATGCTCGCCAGTACGCATCGCGTAAATCACTCCATGATTCGTACGATGGTTGCCGAATACCGCTGTTCTGATATGAATAGCGAAATTTGCAAAGAGGTCGAATTTAGTATTCGATCGACCGAATATATAACACGGCCGAATACCCTTCCGCAAACGTTCATATAAGTTTTTAAACTTCGCTATTCTCTTTCATTTTCACTGTTTTAGTCAAAAAGCTGCATAGGGTACTCTTACCCCTGTTAGCAAACGCTCTCGAGTCACTGAACAGAACGGGCTGTTGGAAAAAAAGACGATGCTTTGTTTGTTGGGATTTCACGCGTTGTTGCTCTTGTGCTAAATTGCCGTAGCCGCTTTAAAGATCGCTATTTCTCACTGTTCCATCCATCTTACAAAGGCCTGACATAAATTTAAATGAAATGGGCAAGAGCGGTAACCGCGAATTCGAGAGAATCGCTGTGTCCGCTTTACCGGAAAATAAAAATGTTTTGGTATATGGCAAGAAAATGCATAGCTAGTCACCCTTTGGATTGAATTTTAAAGCATCTTGACCAGCTGTAAAAAGATGTTAAAAGCCAAATTATGGAAGTTAAGCTCAAAGTAATCCCATATAAAATGGCTATTCAAACGACAATATAATGCTTAGGGAGAAAAAAAATTCAGTAACATATGATCCAGTGAAAAATATAAAGGATAGACAGCTTCGTGTCGCTTATTCCAATCGCATTTTATCGCTTTTAAAATCTTGGACGTTACGGCTAAAATATGCGATAGGTTGTCCTTGGGCTTATCTTCCTCAAAACATGTAAATTGTTAAACACAAATTGTAAGCTTTGTAGATTCTCATTTGGAGTCGAAATAATGGTAATCATTCCTTCAAATGTTCGTCAAATAACACAGCTTAGAAGGTAAATAGGAACAACAAGGCTTAGTGACCTGATTTTACCATGAACGTTTCAGATGAAGATCAGCTAAAAATGATCTCCGTGCCTTTTCATAAACGTTCTGCAGCTATCCTTTGTCGTCATGCCTCGCAAGGTCGACCTCCTTTGAAGCGATTTCTGTTGCCTTTCGGAACTCCATGAACGAGCATGAATCACGTTTTGCAACACTGTGCAAGAATACGACCATCTGTTCCAAATTCAGTTAAAAAAGGAAACAAAAATTGGCAACGAACTTCCTGGAACGTCACGATCGTGACGAAGTGGTCATCATAAGTTTATGAGCTAACAAAGTCCCGCCATTTGCGTCTTCATCGATTATGAAGGGCCAAGGGGCCCGAAAAACGGCGCAAATATCGCGGCCCTTCATCAGTGCTCCAGTGGAGCAGTGAACAATAAAGAAGATAAGAAATAAGCGGAAGAAAAGCATGTGTACGGATCCGCATTTTCCTCGTTCGCTTCGTTTTCCCCAAAAATATGCCCACAGGAGTGGAGAGCAGGGTGCGGTGCTCAGTTTCGTTTTGGCCTCTTGGGACTATACGGCGTGTGCACAATGAAACTAGTGGGACGAATGGAGCAGCAGCACACAACGAAAACAATGCGCCCCGGAAGGAACGAAGAGTCTCGAGTTGAGGGGAAGAACTCATTACGGCCGTCTCGCCCTATGTTGTCTCTCCACGGAGCACCACACACGTTCTTGTCTCTTTTGAAGAAGTCAACATGGGGAAGTCGAACACGCCTTCAGCAAAAAGTGGCTAGAGGGACTTTACAAAAAAATAACAAGCACAACACCACAAGATCACCAGCCAGAGATGGAAAGTTAACGATATTTTCCTGCTAGTTTCAAGCATTCTCTTAGATTCTTCAACAATAAATTTGGAAATCAAGACAAAACGATGTACGTGGATACTCAAACTCATTAGTAATCACAGAAATAATACCACAATAACCCTACACTTCGCATCTTGGAATGTCGAGCTGCCAAATCATGGATAGCCAAGAGAGCCAACAAGTCATTTATACAAAATCCTTGCACTGATAGGTGAACTGCTGCGCGCATAGCATTTGAGACATGGAAGTCGAAAAGCTGAACGTTCCTGTCTCTAAACTGCCCTTCGTAGTGTAACACAAATATATGTACCACTGTGAAGATGAAAATTCCTTTGAAATAAAAGCCCACGACATGGAAAGTAGTGGCTCAAAGACGCTCTCTGTGCATATATCTTGCAAATGTAAAAATTAATAGGTAATATTCGATTTCTAGAACGGGAAAGCAATTCACAATTAGAGGGAGAGCCGAATGGAACCGACAATACTATTAATAAAAAAAATGTTGCGACTTTCGATGAATGGTACAGCGATCGCGATGGGGAATGGTCAGTGGTGTCCGAAATACTCCGAAGTCGAGGGTTCAGATTGAATTGCAGTACAGGTTGTGTTGCACGAGTACTCACAAAAAAACGTACTTTTGTGGAAACGGCTTCAATGATGGTCTACTGAAACCTGCAGTGTGGAGGCTTCTGAAAGAACTGAAGAAATAGGAATTCAAACAAAATAATCTCAATGCAATAGAATGAAGTGCTAATCACTGTTAAGCGTTGACATCGTCAAGCAGTCTTACCTGACTATAGAAGATGTGATACAATGTTAGTCACTATTACCATTGGAGGAGATGCCTTTATCGAATTTAGTCCATTGGGTTCTCATGAATCCTTACTGAAGCGATGTATTGAATATCCCCAATTTATAACTGGAACGGTTAACCTATCCGTCAATAATTAATTCCCTCGGTGAGAGTCAACCGATTGCTCGCAGTGGCCACATAAACAGTTGTTCGGCGGCGACCGTCACTCCGACTGCGAGCGCCTCGTGAAGTCCATATGGCCAATGGCGAAAGGCCGACTGTCATCGTTTATTTTCGCACCATGTCACATTCCAGGCGTTGTTTATTAGCATATATACGCAAAATCAACGATGCTCTGTTCGTGTTTCTCAAAACCATGTTTCTATCCTTGAAAATCACTTTAGTTCAACTTTTCAGAGAATACTCAATTTACAGTTGTTTTCGCTGTGGCGGCACCAGATCGCACAGAAGATCGGATTACCCTAAGGCTTAACGTTCGCGTCTGTTGTTGTAATGAACGCCTGACATAATTACTGGGTTTGGTATTCGGCAATCGCGTTAATGTTTCGTTCACTTTCGACCCTATTCTTCAATAACTGTTGTTTTACGCCATGCCGTCACATGTCTTAAACGCGAGTTTGATATGGCTTTCTGACGTATCCTAAGCAAAACCATCTACAACTGCCCACAGGACAGGTTATTCGCATCCGATATGATGTAGTCAGTGATCAATCATAGTCAGCCAGATTTGAAGAGGCGAAGATGTGATGCGCTGGTGACAAGGGCGAGACTAATTCTACCTGTTGTCTGTGTCCGCTTCACTTGCCGCACTAATCAATCTAAATTTACGCCGACTTTCATAAGTCGAGCACTGACCTTAAGGCGACTCCTTAATAGGTGACATTTTTGTGATAGTGCTTCATGAGTGTCTGATGACTTTAACATTTATATTTTATTTGCACAATTTTATACTCTTTGCAAGTTATCTCAGAGTGTAAGTAAGTACGTACCACTATGCACATCAGATGAATGTGAAAAAAAACGTCGAATCTTTCAAATGCCGTAAATCAATTGTTAGGTGCTTCAAACGCAGTAATCACGTGGCAACATCTGTTTCAATCCAGAAAAAGTCCGTGTGGTCGGAAAGGTGTGAAAACTCATTGTTATTTTCTCCCTTCCCAATTTTTCGCGCCACAAGGAACGACATACATGCCCACAAGGCAACAAAGGGATTTATGGAAGATTCCAGCATTTCTGTTATCCGGCCTTTTTCTAGGCCTGATATCCATTTCCTAGGTTATCTACCATTTCATTACTGTATCTCGGACACTATACATCTATGGACAAATTGGAACTATAAAGATCAGAAGTGTGTGCATGTTCACGGCCTTCTTGCATGAAATTGGAAAAAAGTGCACTTTCAGGTCATCCTACACTTTTTAGCGCTCGTTTCGCATAGCCTTTCAGATCGGTCATTTCACAAGTGTTCTGATCAATAAAATCCAATACAATTTGTGCCTAATTTATACCTATTACACACCAGATATGCATATTTTAGCCTGGGCAGTTTACATTTTGGTCCTTAACTATACCATTGACGTAGAATCGAGTACACAGTCCATATATGCACTCTCGCGCGGCTGCGTAAATCACATCTCGCTGTTTACTTACACTTGCAATTTAGCATATGAATAGTATATGATACGCCAAAGAGTAAACAGACTAGCGGTTAAGAGTACCTAATATGAAAGAGGGATTAGTGCGCGACGTGTTTTGTGTGTGGAAGAAGAAGCGGCGGTCGTGCACATCTTCGTCTCCCTCAAGCACCGCTCGAGCCTGTTGATCCCGGTGGGTTACTCGGCCGGGGGTCGCCGGCGGCATCAGCGGGCTTTGTTGAAAATCAATTAAGATCAACGCGCAGTGGACTTCTATCAATCACTTGTCGTGTTCTTGGGCTGGTGTGCCCCTGGCGGTGGTGGTTGGCAAATAGGTGGAGGCGGAGGTCGACGAGTGCGGGCCCAGTGACAACGACCCAGGCGATGACAGGCGAATTCGCATCACAGGTTGCAATCGCGGCAGTAGCGTTTGTCTTTCTTTTATATCGTTTTTATTCGTACTCGTCCTCGAATTTTTTAAACCGTTATTCATCGTCGCCGAAATTTTCGCCGCACTCCGCAACTTTGCCCCCTTCTGGCGAGGACCTTTCACGAACAGATGGTTCCGCGCTGCTCTATGAGGGCGTGCCGCCCAGTATTACCGTAAAAAGATCCTCCGCCAATTTGCATACCACTACACGATCATGTTTCCCCTTTCCGCGGAAAATCGTCTTCAGGGCAGCAAGGATGGCGGTTTTCTTTTCATTTCAGATGCCACTAATTTCGGTTTTGAAATTTAGCTTTTTTCCGAATATTGCGATTTTTTCAAAGTTGCGGCCTGGTTTCTATAACTTTAAATTTTACATAACATACCGAACACAAACATTTTAAATGACATAAAGATTAAGGAGTGCCATTATGCTTCAGAAATAGAAAGAACCGCCGCCCATTTGCATAGAATTGCGCGATCATGTTTTTTCCCTTTCCGTGCGACAACGCCGCTAATAGGCCATCGTGAACGTGTCGACAGTGATTTAGTGCTACCCAGCGGAGATTGGGAGAAGTTCGCCGCCTTCTGTTCTTCTGTTCCTTGCCCCTTAATGGGCCATGCCGACAGAACGCTCTTTTTTGCCTGCTGTTTGCGCGATTCATTAAGCTCTATGCGGCTGTTCAATTGTCACGCACATTTTTTGTTTAAGGTGCACGACCACTTTTGCTCCGTCGCATTAAGAAGTTTATGGCTGTGCACAAAGCGCAACTTAGCGCGTTTGATTACTGTATTGTCGGGAACGTATCTGGTTTTCGGCGATTTAATAGCGTTTGTCCAATTTATTCTTAACATTTGGATTGTGCAACGTTCTCTCGTCTTAAAACGAGGCTGCGAAAGCATAGTCAACAGCATTTTCTAAATGATGCCATGCCTACCTGGACGAACAATTGTCCGCCCTTTTCCTCCTAGTACCGTTGCGTATGTCTGTGCGCAAAGGATCTAATTCATTTAGTACACGATTAGTTTCCCCGAATCTTAACGCTCTAACGCTCTTAGAATAAAAAACACTTCAAAAACGTGTATCCTCAAACAAGTACAGCTCTCTTTGCAACGCGAAATTTGAAACCTCCCTTTCTTAATTTTCAGTCTGTGTTTTTCTGCGTTTCTTGAGAAAGAACATTAAGGAGTCTATGTTTACCCATCCGTCTTCCATGCGCGCAGCTCAGTTCCTAAATGCAGTAAATATGCAAATTTATGAATAAATACGATTATCATCAAGCCACTTGTGGCGGCGACACCACCACAAAGAGACAGGTAATTGTCTCGATTCGGCCTTGCGCCCTTTCGCGCTATTGTATTTCATCTCGACGCCAAACTGTGTCAGCAGTGAGCGCGCGAGGGAAACAGACTGGGTGAGTCCATATGTGTGAGAGTGCGACTTTGTTTGCATATAAGTAATTTAATGAGCGTTGTTTTTGATGATAGGGTGGATGATTCTCGCAGCGCTTCGCGGAAAACGCATAGAATACGGCATCATCTGTTCGCTGTGCGCCTTTACGACGATGGGAAAGTGCGCGTTGCGGTGGTTCTGAGTGGATGATGAGTGGCGTGCCATACTGTTTGTAACGTAACGGTTGAACTACGCTTGTTATCATAATGTAGACTAGAGAATTACATCAATTATGATGTTTAGATCACAATTCGTTTTGCCTTGAATCTATTTCTGTTGGTGCAACGATGAACTAGTCTACTTGACAAAGATGCCCGAGTGTCCTCAGTACCTAGCTGTTTCCCAGAAATTTGTCGTCAAACACATCTCATATGATTGGGCAAATGTTGTTAACTTTCAGCGTAGATTTGTTATTGCAACATTTGTCCGGAATCCTTGTTGTTCGTGCACATAAATCTCGCGAAACAACTGTTCCCTAAAAAAGCCACAACAAAGGGACTGTGTTTCAGACAGCCCACAAGTATCCATTCCACACAATGTGACAATTTTGAAATATGGACCCTATGCGATGTAAAGTTCTCTTAGGCTGTCTGTGTCTCAGCCTTGTTGTCCTCGCTCAGATCTGCCTGATCGGCTTCGGCACTGTCGGCAGCTACAAAGATCAGGAAACGCCGCTACCAGGACAGTACTACGATTCAGATGGGTGAGCGCGGTCACTCAACGGTGTTATAATCCGGCGGCTCATTGTTTCAGACTTATCCACTCGCAACAGACATCGGCCGAGCGGGGTCGCTACCAACGAATGCCTGATTGCCTCATCATCGGCGTGCGCAAAGGTGGTACCCGCGCTCTTCTCGATGCCATGGCCCTGCACCCAATGATTCGCGTTGCTCGCAAAGAGGTTCATTTTTTCGATTACAACGATGCCTACAGGAAAGGAACCGAGTGGTATCGTGAGCAGATGCCATTTGCCGAGGCACAGCAGGTAAGCGGGGCCACTTATCTCCTGACCAGTTATATTGACTGACTGATTTTTGTTCCTTAATCCGGCCCCTGAAAAGGGTGATTGTCGTTGCCTAATGTATAACAAAAGCATTACTTTACAGTTGACTGTCGAAAAGACACCTGGTTACTTCACGAGCGAACTGGCTCCCGAGCGTGTTTACAAGACCAATCCGAACATAAAGATAATCCTCATTCTCAGGGACCCGGTGGTCAGAACGATTAGCGACTTCACACAGGTAAGCATTTGGCATATCATATTTCAAGCTGACCTCATATGGCCACATTCACTTTCGATTTTTCAGGTCTACTATACTAAGAAAGAACGACACAAGACAGTGCCTAAATTTGAAAATGTCGCATTTCTTTCCAACTCAACTGCCATTAATACCCTTTACAAGCCAGTGCGAAATTCGCTCTATGCAGAACATCTCAAACGATGGCTCAAGTACTTCAATCTCAGTCAAATCCTTATTCTCGATGGAGATAGATTCATTACGGACCCGTTCTCAGAGGTAACAACGTAATCTGTTCTATTTATGATTCGTTGATGTTAGCTTCAAAAAGTGGAAACGTTCCTTAACCTGCCGCATCAGATTGATATGTCACAGTTCGTTTTCAACGCTGAAAAAGGATTCTTCTGCTTCCGTCGAGATGCCATTCGACAAGCTAGATGTCTGGGGAACACGAAGGGCCGGCAACATGTTCGCATAAGCCGTGAAACGCAAGCACTTTTGGCAAAGAATTTCCGTCCACACAATCGCAAATTTTTCCGATTAGTGAATCGCTATTGGAAGTGGAACACGTAGCACATGTACATGATTATGATATGTTATGTTATGAAGAGCTTAAAGTTGATATATGTTAACGGGTCGTTGAAAAGATTTGAATAAATGTATATATATGTGATGTTTGGAATTCATATAAAAACATATATCCATTCCGGAGTGTGTTGCAGTAAGTAAAAACACGCCTTTCGATTTCAAAGAAAGAATCGTCCGTTCAATTTTTTGTCGGCTTTTGTACCGATTTCACAGTTTCTATACGTATAGGCACGATCGTCTCGTCGCATCTAATGGCGCTTGCACTTTGAACGAGAAAGAAAACGTGTGTACTTTGCCCCGACCGCAGCGACCCGGTCGCAGACGTCGTTGCGCACACAACGGACACGTGTTGTTTTTTGTGATCGTTCCTAAGAGAACCTTTGGTGATATCTGCCATATCAAATAGCGTTGAAAGCTTTCTAGATAGGCTTTTCTATCATCGTTCAGCGTCTTCAGGTGTTTTGTTCTAGCATTTCAGGTCGGATTTATGTTTAATCTTTAACCATGTGGACTTCGGAATCGGGCGGACTGCATTGTTGATCAATGTACAAAGTCCGGGTCACCGTCGCGATAGGGCAATCACCGGCGAGAGGAAGACCATTCTCAGCACGTGCGGATCGTCTGTGTTTAGCGGACCTAATCTCTTAGCTTCTACCCATTGTGTCCTAAAATGTGTTACTTTTCACCCTAGCGGATGCATAATCTTCTTATTTTAGCTGTCGTTGAATATGTGTCTTTGCGTTGCATCCTATCACAAAATGAATCGGGTTGCAACATGTAAATAGCAGATCATAGCGTTAAAGGATAGCATTATCCATGCGATGCTGCTGCACAACGACATTGGCATTTATTCTTGTTTGTCGCCGGTTGATTTTGAGTAGCCAACGTGACGAATATGGGATTGCGCTAAACATTGAGAACGAAAGGCAGAGCGCTGGTTTTGTTTGTGTCATTCCGTCGCTCCGTCCCTGGCGCCCAATGCTTGTTTTTCTTGCCGTTGGAAGAAAAAGCTATTTTGTTATTTAGTCATGTAATAGACGGTAGATTTTCTTAATTTTCGATAGTGTTATTGATTTTTCAGTGTTGAACATCAAGTCCATCATGTTGTCACGATCTTCAGCTGCTCGTATCCTATATCAAGCCCGGTAGGTTATAACGCACTCACAGCTCTAATCAGTAAATATGCAGATCGTTCTCGCTTACTGCTGGACGATGCGCGGCGCCAGCAGCCGCAAAGAAGCCCGAAAAGAAAGCTTCGCTTCCGGTAATCCGTTATATCTTCCGAATAGTTGTTGATTGCATTTGTTAATTGCAGCAAGACACCGATTCATTCTGCATGAACCTGTTCAGAGGAAAGGCGAACCTCAAGCAAGTCTTCCCTTATCCGGTGGACCTTAATGACGAGCGCCGCGAGACACTGAACATGATCCTGGGAGGGACGGAGAAGTTCCTTGAGGAGGTCAACGATGTCGTGAAGAACGATGAGAATGCTAGCATCCCGAAAGAGGTTCTTGCTCAATTTGCTGAGTATGGAGCCTTCGGAGCGCTTGTTCCTGAGGAATACGAAGGAGCAGGGCTCAACAACACGCAGATGGCCCGTCTAGCCGAAGTGGTCGGTAGCCACGACCTCGGCCTAGGCGTTGTTATGGGCGCTCATCAGTCGATTGGATACAAAGGCGTTCTTCTATACGGAAATGAAGAACAGAAGCAGAAGTATTTGCCGGATCTCGCCACTGGACGTAAATTTGCAGCGTTCTGCCTGACCGAACCCAGCAGCGGCTCCGATGCTAACGTAGGAAATGAATGTTTTTCTTGTGATTACTTAGTTTCGTTTAGTCAATCCGTTCGCGTGCCGTTTTGTCGCCTGATGGAAAGCACTATATTCTTAACGGAAGCAAGATTTGGATTAGCAACGGTGGTTTTGCCGAAGTGTTTACTGTGTTCGCGCAGACTCCTGTGGAACTTCCAGACGGAAGCGTTAAAGACAAGGTGTCCGCCTTTGTTGTTGAGCGCGGTTTCGGTGGAGTCACCAGCGGACCACCAGAAAAGAAGATGGGCATTAAGGGATCGAACACTGCCGAAGTTTACTTTGAGAACGTGAAGATTCCCGTGGAGAATATGCTTGGAGGTAAGTGTATAGGGCTTTCGAATACTATTGAATCCCAAATGCGTCCTCTGCAGAACATATCCATTAAATTGTGTTTACTTTTCAGCGAAGGGCGAAGGTTTCAAGGTAGCCATGAACATTCTCAACAACGGACGCTTCGGAATTCCCGCTGCAATGACTGGTGCGATGAAGCACTGCATCCAGAAGACCATCGAACACATTACTACTCGCACTCAGTTCGGCCGAAAGCTGGAAGAGTTTGGCAATGTCCAGGAGAAGCTTACTGATATGATCGTCCGCCACTACGCGACGGAGAGTATTGTGTATATGCTCGCCGCCAACATGGATCGTGGAATTCAGGAGTACCAGTTGGAAGCTGCCATTGGCAAAGTTATGGGATCGGTTAGTTATATTTCGGAAATGTAATCTGTTAATGGTCGTTCCGTCGGTGCAGGAGAACGCCTGGATCGTCTGCGACAATGCCATCCAACTCCACGGTGGCATGGGATTCATGAAGGAATGCGGCTTGGAGCGTGTTCTCCGTGATATCCGTATCTTCCGCATCTTCGAAGGTGCCAATGATGTCATGCGTCTGTTCATCGGTCTTACCGGAATGCAGCATGCTGGAAAGCATCTCCAACACACTGTGAAGCAAGTCAGCTCTGGAAATGTGTCCGCACTGTTTGGGGAGGTCATGCGCCGTGCTTCTCGGTGAGTAGCATAAATTTCGCACTAAGTTTATGATTCGCTATTTCAGATCTACTGGCGGAGACTTCAGCAGTGTGGTGCACCCCTCCCTCAAGTCGAGCGCTGCGCTCGCTGATGCCGCTATCGCTCATTTTGGAAAGACCGTTGAGACCCTCCTTACCAAACACCGCAAGAACATCATTGACCGCCAATACGAAGTTAGCCGCGTTGCTCAGGCTGCCATCGACATCTACAGCATGATCGCCGTCCTCTCTCGTTGCACCCGTACTCTAAACTCTGCCGGCGGTGATCAGAATCATGAGCAGCAGATCGCGGAGCTTTTCGTACGTCAAGCCAGCCGACGTGCCATCGAACAGCTGAAGGAAGCTGACGGTGCTACTCTTGATGATCTCCCCTACATTACCAGCATTGCCAAGGACGTATGCAAGAACCACGCACTTAATCAAGTGCACCCCATTGACGTTTAATGTTCACGGATTAGTTAATGTGTTGAGAATTTCTCCACTTGTAAATAATTAAAGTTTGCGTATGGATGTGTACACACAAACAAGGAGAAGGAAGCTACAATACTACGCTCCATTTGCTGTAGTAACTTTTGTAGCCTTATCAAGCACATTGTACGGCTATGATAGGCTGTTGTTTACCACAGTGAATCGATAACGGTTCTTCTTGAGGGGCATCGTAGAAGACGGCGACGCGTGGTCAGAACACCATTGCTGCCGTGGTCTTCACTTCAGTTGAGCACAACTTTTGTATTCCGATTTTGTCGCGTGTTGATTGCTAGCGCATCGGCGCGCATTTATTTGGAGTTGTGCGAGGCACCTCTGTTTAGTGTTTGACGCGGAGTTGTTGTGTACTACAGATGGATCCCGCCTTGGCCAAAACCTACAAGCCTGAAGATGCGTGCTTCAACTACACTCAGAGGGATGCGATCATCTATGCGCTTGGAGGTAAATGCATTCTCTCTTCAATCAGATTATCACACCATCGTGCGGTGAAGCAAGTCGCTTGCCCAATCGCTTTTCCCTGTATGGATAAATTATTAGAGCTGCGGACCATTGGTATTAAAAGGCCCCAATCTTCTGTAATTACGTGCAATACAAACACAAAAAAGAAACATATTGCAATACATTTTAATGCTGATGTCATTGGTACGAAATGCGGGTGGCACAGCTATAACAATTCTTATTCCATTAATGTCAGTGGTGTGAAATTTTGTCGAAACAAGTCACTCGAAATGTTCTGCTTATTTCAGTTGGAGCCGAACTCAAGGACGACCTCAAGTTTCTGTACGAGAACCACGATGACTTCCAAGTGCTTCCCACCTACGTTGTCGCCCCCGGCCTCACTGCCAACTGCATCACTTCCTGCCCTGGAATAGAGTTTGATTTGGCTCGCATTCTTCATGGAGAGCAATATATCGAGGTGTACGAACCTCTTCCGGCCGACGCCGAGCTTCGCACGGAGTGCCGTATTGTCGACGTGCTCGACAAAGGATCGGGAGCTCTCATCCTTTCCAATTGTAAGCATTTGTTCAGTTTTTCATTGACAAAGTCTACAGCGAGGACCGGAATATATAAGAGTGCCACGCTTGGGAGCACTTTTCCATTCCTGAATGTTATTAAAATTGTATTAATATGTTTATAGTAACGACCTACGACAACAACAGCGGAAAGAAGCTGTGCATGCAGCAATTCGCGACGTTTCAAGTAGGCTCCGGCAAGTTCGGCGGTGATAAAACCTGCCCAGCTGAAAAGAAATGCGTACCCATCCCTGACCGGGCTCCCGATGCCATTGTGGAGCAGAAAACCAGCGTTGACCAGGTGAGATCACGCATCTTTCGGAGTAGATACTCGATTTTCAGGCGGCTATCTATCGTATGTCTGGTGATCTGAACCCTTTGCACGTGGATCCAATGTTCGCGAAGATGTCCGGTTTCAAACAGCCCATACTTCATGGACTCTGCACGATGGGTTTCTCAACTCGCCATGTGCTCAAGACATTTGCCAACAATGATGTATCCAAGTTCAAGGCGATCAAAGTGCGCTTCTCATCGCCGGTAATTCCCGGACAGACACTGGTCACAGAAATGTGGCATGAGGGCACTCGCATACATTTTCAAACAAAGGTTAGTCCATCTCCTAACTATGCACAATCATTGCAAGATGTAAATGTAAATGTATTAGCTCTGAATGTATGTGTTAGACTTCAACCATTCATTTGCAGGTGAAGGAAACCGGCAAGGTCGTCATCTCCAACGGTCACATGGACCTCACCGACGCGTCCCAGCAAAATACTGAAGTGAGCGTTACTGACCTTACTAACACGCTTGCATCTCTCTAACCGCACTGACATAGTTCTATTTATTGAATAAACACGTAGAGTAAATCATGTCTCAAGTCGACTTTAGGCAAAAAGCTGCGGAGTTGAACTCAGGTCTCAGGCGATATTCGACACAATCGCCGAGGAACTGCCAAAACAGAAGGGCATCGTGCAAAGAGTGAAAGGAATCATTGTATATGATATCACTAAGAACGGAAAACACGTGCATCATTTTAGTAAGACAAAGCCGGTCGAAACTGTATATAATTTTCCTTTCAGCCCTCGATTTGATGAACGGAAATGGAGCTGTCTACAAGGGTGAACCAAAGAATGCCGCCACTGCCAATGCGACCGTTGTCGTTGACGATGATGACTTCATGAAACTCTCAGCCGGTGAACTGGATTCCACGAAGGCCTACATGACTGGAAAACTAAAGGTGAAGGGCAATGTTATGATGCTTCAGAAGCTGCAAGGACTGATGGGTGGTCTTCGGAAGAGCAAATTATAACTGCATGTGATACCATTAGCTAAAAGCAGATTGAACTCAATATATACATGCATATGTGTATCGCCGTGAATCGACACTCGTTGTCTACGCTACACACAATAGCATCAAGAAACTCGTTCAAAAAACTCAGTATGTGTTCGTACCAGAAATAATTTCCACAGAATACACATAAATGTGCAAATATATGTAATATGAATACGCTGTTGTACCTTAGCTGCTTCCTTCTATTCGCAGAAATCAAGGTCACACCTTTTCTTGAGAGGCTTGGCTGATACATCGATTCCGATCAGAGCTAAGAGAGCGAAGGCAACCGTGATCTTCCCCGTCATCTCGAAGCACAATTATTCACAAAATATGGTGAATCCTGGAATCATAGTGATGCTCGACACTACCCTTATACCGTAAAATCCAGCACGAGATATTTAAAAAAGGCCCGCTGCATTGTTTGCCACTTGATATTCTTGACGTTTCTATTTTAATCGCGAAATTCTCGGCATTCTATTCGTCGGCGATCCAAATGTTGAACACTGAAGTTACAGACTGTGGATGAATGTCAATAAAACTCATAATGAACAAGCATACCTCTCTCTGCTCACTAGGATTAGTTCCCATACCTTTTCATTTAATAACAACGGTTATTCTTGTTACATTTTTGTATCTGCTTTCGAGCATTCTTAATAGTCCGCGTTATATTTGTAGTGCTTTCGCATCGCAAACCAGTGGTATCTTCGATTATTCCGATTGGCTCTTCTATCTTTGTTAGGGCTCCGTATTTCCCACGGCTTTTGTTTTACATGATATAAGTTTCGAACGTTTCCGAACGAGAATCTTTAATATTCATTTAGGACGTATTTTTTAGGACACATTTTAGGACACATTCACGACAGCTGCTCTGTAGGAATGTAATAATCGAACGTACGTTAAGCTGCACATGTTGCTTCTTAACTTACTTTTATTCATTCAGACATGCAAAAATGAGTCTAAGTTTTTAACAGGTTCCGAACATTGTGTTCTAGCAGAACTCGATCTGGCAACGCTTGGCGGCGGGTTTCACCTCTTCCTTGATCTCTTCTTCCTCCTTGCAAAAGTCTAGGCGGCACCGCTTGGTGATGGGCTTCTCATCTTCTTTTATCTGTTCTTCCTCCTCGCAGAAGTCTAGATGGCAGCGCTTGGCGATGGGCTTGATCTCCTCCTCGGTCTGCTCTTCGTCTTCACAGAAGTCGAGATGGCAGCGCTTAGCAACAGGCTTCACCTCTTCCTCGATCTGTTCTTCCTCCTCGCAGAAGTCTAGGTGGCAGCGCTTGGAGATGGGCTTCTCCTCTTCTTTGATCTGTTCTTCCTCCTCGCAGAAGTCTAGGTGGCAGCGCTTGGCGATGGGCTTCTCCTCTTCTTTGATCTGTTCTTCCTCCTCGCAGAAGTCTAGGTGGCAGCGGTTGGCGATGGGCTTGATCTCCTCCTCGGTCTGCTCTTCGTCTTCACAGAAGTCGAGACGACACCGCTTGGCGATAGACTTCATCTCTTCCTTGGTCTGTTCTTCCTCCTCGCACAAGTCGAGATGACAGCGCTTGGCGACAGGCTAAAAGTATGTAGAAACTCTCACGGAATAAAACTGCGCAAATGTACCTTAATTAGCTCCTCCTCTTCACAGAAATCCAAATGGCATCTTTTCTGAAGAGGCTTGGCCGAAATGCTGACGGAGATAACGGCAATGAGTGCGAAGGCAATGCAGACTTTTCCCAACATATCGGAAGCCGTGATCGAAGGAAGATTTCTAGAACTGTGATTGTTTCATTTGATACGCATGCTTTTATGCAAGAAAATCAGGACCGAAATGGCTTGATGATTCACTGCCCGTCTGGCCATTTCGTCGGTTGATGCTAAATTTGGAGCACGGCACGTTGTTCAATATTCTGTTTCCGTTTTTGCAATAACTCTGTTTCTTGTTGTCGAAGTTCGAAGCTCGTAAGAGTTTGCTATTAATTTGATATGTGAATCTTCATGGAAGGTGATGTGGAGAAGGAAACGGCGCCAAAATGATGGTCTTGTTAAGATCTTTGTTCTGTGATCAGTAGCGTTCTCTAAATTAG
This sequence comes from Steinernema hermaphroditum, assembly GCA_030435675.1. Classification (NCBI taxonomy): domain Eukaryota; kingdom Metazoa; phylum Nematoda; class Chromadorea; order Rhabditida; family Steinernematidae; genus Steinernema; species Steinernema hermaphroditum. The sequence continues at coordinate 917,623 of CM059625.1, forward strand.
GAACAATTCCGAATTTGGAATTGCGAAAATATCTCTTTGACTCATGGGATCATTTTCGCCGTATGCAGTATCCAATCTGGGACTACAGCAAAAATAGCGTACGCTATTTCTGATTGTGTTAGCGCACCGTGTGGCTAAAAGTGAGACATTCTGCCTTTGTGGGAGGAATCTGGATGCAAGATGGACGAAGACTGCTAGTGTTTTCTCTTTATCGCCTGTAATTTCAGATGTGCGGAAAAGTTTTCGTTCTTTTCACTTTTGTTGCTCTCTTCATTGTTGGCGTGTTTTCGGAATCTATTGAAAAGTCACAAGAAGTGGAAATATTTACCTATGTAAACAGCGATGGAGATAAGCAGTACTCCAACGGCATTCATCCAGAAGAGAGATTCGTGTGGCAAAGCGGAAACTATGTAATGCTCATAATCTCATTTATAATCTGTGGTGTACTGTTTTGATGATATTTCGGTTGCGTTCTCATCGAGGTGTGTTTTTAAGGTTGCTGCTTTGTGAACAACAATGTTCGTTAGCGTACCTTCTATGCTTAATATTGTTAAGACAGTCAAGGAATGCTCCCTGTTCTTTGACCGCTGTTGAAAAAAGCAGTAAATAGCAAATGAGACGTCCCGAAATAAAATCAGTGACACATCGTCTACAGATTGCAGCTACATGCGCATTCAATATGGTACCGTCTTACGGTGGCTTCTATTGTCTGATATGCGTTCATGTCAACACAAATCTACATTCGAATTCGCCTTTGCCACCAGAGCAAGTTCAACGAAGTTACACATCCCGGGTCCCATTGTCGACTGTTTGTACTCTTTGATTGTCTAGTAGTACGGAAAGAAATTTTAGAAAATAAAATTCAATTTTTCATCACTAGTTTTTCTGAGTTTCAATTTAGTGGGGCGGCTGTTCTATGTCTGAACCCGAGTTTACATGGATTTAGACCGATCGATTGGCTATCAGATGCTACAGTGCAAAGTCCCCATTCGAATGTGCTCTTTTTGTTGGTGCTACAACGTCCGCTCTGAAGCCTGAAGTCTGAAGCCAGCACCAGCTTTTAACCAGTGCAAGGAAAGCTTCCGCGACGTTTACAACTACAAATCACTAGTTTGGCGGACACGGATCTCATTCTAGCAGACAAGTTGCCTCTAGACCGCTGCAACAAGATCGTTGTTGAGGACATGGTGATGGCTGCCGATGGGCATATAAGATTCGCGGATCAAAGGGCGACACGTTACATGCGGAAGCTTGTAAGTTGTTTGGGTTTATGATGTTCAACAGTTATAAGTTTTTCTCATTGTCAGTCGACGTATGTCATGTAGACTCTTCTTGACTAAACCTCTAAAATGTCATTAAGTAGGCGAAACTTTAGCTTCTAGCAAGACAGTGCTTCTATGGAAAACAGTATGTTCTTCTATGTTTCTTAGATTCTGCACTATTCACATTTTAATACGTGGATAAATCATGCCAAAGCCAAAAGATATAGCACGGAAAGAGCCGGAAAACATAAAAATTTAGGACGAAGCTCGCAAGAACTTCATACAGCGCAACATCTCCATCATCGCATCCGTCTTCTGCACCATGAGTGTAAGAGAATTTGCCGGAATGATCGACATGTTCGACTGCTATCGTTGTTCCTGAAATAGCACTTACAGATTCCGAAATTTAGCGCACCAGGATTGCCAGGAACACCATGAGATCAATGCTTTTCTTTCTCATTACATGGCATTCAGAGCTTACTCCAAGCACGAAGAAGAACTTTGCCAAACTGCTCGAGGAGATCAATAGGCTCTCACAAGCACCCGACGACCAGAGAAGCCCGTACACGCTGAATGTGCGGTATGGGAAGAATCTCATCTAGAAATATTTTATTGATGTTGTCTAGGATCCCGGGATCGGAGATGAACGTTGGACGCCTCTACGACGTCAAAGTGCTGAACAGCCTCGACGCGGTTCTCTAGAGTCACTCAAGCGCCATGACCATAAAACAAAGCTCATCAGCCCGATGATTGCGATGGATGGAGATGAGCGACAATACTCCGTGGACAACACTCTGAAAAGATGGCTCGGCAGTGGACTCCGCAAATCACAGATCATCGTTCACATCCCCACATACGGAATATCCCATTAGCTGAGGAACCACAGTGAAACGGTGCCAGCCGGTGCACTGACGACATCAACTTCGTGGCTATCTCGCAAGAAAGTTTGTCTTAGCGTATACCTATGGAAACATGAACTGTTCGTTTCAGATCTGAAACCTTCTGAACAAATCGACCGATGCGAAGATCCTCTATGATGTGATCGCATCATATTCAACAACTCCTTAAAAGTGGCTCGCTTTCGACAACATCGCGACAATTAAGTACAAGTGCGCTATGCGCAGCGTGAAGGCCTCGGAGGTGTCGGTCCTTTCACCATTAACGACGAAGACTTCGACGGAACGTCGTGCTCCGCGGGTGTCTACCCCATTCTTAGCACCGTTTTGAGCTCCATTTGCCGTGGTCAGTGAACACATTTTTGTATGAGAATGTGGAATAGAGCAATAAAGCAAAGTTGCACGAAATTGTACATGAAAAAGATCAGATATACTCATCGGCGCGGATTGTATGGGTCGCTTTTTGAAGGGAACGTTGCTAGCGTTGCCCTCTGGATTGTTCGCATACCCAAGCAGAGATCGACAGCCACGCCTGTCCAAATGTGCGCAAGGTCCACACGCACATACTGGAAGTTGATAAAGGAGATGAAGCGGCACAAGAAAGGCGCGCAATAGAAGCAGTCCGCAAAAGGATAACGCAGAGAGCCACGAAAACGTCATGAAAAGAAGGTCCAACAAGAAGATATCCAGAAACAATCTTCTCCAAACGAGTCTTTTCACCTTTTTGGGGTCATAGCAATTTCCGAAATATTATGGCACGTCAACCAGTAATTTATCTCGACTTATCCATCTGGCGTTACAAAATATTCAAATCGGTTATGAGCGTTCATACTAGCAGAAGTCGATGTGAGCTTCGCCCCCTTCTTGAACTAGTTTTATTCTTCGCAGAAGTCCATAGGGCATCGTTTGGCGACGGGCTTCATCTCCTCCTTGATTTGCTCTACGTCTTCACAGAAGTCGAAACGACAGTGCTTCGCGATGGGCTTGATCTCCTCCTTGATCTGCTCTTCTTCCTCACAGAATTCGAAGTGGCAGCGCTTGGCGATGGGCTTGATCACCTCCTTGATGTGCTCTTCTTCCTCACAGAAGTCGATATCGCAACGCTTGACGACTGGCTAAAAGTATCTAGAAATCCTTACGCAATAAATCGTTGTCAGTTTACCTTGTTTTGCTCTTCCTCTTCACAAAAATCAAAAAGGCATCTTTTCTGAAGAGGATTGGCCGAAATTCTAACGATGTTTACGGCAAATAGAGCAAAGAGAATGAAGGCTTTTCCGAACATCTTTGAGGTCCTTGTGCGTTCAAAGAATTCGAGGACGAAATGCTTCTCCCCTTCAATGCGCTTGATTTTATACAGAAAAAATGACAGAAATATGGCTTGTTGAATCACTGCCTGTCGGGCCCTTTTTCAACAAAATGTTAGAGAAGGAAGAAAAAAGATTGCTTTGCAATTTAACGATTGGTTTGTTATTTTTAAATTCATGTTTGTAGCCAAATGCACTCGGGATATTTACTACAGGCACAGGAACCAAGAACGTTTCAATATAACACAACATGTGCGAAGCTTCAAAAACACTTCATGTGCGAACCTGAAGTATCAGCAGATTTGGAATATTTGCCATTTGAGTGCTGTTTTCGAATTAACCGACTTGATTTTCGATTTGTGATTTGATTTTCGTTCACGTTGAAATCGGAATTCAGAGTTTTGAGAAAATTCTGCTGTTTTCTTTTCGCGGAGCACCGCTTGTTGATGATACACCCGCGCCCGTTTTCCTCAGGAATTTGACCTGTTCTCTGGATCGTGATCTTTTTTGAAGATAGGCAGAAACACGCAAATAGAATTACAAAATGCGTTGACTCATATAATAACATTTGCTCCGTCTGTAATGGACACTGCTGGACAAAAGTATAGGCCACCCCCTTATTCGGCAGTTTGGAGGGCTAGCGGCAAGTTTTGAAAATACCGACTACCCCACGTGAAAAAGCGTCGCGAAAAACATAGGTTCCATGGGGAAAGGCGAAATCCTTGGAAGAGAAACAAATGTAAAAACGTTCAAATAAATCTGAGACACATTTTCAGCTGGACAAAAGTATAGGCCACCCTAGACATTTGCTTCGCATTTAATTCGTATTTAATTGGTAACAAGCCCTGTTTTCACTGTTATTTACTGGAACTGTGTTTCAAGGCTATTATGCTGCAATGGGTCGAAGTGCGCGTCTTACAGAGGTCGGAAAGGACAAAATTTAAGAGCTCCATTCTGGACACATGTCCAAATGGAAACATGATAGGCAGATGGCCACACATTCTTCGCTAACAGACTCCAAACCACGCAAAACACCGTATTCGGCGCCGCAGATTACATGAGAGTAAAAATTATACCATTTCAGTGCTTATAGGCATCATTCCCCCTTCAAAACTTAGAACCCCAACATGACCTGCATTCTAGTTCGGGTCCCAGAACGATCTGGAAGATGGAATTTTCAGCTTATTCCATCACTACCACGTTGTAGAGCGTATGCGAAAACCCCTGCTTCGGTTTTATCCGATGAAAAATGGAGTAAATGCGAATTCTGGGCGTGGACATCTCGTAACATGGAATTTACAATGGAAAAAGGTCGTTTTTCAAAAGATTTTGGAAAACCCGGCTGTCTTTTATCCGTAATGTTAGACAATTAGCAGAAGATGACCGAAAGGGGTTTTCGCATACGCTCTACAACGTGGTAGTTATGGAATAAGCCGAAAATTCCATCTTCCAGATCGTTCTGGGACCCGACCAAGAATGCAGGTCATGTTGGGGTTCTAAGTTTTGAAGGGGGAGTGATGCCTATAAGCACTGAAATGGTATAATTTTTACTCTTTTGTAATCTGCGACGCTGAAAACGGTGTTTTGCGTGGTTTGTAGTCTGTTAGCGAAGAAGGTGTGGCCATCTGCCTATCATGTTTCCATTTGGACATGTGTCCAGAATGGAGCTCTTAAATTTTGTCCTTTCCGACCTATGTAAGACGCGCACTTCGACCCATTGCAGCATAATAGCCTTGAAACACAGTTCCAGTAAATAACAGTGAAAACAGGGCTTGTTACCAATTAAATACGAATTAAATGCGAAGCAAATGTCTAGGGTGGCCTATACTTTTGTCCAGCTGAAAATGGGCCTCAGATTTATTTGAACGTTTTTACATTTGTTTCTCTTCCAGGGATTTCGTCTTTCCCCATGGAATCTATGTTTTTCGCGACGCTTTTTCACGTGGGGTAGTCGGTATTTTCAAAAGTTGCCGCTAGCCCTCCAAACTGCCGAATAAGGGGGGTGGCCTATACTTTTGTCCAGCAGTGTATAATTTCGCACAGCGCGGTTCCTATTGGGTTGGTGCATTGAAAATGTCGGTGACATAAACGTGGCATAATTTCGCAGTATTTACTCACAGGGAACAACTGATGGGCGCATTGTGGAGTACAGTGAACTATAACCCTACATTATGATTTTCCCCTTGTCCATTGCATTCTTCCTGATCATGGAGAAGTATCCCAGTATGACGGTCCTTACTCTGGTACTTCACAATTGCGAAATACGAAGTGATGTACGGGATTCCTATGGTTTTAATTGTGTGATGGACGTTGATTGCTGCCAATCACGTACACCGTTATGTCTTACCTTCCGAATGCACCTATCGTTGTGTTTGTCATATATCACAACATGAGCTAATCTCAAAAAGACGGCCTTCCCGGATCACCATGTTCCGTTAACTCTAACGTTTCCAATTGGTTAAGTACTATAACAGACAATGGGGATATGCATCAGGTACCTGTCGCTCGTAGCTACTATGCCTACATAGTGACTCCACGAGTTCATTTTTACTTCACAGAAATAGAGGCCAAATGTGGAAAAAATGACCCTTGGATCGACAAAACGTCCGACTGCCCGAGGCCGTGTATTTCCAAGTCGACCTCCACAAAAGCTCTCTACTTTAAACTCAGAGATTTCTTTTTTGTTGTCTATATAGCACTGTCTTAGCTCTATCTTACTCTCACCTGTGCTCATCCATAAGTGACGATATCAAAAGAAACTATCCAAAATAAGGTTAAGAGGTCGAAAATCGGAACAAAAAGGTTTTTCAATTTTTAACCCCGCGTATTCTACAAACGAGGAATCCGGATGTTGCCTATAAAGTGGACTGAAGTTGTACATAAGAACGATGAATACTTTGTCTGAAATCTTTGTGTTTTGTTTCTGTAAATAATCACAAAATCATCTGACATTTTCAATGCACCAACCCAATATATTCTGCAACGCTCATATTCATTCTTCAACATAGTGATTTTATCAATGCATAATATGGTTACTCCACAATTTGAAAGCACTCAAAAAGCTGATAGTCGATAATGTTGTCTTAGATGTTAGCTGCTGAGAAAGACATATCCTCTCCTATTGAAGCCAGCAATCAAGGTTTTCACTCCATGTCTGCCTTGGATTACTTTTATGACTTGCTACCCAATGTCAACTTTATTGACAGAAATGTCTGTATACAAACTGCTCAGCGCCACAGGTTACAACTCAAGTTATGGGCATTGCACAGTTTTCTCTTCGCAATATGCACTTCTTGGTCTGGCAGAGCCCCGATAGGCTGCTGCTTGTATTTATCGGTTTCAATAGGGTTGTACAGTGCCGCTTCGCTTTGGCTTTCAATTACGTTGACCGTTGACGAGATGCTGACGGCGAGAAGAGCAAGGAGGGCAAAGAGAGCGATCAGTTTTCCACACATCTGAAATCGTTGAGCATAGAAGTAAGGAACGGAGCTGAACTGACGAAGCTTCTCCTAAGCCTGTCTTATAAAAACAAGAACATGCCTCAATTAGCAACAGCTACAAAACAGCTTTTCACAGAACCAGAATCTAATTTTGTCCTCAATTCTACTTCAATGTGTTCGTACAAAGATCGTTTCTGCTCGTGCGACCGATCAAACTTCTACTAAAAAGAGGATTCTCATTTTTCTCCGGACAATTTAAGAGATTCTGCGTTGCAAGTGCGATACGAACACTAATTTTGGAGAAACGCTTTCAAAATTTATCCCTTGCATATCCGACATGTGGAAGGATTCAAGAAACAGGCGATCCGTGAAAGGTTGTTCTATGTATAAAACATAAATAACATCTTAGCATAGAGCAAAAGAGCAAAAGTGAGCCAAAAGCCATTTCCATAAAAATAGACGTCGATGTACACACTGCGTCTGAGGCTTGTACAAATATAGCATATCTGTAAAATTAGAATATTTTGCAATCGTAAAAAGCCGTTATCGAAAACTAGTGGCAACCAGTCTTCCTTTTCCACTCTTACAGTAGCTGATTTTAGATGTCTGGAAAACTCGTCGTTGTCCTCGGGCTTGCTACTCTCTTTGCTACCGTCATCGCGACCAAATCTATGGAAAATCCAGTCGAATCAGAAATCTTCATCGCCGCAAACAGTGATGTTGACAGAAACGAATCTGTTCGAGTTCAGGCCGACAGCGAAGTATACGTTGCCAAGCGGAAACTTTGCAATGCTCATAATCTGATTTGTAATCTATGGCGCTAAGCATTCGCCGCCCACCACAATTATCGATAAACAAATTGTTCAATACCGAGTCAAAAAGCGGTCCCATTTAGAACTCACGCGCACATATGGAAATTATCAAATATATACAAGCAGAAATGAGATCAAAATATCGGGTTATTCACGCGAGGTTTCCTGACCACAGCAAAGGATAGTAGTTAAGTATGTCGTCGATTTTCAATGAAGAGTCGGCGAGAAAATTCTCACTGATCAGTCGCATTATCTTTAAGTAGTCTTCAACAAGTACCTGAGCGGCATGCACACCCTATATTTCAGCGGTTTTTGTACTATAATACCTGCATACTCGATAGGAAGAAAATCATATTCCCCCACAACGAAGGGTCGCGGTCGCTGTTTCGGTAAAAGCGGTCCATTGAAACCCAGGTCCTCTTCATCTGCTTGAGTGTCTCTTCCCATTCTGCACAGTCGATGTGGTTATCGTCTGTAAAGGGGTTCGCAGTCCAAGTTATTAGTTGTGTATCAACGATATCAGAGATGTCTAATCCACGGCATATTGATGGTTACCCTGGTAACCCCCCGAGAGAAAGGGCAACCCGACAAAATCGTCATTCAAAAATCGTCATTGCAAAAATCGTCACTCAAAAATCGTCATTTTACAAAAATCGTCATTGCAAAAATCGTCATTACAAAAATCGTCATTTTGCAAAAATCGCCATTTTCAAAAATCGTCATTTTCAAAAATCGTCATTTTTCAAAAATCGTCATTTTCAAAAATCGTCATTTTTAGCTTCGTTGGGAACCCGAAGGGCGAGCCTTGTTGTCGTGGTGGCTTCGGCAAACCCCGGCTTGGCTTAGGCTTAGGCTTAGGACAATGCCTGTTGATTTAATGCGAGCCCGAAGGGCGAGCCCTGTAGTCTTAACTGGTCGGGTACAACTGATCCCAGGACAACTGATACCACGGATAAGTGATCCGATGGACAACTGATGCCACGATGCCCAAATAGTTTTCGATGGTGTGCCTGTTTCGATGGTGTGTTTGTAAAAATGACGATTTTTGTAAAATGACGTTTTTTGAAAATGACGATTTTTGAAAATGACGATTTTTGAAAATGACGATTTTTGTAATGACGATTTTTGTAAAATGACGATTTTTGTAAAATGACGATTTTTGTAATGACGATTTTTGAGTGACGATTTTTGAAAATGACGATTTTTGAAAATGACGATTTTTGTAATGACGATTTTTGTAATGACGATTTTTGTAAAATGACGATTTTTGTAAAATGACGATTTTTGTAATGACGATTTTTGAGTGACGATTTTTGCAATGACGATTTTTTAATGACGATTATGTCATGTAGCCGAGAGAAAGATATATCACCTAACAAACTTACTTCTGTGTATAATTAGAATGATGATGAATACAACGAAGTCTTCGTTGGTCTTGAAGAGATCTTGAGCTGCATAAACGAGGATCCCCCTCGCCGTTCGTAGAAAGTCTCTATACGCACTAAAACGATCGCCTTATCATGTGTTTACGTTTAGAAGCATACGTTTCAATTTTTTCGTATTGTGGATGATTACCTAAAACGACAGAAAATTCATAAACTTAGAACGGTTCTGTTCAACTTGCTATTGTAGTTATGGAGATCGTGGAGATTGAAATCAAGGGATTCATCAAAAACATGGTTAGAGTAAGCTATTATGTGCATGAAGGTTGTCTAAATTTGGAAATAGCTCGAGCCCCAACATACACACTCACAAAGTGATTAAGGGTGTTAAAGTACATCTTGTTTTTTATGTCCATGTATGCGCTTTCGACGATCGGAAGGTGACCGTACAGCTCATACAAAAGAGTTGATTCGGTGAAAAAGCAAGCCTTGTATGTTTCGAAGCAGAACAGTTTGCGTTGTTCCGGTATCGTGTGAGATATCTGCAAATAAGGAAAAAAAAATAGAAAAAGCCAAATAAAGCCGATGGTTATCATTTTAATGTTTTTATGTTATCTCTTAGGGGCGTAGGCCTAGGCTTAGACTTGCCGGCTAAAGAAATTGCAGATTCTTTGGAACAGCCGTCTCAGTCATTCAAAACCTACACTCAGAAGGCTTCTCGTCTGGGACAGTGATAAGGTCATATGACAAATTCTTGTCTAGACATGTCTCAGTTTCAGTCTGAGTAGTGATCGGGCTCATGAAGGCCAACCGTCCTTTCATATTTACTTTCCACTATCTTTAGCTTTTGGCGTCTGAAGTTCAAAACGGATGTGAGCCATTCATTCTTCAATGACAAGAAACAGATGTTTTGAGATATTTCGCAATATCTGCTAACGGTCTTTGGTTTTTAATGGAAACGACCATGTTTGCGTCTTTCATTTCTGTTATCAGAGGAAGTAGGCAGACTCTTACTTCCGCTCGGGTTCAAAAAACAAAGAATTACATTGAAAACATCATAAGAAACTCACATGTCTGCGAGAATAGGACGTTTGCAGATGGTTGAACTTGGCTTCTAGAAGATTGTACATCCCAGCGATCACAATTTGAAGATCTTGGGCATCTTGTTTTGGTACTACTGGAACGGGTTTCGGCAGAAGGACTAATCCGTCGGTGTGATGCCGCACAGTTTTGCGTCCTTAAAAGTGCCACCGATCCAAATAGCTGGAGAAACTGGCGAAACGAACCTCTGGTCTCATTGTCCTCACCCTCATCCGGGCCGAACAACAACGATCGTAGGGATTGTGGCGCCCGAGGTTTGTAAGGTGCCGAATCAAGGGACATGTTGTTCCTACTCGCTAGGGTTGTCGGTGTTTGGGAGATCGACTCGTAAGAAATGAAATAATCTGTAAGAACAGATGAATGTTATCGATTAGGAGATGGTTCAATTCACTGATGTAAGATAATTACAGTTGACAAAATAAGGGTGACTCAGCAAAAATATAAAGAAGTGGCAAGAGGAAGTGTATTGAACATAAATAATGTAAAAGGTAAAAAGAATGATCCTGGCCGGGTTCGAACCGACGACCTTCTGCGTGTAAAGCAGACGTGATAACCACTACACCACAGGACCACACATCCAAGAGGCGACAGGAATAGACTACAGCAGCAACTCGTGTTTCCCTGTTTTACACTGCACTCTGAAAAAAATGATCTACAATACAAGAGCAGTCATATCTATGTACTCGTAGAAGACTACTTAGAAAGTGCTAAAGTTAGTGAGAGCAATGGTTACAGATCTTCGTCGTAGGGTTGGAGATGAAGAAAACATCACTAAGTGTTCTTATCGGGGCTTTGTGATCTGCGTGCGTTTTTTGGCATGATTTCTAAGAAAAAAAATTGAAATTAAAAGGAACCGTTGGAAGGTGAGTGCACACATGCGGGTAAAATTTCACAATTTTCAACGGTGTATCAAAAAATTACGTACCCAAGTAAAGGAGATACCCTGTGTCTCAGGACCTTAGAGGAACATCTAAACTGAGAATTTGTGACTGACGCCTCATACAATTTCTGTCACATTAAATTTAGCTGTCATAGAAGTCGACTTATCAAGTACTTTCTCACGTGAATTGTTTCTCAACTATCGGACTGGAAACGAACTCTATGTTGAACAGCAACGAAACTATCCGCGTACTCAATAGCTTTCGAAACCAAAACATAAAAAACTAGGAAAACGACGAAACCAAAGAAAAATTATTTGTTACCCTCCTTAATCGTTCAGAGAAGCAAATACTGATGCAGCGCTGCGTTGGCCGCACGTGAGAGTCTCTGGTAATCGTTGTCAGTAAAAGCCGAGTTGCCGATAGCAAAGCCGATAGCGAGGCTTGTGATACCTGCGTTTCGATGAAATGCTGGGTTTCCCTACGCAGTAAGCTAAATTTTTATTTGGTTGCGTTCGGTGTTTCAAACATCAGGAAAGCAGAATACATAAGGCATCAAATATACAGAGTGTTCCATAAGTTCTGTAACGCCTCAAAATGAGCATATCTCGCCAAAAATTCAACGGATTCGCGCGAAAATAGGTGTACCTATAAAAGAGGACCAGATGAACAATCATCTAGAACGATTCTTCGAAATCACCACTTTAAGTGGAAAAAAGGCTTGAAGAAGTTTCTTAAAAATTTTCGTCGTGGCCACGAGTAGTCTGTTGCCCATGCTCGCTCCAGAGATCGCTTCAGACTGTCCAAGCGAGTGTGCCAGATTCGCGAGTCTTCATTCTCCAAGAATCCATAGATGGGATAGTCTTGAGGGTTCAGGTCGGGGATATTGGGGGGCCACATATCCTTGCTCCACTAACTTGGGCAGATCTGTTTCGAGACCTCCATGGGTAATTTCGATCCATGTGCCTGGGCCCGGTCCTGCTGGAGCATCTAGTTCTTGTTTATGAAGTGCTCCTGAGTGAATCTTGCCACTTATGCCTTCAGATTCCGTTCTCGATAGATTTCCGAGTTAATCCTGACACCTTTTTCAATAAAAACGGGTTTCGTTCGGCCCATCCCTTCTATTTTGGCCCTTATCTTGACGGACTTCTGTGGGAAGCGGCTTTTTTTTAACTTAACAGATCGAGGAGAACCTGTTTCACGGAGAGGTCGCTCGTTATGCTGATTTGAGAATGGTTTGATCGGAAAAATCTGCTCATTCGTGAAAAACGGTAGGCGGATTCCTCAGCTTGTGGCCACGGCGAAGAATTTTAAGAAACTTCTCGAAGTCTTTTTTTCCGGTGAAAGTGGTGATTTCGAACAATCGTTCTAGATTATGGTTCTCCTGGTTCTCTTTTATAGATATACCAATTTCCGCGCGAATCCATTCAATTTTCGGCGAGATATGCTCATTTTGAGGCGTTACAGAACTTATGGAACACCCTGTAGGTGATTTTTTGTAAATTTAGAGTAAGAATAACATTGCTTAAATCGGACTGCACTTCGGCATATTTGAAAAGGTTCTATTTGCCCGAACCTCTATTACCTGTACTTATCGAAAAAATGAGTGGATACTGTAAGACACTATAATAAATTATAATAACAGTGTCAAAATTTGTGAAGAATTGCAATGCTCAATTACAAATATAAAATGTCTACTGAACAAATCAAAAAGGAACCTATAATTAGACTTGATCGTCGCTATTAGATCAGTGATATTTTGAGACTGCGCAAATGTGGCGTTGCTAAAAGTAGAGAATTTGCTATCATAAAAGCTAAGCGGAGCGGATGTTTGGCCAGTTAGCGTTTGCATCCAACATTATTTTAAATGGTTTCAGATGTGCGGAAAACTCCTCGTTCTCTTCGCTATTTTTGCCTTCTTCGCCACTGTCGTCTCTTCGGAATCCATTGAAAACTCAAGCGCATCGGAAATCGTCATCCCTGTGAACATCGATGGAGACGGAACGCAATCGGTTATTCAGACTGAAGACGAAGTCCATGTCGCCAAGCGGAAATTGTGCAACGCCCATAATCTGATTTGCAATCTGTGGCGCTAAACAGTCGCTCTATAACTACTTTCAATAAAGAACGCATACCATATTCTTAGCATTCTTCTAACCACTTCATGACAAACGAGATAGGCAGCAATGTGAAAAAGTGAACAGCTATATAAAAGAACAAAAAAGGGAGGGCTAGTTAACCAGAGCAAGTCTATGTTCTAGGAAGCCAATCGAGCTTATAAATGATTTTTCGATTGGTTTACATCGCAGTACTTAAATAACTTACCCGTCGCCTTTGTAGTGGCTTTGCGACAGCGCTTCTTCTTTGGAGTATGGGGCAATCGCACAACTGAAACGAAGCGCACTTGTCAGTAAAGGACAAAAGAAGTGGAGTGATCACGATGTTTACTTATGATTAGGTTGAAAAGCACTCGTCAAATGTTTGAGTACGCACATACTCCATTAACTGCTATATCAGCAATCAATTGATACATTCAACGAACGAACTACTAATGTACTTGACTACACGTGTGCATGCAAAGACAATAAAAACGACACAAACGAAGTTGGGTTCTGTGATGGGTATGTGGACATAGAGGTGGCCGCTCTTCGAAATGTTCAAACATTGTGGTGGTTCCTTAATAATTGTAGCATTTCGTGCCAATCTGCGTGCTGCCTACGAATGAGGTTGCTTCTATCGTACTACAAATTTTGCAAAGGTAGGAAATTTCTGCTACATTTGCGAAAAAGGAAACCGTTCGTTACCAAGGACTTCATATGCGACAGCCAAGCAAACTTACATTCCCTATTCATTCCCTCCTTCAAGCACCTCTCGTAGCGGCACCTCTTGCAAGCGTGGTTTGCGGTGACGTCTGAAGATGCTCAACGTTAATTCTGCATTACTGACGACACCGAATACATACCTGCAACTGCAGTCGCCTTGCAAGCGCTTTCTCGTCTTACGCATTCCGGAATTTTATCCAGTCGAACGACTCTACGGAAAAACGCCGCACAGCCCATGCACGCCAGGGCGCCGAAGTTGTGTCGCGATATTGGCGAATTGTGACAAATTCTACAACCGCCGAACTGTCTAAAAACCGGTAAGTACGAAGCATGCTTCATAAGCCTACGAATCTGACGGTCTTTCGTAAAATCTGGTCCGAGTATACGGGTCGATTGTCCACATGAATCTCTGAACGTACGTGTTCAAGGGTATAGAACTGCTTAACACGATGAACTAAACTTTTGAACGACACTATGCTCTAATACCCTTTATTAACACAGCGCTTTTGAGAATTCTAACAAGATGTTAACGGGTTGTATATAGCTGACTTCGAATATTTGGTCATCAAAGACCAAAAAAGTAGGCTGCGCATGGCACGCGCAACTATACCGGCTGCAGCGAAAACGAAATTCAGTAACATGTAGTAGCTGTAGTCATGCAACGGCGACGAACTTGACTGTCTTGGACATCAAATGAATGCGTTTTAGCGTTATTATCCAGAGGAAACCATTGACAGGTTCCACTGCAGATGCTACATATCAAAAAGAGACATGTGCGCGGAACAGCACAATTGAGTGCGAAAGATAAGCTTATGTTGACGGACTGGTTGAGAGGATTATTCAACTCATGACGAACACCTAAACGAACGTCTACAGTGAAACAAGCACTCATCTCGCAATTTGTAGTCGGCATAATAACGTTATTGTAATCGAGAAGAAGACTAGGATAGAGTGGAACAAACCACTCATGGAAAATGACAACCTGGCATGACACGGCTATACGTAGGTAGGAACGTTATCAAGAACAATTTTTTGACTAATGGTGGAAGACAAGAAAAACCAAAAATCATTCAACCACAGAAGTCAATGTGATTAGTGATCTGATTTTCTTTGAAGGTTCCTCAGGCACTTATTCGCGTCGAATAAAAACAAAATTGTGTACAACAAATCCGTGAGTAACAGATCTACGCGCTTAAATTCTATAAAAAAAGGATGGTCGTTATGCAGGCATAATAGTCAGCGGTGAAGACTGATCTAAGTGTCGCTATTCTTTGCATTTTGTGACTTTGGATGCCCAACGATCGCCTAAACTATAGATAACAAAGACCATCTAGTCTTGGTACCACAATGGACCCAGTGGTCTTTTGCACCTATGGCATCTCGGAAGGCCCGAATATCGTTTGCCCAGGTAATCTGTTAAAGTTTCGGCACACTCATTACTGTGTTTCTGTTTGGTAATCAACATACCAGTTTATGATAGATTTGCAGATTCTTTAATACGTTCATAACCTAGCACTGAAGAACCTTTATACCGAACAGTTTAAAGACGTTTATGAAGGAAAATGTGAAGCCAACAAATAGCACTAATTCAAAAATTGCGCATATTGGGCCAAAGTGCATCTGCAGGTTTGCTTAATGTAGTGAATTAAAGTGCGAACAGTTTATGCTTTCAGCGCTGTAATAACATTTAATCATATGGTGTCTGTCAGTGAAAGCCATGCGCTCCGAGAAGCGTGATCCCATTGCACTTGATGGAGTTTGCAACGAAATGCTTTTAGGGCACTTTCAAGGACGAGATATCAAAGCATTCTGCTTCGTTAACTAGAGGCGATTTTGACGGATATGCAGAAACGGCCATGTTTTCGTGACAAGTGATTATCAGGATTAGAATAAGCTGTCATTTTTCAAATTGCAGTACGAATTCGCAGCTGAAGGTAAATTAAAAGAATCAAGCGTTCCGCGAATTTGAACTTCCGCTAAACGTCTTGTTTGTTTTACATAATGAACAACTTGCAATCGCAAACAGTTCAACGTAAATAACTATTTATTAGTTGTCGTTTTGTCCGATTGAAATGTGCAGAATTCAAAACCCGGGAGCAATGTAAAAATAACCAGACATACGCAAAAGAAAATAGCTTCTATCACATATTGTCATGATAAGAACATTAAAATGTCACTTCCTGTACGGAACCAAGAGTCTCCCGCAGAAAGACCGAAAAGAACGACATGTCAGACGAAGAAATACCTTCAGCAGTTTTGCTTCTTGTGCAAATTTGATGAGTCCATTGTGGTCAGAATGCAACGTACCGAGGTCGATGGCGGATATATGAAGAAAACAAATATGTGAAATTAAGTTCACAAAAGGACTATTTTAATGATTTCTAATTTCGGCACTGCGAAGGTTGTAGAAACCTTCAATGCACATGATCCACGGCCCAGCTGATAAAGGTAACAATGACGACATAATGCACTTTTGAGGAAGGAGATTTCGAGCAGAGAATTCAGTCTCACTTAGTGCGTAGCGATGCGTCGTAGACTTTAAGCAACACACCGTGAAATATGCTACGTTTCCCTTTACGGCATTTGTGAAATAGCTGAAACATATCCAAAAACTTGAAACGAGTACGGTATAAATCTTCTAACGTTTTTGCAGAAAGGAATTTGACCGCAATACATCACACAATTATTATTCGCGTCTCACTGTGAAGGCTATATCTTAAATATGATCGGATTCGGAGCCATTATCACGAAGCTTATACATGGCGATTTAAATGGAAACGAAGTCTACATGCGATGGTCGATTACGTGAATTAAAATTCAAACGAAATTCCTTAAAAGATCTAACGATCTATTGGATTTTTCCCAGGGGATAGTGTTTGCCTTCATTGGAACACGATTTAGTTTATAAACGGATAAAGGAATTACGACATTTTCATCAGACATTTCAGGATTTGCTAAAAGCAGATTGACTATAAGATGTGTGGTTGGCTGTACTCCAATTTTCTGCTGCTTGAAACGCTTTATTTATGTGGGCTTCTATGTTTTAGGTTTCTAAACTTGCGAGATGCCGCACTAGAGAATCACCCATATTCCAAATTGTGCAAGGCCATCTTGTCTAATGATGTATGCCCCTTTACTGATAATCTATGTATAATCTTTATGATGTATGCCCCTTTACTGATAATCTATGCCCCTTTACTGACTGAGGATATGAAGTATATGAAAACCAAACGGCAACGACACAACAGATACCGGAACAATGACAGAACATCTTTTAGTGATTACTGTACAATAAGCGCAATCATCGGTCTGCTGAGCTCCTTCCGAAACTTCCGCCAGCAAACAAAGGCAACCAGGAGACATTTTCTGTGTTAACGTAATGGATTGGCAAATGCTACTTATTATAAACACCCTGATGTAAGAAGCTCTTGTGACTGCAACGTTAATCTTCGTTTCCTAGAATTGTGTCTTTCTGTGTCAATCTCGATGACTGTTGCGCACAAAAGTTGTAGAAGTTTCGTCTAAAAGCATAAAAATGAATGAAAAGGAGACAATGCATGGTCAAAGTTGGGAACACACAATTGTCTTACGATCAATATTTCAGTATCCATGAATTATTTGATATGGTGTGCCATCAATGAAACACTATGAAGATGACGTTAGTCCCGAAGTAGTGGTATTGAGCCATGTTGAGCCAATATGCATAGAAAACACAAGTATTACACCATAGTCGCTGGTTCCATACCTTGTTCGGCGGATCAGACGAATCCGAGTAAAACGCAGCTATCCCATAGTTTGTGCAGGCGTCGAAGCGACGAAGAGCCCAATCCGGAAGTAGCGCGGTGATCTTTGTACCATTTATATTGGTTATAACTGCAATATCTTTGGCTGACTCCGTTCACCTGAGAGTTGTCGCCTATTTCTTTTTCACACATGACAAATGCGGCTCCAAAACGTCTTATGATAACAATTCAAATTTTTTTGTTCATTGTGGTGCGATCGGCCGTATGATAGTTGACCAGCTCGCATTTATTCCAGCTGCCCATAGCTAACTATCTCACCTGCTGAGATGGCGAATGCGTGGTCAGAATGTCATTAGTGTGTCAGTTCTGCATTTAATTTATGCTGAGCGTGATAATCATGCTGACATCCCATGTGTCAACGCATATCGGAAGTCCGTCGAAGTGCGGGAAAAACACTTTTTGCAATTTGAGCTTTACTGTTAATTTCAACACGAACACTAATTGCGCGAAATCAAAGAAGACACAATACTCTGCTGTTCAGACGCTTTCGTAAGACAACATTTCTTTTTT
This sequence comes from Steinernema hermaphroditum, assembly GCA_030435675.1. Taxonomy (NCBI): domain Eukaryota; kingdom Metazoa; phylum Nematoda; class Chromadorea; order Rhabditida; family Steinernematidae; genus Steinernema; species Steinernema hermaphroditum. Next base: position 935,833 of record CM059625.1, read on the forward strand.
GCCTTAGGAAAATGGGTTTGGATACACTGTAATCGCCTAGTTCTTCATTATCCGTTCCAGGTTTTTAGGTTACCTTCGCATATTCGTGTTCATTTAGCTGATGGTCATAAAATATCCTTACTAAAATATCTGAATATATCTTTATTTCAGTGTGGTTGATGATGCACATTAAGACCAGCAGTTGTGCATGTACTTCCTCAAGGTAACATGGTAACTTGGACAACGTAGCTTCAATTAGGCGCCGTATCGATTGAATGCCGAAGCTTCAGCATGACACCATTAAGATGTTAGCTGTTGATGGGGTAATGCCGGTGACTGGCTCGCGAATTACCTTCAATCTGAGCAATTATACTACTTGTTGTCATGAAAAGTACCCTTGATAAGCCGTACCCAGTCTCCTCAACAGAAAAAATAACGACAATGGCATCGGCAATTCAGCATTAATCCATTAGTGCGTAGGTTATGCGTCGGCTCGAGCATCTGCGATTACTTCGTGCTTTCCATCATCCGTTCTTCAATTTAGTATCAATTTTGTTTATTTCAGATTCGTCATGAATTCTGTCAACTCTAGCATCAACATCAATGAGACGCTCGAAGAAACTGTAAAGCTTCTCGAACAGAAAGGTACGCCATATCGTGCACATGCAAAGGTTTCAAGATGACTTTAGCCGAGCGTCTCCGACAACATCAGATTGATGGCATCAGGCGAATGCTCGAGTGGGCCAATGACGATCATGGCGGAATTCTCGCCGATGAAATGGGATTGGGTAAAACCTGTCAGTCGATCTGTGTACTCAGCGCTTTACTCGCTGAAGAGCAGAAAGCGAACAAGACCAAGAAGAAGACTGGCTTAGTGGTCTGTCCACTATCGGTGCTTGACCACTGGGAAGCGGAGTTTAAGCGCTTTGGATGCGGGAAAGTCAATGCGTTCCGGTATTATGGCTCGCAAGATGAGCGAGTCGATCTTCGAGCAAAGCTCATGCGGGAAAAGGATCAATGGAATGTGCTGCTGATGCCATATCACGTATACACCTTTGAGTGCAACACAGTATCAACGGATGTTTTTAGACGTTTCTCTCCGACGCTATTTACTTTAATAAAAATGCTTTCGACGCGGTCATACTCGATGAAGCACACAAGGTTAAAAATGACTCATCTTTGATACATCTTGCCTTCGCCGAGGTAACTGCTCTATTTTTAACATCGACTGTAACGTATACATTTCAGCACGCTCAATGTAAGTACATGCTATTGATGACAGGAACTCCCGTGCAGAACAACCTCGCCGAATTCTATGCCCTTCTCCAAGTGATCAACCCCAGCATTTTTCAACAACGGGGCTTGAATGACTTTCTTGAGCGTTTCGCCGATCTAAGTACCGAAGAGGCCAAGGAGGACATGAAAGATCTACTCGATAAGTACGTTCTTCGAAGAACAAAGGCCGAAGTATGCATCGATGTGCCGGAGTCTTCGAATGTCGTACTCTATCACCACATCACCAATCATCAAAGGGAGCTTTATCTCAACCTTGTTAAAACTCAGTATTGTAAGTTTTGGTAACGCACATCCATGCTTATTGCTTGGCATTTAGACGAAATAGCCAACTCGGTAAGTGACAAGTTCAACAAAAATAGACTCTCATCAGTCATGACTAACCTGAGGAAATGTGTTATTCACCCTTATATGTTCGAAGGTGAGCAACCATGGCTATTAGCTTTACTGTGTGAATATCTGAAGGCATCGAACCAGAGCCATTCGAAGAAGGGGAGCACCTGGTTGATGCTAGCGGCAAATTTGTTATTCTTGACACTCTGCTAAGCTATCTCCAACGACATGCACATCGTGCCTTGATTTACTCCCAGTTTACATCGGCCCTGGATATATGTGAAGACTACATGCGCCTAAGGAAGCATTCGTATTATCGGCTGGATGGTGATACCAAGGCAGAGGATCGATTCACCCAGGTCAATAAGTTCCAGCAGCAGAAAGTCGACTTCTTCTTGCTGTCTACCAGAGCTGGCGGTGTGGGCTTGACACTTACAGCAGCAGATACGGTGATATTCTTGGATACTGTAGGAATGTCAAACCTCAAGCTGATATTAAGATCGTCTTTTTAGGATTTTAATCCCCAAAATGACGTTCAAGCAGCTGCGCGTTGTCACCGTATTGGACAAACCAAGTAAGTCTGATTTGGAATACATTGGAATACTGTATTTATTGTTCGGTTTCAAACTTTATATTTTTTTGCTTCAGCATCGTATATGTTTATATAAGTGTATTTTTTTAGACCAGTGAAGATCATCCGTCTCCTGGCTAAAGGATCTATAGAAGACATTATTCACTATCGCGCGATGGAAAAGCTGAAGTTAACGGAACGTTTTTTCGACGGCGAGGAGGGCATGAAGCTGTCGCGCGTCGAACTAAACGAATTGATCATGAAGAGCATTGTTCATCTTGATAATGCTGCCCGGGAGGACCAGACCTACAGTGAACACGATATCGAGAAGTACATCGGCAGAACGGTGAATGGCTTGTGGGAGTTACCGAAGGACCAAGAGGATCTTGATAAAACAACGGATTTCACGACTGACAACGCGGATTTGGAAGGCAAATCTATTTATCACTTCGAGGGAGAAAACTATCAAATGACGCAGTCGGAAAAGAAGCTGTTGGACGATCTGACAACGATTGACAAAGGTAGTTTTTCAGAACTTTTGGTCCGTTTGTGATAGCCAAAGAGATATAAGTGCCGCCGTGTGATGACTAGAAGATCGTTTCAGTCAATGACACCTTTTCATTTAGTTTACAAAACACTAAGCGCTCGAAACGAAAGCTCAAAGATGGACTATACACAGATGCTCAGGAAAGAGCGCGAAAGAAAGGAGCAAGCGAAGAAAGAACGCGAAGAAAAGCGTTTTAAGGCACAGCAAGAAGAATGGGCGAAGCAAGGCTATCAGTCCACGAATATCAATATCATTACGCCACCATCCTCTCCCGCCGCGAGCAGTAGCAATGTGCGACCTCAGTATGTATACGGTGATGCTTCCAAGCCGCAGTGTGTGCCTGAAGACAAAGCTGCTAGCGTGCTGATCCTTCACTCTGTTGACAACGGTGGCACTTATGGCAAAGGCGGTTTGTTCAGCGTTTTAGCGAAGAAATCACCTCGGATTGTGGAAGTATATGAGAACGCTGGTGAAATGAACGATTTGCAAATCGGATCAGCGCATCTCATCAAAAACGTCACCTACACAGAAAACGATGAAGACTCGGATAACTCCGGTAGTTCAACCGCCTCGCATGATCTGCGAAAGGAGTCTGTTGTGTTAATGGTTACTCAAACGTTGCGTGAACGGCAACAAAGTAAGTGTCCTCTTTTGCACACGAATTTCACAATTGTTTATCCGTTTAGAGCTCATGCGATCGTCAAATGTGAAAAAGTGTTTCGCACGAATCAGTTCTTACGCTCTGGCAAGCAACGCTAAATCTGTTCATATGGCAAACTTCTGGCACGAAACACAGAATCTGCAAAAGGATAAGGTTCACGAAGCTATAGTTGAACACTTCACATCTCTGGGAATTTTTGCCTACGTGTATACCTTTGCCAAGAGTAAGTTCTTAGCTTTGAAGTTTGAAAGTATAATCGTCGATATTTAAGATCACAGAGGATTCGCAATGAAGCAGCTAGGTCGACCAAAGAAAAGGGTTAACGAAGGGTCCGACTCCGATGGGAAAGATCTGAATAACAAGGTTGCAAGAACATCGGATTAATATCTACCTCACGTGTTCACTTTTCATATAAAACATCCCTTGTCGTTCAGGTGGTTCTTTATGGACGCATGCTGGTAACTCAGCACAGTGTTTCTCATGCGTCCACCTTTCCAGTTTCCATCATACACAGCTGATTGATGTTACCGTCTTCATAAACAGAAGAACTGACGAGATCGGTTGTCAGTTGGTTACCATCGTACGCGTATGCTTCCGTTTACTTCATTGTTTAGAAACAGAGAAATTCAGTTGTTGGGGTCATTCACCGCGCACTTGTCTCTAAATCTTGCTGCATATTGTTATGGATTCAACCAGCAATGAATAGGGATCTCAGGTCCACACTATAAGAGAAAGAACTGTTGTTCCAATATTGGCCTATATCAAGATGTCATTGAAACAGTTTGCATTTGTAATTCAAAATCATCTTCAACATTTACAATTTATTTCAACATGCAGCCAAATAACATATGTTGTGAGATCATTTAGGCCGAGTTCCTTAATATCTGTCTTCAAACGCCTTCCAGCAAAACTCAGCGCACGCTTTGTACAAATCCACAGCCACTTCCTTGGGAACCTCCTTCTTTCCAATAGCTCTTCCAATTCCAACGATCTCCTCGCAAGTCCAATCCGGGTGTTCCTCCATGTATTTGTCGATCTGAGCTTGAACATTCGCTTTCCAGTTGGTGTTCTTCAGCTTTTCTGACAGTTGTTCCTTTAGCTCCGTTCGCTTGCCTCCTTTCTCAAACTTGTCTTCAATTGCGGAGTATAATGGCATCCTTGCGATCTGATGCGGCGGCAACGGTGGGAACTGATATGGCATGGGCCCAGCAATCTTCTCGAGATAAGCGTTACGCTGGGCTTTTTCCTCGCGCTCCTTTATTTCTTTTTCTTCCGCAGTCAACTCCCTATTCGGTATCTCGCGCTCAGGAGTGACCGCTGCAGACGAGCGTCCCGAACAGCAGCTCAATTCTTCATCGTCATTACGAAGAGGCCCAGGCTGATCCATGTCTGTAAAAAATGAATTTACGGAAGTCTTGTGATTATTATGAAAATATTCACGACGCAACGCAGAAATTAATGATTTGAACAAGCTGGAAGGAAGTTTAAGGTTCTGTAAACGTAAATGTGTTTTATCCAGTGCGTTTGAGTGCCGAAGGGAGAATCTATCTTGTCCTAAGGTGTTAGTGGAAAGCAAAGAAACGAAACTCTTCAGTGTAGCTTGAGTGCTAGCTTAAAGTGTGATAGGAAAGGGAGAAGTGAGAAAAGAAGCGGTAAACAGCGTGGCCGGCACCATCAATGGCGGCTGCGTCGCATGTGGTTCATTGTAATCAATAGCTCCCTCATAAGGCATCGACAGCTTTCGCACCTGGATTATATCTTATGAAGGCTGGTCGTTTTGGGACCTAAGCATGATTGTGAGCTCCAACTACAGTGTGTCGTTCGAGGGATATGCGTAACGAAGGATATTCGAAGGATATGCACACCAGCTGATTTTAACAAAGATAACATTGTTTTCAAACAGTGAATCCGGTACCTCGAAACGAATGAATTCTCATATACTTAAATAGGGAATAGGAATAACACACTTATTTTGTGCAGGTATAGGCTTTGCAGTCTTGCATTTGCCTAAAGGTTACCCACAGTTGCGCAACCATGCGGCGTACCTCTTAAATGAACCTTATTTGCCCGATGTGCCAAACCTATTCAACCGGCATTCATACGTAAATGATGAGCAACTGTCCTGTTATGTTAGGATTACAGTCCAACTACCATATGGCTGATCGGATCTCAGATAAGTGCTACGTAGGATGCTGTTGAACTCTTCGTTTTGCGCTGCTGTTCGCGATTGAGTCGCCGGGTGAGCGGTCGGCGAGGGCTAACTGGCAAATTGGTCTTAATTTATGGGCAACACGAAAGTAGGAGATAAAAAACGGATGGAGACAAATTGTTTGATCGACTGATTGACAGCGACCGTTCAGGACACCAAAGTGAACCAGACGCACACTGGAAGTCGTTCGCAACTTTGTGAATCTCAGTCATTGTACTTTCTCAAGTGCACTTCTGAGATGGCCAACAATTAGATATAAAGTGAAGTGCTCCACTTCAAACACAGTGATCTCTGCTACTTGGCACATAAGGTGACCATATTCATAGTGTAACATGATCAGGCTCAAAGGGTCTGGAAATCAGCGATCACGGGGTTGTAATTTCCAGATTAGTAAATAAATGAGTCGGTTCAACATGAGAATCAGTCGCAAAAGAGGCATCATCCGATTTTTGCAAAGTACTACTTCTACGGTCGTTCGAAGGATATGCGCAACATTTGAGTCTTTTATGAATGAATTCTCTTAAAGGTGACAATATACCATAACATACAACATACATTGAGATCGATCACTTTCTGAACAACTCATGTTTGTAATGCGTTTGTCAAGCACCCTTTTGATTTTTCTTGCAATGGGACAAAACCAAACTGCTTACACGTTTCATCTCTCAAAGTAAGTTGTTATCCTAAAAAACGAGGGATGGGAACTCTGCTGGTGCTGAGCTGTGAGCGACAGATAAGGCGTCGAATCAAATGGAGTTAAACGGCGGAAGCGATGAGCGCCAAATTGTTTTTGTCTCCGCGCACTGCGTGCTGTTGTTCTCGGCTCACTTGAGACGCTCTGATTGCAGTCGAACCAAGCGTGAGGCAACAACAGGCTCGCTGGACTCAATGACGTCGCAGGCGCAAAAGGAAAGGAAACAGAATTTGATCGGAAGTTTGTGCGACGGACGCTTTTTTGTCTCTACTCTCGGACTCGGGCCGTTTTGAAGCGGAGCGAAAAGCTCTTCTCCAGTCGACTTTCGACTCTTACTCGTGCCATAAATCACAGAAGCCATTTGGATGCGCTAATTAGATCATTACAATCGAATGAATTTGCACTGTTATCGCTTTGGCCTCACCACTGTGTATCTAAGAACTTCATTCGGTGCGTCTTTTTTTGCATACTCTCCCATCTCCATACTGTGTCGTGTATGAAGCCGTAGTAATGTGTCCACGTACCATCAATTCATTTGAGTAAGCGGACTTTTTTCTTTGCTGATTGTTAATAACCTCCTGCTTGACACTTTCTTTAACATATGGGATTTGGAATATACCCGTTAATGAGTACTGAATCGGTATTGTCATACTCTTATCATAGAGGTTTGATCTCGCACCAAACTATAGCGATCTTTGATTTCTAAAAGTCCTTTACTTTTCAATAAAAATAAATCTTGCCTGTTTTCTAACGTTCTACAAGCGAATGCGCCGAATTGCTGACCGGTTAAAAAGTTTGCAAAGGGATTGGCCCAAGACAAAGCTTGCCGATCGTGGGAATTGTGGCGGCAGCGTGGCGATAGCTTGCGTTTCAATACCGCTGTAACAAAATCACTGTCTCTTGATATATGATTGTCCAGTCGTGGAAGTATTCAAGCCGTTACGTCAATTGACCTCTGATTACACAACTAGCACCATCATTTAAAGGACTACGATCGAATTATCGAAAGGGACTACAACATGAAACCAAAGCTTGTTAACGAGGAAGTTGGAAAATACGTGTATTAAAAAAGCGAAAGTAAAATTCACTCAAAAGAACATCCGTTTTTAGGCAACTCTACAGTACAACTGTTGAATACAGAAATGGGTCGCTCCTCCAATAATCCTCCGGTGTGCTTAAGGTACTGGGTTGGCACATTGCCCGTAGATTAATCACAAATGTAAACTCTGTGATTACGGTAGCATCCACGGCGACATTGTGAGTGAGTGATGCGTCACGGTTTTCTGATCGCCAGAGACGAATAATTAATGGGATCACCAAGCGCCTGTCAGAGTCGTCTGTCGATCACATAAATTTATGAAACCTCGTGGGCTGTCCCTGTGAACTTGCCGGTAAAGCGAACGGCTTCCGCGCTAGGCCATCTTCCGGGCTCATCCCAAAGTGATCGAAACAATCGATGTGCAATCGGGTGTCGGTTCGGACAGGCAAGCGAGAGTTAATTCGACCACCACGGGCTGTTTCAACGTGTCTAAAACCATATGTTCGTGGGCAGTGCGCCAATCTGACACTTTTCTACTGGTTATGTGTCCTAGTACTGGGAGAGCGTGGGCCGTGCATGCTGTTTAGCGTTTAGGGCGAATATAGCGCAGTACGCTCAAAGCAACAAATTCCATTATTTGTTCGCTTTTTAGTATTGTTTTCTTGTCGCCTCGCCTGTTGTTTTCCCTCCTTTCGCCTCAATCTGCGCACATTACGCCTTCTAATGGGGCGTACCAACACTTTCCTGCTTTCGGTTTTATACGTTTAGGGTGTTGCTAGCCTTTACTTTTTTATTGATGTACCCCGAAGGGCAAGATCTTATTCTGGCACATCTTGATTGCATGTCTGTGAGTGTCAGAAAGTTCTATTTTGGATAGACCGTGTTCGTCCATAATGTAGAAAATGGATACATCTTTTGATTTTTGGTAACTGATGCATCAGCGATATTTCGACTACAAGCAGTATTGTGCAGTCCTCCTCAAAAAGTGATTATAAAGACAAAGAAATAAATTATTCTTTAAAAAAAAACCTGCGCTTTTTCTGAACCGAAAAGATAACGGCCAACCGAAACTAAAGGACAAACTCGTAACAAAGGATTCGCCTTCGGCAGTATCAGACTGTCGAACGACATTTGATAAAAAACTGCAGAACATTCGAAGTTCGGAAGAGCATGTGTAATTTCCTTTTCGCAAATTACTTGATAGTTACAATAAACAAGCCCAAGCATAATTTTTCGTATTAATTTAGGCAATAGAGCATCCCTACTAGTTAAGAAGTTTGTCCGTTAATGCTCCCAATGCCGCTGGTTTTGACAAATGTTGGATTTAAGGTACTTACTTGTCTCCACTTTTTCACTACGATTTTTAACGTGAAATGATTATCAGTATTTGCAAAAGCCTTGCTTGATTAATGCTTGGGACACAGAGTCCATTCAAAAATGCTAAAAATACGGCAGCCATAACTCTGTGGATTCGGAGGGTATGGTCAAGCTTCTGTCAGTTTATCAGTGGTATTGACCGTATTTGGTATTTGATCTCCATCTCGATAACGCCCGTGGAACTTTTCTTATTATAGCAAAGCTTGACATAGCAAACATATGCAATGTTTGCTCACTGCTTAATGCTCTCGCTTTAAGTTCATATATGGCATTCATAAATTGAAGTTTTGCAACTCTCTTTCTGATGCAGAGTGCACCAACGACATTCAAAAATGCAACAGCATATTCTACTCCTATCAGCCAAATTTTGCGTACCTGATTGTTTGTTTCATGGTTCAACGGCTGAAAGATTTCCTGTAAAGTTGCAAGCATAGCAAAAATGTCGTCATAATCGGTTGTGCAGGATAATTTGGCCATGACGTTGTTGTACGCTCACAATTGGTCACTTTGGCAATTATTATACCAAAGAAGCGAATAGTTGTTGCTGAAGTGAATGACGCTCTGTTCGCAACATCAGTACTCCAAAGTGACCTATAGAACTTTCTGTAGCATATGCAACTTCTATAGCTTGCTCATATGAGTTGCTCTCACTCCTAATAATTATGACGATCTTCGTTAAAAAGGTTAGTATTATGCCACCACTCACGCAATTTGTAAGTTTTCTATCCACATTTCAGCGCGTAAAATCGGCTTGTCGGGTCATAATGTTCACAGAGGAATTTATACTTTGCAGTCCATGAAGGCCAATGGCAATTATGAGATGTGCAGGTTTTACTAGATAACACTTTAAACATGACTGGTTTCCGGCGTCTTCGAGTTTCGACACCCTCCCAATCAGAACATCATCTTATGTTCAAAACGGCACAAAAAAACGTTCGAAATCGCCCATCTTCGCGGCGCCCTTTCGCATTTCTCAGTAAATATTGTGTAAACAAATGACATTTTTGTAAGGCACACGACGCTTTGTCACAAAAACGTTCGCAAAACGACGCAATTATTTTGTAGATGATTGCGCGCCTTAAGCACACTTTCGGAAACATATGTACCGCCGCGGGCTATCGCCGGCCTCCTCCCGCCACCTATGCATCGTCCCTTCCTCATCTTCTCCCGGTTGGTCGCCGGGCCTCTCCTCCCACCCCCTTTGGCCGATCCCGCGCCGCCACTATCCTCTCTCGCTGTCATCAATTTTCGAAGACAGCTCTACGGCACTCCGATTCATCATCATACTATAACCGCGTGGTGTCTGAGGTGGCCCGTTCTCCCATGTGTTGTTTGGTTACCATGTTTCCTCATATGGCAGGCACATCAGGTATTTATTGCCTTCCTCTGGCGCTAGAAAGTTTGTTTTGGACAAATGGTATAGGACTGATATACCCTTACCACTCCCCAATTTTCCACACTTCCACAAGGTGAAAGAGTCATGCTAGCTGGGAGATTTGTACAAAAGAATCTTTTTAGTGTTGGATAGCCAGAACAGGAGCGAAAACAGGTTCCCAATCGAACGTACAAAAAATTACCACACTTTTTTTTGCTCAGCATATCAAATATTTGGAACGTGTATGCGATAACCCAAAATTTGAAATTTTCTGGTCTATAATTACAATGCGTCATTTCCAATTTCCAAACTGTAATTTACGTGCCTACAAATACTCACGAATCATCAGTTTTGTTTGAGGCACCGCTTAAACCTCAACATTATTCTCGCGTGGCTGTTGTTTATCGTTTCATGTAGCCAAAATTGCCTTGTTTTTCACGTGATCATTTTTAGAAATTGTGACGTTATCATTATGTTTACATTGATGTGAAAAATTTGGTATTGTGAATCAAAGATAATCAATCAAAGGACGCCTTCCTCGCGTATATCATTTTGTCTGGAACAAACATTTTCTTTTTATATACGCAAGTCATTAATAACGTTCGTCGAATTTTGGAAATATATCCGTCCCAAGGGAGACTAAATGTTGCATTTCACAGCATACGCCGGAAATATTTATTAGAGAGATGCCTGCTTGTCGTTTGAACATTTTCACTGTCATTTTGAGTTAAGCAGGAAAGCGATGGATATAAAATAGTTTTGTAGTACCGTTTTAAAATTTCGTGGTACCGTTTTCATGGATAAACATTACGTTTGATCAACAAAAACCCGAGATACTAAAGTCATGCAGATCATTTTGGTGTCTTCAGATTTTCAGAGCTAAATGTCTCTAATTATTCTAAAATAACCGACTTAGGCTCTTTCATTTTTTTGATAAAATATTAGGCGCAGTTAATATTTATGCTAATTACAATACAGTGTACACTGGCCAGCGTGCACAAAATACAGATGTGCCTAAACAAAGCACATGACCACTTTACAGTTAGCTGATCGCTTTACCATAGAAGGTTCTCGACTTTAGCGATGCTGTAAAATAAAATACTCACACTTAAAACTTCGTTCGGTTCTCAGATTTGCAGCTTGCGTCCGTATCTTATGGCAGGAAAAAGCTACGCTTTGTTAAGCTTTGATCTCGCAAACTTCCTCTTTTTATTTATTCCAGACGTACATGGTCTCCTCAAAATCTTTCAAATCCGGCAACTCCCCTGGGACTTTTAAATCGTTGCCTTTTGGCGCAACTCTGTTGTCTCGTCCCGGCGCGGCGTTGACCTCTTTGTCAGGCCAGTCGACCGCCCGTCATTGTGGTAATGCAATTAGCGCTCGATTTGCGAGATTAGCGGAAGAGGATTTTTTTCGCGAAAAATACTCGTACGCACTAACGACATTACGCAGCAACAGAAAACGCACTTTTAGGACATCGTCGGGTACTCTTCCACAAACACTAGCTACTACTGAAAGTCGTCACTTTACCTATTTTGTATGCTCATCAGCTAGGGCGATTACATGCTCTGCCCGCTGTTCATACTTCACTCAATTCTTACTTTGTTGCTGAAGGAGGTTATCGCTGATTCCAACGGCTATGTACTGGCCAGCGCAGGTCACAGTCAGGTAAGCTGTTGTATATTTAAATGAACTCGTTGGTTCAACATACGACCTAGTCTTCCTCAGCAATACAGTTTGTCTTTGCAAAAACAATGTCAGCCCTATACACAAAACAATTTCTTTAGAACTGTTCCTGTTCCAAGTTGTGCCCTTTTCCTTTTATAAATAATTGTTTACAAAAAGCTAAATGGACTTCCTTCCCTCTTTTTACAATTTTTTTATCTTACAAGGCCGCGCGGACCCACTAAGTGAATTTGGTGACATGTTCCGACAGTGTCAGAATTTTTTGCAATGGTTTCGACTCTTTATTTTATTCTAGAGTACGGTGACTCGTTATAAATTCAATTTTATTTTCATTTTAGTGGGAATAAGGAAGTGAAGAATGGAATCTCATTGTTATGCAAATCCCAGAATAAATAAGATTGATCTATTTGTCACTTGCACAGATCGTGCGAAATATATCTTTTCCAGGTAGCCGCAGCTGGATTCAGGGCCGTCGCCATTGACGGCCCCGGTGGCGAAGAAGCCCAGTTCCGCGATTATGACGGCGCCGATGAGGACTGGGCCGAGCCTACACACGATGACAGTCATAAACAGTCATATATGCCTACCTTCAACTATGGGATGTTCGACAAGGAGTCAATATTCGAGCAAGGGTAGGTGACCGGTCTCTGTAAGCCCCCTCTCGCTTCTCCCCTCTCTCGCATCGGCTTACCTCCTCTCTCATATGGCGTAGTCTTGATCTCAACCGTTCGATTTTAGCGATCGAACCCGGCAGACCGTGCAAGGGTGAGGTGAAGTTTGTCGTTTATCTTCGAACGCTATCTGTGCTTCTCTGTATACTTTCAACTATCCTTTTTGCATACAGTTAACGCTATTGCGGCTGCAGTTGCATGCTTCGGGCGCTACGGTTTCTTCCTTTCAGCAAACGCGGCTCGAGTGTGTTAGGCTGCGCTATAACCGCATCGTTTTCGATTTAATTAGTTGTTGGCGATATGTTATTGGTTGTGAATTGAGTGTTTTTGTTTCAGCGAGACGCGAGACTTTCTGCAATTTTTACGGCGTATCAAGTACGATCATCGTCAATGCCCTGAGAACGAAGGAGGTGAGCAAGCTATAGTATTTTTCGAACAAACGCCCGATCAAAAACAGATTACTAACATGAGACTACAACTGGTATGTGGAACTACAACAACCTATGTTCGAGGACTACTGAAATCTAATCACTGAAGTTACAAAATGTTTAAACACACAGGGCTACTGAAGAGGGAAACAACCAGTGGAAGCTGGCAAATTTTCATACGTTCTTTATTCAGTTCAAAAATCAAAGAATATGCAAATAATTTTATGTGGCCGATACAAGATTATACACTGGGTTCAACCTATCACCAAACAATCATGTTCAAACGCATCTCATAACACGTCAAATCCATTTATAGAGTCCGTTGATATTGAAGTTTCCATCGTCGTCAGCAACATCCGTGCTGTGTCCGAAGTGACAATGGTAAGTCTAACTCGATTCGCGCGTGCCAGTGTCGTCCTTGCGTTTGTTCAGGACTATGCGCTCGAGCTATTCTATCGTGAGTCGTGGGTGGACAATCGCCTGGACTACGATAAGGCACTCTTCAAAAATAAGTCCGAAATTGCACTTCACGAGAGCTACACGAATTTCCTGTGGCATCCGGACACGTTTATGCCCAACGCAATTGCGTCGAAGAATCCTCAAAAACAGTCAATCTCTCATCGGTCGCTGCTACGGTTGAAGGAAAAGGGTCATGTTCTCTATAGCCGACGGATCTCCATCGTAGCAGAGTGTCCCATGGATTTGACGTTGTTTCCATTTGACTCGCAGGTGTGCAAGTTGGGAATCGAGAGCTGTAAGTTTTGTACGTACGTAAGTTCGGGACAAACCTGTACGCAGATAAAGAAGAATTTTTGTTTTAAGTTTTGAAAGAAGAGCACATTATAACGTTTGACGACTGTTATCCCAAAAAAATTATCCCTTTTTCGGAAGAAGTAAAGTCTTCTCAAACATTTGGGAAGAGCGAAAACATGCGCTTGAAAATTACAACTAGACCTCCGATAATGACATGACGTGCTGCGTAAAATTAATTTGCCTGAACCAATCATTATTCATGTTCTGATTTACAACCACCTTGGACGCGTTACACATCAACACTTCAGTTTACCCTAAACTTTGTGAAGATTAATCACATGGCGATCAGTGGTGCCAAGACTTACCAATACCAATACAATTGATCTGGCTAAGAGTTTTGTTACGACTTGAGAAAGTGCTGTGGTATCTTGCAAAAAAAGTGGTTTGTTTAGATTGCGATTTTTCATGCCTTTCACTTTTGCAGCTTTTCGCAAGTTCAGAAATCAACTTGATCCGCGTGACGTACCAGAAAGCGATGTAATAAATTAGGTCATTCATCCCACACGTAAGATCCATCGGATCGCTCAGGTTTGAAGACGAAAACCCGTTTCGAACATTTCCGCAGACAGGCGCAATCATGCAGTAATATGTCTAAGGTCGATCTGGGGTCGACATTATCAGGTTTTGCTTATGCAGCAAACCGCTTGATTTCGTGGTCTTCTGACCCGCCATGCGAATGGAAAAACACAGCACAGCTTCCTCGTCGCTCAAAACTGGTCAATGGCGCTAATTTAGATGGTTACACAGCCGACCAAGTTCGCTACAAATGGTCTAAAAACAACATCGAAGCGTTGGTGCTGAAGAAAATCCGATTACCCGACTTTCAAATCAAGGAAGCATTTGTGACAAGTCAAACAGAAAGTTATGCCACTGGTAATGAGGAACTTTGTTGCAAAAGCATAAAAACTGAACACAATTGAATTCCAGGAGATTATAGCCGGCTATACGTTTGTTTCGTCTTCACCCGTTCTTCCGGATTCTGCTTTTTGCAGCTGATCATACCATCTACTGCCGTTGTGATCACCTCGTGGGTGTCACTATGGATGGAAAGCGAGACGGAGTTTCAGGTAAGCTCATGGTCCTGCTTGGGCGATAGAATTTCCACACAGAAACAAATTATAGCTACCCATTTTGATCGATCTGACGTACGTAATATGCAATTTAAGGACATGATTTCAATCATACTCGCTATCACCTTCCTCATCTTCTCCTACAACGAAATGATGCCGAGGGTTAGCTACATCAAGGCCATGGATGTGTACCTCGGTAGAATAAAAAAATCCAATCGGTTGTTTGATAAACTGAACATTTCAGGCGTATGCTTCATGATAGTCTTCCTCTCACTCATAAAACTGGCATTTGTTAAGTACATGCGTCAAAAGCTGCGCATTACAAGGGACACGTCCTTGGTGGCCGGTCTTCTACCGGTAATGCGTATGGCTTCGAATGGTCTGGCAGCTCCCGATGCTAACATGAACGGTGGTGGCAACTTGTCGCCGACGTCGGTGATAAGCTTCGATGGGGCTAGCAGGTGCGTGGCTTAATCGTTTGGAGGTTCCGGACTCATTACGCTGAAATTTTATTCTATAAAAAATCGTATTTTTTGTAGAACAGCAAGTCGCTGCAACGAATACACAGCAGTCCCAATGGGTGATTCGCCAAAACACGTTGTCGAAGTGTTTGGAAACGGGTACAAGCATAAAAGACTAGGCAAATTCGTGCCCAAACTAGAGCTCACCACAAAAGGCATGCGGCGATGCCACTGGATTTCACAGGTAAAGTGTTTCAGAAAATCGTGTTATAATGAACCAGTACTATTTAGATGATGTTCTTCTTTGGATTTGTGATATTCTGCATGTTCTATTTCCTTATCTATCCGAACCTGCATATGGCACCAGTGGATCCAGCATGTTTGAAGGAAAACGCCGAATGGTTTGCTGATGTCTACTGATACAATGTGGGACATAGCTCAAAAAGAACCAGATTGAATAAAAAATAATGAGAAGGCCTTGGTTGTTGTATTTTGTTCCCACCTGTAAATAAAAAAATGAGTGATAATGCTGGACTTATGCTGATGACACATGTATACTACCGTAAGTGGTGACGCACCGAAACAAAAGGTGTCCCTGTGTCCTTGAATCGTTGAGAAGCATTGAAAGCGTTGTTTGCTTTAAGTTTTTCCCTATAAAGGCTTCTGTTTGACAAGATATTCACAGTGCTCACTCGTCATGTCTTTTTATTTGTGTCGACATTTATGGCCCAGTTTGCTTATATTTCTCTGCTTCTATCGCGCTACATCTTCGTAAAAATCTGAACTGCTCTCCTGTACTGTGTAAGACGTTTTGATAATTGGTGTCCTTACATTTAGTATCGCATACTGTTAGGACATTTTACAATCTCCCATTGTGTAAACGGGTGTAGTTTATGCAGACAGGCACATCATTTTGCTTTTAATCAGGAACATACCGTAGCACAAACTCTATGTTCTGTGATCCATTTGTAATACTGTAAAATTATCACACAGATTGTTTTTGTTTTGCACTCTTTTCATAATATGATTACTGTACTGACTAGGGAATTAAATTATTGTATAATACAGAAGTAATACTGTGCAAAGGCACTTGCTGTTAAAGACACCAAAATCGGAAATGACGATATGTACCAAGAAAGAAATACCAATTAAGCGTTTTTTAGTGTTTTATACGAGCCGTACAGTCAAAGTCGCGATAGAAAGCAACTGGAACATGTCTACTGTCATGTGTTGTTTTTTTTTTGTTTTCTAATTTAACGAATTATGTTCGGTTAAATGGCTGGCCAAGGTCGCATCGATGCACAGTCAGCAAGCACAAACTCCGAACCGGCAGGTTCGAAACCCGGCGGAAGAACTTGAACTTGACGTGACATTTGCGCTACCTCAGGAACTACGGGTATTGCGTAATGGAAAACGCGCGGAAGGGGCGCAGTCACCGGAGGATGCGCGCGGTTCCGAAAAACCCGTTGCGGGTACACAAGCGTCACCTCAGGGTATAAACATAGCGGCGGACCTGCATCATCTAAGTCATTTTGTTTTGACACCTCTACCGTCGGTTGCCAATCAAACGCGACGATTATGCGCATCAGCACGTTAGCTGCGATCGCAGCGTTGACAGGTGAGCCTGGAGGGGGTTGTCGTTCGCTTTCATCTACCACCTTGACCTTTGCAGTTATTACTGTCCACGGAAATGATCAACAAAACAAGGAGCGTCTCTTGCAGAAGGCCTGTATTCGCAATCCACGACTACCCTTCTGTGATACGTCGCCAGTAGAAACTCAGCCTGCTGAGCCTGAAGTTGATAGGAGAGCAGGTAACTTTTCATGTAAATAAGGTTCTAAATCAAATGCCTTTAAACGGTTTAATCGATTAAGAAAAAAACTATGCTGAATTTACGTTACCGATTCACATAAATATCGCTTCTGTGAGGTATCACTGCAGCTTTTCCTACCGTTTTGGTGAGCAACCGTGGCGTCACAAAACTTGTCACAAAACACTTATATCTGTCATCAATTTTTGGTGTAAATTATTTCATGCAAAATGTTGAATCTTCAGAATTTCTTCGCCAGGATGAACGCACACTTCTGACAGCGGAGCGGCATCAACGCCCACAACAGGTGAGAACAATCACAGCTAAAATCAAATCAAAGCAACATGACACTTTGGGGTGGACGATAACATAACAATGATTGATGTTATATCCGTCGTTTTCCGATAGCCGATTGAAGTGAGCGGCGTGTCAGATTTGTGCTTTGTGTTATCTTTGAAGTGAGAAAGTTCTAGTTGAAGTTCTAGATCGCGTAACCCACTCGATAGTCATAGAGCTCATAGGTTGACTTTAACCCGCAATTCCCCAAACTGCTCGCTTGTTTAGTGTAAACCAAAACCGCGTTCAAGGTTAACCGTAAAGGGAAAATCGCGGCTTCGAACGGTATCGTGACCAAGCTCGCTTTGGTTTGACGAATTTTTAGTTGGGCGCTGTCGGAAATAAACAAAAAAGAAAACCCGTTTCCGACGCTTAAAGATGTTTGTACAACGAACACAGACAACTGATTTCACTTACGAGCAAAAGAAAAAATAAAAAATTGGGTGGGCCGTCTGCACTAAAAAATCAGCGCGTGGAAACAAAAAAAAACCAATACAACGACATATAGTTAGAGAGGAAACATTAGGGGAATAAATAAAATCACATCTTTGAATTAGTGTGTTTGTGCTATGGACACGTCCGAGACGTTCAAGAAACAGCCATGTTTATTTTCATACGGACTCTCCTCAAACATTTGTTCAGGTCATGCAGGATCCGAGAACTGCGCGAGGACCACAAGACCTCCAGCAATTGCAAACGTTGTGTGTCCGCTTTAAGCCAATTGTAGCGCAACACTGTGGTCGTCAAGATCTGACCAAGGAATATGTCGCGAAGTGCATGGCATTCTTCCGCGACTGCAATCAGTTTATTACTCAACAAGATCCTCTTTACTCAATCGGAAACGCCTGGACTTCCGGAGTTCGTCTTAACTACTACAACTGGGACGTCAAGGGCATCCCCTTCTATCCGATAAACGAAGAGGGTGCTATCGGCGGAGGCCACAACTCGGACATCGGCTTCGGCACATGGGGTGGCGGATATTCGGACAACGTCGGAGTTCGGTAGGTGCATGTTTGGTGCGCGCTAAGATAACGAAACTAAATGATCTGGTT
This sequence comes from Steinernema hermaphroditum, assembly GCA_030435675.1. Classification (NCBI taxonomy): domain Eukaryota; kingdom Metazoa; phylum Nematoda; class Chromadorea; order Rhabditida; family Steinernematidae; genus Steinernema; species Steinernema hermaphroditum. The sequence continues at coordinate 954,238 of CM059625.1, forward strand.
GATAAGTGACAAGATAAACTGGATATTGCGAAAGAGATCAGAAAAGTTTGTAGGTTCATCGCCGTTTGCGCTCGACGGTGCTGAAGATCTCTGCAATAAGCAGTGCGCTCTAAGATAATAATTTACATGTGACTTATTATGTGACTTTATCGACTGACATTTTAAAGTGTAATCATTTTAAAGTGTAACCTATTTGTCAGTGGTTTACAGATGTGCCCTTAACAGCGTTTCCTTTCTAGTGACTACTGGTCGCAACGCAACGAGTACGGAGCCAACTGGGTGGAAGGCAAGTACGGCTACCGTAGTGGCTGGCAGATGCCACTTGTACAAAGTCTGGGCGTCGAGGGCGGCGGCGGCACCGATGTCAACGTACCCATTCGCCCAGACAAACTCGGAACGATCGACGTCGACAATCACTACGGGGTACATACGCACCCGTTTGTCTTTCAGTCGGTTATATCTCGTTTAGGTTGGCGGCTACTACAAGCATAACCAGCACACCGGGGTCGATTGGCGCAAGGGCGAAGTGAAGAGCATGTTTGGCGTTGGGGTTCCGTTTGCCGGAGTCGGCGTCAACACCGGCGTCGGCGTAGCATTCCCATCTCTGGACACGTTCGCCAACGCATTGGGAAAGTAGAAGATAGAAGAGAATGATGATGATTGATACTCATATACATAACGACGAAATCGTCACCCTTGTTGTTTGTATGTACCATGTGTGGAACTTGTTTTAGATAGAAGATATATATTTATTAAATCAAGTTGTCAAGAGCACCAAAATAGGGACATGCATACAGGTGCTTGAGAACGCAGAGCATCGAACATTAGTGGTGGCATTCTCGAATGGATTGTTGAGAACCACGCAACCACGTTAACCAATGTCCAAATGTCCAAAAGAGATCAGTAAATACATCTCTCTTCAAACAAATCGAATTATCTGAATGATTTTATTAGTTATATGAGCACATGAGACCAGACAACACGTGAGTTAACACAACCACATCACCAAACGACAGTAGAACGCAAAAACAAGTCGCAATTTACAATATTCTCAAAGTCATAATTAGACCAGTGTGAGACATGGGAAGACGAGGTACCAAGTCAAGGTAGATCGGAAAATATCAACAGCTACAATGATAATATGAATGATTATTCATTACTTGTATCGGAGTTGAGCCTTCCACGGTTATTCTCCTTGAAGCGAATAATGAGATTCCTGTGCGTGGCTTCAAATTTCACTATCATTTGCAAAATATGCAGCAGTGCAGGATGAGTGCATTCGATGGAGTGCGTGTTGCCACTTATCTCCTCAACAAACCCAGGTGCGTCTTCCATGTAGCTGCGTTGCTTGAGTTCGGCCACAGTGGCCGAAGTGCGAACTTTGCATTTGGATCCGACGAATTCCCAGGGATGCTCATACCAGGCCAAAAAGAGCTCTTCAAACGTGTTACTGCTAAGCTCGAAATCATCGGTATGGTGTAGGGAGAGAGAAACGAATTGTGGCTGAGACAGCAGTTCAAGAATTGGGTCTTCCATCTCCTGTGGCCATCTTAGCCCGGATGGGCTTACGGACAGCCTCTTGAGCACTCCCGAGCATATCTGCTTGCCCAGAAAATCGGCTGTCTCTTGCCCAACGTATGGTATGTCCTAAAAAGTAAGCTGTTCAATTGTGTGTTATGGGATATAAAGGTTTTTGTGTTTGATTAATTTAAATAAATATCTGCGCGCCCTTAATATAGCATAATCCGATATGTGTAGAATATGCTCTCTTTTCTTTTGGGCTTATGATAAAAGATACACATACCCTCAAAACTTCGAAGAACTTGTCATGTCGAGTAAACTGCACGAAAATGCGCTTGGCATCTTCGTTCGGAACGTTCAGCGACATTTCGTGATAATTCTCACGGCGCGGAGTACATCGAGATAAAGTGAAGTGCAGGCGGTCGAGAATTAAGCGATTCGAGGTCCTGACCACGAGCTTCGACACGCGATAAAGCCCATCACTCATCTCCAGGGCGGCGATCATGAAGTCCATCTCCGACATGGTTGTCGCATAGTCTATGATAACCTGCCCCCGGCGATTGGCAGCAATATAACCAGCGGCTGGAATGGGGCTTAGCATAAGTCCTCTCTCCGCAATCTCCGAAAGGCGTATAAGGTTGGCAATCGAGTGATCAGTGAGGCTGCGCGGGAAGATGGGAGATGACCGAGTGTTGTTTCGCGAGGGCATCGTAGCGGTTGTTGATCGAGAGCGAGAATTATTCGGAAAAATACAAGTAAATTACTGAAGCGTCTAATAAACACGGAACGTACACAAATCAATAGCTCGGGTGTGGTCAAAACGAAGATAAGCGGGTCATTATCAACTCGTTGCAGCAGAGATAAAAAATACGATTTTTCACGCTTTTTTGTTTCTCGGAAGTAGTGGCTATCATATCAAATATAAAACTTTTCACTACAGTGATTCACTGCGGTTAAGAGAGGATCTCTTTTATTTGTGAGGGAAGTTGATTCTTCCGTAAATTATAAACGTATAGAAATTGTTTTGGAGTGTGCTTCGCTGATACGAAAGACAGCTACGACAACAGATTACGATATTGCCCAAAAATGTAAAATATTATATTATCCGCTACTGACAGAGTCCACATAGATGAAGCACCTATGGTCACAAGTTAGTTTGTACTGAATGTAGTCTTTGCAATTTACTGTATTTTCCCTACAGGCACATGACCAACGCTACTTTGTATTTTGTGAAAACGGTTACAGTAGTTGTGTCCAGAGCGACATATATCCACATATACTGATCTCTTTCCTTTTTAGTTAGGGAAACTACAAGCGGAAATAACCAAGAAGAGGTTCAAACATGGGGTCTGGACATGCGCATGTGCAAATGGGAGTCAGTCTTCATTCCATGCTTTATAAGTCTCTGCAAAGCGAAAAAAAAACGAAAAACACAATTATATCCTGGGTCGCACTGATAAACTTACTTCGGAAGACGTCGCAATAACATATTGCTTGCTCAGGCCTTGCCCTAATAAACCTCTGCAGAACGACTTCGTTTACGTGAAAGATATATGTTCAGTAAATAGCACACCTCAAGTCACGCAAGCATTAATAAGCCTTGTTGTCGCCGCGTCCGCAAGCAAGCTGCATCAACCCTTACCCACGCCTCTAAGCATCGACGTATTGCCTGCCGCTTTTTCTAGCGTCCGCATCCTGATGACAACCGGCAATCGCTCAGCCGTATAACTCAAGACACACGCGCGCCAAAAGAAACACACGCTTAATTGATTTGAAAATCTACTTCCCTTAAGTAGGCTGAACGGAAATCCCGGGAATTGGCGATGCACCGTGGATCAGAGGCGGTGTTACTATGGTGATCGTGATGGGTAGTAAACAAGAAAACACGAATTGGGAAGAGGCGGCTTTAGCCGGCATCCGGAGCATTTTCCACCTGCTCAAAGTCTCGGGCGAGAGGAATGCACTGACACCAGCCATAAAAAATTTCGCCTGAGCCGATGCACTCTTGTACTCATCGGTGGAAACTTCTGGTCATCAAGTCAATATGTTGCCGAATTGAGATTCAGCGATAGTCGAAATCTTTCAAATGTACTTTGAAAATCTGGGTGGTCTTACGCCAAATGCTTAAGGTGCCCATTGAAAGGTCGGAAGAAAATGCTACGTGTGGGCATGACGTCAATGTGGATTAGCTATAGCTAACAAGGATGGATGGTCTAAAAATAAGACATAATCAGAGTACGAGTGATGGCTGTTGTGGCTCATATTCGTCGAAAAGCCGATGATGCTGGTTTCGTTTTTGCGGCATCAGCAGCCTTCATCTAAGAGCTGTGTTGCGGCGGTTGCAAAATATTTTTCACATGCACCAATTTCTCACTATTGAAAGCTAGAAAGGCATCTGGGAATCTCTGGTGGTCTCAGGAACCGACCTAATGAAAGACCATAACATATTGCCGTGTCCCCCTCTCTGTGCACAGATTGCAATAGCATAACAATGGCCACTGGATTTTTGCGACATTGTAGTCTCTATCGACAACGCCTAATGAGAGTGTTACAAAATCAAAGGCAATAGAGAATGCATAATCTTGGGCACGATTACACGGGCAACGGTGTTTTATAGTCTCACAGATATCGCAAAATGTTCGATTTATAAAGGATGGGCTGAGTTCCCATATGTGAAGGAACGAATATCTTCGAAAAAGGCAAGCAGCCGGTTAAGTAGAACAAGCCGAAGGCAAACAAGCGGATTAAAGTTGTTTGTGAGACCATAGCTTTTACCATACTGAGAACCCTTGCGTAAGCAGAACTGACATATTCCCAAAAAGACTGAGTCATGTCTCTTTTATGTCGTTTTGCCAGAACCCACAATAACACTGAGACCGACAATAATTTCGCTTTCTGAAATGTATGATGACACAACGGAAACCGAGGATTTTCAAGGAGGATGCTACAAATTGAGAAGTGTTCCACAGGAAATAAATTGCACGAAGTATTTGAGCAGAAAATATTGCCGATACTTTACTCATAGAAGCGTCCTTTCTTCAATTTTTTTCTTCACTGTTGTGAATGTAAGTAAGCTTCTTCACCGATCCGACAAAAAACCACTACTCTGCAGCATGATTTTTCGTCCTGCTCTACAATTGTTCTCTTCTTACCCCCCTTAATTGCCGAGGGCAGCCTACAATGCACTTGGTCGTACTTTTAGACACATTGGGTAACCCTTTGAGCTTACTTAAAAATTTGGGTGGTGCGAAGTGCGTCACGTACGAACTATCCAACATTTTGATTGAAAAAGCAAATGAGCGCTGTATACTATCTGAGATGCATGTTGTCTGAAGAACGTCAAAGAAGCAGTACGAATTGTAAGCTGTGAGAAATGATCGCTTCGGCCACGTGTTTGTTTATCAATAAAATATGGTTTTCAATGCGCTAAATTACATTGTGTTGCGTAGAGCACGTACCAACACCGCGTCCGCTGTCATCATCCCCGCAATCACGTTATGCGGACTTAATTAACGTTTGCAGATGGAAAGTCACGAAATGCTGTGCGTGCCGTTCAGTTCGTGTGGTGCATTAAGGGACCGTGAGCGCATGAAAGTGTAAGCATAAAGGGGTAACACTGTTACATCCTACACAGGAAAGTTATAAATCTTTCTACATAATGTTGTACATAATGTTTCAACATAATGCGGCAACTGTTTGATAATAGAGCTTGTAATTCCTAGTTTCTTTGAAGAGTGTGCATCGAAATGCATGAGTTGTGGTTGTATTTAGACGCAGTGTTATATTATTGGGTTGTTAAGTTGAAAACGGGTCACTCTTGCAACAATTGTTTGTCCACCGAAAACTCATACATTTCACTCAAGGTGTTCACCGTTGGTACGCGATGAGATCAGACGATTTTGTGGCCAACATCCGGATTCTTCATTAATGGAATATGTAGGCTTTAGAGTCAAAAATTGTTTTGGGGCCAATTTTCGATCTCTTTGTCTTATTCTGAATGGTTTCTACTAATGTCTACATTTATGGATGAGCACATGTGGGGGCAAGATAGAGCGATGTGAGGATCAACTTGGAAACACACAGTCTCGAGCAGATGTACTTAATGAGAATCTTAGGGTCATTTTTTCAACATTTGGTCTCTATTTCCGTAAAGTAGAAAGGAGCTCGTAGGGTGGCTATGTGGACACGGTAGCTGCGAGAGAATGCAACCTGCTAAGTCACCGTCCATCACACATTTAATACCATAGGCAGCCTGTATATCACTTCGCATTTCGCCATTTCGAGGTGCCAAAAAATGACCATCATAACCAAATAGACCTTCAACATCGACACGAATCTAATGCATAAGTCGCCAATCATAGTGAAGGGTGGCAGTTCACTGTACTCTGCAACGCGCCCATCGATTATGTCCAGGGACTAAAACTTGTTTAAATAAAAGCTATTTACTGAGTGACCCGTTTTCAACTTAACAACCCAATATGTTACAAAAGTTCTAAGCTATTCGAGATGTGAAGCGAACTACGAGTTTGTCAAAACGATGCCAGTGGAGGAACTCTTCTAAGAATCATACAGCTTGACACCTTTTTCGGGTGGAAGGCAACAGACTGCCTTTTGCGGAATCTACAGTACAAAGAGGGCAGTTAAATCCTGTAAAGTTGGATTCACATTTGACATTAGTGAATAATTTATCAACAAAATCCCAGAGATCACTTCAAGAACATATGGTGCGCGCGAATGATAGCAGTGTATGCTTCACATTACCGCATTTTCTTAGGCTTCGGAGCTGCTTTGGTTGGAACGGGACTACACACGCGACCGCGTCCATTTTTCACTAAATACGCATATAAAACGGGATGTAAAATGAATGACTTACCAGGGGTGGACACAGGCGATACGTTTGAAGGTTGGTCTGGTTCGACTTCCGGAGTCACAGGGATGTACCACAGCTTCCCACTTTTTCCTGCCTGAGTGAAGTCCCAAGTGTCCTCTTCGTCTGAACTGCACAGTACAGTGGGAGGCCGTAGTGTTTCTACGTCGATCAATGCATCTTCATCATCCTAAACATTGATTTGCCCTGCATAAATAAGAGAAATGATACCGCGTACCGTATTCTTGACGTTGGTCTCCTCAACCTCGTCTTCGTCTTCCAAGTCAAACTCGCCTTCCTTCTCGACATATTTCGAGTTTTCATCTAACTCCTTAAAATCCGGAGCAAAGGCACTCCAATTTTCAACATGAGCTTGCGCCCATATGTACGTAACGCCGTTGGCCACAGCTACAATTACTGGTCGCGAAGGGTGCCAGTGGATATCTTGGAGTTGCTCCCCTTTGTTTCCATGTAGCATTTTTATCAAGTTTCCGGATGTTCGCTCCCAGATGGTGAGCGAGTGTGTTCGTTGATTGGCGCCCACGACGTAGTCAGCTTCTGGTGAGATCGTCATTGTTCTCCATGCAGTCTGAAATATAACACACGCATTACGCCTTGTTTACATTTCTGAAGCGCTCACTTTGTTAACCAAATCTTGATATTTTGCAACTGGATCCACAATCTGACCACCAGTTGTGTTGAGTAATGTGTCAAGCTTGTAGCATCGAATGATACGGTCATGAGTGTTCGTCACAATCCAGTCTCCTCTCTGACTTACGACGAATTGTCGGATTTGATGGTTCACAGCTTGCTTGCAGTGGGCGACCACTTTTGTTGTTTTGGCATCGTAGATAATAATGCGGCCCTGAAAGCCGTTTATGCTGTTGACTGGGGCGAATGCTACTCACTTTTGAACTTCCTGTGATTATGTAGTTTCCTCTTCTGTCGAAGACGGCACAAGTCGTTGATTCTTCAGCGATCCCAGGGATTTCATAAAAACATCGTTCCTGAAGGCCTGTTGTGACGCTGCAAATCGTAACCGGATGGCCGTGCTGAACCATCATGACCTGGTCCCGATTTCTGAAACAATTTAAGTTCACTATGCAGCTTTCTGAATCCGTGTGGGCTTACCTGGGATTGATATATGCTCCCAGCGGCGTTCCTCCGAACCTCCATCTCTGCAGCTGCGCTCCCGTCAACACTTCCCAGATCCCGACAGTACCATCAGCTGCCGTCGTCGCCAGAACATGTCCGTCTCGCGACCAGCATAGGTTCATAATAGGTTGGACATGAGCCACCCAAAACCGTACGCATCCTCTGGTGATATAGTCGACGATGTAGATCTTGCCGTCGGTTACCCCAACGGCAATCAGCGATCCTATCCGGTTAAACCTTGCGCAAACAGAGTTTCCATTGGCCACTTCCAGGCAACCATCGAGTTCTTCAGGAAAGGCGAATGTATTCTCGAAGAAATCCTCTCCGTTCATCATCTTGACTCAGCTTCTGGAAGTTTGGGCCAGCGGAGGAGAATATGGAGCGAATTGAACCGAATTCCCTCGAATACGAGTGGATCCAGTGGAATTTTGCGCCAAAATATGGCATCGCTTTGAGAGGTCCCGTATCACTCTTACGTTCGGTTGGAGATCATCTGCTGTTCGCGCCATCCACGTATCAACATGAATGAGCATTGTCCACTTGCGGCATGTGCGAGGAGGTCGTTCGGGTGTTATTGATTTTTTCCTCTTTCGATCTCTGATCCATTCGATAAAGCAGTAAAATCTGTTCGCATGTTTTAAAATGTGTCGAAATTTGTTATGTTGAAACGCGTTGGCCGTAAATATTCCTTCATGGAAGCATAGGCATTTACTTTAGAACACAGGGTGTAGGTTACATCCTATGTCGAGATTGCATGCCAGATAAATACAGCTCGTTCAGCTGATGTGGAAACGTTATCGATCGACAAACAATGTGGCAAAGCTGGGAGGCGCTCTTCGCCTGGCCCTTCAGTGCTTTCGCATGAGTTTTTTTTTCGACACTGTCTAGAATCGTACTGCTAATGAGATTCACACCGGGCTTATCGAGTCTTTTTATGCATTCAGTCCGGTCTTCTAAAGAAGATGCCGCACATATTTGATATAATATAATGTTCCAAGTATTTGAGATACTTTTGCCAAACATGCTTTAAGTTTTTTGCTTGTATGCAACTGATTACGTTGCAGCTGTGAGTTGACAAAGTGGATTTAGTTGGAAATTCTCATACCTCGCATTCCACGCAGGCTGTTCTTGAAAACTGTATCTATTCTGGCTCTCATCATATGAGCGGTGACCCTTCGTTTGGTGTGTTCATGCACACGTGACTTTTCTTAGTTCCGCAGCTGTTTTCACAGCACCGTCTGCTGATTTTCTGTTCGCATCAAGAGGTGCGGACTTTTCATAGCCGCTCAAAAGTAGCAGATGATGTACCACCAACAGACCAACATGTGATAAGTTGAGCTAAAGTAGAAACTAGAGTTCGGAGTCATACGCGCAGGGCTGAAAGTAAAAAAGTCGAAGTGCTACGGATTTCAGCGATATGTAGAAGGTTTTCATTGAATACGTTCGAAGACCTTATCATGATAGCAGTGTGGCCGCGTGGAAATGCTGGGTCTCTAATCTCCGTTTGGTTACGTTTATCGTTTGCGATACACGCGGCTGTCGCTTAGTGAAAGCGACTGCAATACTGTTCTATTTTTCCTCGGACAAGTTGTAGCTCGGGTTTATAGACTTTTGGACCAGAACTTTCACTCGTCCGCTCACATTTTAAGCATACTTCACTCTCATTTGAATAGAAAAATATGGGTACTGGCTTCTCAACTAGGTCGCTGTCACATAGCAAATTGTTTGCTTCGTAGGGTTGCTTCACAAAAATGGTTTCAAGAGAAACTATGTTCGCCACCGCCGAAATTCTAAAGACAACCGGTTGTTTATTTCCGGGCCTATGATCGGCCACTGTGCATACTAGGCTGTGCACAATCGATTACCACATTGTTCGCTAAAGGGATAATCTGCGACTCAACGAGGTCCCTCTAAGCTCTGAAGTCCACTCCCAACAGTTACTCACACTTTCCACCTCATCGGATAAGTGTCAGAAAGAGAGTCACTGCAGTGACCCCTTCTGTTCTGATTCACACACTTTGTCGAGTCATGCCCCTTCCACTTTCAATAGTCGAGTGGCCGATGTCCGGCAGTATGCACCCCTCACGCAACGTTGTCTCATCGGTCTTTAGGGTCTTTATCTCGGTCGGTGCCTTCGCGCCGCTTGCGGTGTCGTACGAGTGCACGTGTGCTCTACCATCCCTATTTATCTCTGAGAGCAACATACTCTGATGGAAGAGGTGTGGGAGGCACGTCCCCACCACCGTTATTCTGGCGTTGGCACCCGTTCTTTTGGGCCTGGCTGGGAAGCACCATTTTGGTGTTCGTTGCAGTCCTAATAAACTCCGAACATTACCAATTTTGCCGTGCTATACAAGACAGAAATACGACGACTGATGTAAATGCTTTCGGTTTGGAAAAGGCGCATGTGCAAGCTTTAGAAGTCGTGATACGTCTGAGGTTTTACTTTGTCGAAAAACCGACTTTCGCGATGGGTTTAGGTTTATCGACTTTGGCGATAGGTCCATGTTCAGCTAATTCCTTAACAGTTAATCGCTCTCAATCTAGGCGGCCACACACACCGTGCTATTCCTGATACAATGCCATATTTCCGAGTAAAGAGGCGTTATTATTTGTGCAGACGTGTTGACAACTTTCGTGTTTTTTAAACAGTCCGGAAGGCCCGTACGCGCGGGAGGTATCGATCTCGTCGTCATGATTTCCCGTTTCACCTTTTTATCACTTTCAGGTCGCGGCGTCTGGTCAAATGATCTATCGATACACACCGCTGCTGACCACTTTCATGACGGGCAATCCGGCCGCCGGCTCGTCGCTTCTCACCAGTGACGCGGATCCGAATTGCACGCATGGAGTTAAGTGGATCCACGACGTGAGTGCGACCGTTTCTCGCTTGTGTTATTGATCACTTTTGTTTCAGGTGTTTTCCGATTGTGTCGACACGAATCTGAAGCTATGCGGTTTTGCCATCGGACTGTTCTCGCTGGTCCTCTGGCTGATTCCCCTTATTCCTCAACTCTACCAAAATTATCGATCAAAGCGGTGTGAGGGATTGTCGATTGTTTTCATCATGTTTTGGTAAGTACTTGTAGACGAAAGTGACATTAAAAGACATGTGGACAGAACGGCTCATCAAAGATGCATCTGATGACAGTGAGACCATGCACAGTGCCATTCGATTCATAGCGACCCAGTTCCTCAAAAAGCTGTGTTTTTACGTCTTTTGGGCGTTCACACGTCAGTGAGTCGCTTCACAACAAGTGTTTTTAAGGACTTTGAGTACGCAAACAGTTGATAAGCGTTCACTTCCATAAGCAGTCGTAGAAAAAAAGATAGACAACTCCAAAAGCAAATACTTGATATCTTTGAGGGTAACGAATGTAATGTGTTTGTAAACTTTCACAGCTTTTCCGCGCAAACATGAGTCAAAGCTACTTGTGCACGTGATGTCCGAGTAGTAGTGATCTGCCCCTTAAATATTGAAGTTACCAAGTTGTATTGTAGGTTAATTGGTGACATTTGCAATATGCTTGGAGCGTTGTTGACAAACCAACAGCCCATCCAGAAGATCATCGGCGTCTACTACATCCTCCAAGATCTCGTTTTGCTGAGTCAATTCACTTACTACACCAAGATCTACAATCGCGGAGGTCGATGTGAGTAATGCCTCGGGAATAATCAACGCGGTCGAATCCATTTCAGTGAGAAGCTCCACCAACGGTCCCATCGTCGTCCCATGTGTGCTGTTCGCTGCTTTCGGTGGAGCGTTCGTGATGTCGACACAAATTCCAGCTTTGGACCAAAGCGCCATGGGTTCCGTTTCTAGTGGCAGGTAAGAAAGCACGATGGGTTAGAAAGATGAGAAAAGAACACTGGTTTTTTTTTTTCTCATTTTCCCACTGCGGTGGCGTATGAAATTACGAAAAGTTCTTAATAACATCACGTGTTTACGATAACAACATAATTTTAATTAGGCTGCCTTCTAGGTGCAGGCTGTCGATATGTCTGCTTAGTGCAAGAGTCTTTGTTGTTTTGAATATCACCTTAAATAGAATGCGATACAAAATTTGCAGCATGCGGGCGCTTTTTGCACATTAACAGAATTGTACATGTCCCTGTTTCAGAGTGCTGTCCGAGGGTGTTGCAATGCCGCCCATTTTCGAGTCCTACTACGATGTTGTTGGCTACATCATCGGTTCATTTGCCGCGCTTTCCTACTTCAGCGGCAGAATTCCGCAGCTGTACAAGAACTACAAGCGTCAGTCTTGTGAAGGCCTTTCCATCGTCATGTTGTATATCATCGTTGCGGCCAACCTTACCTACGGTCTCTCTGTGCTGCTGGAATCGACCGGATGGCTCTACTTCGTGCGGCACCTTCCGTGGCTTGCCGGCAGTCTCGGCTGCTGCTTCTTCGACGTTGTCATGATCTATCAATGCTACTACTACAAAGCGCTGGCTGCTCGCAGCGAAGAGAGCGCTGGCCTCTTGGCTTCCGACGAGCTTTCCGATGCCTAGAACGTGCAAAAATGCCCGATCAAAGAAATTGCATTTTTTACAATTAATAAGATATTGTCAAAATTCGAGCACTAATTATGTATTATATAAAAGTGATGTAAATAAATAAAAACTGTTTTTCTATGGAACATTATGAAAAACCTTTTGAAGTTTACGTGTGCGTTCAGTCGGTTGATGAAGTCCTCACATTTGCCTACACATGGTGTAAACAGTGATTGACGTAAGTTAGCTATCTACCCATAACCTTTTGTTTGGAACAATTTCGAAAACAGACCAATCGTACTGTGAACATAACGATGTCCGTGTTACGTTGTGATGCTGTTTTACTTTAAATATTGTGATGGTTTTCATCGTTATATCACGAATGGAGTGGCCACGATCTCGACAGAATAATAGTTCAGCTCACTATCATCTGAAACAGACAATTGAGCTGCGTTTGCATCGATATTGCGGGATTCTCGTTTATTCTTGTATATCGCGAGTTCGGAAAATGTAATAAACTACCATAAGTCAATTTAGAGACCAATCTACATTTCACTTTTCCATGCAATAAAAAGTTTGTGCTGTAGTAGGCGTTTTTGAGTTCATTTTTTAATTAGTAATGTACGTTTAAAGATATATAAAATTGCAGTGGACTAGAGGACACCTCCCGAGTACCGTTCAGTGTTTGGTAGATCCCCTATATATAAATGGAGAACCGACGGGTCCGTTGGTCTGTTTGTGTGTGTGTGTGTGTGTCTGTGTGTTTTTCCGTGAGCACGGGGAAAACACGCACACAAAATAAGGACCCCGAGGGGGAACCGAACCCGGCACCGCCCGCTTACAAACGAAGCACGTTCGCAATGAGCCACACAAGCAGTTGAGATGATAGCGCTATACTTCCACCATATCTCTGGGGACGCAAGGCTTTGCGTTTCTTTACAGTTTTTGTGCCGTTTTTAGAGTATTCTTTAGCTTTGCAGGTTTTTGGACAACTTCAGTCATTTGCATGAGCACCAATCTTGCCGCCCGCAGGGCTACAGTTTTCTGGCCCCAACTTCAGCCCTTTGCATGAGCACCAATCTTGCCGCCCGCAGGGCTACAGTTTTCTGGCCCCAACTTCAGCCCTTTGCATGAGCACCAATCTTGCCGCCCGCAGGGCTACAGTTTTCTGGCCCCAACTTCCGCCCTTTGCATGAGCACCTAATTGGCTTTTAGTTCCTGAAGGGCGCGAATTCGCGCGCAGCCGGGTTTATTCTATATTATTTCTTTACTGCTTGATCGGTTTCCAGGCGAATAAGCAGCGAGAGACGCAGCAACATCAGATCAGCGTCGCCGAATGACTCATTTCGGAATAACCATTTTCCTTTTCTATACTGTGCAACGTCGGCTTTTAATGTCGAGCGCATCACGTTATGTATATAACTAAAACTCAGATATTACTATCACCATTTTGTTGTTTAGCCCTTATGGGATAATCTAGCAAGGCGTTGTGTCGGACCGGACGTTTAGCCACTTTTGAAATTTAAGAGTTGAACATTTAAGTACAGCCTTGGAAAGTTTGCGAAACCTATTACTAGGAACACCATGGGTCCACACATCGTAAATTGCCATTATAGCGTTGTGGACTTGTTTGCTTAATGAGTCACTGCACGGTGCGTCAAAAACTATTGTGACTTTTTAACATATTTCGCGATTTTCGCTCCTTTGCGTGGTTGCTTAAGGTAGCTTTATTGAAAGCGAGAACGGATAAAAGACCTTTCTTTTCGGAGTCACTTATGCAGCGTTATAGGGTTATCAGCGTTTCGGACATTAATTTAGACCAGGAATGCGTGCGTTGATAGTTCCTTTCTTAACCATAACCCTCGTTCACTGTAGTTTAATACGACGTTTTTTACAACTGCCATTTACGCCTAGCGTCTTTATATAGCGAAGCTGGTAAGTGCTAGTTTGCCGTGATTTATTTTTATGCTCGCCTGCAGGCGCATACATACATCCAGATTTATTCACACGAATGCTATCATGACGATGGCTTTCATTTATCTGCATTAAACAAGAAACCACGCAAAAATCTCAACAAACTTCGGGATCACCACACCTAACGAACATTAGTTTGGTGCTTGAAAGGCTATAACCGACTGATAATAGCTAGATTAAGGACACCTTCAATTTTTCATAATAGCCTGTGTTTTTGTTAACAACTTCGATTGGTTTTGTAAGTGTCTAGACACTGAGAACAAATCGTTTTAAGAACTCAGATATCGGATAACTCGGATATGTAAACGTGTGATTTGATTTATAACTGCACTTTCTTTCCACCACCCCCACATGCATATTCTAAAAAAACATAAGACACGCGAGAGTTAAACCTTCAGGAATGTCAACAGCTGCTTGCTGTATTAACGTAGCTAAGCATTCTCAAAATGTAGGCGCAATGTCATATTTCCTTAGTGAAAAACCACGGTCTCTGCAATGGTGTTGTCGAGGTGTCCCTACCAATTTGTACCACCACTGAAACCGTCAACCAGTCGTTATTAACCTAGGCTATTCCTGTGAATTGCGTCTGTACGCTAGTCTAGTAGTCTAGTAGTAAACAACTCCTTTCATGTTTTGTTAAGTGATAAACGTCAGTCCCACTGAAAATTAATAAGAAAAGACTTTCAAAAGCTCAGTGGTTTTATTCGGTATAAATCTTATTACAACGTGAGTCAATTAGCCTGTAGAGTGTCTTCCATTAATATGGCAAAAGTACGTTGTTGGAAAACAGGGCCCGCACAATTGAGTTGTCAACTGAATCACTGAATCACTGGTTAGCTGATTCAGCAGTACCATGAATCAACGAAGTCAGCCGTTTTGTGATTAATTCGATTCTGAATGCCGCGGTCTCCCGACTCTGAATCAAGGCTCTGGTAGTGTCCACTTTCCTTGTTTCTCTCAACACGAGCTGTCGATATGTTGACCTCTTCACCATCCCACCTCAAAATTCTTTTCACAAAGTTCCGTTTTGCAATATTTATGTGTACTTAAGGCTACGCGAAAACGGAAGCTTGTAACCGAAATGCCCTTTGTCCGTTTTAAAGATTATCCAGTAAGATTAGAAACATCAGGATCAATGTCGGATAATCACCTTTACGACTGCCATCTTAGAGATTGTGGCTTTAATTTGCTTATGGCACGACAGCTGACTTTCGCGTAGATCACCTAGAAACTAGCATGAGCGGCCGCTTATGTCTGCAATGATGTTTTTAGGCGCGCTACCTTAGTGTTTGCTGAAATTAGGCGTCATATTTGCAACTTTTAACTGAAGTTCATACAAAGTTGGGCATTACCATTAATTCATAATTTTCAATTGTCTTACCAAGGACAACCATACCTTATTTAAAAGATCTATTCCTCACGTGTTTTTAAGTCTTCGGTAAAGGTTGCCGGCCCTCTATCTTTCCGTACTGGTGCCGAGGACGTTTCATTCACATCGTGCGTCACACAAGTGCAGTACTTATTATTTTCTATGCTTTTGGAATTCGAAGTACCTTTAAGCTCATGTTTCCGCCAAAGACGATTAGTGGTGAGAAAATAAAAAAAAGTGGTGGATGCCTGATTTATATAATGAGGAGAAGAAGTTGATACTATTTACAGGTAGGTCATAAAAAAGACATTCCAATTCCCACATGCACGTTTTTAAGTCCAATGGAAAACCGTTCTCTCCTGTTCAGTCTAGACCAGATATAAGACACCACTTCAAGAAACGGGAAGCCCTATATTAATAAGAAAGGAAGCCCGCCTATAGTACCACCCCTCTAGGATCGAGGCACATACCCACATAATCACCCGTGCGATGAGTGGCACCAGAACTCGGCGAAGTTCTCCGTTGTCATGACGACCAGAGTTGCGCTTTTGATTTGATTTCTTTACTCCGTTTCGGACAAACAGCGTCGGGCGATAGAGATGTCGACGGCGACAGCGGCCCAAAGAAGTGTACTACACTGGTAGCTGCACATGTTTACTTGTTGTCGCTGATATGTTTTGCTACGCACTTGCTGTATCGCGTCCGTCTGTCATGATGTATAAAAGTGTTTTGTAATAGGTATGTTCAGACTTGGGTAGGATGGATTTCCTCGCCCCTTTCTTCAAAGGGAACCGCACCGCTGTGGTACCGGCGCCGTCGATACAGGAATGGATTACAAGTAAGTTCGTGTATTGAGCAAAATTTGTTTCTCAGCGGTCCTTGGCAATGGGATCCCACGGGTCACGCGAGCATGACGTCAATTGCGTTCAATTTTGGCACCACAGTGAAGGCTTTTTCATGAGAACGGTTGCGTTCCTGACCGATATGTAGAAATAGGTGTTGTTTTGACCGTGGGGAAATAGTGGATACGCTTGAAGGGTTTGAGAGTTGTTTGCTTGTTTTACACGCACCTAAAATGCGAATGGCGTATGCCAGGTGATCAGATAATAACCCTCACTTATTTAGTTGATTAGTTTTGTTGAACTTTCGAGCCTAACAAGTTCAAACATGGAACACGGTACCATAACTCAATGAATTCATGGAAAAAACTAAACACCCTCTTCGAAAAATCGTAAGAAGTCTGCATTATGTTTCTACCTTATCGTCTAACAAATACTTCTCAAATATCGTTTTGTGATTGATGGAGTGGCGACACGTTCGAGGGCTGTTATTGCCATTTATTGTTCTTTCAAGACCACGCTCCGCAGACGCATCATTTCCTCTCCATGTGACATCATTCAACATGCGTATTTAGCGGTAGTCTTCTTAAGCCACTTCACATGCATGCGAAAGCATTTGTGGGCTTAGAACACTATACCTAAGGGCAGCGCTGATCTCTTCAGCGACGTCATATCGATGTGGCATTTGCTACGAGAGCTGTGCATTTTCAGGGTCTTGTAATTCTTAGTTCCATTACATGGCCTACAACTACAATGTATTATTCCTATAAAGCTCTGTATTCAAAGAGATTATAACCGTAATTCAAAAGAAATTAAGTTTCGTGGAATGAAGGTGGATTACGGGAATTGATGGAGTGGCGACACGTTCGAGGGCTGTTATTGCCATTTCTGTGAAAAAAATAAGTGGTTGGTAGAGCGCAGACTAGTGTTCGGTTTGTTTGGAGTACTAAAAGATTGGCAAATGCCACCTTTGATGCTTTATTGCGACAACATTCTGTGCATATACCAGTGTTTGTCTTTACACACACTACGTTAGGACTCGTATGATTCGTTTCTGTTTTAGCTGATAATGCGCGTGCAATTTTTTTTCCACAAATCTCTGCGAACGCAGCCACGTATTTCCTTTTTAGTCTGCGCTCTACCAACCACTTATTTTTTTCACAGAAATGGCAATAACAGCCCTCGAACGTGTCGCCACTCCATCAATTCCCGTAATCCACCTTCATTCCACGAAACTTAATTTCTTTTGAATTACGGTTATAATCTCTTTGAATACAGAGCTTTATAGGAATAATACATTGTAGTTGTAGGCCATGTAATGGAACTAAGAATTACAAGACCCTGAAAATGCACAGCTCTCGTAGCAAATGCCACATCGATATGACGTCGCTGAAGAGATCAGCGCTGCCCTTAGGTATAGTGTTCTAAGCCCACAAATGCTTTCGCATGCATGTGAAGTGGCTTAAGAAGACTACCGCTAAATACGCATGTTGAATGATGTCACATGGAGAGGAAATGATGCGTCTGCGGAGCGTGGTCTTGAAAGAAATGGAACGAAGTCGGGTATATTACACACCTGCCATACCATAGCGTTTTATGCAACCGGACTTTAACAAATAACGGATTCATATACGAAGCCTTGCACATCGAGATCATTGAGGACATGATCAATTCAAAGTGTAGATGGCCTCATTCATTTGTTACACGTGTTTCGAGACTTCTTGTCCATTTTGTTGAGCTCGGGCTTCTTGCAGCCTCATCTTCTTTCGCAGCTTCCGCATATAAGCCTTGAACATCATACTTTCTTTCTGACTGGGCATCGATGCGCGGTCGATTCCAAACATTTTTAGTTTCTCGCCAGAGATTTTGTGATTGACTGCAGTTAAATTCTGTAATAGACCAGAAGTATTTGAATTTTCCATTTTGAAACACGTACAGCAACAGAATCCCGAATGTTGCACATGTAAGATTTGCTATAAACCATGTCGATGAGGCATGTCGAAGAATCCTCGTTTATAGGTCGAATATCTGTATCCAAAACCAAACGATGATAGCTCAATTCATGCAGATTTTGTACCTATTGGAGTGTAAGTAGAAATTCCTTGGCTGTCTTGCGCGAAGACTGAACCACGACATTTTTTGATGTATGGTTTGTTAAGCATCGAGGCACGGTCGAGGTTGAGCTTCTTTAGTTTTTCTTCACAGAGTTTGCATTTAACAATGCTCAAATCCTATAACAAATGCCAGGCATATAGACATTAGAGAAATGAAGACATACAAAAACAGAATACCGAATGGCGTACATATGTGCCTTTCCGTACACTCTATCGACGTTCTCGCACTGTGAAGAATCCTCTCGGAGGGAGCGAATCTGTTCTACGTGCTCTAGGGCGAGGTTGGACTGTTTCTTCTCGTCGATGACTTCATTCTCCTGTGATAGTTGATTATCTTCGTCATAATGACGGAAACTGCGATATAGTACAATTAAAACTTCTACACGTTGATAGCTTACCTTGCATCGGGATTCTGGGCGGAATCACTATCAGAACTAGTATCTATGGCATAGACATCGCTGTCAGTCATGTTCGGACCCTGCACTGTTAGACACGAGTCTTCAAGTCTTTTGTGGAGCTGCTGACTGATGTCCTGAGAACTGAAGGTAGTGATGATTACAATCCAACATGGAGTAAGGTATAATGGTACATTAATGGCAGGCTGCGACTAGCCGACAAGAAGGTGTTATAATTTAATCAGTTATGATTCATCGTCGGTAGATAAGCAACTAGTATATAGACGACTGTTTTCTCGTTGGGATCTGCTGCTTCGAACGCGGCACATTTTGTTTTCGCTGGTGTTGAAACACAGCCCTTGCGGTTCTCCGTCATTCACACACACCGATACATGGATTATTTCGTCTGCCGTCTGTACAATCCATTGAAATGCGAAATGCATTGAAATCAACAAAATTTAGTTACATTTTGCACACAATGACAGATGATCAAAGATTCATGACAACATCGACATAGCGCGAACAAATTGCTTGCAAGTCGGCTTCCATTTTGGAGAAGAGACGACGATCACGCTGCTCCACAAGCTTTAAACAAGACCCAAGAAATCCGGTGAGGGACTCCGGTGTTGATGTCCCAGTTTTGGGATTCGGCAGCATCTTTTGCTGCAGCATCTTTTGCTGCACAACTTTATGACGAATCGCCTCAGCCTCAAGCGGACGAGAGATGTTTTGCTTGCGTGGTACCCATTTGCGTCTTTTTAGATCGACAAGGTCCATAATCATGAATTGCAATCGCTTGCTGTATTCCTGCGCGTGGCGTTGAAGGTGGTAGACGTAGAAATCCACGGGAAACTGATTACATCGGTCTCGCTGATACCAGATTTTGCCGATGTTGGTGAGAAGCTTGATGGCGTATTCGGTATAATCCTCCACCTAAATGATCAGATTCATAAAAGTGTATAGGCTTTTTCTTTGAGTACCTTATCCTTATCGGCGTTGTAGAGCAAATGAACGACACACCATCTCATTATAACATTTCTGATAATGTTGTGACGATAGAGTTCTGCCATAAGCACGAGGTTTCCCAGAAAACGACGTTTATGCTTGTTTTGCTTTTCGGCTAACTTCGCCTTCATATTGGCCTTCTTTTCCTCGTCGGCCTCCATCTCCATTTTCATTATTATTTTTATCGCTTGCCTTTTGTTGTTGAAATCTTCAAATGTTGTCTGACACTTTCCAATAATAGTGTTACGGAAGAGGCTGGTATGCGCTCTTATCATTTCACTGTTGATCTGCAGTTGAATCAGATCTGCATAGAGGGTGCAGAACACTCGGTCCTCGATGGCTTTGTCGAAAAAGACGTCGACGACAGCAACGAGAATTTCGTTGTTCTTAAAAACTTCAAGGTTCAGGAATTCCTCTGACAGTTCTTGATATGTCGTTGGAGTGATTTTGTTGAGAATGCTACGAACGGCTCTTGTCGTTCTTGTCTTCTCGTCGAGGTGTTCCTGACGTTGAGTACGTTCTGGGACAACTGCTCCTTCTTCCACATTACTGACATTCGAAACAGAGACCGTTGAAGGAGTTTTAGTCTCCAAGAATCTCGAAGAGCGAGGACAGGTGCTCTGAAAAAAAAAACAATCTGGTTTCTGTGAACATAAATCACTCTTACGTCCAAACAGTGGCCAAATACATGAAGGAATTTTTGTATAAGTTGGGCACTTTCTTCGTTTGCGGTCGTTCTAGCCAGTTGTGATAAGCCATCGACGAGATCAGGGAAATCTTCTAGACGTGGAGGCCATGACGGCCAGTGCATCCTTTAACGAAACATAATACTGGCGAGGCCGTCTAACTTACGCATTTTCATCTGCGCGTGATTTCGCAGGTACGGCGTCAGCGCTGTTGTTTGGGTTCGACGATGGTTGACTAGGGCGGTGGGTGACCATTTCCGTTGCTGAAACGACTACGTTAACGTGAGCTAGCGTCAATACATATAAAAAGACCAACAGCGCCCTCTGTTTGTCAGTTTGTGGCGACCACACACAGCGGTCGACAATCAAAACAAGGTGTAAAACTGCGCCACTGCTATATGCTGCACTTTGACTCCGTATTTTGTAGTCTAGGAATACAATGATGTTGCATGTCCGCACTAACGTTTCCAAAGGCTTGAGCGAACTATAAAAACATACAATTCTCGCTACTACGTTAATACATTTCTAGAGTCAACAAAACAGACCTACAAAAACTAACAGGGGTAACGAGATTTTAGGCTGGGCGTTAGGTTTAGTAACTTGATGTATCTCACTCTAGACGCAATTTTGTAACGCAAAAATGCAGAAAAAATTTGACGCTAACGTTAACAAACGTGGAATGGCGCTCGACAAATGAGCGCTATTTGCCATATCTACTTAGTTCCCTTTCTACTCCGCCGACGCTGATTAGCGTTGCCTAGGAAACAGAATTGCACACGGAGATTATTGGACGGGAAAACTTGTTCTAGTTCAGAAAAGCAATGGCGATTTCAACACCCTTTAATTTTAACACAAAACATTTTCACACCCCACCCCCCACAAAGAAGTAATGCAAAGTTTCAACATCACCGGTTATTTGATAAGTCACCGGCATGAAAAAGTCTGTATAGGGAGTGTTAAAGAAATCCTTTGTCCATTTCTGCGGAACCGAAGAGTTGCCCGGCTGCAAAATAGGATATTAAAGATATTAATATTAACAATGAGATCATTTTCTCCTTGGGGTGGGACTTTTGCTTTGACCGGATCGCTATGGACCATGTCTCCGAGAGCCAGGGAAGCGACAAAAGGCAACGCTTGTACCCACGCGGTTCGCAGTAGCCAGAGGCGATCAAAAACAGCTGCCGCAAATGGTGTTTTTTTTCGCCTCCTGGAAATTCCATTTGAATACTCTCAAATTGGAAACACAGTGTAAATACAGGATATGATGCTAAAGCACAATTATGGAGCAGACACAGCTTTCTGTTGAGGCTGCTTACGGTGTGTTATGTTTCAGGTATCGTCAAAGAAGAGTCATTGCCATACGTGATCGCACTAGGGTTCTCCTCTGGATTTACGGCATTGGTTGTACTGCTTGCTTGCGTACATTTCTATTATGTTGTTAAGTACATCACTGACGAGACTGTCAGATCCGACATGTACTGGATCGTCTTTATGTGTCCGGTTGGTTTAACCAAATAGATAAGAGTTTGTGACAAGTTCATTTCTAGATCACAACTGTCAGTGGACTGATTGGAATGATTGTTCCTCGCGCAGCCATTTTTTTGAACGCCGTCTCTTTAGCGTATGTTGTAGATTAGTAAGCATTAAACATATCACGTTTTTCAGATACCTCATGTTCTGCCTTTTTGTAATGGTCACTCTGATGAACAATCTCTTCGGAGGTCGGCACGCCCTCTCTGAGTACTTGACCGAAAAACAAGTTGTCATCAAGCTCAGCGTCCCTCCAGTTTGCTGCTTAAAATGTTTGCCGACATTCAGGCCAACGGAGTATGCAATCCCATTCTGTGCGAGTAGTAACAGCACTTAATTCAGGGCAAATTTAAAGCGCATCGAATGGATGGTTTTTCAAACACCTCTGATCCGTATGTGTCTCGAAATTCTGAACATGGTCGTATTCCTCGAACTTAACCATCGCAACCATTGGTGGTTCCAAATGTCTAACGTTCTGGGACTGTCATCTATGTTCCTCGCCTTCTATGCGTGCTATGTAATGGCGCCCTTGGAGAGTGTAAGTTAGTAGTAAGAAAGTTACAGCTTAAAGAAGACCACTGGTTTAGGATCGTCTTGCGCAGTACAGGTTCAAAACCATATTCCGATTGGTTGACGCAGCCCAAGCGCTGTTTTCCCTTCAGAAATTCTGCTTCGATTTGCTGGCGGCGATTGGATTCTTCGAAGAGGGACCCATTCTTCCTTCACTCGGAAAATCGCAATGTAAGAACTATCTTAAGAGGAAGATTAGACATTAGTCCAAAATTGAGATCGTAATTCACAGGGTCCACTTGCCATGCACCATTCTAGTAAAGCTGTTTCCCCATTCTATAACAGACATGCGAAGCTCGTATATTCCCAAAATCTTAAAGTTTGCAAAGAACACTTGCGTGCTTTTTATTGTTTTGTATATATTTTTCACTTTTGTTCGCAAAACGTTCGGAACATACCCTCACAATGACACTTAAAAAATATTACAAACGCCAAGTCGTCTGCCGCACGTCTACCATCGGCACACTCAGATGTCAACTTTTTTGCATTCCTTCCTTCCAATCACGTTCTTGCAATCTGTTCCTTGGGCAACGCACGTCTACCGATAACGAATCGTCCAAAAATATGCAAGACCTTTACTGATGATGCTGTTTTAGTTATTACGTCAGCAATGCTATCCTGGGAAATGCTTCTGCTCTCTATTCTGGCGACGTACTACCTGAGACCTTCCATGAATTCGGTCTTCGACAAATACCACCGACAAAGGAGTGGGTCACCAAGCCCTCAATCAGCTTCCAGTCCTAATATGCCTGAGTTGCCTCCTGTTCGCCCTCCTCCGTCTAAAAAGCAACAGGACTCAGATAATCTGTCGCTTCCCGCTAACGCGGATAGTCCGGTCGCCTTCAAAAAGTGCAAAATTGTTCCTTATCAAGAAGACACCTGTGTCTAGATTTATGCAACGGGTTTTGCGATGCATGTGATGGAGAAATATTAATTAATAAAGTGAATAAAAACAAGATGTGCAGAAAAAAAATGTCAGCTTTGTGAACTGTTCTGAAAACTGTAGCGCAGTTGTTACTCACAATGTCATCAGAGCAACAACAAAAGAGAAGATACTATGATCAAGATACTATGATAGCGCTCGCATGACGCTCGCAAGCTCAAGCGTGACGTGAGCAGTAGACGTGAGTAATGCAAATCGTGCATTATTCCCATGACTATCGAAGAAAGACAGAATGTTGTGCGAAATCATTAAAAAATAAGTTGTAGTGAAACGATAGCTTAATTATTACCCAATTTTGCGATTTTTGCTTTAGGCTTACTCATACATAGGAGTGAATTGAAATGTGCCTCATGACACCGTCTGGCCCGCGATTTTAATAAATAACCGCCGAAGCACTATTCTTCCGTAATTCCAAACATTATCATAATAAATCGTTTCAAACTCGATGACGACACATGCGCTTAATCGAAAGGAGAGCATTCAACAATTATGGCCTGCCCCGCCTTTAAATATTCAAGAGAGTATTTATGTTCAGTTTTTATGGAGTTCGTATGACATCATATACCGGATGAGAACAAGTTCGTACAGTATGCCCTAATGAGATGCGCTTGTACTCATCAATATTTTAAACAACATAAACACAATGATGACAATGAAAAACATAACTCAAGTCTACTTCGAGTATATTTCCTAACGGTTGCCCCAGCTTAGATATCGACGAAGTTACAAGAGTGGCACATTGGGCATGGAATCCTCTAATTTCATCAGTCGAAGCTGATTATCCTTGTGGCAAGATCAGTATCCTTTTGAATCACTTATAGATTCATCATAGACACAAAACTATGAGCTAAAGACGGCAAGGAAACCCATTAAAAATAGCACGAAATGCGTTTCGCATCATTTCTCAGGTCATGCAACTTAAAAAACTTAAGTGAAAGGCCGATCAGTTGCCGACCGGTTCGTGCAAGTAATGTCTTTTTTCGAAGTAATTAACAACAGGTTCGCAGCCCTGAGCTTTTGAAGACATCGCTATCCGCATGACGGCTAGCAGCTATGAACTTATTCGTGTTGTTGGTTTTATTAGGCTATGTCGTCTAAAGTTCTTTTATTTTGGAATGCTTTCTAAGTCTACTTTCTTATCTATACTTTCAGTCTGTTCTCGACATTGACACACGACCACTAATTACGGTTGCCATTTAAGCATGAACATTTTTCATTTTCCATGAAGATTATATTTTTTTTGCCTCAGATGCTGAAGCATATCCTTAGTAGTGGTACGAAACTTTGGGTAACTTGTTATAGTCGATTTAACTGCGATGACAGTACACTATTTTTCACATCACCCAGGGCTCGCACATAATGATGAACCGACTGTCTACAGAACTTCATTATCATAAGACCAATATTCTTTTCCTCCCTTTGTCATTCGCTTTTCTAGTATTAGAACGCGTACTCCTCCCGGAATGGGATGCAGTACTCGCAATCCGAAAATTATCTTTCACCCTGTGATTAACTGCATCGTTATGCACTGGATACCGCATTGGCCTAGCATACCGGACGATCTTCTAAAGCCACAAATAAAACCGACACTTGGCTATGGTTCAAGTTCGTTAAGCAACTTAAAATCACAAAGATCGTTAACCTGCAAGATACCGCAACGCAGAATCTTCTTAAGACGAATTCATTCTGAAAGGATCTTCTGCGCAGCATTTAATAGCCGCTCGATGGGCTCTCGAAACGCAGGCATTGAGGGCGTGCGAACTAAAATTGGCACTGCGTTTGAAGAACGACTCTACGTGTGAGGAGGGTGTGAAATGATATCACTCAAGTATCTTCGTAAGTAAGGTCACTTCCGAGATTCGCCAACTTCCGGCGCTGCCTGGCTTTAGGTGGTGCCCAAGATCTGAGTCTCCTTTCTTTTCTAATTTGGCACACATAGCTGCCATAATACTGTAAGCACTTAGAGAACTTTGAAAGGTAAACCACGTTGAAATCCTCATACCTACCACTCGCGTCTCCGATGTTATGCTTTCGATCGCTTTGAATCCCAGTAAGGTATACGCAACTTGTAAGGATTGATGAAACATCAGACGTTTTCTAGGTTCGGCCTACATCAGATATGTTCTTGATAATGGGTGGACCCAGACATGATTATAAAAGTTTCTGCAGCGTTCTGTTACGGTTGTGCGTAGATAGGCTGTGATGTGCGTAGACGTTACTTCGGCAATTGCGCATTTTCGTCATAATCGTTGTAATTTGCATATTCAAATGGATGAAGGGAGAAAGGAAAACCGAAATAATTCATTTGTTTTTATGATTGCACTGATGGGTATAAGCAGCATGCCGGCGCTTCTCCAGCATGTTGTTACCAACGCCTTCACCACGGGCGGTCACATTGTCGCTGAATTTCACAGATTCCTGAGCGGTCGTGCTCGTATGGAAAGAGACATCCGAGATGCTCCCCTCCTGCCCAGAATCAGCGGACGTTTATGACAGTTCTGTTTCGCATTCCAGGGAAGTACGAAATGCCGCGTTCGACCATGTTGCTTGTATTCACTCTCGTTGCCATCTGTGGATCAGCACTGAGTCTCGCTGCCGACGAAGACATTGAACGCTTGAAGAGTGCTGTAGCGCAGACAAAGGCTCGGGAGCCTTACTGCGAGGTTATCCAGGGCAGCAAAAACGGTAAGGTTTTTATATTTTACTAATCATTTAACATCATAGTAGTCACATATTTATCATTTTTCTGTTTTCTGCGTGAGTACGTCCACATAATAAGGGTCCTGCTGCCTTAAATCTGCTGTCTAGGATATCTGTCATTTAGGATATCTGTCTGTGCGTTAAGCATAGTGCGACAAACTTGTAGGATGTTGTCTTTGCTGATGAATTCAGATAAAGTAAATTCGTAATCTTGGTTCTTCTCTTTTTTTTTCGCCACCACGCATGATATTGGCGGTGCAGCTGGTTTCTACACATCATATTAACATTTGTTTGCTCCTCAGTTCAACGAATTCACCACCCTCTCAAGATGCTATCGCCCTCTGTTCCACCCAATACATCCTCATAGGCTATGTTGCGTTCGATTACGGTAAGAGGGCTTCTCGGAAGTTTTTGAAACCATGTCGATGAGGCAAAGGGTTGTTGAAGTAATACTTCGATTTATAATGACGTAACATGGACATAGGCAAATATGAATATTTTAGCTCGTCTGATCTCTTCGAACGTCGACGAAATCCAACGGAACTCAGCGATTTTTGAGCAGACTTACGATGACATACACATTGATGTTGGGGTACACTGCACAGTGGACAGAATTTAGTACGTATCTTTGCTTTACAGAGGCCTAATAAGAAAAGCATCTACGACAACGTGCTTCTACGATTGAAACTTGGACGATACGCTGAGCACATTTGCGATGCAGAGAAATTTCGTCCTTATGTGAAGGAGCTTGGAGTGCTCTCGTTTACTTGCACTGAGGTGAGCTTTGTTATGGTCACCTTTTGGCCACGACAGCGGCCTTACCCGGGATTCTTCGCATTTCCACATAGTCTAGCTCCTTCTCACATGTACAGTATTAAAATCAGTATTTGCAGGTTTGCTACAAATGCTTCCCCGGGTCGTTCGCCGTATGCTACGTGAAGAATCGCATGTTCCCTGGGGTTGCGCAGACATGTCTGTGCTCCTACGACCGGGAACAGCCTATCAACCGTGCAGCCTTTAGCCTCAAACAAGGTGGCGTAATCATGCCCAACCTCCTACGATTCCACTGACAACACAATAAAGAAACGTATCGTTAAGTAACGAATTTGACGGCAACTCAATTTATGCGTTTATTCTGATGCTCTCGCACGAGTTGTATGAAAGACAGAACATGCAAAATTTGTAATATACATATGTATAGTCGCATGAATTGATGATGAAACGTTGGTGCCCATAACTACACAAAACATCACAACTTCGAGAATGCGCAATCGAAACATTGCCGTAAAAGAGGACTATTCCCCGCAAACGGCAGTCCGTACAGAACGGGCACCACCTCATATCACGTCCGTTTTCATTATTAAACAGTGTTCTTAGGAACAACCACTCAGCTTCAACCAAAAAGACATAAATGTTAACAAACACATTTATATTATTTATCAGGTACAATGGAACATTAATCACCGGCGTAGTCCTTTTAAGCGCGCTCACCGCGGATACGACGGGCAAGCTGGATGTCCTTCGGCATGATGGTGACCCGCTTTGCGTGGATAGCACACAAGTTGGTGTCTTCGAAGAGACCAACGAGGTAAGCTTCAGCGGCTTCTTGGAGAGCGAGAACGGCCGACGACTGGAAGCGGAGGTCAGTCTTGAAGTCCTGGGCGATTTCGCGGACGAGACGCTGGAAGGGGAGCTTGCGGATGAGGAGCTCGGTCGACTTCTGGTAGCGACGAATCTCGCGAAGAGCGACGGTTCCGGGACGGTAGCGGTGGGGCTTCTTGACGCCTCCGGTAGCAGGAGCCGACTTGCGAGCGGCCTTGGTGGCCAGCTGCTTGCGGGGAGCCTTTCCTCCGGTCGACTTACGGGCGGTTTGCTTGGTACGAGCCATAACTACTGGTGTTCGATCAAGCTAATAGTCAGTGATGGGACAGTAAAATGTAAACCACATATGACAATTTTTCGGTGACATAGCGATGCAACCGCTAGTTACACATTGGCTTTTTATTCACAGACTACGTCAAAGCGTCACTGAGTTTTGCCGAGAACTTAAATGTCTACGAGTTTCGAGTTTATTTCTCGTATTTAAGGCTTACGCCTTGCGAGGCGTCATATATATGTATAAAAAGACCACATTGTCACTCCGTAGTCGCCGGTCTTCTTCAAGCTTCGACACATAAGAGTAGAACGCGACGATCCCATCAGTGTGCGCGGACATCGGAGAGGCGAAGAGCTGATTCCGGAGACGGTGGAGCACAGCGAACTCATCTTCGGGTGGCAGCACGGACGTCAGAGTTGAGGAGCTTCGTTGTAACGCTGCTTCGGCTTCTCTGGGGTGCGGGTCGAGTTGGTCGGTAGTGACGGGCTTCTTGGTGGAACGGTGGAACTACGGCTCCCTGGTGTTCCAGGCCTTCTGGGAGCCGGGAGCGATCATTGCGCCAACCACGACGTTCGAGAACGACCGCTCACTCAACTCACTCGGTTCAGACAGCCTTAGAGAGAGAGCGATTGGACGACCCGACCGATCGCTGGGGGCAAAAATGAAAGACTCTGAATGTCTACAATCAACTGAAATGAATTATGCTCCACTCTGTATTGTGACGGATTTTAAGGTTCTCGTAAACTTTTCTTGTAGGAATAAGGAAGCCTTGTAGGACGAACAGCAGCTCTGAGAAATGGTTTGATGTAATTGACGGCGCTGTGAGCGCAAAACGTATTTTGGCACAACGTGTTTTCGCTCCGCAACTAATTAATGTAATTCGAGCAAACAAGGAAGGATAGGCCGATCCGAACACAGACTGCTCGATAGCACTAGGCATCTTCAAGAAGCTTTAAGACAGCGATGCTGACTTGCATTTTCAGATGAATAGTTCCAGATTCCCAGTGTTCCCCCTCGTGAAATGTCTTTTCAAATTTCAGTCGATATGAGTGGCTAAGCGCCATCTAATGAATACACACGGCGGCAATCTATCGATTGCTTTGCATGAAGTAACTTCAACGAGACACGGCCAATGCTGCGCGATCTTAAATGCGCTACGGTGTTTAACGTGTGACACAGTCGACCCTTAACTTCCATGTCGGAAGATGGCTAGCTGATATCGTTTTCTAGCTGGCCTTTTTTCCGGAAATTGTCAGGACTCTTCTCTATTTTGTCATCACCGGATGTGGAAAAAGTTCTGCTCTGGCTATTTAATCATTCTGATGTCACGACACACGAATTTATTTGTTCGTCATTACGTCAAACACAATCACAACCACACAAACACTGATATGAGATCGTCAGATATGCACAATTAAACGCACATGATTTTAAACATAGATCGTTGAATGAAGATGTAGACACGGACTGTGAAACCAACAATTTACTTGGTCGCAGTGTATTTGGTAACAGCCTTGGTTCCCTCGGAAACGGCGTGCTTCGCTAGTTCACCGGGGAGGATAAGACGAACGGCGGTTTGGATTTCGCGGGATGAGATTGTGGAGCGCTTATTGTAATGGGCAAGACGGGAAGCTTCACCGGCGATGCGCTCGAAGACGTCGTTGACGAACGAATTCATAATGGACATGGCCTTAGACGAGATGCCAGTGTCCGGGTGTACCTGCTTCAGAACGCGATAGACGTACACTGAGTACGACTCCTTGCGGGCCTTCTTTTTCTTACCATCACCAGAACGGACGGATTTCTGGCTTTTGGCGGCCTTCTTGGCTCCCTTAGCGGACGGCTTAGGCGGCATAGCTACACACAGGAACGATTCGAATAACAAGTCGAAATGACTACATACGTGAGGCGACTATTTAACTCTGGACCGCAGAGCGCATGGGCGGGATTCCGCAGCGCACTGGAAAGGATTATAAAGCTGCTTATCCGCCGCAGGGCGTTCGTCCAGTAGCTGCTTGTGATCGTCACCTCGGCCAAGCTGTCGATATCATGAGCGGACGTGGAAAAGGCGGAAAGGCGAAGACGACGGGCAAGTCGAAGACGCGCTCCTCGCGTGCTGGCCTCCAGTTTCCCGTCGGTCGACTCCACCGTATGCTTCGCAAAAGCAACTACGCAGAGCGTGTGGGAGCCGGTGCGCCTGTCTATCTAGCCGCTGTGCTTGAGTATCTCACAGCTGAGGTGCTTGAATTGGCCGGCAACGCCGCTCGCGACAACAAGAAAACGCGCATCAATCCGCGCCATCTACAGCTTGCCGTACGCAATGACGAAGAATTAAACAAGCTGCTCGCCGGAGTTACCATAGCCCAGGGTGGTGTCCTGCCGAACATCCAGGCATCGCTTTTGCCGAAGAAATCTGCCGATGGTGAATAGTTTAATACTTCCAAATATGCCCCTTTAAATATAGCACTCCCAACAGTTAAGTTGTGTTCTACTTTATGTCGTACGGTATTGAAGAACATTGTCGTAAAATAAATTTAAAAAAACTTGCAACGACACAAGTAAGACAAGGTGGGCCCTGAATGATTTCTCAACGGAAAACAAGCTCTCTTTGAAATGTGGGGGCCATTTGTACCTTGTTTACGTTATTGATATTTGGTACGTTGAAATCTTTACCGAGTTCAATTCTTGGACTAGATTTGCCGCACCTACTATGAATGCGGTGTACCGGAGCTGAAGCATTGGGTCCAAAGAGCATCGTATCCCTGATTCTAGCAGCAATGACATTGACGGGTGCTTATGTCGGAGTAGCAAGCTGTTCCAATGAGAGAGCTGGAGGGATTTTCTGACGCAAACCGTTTGCAAACGGCGACATCCGGTATTAGCAGATATTCTGAGATTAAGGCTACTACATCCGAAGCAGGGAAGGCATTTTCTGCTCTGATTCGTCAAAGGATCAATGTAAACTTGGCGTTCATAAAAGATAGAGAGGCGCTTATTACATCCTAGTTCTCGAAACAAGGCAGAATCTAGGAATAAGGTTCCCATGAAGGCTTATGCTTTGCGTTAGATCGATAAGCAAGACTTGGTTTTTCGCTGGTTGAACTTACTCTTTTCTACACTATATTGCTTAAGGAATGGTTGTGAAACGCTGAGTGCGACTTTTAACAACGAATTAGTATTGAAGGTGTGCAGTGCTCTCCTAAATGAATTGCCACTGCAACATAGTTCCTTGAACCCATAATTGGGGAAGAGCAACAGTTTAGCTGGAATGGTCCCTCTGAACCTTCGCTTGACACGAAAAGTACAATGTTGCAGCAGTTTCCCGTAAATGGGTTAACCAGGCTCGCAAATATTGTCCGTTCGATTTCATTTCGCTGACGTGAAGCCATGTCAAGCTCATATTCTTCTTTTTGTGCGAAAAATGATCCGCCTCAAGTTTCTATGTACGTGTGTCATCGTGAGATATCCCTTTCCGTGGAACGACCGTTGCTAATATGAGCCATTGTCGGTGAAAATTTAATATTGTCTTCGCAGTTACTGTTCTGATAAGTTCCTAGAATGTATCTTAATGAGAGCTGCCGAACATCACTCTACGTGCTTAAAAAAAGTTACCACCCAAGCGTTCGTTTCAACGGTAAGTGATTCCACTTATTTCGATTCTGCCGCCACTTTGGCTCTTTTAACTCTTCTGTTCAAGTATTTGACGGGCTTTGGACGCGTTGTAGTTCTTTGTAAATGAGTTAAATCGCGGTCTGATGCACTTTCCGGCCACGCCTCTGATGAGCGGAAACAATTAACGCCCAAGATTTCATACTAATTTTCTCTATGTTCGTCCTCGCGTAATGTCTTTTTTCGGAAAGGACCTTAACGTATCTGCTTTCGTTTCGTGCTTTCTGATTTACGGAGAACAAGGGCTGCTGTAACTGAAATTGTAAATTCGGGCATGCCTATTTTCCCAGTTTGATTGAATTGGATGCTTTCAATCATTGTGCTACTGTTGATTTCGGGATTCACTGCCGTTCAGAAAAAGAAGACATGATCACAGTTCCTTTATATACCCGCAAAATAGATATGACTACCTAACTGCAGTTATGCTGCCCAGGTCGTGTACACTTACTAACAATTCTCAAGACTTTTCCCTTGCTGATTGGAAAAAAAGTAGAGCGTAACTTTTAAGGTGATACTGCCGTTGGCAATTTACAATGGACAAATTACACGTAGTTTACCCATAAGCAACTCAAAATTGATTGCTTTTTTTCTATTTTTACAGGGCTATAACGTTTGTGTGTACGTTCTTGATAATTGTTTACAACTACAGACAAAGTGTTCGATAATATGTAAGGGACAGAGATTAGTGAACACTTTTAGCGAAACAAAAACGTGAAGCAATCTATCCTTCACCCTTAGCTGTTAAGCACTGAATAAACCCTTGAACAAAGATGCGATAGGTATATGCAAGAACGCATTTTCTGCATATAGTCGGTTTATAACGCGTTTGTTGATATGCCGTGATTTATTCGATGTGAGATAGAACCGAGCCTTAAGAACTATGTAAATTTCGTCCGATGCTCATATTGCTGTCATATTTTTTTTCCATATTCTACTTATTCTGGGCATATGTTGTTTGAACACATTGATGAGTAAACGCTTTTACACTTGCCTCATATCGAGCCTGATGTGCTATTGAACCGTCTATAGCGTGGTAATGTCTAGTAATACTGTCTACAACGTTAATAGAATCCCAAAAATAATGAACAGTTCTGTTTGCTAGACCACCCATGATGTAAGTTAACAAGCACGACTGCATTATGCGCCATTTCAGTGGTGATTACGCACACACATAAGCGATAGTGCATTATAGCACAAAAAAGTTCCGTGATCTGCAAAAACTTGTGCCATACAAATTTTTGACTTATATTAACTTTTTACATAGAAAACACTCGAACTGGGGTGTTCCAAAACGAAAACTATTGGCGTGGGGAAACTAACTGTGCTGTTTCGCTTTGACTATCGCATAAACGGTGCTAAACAAACGAGGGTTTGGAATTTGCCGACAGACAACGGATAGCAGTTGCAGATCGACGCCAAACAGATAAGAATGACGATCGCGACGTACGTCATATTACCATAAAATATCTTCTGTCCTGTTGCATCTTTATCTGGTGAGAGTGTTTAACAGAAAAGCAGTCTGGGCCACTGAATTCACTTTTAGTGAGGGAAAACAATGATGCGAGCTTAATGCAAGTGTCTTATAAAGTAGGCGATGACTGTTCCCACCACAACACGATTTTTACGTCTTTTACGGTCAATTTCTATCCACCAACACTAAACAGACTTTCCTTCTTTTTTTATAAGTTTTCGCCGACAGAATTTCGTAGCTAGCCCTTAACTGACACGTTCTCTTATTTTATCCGTTTTAATCTTTGTAAACAATAAATTCTCACATAATATAGTAATGCTTAACAACAGTATGAAAATAGAAAGGCTCTGACACGTCTAAGAGAAAACAAATTGGACGGACTCGCAGCACTTTTAGTAACACACGCTTTTGCTATGATAAGTGGAAAACGATTGGGCAAAACCAATCAAACAATAACAACACAACAAGAGTGAGAAAGACGATTTTCAACGGTACCACAATCTTCCCCACATCACCGTGCCTAGACACCGAAGAAGTAGCAAAAAATAAAAAAATAACAGAATATTCCTTTTCTCCCGTGTTCGCCTCCCCCGCGCCATCATCAAATTACTACCAATTAAGAGGATCGTCGTCGTCATCAATTATCAAATTCAATCAGAACTGATCACATCATCATCACCTAACTAGCCAGTTGTCTGCAAACAACAACAAAAAACAAACGCAGACCGGGGCACTTGTTGTACCAAAAACGTGAAGAGAAGAACACCAGAAAGAGGAGTGCAAATAATAATAATAATAAATTACCATTTCCACCAATAAAAATCATATGACCAATTAAGAGGAAAGAGACTGGATGGACGGCTACCGGCGAGCGTGGGGCGCCCCTTTAAGAAGAGGGTCAAACCCGCGCTTTCAGGAGGGATGGCAAATATCGATGAGAGAGGAAAGGAGAAGGAGAGGGAGAAATAGAAATTCAAGAACATTACTGAGCATTGAGCAAAGCGTACAAGTTTGTGTGTTGCGACCCGTTTGTTTTCTCGTTCTCGAGAGCGGCTCTGAGACCCGGCTCGTTTCGGAAGTCTTCCCTAAGCTCGTGGAAGGCCATCGAAGCGATGTTGTGATCATCGTCCATTATCTGAAATTCAGTTGGACTGTATTGAAGCCGAGCATAGTGTGAACTCACTAATTTCTGCAAAAGGCTGATCAACAATCGGTAGGGCTTGCGTTGGTCGCCGTTGGCGGCCACGAAGGCACTGTCGAAGTCGGCGATGCTCGGACGCGCTCCGTCGAAGACGTCGCCTTCGCAAAGGATCGCGTGCCGGAACACGTCGGCTACGAATTCCCACACGTTCGCCGTCTCGTCCCAATATTCAGCACGCACGACGAAGTTGCAGTAGGCGGTGATTCTAGAAAATACGGGATGGTGAAGATGCATGAATGATTTTGATCGGCTTTCGAACAATAACAAAAGAGATTTCAGATTCTAGTTGTACTTACCCGAGAAGAGCTTGTTCGCGCATCTCCTTATCGCTGAGGCAGCGGGCAAGCATCTGACCGAGGTGTTTCCTCTTGTCAGCTTTCGTCTCGTCGCCACCAACAGAGATGAAGTTCATGAAGACTTCAGGAGTGGAGAACGTGCTGCAGCGCTCCTGGATACTCTCGAAGACCTCGTCGATGGACACTGCCTGCTGCATGTACTCCTCAAGATCGTTCTTCACACCGTTAGCGATTTTTTTGTTTGGCTCTTGCAGCTTTTCTGTGAGGTCATTTTGGGGTTGCGATGGCGATGCGCCGCCATTGGTTGCTTCAGCAGGCCTGTTGGCACCGCGAAGATTGGCCAACGAATTCTTACGCGATTCGCTCTGTTCGCGACTAGAGTTCTGGGAGTCGTTTCCGCGAACAGCCGCGGTGAGAGAACCCTGGTAACCCTTCGTTGACCGCAACGATGATGAGCCCTGAACTCCGCCGCCTCCAGCTCCGCCCGACCAGTTCTTCTGCGAGGAGAGAGAGGTCTGTGGTTCGCACTGCAATAAGTTTTCGTTGGTTAGTTTGTCAGGCCGTTTCAGTACCTTCTTCAAGCTGCGATCGACGGGAACTGAGCTGCTCGAGCTGCCGCCCTGCAGCCTCTTATCAGAAGGACGTCCACCGTAGTTGCGACGGCCGCTCTGCGAGTAATCTTTTGATCTGGAGTTCCCAAGGCCTCGTCGTTCGTTATACTGAAAGCGAAAAGTATGCTTACATCATCACATTGACGGAAATGTACGTTATCGCGGGCAACTTTGTTCTGGATTTCCTCATTCTGAGCCTCCATCTGGATCTCCTTAATCGTTTTAGGTCCAGAATCGGCTCCCTTTCGTGGGATCCAGTTGCGATTCTTTAAGTCGACGAGATCGGCAATCATGAATCGTACTCGGTTGCTGTAGTGACTGGCACGGCCTTGCAAATGTCCAACGTAGGTATCAAGAGGGAAGTCCTTGATCCTGCCACTCTGATCCCAGGTCTTTCCAACGTTGCTGAGCATCTTCACAGCACACTCAATCGACTCTTCATCACCGCCCTCCTGCAAAAAGAAGAAATAATAACTTATTTTCCGCTAAGCATTAAGTCACCTTCTCTTGATCCTGATCGCAGCGAAGAAGATGCACGACACACCAGTTTAGGATGGATGGTGTGATGAGGTTATGACGATAGAGCTGTCCGATGAATCCGATGTTTCCTATCACACGGCGCTTGTCCTTCTTCTGCATATCCACAAGCTGGTCATGCAGGGCAGACTTCTTTTTCTCATCAGTTTCGTTTTCAATTTCCTCCTTCAGCTTGTCTGTTTGATTTTTCTCGGAATTTTCGAAAGTCCTCTGACACTTCTGGAGGATACCATCACGGAATGCACGTGTCTTCGAGTTTTCGATCTCGTTTTTGGTTTGCTGCTGGCACAGATCGGAGTAGAGTGGGCAGAACTTGGGTTCTTCGACAGCCTTGTCAAAGATGATATCGATAACGGAGTTACGGACATCATCCTTCTTGTACACCTCGTACTTCATGAATTCTAGTGACAGTTCAGGGTATGTAGTAGGAGTAATCTTGTTGAGGAGACCACGAATATCCTTGAAAATCTTAGTATTCTCATCGATTTGCTCCTTTGCCTTGCTTGTCGGCTTCCATGCCTTCTCGGCTTTGTGAA
The DNA here is from genome assembly GCA_030435675.1 of Steinernema hermaphroditum. Classification (NCBI taxonomy): domain Eukaryota; kingdom Metazoa; phylum Nematoda; class Chromadorea; order Rhabditida; family Steinernematidae; genus Steinernema; species Steinernema hermaphroditum. Next base: position 990,597 of record CM059625.1, read on the forward strand.
GTGGCTCAACAGCCTTGTGCGTGCGCTCAATAGATGGCCTCATCATCGGCGGATTCTTCTTACGAGGAGGATTGCTTCCACGTCCCATATACCTCTGGAGATTAAAGGTGTTGAGTGCATACCTAGGCAGTGGAGTTACCTACCGGCTTGTTGCGAGAACCTCCCTGGTTCCCTTCCGCCCAGCTAGGAGTGAAGCTCGAGTCATGGCGCTTCTTGCTGTCCGGCTGGTTTGGCATCGATGCACGGTCGAGTCCAAACTTCTTCAGTTCCTCTTCAGAAAGTTTGCATTTAACAATATTCAGCTCCTGTAAGAAGTAGCATGCATCAACTGTTGTAAAACAAATTAAACTTACAGCAACGACATCGCGAATAGCGTACATGTAAGCCTTTCCGTAAACTCTGTCAAGAAGACTGACTGAAGGCTCTTCACGAAGGGACAGAACTTTCTCTTCGTGCTTTCTAACGAGAGCAGCCTGCTTTTCCTCGGCGGATATTTCGTCCTCCTGTGGTGCTTCGGATGTCTGGCGGCTAAGTTCCTCCTTAGGAGCATCTTCAGAGACAGAAGGCTCAGGAGTTGGTTCAACAGAGACTGTCTGAGTTTCGCCGGATGATGCAGGTGCAACATCTTCGGGTACCGGTTGCGCTTCGGGAACAACAACAGTGGGGACGGCGTCGGAAGCCGGAGTCTCAGGCACCTGCTGAGGAGCAGGTTCAGGTTGGCAAACGGCAACGGCAGGTTGCTCTTCGGCAGTACGAGGCACTTCTTGCACCTCTTCTCTGACTTCCTGAGCAACGTTGTTGCCAAAGGCGCGATTAGCCATTTCGGCTCGAAACCGTTGTTGTATAGCTGCGTTTCCGGGACTGGTCCGTGAAGGCACGTGTTCGGGAGCTACCGGCGGTTTTGCGTCTAAATATTTCGTTTTTGTTTGTGAATCGCTGAAAATTCTAGGGTATCCATACCTGTGACAACAATGGGCTGCTCAATAGTAGCCGTAACGGCAACAGTGGAGGCAGGCTGTGGAACAACAGGAGCCTGGACAGGCGTACTGTCAACGGGGGCGGCCGGGGCAGCGGCACTGGCCGACATAGCAACTTCCTTCTCATTGAGGAGAGCATTCGTCTCTGGATTCCAAATTTTGAGCACCTTTTTAGGCTTCGGCGGTTGTTGCGTCCGCGGCGGCTGATAGTGCTGCATTTGTGGCGGCATTTGCGGTGGAAATGATTGCTGCGTGTACATGGGCTGATAAAATTGGGGCTGATACGACTGATGAGGAGGCGGTCTGTAAGTAGACCGTCACATCTATAAAGCTTTCCACACCGGTAACTTACATAATATGTGACTGCTGGGCCATGGGACCGTGCCGAGGAATATGTACGGTGTATGCGGCGTTGCCGTTTGTGTTCTGGTCCTGCTGAAGCTGGGCATTGTGAGGGAGCGTCATCATGGGAGCTGTTTGCATTCTTCTGAAACGGATGAATGGATAAAGACGAAAGATTCGGGTAGAAAAAAAATGAACAGAGGTCAACATCTGAACAACTGTAGGAGCACATTATGAAAGAAAAAGCTTACCTCTGCTGATGCATATTGGGCGTAGCATTGTAGCTCTGATTCATCTCGTTCGGATTTGCAGCCATCGTCATCTCGGACACTGGTGCTGTAATGTAAGGCTGCATATGTGGAGGTTGTGGAGGCTGACTGTGACCGGCCATTCCACCGATATGATGCTGCATTCCACTGAAATCTGAAATAAGACGTTAGTTCGTTGGTTTTCAGTAGCGATATACTCACCTTGCGGGGGTGCATTACCTTTCTTCGCTTTCCCCCGAACTGTATTTGACATAATATTAAAAGTGGTCAAACCAAAATTGTTTGTTCTCTGAAACTAGCGGCAATGAAATATGAGAAAAGTGAACACGTTGCAAATATGGGCAGCTCCAACGACTAGTAGCAAGCAATAGATATGTGGGTATGCAATACAGTTGCTCTGACAGAACGATGCGGTGTGCTGGCAGAGGACACGCGTTACTGTCGACCGGTGGACGATTTAAACGAAGCGACAAAAACACACAGAGAGACACGCTTGAACACGCGAACGAATCGTGGTGGGAGCGGCGGCAGAGAACTTGCCGCGTCCTGTTTGATATTTCGTATTTGATACTGTAATTAGCATATAATGATGACCATGATCAGATCGCTCGTTCCTGGGTCTGTCTAAAAATTCGTGAATTGGGCATCTCCTTCGCATTTCCGTTACCAGTTCTCCCTCAAGCCTGTCTGTCTGTATGTCTCCGGGGTGGATTTGCGCTTGATCTGAGCACAGTCTAAAACAGAAAGAATAATATTATATGGAACAAAAATATGGGTAGGAGAATAGACACTCAGACAAAACTCTCGCAGCGATTTGGGGAGCGGCTGCAGTTCAAACGGCGAACATCCACATAATATCGATCTGTGAAAGATGGACGGACGACAACGTCGCCGACGCGACCACTGCCAGCACCAGCCCTACGAAAAACGACTCGGAATAGGCCCGTCTAAAGAGAAGAGTAGAGCGTTTGTGTCTCTGTGTGGTGGCTTTGTTGCTGCTGCTTGCTTGCTACGACCTGTACAATTCGGCCGTTCGGCGATCGGACGAAAAATCGTTGCGAAATCGCGCTGAGGTTAGTTGTTTGGTTGACTAGCCAAAAAATACACAGAATTAGTGTGGAGTATTCAGATGGCCGTGGCCTAGGTACACGCTTCTACGATTAATCTACGTATAGGGTAAATCGATCTGCTCGCGTAGGTACAGAAAAAAACGCCGATCGAGAACTTACGAAATCACGCCTGGAAAAGTCGGGATTACGGTACGTTTCAGCAGTAGGTCCGCCATCGCTGGCGCGGTGCCAAGTGGAAGCTGGACGATCGGGTCGTCGCCAGCGGCGGCGATGGCGACGCCAATGCGACAACACATTCCATTACGCTTTTTTTCATGCAGCTATTGAAGGCCGTCGTCTACTGCCCGCCCGACTAGCCGCTGTCCGAGTGATGGACTTGGAGAAGACGGAATGGGCGACGGTCGTACAAGCAACACTGCTGAAGGAAGTGCCGGTTCTTATGCGTGGTGTTGAAATGACGATGACCTCAGATGCGGTGCAGAGTGTGAAATACGGATATAGCGCGGCGAGAAAGTGTTAAAGGAGCAAATTGGCATTGCCCGGTTCCTACGACGAAATCGACATTGCGTCACATAGGACACACCAAGATATTGAGGTATATCGGTAATTACTAAATAACTTAGTTGTTGATGACGCAGTTAGTAGGCAATGGAATTCTTGTATAAAAGAAGTAGCCAGCAGTTCTTCAAGGAAATTGCAAATTTTTAATGCTATACAAATTGGTAAGGATGTGGTGCGTCATCAGAGAATAATGAAGAGCAGTTGGAAACGCTGATAGAAACAATCGGTGCACACATCAAAATTGAACAGCTTATCATCTCCGAAGGTGCGTAGTCGATCTTTTATCAGGATGTGCACAGGATTTTTCCAAAAATGCAACCGATCATTAGTTACATGCTGTTATTTTCGAGTTCTTGACTTTTACGTTTCTCGCAAAAAATCGCCGACAGCTGAACGTCACATCCGTTTTTTAGCTGGCTATTTATGGAAGTCTAATTATGGACAGGGAAGAGAAGAAAAGTCATCTAGAGTTTCCCTGGGCGTGCCAGAAAACGAGCATAATAGCCCACGCCTTCCATCCAAAAAAACTACAACAAGAGTTAATGGAGCGATGGACACGGTATTTATTATCTATTAAGTTGCTCGCGTTTTGATGATGCTGAGAAAGGGGCAGTAGTGACATTGATAGGGGTTCCGCACGCCTGGCCGCGCCGGACCTTCACATTTTCGGGGAAAACACACGCGAGAACCGCACCTGCCAGCCATGGGGAAGTCTTAAAATCACTCAATAAATCGGCTATTAACATGAGGTAAGCTTCTGCAAACAAACGCAAACCGCCACTTGCAACGCCATTCCGGCCATACTACTGAACAGCTGCTGCAAATCGGAACGAAAAAAAAAACGCACACATCGTACAAATAGAATCGTGCACGTAGCACGCGCGACTATAATCCGCAACATTGTTACGCACTGTGAAGGCGGGATTTCGGACGCGTGAACCGATATCATAGCGTGAGCGCAAAAACGAGGTCCCCATCCGCTTATGAGACATAGGCGGCAATTGCGATCGACCGGGGCAATAACATTTTGATAGGAAAACAAACAAAACTAATGCGAGCGTCGAAATACGGCATCATACATACACTGTTTCTTCCTCAGTTTATGCAGTTCATTGAGCTTAAGATTTTGGGCTTTTTCCAGTCATAATCCGGGTAAGGCTTTGCAGATAGACCTATCATGCTGGATAAATACCGGAGAACAACATGTAAGGATAATTGCAGCATACGGCATCAGCAACAGCGCTAACATAGAGATGTCGGCATGCTACGATCATTTTTCACAAACGGAAAGAAACAATGTAGGCCAAAATAGTTCATAAAGCAGAAGATAACGCGGAAGACATAAAGATGAGCATATTGTTTGGAATAACAGAAAAAAAACAGGGTAACAGGTAAAGTCCTAGTGAATTTTCCTCCTCTACAAGATGCTGCACAGAAAACAGGTGATCCTCATTACAAGGATGCGCCAACAGGTCGTTTTAAGAACCACGGTCTTAAAAAAACATAGTTTTAGGACCCCGGGCGTGGAGTAAAGTGGGGCGGGGGGGGGGGGGGGGGTAAAGTCATAGTGAAGTGGGCTTCCCTACAAGATGCCGCGAAAAAAATACGCGATCGTCATTACAGGTATGGGTCAAAACATTGAAGTGAAGTAGGAGGTTTAGCGTGTGGTCCCGCAACGATCTCCCTCAATGGCAGGAAACTACGGTAGATTTACATAAAATGACCTGTTTACCCCATTTTTCTCGGCTGGGGGGGGGGGGCAAATAGGGGTCTAATCGATAGAGCTCGCCTAGCTCTATGCACCAGTGCATCGAAATTACTATGTTTCATTCCCGGTTTTGGCCTAAGATGGTCAGATTCATTGGAAATCCTTCATAGGTTTCTTAACCCCAGAAGTTTTGAATGTGGATTTTCCGCCTCTAGAAGATGCTGCAGAGAAAAGACGTGATGGTCATTACAGAAATTGGACAAAAACTGAAAATAAGTAAATGTGGTCCCACAACGATATCCCTCAATGGCAGGAAAATACGGTAGAATTGCAAAATTGGCCAGTTTACCCCTTTTTCCTTGGCTGGGGGGGGGAGTAAAGTAGGGTCTAATCGATAGAGCTCGCCTAGCTCTATGCAGCAGTACATCGAAATTACTATGTTTCATTGCCGGTTTTTGGCCTAAGAGGCTGACTTTTGTGGAAAAATCGTCATTTTGCCTTATGTTTTGCAATATGATCGTTTATCAAGCCACGTACTGTCGGGTAGACCCCTTGATGCCTGCCCCAGCCGAGAAATAAGGCCATTTTTACTGTAAACTGCCCACAAATCCACCGTATTTTACACTCCCACGCGACCGTCGCTTACATTGCGAATTCAGGGATTTCGTTGCGGGACCACAATCGACCCACCGTTTGCCCACCCCTGTGCGTAATTACAAATGGGGAATGCCGAACACGTCATTTTTTGTGGGCGGGACGCCAAAGCTTCGACTAAATGCGGAAATTCCACGGATAAATCTGACATGGGATAATCCTTCCATTGGCGAGCCATAGGATAAACAGAAAAAGCAACACTGTGATCTGAAAATGTGCAGAAACAGAGGTCCGGGCGATGCAGGGCTGAACCAAAATTTTCGGAAAATGCCAATAGATTCACCTGTTCTCCGATAATTTTTTTGTTTTAACAGAGCACCACATCAGCACCGCGTTAACGAGAACATACAGTAGCCATAGTCGAGAAGCGAGACAAGACTTAGCTGACACGGCAAACAAGCAACTCAGCCCTGAAAAATAGGAAAATCGCCGGAAATAGCGTTGTTAAGGCGTAGCACCCCGCGCGCTTGTTGTTTCGACAAGCAGAAGGTGCATGGCATCTTCGTGGCATGTCTAAGCAGATATTAACAGACTAAAGAGGTTAACACGTCAAGCAGAGAGAGAAAAACATTTCAAGAGTTTAGTATGATAGCATCAATGAAAGTCAACCAACAGTTTTCGGGAGACGTCTAGCCACTGCAGCCCTCTTCTTCAATGCTGAAGTGAATGGGCAACGGCTGCTGGGGAGTGGTGCTGTTGGTGATGGTGGCGGACGATGGCGGAGACGGGTGATCCTCGACGGGGCGCGTGGCGTCGCTGTTTGTTGCGAAATTCCGCGACGCCCGGTCGCGCGCTCCTTCATGCACAGTTTCTCTTGTGAATCGTATCTCCGTTCGCGCGTTCCTCCTGTCTGGCGCAGCGTGTTCGGCTCGTTTTTTGGCACATAAATGGGCGTTATGTTCTTTCGGTGCACTAAGTGGAGACGTGGGTGTTGGACGTTGAGGGTGGTATTTGAGAATGGTATATGGCGAAACAGTTATGACTTAGTACCTTGGGGCATGATTGCATAATACAGCAGTTTACCAGTTATCGTCTTTGCAAATGTTTGGCAGGAAATGTTTTACGATAATATTTGTCAAACCAAAGCTGATTCGGTGTTGTTATTTGGGTCCCATACTCTCGAGTGAGAAAGGCTCACATACAAGGTCAGCTGTTATACGATACGTCCATTTTCCATTTTCCATTAAGTAACGGACAGTTAAGGAACAGGTTTTCGCGGCTTTCGCAAAAACGACCGCGGCTAGCTTATAATTCCATGGTTTGCCCTAGATTGCCAGACTGGGCTATCTTGATCTTGTGGCTTTAATGCAAAACATTGAAAAGTCCTTGTTACACATGAGAACGATCGTCTACTTCGAGTGGCTTTAGTATTTTTTAACTTGCGCACCACGGCCAAGACATGTGCTAAAGATCAACCTGCATATCCTCACCGTTAGTAAAATCTGCATTTGGTCGTGGAAACCATTTTAACATGGTTCCTGTTCGATAAGTACATTAACGCACAGATCTCTCTTCTGTGGGAAGCAGGAAAGCCTGTACGAACAGCCCTGCAAGCTCGTAGTCACAATAACCGTATTTTCGGCAATGGTATGCTGATCTGGGATTAGTTTAGCAAACATTTCGTTTATGTTGTTGGGCTGAGTTTTGAGTTTTAAGAGGTTTTGCAAGAACCGCGATCAAAGTTGATTCGCCTCCAACGTTCAGTGTTTTGCCTCCTTCAAAAGTTCTAATCCGCTTGCTAACAGCCGTACAATATGATGTGGTTGTAAACTCTTGGTCACCTTTATAAACGCTACGGTTACCTGTCTGATCGGCTTTCCATTCCATCATTACTGGTAATCCGAACATTTATTGTAATTTTTGTTTAAGTTTTGCACTTGAATCTGGTTTACAATGACCAAATCTCGTGGATGTTCATATTGAACATCACGCAAGATCTATGATGAGACATGAGACGAGCTGAGTTATGACCGGTGACCGGGTATTCTCTATCTAAATGTATATTTCGGAATGACCAAAAATGCGCAGAAGTTCGGTAATGTGAACTAATAAGCTGACTCGTTCGTACAAAATAAGTAGCATGAAATATTAGTACTTTCTGCATATCAACATTCAGCACTGTTTTTCGGGCTGACTCAGAGCTTCAGTTATTGATTGCAGCTGTATTTGCAATCCGTTGAATGACTCATCAGACAGATTTTGACGTCAATGCATGGTTTTTCAATCCCCACTTGCTTCTGTTGTCGACCCTTTGGCATTTCGGCAACTCGTTTCGTACAGTGCGGGCTTTATACGTGGATATTTAACTCTTTTCTACTCGTTCTGCTGCTGTTTCACAATAGAAATTGTACGTTCATGTGTACTTATAATGACAACGGTGATGACTTCGTCGTGTCAAACCGTTATACAACTAATCGGACTTCCTTCTAAAATGGTTCGATATCTTAAACTTACATGAACAAGTAAAAATTGGCTGTAAAAAATACCACTTTACTTCATTCGTGAATCCATATGAGAACAATACAGTTCCACCTTCGTTTGTGAACTGTGGCTGGACCCAAATATGTTAGTTACGATTTTAATGTTATTTACACGCAACCCTCTTGCTTTGACCGACAATGTAAAAGCTGTGGGAAATCGAAAGCTGAGTTCCTTGGGGTCTTATTCCTAAACATAGAATACTCTATATGGATAACATACTCAGCGCTATAACACAGACAACTGAGCTCCAGGCTCATTTAGTGCACTTTGAAGATTGCATATTGTTCAAACGAGCAGTTACCGCAGAGGATACGACCAACTCACATATGGGCTTTCCTGGTCATCAGTTTTTAATTATCGCATTATTGTAGTGTATAATTATTAGTTTAACTTAAGTTCCAGTGGGCTGTGAATGACGGGCCGCCAGAAGCTGACTTTCGACACCTTGTATTGTCAGCAGTTTTAGCTCCACTAACGTAATCGAGAACTGAACACCGATTGCAAAAGTGCATTCCGCCAATTATTCGGCTGTGCCTGCCGCTATTATTCTCCAATGTGATATAAGACTTACAGAATCTCAACAATTGCATGCTCCTTGGTTGTCAATGCCGACCGCTAATCTAACAGCCTATTCAGGAAATATCATTCACCATAGATTGTAATACTTGCTTAATTCTTAATTGATGCGCTTCAATTCCTTGCATGCTGTAATGCAGTTTTGTGCAGAATACGCCGTTTGTTAGGCAAAGCAACGCCCATAAACGCTGTTTATGACACTATCTGCTGCAATGCGTGGATGACCATGTTCCCTTCGAACCTGCTGGTCTCTTTATTTTGCAAAGCCAGAGGAAGGTCCACCATTCTTTGCGGCATAGTGTGCTTCTCACAGATCGACTTACATCAATGTTACCTTTTTTCCCACCCGTTCGTTGCAACAGTGCTACTGCTTCGGAATGCACTCACAAACAAATTCCAATGTTGCCTAGTATTTATTAGCCGATCGTATTTTAATTGATAACACATAACAGTATCTGAAACAGTTTGCTTGTGCTTCATCCTTGAGATGGCAGAGATACGAGAACATCCTCGAGATAGGTTGAAAAATTTTTTTGGTCACTATTCTCACATTTCGACGTAATCGCTAACGATTCTTTAATTCACACCATATAATTTATTTTTGTATCTCACAATATCGTTTCTTACTGGACCGCCGCTTGCAAAAACACAAACATTCAAGCAATTTTAAAAGTTGCCAGGCATTCTGGAGCGCTAACGAAGTTTTCAGGACTCATCAATGGTTTCGGCATTACATTTCTTTTACAAGTTTTATGGTTTTACTAATCTTCATAGCATAATTTCACTTATCGCTCGGTTTCCTGTGCGATATTGAATAGCTGATTTTTGAACCCTCCTGTTGCCTTCGTTTGGTTGGAGTCCCGTTTGCCATGACGTCACGCGCACCGCGGGTAGCGACGAACGCGCATCGAAGTGACGCATCGCTCCGCATGCGCATGCGATATAACGCCGCACGGCAGCGAACGAGAGCGCGATCAGGAGGAAAGCGCGGCGCAGCCGCAAGCGTCCATCTCCGGTGGCGCCTCTCCCTCCCCATGCAGCTGGTTGCTGAGGTCGCTGTCGGCCAGCTTGGACAGAGTTTGTTTTCTTTTCCATTCGAACATTGCGCGCTGATTAGTCATCGCGTTCGTGTGTTGGCATTTTTTATCAGCTCCCTGTTTCAGGCTGATTAACGGTGCAAGTGCTGTCTTATCAGCCACACCTCGCGCAGTGTTCATGATTCCGGCATACTTGATATACAAGCACTATAAGAAGAAGATGAACAACTCTGGCTCGGCGTCTAACTCGCTGATGTCGGATGCCAGTGCACCGATGCCAAGCGACTTCGAGAATATCACCTTCGCGCTGGATCATGTTTCGGCTAAAGTGAAAGATGGCCAAGAAGACGACGTTTTCATTCAAGGAAGACTCACCATTGTTGAGCGGGTAAGTTTATCGATCCAAGTAACCTACGATAAAATCCTTTCATCGTTGTCGTCTGTAAAATTAGCTTTCGAAAAACTACAGAACGGAGGAAACATATCTTTTACAAAATTGTATTCAGGCTGTGGGCATCTTCATAGACTGGAAGCCGGTGGATCACGAGGAGGGTGGTTGGATCTTCGAAGGCGAAGCCCCCAACAGCTGCGGAAGCTCCGCCGAAATCGATTCTGATCTGCTTAACATCGACCGCAACGAAGTGAAGCGCCTTCAGTTTTCCGTCGATATCAAGGACCTCCGTTCCTATCAGTGCATCGAACCAAAAAATGGCACACCTTCTGTCAAATTCATCTGCAAGGATGGCACGAGCTACATCCCACTCTTCTTCCGCAAAGGCGGGATTAGTGACTTCGTCACGAATCTACAAAGGTAAAGCCACTGACAACAGATCTGAGAAGCCTAGGCAACAGTTTTGTTTTGGATAAACAGAAAATATGTATATATAACATGTATAATATAACATGCATTTTTGATTGTTTGGTGCGTCTAGGCACAACATTTAAGTGTCCGCACGCTTTGCTGAAAACTAAAGCTGAAATTCATATAAAATTTTTCCTTCTAACGCACATTTTTTCAGATATGCCACCTTGAAACGCTCAGCGAAGGACGCTACACTGGTGCTGTTTACTGATGAACGAGCCGAAGCTCTCGAGCAGTCCGTCAATATGCTAAACCTCAATAATGATTTCTTCTCCGTAAGAACCATATCTCAATGGCGAGAAAGATTATGAATTTGTTTGTAGCGAATCATCTCTTCTCCATACGCCACGTCGATGACAGCCCTTAGCAAAGTGGCCCATTTCGTGCACGACCAAGTTTTGACTTCCACCGCGTTGGAAGATGGTGTTTCGCAGGATGAGCAAATGGCCGCCATCCGTCAGCTGATGCGCGAACAGGACGACATGTCAAAAATGCGCAGGTAAACATTGTGTCGTCCGCCATCGTTGCCTAACTGTGCTGTGCGCAAATAGATTTACTGATGATACCGGGTTCGAGGTGTTGACCCAGCTCGAGCTACCGCCGCGCATCGAAATCTACCGCGAAAGCACGGTAGACGCCAAAACATGGAATAGCTTCAAAGACGAACAAGGGCGAACCAAGAACGTTAGAAACTTGAAGAGTCTCATTTTCCGGGGAGGACTGGCGAAAGATTTGCGCCAAGAGGCGTGGAAGTACCTGCTTGGCTATTATCACTGGGATAAGACAACTGCCGAAAATGCAAAGGTACTACTTTTTCAGTTTACGGCTAACATTTAATTGGCTTTAGTGGCGAAAAGATCGATACGATTATTATTATAAAATGAAGCTGCAGTGGCTTTCCTTCACCGAGGAGCAACAGAACAACTTCTCGGACTTTAGGGATCGAAAGGCTCTCATTGGTAAGATTTTGTTTTTAGCCGCACACCTTTAATCTCACTAACATAAAGGTCTCAGGCCTCATCATGTAGTCGCAGAATTTTAATCCATAAACCTATCAATTCTCGAAAATTTTCCTTTAGAAAAAGACGTCGCTCGCACCGACCGCAACCATACGTTCTTCATGTCATCCGACAAGGCGGAAGCCGATGACAAGAGCGACTCGAATCTTAAGAAGCTGAGCAACATCCTGATGACCTACTGCATGTACAACTTCGATCTGGGCTACGTACAGGGAATGAGCGACTTTTTGTCACCCATCTTGGTCGTCATGCAAGACGAGGCCGACGCTTTCTGGTGCTTCGTTGGACTTATGAATCGCGTGGTACGTCTCTATTACCACATTTCTTGCTGATGTATTGTTTAGCACAAGAATTTCGAAATGGATCAGTCGACTGTGAAGCTGCGTCTTATGCAACTTCGCGATCTGGTTATGGTGGTTAACCCTCGCTTGGCCAACTACTTCGAAAGTCACGAATCCGAGCACATGTACTTCTGTTTCCGCTGGATTTTGGTGGAGTTCAAACGCGAGTTCGGTTTTGAGGAGACAATGAAGCTGTGGGAAGTTTTGTGGACGGATCTGCCTTGCCCCAACTTCCTTTTGCTCTTCTGTGTGGCCATTCTTGATAAACAGACTGGGCCAATTATCGAGAACAAGTTTGGATTGACCGAGATTCTCAAGGTATGTCTTTTGACGGACTTCCTGAAATAGAAACCGTCCTTTTTTCAGCACATCAACGGCCTGTCGATGCATATCGACCTTGAGGAGATGCTCACCAGCGCTGAAGCCATTTACCACCAGTTGCACGCAAGCCAGAACAAGCTCCCTCGCCACATTTGCTCTATTTTGAACCTGAATCCCGACGGAGAGAACAGCGACGACTCAGAAGTATTGGAAGCTTGAAGCTTTTTGGCTTCGCATGTAAATATTGTGTAGAGAGTTGACAGTTCTTCTGTGACATATTTGTTTTTGCGCTACATGTATGTACATAGCACTATCAGTGAATGTATTGTTTTCTATACAGCTTGTAATTTATTGTTACATGGCGATCAATGTATACATAACACCTATATCAGAATGGAAATAAAGGGCATTGACGGTTTTTGGGATAACATTAGGCGATGAAACAGTCCGCCCGTCTGTGTTTGCTTCGGACGGCTTTGTTGGCGGCCCGCCCTGCGGTCATCTGTGTTGGTGCAGCTGCACCAAACCTTCCGAGCTGCGCAATAGATGATGGTTCGGCCCTTCATTACTGTTACTGTCCACCGCGATGACCTACGCCGCCTTCTGGCTTCTAGTGGCTATTCCGTTATGCGGCGGTGTCCACAAGGTAAGGTATCGAAGCCAGGATGTTTCTTTGCTGAGAGTACTCTGACATTGCGGTAAACTGTGTTGCATTTCAGTAGCCAACGGGCAAACTATTTAACTTTTCGCTTTGCTTTCAGCCCCACTCTATGGAGTGCTCGTCACTTATTGTCTTCGGTGATGGATTCACAGATGACGGCGCCGAGGTCTCTGACCTGTCTCATGGCTTCATGCGCAATTCTAACGGTCCAGTCTGGCCGGAATACCTTAATAAGGAACTTGAATGCGGGCAGGTCAGTTATAAAACTAAAGCGTGTACACGACACCGCTACTTAAAGTACGAGAACTACGCGTACAGTGGAGCAAAAAGCGGCTTAGACAATTTCTACTTTGGCAATTGGTCGGGTGTTCTGTGGCAGGTCAAAACCTTCATATCCAGGAATGTTGTACTCCCCCCGGATGTACTCGTGGTTCTCCAAACCGGAGGGCTGATCGACATGTTCAGCGGGGAGAAATCTACTGAAGTTATACTCGACAGTATTGCGGAAGCTGTTGACTTATTAGCTAGCGAGGTTTCTTCTGGAACGCTGTTGTTGCTGAACCTACCTGATGTCAGTTCGGCTCCGGGGATCAGCTCTATTGAACAAAGCGATCAGTTGAAAGAGACAATGCTCGAGATGACATCCACTATTAATCAGGTTAGTATTCAAGCTGGACACGAGCCGCCGAACCATTACATATCTACGACAGAAAACCCTTATGAGAACGTTTATGTTTCGCTTTAGGCGTCTAATTGAAGCACAATTGACGCTGTACTCTTTTAGAAGTTGCGGTGGATGTTAATCGAAAAAGAAGGCATACTCCTAGATCGACGATCAAACCTAAAGATGAAGCTTTTCGACCTGAACGACAACATCGTAAACTCTATGAAGAACCTTAACACTACTCGCCCATTTACCTACCAAAGCACCGACATCAAGTAGTTATAGTTCATTCCGTCATCATATAGAAACGTTACTTCCAGAGCTCACGACGTGCACCGTTATGGCTACTTTGATCTATGGCACCCAACTTCTCGTGTACACTACGACATCGCACGGAAAATCAGAATATTCCTCGAAGACCACTGAGCGTGTTAAGACTATCTTGTTAAAACTTCAATAATCACATATTGATGTACAGTTGAGAGTAATGAAATGAGAAAATATTAATTGATGGCCTCATAGCGTTCCGCCTGGACAATTCCGGTGGGAGTGGTGGTCTCGTTGCGGAGTGCATCGGGATCAATGTCTTCACGATCCTTCATGTCGTCTAGTTCTTCTTCAACCACTTGCCAGACCTAAAACTCGAAAAATGACACGTGTTGTTTCACTACGTTAGCGATGACAATAATTTCGTTTTTTAAACATACGCACATCTGTTGTGGTCATAAAAAATCACTTGCTTCGAGAATAAAAGCTTACCTTGTTGGCTCGCACAAGTTTGATCACTTCATCGATCTCGGGTTTCATGTACCGATCATCTTCAAGAGGGCTGGAACACATTAAGTCATTTTACAAAGTCTTGACTTGTAAATAAACATACGCAAACACAGTTCTAACCAGATCGTAAACCCTCTGCAACGGGCGGGTGCTTTTCAAAGGTTTCAAGAACTCAATTCCCTGACAGGCGGCGATAAGTTCGAGAGAAAGAACAGTTTCAACATGTTCGATGACCTTTAACGCTTTGCGAGCGGAGAATCCACCCATTGAGACGTGGTCTTCCTGGTTACACGAAGTAGGAATGCTGTCTGCCGACGCAGGGTGGCACAAAACTTTGTTTTCGGACACTAAGGATGGTTTGTTCAGGGAAAAGTCACACAAAGAACGTTACCCAGAGAAGCAGCACAAAGCTGTACGGTCATAAATCCGGAGTTGAATCCTCCGTTTGGGGTAAGGAAGGTTGGTAATCCGCTCAGATCCTTATTTACCAATCGTTCTAAGCGACGCTCACTCATTTGAGCGAGTTCCGCAACGGCAATAGCTAGGTAGTCAAGAGCCTTAGCAGGGTATTCTCCGTGGAAGTTTCCACCAGAGATGATCTCTCCGCGATCAGCGAACACGAGCGGATTGTCAGTGGCGGAGTTCATCTCAGTCGTAATGATGCCGCGGACGAACTCTATTGTATCATGTACAACTCCATGCACTTGGGGTACACAGCGAAGGGTGTAGGCATCTTGTACTTTTCCACAGTTTCGGTGCGATTCTATAATTTTTACGTTTAGATTTTCATGTGGGTTAGCGAATATGCAAATGGATCTAATGTAAGCAATATTTCGTTCGTTCGTTTCGCCGAATCACCTTTGAGATTTTGTGTCACGACAATTGATGTGGTACACCTAAGGCACAAACAGCAAGACGTGATTCAGTAGCACGTGCTGTTTACACTTACAGTAAGTATAACGCGTGCTCAAAGTTCGCCATTTCAGGTATGTCATGCTGTGACTAAAATCGTCGGACAGATCGTGCTGTAAACTCATGTGCGCTTTGACCAGTGGTGTCTGGTTCGCTGGAAAAGGATGGCTGTGACTCTGCACGACGTGCGCCTTTTGCACCTGTGTTGTAATAAACTCGCGCCATGCAATACACTTCTAATTTGTTGCGATCTAGTCGTTTTTTAAATTAATTGTATCGAGCTTTGTGCGGATTTGCTGGAAAAAGTAATGAATATGACAGTTGACATAGAACAAAAGCTGAAAACCATAGATCATAATTTTTTGCTGTGCTTTGCTTTACGATATGTGTGCATGGTTCTTTTCACTGGTTAATACTGAAACTTCCAGTCAATCATGCTCGTTCCTACCTGCAATCTCTGACGGATTGGTTTCGGAATGAAGAAGGGACCTCAGTCTCTGTGCTGTCAGCATTTGACCTTTATGAGGCCGGACACGATGAATATCTAAATCCCAATGTTTATATTATCATGAAATTACAGTAACCTACCGGCGTCATAAGCTCTAGTAGTTCCCTTCAGCACATCCAATGAGAGCGCTGCGATAACATCAGCCTGTCTCGCAATGTTGTGCGCTCGTTCAACGGCTGCAATTGGCACATTTTACTAGACTTTTATGAGTACGGCGTTACCTAGAGCGCCGAGAGAGGTGACCATCTGAGTGCCATTGATAAGTGCCAGTCCCTCCTTTGGGCCAAGAATCATCTTATCAAGATTGTTCACACTAAGAACGTGGTCAGCGCTGGCCCAACCCGTTTCCGGTGACCACATTTCGCCTTCGCCGAGGAGGCCCAGCGCCAAGTGAGCCAGCTGACAAAGATCGCCACTGCAGCCGACAGTTCCTTGCTGTGGAACCTTCGAGACACAAAAGGCTGAAAGTAAAGTTCTAATACAATTTACAAAATATTTTACGGTACCGTTGAAAGCCGCAACCATTTTTTCGACATTTTCGAGTGAAATTCCCGAGAATCCTTTAGCGAGAACATTGATGCGGAGGGCCAGAAGCATGCGTGTGGTGCTAGGGGAGAGTGGTTCACCGTAAGCGGTGGCATGGGAGCGAATCAAATTCACTTGCAGTTGTCTAAAGAGCCATTGTAGATGTTTCATATGTTATTTTTTTGTTGTTCTGATCGTCGATCAGCATAACATTAAAAAAGAAAACAACTTACTGCAACTCCTGCGGCTCAACTTGAACACTGGCAAATGTGCCAAACCCAGTAGTGATACCGTAGACCGCTAGAATTTATGCAACGTACTTTCTCTCGATGACTGATATTGCCTTACTTCTATGCTCGGTTACGATCGTCTCTAAAAGTTGACGTGTTTTGGTAATTCGGTCTTTCGAATCCTCAGAAAGCTTAAGGATGCATCGTCCTTTCTCACAATCAACCAGGTCGCTCGTCTTCAAGCTGTCGCCGTCGAGGATCAGGATGCGTTTCGGCGCACTAAATTTGATTATTCTACATTACATTTCATGGAAATAACACAGCTAAAGACAGAAAACATTAATATGTTACGAGTGGAATGAAAAAAAAAAAAGAAAAATACAACGTCGGAAAATGTTTTCTGTTTTGATGAATTTGAAGGAGTGAGCGATCTGTGCTTCGCGCACCGTACTGGGTACAATTTTTCTTCATACACGGAGACAGACGTGCTTAAAGTGCTTGATGTTATTAGATATTGGCAACTTCTGGAGAAAGAAGATTACTGGACATAAGGTGCCTATGGTGATGTGATACTCGTGAAAATCAAGATTTTGGTAGTGGAGGGTGGGAGGTTTATTCCATTGCGAATACAAATGGGAAAATGACTTACCCATTCAAAGCTAGAGGCTTCTGAACACAGTGGTTGCCAGAAATGCTGGGCAACGTGACGGTTCCATTGGGGACATCATTCAAGTTCGTGCCGCACTCAAACGTGCTTCCATTTCCGTAGTCCACGCCGCTAGCATAGGCGGTGCCGTTGCCACTCATGTCGTCTGCTGCTGCTGATGCTGAAACGATGAAGTCTGCGTGTGCTTCGCGGCACCGCCTTCCTTTTATACTTTGCCGACTGATCCACTTTCGATGAAATCATGAGCCCCATGTGCGGCTGCATGATTGATGTTCGAGAAAGTAATCATCGACCCCCGGACGGTTGGCCGGCCGAACGGCGCTGCTGTGCGCCCTGTGGGTGCTACAAGTTTACGTAGCGCTTTCGCAGTATTTCGCATGATGAAGAAACTGTTGACGCCTGTCAGAAGAACGGAGCCACGTGAAAGAAGCGGTGCAGACTGGGATGTGTGATCGAAAGACTTTGTGCACCGGAGAGAAAGGATATTTGGTGAGCGAGAGCTGACCACTGCAGATTGTCAGATAGCCATCAGATACAGTATACGAAAGCTTGGATTAGCAATACCAACTAACAGCAATCACTGCAGTGATATGAACATTACGATCTGATTATTCACAATTTAAAAAAAAAAGCTCCATCAAAGAATTTGTGCTTCAGCGGCGTATTTAGATCGCTGGCTTGTTATTCATGGATGTTGAACCTTGCACCAGGTGTCTAATTAAACGGAAATTTTACGCAGCTGAAGATTTCATTCTGGCATAATTCGGATCTTTTCCGGCCGTTCTGAGGAAGTGCAGCGAAGAAGAACTTATTGCCCTTTTTGACCTTAACTTCCTTTGACGACAGATGATCAGTAAAGGTCATCATTTTTTACACATTTGCTTCTGCAGTAAGAGTACGATTTTTAGTCGTTCTATTTTGGTAGGATATCACTACGGTGACGAGCTGATTGAAATGTTACCCACGTGATGGACTAGACGTAGATATGATCAATTGCGGATAGGCATCACACTGACCGGACTACGAGATCCACGTGAAATAACGGTAGACTACGACATAGTCTACGGTCTCCGACGGCCAATAAGGTCATAAAGTGCGGATCCGCGTGATCAGTTATCACGTGATAGAAGGTCCTGATTGCACCGCATTCATCGTGCGCAACTGACTTACTGTAACGGACTCAGTTGATCACGAATTCGCACTTAGGGACCAGCGGGCCCACAATTAAAGTAAGCGTTTTAGACAGCGCTTCAATGTCAAGCAAGGACAAATAGTAGGTTTGATTTGATACGTTTTGTCACTAAAAACCGATGCGGAAGTTTAAAACGGTTTTCACTTCGAGAAACCAAAGAAAAATTGCGTGTTGATGGTGCATCGTCATCGCATCCCGTTTTCTTAAACAAGGCAATGAAGATGCGACCCGTAGCAGGCCAGTTTATTGCCAAAATGATCAGTCTGTTGAACGGTTTTATAGTGCGTTAGAATGGGAAAAATGATGACATGTTAAAGTAGGGTCTCTCCATTTTATGGAAAGTCAGTATTGTTCTGGCCATAAAATGTAACGGCGCAAAATTATGACGCCCTCTTTGAACAATTGCGGACGTCAAAGTTTGCAGATCAGATGTAGCAAAATGTTGCTGGTCCCATACATCAGTTCAACATTAGTTGATCGACGAAGTACCGTCGACGAAAAAACCATTGCTTGGCCATTCTTCGGTTGACCGAAATGACGAAAGCGATTGTGGAGGACGTCTGGCCCTGAAATCCAGCATTTTCGAACCACATTTGGGGATGTTTTTAGCAAATTTCTTAGATTATCTTTTACTATGCGTATGTTCGACATGATCTATGTTACCGTTATGTGTATGTGATTGTGATTCAGTGGAGTTGCCAAAAATGTTCGAACTTTTTCAAAAACGGCTATTAGTATGATTCCGCTTTCAGCAATTGTAAATCGCTGTTATGGTGACAAATTCTCGAAGGCTTTATCACCCCCGGAGGGTAGCAGAAGCGAAGACGACGACGTACAGCGATTTCGTTGAAACCCCTCGGCAAGCGCTGACATCCATCAGGTGGCGGACCAAAAGTTAAGAAATGAAGGTTTCACATGTGCTGAACTCTGAAACCGGTGTTCAAACCAGGCTAATTGTAATGTTGCGCTTTCTTTGGTTTTCATCAACGTACTTCCCGAATTGTGACCGACGGTTCGTGTCCACATTCGGTGAGCAACGCAAACCAGAAAACAGAATGCCGGCAAGGTGCTCAGGCGAGACGGTCACTTCACGTGACGTGCACGATTCACGTGGCGCGCGATGTTATGTGACCCAAACGCTATTTACCGTCTGTTGTGCACCGAACGCGTGACAGAATGGTGCAATATTAACAAATACTGAGCACAATATTCTCACACAACTGGATGAAACTGGATGATGGAGTAGTTGGTCGTTGGATGGCGGCTACGGACTGAGAAATGTTCATGTCGCTATTTTTGGCATACCTGCTAAAATAAATATGTTTTTAAAATCTGAAGTTGCGTAACAATTTCGCCGAATTCGTTTTTGTACTTAGGCCATTCATAAGCAAACAAATAGTATGTGAAAAGTGGTTGTAAAAGTGTGTAAGTTCACACTGGTATCTACAAATAACTATCGGGGCAAAGTCAAATTCGCGCGGAGCGTAATTTTTTTTAAACTAGAAAAATTGCTTCAAAAAGTATTCAGTCAACGAATGATGTATGCCGGCGGTTATGATGTATGCCGGCGGTT
Organism: Steinernema hermaphroditum; assembly: GCA_030435675.1. Lineage (NCBI taxonomy): Eukaryota > Metazoa > Nematoda > Chromadorea > Rhabditida > Steinernematidae > Steinernema > Steinernema hermaphroditum. Next base: position 1,010,524 of record CM059625.1, read on the forward strand.
GCTGCGTACAGGTTAGAACCATTTTCTGAGTGGTCTTTTGAACGCCGTTTTGTTGTGCGGGAGGCAGGTAGCAACGAAAAATGCAACTTTCAGAGAAATAGAAAGGGCGCGTCAATGCGAACTTTTTGACCAATTTTTCAATAACTGGAGCTGACAATGCTGTTGGTACTGCAGGTTCTATTGATTCGTAAAAGAATGGCACATATATGGCTAATTCGAAGGGATCAGTAAAAAAGAACCGAGTTGGGCTCCCTGGTTATTTGTTTTCTTTATCCAGTGCACTTCGAGTTCTTGTCCATCTTGTGCGTAATCAGATACAGTAGATGTAGCAGTGCGGTGTCCAGAAATGAGTACAGTTGCATCTCCAACAAAGATGCTAGGGAAAATTGGAGTACGTCGTATTCTGGACACCCAGTAACTTTTACGAAAACCGAACAAAATGATGTGTGGGTGTTGACGTACCGGTAACATAATGAATCCCTTGCTGTGTCGGAAATTTTAACTCATTTTTTGAATAGGTCTTACAGTATAATTTGAATCTTTCAGTCTTTGAATATAGTATAATGTAGAAGATGTTAAAATCAACATAAAAACAAAGAAATAAGCACATAAACATTGGATACGTCTGTCATCAGCTCAGAATTTGGAGCAATGTAATACAATACAAACTCCTTTTCCCTAATAAAAGGAATCGGTGGAAGGAATGTCCTATGAGTCTATGTCATATGAGTTGTGACAGGATTGCCGGCCGAAATTTAGGACAAGTTTCGACGTTGTGCTATGCGTTTGGCTAAGCTATTGCATACTACGCCATTTATTTCTTAAATTTCTTTATAGAAATGAGTAGTGCTTGAGCAAGTAGTTGTAGAAGTATTCTTTTATTAATATTGATAAAAGCGGCGAAGTGGCTGTTCAGATATACTTGAAGTTCACCTGAAACGTTACCGTTGGTGTAGTTACCGACGCGGCTTCCTTACCTGGCTGTAACGACTACGAAGACCAGCCTCGAGTTCCTTGACATGTTCGGCATCCCTGGTTTCAACGATGACTTTGCAGCGAACGGAGAACACATCGGTGCTGATCCAAGCGCGTTCATGGAAGATGTCCTTGATCGAAGCACCAAGCTGCGCAATTTGAGTTGCCAACTCTGCAATTCCGCCGGGTCTGTCAGAGACCACCACATCAAAGCGGACGAGGCGGCCATCGACAGCTAAACCGCGCTCAATGGTTCTGCCAAGGACCGTAGTGTCGATGTTTCCTCCAGTCAGAACATTGACGACCCTAAACGTCGTCATTTTTGAAACATTCTCTTTCTTGTATGCAGGCAAATTTCATACTAATAATCAATAAAACGAACCGTTTTCCCTTCAACTCAGGTAACTTATCAGACATGAGAGCCGCAAGTCCGACAGCCCCGGCGCCCTCCACAATCGCTTTTTCCATTTCGATCAATCGAAGAATGGCCAAGGCGACGCTTTTTTCATCGACGGTAACCATTTTGTCGATCAATCCTTTAGCTGTTTCAATTGCATTGCATCCAACAGTTGGGACAGCGAGACCTTAATACAAGAATAATCACATTGTTCGCTCATATGCATTGGCGGTATACCATCGGCCAGACTTGATCCACAGTTTGTAGACACTAGATGACCAGCGGTCATCGTGTTTTGGAAAGAAGGACAGGTCTCTGATTCGACACCCTAAAAAGTTTCTTAACATATTTGGTTCTGCGAGGAACGATTAATTGCTCACGCTTCCAGCTTTCCGGAGTTCACACAGAATTAATACTTACAATAATAACAATCTCCGGCTTCAGCGTCTTCAGTGCCAAAGCAATACCGGCAATCAGACCACCACCTCCGACAGGGATAACGACAGCATCCACGTTGTTCACCTGCTCGAGAATCTCCAATCCAATAGTTCCTTGGCCAGCAACAACGTCAGGGTGGTCGAAGCCGTTAATATAGCGCATTCCTTGCTCAGTGCCCACTTTCATGGCGTGTTCTTTGGCCTTTTGAATATTGCTGCCCTTAAGAATTACGGTAGCTCCATAAGATCGGCAACAGGAGATCTTCATAAGCGGTGCAAAAACAGGCATCACAACGGTGACCGGGATGTTCAGCTGCTTTCCGTGATAACAAAGGGCCAACGCGTGGTTTCCGGCACTGGCAGCGATGACTCCTTTGGGTCGCTCGCTTTCCGGGATTTTGAGCATAGCATATCTGGCTCCTCTTTCTTTGAAGCTTCCGGTTACTTGTAGGAACTCTTTCTTGAGAAACAGGTCCATGCCCAGCAGTGTTGAGAGCTGACTGGACCGCTGAAAGCATGAAAGATTGGTAACCTGATAAATTGCCTCATGTAGTCAGGCACTTCTAACTGTTTCCTTTTCTATAACAGTATTGTCAATTAGATGTCACCTCATATGTGCGAAAATCAGCTGCACTGCCAAAATCCCTACCGTGCATGGCGTTCTTTCGATGCCTCCTCGGATGTTGAAGGCAGCAGCTGAAATATCAGAAAACTGGATTTTCACTGGATGGCTGGGGTCACAGTACGGGTCCACAAGGGGCACTTCCTCCGTTAGGCCTAGAACCAGTAGATGTTACAACATTGGCTGTTGTTGTTATAAGCTCACTTTTGCTATCACTTGAGTCGCTCTTTTGTACTTCCGCAACAGTTCCGTTTGAAGCCGATTCATGGATCTTGCGTACCTAAAATAGTTTAATGTTAAAGATTAATCTTTTAGGAGGCGTCGAAGCTTCGAAACCAAAATGCAGGACGCATAATGAAATAGTTCAGGTGTTTGAAAAACGATCCACGATTGCGACTAACCCTGGTGCGAAAAACTGAGCTTCAAATGAGCTCCATCTTACCTTCTTATTGTACGCGTGTCCATCGTTTATGTCGGAAGTTGTCCGTTTACGGGAATGGTGCGCCGAGATACGTCCCATCGTGGTGGAGAACAAGCCGCAATCTGGAGACAACCTTGATGAGCGCGATCGTTTTCATCGCAAAAAGTGTAATAGAGATTAAAAATCAGCGAATTTTCGCCTCCAGCAACAAATTAGACGCCTGGTGCGCAGACATGACAAGCTATTCACGCCCATCTGTGACGATGTGGGTCGACGTAGGAACTGTGCGGTTGCACCATGTTGCTAAGCGAACGAGTTGAAGTCACATTACCGTGTCAAAGGAAATAAGAATCGTCCATCAAGATCAACTGTCCAAAATAAAGATGAACTAATGCGTATTGGCGTTAGAAGAAGAACGAAATAAATTAGGACATAAGCTGTCGTGCTTAGAGCTATGGTCAATGTACTACGGTTGTGGTTTGTCCTACTTCCACTACAGACTTCCGCGTTTCTGTTATGATTTTAAGTAACATTGTTAGGCGAATGGTGGTATGACTTTCATCGCCTGAACTAAATTCCTACGTAGGGTTTGGTTGCGTCACACTACACGATTTATCTTCCCGAATCAGCGGCTTACGCCGTGCAGGACGTCTCATATATGCACAAAGAAGAACATAGTCACACCGTGGTCGCTGATTTTCTTCTGATTTCGGTGGAGCAGACGAATCCGAATAGAATGCAACGTTCCCATTAGTTTGCGTGGGCATCGAAGTCGTGAAGAGCGGATTCCGGAAGTGGAATAGCGGTGGAGTAGAGCCAACGGAGCGGAGAGTCATCTTCGGTTCGGCTGGCGGCGCAGACTTCGGAATTGCAACGCTTCTTCGGCTTCTCTGGCGGCGCGGGTAGAGTCGGGCGGTCGTGACGGGCTTTTTGGCGAGACGGTGGAACTACGGCTCCCTGGTGTTCCAGGCCTTCTGGGAGCCGGGGCGATCATTGCGCCAACAACGACGGCCGAGAACGACCGCTCACTTAACTCATTCGGCTCAGGCAGCCTCAGAGAGAGAGCGAGTGGACGACCCGACCGATCGCTGGGCACAAATGAAAGACCTCGATCTTCGTATTACGAATAAAATAATTTGCATCGGCCGGGAATCGAACCCGGGCCGCCCGCGTGGCAGGCGAGCATTCTACCACTGAACCACCGATGCTCCTCTGTTAGATTCGCCTCCGTGATAATAACTTCAACGGCAGCCATGTTCTCTTAACGTTCGCCCAATGTTTGGTTGATTTGTGTTTGATGTCAGGTTGCATTCGTGCTTTACCTCCTGTATTAGTATGATATAAATGCCTGAGAGTTCTTATGAAACCATTGCGATCTATTGACGTGTACAAATCATCAAATGTGTCATTCAATTACTGCAAAGAAGCGCATTAAGTTTTGTGCTGACGCAAAAACGGAACAGAAGAATTACACCTTTGAAAATAGGAGCAATCAGTGCCGCACGAGGTAATTCTCGAAAACTGTCGCTTCCTTAATGCTAGCATGTAGTGGAGAGCCAAAGATTTGTACGTCACTCTGTTATTAGTGGTTATTAATAGATATCAGAGCGGTTAGCTAAAGAAAAAGACTCAGATGGCATTTGGCTCATGTTAATCCGCTAATGCGTTCTTTCACAAATGGGAAAAACGAGGCGAATGACTAATCAGCTAAGCTTTGGCACGTCGCTAAGTGTTATTTCACATTCGCCTCGATAGGGGTCAGCAGCCGATCTTCAGGGCTGAGCCCGTCTCTGCCGCGATCACTCCGCCAAAGCGTCGTCGTCTCTCCCGACCATTCCTTACTCGCCGTCGTGGACGCGCGGTCGCTTGTGCGAGTCGAGCAACACCTAACTGAGATGGGGCTCCGTTAAAACATCATGGAGCAACGCCGCTTAATTGTCTTTGTGCCCCAAAAATCTCTCAGAAAAGGCTGTTTGTCATTACCCATATTCCACTGATGTGTTATTTCTATTTCCGCATGTTTATTATTGGGCAGTTGACGCAAATCAGCACAGTGGAAAACAGAATTTAAAGTGGGAAGAATGACATAGTTGTTTTTGCAATGATATGCATAAGGTGCCGTTCCACAAAGAGTCTCCGAAAATGGAAAGCATGTTGGCGCTTATATTAACAATTCATTTAGCAAAAGAACACCTTCTTTAAATCATCGCATTTTTGCTCGATATATGCTGCGGTCGAGAATACGTCATAATACTTCTGCGTGATCCTTCACCACAGTTTGTGTGAACAGTAAATACTGCCGTCTATTATTTTCAATCTGACTCATAATTCTCGCATGTTGCACTGATTCAAAACTCATCTTCTTTTACTCAAAAGAACGGAGATGGGGCCGGATAAATCTTTAACTGACAATCGATTATTTTTGTTCCTCTCTTTCGAATCTAATCTGCTACTGGTTACTTCACACCGGCTAGCTGTATTTCAGCAAAACCGCTCATAGACTGAGTTGTCTATGTGATGCTAGCAGAATAAATTAGTGAAAGCTTTCGCGCATATACAGCACTATTTAGCGTATGTGACGAACATGCATTAAGTCAGAAAAATGTTCATTGTGTTAATGAAATTCGCGATCATAATTGACGCCTTTTCGGAAAATCATTAGATCGCATTATTTGTTCATCGAGCATCGCTTTACCCCTGTTACAAAACATAACTTTTAGTAATCCAAACAAATGGTTTAGGGTAAGTGATGGCCGATCCACCGCCTTTCTCGGGTGAATCCATACCTGATCCACAGCTTCCTCCAGGAGAAAATCTCGATGCCCTACCTCCCACCTTAGGAGAAACCGCACATGATCTACCGCTCCCTTTAGTGGAAAATGTAGCCAACGCAGGAAAAACCGCGGCCGAAGCACCCTGTCCAGTAAAGCCGATTGTGGAGACGCCACCCGGTCTACAAGCTGAGACTGTCGCCGCCGAAGAACACAGTCATGTGTCCAAGACCAAAAAAAAGGCCAAGAAATCATACGAAAGCGTCGTCGCTCTTCTGGCCCAGAACCAAGAAGTTGCGTACGAACTCGAGATGGCTCAAAACCAAATCGATGAAGACCGAACGCAGTTTCGTCAAGCAGTGGCTGACGTGCACAGAAAACATCGAAAGCAGCTCAAAACGCTTTTCGACCGACGTAATATACTTCTGCAGAATGTACCGAACTTTTGGAGAACGGCTGTAAGATATTATTCAGTTAATTTCATTTGACATAGTGATTCATTCAGGTCAAGAACCATCCTATCATTGGAAGCATTTTGACAGAAGCTGACAAAGATTTCTTTCGTTACGTCACTCGTGTGGAGGTATATATTTTAGATATTACAGTGCTTGCGAAGCTGTTTGGTGTATTAGATGACTGAGTTAGAACATGTTCAGTTGCTGACAACCAGAAGCAATTTGATTTCATTTTTCTTTCGTTTCTACTCTATGTCTTATAGGTCGACTCACGTGAAGAGAATGTGTTTAACTTCAAGATCCGCTTCCACTTGGATTACAACCCATACCTTGAAAACAAAGTGATTATGAAGGACTTCCATTTAACCGCTTGCCCACAGTTCTGTCGTGTGACGAACTTAAAATTCAAGAAAAATGTGTTGGACGAATTCAAGTTTTTGGATAAGGTAATACTTCAGATACTGGCGATATCGATGATTTCTTGAAGCTAAACTTAACTGTTAATCATTTCAGAAGCGCTCTTCACGAAGTTTTATTGGGTACAAATCGTTCTTTGCTTGGCTGACGGACAACAAAACTCCTCGACGTGACGACATCGCTCATGTATGATCCTTCAACTGAGTAACTGTTGACTCATTGGCTATCTTTCAGTACTTCCGCTTCGACCTGCAACTTAACCCAATGTACTATTATGTTAACAAGCCTGTTCATCTAGAAGGCACTACAAAGAAAAAATGCCATCATAAGACAAAGTATCCGGTATCAGTTAAGCGGGAAGTGAAGAAAAGGAAGAAGCGTGGACGACGCCCACGGAAGTAGTTATCCTAAATAGTAACGTTCGGAAAAGACATATATCACGAACATTTCGTACATTATCGACGCATATATACCCTCTGATCTCCATGTTCGATTTATTACTTTTTGATTAACCAGATTTGTTTTTGTTTGTGAAAATAGATAGTTTGTAAAATGAAAAAACCGTGCTGTTGCATTTGTCCTTTTCTTGTATTTAGTTCCAGATTTAAAAATAGTAGCCCCGCCTGCGTTCAGCTCTATAGTTCCCGTTTTTAATGCAGTCTGTTGGGAGACTTTTGGTCATCTTAAATAGTGTGAAATCTACAGCCTATGAAGAATGTTAGCTTCAGCGTTGGTCAGACAGCAAACCCTGTGGCAGTTGTGAGTATTCCGGCTTCCAGAGGGAATTGGGACACCCGGAAGCCGTAGTCCCACCACCGCTGACAACAAGATGTCCAACGCCAGGAATCCGGGTGCGTGCGATGTCATACCGAAGGTCGCCGATGCTCTGAGGACGCCACCACTGACGAAAACGCAACTTCTGGACCAGGGACTCATCTTTTCGAAGCATATGCGAGCTCAGAAGCGTCCGCTGTGCCGCAAACGCCCGAGAAGAAGAAGTTTCACCGCCATTTCCGGAGATGCGCGATTCCCAGATGCCCCGTGAAGCGCGCCGTCTACGACCGGTTCGACATCAACACCACGCCAGGAATTAAGCCGTCTACAAGTGATATCCTCTGTTGTCTATTTTCGGTGTCATACAAGGCGTAACGCCTTTGATTCATGAAGTAAAGTAAAGAAAAGTAGCTTCAGCGTTACGATGGAAATGGCTGCATATCCGTATTACGTGTTGCATGCAAACTGGTGCGATTGAGCATTTGCACACATTGTGATCTTAAATTACTAATTTGTTGTATTGTCAATCTATACGATTTGACCTTTCCTGGATAATTTGATGCAGAAATAGATAAGTGCTGATGATTTGATTTTTGCGAATGAAGTTCGTTGCCAGGTGACCATAATTCGACTGACAGTAACTTCACGGATAAATCAAATGCATAAGCATCAGCCGCTGTAATTGGACCGAGCAACAATCATTCATCTTGCTTCATGAAAAAAGACCACCTGCAAACACGCAATGGCTTTGTTTAATCAATCCACATTTGCAACTGGTTCGTTCGGAACACATTTACTTTTGTCTATGTGTTACCTTTCAAATTTTTGTGAAAAACCTCGCCTTGTAAGCAGTCACATCGGGCTGGATTTACTTGCTCTCAAGTCAACAACGTTTACCTGAATGATCGTTCTCATATCGTTATAAACGTATCTTTTTTTTTGGTGGTTCATCATAGACAAACTACTCTCCACTACTTGTTCATCGTCATCTTTTTTTGGCATCTCTAACGACCTAAAAAGCGTTTGCATTGTTCTACAAAATTCGACAAACAATTGCCAAATTCTACAAGAGCTCTTAAGTGAAACTTCACAGAAAAAAATTACACAAAAAATTGCACAAAAAAGGAGGTAGATTAACGTCGCATTAGGAGAGGAGGGGATTACGCGATGCGGATGTTCCCATCGTTCCATTGTTGCCTCTTTCGTGCGCACAGCTTTTCACTCAATTAGGTGCCTCGAGGCGACAGTCCATCGGCCGGCCGTCACTGTCGCTTCAGGCGAAATTGTCACCACGTTTTCCTCATCCGTTTTCACCTGTTTCCCACTCATCCTCAACCACAAAAACTACCTCAACCGCAGATACCAGCCACGGCTGATGCTCATCGAAGGCCGCAGACGTTAATTATAGATCGCCTCATGCCGTGCTGACAACCACAATTACCCTTTACCTGATATTACCGTCTCTGGAGCAGCGTGCCAACTACCGTTACGACAATCATTACTATAATTATAATCATAAGTTTGTCGCGCGCACGGCCTTCAACAACGCGCGCGGCGATTGCGCGCATGTTCATTCCTTATTTTGCGCCCGGTGGCGGTTTCGAATGGCCACCCCGAAACGGGTTCCATCCGCGTCGTCGCTTTCCGAGGAGGAGGCGATTCGGGGGATTAAGCCATCGGGTGGCGCAATTTGATTAATGATGGACTTCGGGGACGACTGGCTACGCGATGACGACTCCGTCGGTGCGTTTTGTAGGAATGTGACTTCGGTCTGGATTCTTCATTTTGCGCTATCAGTTTGTTCCTTGTACTACTAATTAGATGTATAAATTATCTACTAATAAGCAAAACGAATATAGCTTTTTGATCAAAATGACAGAATCCTTATTTAGTGAAGATCCCTTTGCAGATTAATGATGTTCCGTTCTGTCATTTCTTTAAAACATTCTGTGTGCCACATTTTTACGATTGGACGAAATTCTGAACAAAATTGAGCTAAATGTAGCTTAGATGCCTCCCTTCATCTGGTCACTTCCTTCTGAGAGAAAAGTTTGTACGTGCTGTTCTGTACGATGGAAATGTTTTTTCCTGTTTTTGACTTTGCTTTATGATACATTAGACCCCCTAATGTGCGGCTATGTTTCCTGGTTTTAACACCCTGCCCTGTTCTCATTTGTCCTGGTGCAAATCGTTTTATCTCTTCTCGTTATTATTTCCATTTCGTTTATTCGCTTATTATTATTCGTAATTCGTTTATTCGTAATGCATTTTCTGAAGACGCCGGATTTCTTTGAATTTATTACTCAGTTAACGCGTTTGAGTTCGGAGAGATTGAGATTGAACCAGAGACAAATGTTTCATTACGTTGTTGCGTAACCTGATTTGTTGCTGTTTTTTACCGCTCTCGGTGGATTATTGAAGAGAAACGGAGAGTTGATACAGTTCGCGATTTTGTACTTCGTTCATTTGAAATTGATCCCAAGGCTGATCTGAAATTACACAGATATTCAACAACAACACATTCGGATGGTTTTTAATATTCCGTCAACAAACGATGAATACCTATGGAAAGGATGATCATGTCATATTTATGCTTACTTATGTTATTTTATGTGTATCTTGATTTTCAACTAATTTGTTTCGTTATATGAAACTGATTTCGAAAGTTATAGCAACGTAGCGTATGCCTACGAGACCACACTCTATATTTGACGCAACGATTTTTTTCTGGATTAACCTATCTCTCACCTACAAAAACAACTCATCCCCCGCTTCTTCACCCCATTTGTTGATATCCCTCGCCATTGCACTCCCGGAAAGGGTCAAGTGAGCGACAGGATTAGCGTGTCGTGCGTGTGTGTTTGCGCCCTCATGCGCGTTTGCCGATCAGCTTGACCTGTGCCCACTTTAAGCGCGCGGCGAAGGCGGCCCGCTGCGACCAAGTGCGACAAGTCTAAAGTGAGGGGGAAGCGGATGTGCTTCAAGGAGGTGAATGCGTTGCTTGATGGGATTTAGTTTCAAGTTGACAAATATAGTTGCGACGATCGGTAAATATGGTAGTTGCACCGGTCTTGTTTACTAAGTACCAATGTCATTCAGCCATGTTGCAAATGCTGTCTTTTTCATAAAGAGAGCTATTAATAGCATTTTCTTTAAGCATACAACATTGTACACTACGTGATAATCTCGAAGTCGGAAGATGGATGGATAATCCGGGTCATCCTGATCAACTCGGAGAAGCCTAAAATCCGGTAGAGTTCAAGAAAACGACCAAGAGGATTTACACTTCACGAGAAGTGATTCGAAAAGTCCATCAGTTCAATGCTCTAAATGGCAGCAATCTCTATAAAGTGGGCACTGCGTAATTTGATCATCGTATGATGCACTCATGCACTCGCAAACTTTCTTCGGTAAGTCCAGTACAAGGACTGGAAACCGAGAACACCAGTCACCGCTATTTCAACCCAATTTCTTGTTTTTGCGCTCTTATCATCAGTTAGCTATGTCTACCAGAAGGGCGTTCAACGAAAGAATATTATCTTACCAGAGTTCGCTGCCACAAAATCAACAGCCGATCTTGGGCGCTCAGTGATAATTTGCTGAGATATGCTAAGCTAAAACCAAAGCGCAAATAAAAATATTTTTATTTTCGCTTTAGTGGCTGCTAATCGTGTAAAATAATCCTGGACTGGTCAAAGGTGATCACATTATGCTAGTATGCCAATCGCGCTATATCGCACTTGTTACTGCTGGTGGCGAGTTGTGGTCAGTGGTTGTTAAGCAAAGGTTTGGTGAGTTTTAGACTTGTTAAACATGCCGCACGTTGGATATAGTCTATTAAGTCTATTAAAAGAAGCTTATTTGGGCAGATTTTAGTCAATTTTTTACTTTCTGCTACCTGATGAACGAGCGTTTTCAATGAAAACTGTTATCGTATCCTATCAGCAATTTCCTCATAAAACTACTGATGCAGTCGACACGACAAGCATATTGGCTTAGCGCTTCCCACTTAATAACCTTTGATGTGATAAGCGTATAAACGCTGCTCTTCCGAGAGGCAACTCAGCAACACCACTGCTATCAGGTAGCAAGCATTCAACGGTCATTTCAATAATGTACTGTTTTTTTTGTTGACTAGGCATTTTGTGCATTTTTACTTTCAAAGTACTCGTGCACACAATTCGTATAACAGACCGAAGATGTGAGGCATCTCCGGATTCCATTTTGCTTAAAAACTGTTTTCTGATTGTGGCTCTCTAAATGTGTCTTCACCGTTCAAACAGTAAACAATGGCCATCTAGCAACGGCAGGCAACCGACCACCGCCGAGTGATTACATCAATAAAAAGCTTAACGACACCGACTGCCGCTCGGGCAAAGGTCTCCCTTTGTATTTTTATGTTCTACCTCCATCAATTCCAATGTCGACCGGCGGCATCTACGTTTGCTTTTCCCATATTAGCCCTTGGCGCGCTTCCGCCGACTGTGTGTGGACGTACCGAGTGACAGTTTCGGCGACGACAACGACCAGGCTGTTGGTAATTATACGCTGTTGACTGTACGCGGACCCTCGCTCGGTCCAGTGCCGGCTGTATATCGTAATTAATTCTTCGAGTTGTGAGTTGTTGTTGTTACCGTAAGACGGGTTGTTTTGACCGTCTCGCTTCTGTGTTCATGTTTCAGACAGTAGGGATGAAACTGCATCTGCCTGTGATTGATCTACAGTTCCGGTTGAGTCGACGAGGGTGCGACTTTATAATCGTCAGAGATCTGCTCTGCTCTTTTGGATGCATTCAATTAGGTCGTTCGTGAGTTTTTATCACTCGTCATTTCAAATCGCCACTTTTCTAAATTTCCTAAACACTAGTTGCTCTCGTAGACGATGGCGTATCATTACGATGTATTGCTGTCACGCTTTATCAGCTTCGGGTACCATATGATGCCGTGCCTAAACTCTTCTGTGTTATAGGTTTTCAGGCATTAAGTAAGCATGTATGAGATATCTAGAATAGCTTTGCAGAACTGTTCCAATCACAGTTTTGTCTTCCAATGTGATCTTATTCCTGGCTTTTGTAATGTTCATTTCACTACTGTCTCAGAAAAATGAAGAAGCTGTTCAAACTTAGCGTGTTCCCAATTATGATTGATCTTGTGTTACGTTGGTTCAATGTCAAATCGCCCTATTAATCTGCAGCTTTTTGTGAATTCAATTTGACTGCGCTGGTGATCCAGACATAAAACGTTTTAGTGAGTGGTTGGTTTTTGATGTCTTCTTTGCAACAGGAATAAGTTAGCCTTAACAAACCTTTCTACTTGAGAACAAAAATTTTAGAAAGTCCGTAACAAAAGATGGAAGCAACAGGTTTACGACATAAGCTGCTCAAGATGAAACTATTGCTTTTTTGGAATAAAAAATTTTTACTTATAAAAGGTATTTGAAACAGGATGTGCTTCTGAATGTGTTTGCAATCCTTTCATTCATGCCAACAATACCTGAATATCCGTAAATTAGCTCAACCAACTCCATATGTAAGCGTGCACATCCACATATCCGCGCCACTCCCCACGATTTCCCTCTGCTTCCCCTTTCACTAGCCACCGTCAAATGGGTTCGACCACCACGACAGTCGCCACCGGTCGGTTCGCATTCCAAGTAGCGCAAAAATTTTCAGTTTCACCTTTTCGCGCGAAATGGAATGTGTTGCCTGCCGTTCGAGATCTTATCGTTCCGGCATTTGCCGTCGTCACTGTCTCGCTCTTTCTTCCCCTATCCACGCAAACTGCCCTCCGTTGTGTTCTAATTAAATCACCGTGCGCTCATCCTTGCGCGGTTTTCCTTCCGTCCGCTTTGTCTCGAATATCCTCAGTTTTATAATAATCGCTTTCGTTTTCATTTGAGGCATCAATTCGTTTCTTTGCAAATTAAGTATTGTACCGCAACCCTAGGAGTACCTTATTATCAGTTTGTTTTTCACTATTTTTCTTTGACTGGGGCAGTATTACCTCATATGTCAAGGTGACCTTGTTTTTGCGCGCCCTAAGTGCTTTTCCAAAAAATAAACTCGCTCGACCTACATAAGACCAATGGGCAATTTCGGACTTATTTTCTTGGAGAAAATGAAACATCATAATCACATGAAAGTAAGAAAGATGGTAAGCTTGCTTCATCTTAACCAATCATAACACAATGGACGATAAGCGACGGTGCTTTAGAAGAATAACAATGATAATATCATGCCCTGGTGATTCCTGCAGCTCCTTTCCTTACATGCATCTGTTACTGCTCCGTGCTATCCGCTACCCCAAGGGGTCCCTCATTTATCAGAACACTCTTGCATGAAAGATTAATTGCATTCCGAGTTAAAATGCAACAATTCATCCATCTTGAACATTCCCTTTGTCACTCAAAATTCTTTGCAAAACAATCGGAAATTCATTAGTTTTTTTACTGCGAAGACGAGGCATACACTTGAAGGCACGGACACCGTTATAAATACAAATATTTATACTTTTTATAGGGGCGGACAACGCTTTCTCACCGGATAGTTAACAGAGGTCATTCGTCTTCTCTTAATTGTTCGAACCTTCTGCGGCAACTGGTATTGTCGCCATCGCGCCGAATCACAAACGCTGTTTTGTGTTGTTGTTTTGCGGAATGTGTCAGTCAACGAGATGATCACTTTCATACCGACGTGGTAACGGTCGCGTTTTTATACGATTATCCACGGTTGGGAAGTGTTTTGTTTCAAGGTTGTACTGACTACGTAATGTTTACTGTCTCCGAATGTCGGATTTTCCTTTGCCAACTTCTCACTTTCACTTGAACCGTGATTATGTTTATCTATCCCTATTTTGTACCAAAAAAAAACCAAAAGTGGCGAGTATTGTGTGCACACAGACGTCAATTGGGTACGCGTGCGATGTTTGTCTGCGATCTTTTACTTCTTCTAGGAAGCGCAAGTTTGCTGCATTTGTTAGTACCAAGAAAATTCTTAAAACAATTTTGCACCTTTGATTTTAGCAACTTTGGGTACATATTGCGATAGGTCATTCATGTCGCACGCCAAAAAGTGGACAACCCCAGGGAATTCCATTAAGATGACTATCAACCCCGCTGGGTCTTCTCTCCAATGATACATTGTGAAAGACAATTTCACAAGCGAGCCTACCGTAGAACTGACGTGTACGCTCAGCAGCTCCCGAAACAGCCGCTTTGTCCCAGTGCTATTGCAGAAGCAAGGGCCGATGGACAACGGCGGCGCTTCTGATCACATGGAACCGGGTGTGTGCGCATCGTTTGCCTTTTGTTTACCAAAGGTATGATCGCAGCGGCGGTGGTCAAAACTTCTGTATTGTTAGGTGTAGCCACCAGTTAGCCAACCGTTCACTGAGGTCCACAGGCCGGAACGTCGCTGCTGCCGACGAACTCGTAACTTCGCCGGCTGTCCGCTAACTCGAGGCGCGAACGACTGCGCGCGGGTAGTCTATATTGTATAACACATGATGAATAAACAGTCGGTTTGAGTTGGAAATTAAACTCAAACAGTGTGCTGCTTTGGGTGCGCATCTCAATTCTTTGCATTGACGCTTGCGCGCGGGAGAGCGCGAGTGACCGAATACAATGTGGCCCTCGCACCGAGCACCCACCGATATGGGTTCGCGTTGCGGACGAGGAACTTGACGTGAGTGGTTTAGGTTTCTGTTCCTTTTCCGGCCTCCATCGAAGGCTGAAAGCCCATGTTGATCATTTTTTGTTCGTGTGTGTTATAAAAAGACCAAACGCAGTATTTTATGTTTCTATGAAAATTTAAAATTTTTGCCCGACCTGAATAATTCAAAATTCTATCATATCTTCCTCATAGAGCGGAATTTAGCTAATCCATCATCGTGTTTTCCTCCAAGTCCCAAAGGAAACGATACCATCTCTTATCTTCGGTTGTTCTTGTGACTTATGCTGTCCTAAATCTGCCTCAGAACAAGTCAGATGCCAACAATATAATTTTACCCCTCGAAATACCATGAGCACTTCTATTTTGTCTAGTTCACATTGCGTAAATAGCCAGCGTTCTCCAGTTCCCGAGGTTCGGAAATGTTCCGAGCGCAGACGCATTCAAGGAAGTTGCAATCAGCGCCGAGGGCGCCCGCGCGGTTGCCGTCGGTTCGTAGGTTATGAATATAATGAATTGGGACGGACGCGCTGCGATGATTTCAGTGCGCGATAAGCAATTCTCCCCTTTATCCGAGTCGATCCACAGAGACGTGTCGTCAACATTCCTTGTTTCTGTTCAAATCGTCATCGTTTCCTGTTCCCTTCCTTTCGGGTACTGAGAGGTCCACGCTAACGCGTTTCCGGAGCTTGTATGTCAATCTGATGACACCTGAAGACTGATGATTTTCTATCATAGCCGTATTTGTAAAATGATGCAGATCACTGCTCTTTTCGTACATCTTTGTTGTTTTCTCTAATGTAGCGTTATTTCAATAGCCTTCTTGAATTTGTTTGCACTCCGTAAAAAAGATCGGTCAGTCCGATTAAAGTAGTCTACTGGTTACGGTTGGACGAGGTTATTTACCAAAATCCAAAAGCGCACTTCTAAAAAAGCAGTGACAAAGAAGGCTTGCGTTTTGGGAGGTCGCAACGTAGCGGTACCTATCACTTGGGCGCAAATCACTTGGGCGCACGTTCACTTGGGCGCACGTTCACTTGGGCGCACATTTATTTGGGCTTCGGGCTCGCTTAAAATCAATAGGCATAGTCTTAAGCCGGAGCCTAAGCCAAGCCTGGATGTTAGGCCAAGCACAAAAATGAATAAGGGGCTCGCTTCGCTCGCCCGCAACCTCAAATATCTAGGCATAGTCCTAAGCCGGAGCCTAAGCCAAGCCGGGGTTTGCCTAGGCCATACCTGGATGCTAGGCTGCACGTAAGATGAATACGTGGCTCGCTTCGCTCGCCCGCAACCTTAAATACATATGCGCCCAAATGAACGTGCGCCCAAGTGAACGTGCGCCCAAGTGAACGTGCGCCCAAGTGAACGTGCGCCCAAGTGAACGTGCGCCCAAGTGAACGTGCGCCCAAGTGAACGTTGCGCCCAAGTGATCGTGCGCCCAAGTGAACGTGCGCCCAAGTGAACGTGCGCCCAAGTGAACGTGCGCCCAAGTGAATGTGCGCCCAAGTGAACGTTGCGCCCAAGTGAACGTGCGCCCAAGTGAACGTGCGCCCAAGTGTAGTGCTCCGCAACGTAGCAGGTCGTACATTCTTCTTTCATAACAGCACGCTAAACGTTTTCTATGTACTGTACTTTCACATTCCCCTACGTGAAGCATTCTACAAAATCGGGACTGATTTTGTTTGCATTCGTGAACCGGCAATGCGTTCCATAAACAACCCGTGTTTTTAGCTCGCTGATCTTCGAAGCGCTCTGTTATGCAAATGAGCCACTCATATGACGCTCCGGTGCCGCCGTGTTCTGTCACACTTCGTTGCTAATCTTTAACGTATTTTGTTTATTGACAGTGCGATCGCTTCCGTCACGTTGTCGACCCAGCCTGTTGACCGTGAGTTCCACATTTGATCGCTTGGGTAAAACATGCGCTGGCGCATCTATTTACGATTATACTGCGCTGACCATGATAGATAATCGAAAGAGCAAACAGTAATCCCTACGATTTCAAAAACAGAGCATAGGTGCCAAACACAAACAAATATAACGGTGACAACTTGCGGATGGGCTGAGTAAGAGGTTGGTAAATGGTCGTATTTTTTCTGAGGGCCTTTTATAAATTTCCTTTGCCCATAGGACGCGGTCAAAATGCGTTATGCCTCATTGATGTGAAGCGTTGCTTTTTAGTTCTACGCGCACGATTGTCAGATGAGCTAAAGAAACGAGTTTACTGTTCGCAAGGCTGGTCTGAAATGGAACCTCAGTGAATTATGTGCTCAATTGTCTTGCTGTCAACAACTGTCCGACGTGTGATCGCTGTCTTATCTCTTGCCTGTCTCGAATAAACACAGACGTTTTATGGATTTCAAGGACAATGTTTGTTTTATGGTTTTCCGTAGATCTCTTTAAGTGATCATGATCGTTGTAATTAACATATATACTCAAAGATGGCGCCGCCTCTAGAACGATGTAATTTAGAATATAATTTGAAATGCTGCTTGCAATCAGCCCGTCACAACAAACTCTTTACTGCAAACATCGCGGAATTGTGACTTTAGAGAAACCATTGTGCGACCTTCTTCCAGTCCAGTTGAAAATTCTCACTCAATACTACTTTATGACCTGTTTTCTCGTTCACAAAATTTAACTGTAAAGTTCATATTTCTTATCACTTCCGTTTGACGTGATATTACTAAAGGACAACATTCATAAGATAGCTGTTAACTACTTCACTTGTTTATAGTACAATTTACACGAAATGGGTTACGTTTGTTTAATTTTTCACTGATGGGTCTAGAGACTATCGATAACATATGATATCTTTATGATTTTCGCTCGTAAACCGTTGATTAGCTCATGGGCCGCTTTTGAATACGTGTTTCCAAAAATGTCGTTGTTTTTGGGGCGTTCTCACATGACCGCTTCTGTGCCACTGTATTTCGCATTCGAACTCGGTCGTTTTACAGCCTTCTGTATGCGTCAATAGCAGAATTGCGTATACGATGTTCGATTCTTTACATCTTATCGGCAAGTGCCGATGAGCGTACTTCGCAGTTCGCTCAAAATCGTATCTTATCACTCGTGGCCCAAGCGGACCAAGGGTTAGAGAGCGGTGCGCGCCTTTCAACACGCCTGGCCGCCTGTTCGGAAGTGTGCGCAGTGAAACTGACCCCGAACGCGAGTACTCTTTGTGCTAATCGCTCTTTGCCCCGTGCTGCTATAAGCTGCTTTCGCACTAATCGCTTTTTTGCCCAAAACACCAGTCAGCCAAACTGTCTCTGTGTGAACGGAATGTCAATCGCTTCCTTCTGCGTGCAAATATCTATTTTTAAAATAGCTTAAAAAACAGGCGCTTTGTAGTCTGCCAAGTAACTCAGCAGCTGGTCGCCGATAGATCTTTTAAGCCTTTTGTTTCAGAAGCGGGTCACAAGGAAGATGATTTTTGTATGATATGTAGGACATGAAAAATGTTCTACGGCTATGAATTTCTTTGTTCCGTAACTCATGTTAATGCACATCAGGGCAAGGTACCTTATCTTCAACAAAAACGTAACTTGCGCTTGCAATCATGAGATAAAACATAATAGATTAGGGCATGATAGATTTGAAGCTGCGTTTAAGGGGGACTTTTAGTACTGTAAACAGACATGTAGTCTACCCAGTAAGTCAGTGCTTTGCTCTGATAAGGAAGTTAAGCCTTTTGTTTCAGAAGTGCCCTTTGGGAAGGGGCACAAACCAGGTGGCTTGGGTTCTTTGTACTCTACTGAATCCATTTTTCATTTGACGGATCTCAATCTGTTGTTCAAGCAACTTCTGTTACATTTTGTGTTGGTTCATTTTGAAATTTTCGCACATTTGTTGGTAATCTACGAATCTCGTCATGTTTTTCCTTTATCTCAAAAATACAGCTTAACACATCTCTTGATAGATCTTTGAGCCCTTGATATGAAGTCACGATCGATTACATTTGAAATTGTAAAGAATAGACAAAAACGCAGATTATAAATTGCATTCCAAAGCGGGGGTCAAGATACGTTCGATTTTAAGAGGCTTTACCTATCTTACCGATAACAGATGGCAGTAAACATTTCAAAGGCGCTTTGTGCATTTTTGTTTTCTCTTATCCCGTGTCTTTGAAAGGTACGGAAGGAATGTCGTACTTAACGACCGTGATAAACAGTACGCGTACTTAGTCATCTGTGGCTCCGTAGCGTCTGTGGAAGTGGCTCTGTTGATCTTCACATAGCGGTAATCATAAACTTCAGGATGTTCTTTGTAAAAAAGCATGCGCGGCAAGCACTGAGCATTCGGGCGAAAACCAGCCTATTCGTGTAACGATCACCTCTTGGATATTCACTTTTTTATTTGAAGACAGGAGAACTAGGTACTAAACTCGGTTTAACTTTGGATCTTTCGGTGTCGTCAATAATGACGGTACGGTTTTGTTCTTCTTAGCAGGATTCTTCTGAGTAAACAAAATGGAGTCAGTGGAAAGATCCAATGTTTTCGCCACATGTAAAAAACGGTTTCGATAAGGTACCCAAAAAGCAACGAGACTAATTACTTTTGGATTCACATGTGCCTTGGAAATTCCATTAACTACCACTCCACCATTTACCATCTGTTCTTCTTGTTCCGTATGAATTGTTTAGCGCAGAGTACAGCACGCAACAAGCAACTTGCAGTGTTGACCCCGGAAATCGGCGCGGATTAACTTGGCTCATTGCGCGTTTTTGACTTCCTGTTGCCGTTCATTTTCGGGCGCACCGAGCGGAAATGAAGCGCACGAAGTGAATATAGACAGGCGGCCGTCGGTGAGGTTGCAAGACATCTAGGGGAGGGGAAGCCAGTGCGGCATTCTATGTTCAGCGGGGATTGTCGACCAGCGTCATCATCACGCATGCAAAATAATTCATATTCGGCGCCCGAATTTTGGTTTTGTTTTTTAGTTTTGTTTGTTCGCCACCTTCAGCTACCTGCATGTACAACGGTTGTGCGTTGATTTGAACTGTTTGCGTTATTTTCGGGTTTTGGTGTCTTATCACCGGTGGGGTCGTAAATAACGACAGTGAACGTCAGACGAGAGGAGTTCCACGCGCTTTCATTTAGAGGGTTGAGACGGAGCTGTGTTTAGTGTAGGTTAAAGTGTTCGGTTTGTCAGTTTTATAGGTTTTTTGTTAATTTGGTTGGAATCTGTGCGATAATGATGAGCGAATGAAAGCTAAGGTACAATATCACAACGCATATCGAAAATGAGCTATCAGCTCGCTACAACGAGGTACACCTACAACTTGCGCGTTACCGAGCATCTAGGAGAACCTACAAAATAAAAAGAATTCCAACCGGACGCTGATGTCCAGCGCTAATAAATTGTGCCCGCTATTCGTCGTAAAAACCACAGAGTCCAATGATTTTATGGCTAGTTTGCATGTAAAACGGCAGTCACGCTGACCTTCGAACACTGCTTATCATGCTGAAATTTGAACGCCCAGCCCTGGTGAGCAAAATAGCCGGTGTTTATTGCAAACATTATTGTTCGGGAGCTATGTAATTGAAAGGTGATCCAGAAATTGAGAATAATGTTAGATATAGTTAGATATATGCACACTTCACAATTGATCGCCTGTTGTATTTGTTTTGTGTTTCCAAGGGGTTCCCTCAGAAATGCTTTTCGAAATTTGTCAACACGATGTAGTTCTAGTTTTTCAACTCCGTAGAAAGATCTATGTTCTTGTGATAACAAGAAACTAATCCGCGTTAAGAAGAGCACTCTGCTTCCCGTGCAAGCTCCTGTCCGCCCGTATCAAGCGGATTATGGCCAAACTGGGTGATAAACAGGGGCAGTCACACCATGGTTTTTGAGACGCTAATTCCAATCGACGACACTGTTGTCCTTCCTTTGGGGGCAGTTGTCACGACTTTCCACAAATGTCTATGCCACGCTCACTTTCCCAAAACAATTTAATACGTGTTCATTGATGATTGACAGGTTGACCTGAAAAAACAGTTTTCTACATTATTCGCTCGTTGCGGACCTTCTCCGTTACAGAGAGGTTTACATGGCAAAGAAGCAAAGGGTTTTCCGCGTTTTTGCCGCCTCCACCAAAAAGAGGCGTGGCCCGGTCGCGCGCTTTTCTCGCACCCGACGCTACTGGCGACTGCCGTCCGGCTGCCGGTCGTCCGCATGGCGGCTAATCTCCGTCGTCCAGTAATCTCTTTCGCCACTCATCGCCCGATGGGCTCTGGCCGGCCCTTCCATGTCTGCCCCAACCCCTTTTCCACGCAGCCCTCTTTCACATCGCTTGCTCCAGCTGTTCGTTTATGCTAATTTTTTGGGGTCGCGGATGGGTGTCCCAGCGGGCGGTCGGCAAGTGATTTTGATGTGTGCTGGGCTTGAAATTTACAATTTTCTCGACTACTGGGCAATTCAGGAGTGGGGTCTCCCAAGCTAGCGGTTGTATATATAAATATTGTGTAGTTTCACGGATAGAACCAGGAACCTTATCCTGCCAACTGAACTATCGTAGGTGCATGTACTCTATTAGGCCAGCACTAGAATTTATTGGTTTAAGCGGGTGTCTGAAAAATATGCGATCTGCGTTTGAAGGGTATGAAGCTAAAATATTTGGAAAGGAGCGAAGTATTGCATACCTTCACTTGTCATAATGACGTGACCCGACTATTTGCACAATTTCGAAAGTTCTCGACCTTCAAAAAAACGGTCAGTCGCCTGTAATCATGTTTGCTTCCCCTCTTTGCATACCTTGCACTTTGTAGTCTCCCTCGCTTTCGAACATCCTTAATAATTTGCAAAAAGAGAGATTATGACACCTTTGTTTTTAACTACGATTTCATTGCAATGTTCTCGACTGATAGTACGAAACGTTTTGGTGAAATTTTGTAACATATTGGAGAAGTCGCCTACCGTCACGGTTCCTAATTGGTTCGTCGAGATAAGGCTGGAAATATTTGTAAAACCTTCCGTTCCATAGCAGCATTCTCCGACCACACCCATTTTTTCCAATCAGCCCCACCTTTTTAGCAGCCGACCCCTTCTGCTGCTGCCCAGTTTGGTGATGGCGCAATTTTCCAGCGTGTTGACATAGATATGACACCAGCCTTTTGCTCTCGAAGTGGGCGCGTCTCAAACACCGATATGCAAACACATAATCATCGCCGCTGCCCCTCCCCTTCGTGCCGTTTTCGCTTAATGTCGTAATTCGCACCACTAACTGTTCCGGAATGCGAAAGGCCACCTCAATAGCCGCACTTTCCTGCCCATTGATGTACTTTGCCCCAAATCTTGCCGTTCTGTCTAGCGGCCATCCGTCAGCTAATCTGGTCCCGCCCCTCAACAGCACATTCCAACAGGGCGAGAAACCCTTAAGGGCAACACTGACTCTCCTGTCAGATTGGTGGGTAATCAAAGCTTTTTAACCACAATCGACATTGGTTCAGCGCCACCGTCCCGTTCTCGCCATCACACCTTCGCCTTCAATTGACCTTCACTTTCGCCCTGGCTATAATTTTCTACTCACTGAGCGTTTACTATATGTGTTTTAACAGCTGGCTTAACGCTGAGCTAATTAGCCTGCCCCGGCTGCCTGAACGAGAAATTCAATCCCTCTGGTGCGTGTTTACCCAAATTATGCGCGACCGGTTTGAAACACTGCGGGTTGATGTTGTTACCCGCGGGCTACATTCAATCAGCTACAGCTTAACGATTATCTTATCTCTCTTCCCCTTTCCATACTTGGCTCATCATCGTGCCGTCATTTTTCGTGCTATTATTCGGTCGAAACGTACATTCATCGCCCTATTCACGCAAAACGTTCATTGTTTCAGTTCACACACTACAAGCTGGTTTTATTTTTATTCCGCAAACCATGGCTTCACTGACTGCTGAAGCACCGTCGATGGATGTGAAGATCGCCGAGCCCGACGACTCGCTGTCGTCGTATCGTCGTCTCTGCGAAGTCAGAATGCGCCGACTGGAACGTTACAAGAAAGCGAAAAGCTTTTGCAATCTGGACGATGAGAACAACTTTTCTTGTGCTTCAACCGAACGCTGCAGTCAACAGGCCACTAGAATGTCAATGCCTTCCCCTCAGACGCCGAGCCCTGTGCAGACGCCCGATGACCCGAACTTAACGTTTGAGGAATTAAAGAGCAAAATGGTATGTTGCAAATTCTATTCTACGCATTATCAATGTGGGAAAAGAGCAACTGACAGCTGGCGAGCAAAGTGAACGTTTGGTAAATGCCGGGGCGCCGATGAGTGGGCGAAAAATACTGTAGTCGAAATTTCTTTGCTAAAGCGGTTAAAACATCTGCCCAACTGGATCATTAATGAATGAGTTTTTTCTATTTTACTCCTGAGCGTGGATTCTCGGTTTCGCTTCACACAAAACACTGTAGATTTTTACCACGAGCTCTTTAGCCAATTCTAAGATCAGATATCACGTAAAAGATTCAAATCTCTTCTCACCTCACATCAAATTAAGGTTACATATGCTTAATTCCGCGCACAGTGTGACATAATTGAATTAAACGTAGTCATCATCTTCATCACCCCCGTCTGTCTCATCCGATCGTACCTCGCCCTTCTCACACTTCATAATCTGGTTTCGCTGCGGTCGAAATAATTGGCCACTTTTATCTTGCGCATTTCAGCTCTTCTAGCACCAACACCAGCACGGGGACACCTAGTGGTCATCATCAGCAGCATGCGGGAGTCGCGGGCGTTGATCGGATTACACAATAGCAGGATTTTTGTCGCATCTTGTGCTATTGAGCCACGCGGTAGTGGTTTTGTGACTTCCGAATTGGAAAGATTGCAGAAAAAAGAACTGCAAGGAAGACCTTGAACGAATAGGGATTGCATTTTTGCGCATGGTGACTCATAAAGTTGAATGGAGGGATATGGATTATGCGGTGTCAGATTAAGAAAACCGATTTTTATTCGATTAAACACATGTCTACATAGTGAGGTTCCCAAAACGCAAAAATAAAAAGACAGCAGGTTAGTACAAAAAAGACGCGAAGACCGTTTTTTGTCCATTGTATTTTGAGCGCTACCTTTGAACTACACCATTTCTTGTCACTCTTGCGTTATCTGTGATACAGTGTTTGATTTTTGTGACATTTCACATCAATTCTCATAGCTTTTTAGCTAAGTAGTCATCATCTGCTTTCTGCCGTTCATCCCTATACAACACTCAAAGCGCATCCTATGTGGTAACAATACGCATCTTGACCTCGAGCCGATTGATTTAATTAAGAATTAGAAACAGATGAGAGCCGACCGCTCTTGGGAGTTGGAGAGTTTTTGGCAATTCGAGTCTCAAGGGAGCAACGGACGCAAATGGCCATCTGCCCGATTTGTAAATGCAGTCACCACCTGCCGTTGTCGCGGGCGCTCTACAGTCTCTGAAACAACAGTCGTCAGACAGTCTGCTGCTCGCCTATGACCTCCGATGGCCGCTCGTCGTAAATGTGCTGGCAATTTGAGTCATCGACACTCCGCGCAAGGCGGGTGCCACACAGTTGTGGACGTAATGTTTTGTCTCGACCATATGTTGTTCAGAAGACAAGGGGATCTTATGTCACGAGGGCAGGAATCGGACGGATAAGGAGAAAACGATCGAGTCCATCTCGACGAAATATGAGTAACATGTGAATATGCCCAGATCAGGGCATACCTTCTACATCTATGTACCATACCCGTCCAATGCCTGAAATCACACTAAATTTTAACTGAAATTGCAAAATGACGGTTCCGCTTGACCGCTCAGTAAGTACATTTCCATTTCTAGGTTGTTTTGGTTTTTGTAAAAACTATTTATAAAATCAGTTATATGACTTTGGTTACCAGTCAGCTGTCGTCCTTTTTATGACTATTTGTGATTTTCATTTTCCGTGATTCACGAATTTATGACTTTTCTGCGATATCAAAATGCCCCTTCGCTCTTTATTTGTTGCCCTAAAGTGAACTTCCGCTTCACTCACCGAAGCAACAATGATTACACGTTTTTCACTTCGTTCCTCATCAGCCCCTTACATAACGCCCCAAGGCATAGCGATTAACCAACTTCGCGAACTCGTTTCCAAGCACGCAACCGTCAAAAGACGGTCGCCCACTTAGCGGGTGGTAAACAATTGCGCATATTACATAACAATCTGTCAACGCGCAGCCTTGAAAAAGTGGCTTCCCTCTCTTTTCGTCTCTTGAACGCAACAATTGAATTAATTTTCAGGTGTCGCTGATGGAGAACGACGTAATCCTGTTCCGGGAGATGCTTACGATCGCTGACACGTTGCAAGAGCTCAAAATGTCGAGAGAAGAAGCGGTGAAGAACGCTGCGCGATCGAATAGTCAGTCGTCACTGAGCGATGATGACGATGAAGAAGATGTAAGTGTGATTTGGTTGGCATGTAGCTTTGAGACCGGCTGCTATGGGTGGGCCTCGCTTGCGGGACACTGATCGTCTTGCGCTTTTCGTGATATAGGTGATCAAAACACAGAATGTTTACAAAAAAGGAACCACATGAAAAATGTTTCGATCGTTCAATGACTTTGAATGCGATAAAAACATGTAAAGGATATGAGGTCCTGCACACCAAAAAAGGAAAACGGACACTCTCTCGGTGTTTTTATTTTTTCGCATTGAAGAAAGTGAGAAGAAATGAGAAATGACCGGCAGCTGTACGTGTGGCGGGAAAACTGGTTTTGCCTTTGGAATGCGGTTCGAAACGGTCTGGCGGAAATTACGCCACCCATGACGTTATCATGGCCTGAGTTAAGCGTATTGTAGATGAGTATTCATCACTTACTCCTTTTTACTCGTGATCGATTTCATGGTTGTGTTAATAGTTAATCCTGAGAACTGATTTGTAGCTGTTCTTCCCCAAAAATTCATGTGGTCAGTTATGGGTTAGAAAGCGATGAGCCATGGGTAATTCAATGATAGGCACCAATTAATAAATACAATTTAGGATCTCTACATCTGCGATGGTGGGCGTCCATTCAGCTCCTCGATGCCTGGAATTACTCGCCTCTACGTAGACGATGAACCGAATCCAAGCTCGAACGTGCAGTTCTTTTCGCGAAAGAACTCCGTTCTGCGCATCCCGATTCCTCCACGAAGCAGTAACCGCATGAATAGCACACGTCGAATCGTAAGCTCTAAACGTGTATAGTCTTTATCATCATTTGTGAATTTTTAGCCGCGACGACCATCAGAACTGATGACCCGTCCTCCGCGACTACTTCACATTGACGACACTGCCAGCAGTGCCTCCCAATCGCCACAGCAGTCACCGCAGTCGGATTCCGACCAGAAATCGCGCCGCTCCAGCGGAAGCATCGACTCGGGCATTAGAGACGGTGACGACTCCGCCTGCTCCCTTTCCTCATCAGACTCCCTCCCATCTCGACATCGAAACAAGCTCATCTGAGCTTCTGCCATTCACACTTCTCCTCAACCCCATCTAGCTCTCTTCGATTCGTGTATACAGACAACATTGTGACTTTAAGCAGACCACTTGCCTGTTGTCCACCTGAAGCGTTGGACACCCGACTCATTCCCGCTTCTCATATGTAGCTTTCAAAACATTTATAATTCCTGTGCCATAAACATCAATAGTTGGCTGTTCTGTCGCCTTCTTCAGATACTTTAACTCATTAGGTTCCCTTGCTCTTACTATACACTTCCGAGTCAATTCACTGTTTGTTAGTCTCTGAACTCCTTTTTCTTGTACCATACGGGCTATGTTCGCAAAACAGCAAACTATTTACGTTTGTGTGTACTGTACATTATATGTGAAACTGAATAACATATTCTAATTAAATATTGCAATAAAAGCACTGTTTAAAGATATGAAAATGGAAGAGCACTTGTTGAAAGGGAGCTAACGAAACAGCGCAGATGGTCTAGGAGGTTGACATCTTCGCAACCGATTTAAATGTCATGGCTGGGCATTCAACCGAGCACTTCAGAAAGAGTAAAAAAAGAAGAATCACACCGTTGATCTCGGTCTTCTACAGGCTTGGGTTGGATACAATATTCGAGTTGAGAGAGCAGTGTTCCCACTATGCGCGGGCATCGAAAAGGCGAAGAGACCCGTCACAGGAGATGGAGCCAGATCGCATATTTGGACGGTAGCGCAAACGTTGGTGCATTCCCCATGAGCGGAACATGCGAGGAGCTCATTCCATTGGAGGTGCAGCGGAGCAGCATAGCAAATGAAGTGGGAAAAATCATTGGAGCAGCTGGTGGCTTGGAGAGACGGTAGAGCTATGGCTACCTGGTGTTCCAAACCTTCTGGGAACCGGGAAGGCGATAACTCCGACGGCCACGAACGATCGGTTACTCAACTCATTCGGGGAACCTCAGAGCGACTAGACCCGAACGATCTCTGGGGACACAAACTCATGAAGAACACAAACAAGTGACACCACAATACAAAAATAATTTATTGAATTTTTCACATTTTATTGCGAACAATGAGGAGAGTGAAAGTGAGTGAAATATGACCATTTAGTATGTGGCTATGTACAAGACAATGCACTTGATCAATTATCACAGGGTCCATTTTTGTGCCTTTTTGGTATTGGCTTTGGAAGAGTCGAAGACATATGTAAAAGGAGACATCGTCAATAGCACTGTCGGTTGTATAGCGTGATCGACAGTATTCTGTGTTGCTTTGAGTGATGGACATTTGGGGATGGGGCAATATAGTGACCATAACAAATGAAATGATTTGCGCAACGAGAAAGAATCTGATAAGTGAATGGATTAAAACTATTGTAAAGAACGTAGAAACTTGAACAGAAAGCAACCCGCGTACTTGGTTCACCCGGTCAGTAGAGCAGCTCTTGATTGTTTTCTGGGGGATTCTACATGTGGCTGTGCGATGGCTTCTCGTCGGCCTAATTTAGATAGACGACCTTGTTCTTGCGCGTCTCTTTGTTTGACTTAACGCTGGCGCGAGTGGAGCCTGGCCTCGACGTATTCTCAACAAGACCCTTCTCCTCCTCTTCACGTTCATCGAATGCGCGGTACTCCGGATTAGTCATGTACCAGTGAAGCATAAGGTCGTAGAGATATTTGTATTCATCCTGAAATGGTGAATTAATCATAGTTGTTTAATGGATCATGCATACCTTCATATCAATTAATTGAGGTCTGTTGATGCGGATCATCTTAACGGCGTGGAATACGTCCACTTCGTGGTCCATATCCATTTGGTCAATGCATACGTTTGCGGCAACGAAGATACCGCAGCGACTGACTCCGTTGCTGTAAAAGCATCAATCACATTTCACAATTCGAGAAAATGTACACCTCCATGTGTTTGTTGTTCTGGGCAAAGGTCGATGGAGACTGTCATAGTATGCAGTCAACCCAACTTGTGATAATGAGTTTTGCCACTATCAGTTGATGTTCATTTTCATGCGTTAAACCATTTCCTATTGTAACTTTAACTTACTGTGATAGCACGATCGTGGGCTTCGTTTCCGGACGGTCAGGGGCGCGCTTCCTCCATGAACGGGCCATCTTGATCATGTCGATAAGACCCGACGTTGAGAGAGGCACTTTATTTTCAATCGGCCACATGCGCACCTAAGATAAATGCAATAAGCGTTTCCATTTTCAAAATGAATGGTACCTGTATAAGACAACAGATTCGTACTTCGGCTTCAAGCTGTTGTTGAGCGGATCCGGACTGCATGATTTCCGATATCATGAAAGTCTGAAATCAAGACAAGCATTACTATCAATCAAAGACAGTCCGAGGAAAAGGATATATGTTAACTACGTGTGGATAGAGCGTTTGTTAGTAAACAGGACAGAAAAAAAGTAGGACACAAAAAAGATGCACAACGGACCAGACGTTGAATTTGGTGAGAGGAGTTCTCGTGACGCTTCTGTTGCTCCTTTGTCATCTTACGCAGGTTCATATCTTCACAGCCTTTCTGTAAAAACGAGCATGGGACAAAGACATGGACACGAGACACATGGACACAACATAAAATCACTGCCATATTTGGATTTGAATATTTTGAATTTTAATTATTATTTGCATAGAGGGATTCTGGGTGATCGAGAATTGACGATGGGCAACGTTCCATGCCTGAGCACACTCCGAGCACCTCTTCAAATTGGTCGCGCTGCTTCACGCCCTTTTCCTGCGCCTTTGATTTCCGCTTTGAGCGCGAGAAGTGATTCTTCGCCGATTCGCGATGCAGACTCTTCGAACGCACGCGGCCCCAGTACTTTTGTTTTAGACGGAACGACTGGCCTGGCGGCATTGACGCAGGTCTGATGAACTCAGGCTCCTCTTCCGCCACCTTCTGTTCTTGTCTGGCAAACTTTCTTTGCAAGTAGCGCGGAAGAGGCGATAAGGAGTTGCTCGTCTTGCGTTGTGGGTTCAGCAGATTCGGTTCAAAAGATGGCGAAACTCACATAATATATTAGACACGTAATTTTCAGAACTTTCCAATGAGCGACAGTAGAGTCATTTTTATGCACACTTACCCGTTTCATAATTTTGACCATGTGCGATGTTATGGCAGGATACTGGTGGTAGTTGAGGATTTCGACAACAAATGGCCCGTATGTGTGCTTTCCCTTGTTGTGAATGAAGGTCGGATACTGCTGAAATGAACAACCTGACAATCTTTAGTATCGAGGGCATTACGGAGTCATATCACGGTATACATGCAGAAAATCGATGTTGTGTGCATAACACAACTTGCCATTTCTATCTTGACAACGTTTACGGACGACCTACCTTTTCGTTTCCTTGATTTGACAAATTTACAATTGTATGACAGCCGTGATCGAAGACAAGCGTCCAAAAGGAATCGACTGTAGCAGCTTTGGGCCACTCTGTCACGATGAACTCTCCCTTGCGCGTGAAACCGTCGACTTCGACAGCGTTAATATAGGTGTAGTCCTTACTTTCACCGTGAAGGGTTTGCAAATACGGTCGAGCATGGTCAGCTGAAGTAGTTCGTAAATTTGCACAAAGAATGTGTCAATTGCTTACGAGGAACAACCATAACATCACGATTCTTCCCCCTGTTTTCCAGTCGATGGCCACCCGCACAGTCACCGATCCTGAGGGTAGGGGTCAGCATGATCAGAAGCTTGTTCTCATGATTATCCTGAACTTCCATCACTTGGCGGTCCTTCTTCGCTTTGTACATACTGCTCCGATCTTTCAGCCGATGCATAGCAATCGGTTGAACATTGCATAGTATAGCCTAAACGTGGTACAGTTTACGCAGTTCAAATGTGGTGGATTGTACCTCGGCCAGAGCATCGTAAATGAACTGATATTGATCAACTGAGTCCACCAGGTTCGGTCTCGAGTTCACCATCGTCTTTGCATACCCGAACACGTCAATTTGGCCCGTTTTCTTCAGGAGTTCCAGGTTGGCGTCTAAGGCTATGAAGGCACCACTTCGACCGGCCCCATTGCTGGAAAACATTTGTAGATACATAAACCCTTTTAGCTGTATAGCGCCGGAGGGAATGAGAGGCGGCGAGTGTGTCACGGTAGTATTTAAACCTAACATCTTTTTTATGTAGGTTTTTTGATAACATAGCGTTTGTTGATCCTTCGACTGAGCAAACAACACCGTTCCTACATACAGGTAATAAAACAACCAAGCAAAATGCTGCCGTCTATAACCTAATCACTACATGACACAAAGGTCCTCGTTCTATTGTAATTCTGAACTATTAGCTATTCCTTTTGCGAACGTATATGACGTACGATATTTTCGTACTTCTGGAGAATTTGTGACATCATGTATGGTATTTTGTGTGTGACAAAAGGGAACAGCTATGTGATGGGCTTTGCTGATAAATTATTATGTCGCAGACACACTTACCAATCAGCTGCGATTAATTACGACACACCCCTTAACGATGT
Source organism: Steinernema hermaphroditum (assembly GCA_030435675.1). Lineage (NCBI taxonomy): Eukaryota > Metazoa > Nematoda > Chromadorea > Rhabditida > Steinernematidae > Steinernema > Steinernema hermaphroditum. The sequence continues at coordinate 1,041,398 of CM059625.1, forward strand.
CCCTTTTGTTGTGCAGTTGTTTACCGATGATGTTACACATTTGATTTTTGGACTTCGTAATCGTAGCAAATGCGCTAATCAATTTGTAATATATACATTTGAAAGCGGTTATTTAGAAAAATCTCTTTTGTTGGAACAGGAAGGAAACACGCAGGGAGCAGTACCTCGATTCTAATCTCAGCTTCTCAATAGAGAATTTCTGATTTATTAGGAAAAATGCCGAGTATTGCCTAAGTTCCTTGGTCAGTACTGTGTTCGTATCCCTTTTGGTATTTGGATCACGTACATCTTTTAAGTAATCTGGAACATTGGGAGTTTCAATTCAGCAGATTTGATGGAAATCTTAATTCCTAGGCTTGCCAAAATGGTATGCTATAACAAGCAGTATTCCTACACGTTGGATGTCCAAAAAATTCCACCTCTTAACTACACTTCTTAGATTTTTTCCACTTCAGCAGCTTTCGTAGTTTCATACCAATGTGCAAAACATCGTTGTAGACTATTGCTGTGTCACAAACTGTTCCGAACAACAGCAGCATCATCGCATCAAACGACGGCGCCGCGGCTTCAGCCACAAACAAGAGCTCCTCAGCTGCGCGAGGAGACGACGATACTATGGCTGTGACGGTTCTGTAACGTCCCGCTCGCTTCTCTCTCCGTCTCTCGCGCGCAACGGCTGGCTTTTTCAAAAAAAAAATAAAAGAAGAAAAAGTCATGGTGACGCGCCGCGGAACAACAACTTCGGGGCGCGAGCGTATCGTCAGGTGAAAGCGTCAAGCGACCAGCCGGCAAAGATACCTCCTACTTTTGGGCGCTGCTTTTGTGACATTCGACCCCTCACACTTTTACCAAGGGGTACAGCAGCAGTCATAATCAGCGGTGCTGCCTTGAGGGTTACAGGGTTAGCTCCCAATTTCCTACGCTCTCCAAGTGTCCATTTATCCAAATACCCCATATAATGATGACTTCACGCCAGACCATGTTGCTATATTTGTTGTTTGTTGTTACTTCGTGTGGCCGCTACATTGACGCAATTTCTGGTAAGTGCGCTGGATCTGCACGAACCGGTTTTCGTCTCGAAGATATCCACTTAAAATGCGCTTTTATAGGCATCGCGCACAAAATTACAAAGCGAGAAAAGGCGTTCGATTTGGCAAGGATTGAAGCGGCCCTTGAGGCGGAGGAGGACGCTGAGAGAGATATGCTTGATGCTCGCAACGTGCATGCTCTATCGAGTCGGGATCAAGCGCTTCAGGACGATCGCTGCCAAACAAAATGTAACGATCATCTGAGAAGTGGACTCGATATGGTCAAGGTAGAGATATATACAAAACGGGTCGAAAAACCCGATCAACAAACAGTTTAGGCTCATACGTCATTTGGTAGCATCGGCGTTCCTTCCGTAATCGATGAGACCGATTTGCGCATGTTCTGCAGACTGGACGCTCAACACGACCACTGCTTACGTGATTGCGGCTTTTCGATTCAGTTCAACATGCGCGACTACGTTTGCAAGGACAACTTCGACTTGGTAAGCAGCACGTGGTGGGGATTAGCTGTGAGATAAATGAGAAAGTTAATTGATTATGTCACTAAGCAAGTGGTCGCACCAAATCAACTAAAAATTTCTGCCACCAAACAGTCCCCGAGCGAAAAACAAAGAGACAGATCTGATTCATATTTAAGTTGTTTGGACCAGCTGCGTTGTTGCCACCTTTTTACATTATCACAGTTTAAAACCAAACTGATAAACAAACTATCATTTATTTCTGTCGTTTTTCAGATGTTGACCCATGTGCCGTGCTACGTGTTTGCAGCCCCAGTACTTAAACGCCAGTGTGGTCCGTCAGTATGCGGCCCCTATGCCGATCTCGAGGCGACGCTGATCGGATTTGCAAACCGATGTCGTACGCTCATATGTGATTTATCTTGCACGGAAAAAGTGCTGATGAACAGATGTGGCCCAGTGGCTGGCGAGCAAGCGGCACACTTTTTACGCGACTATTCCAGGCAGCAGGTAAGATTAATTGTTGATGTGCCTTGAAAAAAGAGACATGGCAGTAATCCTGGGAATATTCAGTGAGAAACGCTGGGGAGGGGGGTCTGCTCCTTGAACAAGAAGTGATGCCTTGGACGGAATAGGTGTCGGATGATTTGTTGCTTAGGTTTAGGTTGATGATCACTTGATGATTGTGCATGAACTTATGAAGGTTGGTAGAGTAGTTCACTTATACGGAAACTTATACATAAACGAATCGTCTGCTCCAAAATATACCTGTCACCTCCGTGACTGTTTTCGTTACAGGTCTCCACTTGGATAAGCGATCTCGCGAACTCGATGGAAAAACCGGTTCACGCGGTGATCCCGCGTTCGTGTTCTCGCGTTTTTTGCGAAAACTACGACACGCGTAGTGCCAATTGTACAATGCCTATGCATCGACGGCTGTAACAAGTCACGGCCCATGTGGCCCCTTAGCTTCGCCATCACTTCCGCCAGAAGACCGTATTTTTCAATTTCTCGTTTTCAGCTTTAATGTGTACAAAGAAGAAAAAACGAACGTGTAAAAGTTGTGTCTTAGCCAATGCACACAAGATGAGAGAGTAATAAAAGATTTTTGATTCGGACAGCTGACTCGTACGCTTATTTGTGGCCAATTTGTTGTCACATAAAGTGAGAATAATGGGTTCGCTGGATACCTAGAATATGATTACACTTTGGGAACATTTTTAAAGAGTATGATGTTGAACGGAACACTGAGCGAATAGGATTTCGTATATCTTACTGATGTCAAGCTACAGCAATTATTAAAAATTTGGTTCTGAGTCGCGAAAGACTGAATGACTATAGCGGCATGCTCATGTGAACAGAGTTCACTAAGCGTTATTCTCGTCCAATGGTGTGTTTCTGCACGTGGTCCGAGGCTACACATGAAGTGGAAACGCAAACAGCGAAGGGTCCATCACGTCCATGGAAAATAATTTGTTTAAACGAAAGGAATTCACGTATAGTTAGAATGCTTCAATATGTCCGAATACCTTCGAGCATTATACATGCGTTAAAGAACTGTGCTTTGACTGTCAATACCGGTAAACATGTTCCACAATGTGTACGCATGAAAGCAATCATGAGCTACGAAACAGTAGACAGAATGTGTCAATTCAGGTCTCATAACCGGTTTAAAAATGACGGGGGTCAAGTGAGTGTTTGTTTTTGAAAAAATACGCAACCTGTTGGAAAAGGGATGCACAACTGGTGTTGAAATTTGGCTGTTTAAAAATATCATGCAAAAGGCATAAATTCTGCCTTGCGAGAGGCTGTCACATGAACCCGTATCTTGATGGATAGACTCGTATTCTTACTTAAAAAACGAACTCAAACTGGATATTCTTGACGGTTAACCTGTTGCGAGCAAAATCCCGCTTTAAGTTCAATTAAGGAGAAGTTCACGGAAAGAACCTGAGTTCGTTATTAGCAACCAACCTGCAGTGAACAACTATCGGCGCATCGGCAAAGCACTTCTCCGTGTGTTGTCTGACCCTTCTCCGCAGCTCGATAAAGGCACTGATGTAGGGAAAACTGTCCAATTCCCATTCAGTAAAATGAAAATGCTTAACTATTCTCGATTCGAGGCCTTTATACTCGTCCAGCCTTTTAAGACGGAATGTTCGTATCACCTGTAAATCGGTTTTCTGTAAAACGAAGGTCCATTGAAACTTACAAAGTGCGCATATGTTTTAGTCTCCAGAGTCTCCACCTCAATTTCTCCAAACTGTGCTGAAGTTATTGGCCAATACTGAGCACACATTACCTGAATCAAGTGTCAGGTATAAGTCAGGTGTTTATATACATGCACCTACCCTCATAAAATCGAAAACCTTCGTGAGCATGACAATGCAGTTTGACCCGAGTTCCCAAATCATTCGCCAGAATTCCGCGTTGGCCGCTTTCGTTTTCACCGCTTGAGTCACAACATATGCTTTTTCTCGTACCCAGCTCTAAAATACAGATCCGTGATGTTGTTCTTTTATTTAGGGCACTTGAAAGGGACGACAAAAATTATTCCACAAGTCGTGGTTCCTTTCTGTGCTGTTGCAGTTCAATCTCTTGAACAGACCCTTACATTAACGTAGGATGCATTGATATAATGCGAATTTTCATCTCCTGGCATGGTGTGCAAAATGACACGATTGTAGTCGTACGGTAGTGTATCCGGATACGCGTTACGGTCGTCCATTGTGCTTGCAACGTCGCTGCGGCACTTTTGCATGTCAATCGATCGTTGAATCATCTAAAAAGAAAGCGTCGTAAACAGATTAGCCGCTTTGGGTTTTTTGCTGTTTTCGAACGACGCTCATCTCTCAACTGCCGTTGGCCAGCGGTTGATAGCCGGAAGACGAGCGACAGTGTACGTTCGGATCGTTAATGATGGTGGCCAGACGGCGGGACAAACAAAAGACAGAGAAAAGAAGGCACTCACCAAGTACTCGCCCTTGAACAATATTCGCTTCTTGCGCCGTTCGGTGACGTAGGCGACGAACTTCGCGGCGTCGATCGGCTGCGACGGAGCCGCTTGCATCGCCTTCTCCTCTTGTACTAAACGATCGCGGCGATGATAAACGATTTGATAGTAAAAAGTGCCGATTTATAGTGAAATCGGGAAATGAGTTATGGAACACTTATGACTGAGAGGCACCCTACGTCGTTTATTATTATGCGTATATCTCTATTAAAACTTACTGCGGAGTGTGGCGTCAAAGCCATAATATTGACAATCTAACAGTTTATACCGATTTTTGTAGCTACGTAGCGTGAAGTCTACTTGGATCATGATGAGAGAGGGGCTCAACACCCCGTGCGGAAAGAATTTGCGCAGACAGCAGGGAAAATGGGAGACGGGATTTGTTTGTTTTCGGGGTTGACAGTTTTCAGGCGGTCTGGACATGATCAAACGAAAAATTACGAGTTTCAGCAGTGAGAGAGTTCTCCATTTTAACGAACATGCTCTTGACTTATTTACAGGGAGCAGCTCACCTAAAAGCTCACTGAAAATAAAAGCCAAACAATAGCACAATCCAAATCTATAGGTTATCAGATTTTCTAGATACTCTGAATTGTTGTCAAATTTCTTTTAGATTCATACGATTTGTGTAAAAAAATGCAAACGCTCGATCAACAGTTAACCATTACTGCAAGGTTACTATAGGCCGTCTAGCATACAACTTCGCTGCCCGCTCCCGTAATAAAAGTATCGAAGACAGTTAATCACAGAGTAAGGATTATTTCGCCTATTTCGAAGCTAGAGTGAATATAACCATAGATAAAATGCTAGATTCTATAAACTGTAAGTCAGTTCCGGCACTTATAAGATAGCCAACCGATAGAAACTGCTCAATATAGCAGAAAACCGCTTGTACCACCACCGGGCGAGCAATTTCCACATCTTAGCACTTTACAGTTCTATTAAATGTCAAGAATTACCATTATTTGAGGAGAAAGGTCCCATTACTTGTGAAATGAAAAAGCTGCGGTGAACAGCAGAGGTTGAGGACGTAAAATAAAGGCTGACCGATTTTGTTGAAAATAATACATATCTCCTAGATGCTCATCAAGCGCTAAATTTAAGCCTGACGCAATTACGCACATTGAGAAGAAGGTGCCAATTGAGAAAGTGGCACTTAGTCAGTAATTACCGGAGAAGAGTCTAATTGTAAGCTCCTACTTAAGGACTACAGTAATTAATTAAGCAATCGAGAGATGCGACCGTTCAGATGGTCGGAATATGCAAGCAGGGTCGCCCGAAATGATAACTGCCAAATTGTTGTTACCTTGTTCACGTTTGTGAATGATTAGACTTCTGAGCACCGAAAAGGTGAAAGTTTTTCAATCTCGATCAACCTAATCTAATTCGCAAGCCTTTTTCCCTGTTACTAGGTTTTAAGGGAAAAGAACCACGAGAAAAAAAAACAACATAATGTAGATCAAATCAACATCTAATGGAAGAATTCAAACAACAGTTCACAGAAACCTACCTAAGTGTAATTGCTTTTGTATGTGATTAGGTGACATCGCTTGCCAGCTAATCTTCTTGCGTCGTCTATGCAGATTGCCCGTACTGGCGGAAACGCGATCCGTCGGCGAAGGGCCGCGGAACATGTCAAATACCAAGTTCAAATCGGACGAGCTCTTCTTGCGCAGGTTGCTGAACATCTTCTGAACGTCGAACTCGCGAAACGAGAATCTCGAAAAGGGACTATGTCGGCCGACGCTGCGTGAAACCGAAATCGGCGATAGGCGATCTTGTGCTTCCAGCGCTTCGGCATCGTCAAAACTGGTAGCCGGTACGCTGAGGTGATGATTTGACGTGGAGGCCATGCTTCGCTGGTAATGACGGTGGTGTTCACTGTAGCATCCGAATGCCTTGCGGACTTGCCGCCGCCGTCTTCTTCTTCTTCTTCGTCGTTGTCCCAGGGCCAGTAGTCGTCATTCGTAGTAACTCGACACCGAGCACATTAGCTCATCCCGGGTCCGAATCGAAGTGGCCGAGAAAAGGCGCCAAATGGCATAAGAGGAAACTGTCTGCTCGCTTTTCACTCCTTTGCTGCTGGTAAGTCTTCGTCGCAAAGTATGTTATCAATTAGACTCGGCGAGTTCGTAGGGTTCGGGACGACGCGCCCGCTCGTTCGCACTAAGATCAAACAGATGTCAGCTGGATGGATGGGTGCGAAAATAAGGAAGCGTAGCGATTAATACTTAGTCAGCGTTTCAATGAATGAAGAACAACGAGGTAATAGGAAGATAGGACAATTGGGGGTTGAGCCAACGGCGTACGAAAAGTAAACGAAGAAATGATGGGCTTGTTGAAACAAATAAGATCTTTCCTGTAATTGAAGAAGAGATCGATCAGCGGACTCTGACGGAGGGGCTCGTCGTCCGTTCTTCCGATCGATCGGAAGCCTATGCTGATGGTGACTGAATTTAAGCCGTCGTCGTCACTCGTCCTCACCGAGCAGAGCAACACACTCACTTGCCGCCCGGGGGCAAACGGGCAACGGGCTGGCGATCCGCCCGATCAACGGCACCGCCGACTCGCCGATTTGTGTGTATTTGTGCGCTTAGGGGATGAGAGAAGCCGGCGGCGGTGAAGCTGCGGCGGGAGACCTAAGTCAAAAACCCACTGGGCTGATGATCTCTGTTATGTAGTTCGCATTTGCATAGACAACTCGCTGCGGGAGGTCAGTGATCAGAGCTCACCGGCAGATGTGGGCAGTGATTGCAGGTTTGCTACATAAATTCCAGTGAGCAGCAGGCCCTAATTGCATATTTTGTTAGGCAAATCTAGTAAATACAAATTAATAGCCATTTGCATAAAGGCATAATTAATCTGTTTGCGCACATTTGCAGTTCCAATCACAAGTTAATTTGTGGTTTTGCCGAAATTTTCCATATGTACAACATTGAGCGCCATTGCAAATTTTACCGTTGAGACCATTTTAACGATTACCGTATCCTACCTATCTCAAATATATAAAGGTGGGTTGCTAGGACGACGGTAAAATGTATCAGTCTGATAATATTTGTCGCAATCGTACTCTTCAGAAGAACACTATTGTAGCACGCAAGAAACATGAAATGTAAATGGCAATTACAAGCTATTTACATTCGAATATAATTAACCCAATGACGCACGTTGATGTTGGTTAAGTTATATGCTGCACGTGTAAATTTAGAAATCATATTTGTGCATTTGTGCTAATGGCAAAGATTTTGTGAATTAAGTGTAGTTACAGAGCAAGCAAGTTCGTAAATAGCAGTACAATTGTACGCTTCATTTAGATATTGCATATGGATGAAGAATATCGTAATCTTTTGGAATCCTACCATAATCTGATTATCCCCAAAGCTGATAGCTATAACCGTCCTTTTCGCTTAGGAATTATATGATAAAAACAAAAAAGGCATGGATCTTCCTACTATTACGACGCTATGGTAACAACAATGAAAGTGATAGGTTACACTAAAAATGTCAACGTTCTTAGTGCTGTATGTCTGGTACGTTGGTTTGTGAGCTGACAGGTGACCTGCAGTGCACTTTCCGAGGACGCCTACACTCACAGACCGGAAGAGCAAGCGAGTACAACGTACTTTTACTGTTCTTAAAAATGACATTAAAAAAAGTTAGTTCCATTGGCTGATCAAGGAGATCATTTCAACAAGATCAAAAAGTGACAACGTAAAAAGTACTCGACCGCTATGTTCGCAGATCATATATAACCAAGCCGTTAACGATAACTGCACTCAGTATGCACATAGGCAACGTGTGTATGTTGCCTGTCGATAAAAACACATTGCCTTGCTAAGACGGGGGCATTTCACTGCCGAAAGTTTTGTCTTCCGTGTTCGCCTAATTACAAAACGACAAAAACAAAAACCTACGTAGACAAGTTCAATAATCGTAAAAATTATTGACATTTACGCTGTACGAGAACAACAAACACATTCTGATTAATGAGTTCAAAAGTTGTGCCGCTCAACATTAATACTTAACAACTATCAAAACCACTTCTCGCCATAGGTCAAAAACTACTCCATTTGTTCGCGTGTTGAGTATTTTCATGCATTTTGGGCTCATCAACAGACCTTCGATGCTGAGGTTGGCATCAGGCGTTTCGGGCGCCTCCAGTTGACTTAACGAGCCAAGGCTAATGGTGTTCAAAGCTAGCTGCTCGAAGATGCGTGGTTGCGAGGTAGACGAAGAGGAAGATGAAGAACCCGAAGATGTGGGTACGGTAGCAGCGTCTCCGGATGCCAGTGCTGCCAAGTTGTGGTACGATTGCCGCACGATGCACTTAACTTCCGATAACATGTTGCCACTTTTCCTTTCTCTGGATGCATAGAGACAAGAGATAAACAAATGAAGAAGAAAGCGAGCAGCGAGCACGCACCAATTTCGCTAATTCATAAGAAATGCGACACCACTTGGCCCGAAGGGAGACAGAATCACGCGCAAAACCGACCGATTAAATGTGCACTCGACGGAAGCACGTAATTTTGGGGACAATGCCGAGGACAATTGACCGCGGCGGGGTGATCGCTCAACAACGTCTCTCAAGCTCCTCTTCTCCTTCTTCCTCCGCTGATCACCCCGTTGGATCAAACCACCCGAGCTGATTGATCAAGGCGGTTGAGTGCCCTTGTGTCCAACTGCCAATGACCGAACGGATTCATTTTGTGGCACCGCCAAAAGCCTCCTCGGGCGATAATCACACACACAATCATTCGCTTTTTCAACCAATCGCATCGTTCACTTTGCGACCAACAAAGACAACAGTTGTAGAGGACGAAACAGCGGTTGTAAAGACGCATGTTCTCTCTGAGTTCGAGGTGTTTTACAAGGTGATGGATTTCAATTTTTTGTGGAGATAGGCGCAAAGACGAGCTTTCGCATTTAAAGCAGAATTTAAATGGTACAAAATTTATTTATTTAGTCCATCTGATGTGGAACGTTCACTAAGCTCAGCTTTTTTATTGGAATCAATGTTGGACGATTTCAGAATTTCCGACTGAAGGCGTTGAAATTAGGTATACAGTTTCATGTCCATCGTATAGTTTCCTACTTCACTGTTGTGATACATATTGATCTGTGCGGAAGGAACTTATTCATCACACTTGTTGCTCTGTGATCATCATTCTTGAGTTCCGCTATAAGCCCTACCCACCTTAAGAAAACACAGCGTAGGTGTAGATCCAATGCAACATCAAACGTCTTGCACCGATCATTTTTCGCTTCTCGATTAAAGATCCGTGCCGAAGTTCCACATTACAGCGTTTGTGAAAATGTCACAGGGGACACGTTCACTCGCGCCGTCGATGGATATAAAAAGCGGCATGTGCAATTTATAAACGCCTCTGTTCAGGGCAAAAGCCGAGAATATCTCACATGTTCAGGAATGCAATTCGTCAACTGCAAATGTTTTCGATTTATGTGTTTACGGAAGGGTTAACCAGATGACGGTTCAAATGGGGGATCTTGTGATAAGGTCGTAGACAATATTGTTAGTTTATAAGTGCGTGCATCTGTAGTTCTCGCGAAGAAAAACACTGGGTAGTGATCTACGGGTCACGGTCATCAGCAAACATCACCAGGGACATGAAATTCTCGGTAATGTACACTCATATATGATCCACTCACAAAACTGCTTACTAGTCAACTTTCGGTATTTCAAAAATCCCATAGTTTGTTTGTATTTTTATCAACATGAATGAAAATTCGCACAAAATGTGAAAAATATACGGAAGTTAGCCGGTATTCTCTTAACGTAAGTACTGTAATCGTTTCTCCATACCTTTCGTTGCAGTAAGAGCGCGGCGTTTTCCTGAAGGCAGCTTTGCGGAAAGGCAGAAAACACCAAAACAAACGGAATGACAGCAGGTCGAAACACAACAGAGAACGGCGAAAGACCGCTTCTATTTAGGATCACTCAGCCTTGACTAATTAATTTGGCAAACAGCGTTAATGGCCGACTACATCGAGAAATTATTGCACTAATGCAAATTGACGACGCAAATGAGTCAAAAGAAATTTGCAGATCCCGAATAAGCCACTATTTTGTAGCAAATGCACACAAAACTAAATTATTCATTTTTTGCACTTATATATACTGTTACAGCCGTGAAGATGTTGAAATTCGCGAAGTGGAGTCTTGCTGATGCACCTCAATCCTTGAAGTTCTGTATTTAACCAGCGCAATAGAGCATTGGTGTTTCGCTTTTCCATTGACTCAAAAAAGGTAATCAATATTGTTGCGTAAGCTATGTCAATCTTCCTTTTTGTTGATGAGTGGTCTGCTCATTTATAGAAGATTGAGTACAGCAGACATTTCTTTGGCAGAGGGCGCTGTTACCTAACAAAAGAGCAGAACGATCCGATAACAAACTCCTGGGATATTCTGAGTCGGGATACCCGCAGTGATCAGCCGTTTCGCTCAGGCATTACATTGTGTGTCAAGAACTGTTAGCTTACGCGATATTCTTATTTTATGAAATCATATTTCTCGTGCAACATTCGTCTGCTAAGTTAGCCAAAGGCAACAGTATTGGAAGTGCGTTAGCTACCGACAGTAATGGACAGAGCAAAGAACGCCAAGCTCACAAAAATCGAAAGGGTTAGTAAACTTACGGTTAACGAAGAAGCTGCTAAGACTTTTGCGCACATGGGTGGGCTGTAGTTCTTGATGTTTGACGGCCAGCATGGTGTCCGAGTGGCGGATGCCGTGGTTGCCGACGGCCAAAGAAGTTGTGGCTGTAGGGGAAGACGTCGAAGCGACAGTGCCGAACGCGCAGATGGTGACACTGCGCGGTGCCCCGCATGTTGTGTCCGGTGGCAGTGGCGGCGTCGACGACTGAATCTTCCGGCAGAACCATCTTGCGAAGAGGGCCGTGTGCGTACGAGCACACCAGGAGCCATCGGTTGGGCGGTGAGGTACCGGAACCGGCCGCACTGCTTCTGCCACTGACGGTGTTGCTGCTCCATTGCTTTGGCTGCTCATCGACCACTGGGTTAAGTAAAAGGGATAAGTAGCAAGAAGCACACAAAAACGGCACGCACGAAGAATAGCTATTTCCACACGATCGGGTTAAATTGTGATTACTTCGCACTTGCGGCTGTCATGCACCTGAATGTCGGGAAAACTTTCGAAATGGACCCTTCCAATTGATACATTCACAAAAAGTGTGCGCACTAAATAGGTTTTTTGTCTGTGTGGGTAAATTATCCAGTTAATCGAGCGGTATAAACAATCTGAAGACGAATGAGAAGTAGTACGAGAGGAGAGGGACATGAGCAGGGGGCTGGCGGAACCGACCCTTTCGCTATAAACAACGACTTAGTCAAATTGGAGAACATTGACAAGAGGTGGTTTGAATAAAGTCATATGGCGGCAAACCCCATTTGTCATTGTCATGGGTGATTGAGAATGTAGAATCCACACGTAATAGTGAGCTATATTTTTGGTTGTGGTTAACGTTTGAACACATTGGGAATTGCAGCAATTTTCCCAGGATTTACTTTCTCGGGGGTCATTCGCCTACGAAACCTATTCCCTGTTCTACATTGCACATCTAGCTCTTGGCCGATGAACTACTACTGTCGAGGTACTTTATGGAGTGGTTCATATTCTGACGCATGTGCAGCAGACCGCAAAATAAGTCCTACAGACGAAATTTTTGTTAGACGTTGTTCCAACCGAACAAAAGCCAGAAGACAGACAAATATTATATCAATGCTGAATGCCAGAAGCCAATAAGAGTCGGGAGTCTACATCAGTACGAGAATTCATTGACTACGGCTATAGAATCGGCCTTTTCGTAAAAGCAAAAGCACGGGGAAGGACTCCTGTTTTAGTCAAGCATCTTGTCGTGGTTTCAAGGTGTCATATGCGTTATTCTCAAAGATGCATGACTACCCTTTGGCCAAAACTTGTAAACATTCAAAATCATTACAAAGTCGGTTAGCGGCAGTGCCGACGGGTCGAAAGCAGTGTGCCATTGACGTGAGCTGCGCTCCACGTGCAGCGCTTGCGAACAGAATTATAAACAAAATACATACGTCGGAGCGAGATAAATTTGCCAAATTATTAAAGAACCCACCCGGGTCAGCAGCGTTGCCAAAAAGCAGTCCGACAATGGTTCAGCAGCGGCACAAAGGGAGATTAAAGCATGAATATTTCATTGTTAGTGCGTTGGAAAAAAGAGATGTTCGGCGCGATTTGTAAAGGTCGTGACAAAAATTGCAGAATTTAAAATGGGAATTTTATGGAATTCTTGATGTGCGCCTTCCATAGAAACGAACAGCACTTCAAACAGTGACCATTTGTGATTCGTGTGTGTATATGGATTTTTCGTTTTTTTCACGTTTCTTCAAGAAACCTTATATCATTACCGCTAACAAATGACACTGTGTCGGTTTATGTAGCTCAACTATCGTACGAGCACTACCCGGTCATTAGTTCAGATGTGCATATCGCAATCGGTCATTCTGCTACATCGTAAAAAATGATACGTTGTTCGCTTCCGAACACTACCAAAAGTTGAACAGAGAACATTTTTGAGACAAAGAAAAGCTTAAGTTAAGTAACATGATTAGAACAAAGTTGGAAACCATGTTTGCACTTTGCTCTTACGGTTTGATCGCTAATAAGTCCAGCAGAATTTTTGTGCAGGACTATCACGGAACTTGCTTCGCTAGCACGCAGCAACGGAAGTTCTATTCTTTAACTATTCCATATTCCTTACAGAAAGGCTAAATCCAATTGTTTAATAGCGACCCTAAAACTATACATATCGGAGAGAATTGTTGTTACGTCGAAGTGAAAAATGCTTTATTTGTCCTCAAGCATCAGCCGACCATAGCACAAATCGAGAACACTTTCCCTAGGGAAATGGAGTTCGTACTCTAGAAGAAAGCGATCCCTAAAATCACCGAACTTGTTCTTAAAATAAAACCGCGGCGAATTGAAACTGCGCATAAACTGGGGCCTACAATAGCAAGAGTGCCAGCACACAAAGATTATAAAGACACAAATTGCTCTCAGTTTCCCATTAGTTAACCCTCATGGAGCATTTTCTCAATTAGCCGTCTCCCACTTCCGGATCTATTCCAGTCATCACTTATCTTGCTTGCTTATTTATGGCATCAGCATACTCGGCGTTCAGCGTCGGCGTCAAAAATGAAAGTAATTTATCATTTGTAAGATGACAAAGAAATAACATATTTCACATTCTTATACGATCGCAGGAAACCGCACAAAAGAGTAGTGTGTTCACCTCGCCGAACACCAATGAGACGATTGACGCAAGGGATCGCTCGCGTAAAAGCAATTTATTTCAAATGAACAAGCACAGGAAGGCCTAAATGGGAAGAGAGGGGAACCGTTTGGCTGAGGGTAATGCAACCCAATTGGATTATTGTGCGCTCAAAAAACAACGTTAATTAGATGTTGGAAAAACGTCTGCTGCAGTCAGAGTTAACGCGATATGATGAATGGAAGAGAGGTATGATAGAAATGGTTGATATCAGTATTTACTGTTGGGTCGAAAATTAAAATCGGTGAAAGAACAAGCTACTGTGCAGGCAATTCCTGGGGCTATTAGGCGCATGCCATTCGCTGAGTATCTGTAAATCAACAATCCTGACTCGAGGGAGAAAAGGTTTTGAACCAGCCATTTTTGCCAAGAATGTACTATGTAACAACAATCATTGCCACAGGAAAGCAGGAATTCTGCCAAATTCTTGACCACATCCGGCCAGATCGTGTGAAATAACCGTAGCAGATAGTTGGCAGATATCTATCGATATTCGATTGAAAGCAAGCAATATCAAGTGGTTCATCAATTTAAACCAGTATCACTTAATATCTTAAAACATTTGCTTCACTATATAAGCTGCGTCATCAGAAGCTCTATTTTTAGCGTGCTTTAACGAAGTAGTTCCCAGATCTACCCGCTAAGGGTGGAAAACAAGATTATCGCACCCGAAAAAGCGGGAATTCTGCACGCGGTAAGTTAATTGGCCGTAAGTAGCACCGTTGAGTGGTGGACCGCACGTTCGTCTCGCCCCCAAATGTGGGTCTCGGCCAAAGAAGCGAAAAGTATAATTTTGGCTCACTACCTTGAGAAGGCCCTTTAATCTTTCTTCCGTCCTCGTGTGCTTGTGTCCTCATCGGCACCGAGTGCTTTTCTTCCAAAACGGGATAGGCCCCGCCGGCACAATATGCGTATGTGTATCGAGCAAAACATTTGTCATCTTTTGACTTCGATATGAGCTAGTGGACCCGTCAATCACTTCGCTTTACCGGGTGCGTAGGAAAAAGAAAATAAGGGACTTATATTCAAGCACTAAGAATGAACGGGTAGGGTCGGTGTAGGTTTCTCAAGATGGGATACAATGTTCCTTCGCTTCCTTTGCCTCATAATCGAACCTGTCGCTGATTTATGACTGACATCTGGCGAACAACTGCTTATAAGACCCTTGGCTCCCATCTCGGCGTCCACTTTGACGTCATCACTTGGCACGCGTTCGCCCCTGAAACGGACGAATTGGCGCGCATTGGACATCAAAAGCGCCATCATTTCGGACATATCAAATGGCTGCTGCAGAACTCAAGATAAGAAACAATGGCGAGAGGCGGAAGCGTGGCCGGAAATAAAGCGACGACGGGCGACACATTTGGGTGGTTGCTGTCGTGTGGTGTTGTCAGCGAGCGTCAGAAGAAAAACGGCGAAAAATAATATTTTATATCAAATCTACGTAATACGTAGTAAAAGAAAAATAAAATTATACAGTCATTTTTAACGGAGATAATGGTAAATTTGTCACGCATGTGATAGGTGGTTGTATCGGCTAAGCTAAAATTCAGCGACGTAATTCAACTGTTGATCATGCTCAAAAGATTTTCAGAACTTATTTCGTAACGTTTTGCGAAATATTCGACTTTTTACGTATACATGTAAATGATCTAGCCACCATTTTGATGAATAGCCGCTACTTTATGGCGCCATTATCACGTTTGAGACAGCCCACTACATTCAGCACTATAAATCATCGCTCCAGACGATTAACATGGAAATAAGAAAGATGACATCTTTCTTTGTCAATGTGCCATAGGTATTGCGACCGAAGACAGAGGCAGCACCAGCACAAGATGTTTTTTTGCAAATGCTCCACAAATCGCAGCATCAAAATGAACTCAGAATATGTTGAAATATGGTACCAGCGAGTCACATACCGACATGTAATTTGGAGGGATACTCACGCGTTTGGTTTCAAGTTCCACTTAATGGGATTTTTGGTGTGATCTTTAAGAAACTCATTATAGCCAGCCAAAAGCCCACCAAACATGTGACGAATCACGAAGTACAGAACAGAAAGATTTTACAAAAAGAACAACATTCTGGATATTGAGACTTGATGCCCTTAAACTAACTCTTTTCCATCAAAACGGAAATAACGTCATCTTAAAGACTATAGTGAAACATAAGCCTCACGTAAAAACAACAACTGATCCAGGCAAACAAACACGTTGGAAATACCCATTTGAGTGGTCGTTGGAAAGGCGAGGACTAAGAAGAAAAGACACCCAAAAAGAGGAAGCATCTGCCTTCGCGCGCTTCCCTCGTCTCGCTGAAGGATGAATCGAAGAACATGAATTTTAATCGAATAAAATGGATTTGTGGTCTTTGCAAACCAGGGACCCGCGCGGTTTGGCGCGCGAAGCGCAACGGAAGGGAAGAAGACACGGCCAGGACGCGTGTGCGTGAAATACGGAAACTACTAGTACGACGGCATCCGTGTCGCCCTTCGGCATGTGTCGCCCTGTTATCCACTGATTGGATTAAGTGCATTATATTTTTAATCGAGTGACGTTTGATTTCTGATTTGCAACGAAACACTTACCGAGTTGCTTCTTTTGACGCTTCTTCATGGCTGCTTCTTCTTTCTCCCTAAGCACTAAGCTTACCACGATGATTACTGTAGAATACATACATTTTCATAGCCAAACCGTAGAGCATGGAACGGAGTCCAGGTTCATTGGAGCTGTGAGTCTTGCGGGTTTTTGGGTCTGTTTGAACGGTGTGCTGCTCGACCATCGACTGTGAACGACTTTTTCGACGCATCGTCGACTGGCTCAAGTTGCGGTTAAGCTGAAAATAGAACCCTTGTAACGTCTAAGCTCAGCAACAGTCGAAACTCATAAGCTGGCGATCCTCTCGAGAAATTTTTGACTGTGGCATAACTTTTGTAAAGAACAAGAGAATGAAATCTGACTATTGGGTAGGGCAGTTTTCGAGCGGTCCTTGAATGCATATTTCAAAACTTCCAAGACATCCGCTCTTGATCCTCTCGAGGTCTATAGGATTCAGGGAGTCCGAAGTTTTTCCACTCTACCAACTGACTAAAACACAAAATACACTACCCTTGCCACAAATCACTTTATACATGTAATTAAGGGTATGCACCTTTGTGAAGCGCCGCTCTTGCTGTCAGCAGGCAGTCGAATAACACTTCTAACAACAAATGGAGAATCGTACACAGGGATTATGACTGACATTCTAACTATGTGTCTTTTGTTCAGCACATTTTCAAAGTTTCTTAGTCTCATCTCCGCTATTCACCGTTCCATAAATCTTTTCCCGCAAACAAAGTAGCGTACTTTAGTCAAAGACGCACTTCGGTTACCGGAGTCAAAAGGTCAAAGTCCACTTCCGCTTGAAAAGTGTAACATTATCGAAGCTTTGGTCTCACTTTCCCATGATTTATTACGTAACTTTCTTTCTGCATACCTTGAAAAAGCCAAAATAATTGTAGAAGAAAGAGAGATCGAACATGACGCAAAGGGGAAGTGATATATTTTTGCTGATTGGCAAAAGCCCTCGCGATGCACACATGTTCCGTGTGTTTTTTAAGTCATTAATGAGCGATTCGTATGCCTAAGCAGTACCGGATGTTCGCGAGTCGCTGTGACGTATAATGATTCGTCATCGAAAGGTCACATTGACTGAATCGGAAGAGTTTTCAAAAAATTAAATATTATTAGGAACAGAATTGCGGTGGGCGGATGGAACGTTATTCAAAGTGGGCACGGACGACGAAGCACATTTTACAGTATCTTGATGCATTTTTACCGATCTACGGTAATATCCTCATTTAGGGTATAATTACCTGATAATTAACACACAACCCCATTCGAAAGAGTGACCTTTTTATTTTACAACTTCAAGGCAAAACACATTCTTTTGTATATGGTATGGTCAGGTAAGGAAGCAGCATTTTCAAAAATACTAGGATAACATCACTGATAAAAAATTCGACTATGTCAACTAGAACTCACCTTCACGGCAGTATCGCCGACCTTGCTGCTCGTGCGGGTAAGCCGCCTTTCGCTTCCCTTGTCCATGGTCCAGGGTTGCAGGTCCTATAATGACAGCTTTACATCGTTTTTCTTTCAATCCGAACCCGTGACGCCTACAGTGCATATTAGTAAGCGAGCAGCATTTTTGCAAAAAACACGAGAACATGTTCATTTATATAGAAATTAAATATGGTTACTACCATATGCTACACGAGCGGTTTTTGGTATTCGAAGTCGAATCGTCTCAAGTCTTAAAGAAGTAAAAATAAGAAAAAGGACTAAGTTTGTCATTTGGTCGGACTGACAATACAATGTCGCGGGATCGAATTTCATGTGTGACCGTTATTAGAAATGTATTAATTGATCACTCTTTAAGGAGGTCGATTTTTCCCGAGTTAAAACTAAAATCAAAATCTCAGCTCAAAATGACTTGCTATGTAACACAAAAGCAAAAAAACTTCAAAATATGTCAGGTTGGTGTTGCCGTGTAGCACGAACAACAATATCCCAGACAGATCTTTTCGACGCTTTCTCACTGATCAAACATGCGAGAAGCTTCGTCGAGTATCTGCGCTCCTCGCGCGCCATCGCTTTCCACTTAAATGAGGCTCTCCCACTGAAGATGCGAGGAAAACGCAGGCGTACAGTCCGCCTCGGCGCGGATAAATACCGCAGCGACGATCATCGGCTTGGTGCCCAATGTGTTTAACCGACAAGATGAGTGCGACTGTTCGTCAAATGATTTGGCTTCCTGAAGTGGTTTGCGCTACCGATGATCAGCTCCCATTTTTAAAGTGGTGGCTATTTTTGGTGCCGTGGAGATTATTACACAGCTGATCTTCGCCGCGAAATATAATATCCACTGACTGAGGCAGGAGTGGGATGGCAGTGGACCACTGACAAAACAAATAACACAGTTATTCACAAATTCTCCATTCACTTATCGGCTATGCGACAGAAAGAACTGGATTCGACCTGCTCAAGGTGACGACGACGATGTTAATGGGAAAGTCAGGTGATTATCCTGTGCGTGGGTCGTTTCATGTGGCATTAAGTAAATATTTTTCTTTTGTAAAAATAAGCACAAAGCACAAGTGTCCAATAGTAGAAACGCTGGGAAAAAGTAGGACAGTCGATAGAGCGCTTCTGCGCCTACAACTTAGTTTCGACTTACTCCCTAATAGGGTTTTTTTACTCTTAAGCCACCTTTGAACAGCTGAAATGTATCAACTTTCAGTCAGCAGCTATGTGAAACAGAATGCTAGAGATACCGCGATCACACGAGGCAGACAAAATATTGTTGGTCCCATTGTTCGCATAGAGCAGGTGTACTTTCACTATTTTAAAGAAACTTTTTTTAAGAACACTATTTCCGTAAAGGAGCATTTAATAATAAGTAATAGTATAGCTCGAATGTTGGGAAGAGAATGAAATCGGAGGTTGTCATACAAGACACAAGTTTACTAAAGGAATGAAACGCGTAGGCCTGAGAAAAGAACGAAATTAAACATGGATGTAGTTGGATGTTGGATGGATGAAGCTTCCAGTAGTTTCAAGCGAACATTTGATCATGACTATCAAGTGATAAGACAACTTATCCAGTTGACCCCTGTTAATACAAATGTTCTCTCTTTTCGTTCCGTCAATGCATGTTTTATCAGATTTAGGATTCGGTTCAAATGACGTCAAAGCGTTAAGAATCCGATCAAATTCTAGCGTAATGCTCTAATCATATTTGTTATCGATCAGAAGCAAAGCCCGATAATAAAAAGCAGAATTGATTTTAAAACACATTAATTGCGAGCTTCGAACTACCGAATGGCTTTAATTTCATTTTACATTTAGAATATTTAAATCGTGACTATAAAAATACTATAACACGCCAATAAAACAAGTACGACCCTAAAATCTAAAAAATAAATCATGCGTAGTGGCCACATTTTGTTCTGTCCAAAGATCTTTCTCTACACTCGCTCGTTCGTGAAATTGTACACCGTCTCAAAAACGCGTCATGATTTCGCGGCAACAGCCACCTATCGCGTTACCAACAACAAACAATACAACAATAAGCAACTCACCCGAATGGAAGTGAAGACGGGCAGGAACTGAGAGAGATTGAGTCCTTCCGGCATCACTGACGCTTCTCATCGATTTGCGTACCTGCAGACGTCAAATCAAAATCACCCATGGCGGCAGCCGCGACAGCACCAGGGTCAATTTGTTTGGACCATGATGACAGGACACGAGACGCGAAGAAGGCGCAGAAACTCAAAACAAGTTGAACTTTCTAGGGCGTCGAGTGTTGTGTTGGAATCGTCGTCGCGAACAGCTGATCTCCTATCGATTTAATGAAGCCTCTGATGAGAGGCTTGGGAGCTGGAGATCGGTGTGCATGGATAAAAAACTCCAGGCGGACGTCTCAATCTTCGCCGAGTGATTTATGTAGTTGACCTCATCGATCTTGTTACTACGACTCTACCATTTTTTGTGGTTTTCATGCTAGCGCAGAAGCGAACTGTTGGATACGCTAACTTCTCGATTAATTGCAAGTTTTTGTTCCTTGTACAGAGGGCTGTTGCCAGTCGACTCATAAAAAAGAAATGAGACCGAAGGAAGTACACGTGCATATCAGTGGAGTTGTTCGCCGCCGTCTGGAATATAGGTGTAATAGTGACTCAGACCAGGTCCACATCAAAAAAAAACTTGTAAGTTCATTAATTATGGAGAACAGCAAAACTGAACGAGGAAGTAGAAGGGTTGGAAGTCTTGAGCAATCAATACTAAGATATCTATTTGGCAACAGCCAAATGGAAAATACCTAATAGCGATATGTTTTACAACTAGTTTTCCGATATTATATCACTACTGTCTTCGTGTTGATCTACCATGTTGAGCGAGGTCTACGAACTCGTATCCGAATCTACGCTTATCTGTGTCATTTCTCCCACGCAATCGCCCTCTTTGAACATTTGCAGCTTATTGTAACACTACGAGTAAAAAAGGGTCGTAAACATTGTGCAATAACTATCTAATTGCACGAACATATGAATTGGCTGTCGACATAAACTGAACTGTAGATAGGTGATGAATTTAAAACGAACAACTTGGGATGGCCGTCGGCTAAACAAAAAAAAGAATGTATTTTTATGCACTCCGTGAAAATATGGTAGGATATCCAACAATATGCATTTCAAATGAGCACAACTGTAAATAAATAGGTTTTGGGGAAAGGCGTATACTGCAGCTACCATACAATCCAATATTAAGGAAGTCAGGTGCCATGTAAAGAACCATATAAAGTGTATTCCTTGTAGAAATTGACCAATCAAGGGCATAAGCTGTTCAGTTCGTGAAGAAAGAAACGAAACGCGAAAGGAAACGTTCAAATAAGATGTAAAAAATGATTTGATTTGCATTGAAAAACGAAGTCGTATCCGACGACATTGCACTCGTTCTTTGGACACGCGGCCTGTGAACGAAAAAACAAAGAAACAGAGGAAGTCGCCAAGCATTTTTCCCGATAACTTTCAGAAGCATTTGAATTATCGGATATGCCTCACTAGACAAATGTCCAAAACAAGGTTTAAACCGTACAATTATGATCTTGTGATTTATTTCTGATCTTAATAGCAACTAACTATAAAACGTTTCTAATCAAATCTCCAACAACTCACGAAATGGATCAACAAAAAGGGAGCATTAATTCATCGCTTATACCACAGAATGACCGTTTAAAGAGCTGCCGTAGATTGTACATACTCGGCGACCTAGATTAAGATATCTTACTCAACCTACTACACTTCCATCTGTGAAAAAAAAAGATCGGGTTAAAATGGAGGTTTTTGCCCCTTGCCTCATTGTACATAAAAAACGCCAACTTCCGTGGCTTCCAAAGCAGTTGGTCGCGCAAGTGGAGCTGATGAACCTTCTCCTAAGAAGGGACCCAGCAATGAACACGAAACAAAATTAAGCTGAAGAATTTCGAAAATGATAAATACGATCAAAATGCACAATGGCGGGAACGGTTGTCGGCCTATCAGCGGTTTCCTTCTTGTCCGCCTCCAAGACACACGCTCCCGAATGGTTGGTGAGGGCGGTTAGTGGAGGTGGATGATGAGAGAGAGGAACGCAAGGCTGCCCCAGGGTTTCAGACTATCGGCGCGGACGACTCGTCGAATTGCGTCACTTCGGCACAGCACAATCGGTGCGAGCAAAAACGATATTAAGCGAAGAACGGGACGAGTCAGTGAGGGCGAACCCTATAACAATCACTCATTCCTTCCGGCGCGAGCACTGTGCTCGCCCTGTTTTCGTCTCATGTCAATTCTCAGGCAGATGAGTTAAATGAGGTTCGACCAGAGGGCAGCCGAGGTGTTTGTCCGTATGGGTTCATTGTCATCTACTCTTCGAACTTCCACCCTCGAAAGCAGCATCGGTGTCCTTCGACCCGGCAGAGCTTGTTGCATCGGGTTGACAGCTGACGGTGTTGCCCATAAAATAATGTCTGCTACGGTCGGGCTCGGGTTTTAGCACTTTCTCGCGATCACGTCACTGTGTCCGGGTGTCGATGGTGTTCATTTCACACTTCATGACATACCTGTCATTTGTTTTGGCGAGGATATTGTGATCTGTGAGGTTAAGCTGTATGTATTCTATACATTATTAAAAATTTTGTATTACTTGCAAAGAGGTCCCACTCGGCAGTTGTGAATCTCGGTTTCCGGAGGGAATTGGGACGCCCAGAAGCCGTAGTCTCACCACCGCTAACAACAAGATGTTCGACGCCAGGAATCCGGCTGCGCAAGAAGTCGCCTGAAGATCGTCGACGACCCGAGCACATCACCACCAGCGAAGACGCAACTCCCGGACAAGACTCATCTCTCGGAAGCAGATGCCAGACCCGAAGTCGCCTCTGTGCCGCAAAAACCCCAGAGGAAGAAGATCCGCCACCCTTTCCGAAGTTTCACCGATTCTCAGATGCCCCGTGAAGCGCGCCGCCACCGACCGATTCGATATCCCGCGAAGCCAGCAATGAAGCCAGCTGAAAGAGACATTCTCTATTTGTCTGTGATTCGGTGTCGAATCTGCTCTGGTTTACTGTCTATAGAATGCCGTTACTGTTCATCAATGTGCTACTGATCAGACCTGCTCTCTCCGCGATATCTTTATTTCCAACATTTGTTCTAACACGGATAATCTAACGCGACAAGCTAATAAGTACACGTACCAGAAAATTAAGAAAATAACATGAGGTTTGGATTAAAAAATCTGAAGAAAATACGATTTTCTTTGTTCATTGCAAATTTGACTGTCTATCGTCAAATCTAAATAAATATTTCCAAAAGATAACAAGAAAATTTAGGAACTAGAACTTGTATGATCCGAAGTGTAAAGCCCACGTTGGAACTTTGACGAAGTCCGGAACGTAGCTGGCCAGTGTAGGCCATCCGAAGTATTCAAGCGCTCCGTTAACGTTGCGCATATTCATAGGCGTACTACCTGCAATAGTGGATTATTATCGGAAGAAGTATGAGAGGGTATTACCATCGATATCGGTAAAACCATATTCACTGGCCAGGTCAGCTGTGATGAGAATTCGACCACTCTTTTTAACTGCGTTCCGATCATTGGCTAAAGCGACGACAGCGCGTCCGACGAATTCTGGCGTTTCCCCTCGTAGTATCGACTTTTCAAGAAGGGACTACAGCAAATTTAGTACAATCATGGGGAGAGTGTCATTTCTGCATACCTGCTTCATACCAGTAGCCCGCGGCAGAACTCCGGCCTTCACCATCTGAATACCAAGTTCGGTCTTGGCCATGCCTGGCCAAAGAGAAACACAAGTGACTCCAGTGTTTTTTAAGTCGAGTGCCATGTCGGTTGCCATTCTGTCCATTGCGCACTTACCTAAGCAGAGGTGGAACAATAGATCGAATGCCAACTTGTATACTTGCCTACACCATATGCGACATTGAAGAAGTACTGTAGACCCCCGGCAGAGCTGATGTTCACGATGAGCCCACTTCTGCGGGGTACCATCATTTTGGCCGCGTATGTGGCGCATATGTAGGCGTTTCGGAGGCCGACATTGTTGATGTCGTCCCACATTGTAGGGTCGCATTCAAAGAACTTCTTTCCGGCAGCTCGTTCAATGCTCTGAAAAGCTATTTTAGGTAGCTCAACTGATGATGTCGGTTTTTGAACAGGAGTTTACATTTCTATGAAATCACATATACTAGCTGAGCTGTAGCTCTTCTTCCACTGAGTGGACTCTGGTCACTGAATGATCCTTCGCTAATATAATTTGAGAGATGTTTGAATTAAGAACGTTTGGTGTTCAATTACGGCCATGTTCAACGTGGTGAGCTCTTTTTGGGTGATTTAAAATATCCAATATTAAGTAGTCCCCATGGTCACTTCGAAATGGTTACTTTCGCAAGCATACATTTTATATGCGTAATTTAAACAAATACATGCTTCAGGGTCAAAAACTAACAGTTTTTTAGGAAAATGTCCATGGAACAGGATTGCGAGCAAATGGATTACCACGATGCCAGAGAAAGCGTTGTTGACCAGAATATCGAGGGTTCGTTCGTTGTCTCGTGAAATTCTTTCGAAGAGTTGCTTTACTTCTTCATCGTTCGAGTGGTCGCAATAGACGAAAATGGCGTCACCACCGCGATCACGGATATCTAAATGTATTGCGATACTGAAAAATATGTTTCCATAAATTTATTGTAAAATAATGGACTGTTAAGAAAGCGAAAACATTTATAAGCACCCACCTTTAGCAGTCCTTTCCAATGACGGCAGACCATCCTTCTGAGAACTGTATGAATCAGACGGCTTCCGACCAGTAATATACACTGTTGCACCCGCTTCACCGAGCTGTAGAGCTATTCCGCGACCAATGCCTCGCGACGCTCCAGTGACCAGGGCGACTTGTCCCTCGAGACGTCTGGGAATATCTCGTTCGAATAGCCTCGACGACATGCTCACGTGACGAGACTGGATCTGTAACGGCACATGTGTCATGTATGTATACGAAACAAAGTTGGCACGCCCAGGTAGTGGGCAAAATGATTTGAGAGTAAAGCGCGAAGAGTTAAACAAACAGTGATGGCAAGTCGTCGGTTACTTCGTAGCCTCATAGAACGACAGAAACAGCCCAAATTACACGGACGAGCAACAAAGAAAGCTAAGGTGCGGATGCAGAGATGCCGACGAGTTCGAAAACGAGTCCGGACTCGTTGGTACGAACTCGAGACTTGGACTTGATGGATTTTTGGCCACCGAATCCGGACTCGGACTCGTTTCAAAGTTCCTATCGAGTCCGTGTTCGATGTTCGAAAAGCCATCGAGCCCGGACTCGAGACTCGAGTCCAAACGAGTCCGCACTCGAGTCCGCAAACGAGTCCCGAATCCCTGTGCACCAATTTTGTTTGTAACGGGCGATTACGGTGTACTGTTTTCGCGCTCTGTTGCATGGGTTTTGCAGCTACTGTGTGCACCGCGTCGTTTCGAGGTATTTGTGTGGCAATTCTGCTCATTTGCCACAATCGGTCTGTAATTTTTGATTGGACGGGACATGCCTTCAAAAATTACTGAAATCCATTTCCTGCATGTGACTGTCAAAACAATGTCCGCTATGCGTACTGTGTCGTACTGTAAAAAAGACAAATGAGCAGAAAACATCAATTTACAACTCCCTCGCCAAAATTTCAGGTGCCATTCGGCCTCGTTTTTGACTGAAGACTCGACGAGCCCGGAAAATTTTTTTCGTTTTTGGCAATCGAGCCCGGACTCAAACTCGTTCCGCATCAATGTGCGGGTGGTCATGGCTTTTCCGTTGACCACCCGCACAGTGATGCGGCGAACATCTAGTGATTGTCAGATTGGGTTCATCTATAGTGTGATGTACAGTACAAATCAGAGGCTGACTTAAGAACATAATGTACGAAAAACGAAACTTTATCGTGGTGCTGCTGCACGACGATTCTCACAGTGGCAAGTAATTGTCTAGTTGTAATGTACAAATGCGCTCTGGAATTACGCTTAACAATAGAAGTGATCATGCTAATTTCAGCAAACGCAATTTCGAAAGAATTTTTGTTGGTGAACACGAAATTTAGAGGGGGCCAGAAGCTGAGCACTATCCATAAATCTCAGCTTCCGTCCGCCAACTATAAACATGTAAAAAACAGATGGCAAGAATCATGGAAAACAATGAGATCGCAAAGAACGAAATCGAAAAAGCCCAACCAGTTCGAAAAGCACGTGACTTGGACCGAACTCTAGAAGAGTAGCAGTTTTGACACTTCGAAACCGTTACTGACTTTTTGCGCTTTCATAATTTAGGATACAATTTTGCAAGCTGCCACGAAAGGATAAAGCGTCATACAGGTGAACATGTAAAGCTGAGGATTCTAAAACAAAGTAAGGCTCTGATGCATCAACAAACAGTCGTGATGGTCGACAAATATATCAGTTACTCCCAGCATCCAAGTGGATTGCCGCGAAGTTCATGGAAAGATCGATCGATAGAGAGAGTGCGATCAGAACCAGTACTTTTAGATCATGTGCGGTTGCGTTGCTGTCAAGTTTCGCTCGAGGCGTCAACGTTTGTCTCTTGCTTACATTATGCGTCAGAAACTCACCGCAGCTGGAGTTGTGGACAGTGCGGCAAATGCCGATTTGGGAAGGAGACGAGATAGTCCGAGTAGCGATGCCATTTCTGAAAACAACGTACAGCTCTAAGGTAGTTCTATAAACATGAAAATCAACAAGAACAAAAGGCATCGAAGAGGAGAGCGCTTACTCCGCAAACGAAAACAACAACAAAATACCAGCTGACGTCGTTCTTCGCTCTGCGCTGTTTGTTGGAGGTGGCATATTTTTAGCTGAAATCGATTGCTTCGCAGCTGTATGGCTATATTTTCGGCAGTAGATGGAGCATGACATTAAAAAGGATAAAAGTTGGATGATTTTTATGCTGGAACTGCTGATGATTGGTTGCCGTTCCCATGGAAGCAGCGCCAGACAGAGTGTTCACAACGGGCCGTATCACCTTTCGAGCCGGCCTGTATTTTGTAAGCTGATTCGATCACAATAAATGTTTGACACATCATTATAAAGCGGTGACATTGCATCGTTCTGACGTATAAACTAGTCTCTGTTCACAGACAGGCATGGCGAGATGGCCGAGCGGTCTAAGGCGCTGGTTTAAGGCACCAGTCTCTTCGGAGGCGTGGGTTCGAATCCCACTCTCGTCATAATCTTTTGTGCACCTCTAGTATGAATTTCAACTTCAACATATGCTGCTATTGCTTTCCACAATATTGTTTTGCTTCGCTTTTACTATGCAGCTATAGATTTGTAACGTGCAATTTCCTAATCAACAAATCAAGCAGCAGTACAGCACAAATTTTTTCCGCCTTCTTTCTAACGTTCACTTTTCATTCACCATAACGATCTGAGAGGTCGCAGATTAGCTCTTGTGCTCTTTATTTTTAATACGCTTAATTGATTATATGTTCCCGACAAACATTTAAAATAGGGAAGCCAACTGTACGCTGCTCATTCCTACGTGCTCATTAACTCTTTTACACTGCAAATGATACTCTTGGGAACGTTGCAGAATAATCATATGCGGCGCCCATTTTATTGCCTATTTTGCATAGGGCGAAAATTTTGAAAACGGTCGGCGCCGCGCGTGATTCAGTAATGCGTTCAGGTAGACTGCAACGTCTGGGAGACTTGATTTGCATAGCGCTGTTTATTTGCGACTTGAATAATCACAAATTAATTTGCAAAGAAGTAAATATTCCACAACTTTGCACACAAGGAATAAATATCACAAAACCAGTACAAGATGATTTAAAGAGTCGAAAATTTACACCCGGCTATCCACCAGAGGGGCTCCATCCTCGTACATGTTTCTGAAATGCTTAACAGACTGAAATTGAACGCGCAGAAAATATTCTCACCAAGTTAAGAGTTACAAGCCCCGATCATTGCTTGATTTTCAATGGTCATGCTGGCAATAAACTGACTGAGCTCATTGTTCACAATTCTCAACCTGTGTACGTAGGCCTTCAACTCCGCAAGCTCCTTGTTCACATCCCGAATTTCAGTTTCTTTCTTCTCGAGAGCCATCTGGTGCTGAGACTTCAGCTCTTCGACTTCCCTTTTCAGTTGGGCCTTCTCTTCGCGAAGTTCGTCCAACTCTACATGCATTTTCTTTTGCTTCTCGCGATGCCTTCTCGTTCGCTGCGTTTGCTTACTCACTTCACCAGTAATCTTCGGCGGAGCCATTCATGAAATCCGTAAATGAATGCCAGATTGAGTAGAAAGATTGTGTGCAACGGTGCTGCGCGACGCCGCGAGAGGAGAGGACAGGAATGTTAGAAAAGGGTGGGTGGCGAGTGACAAATGGAGGATGGTCGATTCGGTTGCGTTCGTAACGAGCAGAGAACGCAATCCGACTGAATCATCGCAACGTCTACTGTCATGTCGGGCGGCCGTAAAGCTGACGGCGAGACCGAAAATTCAAAAATGAAATGCGATATCTTCGTTGTGTCATCATACACCCTCCATTCTGAGTGATTTCTGACCAATTATGAAACATCAGTTTGATTTCTGAAAAATACGTTTGCTTGCTTTCGAAAGGAATACTTGGTATTATACAAGATATTACTAAGTTTGTTGTAGCAGTTTTTGTCTTACAATAATCAGGATGCGCAATTATGAATATGTATGTGCGAAGTATTACTGAGATTTAAGAAAAAATTTATTTAATTTTTTTAATACACACACATGTAACTCGCTGATGCGTTACCCATAGCAACATATTGATAATATAGGAATGTGCGCGGAGAAGACATAGATGGCGAGCAGGAAGAAGATTGCAATGCTGACGTGCAATGTTCTAAGAAGCATGTGAAATGCTCGAAAGGGAATCTTCAAAATCGAATGATTTTTAGGCGGAACATTCTGTACTACACGAAAACAAAGACTCTTTTAAGAAGCGGAGTGGATTCATTACCAGACAATATGCAATGAGTCAACATCATGATGTTTTCGATCGAAGACGATAAAAGGTAGGATAGATTCGGTAATTAATACCAAGGAATACAATTTTAACAAGAAAGACACAACCAGTGATTGTGGATACAGCGCAATTCGAAGTCAGATGAACAGACATTTCAACATAATTCGTTAAAGATACACTCAGCCTCAGCATCGTTGATTAAGGCAGGGAGGAGGACATCTCCTTCAACTCTATCTCACCTTCTGGTGCGATACGGCGTCCCATTCCGGTCTTGTTCTCGTCCCGTTTCCAAAAGAAACTCAAGACATTTCCACAGACGAGCACGATGAAGATGCCAAGGAATGTATAAGACCAAGGGGAGACGCGGGCCAGGATGGACGTTTCTAGGCGACCGTAGTGGCCGCTGCTAGAGAGTGCGTCAGCGGGGGGAACAAAGGGTTGACCACACGTATCAGAAGACGAATTAGTGGGCAAGGTGTAGCCTAGACAAATTATTCAAATAACGCATAGTTAGCAGACGTACCGTCATATGGTTTCTCCATAAAATTTGAGAAGGCGCAACATCCCAAGACGATATTGGCGATGACAAAGCTCACTGTTGCTGGACGTGTAGATACCTTCGGGAAAAAGACACCGAGAAGAATCAATCCCGTCATTGGTCCATTCGTTGCTCCGAGTAGACTGCTTGAAGCATACAGGATTCCGCCCATGGAACCCAACATGAGCGCGATCACGGTGCTCAGAATACCGGCGAAGAGAGAGACAAAGCAGGTGATAATCATAGGGTTTATGGGAAGTCCCGTGTACCCTTTGAGGAAGTCCGCGTAAACAACGGCCGCAATGCTATTGTGCCCACTGCTAACGCTCGATAGGGCAGCTGCAAAGATAGCTGCGAGGAAGAGGCCTGTGAGACCTGGGATGGGACCTTGAAATGGATGGTAACATCGCTCATAATCGTTTTGTAACCTACCAAGCACCTTGGCCGCGAACGCAATGACCAACTGATCTACGCTGGTGATCTCGCCAGTCTCCAATGGGTTGCAATTATAGAATTGGCCCAATAGCATCGTGCCCAACAGACAGCACATCAGCGACGTCCACAGCACGCAGGGAATGTTCATAAGGATTGCTCTTTTGGCTGAAATAAAGGTAGATGCTGGTGCACGGTGAAAGGTCCTTACCGTCTGCCAATGTTGGAAGTGAAGAATACCGTTGAACAGCCATCTGGTTGCATCCGTAGATATTCAGCCACATAGAGGAGGATCCGAACAACAAAATCCAGAAGCTGTAGAATTGAGTCGGACTAGGATCAAAGCGCACCATATTCGAGAGTCTGCCGCTTGTGCTCAGAATATCCCAGGTCGCGGAAATGTCGACAGTAAGTAGTCCTAAACGAGTATTCAGAGTTTTTCTTTTCCAACGAACCTCCAATGATAAGTGCACCAATTCCGCTGACCATGATAACCGCCTGGAACGTGTCACTCCAAAGAACGGCCCTCAGACCTCCCAAGGATGTATAGGTTGTACTTAATATTCCGACGAACTATAACAAAACGTAGGTAGTGTTGGTTTGAAACTTGAAACTAAATGATATTCCTCTAACTCACCACAATTAGTGCATTCACGTCTAGTCCGGTTGCACCACTGATTGCAATGGCTGGTCCGTAGTTGACGATTCCTCCGAAGACCACAGTGTTCACAGCGAAGATCGCAGCACCAATCTTACGCAGCGTCGACGACCGGAAGCGCAGTTCCAAATATTCGTAAACTGATGTGCAGTTTATGCGAAAAAACGTTGGTATGAGGAAAGTGCGGGCGAAAAAGAGCCCAATGACTGCGGAGAGATAGTGAACGATATAAAGGGGTCCTCGATTGAAGATCTCGGCCGGTGTCCCCAAAATCACAGATCCAGACAGAAATGTCGTCATTAAAGAAATGGTCACCGGTATGGAGGGCATCTTTCGATTTCCAAGGAGCTGCTGGTCCGGGGTACGGTACTTGTTAAAAGAGCCGTAATAGGCTCCAAAGATAAGCGGAACAACGCTACAAAAGCCGAAGACAACAAAGTCGACGATGCCGGCAGACAACATCGTCGTTTTTGAAAGATCTGAAAGAAGTTCGTTACGTCCATACGATCAACGAAGTTCAGCCTTTCTCAAACTCACGCTCACCCTCCGCGTGTTGACAATTACTAACCGCTTTGTCCCCCTCATGAGAGTGAAATAAAAGGCACAAAAAAGAAACAGTGATCGGTCACTGGAAGGGCCGCTCCACAATGAGGGAGACCTGAGACTGAAATGCAACTCTTATCCGGCGCGCATCGCAGATGGTCTGATTATGCGGAGCCGCCCCCACAGGAAGGCAGCGGCTGATCACTAACCGCTATACCCCCCACTCATGAAACTAAAACGAAAGGCACAAAAAGAAAACAGTGATCGGTCACTGGAAGGGCCACTCCACAATGAGGGAGACCTGAGACTGAAATGCAATTTTTATCCGGCGCGCATCGCAGATGGTTTGATTATGCGGAGCCGCACCCACAGGAAGGCAGCGCCTGATCACGGTCGCCGTGACTCCGTAGCACGCACGTTCTCTTAGAGTCACTTCCTTTCCTTTTTGCCGTCGAAAGCACATGACAGTCTGGGCGACTGTTTAATATTCATAGACGAATCTCGCCTTGTGGTCGTAAAAAGCGCGCCTGGCAGCCGAGGAATGCAAACTGCAAAAAAAACTGTTTTTCCCTTTTTATGCAGCGGGTTGTCCATCTGCCAATTTTGGTTATGGAGATTTTGGAGATTTTGGTCACTGGTGATTCAGATCAAATTTGCCGCTGCCAGCAGTTTTCGGTTATCTTCACGTTCCGAGACCGACATCCACAAAGAGTTCAGTGTCCAAGCACTGCTATATGGCTTCGTCCCTTTACCCTTTCTCTTTCGTTCGGCGCCACAATATAAATTCTTCCGGGAAGCTCCAGATGTGATCAGCACATAATTATAAAACAGTACCTTAGAAGGTGACATGTCAGCCGGAGGTTTGCGGACCGAAATTCTTTGCTCAACAGATCAGATTGTTCACAGCCAACGGCCCTGTCTTTCTTCAAACAAATGAAGCCCACAGTCCATCCGTTCAACAGAGCCGCATACATAATATAGGTACACACTCGATTCAACATTTCGTGCATAGCTTTAGTTATGTAGATGCAGATCGTTTAATGGTGTTCAATACATTAAAGTGTTAAAGCGAAAGATTGCGCTTCTTAATGAAAGCGTCCTTTACTTGTTGCAGCAATTGATGAGACCCAAAATAGTTATGAAGTGTTACCACATGATGATTTGGCGAATTCAGTTGATCTGCTACGTACGTAAAGAAACAGCGATAGCGACTATTATAATCTTTGATGACCAGACAGTCTCGTGCACTTTGCTTAGATCGCTCGGCTGATGGCTACCTCAAAAGTGTTTTCCAATGCACTTTTGTTGTTATCAGCATGGCGAGAGACGTCGCGTTTGCAACTTGCGGCACATCAAAGTAACTATCTGGCGGCTGGCGCGCATGTAAAGGACATGTTGAAAACACAAACTTCCTCACATATTCCATACTACACGATACAGAATCACAAAACGAATTTCAGAACTTGGGTCCGGAAGTGCATATCCCCTATATATAAATGCAAAACCGATGGTTCCGTTGATCTGTATGTGTTTCTTTCTGACACGAGAGCGGCCGCATTCGACCAGTCGAGAAGCGGTCGCATTCAGACAGCAGACAGAACAGGGTCACGGGTCGGCGTCGAACCAAACCCGGCCGATTACAAATCAGACACGTCCGTAATGAGCCACACAGACACTGACAACATTAACTGCCACTATACCTTCGAGACCGACAGCCCACCAATTGTCTACCGGGTGAGAGCGGAAAATAAGCGCCAATCTTGAGGCAATTTATCACCTGTAGGCTACTACTGTCTTGCCGTCCGCAGGGTTACTTGCAATCTTTGTGAACGAGGCGCGCGTAACTGCGCGCATCACTGCTTATCTTTTATTAATCATATTCTAAAGCGTGCAACAACACTTTGGTTTCCTGAACAAAGAATTCTAGCATGATTGGTTAGCACTTTTAAGGTAGTGTAACGTAAGTGCTAACCGCCAGAGAGTCATTTCCTTGTCTGCTCACATGCGTTCATCAAACAAAGCCACTACTTGAACTCTTTATCAGTTCCGCAGTACATTTCAGACTGTCGATAAGCCCTTTAAGGTGCGTGCCAAAAACAACGCCCAGCCCCCAAAATTTGGTACATAACTGCAACACAACACCATAGGGCACCATTCAAGTGAGAATGAAAACTCTACTTCTCCTCCTGGCCATCGGCTGGGCGGCAGCGGCTCCCAGCTGCACCTACGACTTTCAGATCCTGAGCTCGGACTGGCGTCGCTGCTACAGTGTTCACCCAAACGTGAAGAGCTACAAGGCGGCAAATACTTTCTGTAATGCAATTGGAGGTCGTATCTCTATGGTCCAGCCTGACAAAGATGAGGCCCGACTGAAAGGTAAGGTTTTGCTATGCTACGTCCAAATGTTGGCGAAAATAACAAAAACATCTTGCCTTAATATTTGTGGAACAATCGCTTAATTATATACAAAAATTATACTTAATGCATATAGTAAATTTTCAAGAAAATCTACTGTACGAAATCGACATTGCTGGCAAGAAGGTCGGCGGTTATTGGCACGGCTTCGGTGAAGGAAAATGTGGAATCTACAGTTTTATTGCCGCAGAGACCACTTATGTTGACTGCTTCGAAAGAACGAGCTACGGGATCCCTATATCCGCATTCATCTGCGAGTCGGCTCCTTTTGGTGGCACACCTCTTCCTAAGGATCCTCCGACACCTCCTCCTCGCACTGATACCACTGACGAGCCGGCAACATCAGCCCCGAAGCCTGATAACCCATGCCCTTATGACTACCAGACATTGAGTGCTGACGGAAAGCTCTGCTACAGCGCCTATCCATTGGTACAAGCCTACGAAAGTGCAAATACCCTCTGCAACCAGATAGGCGGTCGTATTTCCATGACTCAGGAGCCCGACGACGAGGAGAAGATCAAAGGTATGCTCTTACTACTCTAACACCACTTCTATAATGATGTAGAAATCCTCATTGACAAAATCAAGTGCACACGCAAGCCCATCACTGGTTATTGGCACGGATTCGGCGACGGAAAATGTGGAGTGTTCGATCTGAAAACCGGCCGCTCTTCGTATGTGAACTGTCTCGGCTTCGCTGGAGCTCCTCTGGCTGCTTTTGTCTGTGAGACACTTCCCAAGGGTCAAGGAAATCTGCCGCTTGAGCCACCTACGCCTCCACCTGCCGAAGCTACCACCCCCAAAACTGGTGAACCTGTCGACTGCCCCTACGATTATCAAACGCTAAGCGAGGACGAGACTCGGTGCTACAGTACCCACGCTGTAATCAAAAGTTATGAGGGTGCGAACAATGAATGTAAGAAGATTGGCGGAAAAATTTCGATGGTTCAGCCCCAGGAAGATGAGGAAACTATGAAAGGTTGGTAGCCGCTTTAAGGCTGTTTCCTAGCGTTCTGTATTAATGTTAGTTGAACTACATTAGTGCTTCGTCTTTTTTAGGACTACTTTTCTACAACATCGAGGCTAACGGCAAGAACATCGCCAGCTACTGGCACGGCTTGAAGGGCGGAAGATGTGGTATCTATATGTTTACCACGGAAGAAACTATCTACGTCGAATGTGGTAGTGGTAGAGGCTTCACTCCGGTTGCTGCGTTCATCTGCGAGACGACGCCAGCTGGAATAAGACCTATACCAACAGACCCTCCCATATTCACATCACTTGAGCCAAGCACGCCCGCATCCATTACTACTGAGGCCAGTATCACCACAGAGGCCCCTACTACTACCGAGAACCCTGTAAATTTCTATGACTTCGGAAACTACGTCCTCGTTTCTACTCCCATGAACTTCAACGATGCGCAAGACTTTTGCAAAAGCAAAAACGGTCAACTGGTTACCTTCCACAAGAAGGGAGCGGAAAAGTACATCGAGAAAGTGTTCAAGAACATCGATCCTGAGGATGAACCAATCTGGTGGATCGGTTTCTACAAGCCTGAGGGTGTCAACTCCGAATACGGCTGGATCGATGGTAGTACTGTTGACTACACCAACTGGGCTGATGGTCTACCCATTCCAACTCCGAGTGAAGAGTGCGCTGCGGTAAGACAATTGTTTTGGGTACTGTAATCGAAAGTACAATTCAGTACTGGGAGTCGAACTGGGCTAGCATGGACTGCAACTGGGAGCATCCGTTTGCCTGCGAAAGAAAATAATCTTCGTATACGAGCAATATTAACTTGTAATATGCAATAAATTTTGAAGCGCACATTCAGATATTTCCACCACACCAATCTACCCATTTCTCTAACTTCAGAATCAATCTGTGACAAGGTTTGATTGACCTTGTCTAAAAAAGGTCCGCTAAAAAGTCCGCTTTGTTGTATTGGTTTTATTGAACGATACCACATACGTAACATATGTAACCAGCAACCCGTAACCCCCAAGTGGCTCCACAGACATAACACGTTCAGAGACCCTTGACCAAGCAATGCTCACGATTCTTAAAATAAAAATCAGGTGAGATCCAACTATACGAAGACTCCACAAAAAACAGCTGCACATAATACTGCGGCGGGTCCACGGGCTGTTTCTCCGGAGGAGTATGCAAAAACATCCGGATATAATTCCAGTCCGAGATGCGCTCATCGTAGACGAGGTGCTTGTTGTGATAGGAGTGTTTCGGTCCAATGGCCATTTTGATTTGAAAGCGGTTGTAGAACTGCCGCGGAGCAGTGAGTGTCAGCTTTACAGTGGGGCACTTAATCTTCCTCCTTGTCCATAAGTCCTTCAAACGCAGCAGGAACTGATAGTCGAACGTGAAGTCCACGTCGGTGATGTGATACTTCACGAAGTGCAGTTGCTCGAAAGCGAACTCCACGGAGCTTCGGTCGTTTCCAGCGCAGAAGGTGAGGCTTCGCAAATCGTAATGGCTCCTTTGATTAGACATCATTGATTTGAGGGTTACTTCTCGACAACTTTCAGTTTCGATAACGACATCTTGAATTCCGTTTATCAACTTAATGATAGTAGCGGCGTGTGGGGTCCCCTTCTGTAAGTGGCGGACCGTCAGCGTTCCACCTCCGAGCCCGTTCTGTACAATGAACGGGAGGGCGCCCGTAATACTGGTGTAGTGATTCTCTCGGGAGAACAACAGGAAGTGGGAGTCCTGCAGCATTGCGCTCACGTCTTCCGTGGGCTTCTTCGTGAGCGTCAAATTGCGTAGAAAAAACCGCTCACCAAGATTCCAATCCTCTTTGGTCCAAGGTACAGCAGTGCTCGGGTTTCCAAAGTAAAACTTCTTTGCTCGGAAGAAGCTCCTTCCCTCTGGCTCATCGGCGAAGAAAATTTCGAAATCGACAAAGCCGTGTGTCGCCAAATACTGTCGAGCTATTGGTTCAAAAGGTCCGGGAAGGCGGGAAACTTCCTCTAGATGGTCTTTCACGCGTTTGCGTCCTTTCTCCGTCTGCATCATTTTCAGCACCATCTTTTTAGTGACGTTGGTCGAGAATTTATGAGAGAGGGATTCCATTGTGCCGTGATGTCCTAAACTGAAACAGAGCATGATTGCGAAATAAAAAGGTTTCAATAAACTGTGTTGGACACCTGTTGATTCAGTACTGATTTATGGGAGTATCTACACTATGAATTAGCGCTCAAACTCCAAATTTTCAGACTGTAAAAGCCATAAAAACGTTGTGATATAACGGGTAATGGGTCATATGTTTCTTACGTAGCGCATTAGGATGATAAGCGATTGTCATTTCTTCATTTACAGGGTATCCCATAAATACTGTCATGCGTAAAACCACTGTGTTTCTAATACAAAAATGGAATTATTAACGCAATTAATGTCATGGTGATAGAAGATTTTCGTGGCGAATAACTGTTACCTGCTCAGAGTTGGATGTCCTCAATGGCTCTCGGCGTGTTGGATGCTCAAAGCTCGTGCGTATTAGCGTGTTTGCAAGGAGAATAACTCTGAACGGAGCTTCTGGAAACACACGGAAGTGATAACAGCAGAGAACATATACATGTAACAGGCCAACAAATAATAAACACAAAAACAAAACACGCATCGTGGCCAGAACTTTTTATAAAGTTCATATTTGATGGCAACACGCGAAACAACAAACTGAAAAAAAAAACGCGGCAAGAGCAGAAATCGCCGCGCAGCCGTTTTCCTCACTCCTTTCACGCGCGCGTGCCTCACAAATAACTGCTTAGGGCCGATTCACTGACATCGAGCAAGCGTTATTTTTCATGCTAAGTCGCTAGCATCGCGACGAGAATAGTGATCAGGATTCACAATTAAGTCAATGGGGAGATCAGAGTTGCCGCAAAAAAAAACAAAGTAATGGATAAAATATGTTGAAGGCAATTGTAGAATTTATGATAAAAAAAGAAATGGTGTTGCCATAGAAACAATTTTTTTGTTTTGTGTCGTCGTAAACCACACATCTAATCAAACCCCAGCCCAGTTAAATGATTCTCAATATCGGACCACTAAGCTATAATGAGATTAGTCGCGATAAAAAACTCCAATGAAGAGAAGTGTCGTGTGCAGGGTGCGTCCTCAACACTATTAAATAATGCACGCATCGAAAGTACATGGGACGGACAGCAGTAGCCATTTTTGTACAGTAAGAGATGAAACTAAACCATATCGGAACAACAATTATGATGTTATTTCGACTAATTGGTTTAGTGATTAATTGCTGCCACCCGCGCAATTTTATTATGACCACAAACTACATAGCAGTTGAAAGCGACGCTTCCTTGTGTTTTGCACCTAAGTAACTAGGAAGATTGCTTCAGCCGAACAAAATGTCTACACCCAAATACGACTTATAGATCAAATCAGGATCATCTAATCTCCGAACTGAACGTTCTAAGTGAAAGGCGCGTCTATTTGTATGAAGTGTATTGAGGAAAGTGAGCTGCTACATGTCTAGAGCAAAAAAAAAAAAACAATACCTTTGCCCTAAACGCAAAGTGAACCACTGTCTGCCAAAATGACATAATGTCTTTGTTGTTATCATAAAGAATCGTATGGAGGTTGGTCGACGCCGCGCTGCTCTCTGTGCATATATAGCCGCGCCAGATGCGCGACAACAAAAAATGTGGACGAAAACACGAGTAGAAAGAGTGGTTGCTGCTGTCATCAGGAAGCTATACTGATTAGCTGGCATGAGATGGAACTGTGATCTATACTAAACGGCAATACTTTAAGACAATACTTTAGCATACTTTAACAAACATAAATGAATAAAAGGCAAACATTTTCAATTAAGTCCAGTTGCACTTATTTTAAAAGATTCCTTCAATGAGTGCGTGTCGCCGGAATGTCTTCTTCCTAGTGGAGGACTGATCGCGTTTGCTGTCTGCTTTTGTGATTCGGCGCGCTGCATATTCAGTTTGAAAGTGCAACGCCATCGCTTCTTTTCCCTCTTCCTTGACCCCATTCCATTAATGTCGCGCTTCCGACAGTTTCCATAATACGAGCAGTTTATTAAGTATGATCTTCGAAGACCGCACGTTGATTGTTTGACATGCAACATAATATTGTCTGACGTGTAATTACTACCGTCAGTTATTGGCAGAATATGACCAGAATTCACTCTTTTTGTAATCGTTTTTGGTTCGTTTTTTGGTTAACAGGTGGCTTAAACAAAAAATGTTACTTCTTCACAAAAATGCAAGAAATTGTACTGATTGAATAAATGTCATGGTGACTGATTTAATCATTGCGACCGTCACAAAAAGCAAATAAATTATTCATTATTGGACACTGGAGATCTCTCCTTCTTTTTCGAAAGATTCATTGGGAATTTTCCCGTTTCCACCTTGATTCCTTCGCCATGATCGCTTGTCTGCGTCAACTGTGCGGCTAAATTGCCGAGAGGTAATCTAAATGTAAATGAATAATACACAGTGTTCATGCAAACCACTTACCCTCCCTGTTGAGCGAGGAACGCCGCCATAACAGCTAACAAGTTATTTTGGCTATTATTGTCGGCTGTATCAGCGGTTATGTTAGGAATGGAAATGGGCAGCTCCTCGAACGGATCGTCGTCGTTGTCCTCAGATTTGCCCGGCGTGGAATCATGAGAGACGGCTATGATTTCCTTTAGCTGTTCGGACAGAGGAGGAAGACTATCAAGCGCTCCGGACATGTAGCTAGGTGGTGTGAAGGACTTTTCCCGTATTGTTAGTCGTTCTCCAGTGAGTGGATTCACTCTCGTCTTCCAGCGATCTTGAGATATAACACCGTCGTTCTGTAGTCGAAGAGTTCGGTAGTTGTGAAAGATGGTGCGCTTTCTACAAGAGTTTATTTTTCAAAAATACTGTCCAAGCTGTTATTGTTATTTGTCCTTTCCGTACAATTCGTTTGGACGGATGTTTAAAGGATATGACAACGAAACCACGAAACCGTACAGAAACTGTTCAAAAGACACATAACCGAAATTGTCGCTTACGTTATTTACTTACTTAGGGCACGAGAAGGTTGGGACGACGTCCACCGCGCACATCAGCTGCTCAAACTTTCCAAGGCGGTCGAAGTTCTTCGGAAATGGCTCATCCATTAAAACTTCCGGTAGACCTTGCTTGAAGTCTTTGATTTGATCACACGAGATTGACCCAAAAAGCGGTCTGCCGCTTTGAGAGCTGAAAGTGTTCGTAAAGCACATTTGCTGATGTGTTGACCAACTTTTCAATGTTCGTG
Source organism: Steinernema hermaphroditum (assembly GCA_030435675.1). Classification (NCBI taxonomy): domain Eukaryota; kingdom Metazoa; phylum Nematoda; class Chromadorea; order Rhabditida; family Steinernematidae; genus Steinernema; species Steinernema hermaphroditum. The sequence continues at coordinate 1,081,226 of CM059625.1, forward strand.
TATGCAAAAGACAGGAAACCAGCATTGTCCTCACAAAATCTCAGTAAAATAATCTTCTGAACCTCGTCAGTCTGCTTCTCCCTGCTTCGAAAGACAGTTTCCACTGCGTCCATGCTTAACATAGTTATGTGCCGGTTGTTGAATAAGCTCAGCATCGTTTGGTAATCCTCGGCGGCGGCCATTTGCTTCTTGGTTTTCGAACCTTTCTTCTCGATGGCTGCTGGAGAAGGGCATATTTTGTGGCCGACATCCATAACCATTTCCGTTGCTCTGTACAGCCATTGCCAGACGCTGTGCCGTAGTTCAGTCTGCATATCGATAACGGAGAAGCACTTATCCTTAAAATAAGTGGATTCATATTAGGTCAAAGGAGTTCTGGTAGAAATTGCGCACTTTTCACAAAGATGACCTTTGACTATGACTCAAGAACATGATAGTTTTTAACTCTGTTTAACTCTGTTAACCTCACAGCCTTTACTCACTGGTCCGAATGCTTTCTTTGACCCACCTGCATGAATTGTTTCTTGCTTATCAGAACGTCATCGTTGATAAATTCTGAGAGCAGTCTATTCTGCAGCTTCGTTATACCCTCTAGGCCATGGTTGATCTGGGCTTCGCCATACCATTCTTTCTCCAATTCCTTCGCGTTTCCGCTTTTTATAGCTAAAGGAAGAAAGAGCATGCACTGAACATGCAAGATCTCTTCATCGTCCAGCGATCGGGCTTGTGAGAACTGGGCTTTTATGAAGTTCCGGATGACATCTTTGATGACGCTCCATCGAACTACTTGTAACGATGTATCTTGCTGAAAGTGTGCTGCTTCCAGCTATAGACTGTGACACTTGAGAACCTACGGCGTCATTTTCAACTAGTCTCTGCCAGAATATTGAAGTCAACAGAGGCTCAGTTTGATCGTTGGTGATGGCGATCAAAAATGGATGCGAGTAGACGGTCTGAAAAGCAGACCACGCTACTTTGAGGATTACGAAATTATTGACTATGTAAAGGCAAGTGACCTCTAGAATGTGTGGGACGCCCAACGCACCTTGCAAATGTTTATTTTGGAAGGATATGAAAACTTATGTGTTGCAACCCCATCACGTTCCTCATTTCAAGACATGGAGCATGGTCAAGCGGATTGTATTTGTGCTATTAGTATTCGTGGCATTGCAGAGTTTGATTAAATACAATTTCCAAAACAAACTACTCCAAAGGCAGGCGATCATATTCCCCATTGGCCTACCTACTCAATCCCCAATTGCTGCCTTAAGTTCACTACTTCTGCTTTCCATTACTCATAGTCAACACAATCTGTCTGCCTTAACAGCTTTGCTCTTCGGATAGCGACTTTCTTGCTCGCATCTTCCCGTATGTCAACAGCGTTTTGGCGGAGATAGTGTCGACTCCTTGCGTTATCTCACCATCACACGTCGTTCCCGGTTAACTTCCCAAATATTTTGGCCCATCCAAACAGCGGAGATCTCAAACGCTTACCTGCTCAACCACCATCTTGTTATCGATGTTCACAAGAACCTCCACTTGAATAGCATATCGTGTGGACAATTGCCTGCGGTCTACCATGGAATTCAGCTGGACACCCTATCGAAAAAGTATAATAAGCACCGGTATAACTATCGTTCTCCTCACCATTTCGGGGAACGTTGCACATAGAACTCCGTTTTCATACTTCAGTGGAGTTGTTTTCGATTCATACGACCTTTCGAGAAGGTGATAATCGTGGTAATCGGGCGCCGACATGTGATTGACCAGCTTACCATCATTGGTTACGATGGCGCCGGAATGCTCGTGTGCTTTAGTAGCGGCTGTGCCTTCTCGTTGAGTAAGGATGAGCTTTCCAGCTGTCACTCTAAACATTGCCAGTAGTTCGCAGGGAAGATACAGGGATGCTTTACTTTTGCTCACTACTTTCACTTCCCAGCTTTACCAAGGTCGCTTTGAACAGTGCCTCGACTATCTTTGGCTGCTTATCGCTGACCTCATCGCCGGGTTTGCCGATAGCGCACACTCTGAAAGTAACAGAAATGACTTGTTACTAACCGAACGTTTACACACCGCTTCCTGAATACAAAATAAAACACAACGATTTAGTAATGAACGGAAATCGGAATTGGAATCTATGACAAACAATAATGGTTAGATACGACGAATGAAACAGATACACATCACCGTTGAGCCAGCTTTCCCGTGAACATTCGTTTCGTTTCTTTTACAATTGGTTACCGCGTAGCTATGAGCCGATGGTGAGATTCACGGCGATAAAATCATCGCGTTTATATATGAAATAACTGTATCAATATGCTACGTTTTAGAGACGAAGTTTTTCTCGCTGCGAAGTGGAAAACGAATGCGAACGTCTAGGTCTTTTCGAAAGAAATACAAATTTTCGGCTCAAAACAGGAAACCATGGCTGACAATAAAAAATAACGCTATGGAGAAGCCTCAGTGGTTGATAAAACAATCAATGTTATATGGAGCATGCAAAAAACGCGTTGCCGTTCACTGTTATCAGTGCGAACAGTTGCGAGCACAGTTTTTAAAGGAGATTTCCCTACTCACTTGATCATCATCGTCGGGTGAGGCGTTCGACATTTGACGACGTTTCGTGCTCGGTGGATGAGTGGAGCGTGATCGACCAGAAGGCTGCAGTCATCATCCACAATACCGTTGTCTGTTAAGCCGGGAATGTGCTTCGGCCACTCTATTATTACCGATCTGAAATTCTTTCACGGAATCAGCTGCAAAATAATTACTCACTCGACTTCATCCTACGTGTTTTGACCCTTATACCCCTTTAGTAACATGACTCACTCTTGTATGACGTTCCTGATTAGCTCGAGCTGATCTTTGTGTTGATCTTGCGGCGACTGCGCTTTCGTAACGTCACTGAATAGTTGAGTAAATCTAAAAGGAAAATTCCATTGTTTTTCTAGTGGGCCAGGTTACTGTGGCTGCAGTATCATCTCATCGATTCTGTACGGCTTCACAAGCAACGAAGCGCTTTTCTGCTGCCTTATCCATTTTTGCTTTACGTCTGACAATTCCATAAATCGTTGTTTTAAGGGGAAAAGCGGTGAATTTTGTCGTTTGATCGGTGGACCCTGCACGGCGGATCCACTGTCATCGGCGAAACGCTTCCGCGACTCGGAAGACATCTGAAAATGATACATGGGATATTGGGACTTTGCTACCAGCAGAATGTGAAGTACTGTGTTTGGCAAATGTTAGCAGAAGCATCATCGAGGGACACGCGGCCGGAATGTGTATGAAACAGTCGCCTTATCTTCTCGCGAGAGTTTTAGGGGTTTATAGCGTTGCGACGCGCCGCTCTGAGGTTCGCCGATGTAGGAAAGAGATCGTGGACACTGCACTTCACGCTTATCAGCGCGCTGCTTGACAGGACGCGGCCGAAAGCAGTTGGACGAACAGACCATGACGTACGTATGCCATTTAAGAAGTGCCGCTTCGTACCTATGGGTTACTAACATCACTAAATTCTAGTCCCGAAACTGGCATAGCCGAGCATTTACCATACTTGGCAGTAAAAAAAGCGCCACATCAACGACATCAACCAGCACAAGTCAGCTTTCCGAGTACATATGATAACTATACTCCTCGTTTGTCGCCGACCGATAAGACGCCCTTCGCTCATAGGCTACCACGTCGGCAGTTTCGTCAGCGTAGCCACAAGTTCACCGGGGCCGTTACAAAATTAGTTGATCTCATCCGTACTTAGGAAAACTCATCCTGGCCATATCATGAAAATAGCACAAACCGTCGTTTATGGTCCTCGTTCGCACAATAACAAGCGGAAGGTAAACAAGCAGTTACCCCAGAATGGACAGCCGATTTCGGTTGGACGTTTTACGCTAGTGCGAAAACAGTGTGGACATCGTTGATTAGATTACGGTATGTTGGGTTACTTCGGCCGTAGTTTAGGTGTCGTTTGTTTTCCTTTTAATGACTACGAGCGGTGTCACAGATACGATCCCTCTTTCGAAAATGTATTGACATAATTTTAACATCTACAGGACACTTAGTGCATGAAACTGTGAGCCTGTGCCTTCACTATGACTAAGGATCTCAAAGACGAAATGTTCGTGTGCTTTAACGCAGCTGGATCTCACAAGAGTCTTTCATTTGTGTCCACAGCGATCCGGCGGGTCGTCCACTAACTCTCTCTGAGGTTGCCTGAGGCGATTGAGTTCAGTGAGCGGTCGTTCTCGGCCGTCGCTGTTGGCGCAATGAGCGCCCCGGCTCCCAGAAGGCTTGAAACACCAGGGAGCCGTAGTACCTACGTCTTGTCAAGAAGCTGTCACACCCGCCCGACTCTACCCGCGGCGCCGGAGAAGCCGAAGTAGTGCAACTACTCCGAAGTATGTGCCGCCAGCTTCCCTGATTGTTTCCGGTTCGACCGCTGTGCTCCGACAACGCGTTACCTTCATTTCGCTTAGTAAATTTTTGACTAGAAATTGGTTTGCATAAATCTCACTTGGTCATTTTCTTCAGCCGTCTTTCAGGGCAAGAGAAGTCTTTGTTTTAGGCCGAGCCCTCAGGACGGTCTACCTGTGCAGCTCGTTTTCAGAGGAACTGCACCATATTAGTGTATCCAAACCATTACATTGGCATTACATTACATAGACTGCACACATGCCAAAGCGTATTTCCTTTTCCGACTTTCCAAATGATTAAGTGCCCACGCTGATGCGTGTGGTGATCCGTACTTAAAATCTTTAACGGGGCAGAATTTCAATTACCTGACCCAATTGTAATTTTCCGGGTGCTAGCCGAGAGGCGGCCTTGGTGCGAAATTGGGTCACCCGCGCATCTCGAGATCGCGTTTTTTTGTTTCAAAACCCACTCCTCCTCCGTCCATCAGTTCGCGATTTAACCACTTTGTGCACTCTCCCCGCTCACACTGTTCATTCGTTGTAGACGCTCCAGAAATGTTGGTGCCGTCATCACGACGGGCCACGTTCCTCGCCTCGGTCGCAAGTACCGTATCCGTCCTCACGATCATCGTCGCCTTGCCGCTGATGCACCACTATGTGCAGCGCACCACGTCTCTTATGCTGTCCAACGTTGAGATGTGTAAGCTGGAGTCGCGTGACATCTGGAAGCAGATGAATTTGGCGTCGACAAGAAGCGTTCGCAAAGCCAGGCGTGCCAGCTACGACAACTTCAGTGGAGCTTGTTGTGCGTGCAGTCAAGGACCAGCCGGAGCACGTGGACAACAAGGAAAGGATGGAAAGCCGGGAGTTGATGGTGCACCCGGATTGGACGGAATTCGTGGTAAGAACGGGAAATATCTACCCGCTCCTCCTCCGGGAACGAACGCTTGTCAGAAGGTACGGTATCTGAATATTTGTTTTGATATATCGAAAACTGTGATTTTTTGGAAGATGAACTACTTTATTAGTGGCTAATGTAAGCACAAATTCCATTAGGACAACAACATTTCCAATCTCTCTTACAGTCCATAAAACAATTCTTTTTATTTAGTGTCCACCTGGCCCACCTGGACCACCCGGCCTGCCCGGACCTAAAGGACCTCGCGGACCTGCCGGACCATCGGGACGCAACGGCAAATCCGGAGAAAACAATCGCGCCGGCCCACCTGGACCGCCTGGTCTTCGTGGAGAGCCTGGACCGCCCGGGCCTAAGGGACCCATCGGTGATCGCGGAAAGGTTCTCAACGGTGCCCCTCCTGGCCCTCCCGGTCCCACTGGCCGAATTGGCCCTCGCGGAGCGCCTGGCGGTCGTGGTCACGACGGAAAGCCCGGAATCGGCGGCCAAACTGGAGTTCGCGGACTCGTTGGAGAACGTGGAGCTCCCGGAAATGCCGGTCTTCCCGGACCTCCAGGCCCTCCTGGAGATCCTGGAAACCCTGGATCTTGTGCTCATTGCCAGAGTAAGTATATATGTGACGTATCATTTCGAAAACTGCGAATTTAGACGGCCCTCGTAGGGTTCCTGACCGTGGAGCTGCAGCACCCGCCACGCAGCCCAATGTACCTGAAGTAAAACAAGAACAAGTAACTCCTTCCAACGGGGGCGAGTACCAAGGTGACAAAGAGAGCGATAACGACGGCGTGCAGGATAATCATGGAGAATACCTCTGGCTCCATAAATAATAAGTAACATGTGCTCTTTTTAATAACGTAGCACAAAGTAATAAATACAAGTTGTTGGACAAAGGTTTTTTCTGTTATCGAAAACAAACACAATTCTATCCAAGTTCATTTATGCCGCCTGTACAGTACCATCGAGATCAGGGTAACATGAGCTCACAGCACCATGAGCAGATGTTTTAATTATATTCCGAAGCCGACGAGACGTTTGCAATGCGTTGCACAGTTTTTGCCGCCTGTCCCACATTTATTGTAGTGGTCTTGAAGAGCTTAGTCACTTCGTTCTTCTTCTTGAGGCACATGAGAATGAGGAGCTGCGATCGGAACTCTTGCCGGAAGGCAATGTAGATAAACAGGTTGAACGTGCTCGAAAGTGCGTACAGACAGTAGGCGATTCCTATAGGAACAGTTGAATTTATTCAACAGAATGTTGTACTTACCGACAAAAAGAGCTCCAGCGTCGATAATGTGCCACTCGTTGAAGATCAGAACGAAGTTCGGGAAGGAGACGAAAACAACTGAGACGCCGATAACGGCGAAGAGAACCTTTTGGCGACGGAGTTCCGTTTGTGACGGTTTCTGGAACAGACGTGTGAAATTTTAATTAGAGAGGAGAGCATACTTTGCTAGCTCGAGTTATCATGAAGATGACGAAGAGAACGATGAAACTGACAAGGTAGGCCAAAGAGATGAGGGCGAAGTGGATTGATCCGTAGATGATGCCGGTAGCTTCCATTACGGCACAAATGCGCGTGAGGTTGACGTGGTCGCTGTAGTGTGCCGCGACGATCGCCAGGCCAAATCCCAGCTGAAGGCAGCAAAACAATGAAACTTTGCTCCTCAACAATGTGTCATTTCCTTTACTATAAGTTTGTACAGTATTGCGAAACGCATTGGCTGGCACATCTCTTACCTAATTGTTGTCCTTATTTTAGAACTTATTCTTATACGGTTTAACTTGTACATCGTCATTAGAAAATAGAAAAGAACTTACCACGCACAGTAGCCATCCAAACACTCCGAGCATTGCCTTGTGTTTCCAGGTCCACACTCGTCGATACCATCCAGCGTATTGAACGGCAATTGCACGCTCTGCCGCCAACATCAAATTCATCGCTGCAGGAAGCTGGCCTACAAAACAAAGCATTTTACTACACTCTAGGTGAGGTTTGTGATTACCGGCAAAAATGAGGAGAGTTGGCCAGGGGAACCACATCAAACATTCATGCACCCGAATTGGAATGAAGTAGGCATTTATGTGCATCTGTATTTCACGGCCGATTCCCGTACATATGAACGAGATTCCGTTGACGAGTTCAGCAATGCTGAGCATAGTAAACAGTATGTACCGCTTATTCATTTCCTTGTTCGACATGTGAACGATAACGACAACGAGATTGGCAACCACAACCGCTACTCCAAAGGATGTATACATACGGAACCGGGTGAGCAGGTCATGAACCAGATCGGCTTGGGCCTCAGCGGTCATGTTGTCCCTGTAATGGATAAGTCACGAATAAAATGGTAAACTGGGTGAAATCGCGACAATATGTTACTCTGAGTGTGTGGGAAGAAACGAGTTCTCAAGGTGGGCTGCACTCTAGTTGACGTAAACAAATGTGAGTGAATGTGAAAGCCGTTTTTCAGTTACGTCGCATTAAAGGCAAACTAGACCTGAACTTATCAGCAAAAAGGCGACAGCGTACCGTATATCCACTCTCAGCTATGCCGTGTTGGCGACTCCTTAAATAAAAAAAATTTCCTTACCTAAATAGTCTAGCAAGTATCGCGCAAAGATTGACGATAGGTGAAATAGGCTGGAGGAGGAGTCGGGAGGGTACAGTTCTAAAATTGGCTAGTGATGTCTCAAATTACTAAAAGGACTGCCTCAAAATATCAGGACATATACAACATCAGGCGAGTGAAAATATTATTACCCCAATATGTATATATGACTGAATCACCATGTGAACGTACTTGAGTATTACGGAAAACGGACACAGACAAAAAGTGAAACGGACGCATGTAGGTGCTCAAGAGCGACCTCCTGTTTAAATAGTATGAAACAGCCCACAGTTTCTAAGGCGGAGCATTTTCATTTGATTGAATTACTAACTAGTCTGATTAAGCTTTGCCAGAACTTGTACCCAATATATTTGATTATACAAATATTAGTGACACGGCAAACCCGATTTTCTGAGAAAAATAAAGGAAACAGCTACGTTTCCGATTCCCAACATTTCTATAGCTGCAGAGGACAGTGCATACAACGACAATTGTCGATAATGCAAAACACTCGACATACAAGAAACTATTCCCACATCACTTTCTACTGTCGCCACACAGAATGCGTGGGAAAGGACAGATGATTTGTGGCATTCCTTCCTGGAACCACACATACCGCTTATCGGCAATGAATTGAATAAATGGCCGATAAGCGATTTACCCTAGACAGTACTTAACAAAAACTGCTTTAAGCAGGTCTTTCTGGAAACAATCAGTCTACGGTGGAACTTGGGGCATCACAGTAGCTATTTGTCCGTTAGATTAAAAACACGTAACCGTAACTGTCCCACTGTATGCGCCCGCGCTTTTGTTATTTTCAGTAAGGCCCTCCCTTTTGTGGCGAACAATTCTCATTATGACCTTATGTATTCGCGCGTTGTTTTGTTCTTTGGGACGCGCTTTCACTTAATGTTGATCTGTTTATCGTAGGCTTACTAGGTTACTATCACAAAGAAAAGCCCAACTTTTTCTCAAAACGAACCCTATGGCAAGTTTTTAAATTTTAGGGGGCGTAGATCTGACGGTAGTCAGTAAGAAACCACAGACTATATCAAGCGTAGATTTTTATCCGTTGCTTAATGTTTAAGTCAAGATCAAACGTCAATTTAAATGCTTAACGCAGGTTTTCTACAAGTGGACCTATCATTTTGCGTCGGTAAATCCGGATCAAATTCCTATTCATATTTTTTCTGATAACAAATACTCGACAAGGAGTGGGCAATTTGTGTGTGATACTGTAGTATTGAGTGCTCTTTCTGATGGTACTGTCGGATTTCTTCCACAGCTTTTGAAAAGACAAAAACAAGAAAAAAATTAGGTGGACCTATCATTTTGCGTCGCACTGTATGGAAAACAGGATGATAAATCATTGTGCCAGTATGTTTTTTTCTAATGAACAACGACATCGATGTCTCTAAACCAAATAAGCATTAAGCGAAAGCGGTTCCCAAAGAGCAAAAAGATGCGTAAAGAAGTTCACGCTGAGAATTGTTCTTCATGAAAAGGGGGGCTTACTGAAAATAACAAAAGCGCGTGCACATGGCGTGATTTTCTGTAATGGAGCGAGCTGTCGTGGGATGTAGGGACCAAGAGTAATAGGCAGAATTGTCCTACTCATACAAGAACAAGAGAGAACAATATGATCTACACGCCTAATGCGCAAAAAGTAAAACAAAATACTCCAATTCGAAAAACCGAAAACAAGCATCATTAGCGCGTCTACTTGTAAGTACCTACTAAGCCAGTGTCTTAAATGGCATTTGCGGAACTAGATTATTTGTACCTGACCACGGCCTACGTACCAAAACGTACCAAAACATAAAAATAACCAAATTCCCACCCAATAACAATAAAGTGTATATTCAATTACAGCTTAGACATGTTTATTTGTCGAGAGTTAAGTACTATTCAGAAATAACCACCAAGCAAACTTACAAATTCATCGCCACAGAAGACTCAAACATGACTTGTTATAACAATGTCGAACGCTGATGAGCGCTCGCCTTATACGTCTGATGGTAGGCCCTCTGAAATGGGAGGCGTCTAATACGTAAATCATGGACACGTAGCGAAGTGAAGACACGCACTAAGAACATACGATCACCTCGGGGAAAAAGTTCATGTGACTCGCGATCAGCGAGGGAGACTTGTCCCCATCATCATAGATACACTCACATAGCCATAGTAAAATAAACAACTAAGGTCAGTTTTTAGGCGTCCGAATCACAGACACGTGCTTAATTAAAATGCCCTGGAATGACATGAGCCAGCGGTTTGCGTATATAAAGAAAATCAGACGCCAGGCAGCTCGCCCGTTGGGATATTTTCACGATTTATGAGTTGGGTGGTGGTCTACTAAAGGAAGAACTGGAGCATGTTTGTGGAAATTGCCACAGAACGCACAGAAAGGAACATGTGATATAGAGAATTCGTCATTTGAACGTTGTTCGAGCCGCGTACAAAAAAAGAAGATCTTGTATGGTATGTGTCGCAAAGTTGAATTGATGCTTGAAATGCTCCGAGCGTAATATGTAGTCTTTACCGGTTTTGGTCAACTACGGAATAGTAAAGACAATAAAATTTTTGGCGCGGCAGAATTTCACTTAAAAGAGAAAATTTGATATTTATATATGAAAATATTACATAATGCTGATTCCAATTTGTCTGAGAGAGGTCATGTATTTGGAGACGGTCATAGATGTGATAATGACAGGAAAAGAATCTGAAAAACCTTCTGTCATATCAGAATTCGCCAACACTTGTTTTTTGGATCAGAAAGGATTGCTCACTAAGAGGGCTATAGTACCATACCGACTGTTGGACTAGACAACCAAAAGCTTGAAAATTACGATGTGCATGTAGAGAGTGGTAGAACTTACATATAACCCATAAACATGTACCTATCGTTTTAAACTTATCGCTTTTACATACTTGACTCGTACAAAAACCAAAACAACAACAACAACTCATCAGCCTCGAACTTTAAAACGTAATAAATAGCATTAATGTACGGTTACGTAACCTAAGCTATAAACACTGCCAACATCAAAAGAGCAGGAGGGTAATCGCAAAACAAGAGTACGGGCAAAGTTTTGCTGAGCGAAGACCAGTAACCTCCTACCGTATTCTCTTCAAGTGGTCCAATCGGAAACAGCTCGTAAGCATGTAGTAGTTGATGAAAACTGTGGGCATTTCCATTGTGGTAAACAGAAAAGTACAAACCAAAGGAAGACAACGGAAAAGAGGAAAACATACAAAAAATGTGTTCAGACATTATATCCCTTGAGGACACTTTTTATGCAGTGTGTTTTGCAGTCCGCTCTCATAACATTGTAGGTATCAAGGACAGCTTTGCTTTTTTTCTGATCTTTTTTATGTGTTTCTCAAAGTTCAATTCGCCGAGTGCCAAGTTCACGGGAAAAGTTGCGTCACTTGGTTTGAAAGTTCGTAGCTCACAGGACCTTATAGCTCTATGATTTGCGTTGATCAGCGTGTGAAGTAAGTGCCAAAGGGCTAGATCACCTCATGTTGTACTCAAATCGACTCATAAAATCTGTTCTACCACAGAATGCCACAATGAAAACAGAAACAATGTGTTTTCACGCATACTAAACACCAGCAGCAGACAAACGATGCTAATAACATTACATTATCCATTATATTAATTGATGTCATATGTAAATGAAGGCAAGCCTAAAGTGCATACGATAACAGAATTCAGACGTGCTTTGGTTTGAAATGTCCATTAAATTATATTGCCGCTTGTTATCGATGGAAATCTATCAATTGTATTAAGCTTGTGTACTTCGATTTTTTGCGCACGAATCAGAAACCTAAGTTCTATTTGTGGGCAAACTCCGGCTACTTGCAAGAAGCTTTACGTATCCTGTAAAAATTACGAGGTTTTCTGTCATCTACATAGAATAGCTTGGTCCGTATTACGAAATTCAACAATCAAGCTGTTGCATCCTGATATGCTCGTGAGACCAACGCCTGATACGGCCCAGCCTAAACCTCTACAACCAATTGAAAACATTCCAAAGAGCATCAGGTTAGTCTTGTTTAATGTGCTATAGCACTCCAATTCGAGGAACGCTTGCTCGGGAACAGTAATCTGCATTATCAGGGTGTCAGATGAATGGTCAAGGTGTCAGGTGAATGACCACGAATATAACGGCTCATGAAAAGCACTGCACATGCAAATGAGAGGGCACAACTGAATCAAACATTTTTTAATTGCATTAGGAACGTCCTAATGGTACTTTCGAAACCAAAATATGAGGAAATTATTTAGTACTGGTTACTAAAATCTGATTTAAAGTATTTCTGTCGCAAACACTTTAATTATTGCTCTTGTTTGCTTCGACTTTTTATTACATTCATTGATAACACTCGAAAGCTACGGTAACATGTTATCGAAAATGGTTTGTCTCGCTTTGTGACGGCAACAATTGCTGTTCTCCTCCTTAGATTAGTCAGTAAGGGTATTAAGACAATGGTGGCCTTTAGTTCATTTGTCTGCCGAAACAAAATGTTTTCCGGCAAACACTGACACTTTTAGTGAAAAGTGTAACAAGGTGTTGTGGTGTGTACGCAGCACATGCTTCGAGTTGAACCGACATGGTTTTCAAGGGGACGAAACAGTTTTTAATCCAAGATGCTGTCATAGATAGTATGCTCCGGGTTAAAAGGTTTGAAGAACGATTGTGGTCAAGTAATGTTTTACTGGCTGTTCTATCATGCACAAAGAAAAAGGAAGATTTCGCAAAATGTCATGTCATATTGTCATTGAAAAATGTCATATTTTCGCAATATTTACGTCCTTGGTGAAATGGATGGGCGCGTTGTGGACTACGGTTAATTTTCACCCTACACTATGACTAGCGACTTGTCCATTGCATTGCTCTTGATATTGGAGGTCTATTCTGTTCTGATGGCCATTTTTCTGACACCTCGAAATGGCAAAACGCGAAGTGATGTACAGGCTGCCAATACCAGTAATTGTGTGATGGACGATGACTGCCTTCAACCACGTAGATCTTTAGGTCCTACCTACCGAACGCACCTATCGCTGTGTTCGTCACACATCGTAACATAAGCTAATCTCAAAAAGACGGAACCGCCAAATCAAGATGTTCTCCTAACTCCAACGTTTCCAATAGGTTAAGTACCATAACAGGTGATAGAGACATGCAGCAGGTAGCTATCACTCACAGCTACTAAGCCTACAGAGCGACTCTGCGAGCTCACTTCTACTTTACGGAAACAGAGGCCAAATGTTGAAAAATTCACACTTCAGGAATGGTGCCTAAGACCTCACATTTTCAAGTTGGCCCTGAGAATGGCAGAGAGATACCTTTTTTACTCTTTATCTAGCACTCTCTCAGCTCTATCTAATCCTCACCTGTGTTTATCCACAACTAACGAAATCAGAGGAAACCACTCAATATAAGACCAAGAGGTCGGAAATTGGACCTAAACTTTTTTTGACTCAAAACCCCGGATTTTCTGTGACAGAGGAATTCGACTCTTGTTCACAAGGTGGGCTTACGCTAAAAATTCGAATGGTGAATAGATTAAATAAAATGTTGAATAATATGTCATAAAAAACTTCATTACAAGAATGCGAAATTTTCAATGCATCAACCCAATAAATCCAACATCTTTTATCACTGGTCAAAGACTGAAACGAGCTCTTTAATGGGATCCACACTATTGTTGTCCTCTGCTTCATAAGCCTCCTAATAGTCGATTAGCGGGTGTAGATGAGAATTCGTTCTCATCCATGCTCGCTAAGAGGTCAACATAGAGCTGGCCATATCCAACTACGTAATACACGAACCCGACATAGCCAATTTATGAAAATATTGTTAATCTTATTTTTGCGCTTGCCGAACATTTTTTTACAAATGGTAAAAAACTGATAGCGCTCCACTGTCGAGCTGGTGACATGTGATCACCTGAAGTATATCGTTTATGACCGCTCGAATCTTCTGTTGATAATGATAATGTCTTAGCCGAGGCCGTTGTTCAGGGCGAAATTTTGACCTCGGGGAGCAAAAAGCGATAACGCACTCACAGTGAAGTTATTGAATCATGATCTTTTGAGAAGCTAAATAGTCACAGTACATCTGAATTTTAATGAACGAATGGGCTGGACACATCGACATCCGTTGCCGGGAGTCCAGGGGTACTGAAACTTAAGAAGCTGGCTAAATCCAAGCCTTTTTTCCAGTTTTTGACGAGCACTTCATTTGCTCGGTTTTTCTTATCAGCGTCTCTTGAATGCACCTTGGAGTCTTGCAAGAGGGCCTAGCTGATAATGTGTTGATCGTCGAACGATTATTTAGGTATTTAAACCCGACCTAAAGCTAGAAAAGTAGAGCCTCATTTTCGATGGCATTATTTCTCCTCTTCGCTCTTCTTCTCCCTTACCATGCTTGTTCGGCACCTCTTGAGGGAAACGACATCATTGGCGGGACTAAGGCCATTAACGGTGAATGGCCGTGGCAGGCTTTTTTGTCTCTCTACAACTCGAGGACTGGTAGAAGCACTATGTGTGGCGGATCGCTGATCTCGAAACGCCATATAGTCACTGCCGCTCATTGTACTTTGTAAGTCTTAATTTTATCAACCATCTAAGCAGTAGTTTTTAGCGGAATTCGAGCGCAAGATGTGAGCGTGATGCTGGGCAGCGTCAAAAGGTCCGATAGCGGACGTAACAATCCCAATCTTATCCGTCCCGATGCTCGCCGTGTGTGGGTTCACCCGGACTACACGGGGTCCGATCCATCCTTCCGCAACGACATCTCCATCATTGAGGTTAGCCGAGTTGATTGTAATAAATTTGCTTGGGTTATTCCCATTGTTTGAGCTTAATTCCCTTTACATTACGACAATTACTTCTTTCCAGCTTACTAAGAACGTCGAATTTAACGACTACGTAAAACCAATTAAAATACGCCTAAACGACACCGAACTCCGTACAAAACTTGGATATCTTACAGGATGGGGAATGACATCAGGTTTGCTACGAAAATGTATTATATAATTCATTATTTGGACATTTCAGCCGACTCAGATGGAAGTGATGACCTTATGCAGGTACGCGTCCCTTTTATTGGAAGCTACTATTGCAAGTACGTGGTTTTTAACTTTTTCGTTGATAGCCATGAAAACTCTGTATACGACTGTTATTACCACGTGTTCCAGGTACCGCTGGGAAGAGCTCTCCAAGAATAAAATTGTTGTAGATGACACACAAGTATGCGCCGGCTCATACCGTCGCGGCACCGCTCCCGTAAGATTCCCCTTCGAAAGATTATTCACAGCAACGGTCTTTCCAGGGTGATAGCGGCGGACCTCTTGTTGTGAAAGATAGCACGGATGAGTGGTATCTTGTTGGTTTGACGTCTTTCGGAGAAAATACCAAAGAAGGGCTCGTCGATCAATTCACATATCCGGGTGTGTTTCCTACACTCTTTTATGGTGACAGAAGTTTACTCTTCCAGGGGTCTATCTTCGACTATCGCAATACTGCAACTCCATCAGCCGAGAAACCTACTACACGGCCATTTGCTACTAGCAGTCCATGTATATCAACCAAGAATACCAAGCATTTTATTTTAATCATGTAAATAAACAGGCTTACGTATATTTACAAACTTCGGCATTTATTTTGCTAAAAAATAATACTTAGAAAAGTGAAAGTGTTCTCTGTTGGCTTTCGATAATCGCCCATTAACAAGTACTTTATCTGAAATTAACTTGCTGATAAAGTTTGCACACTGACATTAATTTCGGTAAAATGAAGTTGCGCAGTGGTTGTCAACTTGCTTGTCGAAAACGTGGATGATGATTTTACTCTGTGAAGTTTGTAAAGTCGTTGGGGTTAACTTTGAACCTAACTTCTATTCCATAGCTATTGCAAAAAAAAAGATAAACTTCTTTTATTTAAACGGAATAGTTATTGACCCGATTACACTAATTTCAACCAAATGTACAAGTACGCCTTATATGACCGATGTGGACGTAAAGCTGATGTGCCTATTCGCCGCTACTCATCTGTTAACACGGGTTGTTGTGCCGACGGATGTGCAGAGAGAGATGGTCCGATCTGGAGAACGCTCGCTCGCACAAACTGCACTGGAATGGACGGTCACCGGTGTGCTTACGGTAGTGTCTGCAATTAATGGAATCCTTATTACCAGGTCGCAGAATGTTGGAATGCAAGGAATTTCCATTAGCGACTGACGGTGCGCACTCTCAGTTTATGATTTCATTATGTGAGCCGACGTTTTCAGACTGAAACGGTTTGCGTTGATCTTTAGTGGAAACAAGGAATATGTGAATCATTATCTAGTAAGCAATGCGCGAAATCCAAAACGAGACGATCATTAAACAGTTGTTTGCACGTCGAAGTGCAGCAAAACTTTCCGCACAAAGAAGAGTAAATTGACTGAGATAGGAAAAAAGAAGCGATTCAATGATTCGTTGTCTGTGCTGACTTTCGAAATAATGATCGCCGCCGATCCGCGCACATTCTCGTTTGTCTTTACTTCTTTTTGTTTTCCTTACAACAGTATGAACTAGTTCAGAATTTCGAAATAAACGTGCCGGAAGAGAAAGGTACACATAGAGTGTGAAGAATATATGGATACTAACGGTGAGGATCCGATTGTCTTTGCGTCCAATCTACGATCCTATGGACAATTCCAACAGGCATAACAGGCTGGGCAGACACTTTGTGAAACTAACTCATTTTGTTCCCTGTACTGCTCACAACATCTCGTAGCCAGTCGCCATAGACCAAGGACGAACAGCCAGAAACCGTTCTGCTCTTACCGTGTCAGCTCGTCGCTCCGCGCGAACCGCCATCCGCAACCGCTCCAGTCGCATCGAAACGGCTTTTCGCCACTGTGCGTTCGTGCGTGAGCCTTCAAGTGCGAACTCTTACTGTAGCGCTTCTGACAGCCGGGATGCGTGCAGCGATGATCAAGGACGCGTCGCTTCTGACGTTTCGCCCGCTGAGGCTTCGCAGGTGTCGCAGCTACCGCCGGCGGTTCCGGTGGAGTCGGTGTGGGCGTTGTGGCTAGGCTATTGTCGCTGAAAGTTTAAACATTAGTATATTGAAGTGACAAAGAAAAGATCGCTTTGTGATTCCAGTTTTCCAATTAATTACTATAAACATCATTTATCAAACTGTTCGTTCCCTGTATATCAGTGCATCGAAGACCAAACGGAAGTGTGTCACTGTAAGGTGCTGAGCGAAACAGAGCCGATGCACTAGAGGGATGTAATGAATGGTGTTTTTAAGGTGAGCGGGTAATGTGACGGTTACTTTGAAAGTACATCTAATACAGAAATCATGAAAGAAATCTGTTCACTACTACACGGAGAAGTGCAAGGTACATAATAATAAGTTTGTCCAGTCACATCTCATCTGCATTGAAAAATAAGCAAGAAATAAGCACATGTAAAGAAAAAATGTGCCTACTTTTTTGATAAGAATTCGCTACGTAATCGCATAACTACAAAGCATTTTTTACCGGAAATAGATCATTCAGTGATTCAAATGTGTTTTCTAACTTTTAAATGGCAGAGACTAGCAAACAATGAAAAATGTGCCAATTGTGTTCGAGAACAGCACAATGTGGATGTCAAGCAGTAGCCGGTAGAGCGTTTATTCAAGGCACGAAATAGCATGGCTACATATTGCTTTCAACACTGCTTTATCATCATCTTTTTCGTCTCTGCCTTAAGTACCTACGATACATGTATTCAGAAGTTTATGTCATGAGGTGTCTGTCTGTCTTCCCCCGTCTAGTTTTCTAACTCCAATGATAAGTAAAATGGATTGATAACAAGTGCGTGGGAAAGTCGTTTTGCGGATTATTTCTCAAAACGTTGCAACAGGCATTTTATGCCATTCATGCTTAAGCAAACGATTCATTTGACGTCACATTTTGCTGATAAGCAAAATCCGCTTCTTACCTCAGCGACGACGTAGGCGACACCTGCTCCGGCTTCATATCAGCTGGCGACCAGTAACATCTTGAGTCATCGCTTGGGGTTCCCTGCGGTGAGCCGTTTGACGACGAACAAGCCTCCGGAAATGAAGCAACGCTGCAGCTACTCGCCGCCTCGGCTTCGCCAGCCGTTGACGGAATTACAACCGATAACTCCTCGACGCACGGCTGCGGAGACTGAGGTTCCTCTTTGATGACTACCGGTGGTGATAGCAACTTCGGCTTTTCCACAATTTCCGGCGGCCTGTCACGTACTGGAATCGGCGGATTTTTCAGACGAATAGGAGCTTTTGTGACGACGCTTGGTTGGACGACGGAGCCACCGACCCGCTCGGAAGCCGACAGTAGATTAGCATTGACTATCGGTGTTTCGAGTGGGGCGAATGCAAGGGCTTCCAATCTATTTCCGTTGGCCTGGAGGTGGCAGGGACTGATGAACTCGGCAATGTCTTGCCATACCTAAACAAATTGCTAACATAGCTGCGGCAAAGAAAGGAAAAATTATATGTTAAAGTCGAATAATTTTATGACGAAAAGGGGGGAGGGGGACGAAGAACGGCTGTGACTTTTGTCCACACCGATGTTTTTTATCGTGATAATCCGTAATGTACAAATACATATGCGCACTTTCTCAAATACGGTAATCTTTATTGGAAAGCGTTTATAACTAATGGATTTTTCTGCGACAGGTTTCAGCCTCGTACACACGATGCTTTACTGTTATATCAGCTTGTAACACATGCACGTGTTAGCTTTTCTGTATATGTTTCTAGTTCTGTTAACAATTTGAAAATAAAGTATGAGAATGTACAAAGCACTATGTGCAATCCACACTTTGTAACCTACGCAGTCGTCAACAGTATCGATTTACTGACTTGTGGTTCGCAATCGATTTGCACTAAACGCAAAGTCACGAGGCGTAAAATGAATGAAATTCCAGACAAAGGGTCTTGATCAAGATGTGAATGCGAAAAATGGTACAGAGAGCAAAGAGCATGAAATTCTACTAGGAATCCGAGTTGCCTTGCAACCGCAAAATTTCTGATTGTTTCTACCTGAAGCTGCCCGTTTGTTCACTAAATTAACAGTGCAAAACAAATCAGCAACATCTTTACACGTCTATAAACAAGCTTCCATATTTACTGTGCAATTCTAAACCTTTATCGTCCGAAAGCCGTCCAGACAGTGTGAGTTGTTGTGTAATCTCGGCCGCTCTCGAAAGGACATCAAAAACAAAAATTTCGCCTTCGCCCAATTACCTAAGTGTAAAAGTGCGGCGTCGCAAACAGCGAAAACGCGAATTATATCGTACGGCATGATTCACGGATCTGTCCAACGGCACTGTGTAAACTAAACATTGAGCTGCGCGGTTTTTGTCCATTTTCATTTTTAATTTCGCCCCTTCTCTTCGACACGCAAACAGAGGACAACAACAGGTTATCAACGGGCGGCGGAATGTCATCGAGCAGATTTGGGGTTCTCGGAATAAAATGAATAA
Organism: Steinernema hermaphroditum; assembly: GCA_030435675.1. Classification (NCBI taxonomy): domain Eukaryota; kingdom Metazoa; phylum Nematoda; class Chromadorea; order Rhabditida; family Steinernematidae; genus Steinernema; species Steinernema hermaphroditum. The sequence continues at coordinate 1,100,686 of CM059625.1, forward strand.
AACGTAAATGTGTTTTTTAAAGAATTCCAACAATTTTAATATCCGATTGATAAGAAAGCTAATGAAATATAAACACAGGGGCACATCAGTAACGAAGATTAGTGTTCATGAAGTGAACAACGAAAACAATTTAAATGACCTGTCATCAATAGACGTGAGAGATGTTAGCAATCTTTTATTATAAAGCAAATGTTCGTTCGTGTGGGCTATGTGGGCAAATGATTAAGACGTCATTACTTTTTTTGTGATCACGGCACTTTCAGAATATACGTGAGATATTCGGTGAAATAATAAATCACGCCGAAATCGACCCCATGTTTATGGAAAAAAAACGGTTCTTGAAGTTCGTCTGCAAAGATTAATTACTATCTGCCTGTCGAATAGTTGCCACCTTCACACGATCATTCGATCACGAAGTCGAAAGGGCACATTGAAAGCAAACACATATGGCGCCTTGTGGAGGTTGTAAATACGAACTAAAGACCAAAAGGTCGTGTGTAGAATTGTCTGAGTTCGATTTGTCGGCTCTCTTTTAAAATTCGGTCGCGCACTCAAGTTAGGTAGACGAGTGATTTTTAGCGAACACTCTTAAATTACAACATGGTGATTTCGTGTTCGTTTAGGTGACCAGTAAGGGAAGTGACATATACTGAAAAACAAATTTTTCCGACTAGCAGTGGTTGTAAACAGGCGCATTAGTTTACTTGTATTGATAGTAGTTTTCAGTCATTCCAGTTGACATTTGTAAGAAGCATATTCATGTTGCCGTGGGTAATCTGAGCCAAAACGGTTCGCAACCCAAGTGGCTTGTTGATCTGGTTAGTTTCTTCCGAAAATAAATCCAAATTCTCCAAAAAGTGCGACCATTTTTGCTGCTGAATCAAGTTCCCTACTGCGTGTTTCTTACACAAGGTTCGCGCCCACTGTTAAGTGATGTTCGATCAGCGAACCCGTGCATTATGTGCATCCCTCAAAATCAGCACCGGTTCAAAAGTCGACGTTGACGTCTCGCGTTTCGTCATCGCCCGATCAATTGCCTTATCAGCTGAGGAGACGATGGGAGCTCAACACTGCCATGGAAACCTATAGAGGTGTTCGTCCGCAAAAACTCTCTCCGAAAGGCAGCACTGTGCCCACGGCCTGGTGACTTTCCGCTTCGAAAAGGTCATGTGTGCGGCTTTATCAGCTCACCGAGCTGTAAATGCGCCATTGATAAGAGACCGGTGATGTCGCAGCGGCCATGACGACGATTTACAATCTGCCCGCCGGTCGCAACAAATGCAGGAGGATGACAGCGATGCTTCAAAACCGTCAAGAAGCCCGGAGACGTCCAGTGAACTTTGCGCGCAGCACTGGCCCTACGTAAAAACTCAAGTGGCCAGCACGAGTGTTTGTAAAGAGGAAGCGAGATGAAGCGTGGCGCCCGAGATGAGTCATCGGAGGATGAGTGACTTGTTTAAGTGCGCGTAGGTTGCAGTGGTGATTGTCTTTTTTTCGCGCAAAATTGAATAATGATGCAAATGAATAGCCAATTACAGAACAGATTTTAGATGTTACGCATAATACCTATAATGTTTGCGTTGCGCACATCGAACGTGATGAAACCGATTTTTCCGGCAAAACGAGTCAAAAGCGATCGGAAAGTTGGTAACCGTTGATTTGCACAACAATAACCGCGATAACGGCTAACACTGATTAAGGTGGGTTAGCACGAAATAGGTAGGCAAATAGTTGTTCGCTGATTGCACATGCCAGTGCGTTTTCATTAATGAATGGTGCAAGTGGAAAAGAGTAATCCTAGTAGTATATTGCCGTCGCACAGTAATCTTAGCCTATAAGCTTTGCTTAATATCTACATGCTTAGTAGCTGCAAGAAGATGCAAAACAGGTAGATCGCCACAAGTAGAACAGTGGATCGTAGATGGACAGTTTGGTGGACAGCGGAATTCTAGGGAAGTTACATGAATACTTTCCATCCTCATGGTGCTTGCTTATATAAATGTAAAACCCAACGGTTCTTTACAAACCAGAAAAATTTCATAGTTATTAAAATGTCTGAGTACTAGTGTTATATTGTGATGCAGTGCGCTCGGTGCTGACTGGAAGGAGTCCGTAAAAAACACATTTGAATTCGAAAACGCTGCGCGATTCGATCGAAAACAATCGATTGACTCGGCTGATCGTCGTCGCTCGAACCGGTCCATCGCCAGCGCCATCTCTGGAGTGAGTCGAATCGCGCCAATGAGCAAATTTTGTCGACGCGCGAAACCGTAATCAGGCAAAGAAAAACTCAGCTGAATTCGTCGGATGCGAAGTAAGCGGGAATACTGACTTCAAAACTTTCAAGACTTTTATGGTACGGAGGTGGAAAATCAAAACTTAAGAGAATTGGAAAATTTTAACAAATACCGGAAAAGATGCTAACCTCGTTAACTTCCATTTTGATTACTTCTGTCATAATACCGATAAAGAAACAAAATTGATTGTTCTGAGATGAAGTGGCGGTGTGCGGAGCGGGTGAACGAGGCACCGCCTTCGTCAATGCCCGGAACCAATCAACGCAGACGCGTGGCCCGCCTCCGTGGGCTCTACGCGTCTTCTTCGCCGGTATAAAATGACGCCGGGGAGGTTCAGTTGGAATGCGAGAAGGCAATAAGGAGACAAGGATGACGGCGATGACAGTGGGGAGGATGAGTCAGCGTTTGGGTGATTCCGGTTTGGCACGTGGTCTCTGGTGATAAAATGAGTCAAAGTGGGGGCGCGCGAGACACTCGCATGAGCAAGGCACTGTCTTCATTTGCCACCGGCCGAAAGCTGGTTTGATGGGATTAGAAGTAATTAATCAACGACAAGTGAGCAGAACAGAGGAGAGTTTTGTGGTGATAACGCGAGAGCGATGCTCGATCAGCTTCTTCAGACAGTCGCTACTGTCAAGAGCGCAATGACTAAACACTGGATACAAATTGATTCCTGGTCCCATATTGAACAGGCAATGAAACCTAGATGGATCAGATGTTCATTGCTAGTGTTAACATTCTTCTAGATCCGTTTCACAGAAATAATTGAATTTTTGCTTCGAATAAAATCAAACACCTTTATACCTTCTTTTTAAACACCTTTACATGAATTAATCATCATGATTTGCATGACACCTAATGCCGGCTTCATTACTAGTGCATCGCGTACGTTGAATGGGTGAGACGAGACGCATAGGAATGGAATTCGGATTTAACTTATTTCGGTCGGATGGTTACAGAATAAGGTTAGCAACTCGCATATGCTTCGGAAAGACAGAACATTTGTCTGGAAGCTGCGTATTCGCCGGTAGTGATGCCCTCGGAGGTGCGCGACACTTTAAAGAGCTTGACGTCTGGTATTATACATCTTATTGTCGATCGTGGTGGAACAATGGGATCTGGGTGTCACATTCCATCTGGAAGCCGAAAACTCTCCATTAGCATAGCTACGAAGAGAAGAAAGAAAAAGAGGGAAGGAAACGTAGCGCGTGGCGTCGGCATCATTGTCACAAGTAAATCGCGGCGGGAGCCGCCAAGTTGTCGAACGCCATCGATATGGCTCCGCTGTGCTCCAACGTCTCGCCCCTGTTGGAATCAGCTCTTTTCCTGTTCAGCTCACGAAAACCACCGAAGATGCTGTGCAACACCGACGTCTGCGTCGCCAGCTGAATATGGGATCCCGCTCCGTCCGCACTTCTCCACTGTTTGGACTGGATTCACCCACTTCGCAGCTTCAACGCCCGTGTACATGGAACCGCTGACAGCTGTTTCTATGTTGTCTACAGTCAAAGCTAGAAGAAGACCAAAGCCAAAGGTGTGATCCTGCTTTCTTGTACATATATGAAATGTCTCGCAAGGCGCAAATCTTTGATAGGAGAAGATAAACTGGCAAACATTTGTCATACGTATTTTGCTAAAACAGAATTTCTGCACACAATTGAAGAGGATGTCTCACATATTGTCTGCCCTTCATAGTGCATCAACGTTTTATCTGAAGACAATACTGTGAGGAATTACAATAATAAAATGTTGCTGAAGTATTAAAACTTGGATGAGCTAGGTGATACAGCTCAGATGTCCAGAAGGATGTTGATTTGTTCCCTATTGGAATGATTTGGAGATGAAAATAAACACGTTGCTGTGCATGTCTCAGTGTTCGTTATATACTTCCTCCAGAAAACCTCATTATACCGATGAAACGAAAGCAAGAGTGGTGAACTACACAATTTTCGCCGTTATTTCTTAAATCAAAGGCTTTCATCCTGTATGACTCCGAATAATAGACAAACAGAGGATGGCTTCATCCCTGGAGTGACTTAGACGCCGACTCGATCGGTGACGGCACTCTTCATCAGACAGGTGGGAATCGTTAAACCTCGAGAAGTGGCAGCGGAACTTTCCTTCTCGGGGCATTCGGGCACACGAGCAGCTGAGGAGCTCGCATCTATTTTGGAGAGGCGGGTTCTTGGTCCAAAAGCTGCGTCTTCGCTGGTGTTCGCAGAGCGTCGGCCATGTTCAGGGTGACTTCGCACGCAGCCCGATGCTTGGCCACGTACATCTTGCTGTCAAGTGTGACCTCTTCACCATTCCTCTGTATTTAGGCATCGTTCTGCTTTACATTATGCGTATTCCGTAATATGTGCGTGATGCATGTGGATTCTGCAAGTTGCAAGAAGTCACCTTTGTCCACTACCATAGATGAACGGTCGTACTCTTTACAGAAATGTCCGTCGTGTCTGTTGCTTTCCATCGCGTCGTGCTGAGCCGTAAGAGCAGCATTTGTTGAACGCAGCGGTGCCTAGAGGAGTGTCTTGTGAGTTATTCCCATTGATTAAGCCAAAACCAGGTGGACTCAGGTATTTCGTTAGGGGAATTTTAATAACTTCGCAAGCGGATATATATTCCGGTTCAACGTATCAGTTTTTTAATCATCTTATGTTCAAAATCTGCTTAAGGAAGTTCAGTAAAAACAATGAATTGAGATCATACTATAACAATTTTGACACCAGGCACTGAATTGAAGTGGAAGAATTTGTTGGACGGAAAGTAAGTGTCACGGTGTTGGTGCTTTCCGCTCCGCTAAACTGCCAATAAACTAAACTCACAGACTATGCTTCCATGCCATAAGTCGCCCTGGACGTTGGCGACCTTTGTCCCTCTCCCTCAACCAGCCGTGACACTACCACAGACTGCCTCCACGTTCTAACTTTCATCATGGACGGTCATGCGGTTCCGTCCAACGAACAAAGACCGTCGTGGTGCCTCCTTCTTTATCGCTTCGCACGGATCGGCACACACGTCCCTAGCAACCACAATTGACGACTTTAATGCCAAGACGCTCGCGCAGTGATGCTCGGCCCTTAGCCTCCCTTTCCGCTCCAATCTCACCGCGTGCCTCATTCGCGATAACACCCAACCTGGATGCCTTCACGAGCACATGATGTGTTTATCCGATGGAACTAATTGCCACTCTACTTGTTCTGCGTTCTCTATCTCATAGCGCGCATTTATTCCCTGCTTTAGAGGCTGTAGTGTGCTCGCTCGTTGACGCGATAGAACATTATTTTGCAGCGTGCTTTGCGACATAGATAGGCAGCGGTGCTGTGAAAGGTCTTTTTGTCATTACAAATTCGTTCGCATTTTTGCACAGTTTAGAAGAGGCATAAAATTTATAAGCTCAGTTAAAAAAGACATCACATTATCTGAAGATCAACAAAATGAGCGACTTCAAGTCAGCATGAGAAATAGCCGAACTCCTTTGGGTGTTTTGTGTCAGTCGTTATGACCTAATTGTGACAGTTGTGAGTACACCCTCATTTCCAATGGACAAAACCTAGGAACATTTTTTTCCTAGTTTTGGACCATGCGCAGTAATGGAGCTATTCGTGTGAGAGCACCTTCTTATTGATTATGACTTTTCAGAACTGCAATGGCGGGTCGAGACAGCTGGTCGCCCATATCGCTTGGAGGCTACCGTATCCCGTCACCAACCGAATCCGATGAGGAGAGCTACGATTATTCAGGAGCGTTCAACGACGACGTGAGTGTTTTCTTTGTCTTTACTAAATATCAACAGAGAGAACTTCCGCAAAGTGGACTGGGTTGAACTTCCAGAAATCAGTGATTGTCACCAGAAACACCTGGCTATCGGCGTTGAGAAATCATTTAAAATGTTAAAAAGCGACTTCATATTGCAATTTCAGAACTGGACGATCACTTTTGAACTTCCCCCACATCTCTCTCAATTTGTTACTTTGTCGTCCAGCGAATTTCCATTTCGAGAACATATCATTGCAACCACTGCTCGTCCTCCAAGATCACCAAGCGTACTGGTACATTCTCTCTTGTTTCATGTACTCATGCGACTATGTTTAGAGTATCTTTAACCCGGTGCCAGAAAGTCAAACACCGCCTCCTCCGGAGCCGGATACTTCTGCTTCGCCTCCGACATTTCCTCTTACTGGTCAAAAACTAACTCATCCTGTTCGTACAGCGAACAATCATATTGAACTACATGAGGGGGATATTTTCCTCGAGAAATGTAACAAATTGCTCACCAAAGGTCACATTAATAGCATAATGGTTAAGATCAAGTCTTGGCAGGGCATAAACTAGGAGATGGCACATTTTCGAGGGTCTTTCATGTATACGATAGCACTGGCCGGAACCACTGCGCCATGAAGATTGTGAGAAACGAAGAACAGTACAAGACTGCCGCCCTGAAGGAAATCGACATCCACCAAAAGCTCCTAAATGCCACCCTCGGGAACTCAACGTAAGTTGCAAAAGAATAATGCTTGCATCTCGTTTGTTTAGACCAATCATTAAACTTCTGGGATGTTGCTACTTTGGAGGCCATGTGTGCCTGAAATTCCCGAGGATGACAATCGACGGCTTTCAATACATCGAACATCTTTCGTCGCTGGTACGGTTTATTGTTTCGTGAAGACCGACAAGCACACCATTTTAGAGCGTACAACACGAAAGAAACGAAGTGATCCCAGTGATTCACTTCAAGCACATTGCCTACCAATTGTGCAGAGCTGTTGCTTTTCTCCACAACCTGGACATTGTACATACGGATATCAAGACGGAAAACTTCATGTTTTCAAATTTGGCGAGGTACAAGAAGCTGTACCGGTCTACACCACTTCAGTACTCGGAAGTCAAGCTAATCGACCTTGGAAGCGCTCAGGATATCTCGCGTCGTCGCATGGATCCATCAGAGACGATCACCTCGTATCACTGCCGCGCCCCAGAAGTCATTCTCAGTGAGTTCATCAGGCTATAATTGTGCGGGAAATATGTACGGTTCTTGATATCTGTGATGAAAGCATGATGCATAATACTATGCCGCTGGTAGAAAACATTGATCTTCAGGAAAACCGCGCTCGAAACCAATTGACATGTTCAGTCTCGGCTGCACTTTCTTCGAGCTATACACAAAGTTGCCGTTATTTTCCGTGGAACATGAAAGCCCGAAGAACCTCACTGCTCAACTCGCTCTTATGGAAGACATAAGCGGAAAATTTAAAGAAGAGCTGACCTACGGGTCTGTTTCCTCAGCATTTAAATTCGTTGAGTTGATTGGTTTAGAAATTCTTTCTATTTCACGAGAGGAGGCGCCGTAAAATACCATAGACTGACGAAAAAGACGAAAGAGGACTTTCTGGTTGTATTTTGTACAACGTGATCTTAACGGCTAAGCTATTTAGGACCGAAACGCAAGCGTTCCTCCCTACATCTTCGATTTTATCAAGGCATTGATCGAAATCGATCCAGTCAAGCGTTTGACCGCTGAACAGGCGGTTAATCACGGATTTTGGAGAGCCGGCGAAGCGCAAGAGCGTCTCATGCACCGCATCCTTTCGGAAGACCGTGATCACATGAAACGAGAGGCCAATAGGAGGGCGCAAGATCAGACAGCTGGACGCGTCGAGGAGAGTAGAGCTGCCGTTCGTCCGAGCACTGCTCCAAGAAGCAGAAGCCCAATTGGGCGGATGGTGACACGAAGCTCTGCAATGCGAATGCGCAATCCTGAGGTGTTTTAAGTAAGTTGATTCCCGATTTTAATATGTGCTATCTTAACTTGTTCTCCGTCTAACCCGACTTTCAAATTTACAATTGTATTATTAAGTTGTCTGTTATAACGGCCCATCATGGAGAGAATTCTTCATAACTCTGCTATGATACGTGCATTTATGAAATATACGATCTCTTACGCTTCTGATCTTTACCAAGCTAAGTTGTTTGATATATATCTGTACCGATTTTTTGTGTTCAATGTATCGTCACCGATGCACAACTTCATTGAATATCCAGTCTGATGAACTGTATATCTGTCACATAACTTTATTTAGCCCGCGTCTTGCTCGGTGATGTATTCATCCTGCACGGATTGTCATTGCGATTTGTAAAAGTGTGAGTGTCGTGAATTGTGGTACTGAGAGTGGATGAATAAAATAAATTCATAATACACATTATTTTTCCTGCGAATAGGGGCTGCCTTTTGGTGAATAACACGCACAACCGAAGATTGGCGAAATTCACTGCAGAGTAATGAACAAACACACCTGTTCTCCAAGCGTGAAGTTAGCCGCATATGCGCATTATCATCCAAATGTTTTCTTTTTCCTTAGATTTGCAAAGTGCTTTACATTGGGGAGAACCCTAGTGAATGCTAGACTCACTTTGAGCGCACACTTAGGTGTGGTAATCATCATTAAGCATGTGAACGGCGCTTCCTCATTTCTGGCAAAGGACAGCATTTGGGCTGACTGTCGGTTCTTTGATGCAGCTATGAGCGAGTTGGTTGCATACTAATCTTTCTAAAGTCCATTATGAATTTGCTACCCTTTGGCCACAGTAATCTAAAGCACCTTCTTCATCGTGTTTGTGCCTGCTTTTCTCTAATACGCTTAAATTCCTGTGGCTCAACCCACTCATCTTTGTTACCGTAGCAACCGACGAGAGACGACCAAGCTCTGTGACTTATGACGATAAGTGACTGTTCTTTACGTAAAAGATTCAGCTTCCGGCGTCGTCTATATGTCACTAGCGTTGTCGCATCCCCATGATGGTTGACGCACTCTATGGCCAGTCGGTGTCATCGTCGCTTCTGCCTCTGATTTCACTATTGCATAGCTCGACGTTTTGCACTTTGGCACCTTCTAACACTGAAATCACGCTTCCGCTCTCTACGCGAAGGATAACCCACATACTTCCTCGTTTTCCAAGGTGCATCGTAGCTGAAAACATATCTGATTTGGTTTTTATTTTCCAACGACGTAAAACAACATATTTTCTTATTCTTTTGGGTTTTGCGGTTGCATGTAGTTAGGTTATTAAAATTCTTGTCTTCCAGGTAACGCTTTTTCTTGCTTTTCTTATATTTGCGTTTCCGCGTTGGAAATATATCAGTTAGTGTGCGTGAGAGATCCATTCACAGCTTATGAAATTCCATAGATATCCGTAATTATCATCTGAAGCCCTGAGACCCAGGATATCGAGTAAATGGATTAGAGTAAATTGTACTTGAACTTGAAATGCCCTTGAGACTCATTCTGTAATTATAGCATCCCGCTCAAAAACTACACCGCGAACGTTTCCCCCTAGATAAGGTAATTTAACCCTGAACTTCCGCTATCGAAGAATCCACCAAAAAAATTAAACCCAGAGTTCTAAAGCGAATACATCACATACTTTGAGAAAACGCGACGATCTCTGCCACAATCAATCTACAATCATGACATCATAATGTTATAGCAGGCAACTACATACGCTGCTTATTGGCGTCGATCGAGGGCAATAGTGTGTATTGTACTATATTAGAAAATCTGAGAAGGTTCTTTCTAAGGTATTTTCTGTGAACTTTGGACATCACATGACGCCTGGGCATTGCACAGCGCCATAGAACTGGGCAGCCACATCTACATCACCTTCCATGTGTACCCCTTACCACTGTCTGTAGCGCTCATTTCGATCGGTTTTAGCACTATCGCCCCTATGAATCGGCCACTCATTCAGTATCCGCTTCTCCGCCGCGCACTTTGCTGCTTTTGTCCCTTTCATTCGAAAAATGAACATTCCTTTCGCTTGCACTTTCTCCTTCAACTTCGAATCGTCGCCCTGCCTTTCCATTTTTACGGAGATGTCGATTAGATCCTGTATTACATGTCTCGTGAGCATAGCTGCCTGGTGTTCCGGATTGCGAACGCTAGAATGCCTTTAGATGCTGAGGAGCATAGACCCAGAATTTTCGGGAAGACCCAGAAAGCGTGACGTCTAGTGCGTACCAGCGTTTTGTATATCTGTGTTTACCGACTTTATATTTACATTCCTTTCGCTGCTTCATATCCTCGTAGGTTTTGCATATCTGCCCTTTATTCTAGAGAATCGCCGTCATGGACTACTGGAACGGAGGTCTATCTCAAACGAGACGGGTACCAAATGCCCACAAGAGGCGCCTTTATGTTGGGAATCTGGCACCGGAGACAACGAAAGGTATGATTAGATAGTTGACCGGAACAGCTTTTATCATTTCAGAGGAGATAAAGCTGCGTCTCCAAATGTTTGGACCTATTGATGATGTGGTTATAAAACATGACTCCATCCACAACGGCATGCCATGTAGCTACGCGTTCATAACATTCCGCATGGAAGGCTCAATCACCAGTGTGTTCTCGTATGGCGATATTGTTTTCAAGCAGCGAACGGTGAGTGGTCAGCTTATAAGGCGTTCTGCATTCGAACGAACAAACCTAGTATCTAATATTTTGATGTATCAATGCAAGAATCTTTCAGCTTGTTCTCAGACGCTACCGGCCCAACTATGCTGTATCATTGACTACAGCTCGTCAAGCGAACCACTGTGAATGTTGCAAGAACAAATCGATGAAGGTAAACAAGTGGACCCAGACAGAATCACTACAAGTTCCACCACCACTGTTTCAATCATCTCCATCGAACCATGTGTTCGGCATGTACGGACATTTTGCTTCGATGAATGGAGGGCCACCTGTCCCTCCTCGCGCAGAAATGTCGTATACCCAGCAAAGCTCTTCACCTGCGATGGCCCACTTCCAGGGAATCCTGTCTGCTCCAAGCATCTCCTCACTCGACGAGCGGTTCTATGGTATCATGATTGAGTAGTCTTAGTAGGTCCGTCGCCTCAAAGCAACAAAGAAGTGGGGCCTAATGAATAACAGTTTATTGCGTAATGATAAATGGACTAGCGAAATAAATGAACGACCATCTGAACATGATTTACCGACCCGCTTCATGTAGCCAAAGACCAGAACAATTTGACGTTCAGCGCCGTGTTCGCTGTCGAATACCTGTAGATTCTCCATCCTTGGTTTTAGCGTTTCTTTTTTCCATTTCTGTTTTTGCCTTCCTCGACAATTGTTCTGTTCGGTCCTTCTTTGTGTTCGTTCCGCGAAAAATGTTTACCAAGCTGCTTGTCATCTTATAATCCAGGTACAACTTCAGCAGAATGAAGTGCGCAAACGAGTAAATAGCATTCAGCAACGGAAAAAGGAACGGCAAGTGCGCTGGAGGTGGTACTATCATTTCTGCGACACAGAGTAGACACCCTGCTGCAAAACTAAAGTTGCTTAAAAGCGATTTCTAAAACATCTTGTCAGTATTACTAGAAAACCTAACTTGAACTTACAATGGAAACATTATTCTGGAACACGCAGTGATAAGCGATACTGTAGGGAAGAGCAGACACCACTCCGTCCTTTAGCAGCAGTGGGAATAAGCTAATATTTGTAACGCTTAAAAGCGTCGTCATCAGCAGACGCTCCTCCTGCAGTAACAATAAGGCAGGTCTGAAAGGTTCATCGTTAAAATCGTTTTCTAGACTATATCGCTTACATCGCTGCAAGTAGAATCGATTTTTCATGTACTTGAAATGAAAAGAGGAAGAATGACAACGATGAATTCAGTAAGCCCATTAGGAAACATGTCTTTGACGGGTTCAGAAGAAGCGTGAAGAACGTAGGTATCACACTAAGAAGTACGAGGCCTGTGCTGGCTCGCAGCAACTGATGGATGGTTAGCAGGTCCTTAAACTTGAAGACAACAGAAGAGCAGCACCAGAAGTTAGCAACTTTGTCCTGCATGACAATCTGCTTTAGAAAGAAAGTGCTTGTCGTGTTTACCTCAAATAGTCCACGATAGAACGGGAATATACGTCCTAGGACCTGGAGAGGACCATCTTTCGAGTAGACGAATGGGGCCCACACAACGGCGAAGGTGATAATTACGCAAATGCCCAATTTGGCTAAGTGATAAATAATCCTGAATTGCAATTATAGTACAATATTAGATATATTTTTATTGTTGACTTACGATTTAATCGGCCGCAGTGTTAACGGGCCATAAAAGAGAGAACGTCCAAGAAGGTAGGCAAAGATAGGTATCGCGTGATAGAGCTCCATCTGCTTGAAACTTAGGGCTAGCACAAATGCAACTGATCCATACGCAGGCTTGTTCTTGAAGAAGAAGTAAACAGCCCATAGGAAAAGTCCCAGTGATATGTGATTATACCTAAATCGAGAACAATAATAAAAAACGCGTTTCATCTGGGACATACTGGAAATGTCCGTTGTCAATGAGCATTAGCCCGGGATACAACAATGCAGCTAACAGCACTTCACTCTGAAATATGGTTTGGTCTGAAGGAAAGCATTGACCGTCCACCTACCTTAGCATTCTTCAGCAGCAACCAAAGAGCTGGAATATAGAGGGCCACAAACGTGACCATAACTGACATCCGCATGAAGAGCTTGTGATAATCGTTGGTTATGCCACGAGAAGTATGCAGTGCCGTCCATTCTGGGTGGATCATTTCGCTTCTGTAATAGGTAATATAATATTTAGCAGCATGAACTAAATGCCAACATTTTACCGACAATGAAACTGTGGTATGCAGTGAGCGGAGGATAGTCCAGTCCCCAGTAGTTGAGATCATTATTTGTTGAGTTCACGTACCACTCAGAAATAGGCAGATTGGTGGTAATTTCCATCCAATGACGCTGTGCTTCAAAGTCTCCAAACTTCGGCGGCATGTTGAAGCCAGAATATCCACTGAGTGATATGGACGCTTGTACTACGATGCTAAGCAGCAAAATCAACCATTTGTGTTCTGTACAAGAATCACCCGTCCTAGTCATGATCTGAAATTACTAACACGTGTAACTAGCATCCATTTTATGGCTATTCAGATGCGCACCAAGCACTTCGACACAAAAATACCTGTACACGTGCCTAGCAGAAATCATCGTGCACAACCAAACGTATATGTCCCCAGCCGACATTGGAAATGACACAACCAGTGACGTGTACATGAAAAAATGTATTCAGTGCGGTTCGATTCTCGATCAGCCGCTAACAACAGTTTGAACTTGTTTCAGAATTTTCGATTTCTGTTCGGGTTCCAATCAATACGCGAAGTTGTCTTTCAAACAAATCGTTTCAGGCTTTCGGAAAAATAGCTACTTCCTCAGCGATAACAGTGCACCCTTGCAATGATTGAGAGCGTCAATTTACTCGTGGAAGAAAGTGTACAGAAAACAAACAGTTCAGTAAGCTACTGCAGGTGTAGGTGAATGTCAGATCAGCAAAATATCAGAAAACCCGCGCTCTGATAAGTCTCTTCTTCCGGAAGAACAGAACATTTAGCAGATGCAACAGCTACAAGCTATCAAAAAATCCGAGCCGCTTCGAAACGAAGTAAACATAGTAAATCAATAGAATCATTGAGTTGATCACCTTTAAAGCGTCCATGAAGAAACATACAACCATCAACAAGGCAATATGTGGACATCGAGGTCTTCAAGCGCGTCGCCTGCACGTTAATTGGATCAAACGAAGCAACACCGACTCATATGAAGAACATGAGAACAATAACGAAACAACAAATACTGTCACAGTAATTGATAAGGTCTCAAACGGTTACACGTCAAACTGTAAACGACACAACGACTCCCTCGTCGGGGCCCAGCGTTAGAATTTGTGATGAGAGATCGATCAAAGCGCGAGGCTCATAGCTGCTCGAGCCCGAGTTCACAACATCTACTCTTGCTTGTCGGAGATTCGCCTCATTGATCGAGGGTACGTCGTTTAGCGGTAGTTCAACAGTTGATTTGCCAAAGTTTACTCCGGCGACAAAGACCTGAAATGTAGCAATATAACACTTTTTCGCGCTTGTTATGTTATGCGTTCTGCATCGGTTTTCATTCAGATTCGAAATTCTTTGAAAACTCAAACGACAGTTACGTATCTTGATTAAACAGAACAAATCGCCCGTAATCCAGTGGGACGTGCGCGGCGCGGTTCGTCGCGGAAAGCGATCTGTTTGCGAGATTGGTTCGTAAAAAAGCTTTTGATTAATGCTGGAGAATAATGGAGAAAAAGCGTGGAACGGGTTCTAAGTTCATTCAGACGAGATAGGTTTCCAGCGTGCACGTTAGGCGTTTCTCAGTGCAGACGTCGGTTTACTCTATCAAACATCGATATTGGGTGACCTCATGGATTTGTTTGATGGAACACAAGTCCTACCATTGTTTTCTATTCTGTGTGTCAAACCTCATGTCAATGTTTGTACTGTGAAAGCGGGTATACAGTTACCCTTGTCTATTCATCGTTCTGACGCCTCGTCGAGTGGCCGCTCTTAGATTTTTTGAGTTAGTGTCACTTTATGTTCGTACAGCTCACCTGTCCTTTAGTGATATCGTCCTCTCTCCAAAATCGCGTAAGCGTGAAAGCCGAATGGTTGTGCAGTTTGCCAATATATACCTGGCCGTGACTCAGCGCGTCGTAACGTTTCCTCATGTTTACCAGTTTCCGAACCACGTTCCACATGCTTTTTGAATTGGTACGTTGACTCTGAAACATGCTCAATTTTAATGGTACGTGTAACGACGATCAACCTCATAGTTTACTGATTTATAGTTGTCTTGAACGCCCACTTTTGCATCATCTACTACTGTGAAACCACTGTTAGCGGATTCGTTCCAAAGCATTGCACCTCGTTGTGGGAAAGGCTAAATCATTATGAAAGTGTGGTCTATGCGCTATACTTTACCAACCTGTGAGTTAGTCGGCAAATTCTGTAGGCCGATCTCATCACCGTAATAGAGCAGATTCGTTCCGGGCAATAAGAGTTGCACCATGGTCATCAACTCCGCGTGATCTTGGCTTTTTGCTCTCGTAGCAATCCGGTTCAAAAATGGATTTCCCAGTTCCCACAGGGGCCAAATGTTGGGGTTGTTCGTGTGGAAGAGCAGAACATCGGAGAGAATTTCATGATAGCATTCGGCCACATTGTCTCCCAGCCTGCACACGCGCCCGTTTCGCTCAATTGGGCCCAATTCATAGTTGACCACTGCATCCAGGCCGCTTGTTATAAGCAATTTCTTGTCGTTTTCGCGTGCTTCTTCGAAACTTGCGAAGAGAAATCTGTAAACAAATTGTTTGCTATTTACCCGATCGAGTCTTCTGTTTACGGTTTGGTGTCAGTATCGTTTCCAACAACTTCGTTAACATGTGCGCGAATTTCCTTTATCAACTCGCTAATGCCGTCCCAATCCTATAAAATGCTATCCTCTTTGTGTGACACATTCGCTGGAATACAAACCGGTTTCGAGCCATCCGGAACTCGAGCCAAATATTCTATTGTGTCCAGGTGGAATCCATCTATCCCTTTCTCGATCCAATGAGTGAACACTTCCTAAAGGAGTTTTTGAAGATAGGTGCTCAGAACAACCTCTAGCTTACAAACATTGACTGCTTCACTTGACTGTTTCTCCAGTTCAAGATCGGCATTTTAGGCTTGTTTTGTACATGCCAATAGAAAACTTTCGTGTCGCGGTATTCGTCGACAAAGTCGGATTTCACACCGGTACTTTTCCAGTAGTAGTAGTTTGCATATTGCGCATTCTCGGGCAGTGATCCCCGTGCACTTCGCAGGAACCAGTCATGCTCATCCGACGTTGCGGCTAGCGGTATTGTAATCACAACTTTCAAACCTAAGACAAATCACAGACTCCGATTCGAAATAAGGTTCGCATACTTTTTTCATGTGCTGTTTGGATCAGCGTCTCGGCTTGTGCTCTTGTTCCCAATCTCGAGTCCACAGCCATATAGTCGCGAACGGCTGTTTCCGACATATCGTCGCTTAATAAGAATGGTCTTGGAAAGATCGTTGACACCCCAAGGCGACGGAAATCTTCTATCCTACTGGAGAGACCGGGGAAATCGCCCAAACCGTCACTATTTGAGTCTTGTATGGAAGGAACCCAGGCTTGGTAGACAGACGATGATTGGAACCATGTGGGAATATATTTAGCGGAGCACGCCGGAGATAGGAAGACTATGGCGGTGGCTACTAGGAACATGGCGATCCAAAGGAACCAGAAAAAAATAAACAGAAACCATCGAAGTCGCTTCCAAAACGGGTCATCCTTGTACTTTTCAAGTTCATCGACTGAGAGTCCGACAGCTGGCAGACGTCGTTGAGGGGATTCGGGAAGTGTTTCAAGCAAAGGTTCACCCTGTAACATGAACAATTGATTTGAGATTGGTCGAAAATAGTTCATGAACAGTGTTTCGAAAGAAATTGCATTTTCTTTTAATTAAGTAAACTAGTCTCCGTTTTTTTAAAGTAACTATGCAGTCTCGATTGTGCTACATTGTGCCGTGGTCCAATTTTTGACAATTAAATCCACACTCCTAGTATGTACGGAAAACGATCATTTTGAGTGCAGTGTTTCTTACGTTGTGTTTTATTATCCTCTAAAGCCGAGGATCACTCCATCATACTTATGTTTACTACATCGCCGCAGGCTAATCCCAACATTAAAAGTGACACTAAAGACCCTCCGAATTATCGATCGTCCTCATTTCGGCGAGCATCCAAAACAGCCCTACAAGTCGCTTGGATTCGGAATTGTCAGCTCGTGTCTCAAATCGCTTGTTTTCGAGCATACCTTTAGTGGATACAGTGTCGCCGGAACCGGATTGTTCTGAATTGCGACCAAATAACTCTCGGTTTTGTGTCCACGTTCAACTGTATGCAGCAAAGAATGAGGGTCTTCATGACGGTGGCCATTGCCAGCATTCAGCAGCTGGCGCTCGGCAGAAGAAGACATGTGGGCCGACGACGAGCTAATCGGTTCAGGCCGCAGACTGATGAGTGAAACTACTGAAACAGAACGCACACAAATGCAATACATTGGCCCCTCGTTCCTCACGGACAGTTACCAAGTCGCGAACAAACTTCACGCAGCCGTCGCTGAACGACGATCTATCTTCACCATCAAGAATTGGTAGTAAAGCAGTGCGCGGAGACGGACCACCGTCGAATAGAATATAACCAACAATGAGGCGGAGTCAAAACAAGCGCGACATCACACGCACTTTGGAAGTGGAGTGAAGATTGACTCTTAGGATCAATGGTCGCGACTCGAAACAACAACAGAGATCAAAATAACAGCGGAAGCTGAAAAACACGGTGGCCGAAGCGTCGCTGAGGACTTTTTGCGAGCGGTCGCTGATATTCCTCCATCAAAGCATGTTGTTTACGCGAGTCGCGATGTTGCCGCAAGCGAAATGAAGAGGGGAACGGGGGTCGAGCCAGCTGGAAGCGGCGATTTGCTCTACAGCTTGTTGGTGGCACCCATGCACCCGCTTACTCGCTCCTGTCTCCTCGTATTTGCATCTTGCAGCTGTGACACATTAAATCTGGCAATCAGGCCCGACTCCCTGCTGGCTTCGTCGAAGCTTTGGTGACCGGGACCGTTGAGTAAGTAGTCGCATTCTGATGCTAATTCTTCGATCACTGAGGCATAATAATGCGCATAATGAATGAATATCACGAATACCATGATTTGGTTAAACATCAACAAGTCCGGCAACTCAAGCTTTACTTATGCAGACCGATGAATTGAAAATGAACAAACGAATTCGAGAGGGTGCGGAGGGTTCTTATATACGAATAATTTAGTCAATTTTATAGAGTAATAGACAATTAAAATTCGGTTACACACCGCCATAGACGAATATTCCACGCTGTTTTTACAGTTTGCCAGTCATAAAATGCCGCGACGTGACAAACTAATACAGATTGGTCTGTTTTCAATTTAGTGACCTTGAACAACCAGTGGCAGAGTCGATGTTGCAGGCGCCACTGTTTGCGGCGGCACAATTTTCGGAAGCGGATCTTCTCAATTCTAGCACTTTCGCGCTCACCCTTGCTTGTTGCATTGGCGAGCTGTTGCATTTTAGATTATTTTCCCTTGTCTTTTAATGCCCGATTCAGTGCGCCGCTTCCCGTCTAGCAACCATCTAAGGCTAGCGCTTATCTTTAGATTTGGTCAACGTAAGTACACGCAAGGCGAGTTGCAAAATTACGCAGTGTTCGCCACCTATAAGTTACTGACATTGAATGCTTTGAAAGGCTTCTCTTTGAATTTCTCCAGCCGGTACTGACAACAATGTGAACCGTGTAAGCCTATGCAAGCAGCTCACATACATACCTCCTTAGGTACGAGTAGCTTTTCCGTCATCAGCGTGAAGTCGAAAAGGAACTGCTTCACAATGCTCCCCTTAAACAGGTCCTATGAAGTGTAAATCAAGAGTATGTAAGTGAAGCACAGCAACATGTCGTCCTTTCTGGTGTCAAATTTTTGGACGATGACGCCCTTTGTGTTGTTTCGCTCGTATTAGAAAAACAACTTAACCTTTTATAGATTATATGAATTAATTTAGCTACTTGATGGCAGATCTGCTGTCACACGTATCATACGGATATGAAATAAAATGTGATTCAATTCGAGGTTTTGATACGGAATCAGCGCTATCAGTCATCCCAAGGAATTCCCTTTTTTTGACTGCTTACGTGTCCCAGTGTTGCTTTTTATCTCCTTCCGCCAAGATGAAACCCCTTTCAAACGGCGGCGAGAAGTGCGCGCGAAAAAAGTTCAGCTGAGTCAGCATCTTATTGTGAGACAGACTGCAAACGTTTCTTAGCAGACGTTCGTTCTCCCGGTTCTGTTCTTCTCGTATCTTCCCTCTAACGTTCATGACAAGGCATGACTCTTGATGCCGTAGCCCATTCAGGCTGGCGCTAAACCTCTTTTGCGGACGAAGAACGCCGACAGACACAACCGGTGCGATCGTATGTTTGCGATTCGTATACGTGAGCGGCGAGTGCGGATGGCGGTCGGAGATTGTTTACCTTGTCGCCGCTCGCCGTTGCATTTTGAGACGCTCGTCGCCTTTTCTTAATTACTCGCCTATGTTGTTCTTGCATCACTATAATCATGGATAAATCTCACGCTGCTTACTTTATTATCGTACCGCACCACAAGTACACAACTTGTCTTCGTTTTGTCGATTTGTGACATGATAACTCCATAATGTGACATGCAGAACCGTTTTAGTAACATCGTTCACACTGCTTTTGCTTCTCACTCTATCTCAAGCAGTTGTTAGTTGCGATTGACCAGTTTGACCAATTGCACGTTTTCAATCGTTCGTAAAGCGCGTTGCTACTTCCGAAATATGTGGCCCTGTTGTGATTTCATACATTTAACCTATTCAAGGGCCTTCCGTTCGAACTCCACGGAATGGCAGTGGAGGCGACTGTCGATGATCGAGCTAGCGATCTCGCTTCGTCTTCCTCAGATGACGACGATGGCTACGATGTTATGTATTGCGACTGCGTAGCTGCAACGTTGCATCAAGCGCTGCCCGGAACCCCAGGGAGGAAAGGTAATTTATACGCGATTTAAAACATCAGTATTCGAAAGTCCAGATTGAATTTATGACCCTCCTAGAGAGCTCTCCCAGGGCATTTCATCCCTGGGAATGTTTTTTGAACAGAAGGACTTACCAAATAAGGAATGCTAGGGATATACCGCTTGTGGAACGGAGTAAAATACTGGACAGTCCACTAGGCACTGGTGCCACGAGCGATCTCTAAACTGACACGCAGAATCGAGTGGCCGTGTCAGTTGTCTTGCTCAACAATGTTTCTGTTGTAACTCACCATCAAAATGATGATTAACGAGTTCATTCATTTCAGGGTTCATCCCGTATTCATCGGTATACGAATCACAGGATGACGTACGGAAACGGGGATACTGGATTCCTGGAGTACCTGTCTCTGCCCGAATCACTTCGATTGAGAAGGACACAACAAGTGGGGTTCATCTGATCAACGTCTTCCTGTACACCATTGAGTTGGAACATGGACCATTTCGATGGAAGGTGGTGAAAAGATATCGGGATTTCCAGTTCTTGAGCAACCGCCTTATGGCTCATCGGGCAGCAGAGCGCTTGCGTGCCCCTGTGAGAAGGTACATTAATCAAGCGTATTTTACTACAGTATTTTTTAGGGCACAGTCACGCCTTGATGATGTACTTGAGTCTGTTGGTGTGGATATATTCCCCGATGAGCACAAGGAAGACTGCCCTCACTACCGGCCGCGATCCCGCCGACATTCTAAGGTTGGTAACTTGCACGTTTTCGTTATAATATTCCCTATCGTGAATCACTAGCACTGAACTGTTATGGAATATTTTTAGGCGATTGTGCTGAACAAATGCGATGAACTGGATTCAAGCGCTGTTTGTGAACCAAGCCCAGAAAGTGCTTCTGAGCTAAAGAAGATGGAGGAATCTGCTGTACAGTGTAAATTTCGTTCTTTTGTTACTTTTGATTACATAAAATTTCTTTAGCTGGTATTCTCGACGATAATACGGAGAACAAGGATAACAAAACGAAGAAAAGAAAGAAGAGGCGCCGTCCAGCACGTCACACACTTCCACCCTTTCCGTATGCGCCGGAAAGCATGGTTACTGGGCACATAGAAGATCGACGAGAGAAGCTGGAGAATTGGCTGCAGGCGGTTTTGCACATTCCCGTGAATCGCAATCACCACGAAACTGTATGGAAAATTATAGCACTATCAAAAGAAAAGTCATAATTTCAGGCTGAATTTCTTGAAATTTCTCGATTTTCGTTCGTTAATCAACTAGGAGGAAAGTATACCGAAGGATTCGTCAAAAAGCGACCGGGAGGTGCTCGTGCGTTTCTCGGTTATAAACGGTGGTGCATTCGTCACTGTTTAAAATGGTCTAAAAGGTTGGACGTGATGTGTCATTAATCATTGTACATATCTCTCTTGCAGATGGCTCATTGTGAAAGACTCGTTCGTATTCTACATGGATCCACGATCAGAAGAGGTTCACCTGGTTCTGCTCTTCGACAATCATTTCGGAATCAATCGTCACGACACCGAAATCGTTCCCATTCCGCGGGAGTTTGTTGTCTCGAATCAACAACAGTAAGAACTGCATAGCTGATTTCTTCATGTTACGACATATGATTTAGCGTGCTGCATATGAAGTGCCGTCGCGAAGAAGATGCCACCAATTGGAAAAACATAATCAATGAGCAAATAACGAATCGTGCGGGACGTATATGGTTGCAGCCACAACGTTTCGGATCTACATTCCCAACACGTCAGAATTCCTATGCGAAGTGGTTCGTAGACGGCAAAGACTATATGGAGTGTTGCGCTAATATGATGGAGCTGGCCCGCGAAGAAATCTTGATTGCCGACTGGTGGTTGTCACCCGAAATTTACATGAAGCGGCCCATGACTGAGGGCAATCGATGGCGATTGGACCAGATTTTGAAACGCAAAGCCGAACAGGGTGTTAAAATCTTTATTTTGTTGTACAAAGAAATGGAGATGGCGCTGGGTCTCAACAGCATCTACACGAAGCGGACTCTCCAAGCTCTCCATCCGAACATCAAGGTGAAACTCCTCTTTCGTTATTTTTGTAGCTGACGCTATTTCATTGTCAGGTCATGCGCCATCCGGACCATTATCCTTCCACTGGCACATTTTTCTGGGCACATCACGAGAAATTAGTTGCTGTTGATCAACTAATCGCCTTTGTGGGAGGCATTGACTTGTGCTACGGTCGATGGGATGACAATCGCCATGTTCTTACTGATATGGGCTCTGTACAGTACTCCGGAAAGCATTTCAACACAGGTGGCGACTTTTCCATGGTAAATGAGCAAACCTTGCTGTTGTCATTTGCTGAATAATTCAGTTACGTGGAATGAGAGAGCTTGCTGCTGCATCTGCCACCCTCTCCCCATTGGGACTCGAAGAAGACGAGACTGTTCCAAGACCGCATGAAATTGTGGATGAGCAGTATGAACGGCCTGGAAGCAGAGGGTCGGATGTTGTCGACGGCAAAGGTCTACGCATGGACAGGGCTAATGAAGTTGTTCATCAGGAGGCGCCTCCCACAGCTCACGATGTGGCAACTTCCGATTCCGGTAAAGTGGGATCCTCGAAAAGGCTGAGTTCGTTTATGCAGAATATTCTGAATAAGCAAGTGGAATTTAGGTCTCGGACGACGCATTTCCTTGTTCCGTTCGAAATCTCCGCGGAAACCGGTACCACCGCAATCCATGTTGCAGGAAGCAGGTCCACCGACTGAGTTCATGGCCTCAGCCGTTTCAAAGAACATGACCCTAAGCGAAGCAGCAAAGAAATACAAAGAGTACATTGATAGCGGAGCTGTAGCTGAAGAAAAGCGTCGTGCACAGACGCCTCCACTTGAAAAGCGAAAGAAGGGCGTGATTAACCGTGCTGTTACTAACTGGCGTCACAATCGTGCGAAGCGCCGCTGGAAGCAAGTGATTGACATGGATGACGCCACAGGAGCTTATGAACTTGGGTTAGATTCTACACTTACTAAAATGATGAATCATTCTAACGCTTTTCAGTTGGATACGGCTGAAGAAGGATACTGTCGATGAGACAGACATGGCCGGAAGTGGAAAATTGTGGCTTGGAAAAGACTACGTCAACTTCATTCATAAAGACTTTGTCGAATTGGATATGCCATTTCACGATTTCATCGATCGCGGTGTTACTGCCCGGATGCCCTGGCACGATATTCACTGTGTTGTATTTGGCAAAAGTGCCCGTGATGTTGCTCGTCACTTTATTCAAAGATGGAACGCAACCAAGGTACGGTAACCCCATAGACACTCTATAGCCATTTTACAGTGTTCGTATAAAATTATTTATTATTTTCATTTAGACAGAGAAACTCAAGGAAGTGGAAGAGTATCCATATCTTCTGCCGAAGAGTTATGATTCCGTAAAAGTGCCACGAACTTTTATGGCCATGAGTGAGGTTGCCGATGTGCAGCTTGTCCGATCACTTTCCAACTGGTCCGCACTTATCGATCGCACGGAAGACAGTATTCAACAAGCCTACTTGTCACTCATTGCCAACTCTAAGCATTTCCTCTATATTGAAAATCAGTTCTTCGTCTCTATGATTGGAAGTAACGATGTTCTGAATGAAGTGTGCAAAGTGATTTGCGACAGAATAGCACGTGCCCACAGGTGAGAGAATTTAAGCACAGACCTGATATATATGCGTTGCTTTCAGGGACAACGAGACGTATCGCGTGTACGTTCTAGTCCCTCTTCTTCCTGGATTCGAAGGAGACGTCGCCTCAACTGCAGGATCGTCGTTACAAGCTGTCTTGAATTGGACTTACCGCTCTGTTTCCCGTGGTCCAAATTCATTAATCGAAAATCTGAAACAAAGGGGCGTTGACGATCCCTGGAAGTATATATGCTTCAGCTCACTCCGCACACATGATATTCTGAATGGACGACTGGTAAGTTGGGCATTAACATGGTGCTATAATATACACATATTTTTAGGTTAGCGAACTTATTTATATTCATTGCAAACTGCTCATCGTTGACGACTGCCACACCATCATCGGAAGTGCCAACATTAACGATCGCTCACAGCAAGGAAATCGCGATTCTGAAGTGTGTATTGTGGTGGATGACACAAACTTTGTCGAGTCTGAGATGAATGGAAAGCCGTATAGAGCCGGAAAGTTCGCTCATTCTCTGCGAACACAACTCATGAAGGTTACTATTGATATTGAGCGACAATACTACAATACTAAAAAATTTCAGGAACATCTCGGTTTGCTGGAAGACATATTAAAAAAAGACCCAAAGGCGGCTGCATTCCAGTACCCCATCGATGTAACCGATCCAGTGGCTGATTCATTTTTCAACGATGTTTGGTGCAAGATCGCTGCAAACAACACCCGCATTTACGAAGAGGTCTTCCGTGTATCACCGACAGATCTAGTCGAAAGCTTCGCAGAGCTTAAACAGTGGAATTCGGAATTACCCATGGCTGAATACAGTGCGCCAAAGGCGGAAGAGCGGCTAAGAGAGCTGCGTGGATCGCTTGTTGAATTCCCCACTAAGTTCCTTCTCAAAGAGAACTTGTCGCCTAGTATTGCTTCAAAAGAAGGCCTTGTGCCGACGTCTGTCTTCACGTAAACCACTCGCCCATATTTGTTCTTGTTGCTGCTTGTTGCCCGATCTTTTTATACGGTCTTGCTATACGTGTCACGCACATATAGGTCCAGCTCTTCGCTCGCATCAGCTTTCTGTGATAGCCAACTTTACCCAGTAGCCATATTCATTGTCATAAATCTATTCATCTCTATTGATATTTAATTTATGTGTAAATTGTAATAATGATCAGCATAAAGTTTAACGGCTCTACCACTCTGCTGAATAAGATCTTAAGAGTGTGATGAGATCTTGTGCTTTCTGGCTATGGAACGAGGTCGTTGCAATTGCGATTATGAATGTATTTTAAGAGGTTCGTGCAGAACAAGACAGCTGGGGCGCTTTCGTTTTATATTGTTACACTCAGTGAGGTAATAATTCCACAAAGTTCGATGTGAGTTCAAACGTGTCAATGATCGGTCAACCTCTTTTTTCTCGTTAACTGTATTCGGCTTTGCAAAAATTGAATGTGGATGGATCCGCAAAGAACCTGTGACGGGGCTTTAACACTTGCAGACTGGTTGCAGTTATCGATATTTGGACATTTGTCGTAACTCTGGTCATATGTCAGCAATGGGACATCGTCATAAAGTAACCACTCATAAATGGTTTAGTTGAAAATTCATACAGTGAAAAGTGATGCGTTCTTCTTGAATGCATTACTGCAATGTCCATTTGCTGTGTTTGTGTTTGACATATTTTACGCCTGATTTAATTGCAGTCGCGCATTGCCGATGTCCGTAGTTGTATGTTTCGAGAAGTGGGGTCCCGCCGCGACAAGCATTCATGTTAATTTTTGATCGTTCGTTGCGACGACTGCGGCCGATGTATGCACGCATCGGAGACTAAGCCTTCTTTGCTCTCATGCGTTTGACGATTGATCGAAATGTCACTCCATAAATAGAAGATTGCCAAAATCGGCAAAGTGAGTTTAGCTATGTACGATTAGGGTGACGGTCAAATCCTTGGTATAGCAGGAATATCTCTTTTCAGTCCTGGGTCCTTGTAGCATCGTTTGCCGTAAAACGTTCCAGATGATACCGCGAATGACGTGCCATAATGATATGTTATGCTTAACTCATGATTGTTCGCATCTTCAGGAATTCTCCAGACATGGCCCACTCCGCTCAGAAGGGAAAGATTCTCGCAATCATTGGCGACGAAGACACCGTTGTGGGATTCATGCTCGGTGGTGTCGGTGAGCTGAACAAGGCGCGCAAGCCTAACTACCTGATCGTCGACAAGAACACGTCGATCACTGAAATCGAAGATGCCTTCAAGGGGTTCGTCGCCCGCGAGGACATTTCTATTATCCTGATCAACCAACACATCGCTGAAATGATCCGCTACACCGTCGACCAGCACACCTCCTCCATCCCGGCCGTTCTTGAGATCCCATCGAAAGAGGCCCCGTACGACCCATCAAAGGTTAGTTTGTTTTTGTATTCCACCAATATTGCGTTAATGGTACATGCGTTTACATGTATTAGCCAATGGGCATACGTTGGATAATAACTTTTCGTGGAAGGATAATTTTAGCGAGAGTAGCCTTGGTCAGAATGTGAAATGAATAAGCAAACGTCGCAATCAGATGAAACGTTGCATGATCGCATTTCATAGATTGCTGTGCTATTGGTCATGGGAACTAAATCTAAGAGAATATCGACCATTCACTAATGTTTAATCTTTGCAGGACAGCATTCTCAATCGCGCCCGTGGTCTCTTCAACCCAGAAGACTTCTAAGATGTTCACTGTTTTCTTAACTCCTGTTCTCCCTCACCAATGACGACGTCTACGCTAGTGTTGTTTGTAATATAGTATTTTCGGTCCTGCTCTCTTGCTCCTCACTTAAGAAGGCAACATATGCTGTGATATATATGAAGAAGATAAATGATTATACATTCCACTGCGTTGCCAATACGTTTCAATCGATTTGCTGATATCGTCGCCGTTCTGATGGTAGAGTTGGGCGAAAGGTGGCGATGCGACTGGAAAGCGGAGAAGCCGCTACTGTTGTGCAATGGTAGCGCAGTGTTTACTGTTGGGTTATCTGGCTGTGGAGTCGTCAATCAGCGGCAGTGGCGTTTCTCAGCGACCATGGAGGCGACGTCGTCCCGCGCACTCGGTTTATTTGTTTTGAACTGTTTCGCTTCGGTTGTTTATCTTGCTTTCCACAGCGAACACGTTAGTTTTGCTTTTGGTCAGGTATAATTTAAAGCTCAAAGGCAAATAAGACTTCGCTTTTATACAGAAAAAATGGGATGTACAATTACGTCTTTTTGCTGGGTAAGGTTGCAGCAGAAGAGGTCAAATTTTGTGTCGCAAAGTTGAAGCGGAGGGTAGGCTCCCATCGGTGTTCGTTAATCACAAAAACTATTTGGGCGTCCATTATTGTGATTCCCCATTTCAACGATCTTTTAGTGATGAGCTCTTTGCAATGTCCTTTATGCTCACATGCAACTCAATTGAGTCAAGTTTGGTCCGGATGTACTCTTACAATGCGCGCTAATAAGTGATGACATGCTGGCGCGGACATCTGATAATCGAATGTACTCCATCACAGTGATGTTTTTGCGCTCACCCTCTTTTACGCACCTCTCCCCGCCGACGCTTATTTGTGCGCCAAAACGAGCACCATCACATTCCTGTTGCTGTCATCCGAACCAGTACCGTGTTGTCTGATGTTTACCGACGGCAGCGTCCCGAAAAGTATTTTCAAAATTGCCGCGCTTTAGGAGGACCCTAGCTGCGTATCATTCGGTTCTCACGCGGAGAAGCTCGCTGTAAACTCGCCTCTGCTTTGCCGGCGGCCTCCTTCCCCCGAGCGACGGCGTGCCAGCGCTTCGCTTTGGACAATTAGCTGCAGCACTCTCTCGCGCTCAGTCCTCTTCCTCTTTATTTACCGATTCGGAAGTTAATACTCTTGCGCATGCATTGCAAAGATGGGATGGGAGTACTGTTTGTGGATTATTAAACGAAATGCGGCAAGGTAACCCTGATATTCACATCTGGGATACGGTAATCGCCTTGAAACACACTATTAAACTCCGTCCTGAGTTAGTTGCCTAAACTTCTGGGCGCGAACGATGCTGCTACTCGAAACGTTGTGCTATTCACACGTTCTGTTATGGTCGCACCCATTTCCGCGTCGCTTCGTGTGCATATCCTCGGCCCCATGAACCATTTCCATCAATCGATGTTCATTCGCTCGAGTTGAGTTTGATCCGTGCTCTTTTTCAGACACTTTCGAACTTCTGGAAACACCCAGTCTCAACATGGAGTACGGGATCACATGTAACAACAAGTACGGATTCCTGTCGGACGAAGGTAAGTATTCATAAATTTGTATGCCGTGCTCACTCGTCGTTTCCATGTTTAAGAAGCCGAGGATCCTGAGATCCTTCTGAAGAAGGCCATCCAGAAGAAGGACCTCAAGGAAAAGGAAGAGAAGAAGATCGCCGAAGAGAAGGCTGCCGCCGCCGCTGCCGAATTGGCCTCTGCTGAACAGAAGCGCGTTGCGAACAAAGAGAACCGCCGTGACAACGCTGAACGCGGACGAGGAGCTCCTCGTGGGCGTGGCGGTCCCCGCGGAGAAGGCCGTGATGGACCCCGTGGTCCCCGCCGCGATGGACCCAAGCCCCAGGGTGAGGAGGGAACTCGTCCCTTCCGTGGAGGCCCCCGTGGAGGTCCCAACCGGTATGCCACATGATGATGGACGCCGAACAGCTAATTCTCTCTTATCTACAGTCCTCGTCGTGAGCGTCCCGTGAAGGAGGGTGAAACCGCTCAAGAGAACGCTCCCGCCGCGGGAGACGAAGGCCGTCTTAGCGACGACAACGAGAAGGGTCGTGGACCCCGTGCTCCCCGCGTCTTCCGTCGTGGAGGACCTCGTGTGCCTGGTGTCCGCCTCGACCGTAAGAGCGGCTCCGACCAAACCGGTGTGAAGCCCGTTGAGAAGAAGGAGGGACACGGCAAGGGCAACTGGGGCACCGAGCAGGACGAGCTCGCTGCCGCTGAGGACGTCAACGCTTCGTCCGGTGGCGAAGTTGAGCGTGAGAAGACTGAAGAGGATCTGAAGCGCGAGGCGGAGCTCGAGCGCGCCGCTCGCGAACTCACTCTCTCTGAGTTCAAGGCTCGCATGGCTGAGAAGGAAGCCCGTACTGAGTTCAACATCCGCCAGGCTGGTGAAGGTGTCGACCCCAAGAACCAGCTGAAGCTTGTGCCTCTGCAGCGCGATGACGATGACGACCACACCACTGAGGAAGTCGTCATTGTGGTAAGCACGTCTATCATTCTGCCGGTTCTTAATTTACACGCGTCGCTTTCAGCGCCGTGAGCCCAAGGCCAAGAGACTCAACATCGAAGTTACCTTCGGCGACGAGAACCGTATGAACCGCGGTGGCCGTGGTGGATTCCGTGGAGCACCTCGTGGAGGCCGTGGCATGAAGGACAGCCGTCGCACCAAGGATGCTCAATTCGACTTCAGTGCCGAATCGTTCCCTGCCTTGGGTGGCAGATAAGCAGAGGGCCGCCCGTACCCTTTAACGTTACCTGTGTTGTTTGTCTCAGCTCGTTTCATTCATCACTATATTACGATCTTACCGTCTCGCCAACTTATTTCTTCTACACTCTCTTAGACTATTTGTTATTGTTACACTAGCGAAACATTAGCGCTACCACTCGCACAATCGAGGTCTTGCTTGAGTTTTTGATGATCCAGGAATTGTTGTCGTTTGTTGTTTGAAATATAACTGTTGAGTTTTTTCCACTTGTAATAATACGCCCGTTGGAGCCATGCATGCTATTTTCCGAAATCATAAAAATCATACCCCCCTCATAACTGCTGTTTCTTATTTATTGCTATATTGCAGGGTAAGTTCTGAGGGAGCTGGATGCAGGTTGTATACTGAATACTCTGTCACGAAAAACGATTCATAACTTTTCAACAAACGATCGAAACAATACGTTTTATACACCATGCAAATGCGCAGGAAAAACTATTGCGTTATTGTGCGAAAACTATAATGCACCATGCTATATAGATGCAGCACGGAAGCAGTTATCAGAACGTGAAAGCAGCAACACAATAATCACGTCATATGTTTACGGAAATCATGCAACGGCATTTGTGACCTACTCACTGGTGAAGTCCAAAAGAAGTTTTTGGAGGTTGTAAATACGTAGAATATCTTTTCTTTACACGATTATAAATACATCGGTATGGTTCATTCTTCCCCATTATTTAAGACCAAGTCCGGTGCGTTTCCTACTGATCACTACCGTAAAAGTAATTACACAAAATTACACTAAGCATTTAAGTTCACGATACGCAACTTCATGAATTACTTAAAATAAGCCTGTCATTTCGGAGGAAGCAAACTCGGAATTTCTTACTTTACCAGCATACACTTTCATTTTGACTTGAACTCTATTGACACTGTGTCAGCTTCCGACTGGATCATAAACGGATCGCAAGAAGAACAATGGACGTCTAAGCAAAGTGTCTAGACACCAGATGGTTTACTGATTGTATATGGGAATGATGTCTGCGTAATGTCACTAAATAGAGATGCAGCAGAAAAGGAGGGCAATGCCTTTCTTTGTACAGGTCTGCGATGGACCATGGACGACTAGATGTGAATATTTCTGGTTAGAATCACAATAGCGATTACACCGCCACTCTATACAGGATAAATGTTGTTGAAGCAAGGTATTTACGTCATAAGGTGCCTTACTTCGTAGTCACATCCTACTTAAATTTTTTTTTGCCTATGAGGAAGTTATTTGGCGAAAGTAGAACAGCGATGGAAACGCATCACTGTAGCAATCATGATTTCCCTTCTTGTCCGGTTCAACAAAAAGTAGTAAACACACCATCGAATGCAATAATCTTCGTTGAGCTCGATGGTGGTGTTTTGGAAGCACGTCGGTGCGCCCACTTCGACACCGTCACGAACACTACAGACGCGGTTCCGCTTTGTTTGCGTTCGCAGTGACAAATACATACAGAAATGCTCCACATTGGGGTTCAGAAGAGAGCCAACGGTGAAGAATCTCGCAAAAAAAATTTCATCGTCGTTTGTTTATAGTCTGAAATGTAAACAAACGAAAAAAATAAACATAAGTATAGGTGAATTGGAAAATGTTGAAATTTGATATCTTAATTGTTTGATGGGTTTGCGTTATTTGCGTGGTGTAACAAATCAGTAACGGTTGAAAGTAGCCATTTTTAAAAAAGCAATTGACTATGTGACAGGTGTTATGTGTTGTGGAAGCATAATAGTGAAATGATGCGTTTATTTGAAAACATTTTCTTCATGATTTTCTTCTTGATTGATTTTTGAAAACATTTTCATTTTCTCATTGTCATTCCCCAGCTATTGAAACATGGTGATCGATGCGTTCGACTCTACTGATATTTTTATTTATATGTTCATTTATAATTTATTGGAAGTTTGCGAAATTAGCGAAATCATCACTGGATGGTGACGTCGCTCCAAAAGGGTCGCTCGAGAAAGGATCGTCTCCGCTGCTTTTGAACGGATCGCCGAAAGCCTTACTGCCGAATGGATCGACTTTCGACTCGGCGAACGGGTCACCTGAATCGAACGGCGATTGAGTCTGCGGCTGCGTCCACGGGTTACCTCCGAACGGATCGAGGTTGTTCGTTTTAGGTGGCGGTATAGCATGTATGGAGTTGCTGTTAGGGATTGAACTATTGGGGAGCATTTGTACACGGAAGTTTTGCAGAAGGTGCTGAACGTTCACTTCACTAAGATCTTCTTTGGTTAGCGCTTCTTTTATTTCCTTGAGTGCGATCGCTAATTGTTCTTTCGCAGCAGCCATTTGAGTTGTTTTTGTGTTCAACTTCATGATTTCTCCGTCCATCTACAATAGCTACCGTTTAGAATTTTGAGTGGTAAACTACACGTACATCGCTGATCTCGTTTGTGACCTGCTCCATTGACCGTTTCTTCTGGTCTAGCTCCGCTTGCAACGTGTTCTTTTGATTTTCGACGGCTGCTAACCTTTGTCTATCTGCCACCAAGGCCTCTCGTTCCGCCTGAAACGAAAATTACATTACCGGGTTGAATACAAGATTCACATTTACCGCCAAAAGCATCAATAAGCTCTTCGAGGCTTATGCAATCTGTTTGGGTGAAATAAACAGCCTTAAAGATACTTACTTCCACATTTTTAGCGGACTCGGCGATTGCTTCCTTTGTTCTATGAAGCCTTTGCTCTTCGGCAGCTAGCTTGTCTTTGTGTTCCGTTACAGCAGTCTCTTGCGCGCTCAGTTGATGGTCCAATTCACCCAGACGTTTTCCTGCTTCTACCTTTTGACGTTTCAGCTGATCGGCAGTTTTTTCTAATGTACTGAGTTCAAGCTAAAATAGTGGATAATGGAAATAGCGAACAATGGTTTCAGACCAGTTACCTGAAGGTTCTTTATTTCGCTATTCTTGATTGTCATGTCCGCATCCAGTTGGATTAGCTGATTTTCAACTGAATTCCTCTCCTTCGCCAATTCATCTATTTCACCGGTTAACTTGTCAATGGTTTCATTTGAATGGGGCTGTGATGACAATTCCTAAACGCTTATAGCCACATAATCTATCATAGACTACTGTCCACATACCGTTGTTGGTGGCCTTGATACTTGTCTCATTGTTGGGGGGATCAGATTATGCGGTAGGGCTGAGTAAAGTGGTTTTCCTCTTTTTCGCTCTTCCAGTAGATACATTCTAAACATAGGATGGAATCTATGTTTCAACAGGAGTGCAATGATGGGTTCATACTTCTCTAGCAAGCAGAATTTTATATTTTTCTCTTTTTTCAGCCATTGGTAACATAATTTCATGCCCAAATATGCAAAAAGCGACCGACCCTGGTGGGATTCGAACCCACGATCTCCGGATTAGGAGTCCGGCGCCTTCTCCTCTAGGCCACAGGGACTTATCTCATATCCCTCATGTAGATGTACATATTCCATTGTAAACAGCATAGCGGCAGCGGGCCCATAGACTAAGTGACCAACGAACACCTGTGTCTTGCCATCGATTTAGAGTTTCCGATGCATCTTCACTTCAATTACATCCGTTATTGATCTGCGCAATAAAATGTTAGCCTACATGTAGAAAAATTTAACTTTAGGGCACAATTTCCTTATTATCCTGTAAACATTTTATTTGAGGATATATCAAGTGTATTCTGCTCAGGCATGCTATGTCTCTCTACCCCTTTCTTTGGTAGGCAGTGCTTCGAACTAAACCGTTCGATATTGTCTCAATCTCGGCAATCCATGAAGCGTGCTTCAAAAAACTGGCCCATGACGTTCTAGGCTAGAAGTAGGACCAAGAACGAATATATATGTTGTTATCATTATGCCGTAAAATTCCCAGTTACAAATCTCACAAAACTTACAGCAAAGTGAATTGCTCCAAATTCATCGCGCCTGTCTTTTTGATGTCGGCGAGTTCCCATATGTGAGCGAGATCTGTCTGTACTACACCACTAGCGATTAGGAAATCACGAAGATCTGCTCCCGTGGCAAATCCGTCATGGTCAGTGTCGCAGGATTCGAATTGAGCTTTGAAGAGAAGAGAGTTAAGCGGCCAGTCGCCAGTGATGGAGCTGCTTCGACTACTAGAAGCTACGGATGCCTGCAGTATGGTAATAGACCGCAGACGACAGTGTTGCCTACCTGAGTTTGGGAAGAATTCATGCCTTGCATAGTCGTTCCAACTTCGCGGTCTGCAGACATCGCACTCGAAGTTTGTTGTCTTTGGCCATCTGAACAATGAAATATTAACAATAATATATGACAACCGCTTTGCAGTGACACACCTCTAAAGTACGTTGCTAGGGAATAGGGCAGAGTTTGTGGCACGGGGACATTTTGCAAGCACTTGTAAACTAGATGAAGGGCAATGCACATTTCTTTCTTTCCAAGGCATCCATCTTTATCGACATCGGATAGTTCCCAGATGCTGGCCAAGATGTTTGGCGGGAGGTTAGAGTTGAGCAGTACCGGACGAACCTGAAACAGTACGATAATCAGGAGTGCTCTGAAGGAAAAATATAAGTCTACGGCGTCGTAGTTTAGAATGCGAGCTCAGTTGTACCTGTCTTTTGTAGGTCACTAAGCGGGTACTATTTGTTCGTGTGGTTTTGTATAGACAAAGTTGGTTACTTTCAGTTTAGGTTTACCTTACCATGTAGCATGTACTGACTGCGTTTTTTTAAAAGGAATTGCTATCTAAGCGTTACCGACGGGACTACACATCGTGCACTTTGAATGTACTCTTAGAGTATTGTCCTTAGTCACAGACACTTTGGCCGATCCCCTACGGTTATGCAAAAAGATATATAACCAAAAATTTGTTGACAGCATGACAATGTGAGTGAAGACCTGTAAGTACTACTGTTGAAAAAATAGCCATTTTTCTTTCACAGAAGAACATGGCTCTGGTTCGTTCTTAGCGGGGAATGAGATCAAAGCAAGTGGAACTACTAAGTACGAATAATCAGTTTTCCAGTCAACGATGAAAAAAGTCTTGTAGCTGGTTGTAGTATTCACATCCAAATTTTTTGAACACCGAATAGCGTTCTGTACAAATGTCAGGAGTAATAGAAACAATTACCCACTGGACGAACGACGGTTAATGACCACGTGTCAGTAGAAACGACTTATTAAGAGGCTCATCTTAATTCAGCAACTTAGGATGCGACAAACCTAACTATTACTTACATAACATTCAATTTTTGAAATGTTTTAATGTCTACACTGATTGTACTCAAGCTGTCAGTTCTTACTTCGCTGTAACATCCGATATTTGCTGAATTTGTGGCATTGGTTGTTGAATTTAGACTTTCAGAGGCAACGAAACCATTGGTTTTTGTCCAAAATGTTCGATCTATTTCGTTTGTGATTCACAGCACGGACATTGACTCATCAACCCCGATTTCCCCAGTATATATTGAGTTGCGGCTGCGTCTATGAATGGCTTGATGTAAATCAAACAGAGTGGGATGAAGCGTGAGCATTTTAATGTACACAAACGGTAATGACCTACCTGGTCTCCTGTTAGTTTTCCGTCCAAATTAGGGTTTAAGCTGTTGAAGATCGCCTCATACTTTGCTTCGTCCGACGGTGTAATCGACCAGACAGTGGCTGGCTCCATGACGCGATACCTGCAACTCGATAATAACAAATTGGTAGCCAACTAAGTTGCGCTAAGGTTTACGTGTCCACCGCACAGTCACCACCATCATCATCACATAAACGTCGCGTGTGGTCTATCATTAATTAGAAAGAGAAGAGTAGCTGTTCGAAAATTCGTTCGGAGAAGCTTGCAATAAGCGTCGGCAGTTCGCCGAAAGGGAAGTCGATATGAAGGGGGCCAGAGGCGGGCGTTCGTATCCAAAATCTATAAACTACCCCAATTCGGGCGCCGCCGCCCTAGCCCGGCCGCACCCTTTTACGGCTCGACCGATCCATTGCGAAGAGTGCCCCACCACCCCTTTTCCTTCTTGCCCTCCACTTTCTACCAAGCCCCAGCACAACTACCACGAAAAGGACGAGTCGGGAGCGTCGACGGCCATTGCGCCCCCTTTCGAGCGCCCTTTCGCTACTTTTCGCATTTGTGCCCCACGAAGCCCAGCGCTTGCACCGCCTGCAGTGTAAGAAGAGGCAGGAAGCGCGAAGACTGCTCTCTCTCTCCGTTTAGCGTGCTTGCTGAAATGCGCGCGAAATCGCGGCTGTGCGTGTTGAAAAACATATGATTCTCAAGTTGGGATGCTATTTCAGGAGATCGCGAAGACTGGCGGCATATGGCCGAAACGCATGGAGCAGCATCAAATGCATCTAGCGTCGAGCGAAATTGTCGATTGGAGCGTGGTCAGTCGTTTTCATGTTTAGCTTAACGTCTTGAGAACATTCAATCGATCGAACGGTCGCCGTAGGTCTGTGGAGGCTCTTTAGAGCGTCGGCTCATTGCGATTTGCAGAAAATCTGTACACAGATTGCTAGGGCATGATGGGTAACAACCGCAGCTTTTGAAGGTACATACAACGAGTTTTGCGCGGATAGAAAACGATCAGGCAGCTGGAAAGCGGAAAATTACTTGCAGGGCTTATACCATGTGATCCCATCAAGGGTATTTGTAAATTTACATCGGGTTAACAGCATCAACAACTGAGTTGCTGATAACTCACCCGAGTTGAAAGTGAAAAACAACCTATAACTATATCAAAAACACTAATTAGAGTTAGAGATAATTCTGTATTCTGCGATTCTAGGCCGCCATGGTTCGGAAAGAAAAACTTCTTAATTCAAGCCGAATAACTTTTTGCAAGTCTTGAATTGTATCAGGCCGGCAGTTCGGAAGAACGGCGAATGAATAGAAGACAAAATCACAGATGGCAAACGACGACGAGCGGGGCATTAACTGTAAACAAGAAGCACTTAAGTTGGGTTGGCACTACTGCGATTTTTGAAATTTTGGCCAAACGGATTTGCATACATATTTGATGCATGATCGCGGACGCAAACAACAGAACTCCTTGCTTGGAAATGTTTAAACAGGAACTGGCATTTTCGCATGCGTAATGCTAAACATACAAATGCGATGTTTAAATGTGACAGAGCTGAGCGGGCAGCGCAAAACGTGTTGCATAAATGCCAACGTATTCCTGAAGGTACTGCGGGTTTAGTTGAGACCTACCCTGGGAGTTCACTTACTCTCTCAATCAAATATTGAAGGCAAATGTACAAAAATCGACCTTAATCTGAACTTGGTCTGAATTGTGTCTAAGCTTCATGTATCTTAAGATGCATTAAACCCACAGTTACCAGACCTTCCTGTTGTATGCAATCCTGTGCTATATATATTTGTCTTGCCATAAAATTATGCGAAACAAAACACCCCGAAATTTACTGATATGGCGTTAACATCAAGTCGTCACCTTTGCATCGCGGCTGTATCGGCACGATCCATAATGAGGTCCATGAACTTCCTTAACCACTGGATAACATTCATTTCGCACTTCGAGGTCTCTACAAGAACTCCTACGAGTGTATCGTTGTGTCTCTAAATCTTAGTTTTTTGAATATCCCCTAAACTCCTTTCTCAGACCACACACGTCACTGTATCGAGTTGCATGCATTCAACACAACAAGACTCAACATCAAATATGTTCACATGTGGAACATACACATATGTTTAGCATTTCAGACATCCAGAGGATTCTGGAGTTGACGGCACATCTTGAGAAAAGCGGTGAAATATCATCTGCACGCCTAGCCGACCTAAGAAACATCCTGCAGAGTCCGTTCTTCCATGCAGTTAAGGAAGTCTATGAGCACGTCTACACCGTTGATGACTCGTTTGATCAGGTACTATCACCTTCTGCTAAACCGTTGCACTACTACTCTAACAAATTTTCCGCAGAATCTTAATCAGAATGGATTCCAATCTACAAATGTAAGCTGCTTGCACTCACATTATATGTGTTCGTTTGTTACACGCTCAAGCGTCACAGAAGCAAAAAGATTTGATGGTGGCCGGGCATGCTGTAATGGGACTAATTTCGGGTAGCTAGATATCTCTATTCACATGGATATTCTTATCACTTGGATGCGCTTTTATTACTATTGTATGCGACTCACCAAGGCAGCTATTTTGCATGTCCGTTATGGTCAAAAACACACGTGGTGTCCAATTAGGTAGCGGCATCTAACATTTGCACCATAATCTTATATAACTGCGACCCCTGACCATGGGCCATGACTGATAGAAAGCTATTGATTGATGCTTCAGATCTCCCCAGCCGCTGCTGCAAAAGCCACCGTTGCCGCCTTCGCTGCCGCAGAGGGCCATTCGCATCCACGAATCGTCGATCTCGCCAAAACCGATCAGGGTCTCGGATTCAATGTGATGGGTGGACGCGAACAAAACTCGCCCATCTACATTTCTAGAATCATTCCTGGAGGAGTGGCCGACCGTGAAGCGTCATTGAAACGAGGCGATCAACTTCTTGCTGTGAACGGAGTGGTAATTGCCCGCCTATTGGGCTTTGTACAGTATATTGTACTAATTTAGAACGTAGAACGTGAAAGTCACGAGAAAGCGGTAGAATTGCTCAAATCAGCACAGGGACGAGTGAAACTCGTTGTCAGATATACGCCGAAACTGCTCGATGAGATGGAGAAGCGCTTTGAACGCCAGAGGTCGCGGATACATCAACAGTCGCCAGAAGCCTTTATGAAGCCTTAATGCTCACTCTTTGATATTTGCAGAAAATAGTCTTTCCATAAAGCTCTATCGCCTTGATGTGTTGCTGCTCTTTACTGGCTAGCACCTGATATATGCATCGGTTAGCTTGTACCTTGCTTAATCCAGTGAAGTGTTTAGGCAAGACAAGTCACTTTTCCTGTGACGCTTGCGCTTCGGTCTGTTCCCACGCATTGCTGCGGAGGTAATTGAGTTAATTATTGTATTGTATTACATGTTTTCCGTGATACGCTGCCACTCCGTGTTAGTCCGATTTAAGACTGTGTCAATTTCGAGAACCACTTCGCCGTGATTGCTATTGCTCTGTTCCTCGACACAGCCTCTACCCTTCTCCTGTTGCGTGGCAACCAATTTAAGCAGATGTAACTCAACGCGCTTGCGCATCGCTGCAAGGTCCGCGATACGGCAGAACGTGTTCATCAGTATTTTTATTATGACATACAGTGGCGGAAATATAAATAGGGACACCTGTGGAGAAAATAATCTTTCCTGTTTTAGGTGTATTTTAGGATAACTGATTCCAAACAACTTTCACTATCCGACGTAGAATTTCCTACTGATTCTTGTCATATATGGAATTTAAGTAATTTCCCCTGATCTGGCAACAATTTCGCTGCGGGACCAAACGGCACTCATTTCGTCGCGGAAATATAAATAGGGACACCTCTTAAATACAGGTATAATTCGAGTTTTATGAAATGGAAAATGGTAAGAACAGCTATATTGACGTCAACAAGTGACATTTAGCCGATTTAAGTGTGATTTAGACTATCTCCAGCTGGTTTAAGATTTCCGAACCCTTACACTTGCAACAGCACCGGATTAAAACGAACATGGAGCGTTATCATGTGAAACACACCCGCAAAATAGCCAAATTCACGGCAGTGATCTTTTCCTCCGTTAAAAATAGTACTGGGAAGCAAAAACGTTGGTTTAATTTCTGTCTGAAGACTTATTTCCCTTCAAAACTTAGATCCCTATGTTGGCCAGACTTCATGTTAGGGTTCCTAAATGTCCGGAAATAAAGGGCTTCTAGCATTTTTTGAATATTATCATGTTGATCAGCGTATTCGAAAACCCATTTTAGTGTTTTGTGACATCAAAGCAGCGATACATGTGGATACGGGACGTGGACAGGCCAGAGCATGGAATTTTCAATAGGAAATACGCGTTTTTAGGCAAAATTTAGAAGAACCGTCTTTTTTTTTTCACGTTAAGTCAGGAAAGTACGACAAGATAGCAACTATGGGTTGTTTTACACGCTCTACAACGTAGTGTAATTTAAAAAGGCTGCAAAACCGGTCTTCTACATCGTTTCGGGACCCATATAAGAAGGCTCAGTAAGGTAACGTTCTAAGTTTTGAAGGACAAAAGGTCTCCAGACGCCAACTAAACTAGCGTTTTTGCCTACTCGTGTTATGTTGAACGGAGAAAAAGATGTTAGCCGTGGTTCTGGCGATTTTGCGGGTGAATTTCACACAGAAACACTCGATATTCGTCTTCACACTGTAATATTGCAAGTTCAAGAGTTTTGAATACCCTAACCACCTGGGGATTGTCCAAACCACATTTAAACCAGCTAAATATCAATAGTAAGCGTCACTATAGCTGTTCTTACCATTTTACGATTCATAAAACTGGAATTATAGCTGTATTTAGTAGGTGTCCCTATTTAAATTTCCACCACGAAATGAGTGCCGTTTGGTCCCGCAGCGAAATTGTTGCCTGATCAGGGGAAATGACTTAACTTCCTTATATGACAAGAATCAGTAGGAAATTCTACGTCGGATAGTGAAAGTTGTTTGGAATCAGTTATCGTAAAATACACCTAAAACAGGAAAGATTATTTTCTCCACAGGTGTCCCTATTTATATTTCCGCCACTGTAGTTGCCTATGCTCTTACAGCCCTTTCAATTAATATGCAATCCGTAGGTTAAGGCTCCGATTTCGTTTCATGTTAGAACAAATTCGTTAGAAAATTCTCGTAACTCGCGCTTATCCCTCCGTTATTAGAAGGGATACAATATCGTATAACGGCAACCGTGGCCTTTCCTCCCTCTTTCTCTCTTGATCAACACTTCCTCACCTCCGGCACTCACTCTCCCAACGACATTCACACGTCTCTCGGTCGCGCATTCTTATGTGGCGACGGCGCAAGGGCCGCCGGCTTTACCGTCAGCGATCATCATGTATGCGCATATTGATTACTGCACGCTGTGGCGATGGAGGAATACCTAATTAAAAAACCTTTCCTCTCGCCCATTTCATTCCAGAAAGCGACAATGTTTTACTTAGAGCAAATGTTGTTGTCGTATTCAAACCACACGGTTGTTAATAACGGTGAACATCGGACAATGCTATTCTGCATTTCATAATGGGAGAGAGCTGTATGTTCAAAAACAAGCAAACGTGCGTTGTGATGAAAATGGTGAAGGCAGCAACGTGATTTTTTTGAATTCGTTTAAAGTATGGGATGCGTAAATGTTATCTTTTTTTTCGTTGATATAACGCTTGAAAATGACGAACAACAGGGCGCGAAGATATTACTCTAATTCCACATTCTGAATGATTTATTTATTATATCAACTGTTTGGAAAATTATACTCTATCAGAATATCGTATGCCTCCGATTCGCCAATCGTATTCTGACATGATCACCGACCGTTTTTGTACATCATTCATATATTAAAATGTGAGACCCTGAAAGGTGTCTATTTCTGTACTGATTCATACCCATGCCTACGATATTTATGTGTAAATCGTGTAAATTTTTTTAGCGTTTTCCGACTATATTGCGTTAGCTTGTGGTCCAGGTACGCGTCTGCGGCGAAGCGAGGCCGTCGGCGCCATGGGCGATGAACATCGACCACAAAAATCCGACCCATCGGACCTCCTAAGTGATCTGCTCTTCAACATAGCGAAGGACGAATTAACTAAGGGTCGCCAAAATGAATACGTTCCCACAACACGGCAGCGTGTCGCTCCTCAGCCGGAAGCTCCTCAGCCAAGTGCCTCAAGAGTG
The DNA here is from genome assembly GCA_030435675.1 of Steinernema hermaphroditum. Lineage (NCBI taxonomy): Eukaryota > Metazoa > Nematoda > Chromadorea > Rhabditida > Steinernematidae > Steinernema > Steinernema hermaphroditum. The sequence continues at coordinate 1,141,465 of CM059625.1, forward strand.
AAAGATCCAGAGATTGTAAGCACCTCCTTGACTTGGTTATTTCATCAGATTTCGATGCAGGTGCGTCAGATAGTCGCGGCACGGCTGGCTAAGATCATGGGAAAAGATCCGAACATTTCTTCCTTATTCAAAGCGACTCCACGGTCATCCCCGATGCAAGTTCCGCAGTCGAGGATGTCGAAAGTGATCGATACGGAGACCGTAAGCGATCTTCTAACACTCATATATACTTTATTTTCTGGTAAAGGTACGCCAATACGTCAGAGCAAGTCTGTTTACCCCGAACCTGGCTGAACAACGTACACGTCGCAATAGCATGTCATCGGGCATTTTCGGAGACTTCATTGCACAGACAGCCGCTAAAGTCTTAGCGGAGGCTCGCCAAGGCTCTTCCATACCCGCATCGCAAACTGCAGCCACTAATCCAAATCAAAATGTAGAGCAGGAGTCGAAGACGTCTAAGAAAAACGACGCACAAACTGTAGCAGTCGTGTCAAGTTTGTCTTCTAACGACGTGCAGTTCAGGCATGCGATGTCAAGGTGAGCAAGCTCGACACCACCGTGAATGAGGACCGTCCAAGACCAAAATACAGTGGATCGGATATCCTGGGCGCCCTGCTTTTCCAAACTGGCGCATCTCCAACAGGCAAAGCTGGCCAAAAACATTCCGACACCGCATCAATGTCCGATACTGGAGCTCAACCACCCACCAAATCGGCGCAACAAGCACAATCGTCAAATGACAAGGCTGAGCGGAGTGTAGGGGTTCTTAAAACGCATTTTCCAATAACAGACCTCGATTCAGGAACCAGTAGTTCAATCAAATGTTTCCACTACTACGCGCCAACGCCGTCCAACACGTAACAGCGGGCGAAGAGACATCCTGAGTGCTCTGCTCTCCAACAAAGCCGCAACACCGGCAGTTCAGAATCGTCAAAGAACTCCCACCGTTGGGATGACACCGAAAGACACCGTTGAATTGTCACAAAAACAGGCAGAACCATCAAAACCAATGAAAGAAGAAGAGACGCCCATAGTAACCATCCCTCCATTTGTAGACACCCTTAAAACTTTTGATTTAGGTGGATCTTCTTAAAGCAGATGTCCTTGCCGCTATGGCTAGTAATAGCTCACAGCACGACTCCGATCCGTCCGACCTCCTAGTTGACCTGATGTTCCAGGAAGCCATAGAAGCTAGGATACAGCGTACAAATTGCGCAAACCGACCACCACCAAAAACGGAGCCTGAGGCGCCCTCGAAGCCACCTCCTCTATCGCCGCCGTTGGAAGAGAATGAGGAGCGGTATGACCCTCGTTTCGTACCGGCAGGAATTGATCCCGATCGGGAATTCATGGTGGCTATGAATAAGCCTGGTGGATCTGGTATATCATCAACAAAAAGTCAATCATCGAACCCGCCACTTTCTAAACGGACTTATCAAGTGCAGCCCCAACGTAGCAACGAGCCACCACAACGTCGTCCGAAGCTTCCGGCTTCGGAAGATCAGCAACCACCAGAAGCCAGACCAGATTGGTTTGCGAGGATGGATGAACAACTGCCAGACTATCTCATACCGGGTAAGGTAAAGACACGACGCTATGGCAAGACTCTGCCGTCCGAATCTAAGAAGGTTTGTCGTCCGCGGTCCCCGTCACCACCCCGACGACCAGATCTAGCTCAAGAACCTGACCAACTTAAGCCAGCAGCGCGCAAAAACAGCAACGAGCAGCCTTACAGGAGTGATAGAAGACGAAGCAGCCTTGAATCACTTCCTACGCCTGAGACCCCTGCGTCCGGTAAGTATCCTAACAGATATTACATCCACCTATGCGCGTTGTAGAATGTTCTACCTCAGACGACGAACTCTTTGCGGACTGGCCCAAAGATATCGATCTTCGTTTATTGGGCGACTTCCAAAAACTATCCATATTCGACGGAATGTTCGATCAACCAGCAGTCAGCGGAGAGAAAGTGGGCACCGTTGAGGCTGATCGTACAGGCCAGATGGATAAGAACAAAGAGGATCAAGTTCCATCATCAACCCGAGAACAACCAGTTATCGAAAACGCACAGTGCAAGAACCCAAAAACGCCCAATCCTGAGACCAGCACTTCATCGCTCACCTCGTCCGATTCTGCCAAAGTTCCCTGTCAGCAACCTGTATCGAAAACGCTGCTCGACAAACCTTCTGAACTCGTCGCCCCCACTGTCGAACCCTTTCAATGCCAAAACACTGCTCCACAAGTTCGGCCATCACACGCCGCTTCTCAACGGCCAGCATCGCCCCTTCGAACTCCATTACCTCAAACTATGCCAACCACTATTCCTTCAACTGGTGACGATTCCGGTCACCACTCGTCTAGAGACCGCGGAGATCAGCCTTCATCACCAAAACGACGACGCGGTCTACACTACGATTATGAGAATGATGTACCAATAATACGTGGATTCAATTCAGGATTTGGAGCCCTCATGAGAGAAGGGTGTTATCCTTCGCTTATGCGTGAGTTGGACGCTATCAGGGCGCGCTACAATCCCAGCAGAGCTACAAAGGACAAAGTAATGCGGTTGATAAACGAAAACGTGAGTTCATTTTAAATTTAAGAATACACAACTTGAAACGAAAACCATATGGTCAGTCGTGATTGTAAATGACTGCTAAAAAGCATGACTCCGAACGGTTTAATGCTCTTGAATTTTAGGGTGGACGGAGACTAACAATCGGCCAAATAGAGGAACTCATAGACCGCACACCTGAAGAGTTTCAGGACGAGATTTGCGCAGAGTTCACTGAATGCGTCAAGAAGCATCTTCGGGATGTGTTTAAGAAATATGACAGGCAAGGATTCGGAAGCTGAGGTCGAAATCGATCTGTCTTTGAAATCTTTTCTGAATATCTTCTTATGATTGAGCTACTTCATACGTACATATATGTGTAAATTACGTCTTAACCTTTCTATTTATAATTCTCTCCCAACTTTCTACACAGCCTTTCTCCTTTATCTGCGTCAAGTGCACTTCGTTGCTCTTCTGTAATGCTCTTCCCATTTTCTCATCTATTAGGCTGTCGTGTTAGTCACAGGGATCATAGCGTAGATTGCTGTGCATGTTCCCCTATACCCTGTCCTACACCTGCAAATTCCATTGTCCCCTGACGACAGAAATATCTCTCTATATGTGTTTTTACGGTCGCTTCCCTTCGTATCTATTGCCCCCCGGAATCAAGCTCAGCATGTGTCCATCCAAGCATTAGTGTTTCTTATGACAGGCAATCTATCAGTGTTCCGCAAAAGAAACAGATGTTCTCGTAATACTTTCATTACCCATATCACGTTGAAAATTTGAACTTGTGGATCTCATCACCTAATCCTATTTAAGTTTAACATGCATATGAACATTTTTAAACATTAAGAACACCGTATGTTTATGTGCAGTTCATATGTGAATCTTAATAAAGGCCAATGCATCGCAACATGCCCTCCTAACAGCTGAGAATTTGTCAGGTCGGCATCGAAACCGTTTCAATGAAGCGAGCGATGATAAATTTCTCTTTCGGACACAGTTTTTGGTCATTTTTTTCCATAGCGAACATAACCAACGATTCGAGCATCCATAGCAACGCGCGAGGCTGACGCGCTGGGAGGCATTGAACCTTCTCAACGACAATGATCTGTGACGTCCGCAACTCGTGATCACCTATCCCATGACTGTTCACCGCAACCTGACTCAGCTGCCGCGTTCGCCATTTTGCGATCGATCGCTTTGGTATCGACTCGGTACTGCAGTTATGAGCACGGCCGTTTCACGAGTCACGTGATTTTTTGACTAATTAAATATCGTGCGTGAATACATATTAAGAGGTTTTGGTCTACCTCAATCTTGTCGTGACTCATAACTTATTACGTTAAGATTTTGCGTTGCTATGGATACGATAATTACGATTTGTTATGACAAGGGAATTAGTTTGCTGCTCCTAGCTATTATATAGGCATAGTTATATTGCATATCTATCGGTTATATAGGTCTTTCATTTGTGCCCCCAGCGATCGGTCGGGTCGTCCACTCGCTCTCTCTCTCTCTCTGAGGCTGTCTGAGCCGAATGAGTTAAGTGAGCGGTCGTTCTCGGCCGTCGTTGTTGGCGCAATGATCGCCCCGGCTCCCAGAAGGCCTGGAACACCAGGGAGCCGTAGTTCCACCGTCTCGCCAAAAAGCCCGTCACGACCGCCCGACTCTACCCGCGCTGCCAGAGAAGCCGAAGAAGCGTTGCAACCACGAAGTCCGCGCCGCCAGCCGAACCGAAGATGACTCTCCGCTCCGTTGGCTCTGCTCCACCGCAGCACCACTTCCGGAATCAGCTCTTCACGACTTCGATGCCCGCGCAAACTAATGGGAACGCTGCATTCTATTCGGATTCGTCTGCTCCACCGAAATCAGAAAAATCAGCGACCACGGTGTGACTCTGTTCTTTTGTGCATATATGAGACGTCCTGCACGGCGTAAGCCGTTGATTCGGGAAGATAAATCGTGTAAATCGTGTGAAATCGTGTAAATCGGTTATATAATGAACTCCATTAACCAGTTGATAATAAAACTTTCCTTGCGATTTCTACCATCACCTTATCTTAAATCCTCATGCAATCATGGTACTGTCCACATATCAATACGAACAATGTCTATGAAGAACATTATGAATTACTGACCCTTTAATGCGCAAAAAAAAATAAATTTTCTCCAAATTTATGGAGCTTGCTGTTTCAGAGGATGCAATGAGCAGGGTGGCAGCTGGACGAGACGAAGGAAACGGTTTAGTTTTAGACCCTAAGCAAGTTTCAAACGATCTTGTCCCCTCCTTGGAGGTTCCAACAATCAAAATCGTCGTGTCGACCTCGTCTTCGATTCTAGACGATGTATTCGCAGTGCCTGAAGAAATCGAAACGTCATTGGTAAGTTATTTGATTAACTAAACTGATCTCTTCACGTTTTCAAAAATGAACAAACAACGCATGTGTAATTTTATGATAAGTAGGCATGTTCATGTTTCAGACTGTATTTCCAAGCAAACGAGGAGGAAAGAACGCTGCATATTGTGGGCATATCTTCAACTTCTTTCATCAAAGCTCAAAAACCATCAAATGGAGATGTAAAAATCGGAAGAATCTCAGGTGTCCCGCAGTTCTCACCACAGCAGTAGACTTCACATTTGTCGTTGTAAGGCACGGAAAGACAATTTCGATGCGAATAAACATTCAGGTGACTCCGACCCACAATCATCCACCGGATCATGACAAGGTCAGAAGCACTGTTTTGACGAGGACAATCTACGATGCGAGCTTGGTGAACCCCGATAAAAAGCCGGCAGAGCTCGTGGAACAGTTTCTAAGTGCAAATCCTTGTACTTCAGCGCTTCCGATGATCGCTTCGATGCGGCAGACTATCTGGCATCACAGGAAAAGAAATGGTGCCCTAACAGACACTAAGCATCTTGAAGGAGCAGAACCCATTTCAAAGCCTGTTATCACAGCGGGCGTTAATTTTGGCACCGTGTTGAGGAGCACAACCGAGGGTGATGTCCGTTTGGCGCAGGTCTATTCAAAAAATCTTAAAAAACGCCGATCATCTGAACCATGCAATGAAGATGCAAAAGGGGACTCTTTGCTCTTAGGCAAAGCTAACTGTATAAAAAGTCGATCAACTAAGGTAATCATACGTGTCTGTTCTACCCCGAAATTTTTTATTTTTAGATATTCAGCGTCGCCTTGACTACATCATCTGAGGGCTCGACAGATGCTTTGCATGCAACTGCTACGGTGAGCACTCGGGAGCAAAGGCTTCAAAAGCGTCGATCTAGAGAGGTGAGGTGCAAAGCTATCAGAGTTGGCTCATTATCACGAACAAATCCTTGTAGTTAAAATCGCAAGGGCTGCCGAATACTCCGAGATTTTCAACGTCCACAGAAGATGTCAAATGTCAAATCAAAAGCATGTCAAATCTTTCGGGTTTACTAAGTATGTTGTTAATTATTTTAATATGATTATTTACGAATAGGTGCAGATGAAAACCACTCCAATGCAAATCAGCCGGAACTGCGAGAACCAGCAGATGCTACTCAAATATCTGCTATTATGGCGGGATCTGACAATGAAATGTCGGAATCTAAGCTGTCAAATCAATGTCATATGAGCACATTATCAATCGACGACTGTTCAGCACCGCTAAAGAAGATGGAAACGGAAATTTGCCCGCTATTAGACCAGGAACGACCAAGGAATTTGCCAAATGAACCATCAATAGGACAAACTGGACGTCTACTTCAATTCGCGAAGCTTACCCCACAACCTCTCCCGAAGACACACTTGAACAAACGTACCGATGCCCTAAAGAATCGTCGAAAATCGGCTAATCCGCGAAAACGGCTTTTGGACAGTGAAGTGCGGTCGTCAGTAATTATAAATGAAAGCACAATATGTTAGATTTTATTCATTAGAAACTGAAATATAAAAATTCCTATTATATTCGTCTTAAACAACTTTTCGTTCTGAGAGGATTCAAGCACCTTCATCATAATGACAACAGAGAAAATTGTCAACTGTAAACGGGATAAGCGATGTAGAGCCACTTGAGGACAAGGGAGATCCCTTATTGGGAATATCGACATATGTATGCATAGAGGACAACGATCGATAATCAGCGATCGATAATATATCAGGTTCATACATTGAAATTAGTATGAAATATTCAAATGTCAGCTATTACGACTTTAATGAATAAGAGCTGCATAAAATTAATTTATTTATTAAATTGTTTGACTGTGGATTTGGCCTGAGACACCATGACCGCAGTTATAATTTTCACTCTTTCACTCTTCACTTTCTTGAACGCGTAGCAATGCCATGGCAGCGTCTTGAACTGTTAAAAAATTGGTTTTGCCACATAGCTGCATGTATCAAGCAAGTTCTATTGTGAGGATCCGCGGGACGCAAGATTCACACATACGCTTTGTTATGTTTGTCTTTTGTCAAGCCGAACAGCGTTTTTATATAGCACACATCAGTTAACAGCTATTCCATCGACTTAAAGCTTCGCCTTCATGCATTAGCCGACTTTGTTCTCCAAAAAGAGGTGAACTACTTCATATCTTCTCCGTCGCTAAGTCTTACTAAAGACTCCGCAATCACTTCAAACCTCTAAACAACAACCTTGTAGTACCACAGTTTATGGCATTTACATTTACTGTACAGTCTTCTGTTACCCTTTCAAAACCCATATGACTTGGACAGCACTTCGAAAGATACGCTGAAATCGCACTTCGACGATGAAAGTGCATGTTTTCAAGGCAAAGGTTATGTTTACTCACAGCCACACAGTGATTCTTTTTATCGTTATCAATATATCATCTTCGACTTATAGTTTTATCCATCTTTTGGTTTTGGGAGATGCACATGGTGGTGACAGCTAAAATAAAGCCACACAGATTTTGTACACCATCGGCTGGAGTGCAGTAAACACACTTTTTTTGTGCCGTGGACGTAGGCTTTGGAAATGTCAGCCTCAGCCGTATCTAGCTATACAAGAACGGGTGTACTTTAAGAAGCGACTCGAATGAGTTGTGCATTGCCCGAGCGAAGCACTCTCATGGTATCCGTTCGTCCAATGTACGACGGATCGCTTTGCTCCCATTCATTATATTTCTTCAATGGTTGTTACGGTTTAAGCCGCAACACAAGAGATTTACTCGACGTGTCCAAATACGTGAATGCTCGTTGCGCTTGCTCCTAATCTCACTTCCATTAACTACTTGTAGTTGTTTCATGAATTGAATACTTGTTTTTTGTAATGGCCCTATTAGACAGACAAAAAACAATCAAATTGTTCTTAGAACTTATATTTTAAAGTGGGGATACGAAAAAGGTATCGCCTCAATGGGGCATCGAACCGCGACTTCAAGCCGCGTGGAAGGTGTGCTTTGCAATCACTATGCTTTAGGATGAGTATGCTTCACAACAGATATAATTTCAACGATAGTGAACCTGCCAAAGCCCGTCGTCACTGAATGTCCGCAATGGTTACACAGCAATCCAGATTTAAAAGAATTTGAGTTAATGCTAGTTAACTCTGGCCACTCCTCCAGCTTACCCACATGCGACAGCACACTAATCTCTGATTTCGCAGTTTAGTTTGCGTTCCTTGTTATAAACTACATTTCAATCAAAAACTGACGTCGTGGAGATGTCGTCAAACAGGCATGCAAATGTGAAACAGTTATGGACGTATCAGCCCGAACATACATCAGCGGCGATTGTCAATTAATCCTTTCTGTACTTTATAGTTGTGATAATGGCCGTGATTGCGGGCAAACAAAATGGGCCTGCTTGTTTAAAGCAGCGAAGCGATTAGAAGCCTACTTCCGATTGAAATGATTTATTGGGTGTGTCCATTACGTGGCCAGTCACAACATTGACACTGTTAATTTATCTCATATCGTTAGAAACATAATCTGTTTGTAGGTTGTGGTGCTATACTGCCGGTTTGGATTTAAATATCATGGGGAACATCGTTGGATGAATGATATTCTTCCTGGAATCATCAAAAAGACGATCGATCCTTCGATTACCAACACACGGTCATATGGTTTTTCCCAGTAATATAAAAGACTTTTGTTCATTTCTTTTCCTAGGTCTGCGCATTATCATCTGATAAACGTTTCAATTATGCTGTAGCAGACGCAACGCTTCGGTGATTCAGAATTAGCGTGATACCGATAATGAATTTAAAAATTGCATTGTTTTGTTGGCGTTTTTGTTCTGTTGGCGACTTGGACGCTGACGTGCGGTCGCGTCGCGATTGTTAAGTTTGATTAAAATATGATTAGATTTGTCCACGTTTATAACATTTTTTTGTCTTCTTTACATGCTCAAAAAATGCGAATTGATAACGCCCAAGCAAAAAGCTCTTAAGGGTGATAGTTCCACTATTTTAGTTGCTCTAGAAGTTGCTGCAGATGGCGAATAAATTTTCAGATTTGTTCCATGATTTTGATGATTTTAACCAGTAACCCTTTTGTAATTTTTGATATACCCTAATTGCTTAAATCATCGTATAACCTTTTATTTGACCGATTATGCCAGAAAAATCCATCGCGGTTATGCAAAAGTTGTGAATACGTATCGCTCGAACATAATCTCCCTGTTTGTTGCGATCTCAATATACGCATGAGGTTTAATGAGAACTTGTAAATGGTTTTTGTTTAGTTGGAAAGAATGTGTACTCTTGTAACTCGAAATAGATATTCCTGAGAGTCGATGTTCCCTGCTCTCCGTCGCTCTCATCAACACATTATCCTCAATATTATTCTAAAATATGCTTCCAACGACTTGCGGAACTGTGACTTTTATTATTTGCTAACCACCCATGATCATTCACACGTACTTACAGACTACGATGTTGCTCACTATGTGACCGTTTGGAGCAGTGATGCCATTTGTAATTCGGCACGAAAATTCCAGGAATATCGCACGCCAGTTTTGTAATTTGTGAATTATATACGCTTTATGTTAGTAGTTTGCACTTCGCGGTGAAATTCACATTGTGAAAGTACACATGTACTGTATGCATTGCCGGTTCTTTATGTTCTTCATAAAGATCACGTCTAAAAATGCGAAATGATAAACGGTCGAGCATAATCCGCTTATAGGTTGTGATTTCCTGAAACGTGCGCCATCTGTGTCACAGATGCACCCTAAAGGATGCCTAACGGCACGAATTTACGAATTTATTGCGATATCTAACATATTACATGTTGTCGCACCCCATATTTATCCAACGTCCTCTGGCTTCTTGACGCGCACGGTGCCTCCATCTTTTGCTGCCCAGTGTCTTCGTTAAGTCATCGCTCCATCGGGTTCGAGGTCTTCCGAGAGGTCTCTTCACAGGCGGGCGCCATTCTTCGAGTCGGTTGTACCAATTTTCCGGGCTTCCGTTCGCCATCTTCCAGGCGAAGTTCCACTTCCTTCTTCTTGCCGCTTCGTCGATGTCCTTCACCTTCGTGACGCCTCGGAGCCACTCATTGGTCCTCTTGTCTATTAGACGGACTCTGGCCATTCGGCGTTCCATCCTTCGCTGAGCGGTCGCAAGCCTCTTCCGCGCTGATTTCGTGAGCGACCAAGTTTCGGAACCGTAGAGCATGGCGGGAAGGACGCACTGACGGCACAGAGTTCTTTATTTGTCACATGAATATAACATGTGAAGCCATTAAAATAATAGAATATATATCGTCAAACAGAGTGGGCTCACATATTTCCATTCGGATAACGCAACCAGCATTCCCAACCTATCTGTCACTAAAGCAATCCTTGTAGCTTATGATTCTCGCGTAATTAGACTGTATTTAGTGATCACCATGTGTACTTTTGTTTTTTTTCAGTTACGTATATCATGCGAAGAAAATGGCAATTACGTCGATTCTTTGCTGAATTCTTCAAATATACCAAATCCGTCATTTGGAATTTCATACGATTCGTTTGGGAACAAGTACGACTTAGCTCTAAGGGATGCAAAGTTTCATAAAAGATTTACTGGTCATCCACCTGCAATAGGCCTCCTATTCTTTATAATGTACTCAACTCTTTGCTTCGCTGCTTTCCAACATAAGAAATACCCCATATTGATGAGGTATTTTTATTGCTATTTCCCCGTGCGGGTATTTTGCATGTGAACAGTGCCAATGACGTCATGTGCTATAAAATTTCGCCAAGATGGTAACTGTACGCAAAGTGAAACTCATCAACTGCTTGTTTTGAACGTACTGTGTAGCGTTTTATCTTTGACTGTGTGGTTTGATAGCAATGGACAATGGAACAAATAAGAAGTCAGCTGTTGTCTATCATTCGTACATAAATTGACCTTGTGTGCCTTTATTTTTGCGCTTTCAACATAGTGCGCTGCTGTCGTGCGCCAAGGAAGAATATTGCTTAGCAAGCGATATTTTTTTTGAATATCTCGCCAGCAGCAAATTGTTTTACCATTAAGGTTTCTGAGTTGTTTTTTGGAATGTTTTATGGAAGTTCGGGCTAATCATGTATTTCATTGGAAATCATTTTTAATGTTGTTTACACGTAACATTTATAATAATACGAACAGGAAGTACACGAGATGTTCCACTCCGCGGAGTTCCTGTTTGTAAATGATCAATCACGTTTTATTCGATTTATAAGCTTTATAAAATCACTGTTGCATGTTTCTCCTGCGCCCAATTTGCACAGTGGGTTCTCTGTTCAGTAGCGTGCTGTAAATCATAATTTAACGAGCCGAGAAAAATCACCACCACCGTTCTCCACCGGCTTGGGCCGCTGATGATAACGGGCATTCCCATATACAAACTACGCCACACCTCCCCCTTCCCTGTGGGGCTTTGTGCTCAGTGCTTGATCTGCGCCGGCCGTGATTTTGGAGTTTGTTACCGATTTGCAGACTTTGCAAGCATCTTGATTTAGTTATGTGATGTCGTTTTCGTTGTGCTGTTCGCTGTTCGTTATGAACTTTGCTCGTCCTCAAATGTATTTTTTCAGCGTTCCCGGCGCAATGACCGCCGACTCGTCGGAGAAGAAGGATATTCTTGAGGTGGATCGGTGAGTTGCAATGTGACTGTGCTATGATACCTCATGATCTTTCAAATTTACCCGGAACAAAAAACTCCGCGATAAATGTGCGTGCCTAGGTAATAAGAACGGTTGCTACATTCATGAATTTTATGTAAATATTGTAGTAGGTTCAATGAACAAAGCCGGGATTTTCTCAGCGAGTCCTAACCAGTCAGTGGTGTTTTGTCCGTAATTGCACACTAGATGAGGACCTCTATTCAATCCTTTTGTTATTTTTTTATTTTGTTATTTGATGTCTTGCAGAGTTGAAAAGAAAAGGGACTCTGAAGATGAGCAAAGCGAGGACCCTCCGACAGTCTCCTTCTTGGCGATGGTGAGTTCTTCCACCGACTGATAAGAAGCCAGCTTTGATTTAATCCCTTTATCAATGTGATGTAATCCGTTACTGCGACAATTGCACGCAACTCCGCCTGATTTTAGTACCGCTACGCTACCAAATTCGACTACCTCCTTCTGACGGTCGGCGTTCTGTTCGGTGCCACTCAAGGAGCGTTCAACGCTGTCTCCACTGTTATCTTCCGGCATTTGACCGATGCACTTATCAGAGGTGAACAGCAGTGGAACAATGGGACGTTCGACTATGAGGAATTCTACGATGGCGCGATGACAGCTATCTACATGTATCTCTACTATGGAGCTGGCGTCTTTACATTGGGTTTCTTATCGGTTCGTTTTTTTTTTCGAACAGTAGTAAATGTCAACAACAAAAAAATGAGATAAAAAACAATGCCCAAGGCAGGAATCGAACCTGCCATAACTGGTCAGTGTAGTATTACTTGACCCACTGATGCAGTCTCCTGCAAGAACTCACAACTTTAGTTTATAATTCATGATTTCATAGATGTCCTCATGGCACACTCTCTGCGAACGACAGATTCACCTAATCCGCAATCGCTACTTTGCTGCGGTCCTACGACAGAATATGGGCTGGTTCGACAAGCACGAGTCCGGTACTTTGACTACACAGATGTCGGAGTAAGTGTTTGCTTATCAAAATTCAGCAATTTATGGCTGCGTAAAAAATGATTTGTTTTTACGACGTGCGAAGGTCGATGAGGACACCCGTTCGTTATCATTATGTAACACATGATGATGTATGCTTTTTCCAGTGGCATCGATCGAATTAAGGACGGCATCGGAGACAAGATGGGTGTTATCATCACGTGTATGTCTAACTTCATCGCTGGCTTGGTTATCGCGTTTGTGCTAAGTTGGAGGATGACTCTTGTTATGCTGTGCTTTGTGCCATTCATGGCCGGTTCGATGATCGGAATTGGGAAGGTGAGAACATCCCAAAAAATAACATGGAAACCTTGTTATTTCTGAAAAGCCGTATTAGCCTATTAACCAATTTATAACAGGTGGCCGGTCACATGATCAAAAAAGAACTCAAAGAATATGGTAAAGCAGGAGCAGTGGCCGAAGAAGTGATAGGAGGAATCCGCACCGTAATCGCGTTCAATGGGCAACTTGGCGAAATCGAACGCTACAAGAAGTATCTCCTTAAAGCGGTGAAAAGTGGTACCATCAAGGCGGTCACCGTATCTGGAGCAACAGCACTTATTCAGCTGTTCCTCTTCGTCAGTATGGGTGTGGCATTCTGGTAGCGATACACTAGACATTCGCGGCAGTTTATCCGCGCATTTAGGTATGGTACAACTTTGGTCATGAAGGGCGACATCTCTCCTGGCACGACCTTTGCTGTTTTCTGGGCTGTTATGGGAGGCACCTTCGCTTTAGGCCAGGCCGCACCTCAGTTGGCAGTCATTATTGGCGCAAAAGCCGCTGCCGCTACGATTTTTGAAGTCATCGATAGAGTATGTTTTTTTTTCACGATCCGTTTTTTTTTCTGATTTCGCAACTGACCAAATTGTTTTCGATCATCTAATCAACCTTTGACAGAGAACCTAGTGATCGACCGTTTTAGGAGCCCGAAATCGATTCGCTCGATCCTAAGGGTCGCACACTGGACAAGACTCAAGGCACCATTGAATTTAAAGACGTTCACTTCCGTTATCCGACACGTCCAGACGTGAAAATCCTGAATGGCGTCAGTTACCGTATCGAACCCGGCCAGTCGATAGCCCTGGTCGGTCACAGTGGTTGTGGAAAATCCACCATGATTGGACTTCTGCTCAGATACTACGAGCAAGAAAGTGGATCTGTAAGTGTTGCGTTCTCTCCTTGCAAGAATTATCGAAGTATAGGTGACAATCGATGGTGTCCCGGTTAAAGATTTCAACATTCAATGGCTTCGAAACACCGTTGGGGTCGTGTCCCAAGAGCCGGTTTTATTTGCTGCTACAATTGCAGAGAATCTGTGCCTGGGAAAGGAGGGAATGAGCATGGCCGATATGGTCAGAGTATGCCAGATGGCGAACGCTCACCAGTTCATCATGAAGCTGCCAGAGGTGAGTAAGAGCTAACAGAACTAACTCACTAGCCGATGATTTCAGGGTTACAAAACCCGCATAGGAGAAGGAGGAGTTCAACTGTCTGGAGGGCAGAAACAAAGAATTGCCATCGCCAGGGCCCTTGCTCGCGATCCGAAGATTCTCCTACTCGATGAGGCAACGAGTGCATTGGATACAGAATCGGAGCACCTCGTTCAAGTAGCGCTCGATAAGGTATGTCTCGTAGATCATCGATAAGATGAAACGGGGTTAATTCAAATTTCAGCTATATTCCTAACAAAACCCTTTATTTCAGGCCAGTGATGGTAGAACCACTATCAGCATTGCCCATCGCTTGTCGACAATCCGTAATTGCGATAAGATATTCGTCTTTGACCACGGAAATATTGTCGAATGTGGATCACATGATTTTCTGATGAAGAAGGGCGGAGTTTACCGAGAGCTTGTGAGGGCACAAGAAATCGAAAAAGCTAAGGATGAGGGAGAAGAAGATAACTTTCCGGATATGGTTCCAGAGATGGAAAAGCAACGCTTTAATCGAGAAAGATCAAGGAGGAGCCGCCGAATGACCAGGTCCTTGACGCATACATCGAATCAGGTGGAGGAAGACTGTGAGGAACTTGAGGTCAGTGAACTGTAGTATTCACCGAAGTAGGGCGGGAGTTTTCTGATCAAAAGCAGTAAACTTGTATTTGGTCACAACGGGGAATTCGAACCGGAAGGCACTATAAATATGCCTTTTAGGAAGAGAGCGAAAAAGAAAAGGTCGATCCCTCTGGTATCTGGGAAATCATCAAATTCGCCCGACAAGAATGGGTTATGCTCATTGTCGCTCTCATTGGTGCCATAATTCGAGGACTCACCTTCCCGATATTTTCTATCATTTACGGTCAAATGTTTAAGGTTTGGCAATTAACCATTCATTTTCACTGAATTACCATTTAGACACTAACTGAGACATCTCACAAAAGTGAGCTTCATGGTGCTGTTGAGAACGCGTTCTACTTTGCTGCCCTTGGAGTATCCGCAGGTGCTTCGACTTTGGTTTCGGGATTTCTTTTTGGTAGAGCTGGAGAAACTCTCACCTGTCGCTTGAGGCTGAAGCTGTTCGAAAACATTATTAAACAGGTATATCAGAGAGCATTAAACTGTTCTGGATGATCTATTGTAGGACGGTGAATATTTTGATTCTCTTGATCACTCATCGGGAAAGCTAACAACCCGATTAGCAACTGATGCACCTAACATCCGCGCTGTGAGTCTCATATGCCTTAATACTGATAGCAAAAGAATTTACAGGCTATCGACCAGCGTCTTGCCGATGTTCTACAAAGCATATCAGCTATGGTAGCCGGTATTTCTATCGCTTTTTACTACGGAGCGAACATGGCCCCAATTGGTGTAGCCACAGCTGTGTTCCTCATTCTCGCCCAGACACTGGTAGCGCAGTATTTGAAGTTCAGGGGGCACAAGGACACGGCCGAAGCAGAGGAGCCTTCACGGGTAGGTAGCTACAACCCGTTAATTCACAGTTTAGAAATGGAAAACTTTATCTATTTAACAAATAAACAGTTGTTAACAAACAACTTTGGGGCGACCAGCTGCAGCTTTTGCAGTAGACATTAATCGAGCATTTCATTTAGTTGGCTACAGAAGCAATCGAGAATCACAAAACAGTACAGTACCTGACCAGAGAGCACAAGTTCTTCGACGACTTCACCAACCAGATGAAGAGCCCTCATCGTCGAGCTATAGTTCGAGGAATCATCCAGTCCTTCGCCTTTGCTCTATCTGTTAGCTTCATTTTCTTCAACTTCGGTTGTGCCTACCGGTTTGGCGTCTGGTTAGTGTCAAAACGCTACTCAACTCCATACACTGTATTTCAGTAAGAGTTTTTCTTTTTCCAAAGTTTTTAAACATTATTCCAGGGTAATCGAAGCCCTGAACTGCGCTTCCATGAGTCTGCTGGCCTTTGCGACCTACTTTCCAGAGTACGTTAGGGCCAGGCTTAGTGCAGGACTGATCTTCGCTATGCTGAAAGAGCAGCCTAAAATCGACAGTCTGTCCAAGGGGGGAAAACAAATTGTAAGTGCGATATTTATAATCCTAGCATCACAAAATAATTTAGAAAGTTAGCGGGGACATTAGACTGGATGATCTTCACTTCAGCTACCCCACGCGTCCCAAGCAGAAGATCATCAACGGTGTTACTTTGGACATCCCCAAAGGCAAAACCGTTGCTTTGGTTGGACCAAGTGGCTGTGGTAAATCAACGACAATTCAGCTCATTGAGCGGTTATATGATCCTTTACACGGTAGTATGGTAAGAAGTGGAAACGTGCCGGCCTTACATAGTGATCTGCGCAATTGCAGAGAATTGATGGCGAAGATATCCGACAGCTGAATCTACCCCACCTCCGTAGCCAAGTTGCCTTAGTAGGCCAAGAACCGATACTCTTCAATTACTCAATTCGTGACAACATCGCCTACGGCCTCGAGAATGTGACGGACCAGCAAATAATGAACGCCGCCAAATTGGCCAACGCGCACAAATTTATCAGCGAAATGCCAGAGGTAAGCGAGAACGATGTTAAATTAGGTAACGCAAGGTAAATGCTTTTAGGGCTACAGGACACCTGTAGGTGAGAAAGGTGGACAGCTCTCTGGAGGCCAAAAACAAAGAATCGCTATCGCCAGAGCGATTATCCGCAATCCAAAGATTCTTCTCCTCGACGAAGCTACAAGCGCTTTAGACACAGAAAGCGAAAAACTTGTTCAGGAAGCACTAGAGCGTGCGAGTACAGGTCGCACCTGTGTGGTCATCGCTCACCGCCTGTCGAGCATACAGAACTCAGACTTGATCATAGTCATGAAAGACGGTCAAGTGGTCGAGAAAGGAAATCACCAGCAGCTACTTGCTTTGGGAGGTCTATACGCAAGCTTGATATCGAAGCAGAACTTGAATTAATTTCTGAGTTATTGTTGATTAGTAACAAGACGGGTTTAGATTCTATGAAGAAATAAATGGAGTTTACTAATGTCAATTGCCATCAAAATTTTTATATCGTTATCCGTAAGGTCATTAATGTATACGGAAAGAAGGAAAGCACAAATACGGCTATCATTATTCAAAATCTTTATTAAAATAATCAACTCAAAGTTGTCATGTTATTTGTATTAAGGGGAGATTTAAAGCCTTCCAGCACGTTTTCTGATCAGAGAAGAACATTGAATCACACAGGAAGTGTCCTAAAATTTTGTTAAATTAACGCCATAAGGGTGTAGTTGTGGAAATACCTGCATGATGTCGGTAAAGAGAAACCGCTCAAGTAACGCTTCACAGTTACCTATGGTGATTGCACGACATCGGGGCTAAATTAATAGAGAACATCCCAGAAAACTCAATAACTAAGCTTACCCCATCAGCTGTACAAGTACAGGAGAGACAGGGAGATCGACGGACGCTTTGTCCGCGCGGGATTTGCTCATTGCCGATATAACAGATCGGTCGATCCATCCACTTATTTAAGTTCATTCGCGGGAAATCGGTACAAGGTACTTGGGCATTGCTGAAATGTGTGGATGCCGTACGTGTAGTAATGTCTGACCTACATTAATTCGGTCGGCATGGAGAACACGTCGGGTTGGATTTTCGTTAAGATTTTACTATTTTGACACAGGATCGATCCAAGTGTTACCTTACGGATTTCATTCAGTTGCTCTAAAACTACCAAAAGTAAGTAGAATAAACAATAGGATACGAGACCTGGAGAGAACTTGGTCTCGGCGATGTCATTTTCATAGTAGAATCGATCGCACTTCTTCAGTCTCTGGAACTGCTCGGCAATTAAACAGGCCATAGTAGGAGGCATGAGGGCTCCCTTCATCGGCCTCTCCGACAAAAGTCCAGGGAAGAGGTCGATGTCGTCGACGCTCTCATAAACCGATCTAAGAGCATCGATTGACGCGGGATCCATTTGTTCAGCAAGGTCGCTGAAGTCATGTGCCCTGGGGAGACCACAGAACTCTCTACAATGAAGCAAGTTTTGCGCTGTCGCTGTCACTTTTGTGTTACCGGTAGGCATTGTATGGCTGCACTCCATGATCACGAGCACGTTGGATGTTGATGCTGATCAGGTCCATTCCGGAGAGTGGCTGACCTCGCTGGCCGAAAAGGTGATTTCTGACAGCGGTGGTGATATGTCGGTCGAAGGCCATACTGGGAGTGCCCAGAAGACCGAGCAGGAGCGAATCAATGCCACCTAGAAAATGAGATAACCCATTAAAATCAAAAAATCTGCGCTAGTTAATCTTTTTAGATGTTGATAAACTTACCGCGTTCCCGATCATAAACAGGTTGTACGTTGTTGAAGTGATCGACCAGATCAACGGGATTTGTATGGTTGCGGTAGAAGGTGTTCAGACGAGGGAAGAATCGCCGAATGAGTGTGTGGCCAAATCGGAAAGCAGCAGTGGCAAACGGATGAGAAATGGACGCATCGCAATTGTGGTCGTAACCAGTGAAATATCCTGTCTTCTGCGGATTCAGTCCGTACTTCGTAGCGAACTCATTTCCGACCAACTTTGGCACATATTCGTTGAATATGATGTGCTGGAGCATGGCTCCGATAACTCTTCGTGTCTCCAAATAGATCTTCTCATCGTCCCAGAACTGGTTAAGAATCTCCAAATGACGTGCGATGCGATTGTGCTCACGGAGCCACATATTGTGAATGACTGTCAGGGCAGGCTGGTGACTGTTGCGTTCGTCTCCAGCGACAAAGCAGGGGAATTCTGGTGTGGAGCGGCAATCTTGCTCCTGGTTTCCTTGCGGAAGGGCTTCACTAAAAAGGCGGAAGTGGATAATATCCGGGGCAAAAACTTACGAGTTGACTTCTCCAAGATTGGTAACATTCATCCGTCCGCCTTGGAACGCTCTCAGTGCGGCGGCTTCACATTTGGTCGATCCGTAAATCACGGAACCGTCTAGGTACGATGTCAGTTGGTTCAGTTGATTACGATAGCCCAGGGTGAGTTGTCCAAGGAGTGATCGAGCAAACGGAAGACAACGTCGCTCTCCATTATCATCATGCGTCGGGAAGAACGGATCGCCCTTAGGAATTGGAATGGGGATGCAGTTGGAGGACACAGACTTCTGCGAATCACATCTGGTACAGTTAAGCACTTGGTCGTTGGGTCCTGAACATGAAATTTCTAACATGAAACATAAATCGATTAGTACCTCTGGCAATAGGTGAATGCGTCATTTCGTGATCGACGAACTGTCCAAACTGCATGACCATGTGTGTGTATCTTTGGTGATCAAAAGGTAAGTCCAAGTGAACGGCATTGGAGATAATTCGCGGATTCGGCAGGGGTCCACCATTAGAAGCTCTCTGTCTGGGAATGTCAATACCGTCGTCGTAGACAGGAGGAATGATATGTTTAAGAGGACCGAAGGCATTTCCGTAGTGCGGAAAACGCAGATTGTTGCACCAGCCGGTGAATGAACGGTACGGAGTTGTGTGATCACAAGGTAGATCTTTGGGCAGGCACTTGTCAACCGTGCCTCCGGGACCGAGGAAAGCAGTGAAGTTTCCAACAAATCTACAACATTTCACATTGCAGATGCTTCGGGTTTACAGCTAAATCTTACGAGCTCACGTCGATCTGCGGAAGAAGGCGTTGAAGAGTGGGGATGTCAAGAGTAAGGGGAAGTGTTTGGCCATCATCGAACTTGGTTCCTCGCATCAAGAGTTTCGTCGTCTCAAGTAGAACTTCGGACATTTTTGACACTTCCAACGCCTCAGGCTTGGCTCGCATCATTTGCCCATAAGAAAGCAGGGGATCACCATGTGGAAACTCGGCTTGATCTAAAGAAATCAATGAATTGTTCATCACCAAGCTGTAATCTACTTCTTTTGATATTATCCGCTTCGGCACGGCGTTGATCGGCAACTTGTCGCTCAGCTAACTTGATGACCCTATCGACAGTTGAAGTGGTGACTGGGAGTTCAAGCATTGGAGCAGCATCTCTCCAGGCTTCCAGGTTCGGTCCGGCAATTACTGTCGAGTTGCATTCGACGTTGTAGTTACTGTAAATGGGAATGGCGAATTGTTCACTATAAGGCGCCTACTCATAAATGTCGCTGGTTTGGAACACACGAGGTTGGATGGGTCCCATTTCTTCAGTGTTAGTGCAGATGATGTTAGCCAGTGTTGTTTTTCGTAGCTCGCTGAGCTGATCGTCGGTGAAGGCGGACGGAGCAAATGGATTTTCATACCAGAAGCGATCACCTCTCTTGGTCTGTAATCATATTTCATAGGTAAGGAACCTTAATAATATCATAGCGCTCAGTCTACGGCGTTCAATCATAATCGCGAAAAAAGTCGGGTTCATTGAGGATTCATCAGTGATACCGAAAACATATTAAGTCAACCGACCTTCTGGAACTGCAGTGAGTATATGCATCCAAAAGTGGGTCCAAGAAGAGCACCACGAACGGGCTTTTCAGCTAATCCAAGAATAAACAGATCGACATCTTGAACGCTTCGGAACGCTTTCTTCAACCGCGGAAGTACGACATGGGCATCGGTGAGATCATCCTTCAGTTCATCGAATGAAGTGATCTTTCCACCTCCGCAACGTTCGCGCCAAACGGTATACGAGGGGATTCCGTGGTCTCGTCCGGTTTGCAAAATCAGAGCTGCCAGATCGAGTCCTAAGTTTCCATGATTTTTGAAAAGTTTGTCCCTGAATTCATCGGTCATGTGGAGACCCGGACGCTGGATCGGCTCTTTGAGCAGATATCTGAAACGTTCAATATGCGGGGGTTTCTGTAAGCCAATGATCACCTAATAACTCCATTCACCTTCTCGCTGTAGAACAATGTTCCTGGGTCGTTGAGGTATTCGTTCAATGGACGCTCTAGCTGCCGCGTTCCTCCAACGTCATATTGAGCCAAACGACCTTCGAAAATCGTGAAGAAGAACTAAAAAGTAAATAAATGAATTATATTTGTTTTGGAAATTCGTTCTTGATTTTACAAAAAAAAAAAGATTTTGGTTTTACCTGTCCAACAGATGCAGCCCACGTATTCAAAATAGTAGGGTCAACATTCAAGTCATAATGATCATAGAAGCCTTCCGATTGTGGTCTGAGGCCGTACTTGACCCAACTCTCCCTGCCGACGACAATTGGCAAGAATTCATTATATGTGACGTGTTGCATTTGCGCGATGACGATACGCCTTGCTTCTTCGAACAACTGTTCGTCGGTCCATTTAGGATTGATTGCCTGAAAAATCGTGAAAAGATAGTTCTAGGGTAGGACAGTTTACCAAAAGTTGATTTGCAATACTGTTGTGGTGACGGATCCAAATTGTGTGCAGAGACGCAGTGGAAGGCAAGAAGTTGACGTGATTTGAACCAGATAGGAAGCAGCTACTTCCTTCGGACGAGGCACACAAGGACGACTGAATGGAATTGGCTTGTGATTCAAATGTTGGAGGCAGGTTGTTGGAAAACGTATCACTTCCAGTCAGAAGTTTTCCGTCGCGGAATGTTCTCAAAGCCTTCAAACGCTCAGCGGTACTTCCGTAGATCACACTTCCATCGAGGTAGCTGCTAGCCTGGTTCGCCTGCTCTCTCGGGCCAAGTTCGCAGTTAGGTTTCGGGGCAGCGGCTGTCCTCGAGTACGACATGCAAGTAATAAATCCTCCATATCGTCGGTCTTCCGGAGCGATCTCAATTGACAAGCATTCCGGATGGCGTTCCTCTGGAGGTCCGCAGCATGGAATTGGCATGTGCTTTTCTTCTGGAAATATGCATGAGTCAGAAGCATCTGTGTTCATTATGCGTACGATTGAAAAGTTGAGCACTTCCGATGTGGACCATGTCGGTGTAGATGAAGTGCGCCCAGTTGGTAAGCAGTGTAGTAACCTGCATAACACGGCGATCAGGCTCATCGAAGAGTAGATTTGAAAGAGAGCGGGGATTCGGGAGGGACGCGCCTCCATCCACAGATCGCCGTACGCTGCTGACTCCTAGAAAAGAAGTTTGTGTTTTTCGTTTCTTGGCTTCACAATACTTTATAGCACCGTTTATAAAAGTTCGGTCTATCAAACTATTCTGCTTCTGTATTCTGTTTTTTTCATTCAGGTGTCTGCCGTATCCTGTTTTAACAGGTCTCTCCATGACCTAAGTCTACTCCTGTGAACTGGTGTAAATGCTGTAGTTCTCACGTGCTCAGCGAATGACCATTCGACCATGAACACTTATCAATGCAAAAACAGACATTTAGTGGACCGGAACGACTTTAGTTCATAAAAAATCAGAAATCTGTCACCGTGGTTCCTTCTATTGTCTCGTCCATTATCGCATTAGTGCGATAGCGTCAACGAGGTCAGCAACCAAACAATTGTCTGGTGACCGTCACACCATCTTTTTGTTCTTGTAGTCTACCGCAAAAAAATTTACCATCCGAGTAGGCAGGTTCGACGAAACGTTGCATCGGGGCAAAGTTGGCACCGTACTCCGGTTTTTCCACGTTGTTGCAAGTTCCGTCGATTGTCCGATATTTTCCACCAGTGCAATCGTAGGGGATCTTTGGGCAGACAGTGTCAAGTAGGGTCCCTTTCGTTGATCCATGGGACATGTAACGGGTGCTAAGCAAGAAAAAATAAATTCAATTGGTGCAAGTCGGTAAAATTACGGTAAATGTCTTGTTGCCTGAACAGATACCAACGCTGCGAACGAACGCTCATGAGCTATCTTGTCGGAGATGGTGTAACCTGCCCAGAATTTTCCCGGAATTCTCATCTGATCGATTAGGTCTGAAAAGCGATACATTATCAACCGAACATCTATAATTGTACTAAATATTAATAGGGTCTTCTTTTGGTTCGTGATGGATGGTTGCTGAAAAACAATCACCTATTTGCAAAGGTATTAACCGCATTTCACATTAGGCCCACACACTTCAACAAAAAAAAATGATGTCGTTCTCTGAAATATTCCATACACTGGACACATGTAATTCGCTACCATACTATGAGTCATTTTCATAGATTACGGTACTGACAAGTCCGTTTCTTTTAGAAGAGCTGTCTGTTTCAAATACTTCTGCTGAGTCTTACTAGCGTACGTTTTTCGTTACAAGATGTGATAGTAAACTAATATGAATTTTGCTGGGCTGTTCGTGGTCCCATTGAATTTCTTTAAATATCAAGGTATTCCCGAGTTCAGACCCTTACTTGTATTGTCCATAATCAGTGGCTCGGAATGATTGTAGAGAGCGTCGACATCATGAAATGCCTTTTCGACGGCGGAAATAACGTGAGGGTCTGCTTCGAAACTTCCAGGGTCATGCGCTACATTCTGCTGTTGCTGCTGAGGCACGGCGTGAAACACTAAAATCCGTTAATCCAATCAGGCAAGTGCCATTACCTCTTCTAGGAGCATTGACCTTGCGAAACCGTGAATCCAGAAGAGCCTCGAACTTTACGTCGTCATCTGCGCAATCGTCCCCGAAGCATTGGGCACTTCCGCCAGGTAACAAATGAATACATAGTACGAGCAACAGCGGACTGTAAAGCATTTTGAGGCGCATTGCCGCTGAAATAAAGATACAATATTGATCGGATAAGTGAGATGAGCGCCGATGATGAGTAAGTGAATGGCGGTGGAGCGGGCGCGAACCGTGTCACAATCCAAAAAGACAAAAGGTTTCCGAGCGTCTCACGTTGACTTTTCTGACGACGACGTAACAACTGTGAGTGTCCCCGATCGCGGTTTCTGCAACGCGGTGGATATTTGTGGATATCCGAAATAAGGGTAGTAGGAGGGAACTGCTCCGGATGTCAGGATTCTGTTAAAAATGCTGAGTGCAATTAATTTTGTCTGTTTCAAAAAAATCTCGGTCACCCTTCGTTGTGTTTCGTTGAAGTTTCCAAAGTAGGAGTTATTTTTTCCTTTCATGCTCTTATGTAAAGATCAGCAAAGTGCAAAGATACCCCTATCGTACGTTACTTTCAGTATCACTACATGACACACGCGCACACACAGCCTAACCCCTTCCTTGCGAATTAGCAGTGGGGGGTAAAGTGCACATGAAATTTGTCAAAATGTAGTACCGTTCATTTTAATGATCCTAAATGTTACAAAGTTCTGTTCGACCTCAATTCCTGAACCAGAGATTCGCTTGGCATTCGCAGTGTTTCAATGCTCTTTCAATGTTACAATGGTCCAAAATTATTTCTGTGTAAATTGCGGGACTTTTAACACTACCAAAACGTGGGCTCCGCAAATCTGCGCCCACCATAAAAGTTCTATTCGTTGTTCTTCATGATATCGGACATGGCAATCCAGGAGTTCCACTCACGACTATCTTGATCGTGAGCATTATGCACCACCACCGGCGAAAAATCATTAACTGTGTGAGTGTGCGGTGCATCGAGGGTCCTTCACTTCGAAATTCGTAAAAAAAATATATAAACTCTTAGAAACGCCCAATATCAAAAGACATGAAATTCTGTCGGAATTTCTTTCTCGATATAAGGTGAACCCTAAACAACACAACCGACGTATGTTCGATATAAGGAAATTTTGATAAAATTTTGAGACAGTATCACTGTAGACGAACATACAATCCGTGACAGCAGTTGTACAGATATCACAAAGTAAAGAAACACTACTCAACAGAGGGAAACAAAGCGAAAATGGTGAGATGGTTGGAGAACAGATAGTAATGTATCAGTTATCAGTGAAGTTAGTAGGCGTATCCGCTTTGAGAGCCGTACTGTCTGAAGAAAGGCGCTGCTCCCGCCTATCCAGAATCGTACACAAAAAGCTCCCGGACGACATGGCAAAAAGGCTCATAACCCAAATTCCGACGGCGGCGAAATCCAGCTCACGCGCATCTTCCACGCGTACAGTAATGATGGGTTCCGTGAAGCTTGTTCAAGTTTTGCCACTGGACACATGAAAACGTTCGAGCCTCCGCCTCCTCAAAAAGGTCATTGTGCGCGGGTGCGTTCGACTCCATTGCGCTCTGAGGGCCGGTGGCTGCGTCGTTCACGTGTGGACGAGCGTCGTCACCGGGCAGCGCAAGTACACGCGCAATTGGCTTGCAGATTGACCTCAATTCGGCTCTCACGCCTGATCGTTCATTGATCATCCACGGAGAGAATCTTCGCCGCAATGGTCGGGACGGCGAAAGTAAAACCACGGATTTTAATTGGGTAATCCTGTTGCGCAACGTTCAACGTGGAACATACCGAAAGCGACAGGTTTTCAACGTTGGGAAGATCATTAACTAGGCGCAAAAGTTGGTTTTACAAATTACGCATAGCCGGAGTAAACCGGAACTACAGTATGCGTTCGATATCCTTTCATTCAGTTACGGAGATTAATCAAGAAAATGACAAAGAGAAGCTGCATTTGACCTACATTGCAAAAAGTGGAAATAAGGTTCAATTCACGGGTAAGTGTCCTTTAGGGTAATGAAAGAGAGCGAGTGTCAGAGCAAATCAAAAGTAACTACTGTAAAGTTACAGCATATCTTTTGAAAGTGTTTTTTTCAAAGTTCAAATCAGGTCAGAAACTTTGTTGGAGGTTGAGTAGAAACTTCGTGAGTAATTTAGACTGATAATGCAGATTCAGGTGACGAACCATTTTCTGTGAATACATGTGAATTTCATACTATTATAGCGTTGTTTATAAGGAAATCTTTGGCCGTAGTTTATAAAGCTGATGGATGAATTCGACTTCCAGGAGCAATAGAAGACCGTAGTCCGTCTTCTTTTTAAAACGAGAGCAAGTAATTTTGTTGATGTATTTTGAGCATTTTCGTAGAGAAGAAAAACGAATAAAGAGGTTTCACTCTTGACTGTTCAAATGGAAACCTGAATAGCAGAAAAAATGACCGGCTGATCCAGAGGCAAACTCGAAATGGAGACGGTTATCTTCGGTCGTGATAGCCAAGCATGTTTGTCAACAACGAACTTGTTTGCATTGTAAACTGCGGAGACCCAATTGTTCATAACAGTTTGCATACGCAACCTATCATGCTTGTCTTTTCGCCGGTTTTGTAAACAGCTAGAGTTCATGCGCCCATGGAATTCACAAACACAAAATTTTTAAATGTTCTCCAGTGACGTCAATGAAACAAGTTACCCTCGAGCACTTGTTTGAATCCGAAGATCGGGTGCTGGGACGCAAAACAGTTCTACGATTACGTGATTACAAAGGAGTTTCTATTCTGACGTTCAGGAACAGCACTAAAGAGAGCAGTTCTAAGCCATAGCATCGTCCGTTGAAAGACGTAAGGCCTCGTGGCGCAATGGATAACGCGTCGGTCTACGGAACCGAAGATTGCAGGTTCGAATCCTGCCGAGGTCGAAATCTTTTTCCACTGGATTATCTTTAACGTTTTTTATTTCCCTGTTCGTTTTCCGTTTACAGTCTTTGGTTTTTCCACGTTGTTGCAAGTTCCGTCGATTGTCCGATATTTTCCACCAGTGCAATCGTAGGGGATCTTTGGGCAGACAGTGTCAAGTAGGGTCCCTTTCGTTGATCCATGGGACATGTAACGGGTGGCCTCGTGGCGCAATGGATAACGCGTCGGTCTACGGAACCGAAGATTGCAGGTTCGAATCCTGCCGAGGTCGAAACTTCTTTTTTCCACTTTATCGAATATCCTAATGGTGTTACTGTGAGTCCTGACTCATTTTTGGATAATAATGTGAATAGACTTGGCAGGCAGCGCTCATACAAATACAAAAATGTACACTCTAAGAATCACATTTCTCATCGCACAAGAGTGGACAGATTTTGTGCACAAACTACTTGCTCACAATTGTCCTGTTTAAGGGGTTTCGCTGACCGCGATAATCTTATAACGCAATTAGTCGCTGACCATAAGCTGTTCCGTGAAACCGTTGCGATTGGCCTACTCCATACTAACCTTAAATGTGTTTTTGACACCGTTTCATATTTATGTTCACGAGAGCTGTGGCGTTTAAAGCAACTATGTTGCTGATTATTTTGTTTCTTTAAATACATAAGCCAGTAATCGCGCCCAAGAATCGCAAGCCCCAAGAATCGCTCCAACTCTGAGGTCTGCGTTACCAGCAGCGATGGGATTCCACTTCGCCCGCTGAGCCCTACTTCCGGATAGCTTCTTCATCGGTTCGAACCCAATAGATTTAAGAGTAAAAATGAAAATGAAATGAAATATATAAGAAACAAAACCGAAATCCGCTCAATGGAAATCCCAACAACAAGAAAGTCGAGCTGTCAGATCAGAGTGGCCACGTGGCGCAATGGATAACGCGTCGGTCTACGGAACCGAAGATTGCAGGTTCGAATCCTGCCGAGGTCGAAATCTTTTTCCACTGGATTATCTTTAACGTTTTTTATTTCCCTGTTCGTTTTCCGTTTACAGTCATTGGTGTGGCCTATTTTGTGCAACTTTTGGTTTCTCAGTTGTTTTTCTGTAAGTTCGAAAGAGAGGAAGTGGAACGGCGATAACAACAACGTCAGTTTCAACACATAGACAAACAAATATTTTGGAGACAAAAAAACGTTATTCATCGCGCATAAGAAGTGACGCCGTCCCTTCAGACATAATTCATTTTTCGGACATTGTCTAAATGGAAACGAGTTTCAATTGTGGCGCAAAAAAAAATGTTACATCGAAACGCCTGATCAAAACATCATTCCGGGCGAAAAAGGAAGTTTTGGTTGATAATCGAATTAAGCGTATGGGTTGACTGATATTATTGCAAAACAGTCGTATCGAAATTGACGGTCCCAGGAAACTGGTGTCTTTTTGTCATCGTGGCCTGTCCGTATCAGGTGTGAGATCGAACTCCGAGAGCAACCCCCGTCAAATGTTAATTTTCTGAATTACTGCTTACCGCCACCCAATTGAAAATGGTTCGAGCTCGACCAGTTGTACTCAGAAGCGGCTCTGCTTTCCCGTGACCATGTTATCCATTTCGTTTGCTCCCTCTAACTTGTACAAATTGATGAACAGTAGAGCACCTTGCTCTTTGAACATTAGGTCCTGCTCGAGAACTACGGCAGCTGCAAAAACTACAACGCTCGCAACAGTTCAATTCTGTGCCCTGCGGTGATTTGTTTCCGCCCGCCAAGCGGCAGTGACAGTAAACATTGTGACGTACTTGGTCTTTGTGACTGTGGACCTACAGAGGCATTCTCTTCCTCTCCGGATTCTCTTCCCCGACAAGTCTGACAAAAAAATCATATTTTAGTCATGTCATACTTTCATGGAGCGATTCTTGGGCTTGCGATTCTTGGGCGCGATTACTGGCTTATATATTTAAAGAAACAAAATAATCAGCAACATAGTTGTTTTAAACGCCACAGCTCTCATGAACATAAATATGAAACGGTGTCAAAAACACATTTAAGGTTAGTATGGAGTAGGCCAATCGCAATGGTTTCACGGAACACTTTACTACTTTACTTTAGTCATGTCCATTTTGATCAGAAAGATATATAATTGTTAAGCACCGAAGCACATGAGCCTTCTATTTCTTGAGTGCGCCATGCTTCTGCTATAAAATACGTCGAGTAGCTACAGCAACGACGGAAGTGGACGCCTAATTTGGAATGCGTTGTTGCAAAGCTGCGCTGCCGTTGCCTTGAACGAGCACCCTAAAGCGACGATTTCTGATTTTTTGATTGTATCCTGCAGCCGTGTCGACTATTGCGTAGGTGGTTTCTGTTCTTTCAGAAAACGCTTTGCAATTAGTTAGCAACGTTTCTGGTACCCTTGATGTTCACACATTTGCCACATATCAGGAACAGATAGCATTGGAAACGAGCAGAATTTGTTGTGTTTGTGAATTTCAGCCTGGTTCAGCCTCAATTTCAATTTCAGATAATGTGGCAGGAAAAAATATTTCTTTAATCGATTTGAATGCAATTACTAAACGAAATACAAAGACCATAAAATCATAAACAACTATTTGATCTACTGTTACAAACAATACTGACGGAGTGTCTGGAGGTAAATAACAACAACTTGCTTATTACGTTGTCTTTACGAAGATCTCAAACACACTGTAATATACAGAAGCATATCGCGGAACCAGAACGTGAATTGGATGGTCTCTGGTACGTCTGATTTCTTGTGCCCTTCTAACCGTACCGTTAATCAGTAGTGTTCCACTGTTGATTTCTGTGCCACACTTCTCGCATACGCAAAGATCAAGCCTCATTCAAATGGCTCCGTTTGTAGCGTCCTTGAACCACACTTAACTCTGCAATGCAGCCGTTATGCAACCGACTCACATCTGCGCGCCAACCGGCTCTACAACAGCTTATCGAATGAACGATTAAGAACCGACCAACAATCATCGACTACGGAGTGCAGTCTTCAAACCATGTTTTGCCTCAAATTCCTCATTGGCGCCCCGGTTGACGTCGTGTGACGTCGTTAGGAACATCTGAGGTCGCGCGCTTTCAACGACCACAAGATCAGTGGCCG
The DNA here is from genome assembly GCA_030435675.1 of Steinernema hermaphroditum. Classification (NCBI taxonomy): domain Eukaryota; kingdom Metazoa; phylum Nematoda; class Chromadorea; order Rhabditida; family Steinernematidae; genus Steinernema; species Steinernema hermaphroditum. The sequence continues at coordinate 1,171,054 of CM059625.1, forward strand.
GCGCAGCGCCGCGCAAAGACCAAACGATTAGTGGGTGCACATATACCGTATCTCCCGCTGGGATAAATGTGCAATGATCGAGTCTCCCACTCTGGTGGTGAATTGGGTGCATGTGAACAGTTGAGTTCCATGAGGTTCGGTTAAATGCGCGGAGATGGATCTGGTGCATCTGAGTTCGAAGATATTTTTTCTTTTCTTGGTTTCCAATTTGAACCTCAATTTATTTACATCAATGCATTGTGTCAGTAGAGATCATTGTTACCTGAGACCCACTTCATCTGTGAATTGTTCATTCGGAATTTTACTGTTGGTGGATTTTTGTTTCGGGTTCTTGTTTTGTTCATTGGTTCTGGGCATTCCCCAACTAATGGAGTGTTTTATCGTGCCTTCTACCTACCATCATTCTGCGTATCACAGTCTTTAGCTCATGCAAAGTTCTTGACAACAGATCAGGCATCGCTCAAATGTGAACAACTCCAAAACACATTTGACCCTAAAACAAACTAAAATGAACTACTTGCGGAGTTTCGACTTCGTCGGTTTGAACCAGATTTTGCGACACAACTAAATTTTCGATCTTCGCTTTACCCACAAATTCCCGCCATTAATTTTTTGTGCTCGTCTGTCACTCGCCTCCACATCAACAGTGCTGACAGCATACGCACATGGTTCAATCAGCGCCCGTTTTGGTACCGTGTTTTGTTCTCTTCCATCTTTGATCTTCAGAGTTCTGCTCCCCCGACCATCTTCTCATGTCTTCTTACCCCATCGGTCCAAAAATGTCGCGGCGAGCACATCTTTAGAGTGATGCTTCTGCAGGCGGCTACCTCGTGCTTCGTGCGGAATTCGCCGACTTCTGAATCGGAATCCGCTCGATTTCTGTGCCTGTAGGCGGTGTCTTTTAAAGAAGCGCGAAAACCGAAAAACCAGTCTGATTAGCGTATATATTGCGAGATGCGCGGGCGAGCTGGCACCGTTTTCCCGCTTCATATGACCTCTGTAGTGACGAGTTACCGCGTCCTTTGGCACTTTTGTTAACTTTCGACGCTTTTAGAAAAGATGGAGTCACTAATTATTCTCGCCCTTCTGCCACTGGCCGTTTCGTTTCCTTCGCTTCCGATTGGATATCAGCAAAGTTATGCCGTCACGGGTGTCTTACTTTGCAATGGAGTGCCCTCAGTGAACACACGAGTCAAACTCTACGACGACGATACCGGTATGTTGTAATTTAGGACTGAAATAGAATCTATTGGCTCCTATACGTCAGCTTGAGCAGTAGGCTTTTGAAAGTTTAAATTGTTTAAATTATTTCTTATTTTTATTTCATTAAATATTTCGCTTACATTACATATTTCTCCCTTTTAGTTGAACATTTAGCTTCACAAGCTTTATGTCTATTTTCATAGAGGTGAGTTAATAGTGCTGAAGAACGACATTCCACTCCGATTTGTCCAATCATCGATAGATTCAGCTCCACACACAAACCAATAATAATAATGTTCGCGGAACAATTATCTCCGATAAAAATGGAAAAGTGTTACATCAGTTCTCCGTAGAGCCTAACAAAAATGTGATGTGAACATGCAGAGGTAATTAGTGATCCGAACCATCAAACCCAAGAACACATGTTCAATTAAAACGTAACAGATGTCCTTATATGTGACTGTTTTGCTATTTGGGTTCTTCCTTTCTACGTGCCCTTTTTATATTCTTTAAAACATAAATTAAACTTTTTACCGACCATATCTGACAACGAACATTATTTTTCAGGACCTGACCTTGACGACCTGATGGATGAGAACATCACCGACACCAAGGGACATTTTTACCTTACTGGATCCGAAACCGAATTTCTCACAATCGACCCAAAGCTCAACGTTTACCACGACTGCAACGAGGCCAACATCTCAAAGGAGCGCCACTTTGAAACGGTAGAACTGACATCTGCTCAATAAAGCTAATTCAAGCATTTAGGACTGCTTGAAACGGTTTGAGATCTTCCTACCGAAAGAGCTCGTCACATACGGTAACATTCCGCAAAACACATACGATGTCGGCACCCTCAAACTGGAACAGAAGTTCGAAGGCGAATCTTACCATTGCATGTACTGACATTGAGCCCCCAAATTCGTCACTTTCCGAATTCCCCAAATGAGTGTTTTTTCGGGTAACTTCTCTTCTCATCGTAAAGCGATTGTAAATAATAGGAAGTAATAAATCATTTGAATCAGCGTATTGTGAATCATGAGGACTGTGTAGGAACTAGGATTGTTTGTGTGCTGACTGCGAAAAGTGTAATTGATTAGGCGTAGATTTTCGTGGTTCGTTGACACGCAACGCGCCCGAAGAAGACCAGTTTTTAAGCGTGCGCGCCGTCGTTCAGCTACAAGACGCTTAAAAAGCGCTTATCACTTTTCGTCTAAGTGTTAGTTTGATATGCGCGCCATCTGCTCTCTTCTCGTCGTTTTGGTTGCCTACACGGCCGTCGTGCTTTCGCTGCCAACGATAGGAAAGCTTCAAAGTGCCGGCGTTAAAGGCAAGCTGCTGTGCAACGGAAAACCATACCACAATGCGAAGGTTAAGCTATACGATGTCGATCTCAGTAAGTTGTCTCCCGGCTATCTCCAAGACATTTTTTGTAGCTGATTTGGACGATCTGATGGCAGAAGGACGTAGCGATGAAGATGGTGAATTCCAACTTCAGGGCAACGAAACCGAATGGAGCACTATCGATCCCAAGTTGAACATCTATCATAACTGTAACGACGAGAATGTGGTACGTGCTCTGTATCAAATGCTAGAACGTGTCCCTGGATGGGAGAACTTGACTTTGCAAAAATATGAATTTCGGCAATTTTTGTATGGCTTGTAATCTTCAAGTTCAAATTCATCGTGAAATATGACTATGAGAAGTAGAATAGCTTTAAAAACTGTAGCCGTAAAACCTTATTTGACTGGCTCACGTCTGCAGAAACTCAATTTCGTATGGTGTGCTCTAATTCCATGATTTGACCGGACTTTTTGATCTGTTCGCCTTTTGATGTTAGGCCTACGCAATCATTGCGTTACGGTCAAAACGCGTTGAAGTAATCGATCGCTATCGGTTTGCTATCGTCAAAAAGACTGCGAAATACTATTTTACAGAACGGTAATTTGATGATAGCTGTACCTTGCGCAACTGCCCGTCGCTTGTACCCTGCGTACTCATCGCTTACACTCTGCTGCCAGTACGTGGCAAACGAGTCCTTAAATCTGCATTCGTTTCTCCATTCTACTGTGAAATCTCTATTGAACTGCGAGAGCTTTCGACCAGCAAGGTCTTTGGGGGGGGGGGGAAAGAAATCACACGCAGACGATTTTTGGTCTTTCTGAGATCAAGTCTATACAAAATTGCACGGCGGTGTTGCGTTACTGAACCGGTTTCTAGAAGCAAGGGTGCAAGAAGGTCTCAGTTTGCCGAAGAAAAGTTCAACGAATTGTCGCTGTTGGTTGGCTCGTTATTGTCCTCTCGCGAGAGAATCTGGGCACAAATAGTAATTCGGAAAAGTAGATAAACACAGCGCAGCTGATACCCCTTTACGCCTTTTGGATAGTCGATCTGAGGGATGCAGTAAAGACTCATAAGCAGATACAATGAAACTACGGGTTCCGGTAGAATCTGTTTTATGCAGAGAATATTTTGCAGAGAGTAAAATGCTACGCATTTTCCATTATTTTTGAAACTTTTGAATCGGAAAACGATGTTGTTTGTCCACGACGCTATCAGGTAAATTGCGGGAGATGATACGTCTAACCGCATAAGTTTCCTGACATTGCTTATCCTATTAAATCACGTACATTATCTCTAATCGTCTCACCTCCATCCGAGCATATTAGCTTCTTAACTCGTCATGGCCTCGTAGAACTGAACTCATTCACGTTGTAAACCAAATGAACTGATAGGCACAACTTATAATGATTTCTGATCTGTGAGAGATTTCTAGCCAATTCGATTAAAAGTAAAGCGACTTTTATCGTTCTCGACTTAGCGAATTACTTTAGGAGTGCGACCGCAAAATCTCCATCATCATCCCGAGCAGTTTCGTTAGCGTTGGAGGAGTTCCTGAAAAAATCTTCGATGCAGGCATCCTGAATCTGTCTGGGAAGCTCCCGGGTGAAACGCGTGACTGCATTAACTGAACGTTATCAAGTAGCTGCCTATTGCTGATTTGTACCTTATGATGTAAACCTTTTATAAGCATTTCTATTGCCCATTCTATGTCTGAACATTGGGACCAGAAGTGCGGCGTCATAACCTCAAATAATTCACCGTCGCCTGCAAGGGATAAGTGGCGCACTTCAGAGCATACACACTTCCCCATGCTCGGTATTTTTGGATTGCGTTTATCAATGGTATCGTGTAGTTCAAAAAGATGGAAATCCGTCTTTTCGTATTTGAAATCGTGAGTCTTACGCTAATTAGCACCTAGTCAAGATGACGTAGTTGCGAATTAATGACACGCTTAAATCGATGTCTGAGTGCACCGTTAGTCAGTGTGCACTAGTGTATTTCCGGATCCCTGTGTACATATATATTTTGACGGCCACATCTGACAAAACAAAATAGTGAAAAAAGGGACAAAAGGAAAACCGGAGGAATGCGAAGGTTCGGAGCTTTCGTTATTACCCTTGGTGCACAGAGTTCCGGTTTTTAATCGACCATTGTCATTACAGTGTGGTTGATGTTCGCCAAAATCCTCTCAGAGAACTTCGAGCATTTCTTCCAGAGTTTGACAACAGAATGAAATCGGATTTGTGGGATGTGCTAGGTCTCATCTCACTAAGTGCACGATTGCTTGCACTCATCTGCGATCGGAACATTTTAGCATTTGAGATGAACTCTTCTTATCCAGATTAGTCTCGGTTATTATATCTTCTACGTTTCTAGCACACGTGACCTTTGCAAGATACGTAAATACTGGAGGGACGCCCAACGATGTGCACAATAATATATGCACATTATTTTATAAACAGTTGTCAAAAAGTCACGGTATAGTATTAAAAATGTACGTTTTGCCAACTATAGGACTCTATACGTTTTGCGATTTTGGTAAATTGTGATATGCAGGTGATGCTGAACAATTTTGCAAGTGGTTTATTTTTCGACATGTGACTCGATAAATGACGACAATGGAAACGTAAGTTTGAGTCACCAAAATCGTGGGATATAACCACCGCTTTCGATGTTTCACATGAATGGAACACCTACTTACATAAGTAGCCGATAATGTGTAGATTCTACGTAATCCCAAACACAACTGACACATTGTAATCAGCTTACGTGATTTTTAAATAAAATGATGACATGTCTGAAAAGTACTTCTAATTTATACACAGATGTTATATCATCCGATGGACATCATTTCTTCAAGATGCTCAGCAGCGTTCCTAAACGGTTTCGTAGCTGTTTCCTTACGATCAGACATTTTCACAAAAAAATCAAGTGTCATTAAGTGTCTGTTCTCAATGCATTGTTCACGAATCCGTCATCTAGTTTTATAACGTATAAAAAAATTATTTTTCCGCCTTCTGGATCCGACGCAGCGATGTTTTGATGCGCGAACAGTTTACTCTCTGTGTGAAAAGTGAACTAAGCCGATCGACAGTGTTTTTTTTTCGAAAGGTTGTGGGTTGGGCTGGTACAGGAGTACACGGTCAGTCCTTTACTCGAAGAACACACGAATATACAATGGCTCAGTGATGCATGCTATAGATAGGGGAAGGTAGCTGTCTAGACTGCCTATCAAAGGGCATGTCTGATCTGCCCTCAAGATCCTGTTCCTAGCGAAGGCATTCGCTAAGCTGAAAACATATCGAGTCGGTCGAAACGATCTCTGCAAACTTTCACCAATGCCGCTACAAAGTTCTTTGTAGAGAAAACCAAGAAGCCGAAATGGCAACGCAATATGTTATCAATACGTTTCTAGAAGACAGTTATGTGGTTTTCACTTTAGTCAAAAAATACTACGCCACCTTATTATCGAACTTTATGTTCCTCGTTATATTGTATACTTAAGATTACCTCGGTGTTGACCCTGTCTGAGGATATTACGAGAGATTAGATTTACGATATTGTATCAAAGTCGGTTAAGCCAGTATGCGAGAATGGTCGATGCTCTTCAGAGCTGTATTATTCGTAAACAGGTCCCAGCTAATTATCAGCTTCAGCTATGTTTTGTACATTGACAAAGGAAAATTAAGTGTTTGTCAACATTTGTAACCTCGAAACAGTACAGTCTTAAATTCCCATTTGTGCATGAATGTTTTGTAAAGCAGATTGTATGGTTACCACATTTTCAATTACTCATAAAGTTTATTCACAAATAAACAAACGACTGAATTCTCGAAAGTCGACGGCTGAGAAGACAAGACGACGGGCGGAACACGTGACAACACACATAAGGTTTTGTATTGCAAATGGTGAGATGACATCTCATTTTGTATCTATTTGTTACAGGGATTTTGTATGGTTGTGAGAGGCAGACAAGAAGTGATAAATGTATAAATATGATTGCGTCGAAAAAAAGCGAACAACTACATATCATAGAAGCGTAAGTGATTCAGTGATTTGATCGGGACATGAGACGCGAAGGAAACGTTAAAACTTAGAATGTTCGAATTCACAATGAGATCAGGGGCGTCGAAGAACAAACTGATTTTGTCATAAATTGGTCATACATAGTATAAGTTCGATATCTTCTGCACGTTCTGTTTTCTTTTTTTGAAAGTGTACAATTTAGGCCGACGGCCCGGGAGATTCCGCACTGTGACTTCCCGTTTCGTCTGGCGACTCGGCCGCGTGGTGGTTAAGGAGGAGGGCTTGGTCGGCGGCCTCCTTCTTGCGCCACTTTGTTCGTCGGTTTTGGAACCATACCTGAAATTAAGTGCTGATGTTAACCAACGTACAGTTTCACTTATTCGACAATCTCTCTGTAGACATATGCTGGACATTTTTTCCCTATTTTTTTTGTGCTGTTATATCGGAGATCGGAGGCGCGCGAGGGAGGCAATTAAGCCGATCATTATTGGACAAAAAGTCGAATAATCCGACATCGGCGCGGATGTCAACAAATTCAAATCATCCTTAATGAGGGGCATTTCAGCGCGCCAAAATTGAATCTGTCCCCCAGGGCCAATGTGGCCGTCGACGCGGCGGTTCAAGTGTTTTTATTTGATCGCCTCTCTTGGGCATGGCTGCCTGTGTGTGAAGAGCAAATATGCTAATTTCTCTCTGCAACAGATGAAATCGGCAAGGAAGCCCGGGAAAAAATGTGCTGCAGCATTAATTTCATAAAGCGGATTGCATGTATGTTGATGATGTAAGCGTAGTGTTGTGGATTATAGACGGATGAGTAGTACAGATTGTGTTAATGTTATCGAGGGTTAGTGCTGTAAGCGCTTTGTAAGAGGATATGTGTTTTTGTGGAAAAGGGCACAATATTACATTAAACAAAAGAAACGATAACCTATATGCTATCGATAGTGAACATGGCGAACAACGCGACACGCGATTTCTGCCTTAGTTGTTGAATAATTCAAAAAATTAAGTACAGACGTGATTGGCCTATTGTAATGCAAAGCGCTTCTCAGTCAGAAAGTGACTTTTCGCGCAAATGCGCATTAATTAATCCTGTACAGTATATTCCCACAAAACGTCCCCCGATTATGCTAATTTGAGCGACGAGGTAAGACGCAGGTCCGATCGCCCGACTGCCTGTCAATAGGGCTGTAAACTCCTGCACGACGACCCTTCTTTACAAATCGCAGCAAATAATAGGCGAATCGTTGAAGAAGTGCCGATGTTGACGACGCCGCTCGACGTCGCACTGTGTTGCAAAATCATAAATTCGGTCTGTTTGCCCGGGAAATTACGATCATGATGATCCATGAGGCGTGTTACACCCCCGGTGTCGACAACGGGTACAGCGCAGGTGTCTGTCAATGGGCGACATGTCCTCCGCTAGGCAATGTCAATGACTGGTGTATTAAAGAAGGAGGACATAAAGGAATATTGGAATCGTGAATTCGGGTGCAGTTTCGCAACTCTTTTAGGGGTGATTGTACAAATTCGGAACCCAAGAAGATGGTCAGCTGCAACCTGTATGATATTCCTTGCAAAATGAGATAATATAGGAGAAAGAGATCCATACATACAAGATCTATCGTATGTATAATCCTTCCTGCTGACGTAAGAGTACGCATACTTCATAAAAGAGACCCTACAAGTTCTTCAGAAAGCCGTAAAATCTAACGACTTTTACGAAATGGACTTATGAAGCTATTCATCGAGTATCTTACTCTATAACTTCAAATACACCATGAAAGGGCCAGGACATCGAGGCTCCCTGATGGACACAAAAAATAAACGCAGCCTTGGTCGCATAGGTATCACATGGGTATTCAATTGATTTAGTCGATCGGTTGTGTGTACATTACATTTGCATGTTACAGTACATGAACATCATCATAAATATACGTCACGCAATTCGTGACCGGAAAGGCCATCGTCGGACGGTGGTTCACTTGCCCATCACTCGTCGCGGTTATGTGCCTAATTAGCTCAAACACATGTCCAAAACCATTTGTTGTCATTATGCAACATATGAATTCATTAGGCGCGTGCATAAATATTACATTGGAACGCACGCGCAAGCGTTCCCAGCAACGATCCGAACAGATGTTATGAAAATTTTTGTGTCGCATACATGCGCGAGATAGCTGGGTCATATACCACAGGGTTTTCTTAAAAGTGGCAAACTTTCTGATTGAATAATGCCTACATTAAAAGTCTTTATGACACGCGGCTAGAGTGCTGTACAATACTAAGAAACACCACTCTATGGCTTGCCTTTTTGCGTAAAATTTGGCAACCAGATGTTCCCCGATCTGTGCGCGTGACAGTCGATCAGCACCCATTCCGAACCCATAACTCAGTTTTGCGCCCGTCGGAAATGATGAGCTGCTTGCTCGTTGAGCGGCAGAAGGCCCACGATGACTACGACGATGATGATGGCCTAATAATCGGCCTATTCAAAAGCAAACAATCGCTTGAGGCGCTCAGGAAAAAAGCGTCAATTTAAATCCATTAAGTTGCGCGTCAAGTCGATTGTGAAGGGTGGCTTCTGCCTGCCGCGGCGCTTGCCTCGCGCGCCGAACGATTAAATCTAATCAAATCATAACCTCATTTATGATTTGTGCTAAATGCCCTTTGCTTGCGCTGCATTTGGCTGCAGTTGCAGGAAGAAGATGAAGAATAACGTCCACTTAAATTGAGTGAGGAAAGAAGCTTCCGCAAAATGGGATAACGCCATCAAAAGCTATTTGTTGTGTGATGTGTCAATTTTATGAACTTGGACGCACGCTTCTCGAGGGTCAATATGATCGTCAATGGAAGTACGGTGGTTTTATTCGTTTCTATGGGCTCGTTTCCAGTGAGGGATACTGTGATGCGTAAGAAAAGTATTAAAGAACAGATTTATACATTGCGCTGCCTTTCTCAGGGTTGTTTTCTGATCAGCGAATAAGAAAGCTACTTTCAGTTAATACCAAAAGCGATCGCGCCCGCATCTGCATTGTCTCAAAATCAGTTTCCTGTAGTAACGTGCACAGAAAAAATAGGCTTGATTTCCTTGTTCAACACAATTACATCTTTAATTTTATGTCCGCATCTTTCAAATTCTTCCTCTTTCAAGTGTCCTTCCTTTTTGGAAATATCGTGGCACTTAATTAAAGACTATTTCGAAGGTGAGAAGTCGATGTTGTGCAACGTTCGTTCAAAGCAATTAAAAGTTAATGACAGCGTGCTCTAATTAGATACTTAGAGCGAATTGATAACTGGAAATGCAAAATTTGAGTGGGAAGATCTATTCCACTACGAATGACGCCAACTGAGAATGACAGAATGAACGTACTTTTTTTTGCAACGCGGTCTTGCAATGAAAAATAACAATCCTTACCTTAACCTGACTTTCAGTCATGTTGAGCTCCTGCGCCAACTGTGCCCTATCGGAGCCGGCCAAGTATTTCGTCTGCTCGAATTTCTTTTCCAACATAAAAATCTGAAAGTGCAATCAATTACCGTAATCCATCGCAAAGTGCACCCACCTGATGTCCGGTGAACGTCGGTCTCGACTGCTTTTTGTTGACGCCGAGCGAGTTAGGTGACAGCGATATGGCGTTGCCAGCTGTCACGTTTCCACCTATGCGCATCTGCGTCGGTGTGGGCGAAAGTTGCGACTGTAGCAAATGTGACGGAAAGCCGAATGAGTTAACAGAGCGGACTGAAATTGGCGCTTGTACAATATCTATTGATCATAAACGATCAAACAAGGGGAGTTACAGCAGAAATTTGTTTTCGTTGGTGTCTTTTAGGATAGCATTAAAAGCTTTAGCGCCATATAGAAGTAAAACTACTGTCTACTCAAAGCAAACAATCATTATCAAACCTGCCAAGTTGATAACAGACACGGTTTTTTTCAAATGTTCATACTTGTACAAAATGGTGAATTTGTTTTAAAGAGTCGACGTTCATGAGAGACCACTATCAGTCGCCTTCTCCTCGGCCCCCTTTTCTGCTCACCCCCCATTCGAGCCCCTCCCTGTAAATGGCAACATTTTCGCAACAATTCACGCGACAGGCGTCGTGAATTTTAATGAGCAGCCTGTGCTCGGGAGCTCGGTGGCCGAAGGAGTCGTAAGATTCTCCTCGTAAACGTCGCGCCTGTTCTGCGGCAGCAGGAAGGGGTTGACAGTCAAGTGTCACACATCCCCCATTGCTATCTATGGGAAAGTACAGTAGACGGCAGGGGGCTTATTCACAGAGACCGAAAAACAATTCGCACTCATTCAATTGCGCGACGCGCGAGTGCGCGCTCCACGATCTACAAGGGTCTTCGCTCATTTTCATCAACACATTTTAATTAAGTTAAATTTTTTGTTGACGTAATTGCCAAAGCCCACTTACGCGCTTCTTGATTGTGCTGCGCGAGAAGTCGTAATGGATTCGTCTGCGAGTTCTGATTTGCCAATTGCGAACTAATGAGATAGGACATGTAGATGCTCTATAAAGAAAAAACGAGATGCATTAAGGGCTACAGTAGGCGAATGTGTGATACCTGAAGTTGCTGAGCTTGGGCTAGATCTACGGTCGTCGTGGTGAGTGAGATATTGTTGCCGTTCTCGTTGGCCGCTGAGATGAGTGGCGAAGTGAAGGCAGATGAGTTGACTAAGCTGCTCCACCCGGCCGACGATGTCGGTTCCAGATCATGACCGTTTCTATAACTTAAGCAACATATTACTTAAAATCAGCAATCAAAAAAGTACTTTTCTTCATCCGACGAACTGCTGCGGGCGCCTGAGTTCTCCTCTTCGTCAGTTACTGAGCTACTGAAAGATTCTCTTCATTCATATCCTCTAAAATATCACTAACCTAGCTCGGCCACTAGAAGGCTCCCTTTTCTCCGCGGCCAGGATGCTGTTAATACTGTAACCGTTACTCTTAGGAACCGACGCGTTTGACTCTCGATCTTCGGACGATCGTCGAGTAAAGCTGCTCGTCTCAAAGGCCTAAATTACATGACCATAAGGATTAATTAGCGATTAGGCGGCATGCCGAAGGGATCACTGGAAGTTGCGGAGGCGAAGCGATTGAGAGATCGGTGGCGAAAAGCGACGGAGACCTGTTCGGATCGACTATTTGCGTATTGGGCGCAGCCGATGGCACCAGAACGGAATGCATCATTCCACGCCTAAAAATTCGAAAATAAATCAGTAGTTGACGCTATTATTAGACGGAATGAAGAGGTGAATGCTCGACGCGCATGTTGCTCTGCCAATATATGAACCGAAATTATAATTCGCCGACCAAGAGGAGCACGCGCGGCGCACCTGTGAGGATTCTCGACGCGCAGCTTTAATTTTCACCAGCCCTTCGAATTAATCTTGCCAGGCGCCTAAGACGCGCCCATCCCCCTCCCACTGCGCTTCATCATCATAATCACCTTCGGGCAAGAGCTGAGCTCAAGGGCTCCACCCGCACAACGCACGCGCTCAGTCGCAGGTATCCCTTAAACATAACCTGTATTAATTGCCTTAATAATAGTAAACAGATTCGTGCAGCCCGTGTGGGCCACCGCCGGCCACGGCATGTCTCAAAAACAACTTCTCTATCGAATACGAGCAAGAAGTGGGTGTGCCAAAGTCCCGCGTGTAGTACTAGCCTAATATCGTGATTAGCACATATTTATCTCGCGGCTAAGCGGCCAGTTTATTGAGATAATATTCGTATTAACTTCGATTAGCGGTGGATAACTTGTTAGAGTGTCCTCGCGCGGTTCGGACCTCTGCATCTGACAGCCTCGAGATTTGAGGAAGGATCCTGTTCCGTGGATACATAATATTTATATATCGGAAAATGAGAAAAGTCCGTACGAATTAGGATAATTGAATGGGCTGTCGAGTAGGTGCCCTGGAAAACATAGCCGAGTTGACAACAATTTAAGGATGAGCCCATCAAGGCATCCGGTTGGATAAGCCGGCTTCCGCGCTCCCGATCTGGTGGGGGTGATGTGTTTTAATACATGGGATATGTGCAAAAGTAACGCGATCAGCGGGCTTTGACAGGACGAACCGCTTAGCCACGAACATTTCAGGAAGGTGCAAATTAATTAGGGCAACATCGGTGCAGACGCGGGAGATGTGATGAGGAACACCTCTTCAGCCATTTTCAAGGCTGGCAATTAATCGCGTCGACCTCAATTAGGTACAGCACCACCTCGTTTCACGTCACTCACAACGGCGCGATGGGGGAAGCGGCGAATTGAGGGCACTCTAGTCAGAACTGTAGGCTGACCGCCTCCATGCACAAGGAAACCGATCATCTTGATGTCTTATTCATATCATAATAGTCTCTCGCGCTCTTCTTCAATGATGAATTTAAATGGGAGGCGTGGCCAGTGCGAAAGGGCGGCGCCTGTGGGGCGTCCGTTCGAGTTGAGGAGGTCCCGCGACGGCGCGTAGACACGATAGACGCGGAGGCAAACGAGCCAATCGTTGTCGGCCGGAACTCGATCTACGAGCCAATCAAACGGGAAACGCTGAATTGTTTTTCTTCCGCTGCTGCTGAACGGCGATAGCTCGTCGAAGCAGAAGACACAATAAAATCGGATTAAGTTTGGCTTCAACAAGTGCATTTACATATAGATGTGTCGTTTAAAAGAGCGCGCGGGAGGCCCATGAACTACTAAATGATGCTGTTCGGAAGTTGAGATGTCGAAATTGGTTTTGGTGAAAAAGTGGTATTTGAGTGAAAGGGGGAGGGCTAAGAAAAAAAGTAAAAAATACCAGTGTTATCGGCCTAATGAAACTGCATTGAAAAATTTATTTGAGAACTATAAGAAAGCTTACATGATTTTAAGAAGCTGTTTGGCTCAGAAGCGCTGGTAGCTGTATGTTTAAAAGACGACAGTTTCCCCAAAAGACACCGCTCTTTTGTAATCACACTAGTATGGTGAGAACATAGGCAAAATGAGAAAAGATTTAGGTTTGAAGACACAGGTCCGTTTGCATACTTACACTGAATCTTTGACCGCTTCCGAAGAAGAAATTACGTAGAGAAAAGCTATATCAGGGCAAATTTTGCTCAACGAACGGTCTTGAGTGGTACCGGGCTTCTAACTTTCTTCGCCTTCGTCAAACTCAAGATGATACTTGGCGCAATTAGCGCCTCTCTGACATATGTGCTCAACAGCTTTTCCATTCGCCATCTCACTCCTCTTTAGCCCCTTCTTGAACCTACCGTATGTCATTAATCCGCGACGACACAACGATCGTCTCTGCGGCAAAGCGGTGGAGGGGCGATAAAAAAACAATATGCGAACGGCTAATCACCAATAATTGCGGCTAAGGCGTGCTTTGATGTTTTTGACGGCTGCGACCGCGCGAGGATTGCGAGGAATAGTGCTGGTAATCCCATCGACCGATCACGGCTCTATCGGATCTCGCGCCTTGTTGCAAGGATGAGCGCGCGGCGGCGCCCAAAGGTCGAGAGGGTTAGACAAACATTTGCGGTACAAACGAGCAGCAGCATCAGCACGTTCCGCACCGCTCGATTTATGACGACGACAACGCGAGAACCATCGGGACACACGTCTTCCTCGTTTCCAAATTCGGTGATTGCGTGTACATGCATCTGGCAACCTCCCTCTTTGTGTATCTGTCATGCATCACCTAAGCAACAAATGAGAAGCGCAGCACATCGTGTGTTGTTGGTTGAGGGTGGGGCGAAGTGGCTTGCGAATAAAAAGGTGAAGACGGTACTGTCAGTATTCTATCGGATTTGCTACCAGCAGACGTAAATACGACGAGCGAATAAACATTCTGTTCACTGATTAAGTTTCATGATAAAATATTGTAATGACTCCGCATATCCACGATACAAATCTCGTACTGGTAGTCAATTCTGAAAATCTGAACCGTCTGGTATATACGAACTTTCCCGCTAACTAGAACTCAAGGGTAAAGTATTCACGTGACCAGTGACAGGCGTTGTGTAAGGAATTCTGTGAGCATTTGTGAAGTGACCTGATGAATCTAGCGCAGAAAGGGAAGTCTGGTTATGCACGGGGCTTATGCTACACAAACAGAAACTGAAACCCCGACCCACCTGTCAGCTCAAGAACTTGTCACATTAACGACGAACTACTTCATAAAATTAATTATGTTTGCAATTGTATACCATGAGATGAAAAACAACTGTGACCATTACAGTATCCTCAGCTCATCAAATAGGTAGATGGCTGTCGCACAGGGTGGTACATCACCAACTCCGTTCCGCAAATTCCAAAACTGTAGCTATTAGCGTCACGATGGCAGTTATCGAAGACATGAATAAATCAGCAGCGCGTGCAATTATAAATCGAAAGTTGGTCGATGCCTGTAATTTAAAGGAAACTAATTACGTTCCTGCCTGTGCGTCATGTGTTTGCCATTTGAGCGGAGAAGCAAATCTGCCTTTTTGCCCATCAATGGTGTAATGGTGGCCCGCTCAATATTTTCAATAAAGCGTCAAGTCTCTTAAAGCCGAAATTTTATGATTCTGAATATAATTTGTTTATTTCGTTTTCAGCCTATCAAGTCTGCACTCTGGTTGTTGAATTACAGAAGAGCTACGATTAGAAGTGTTCACGTGGAAATCCGACCGAGCGTAGCTGTTTTTCTAGCAAAATGTGCAGTCATTTTTCAGCAACCTGCTTGGTTTCACTTCCATCTGGTGGGTCTTTTCGTAGACCCTTAGAAAATACCTACAGACCTGGGTATCGTTTACCGATCATTCACAATACAACAATTGCCATTGATTTATACCGTCTACATTGTCTCCTAGCCTCCCGGTATGCTCCCCATATCAATGCCTAAACAATGGCGGAAAACCCGAAAGGGACGTGCGTCAGTGAGTCATACCGTAGAGAACAATACAATCGTCGGCTGTGGCCTCTCGATGTCGCGCCTCTCGCGCTTACCTGTTCGCACGCGTGTACGGTCCGTGAAGATATGACAAAACGACGACGGCAATGACGCGCAAACAATCGGCGCGGATTAATTACCGCCTGATCACCACACACGGTCATATCTCCAACAGAGCAAATCCGCCTTTTAACAGGTCGTTTACGACTTCCCAATCCGATTAGGCCGTGATTCGGCGCTGATCAAAAAGAAGATGGGCGTCGTAGGGTGCCAATTAGCCAATTAAATAAAATTAGTCGCACCGATCTTGATAAGAAGTTATTATTTGACCCCTTTGAATAGGGCATTATCATGTAAACCAATCAAGGTTTAAGAGTTTAAACCGCGGGTAAACGGTGGCAAGGCATTGTAGGTGACAAAAATCAGGAGGGAGGGTAAGAAGTTATTATTTGACCCCTCAAAACTCAACTCAAAAAATATGCTGTAAAACAGTTCAAATTTCCGCGTTCCAGTAGGCTATTTGCTGGTCGGTGAATTTACTTTAAAACTTTAAAAGCGTCAGTAAATCCGGACCGCATTGTGGACAGCATATACAGTAAACCAACTTGCAAGAAGATGAATATGGGCAGAGAATAAGATAGATAATATCAAATAAGAAAACCTATATAGACACCTGTAAAATTCTAGCTATTCAGATCGGATACAGACATGCAAACGTATTTAAGCAATTAAATATGTTTATATTGGGATTGATTTAACATAACGAATATAAAGCAGCTCGAATACATCGAAAGTTGATCGGATGTCCATCTTCTGCACCAACCTTTTACCAGTCCTCAGTCACTACTATAACATCAAATTCAATCATCGCATTGTATTAAGAGTTGAAAAAAGCTAATCGCATTTTTGGTCTCCCACTCATATAATACCGTACACGCCCCGCAGCGCGCGCGTTCAACGAGCAAATCGACATTTTTCCAATCATCATTTGATGACCGATTTAACTGAATGGAGTTGTGTGTGCGCGAGCGAGCGCGAAGTACCGTTTCCATTTCCAATTCATCCCTTCCACGGAGCCCATCTCTCCTCACTTCGCACGCGTTATTTCCGCTCGATTTGCGGAGAGTTTTTTTTGCGATCTACGCACACAACACAACTACACCTGACCGGACGCATGCGTCTAATGGGCTTTACGCGCTCCTTTCAACCAGCTGGAGATGGGATTACCTTCTTACGTTGCAGGCGTTTTTTGCCTCTAGTCCGTCAGCGGTCAGCGGAAGTGACATTAAACGAAGCGCGACCAAATGAATGCAGCGGCGGATGGTGAGGGTGGCGCGCTGAGGATTGAGGAGCTTTGGAGGTTGGAGGGGCGCGGTCATAAATGTGTGGCGACAAGTGCGATAATAGTATAACAACGGCCACGGCGACAACAACGGGGAGGGTGATACATATGATGGGTAACACGTGTAGACTGGGATCGGATTTCAGGGCAAGATCCGAACAAAGGAATATGAATAAGAAAAAATGAGGAAGATCGACAAAGTCATCAAAAAAGTGATAATTACAACGTGCACTACGGTATCGCACGGATGGTTTCAAACAAAGCGGCTGTGCGAACGTTTAACTCACAACGACTTTCGCTGTAGCTGTAGTCGATGAAAGCGGTATAGAATGAGACACAGCCAGACTATACGAGACGGGCATTGCTGTAGAGGTGTTAGTTCGTTGAGTGAATTTTCGGCATTCTCAAAAGTGAGTGGCCATTTTAATTCGCACTGCGATTGGACTGTTAAAGGCAATCAAGGAACTGCAACGGGAATTTTACGGTTTTCATGTTGTCCTTACAGTATGGTTACGGTAGGTGGTACAACGTACCGAAAACACGTGAAAAAGGGAACAGCTCGTGCTGGTTAAAAAATTCCATTCCTTTTGAATGTTCTTTGAAATATTACAAGAATAGATAGGTAGAGTTAGAGTTCTGAACACCTCTTGAAGTGATTCAAATATTTCTACAAAGTTGGATGCTGATTTATCACAATGTCGAGGAATGTACCACCTCCAGTTTTAACTGGGTATTTGTGCCGGTAAAGTTTTCGTGTACGCCGTACCGTGAATTTTCTTCGTTTTACATGAGGAGCCATATTAAGCCACCATTTTAACATGTTGAAACCGCTATCACAATCTGTGCCATGTAAAAGTTGACACTTCGAAACCCCTCGACACCGCTTATGCTGAGTAAATTTACTAACATTACTAATCGTGAACGAATTCGAGCGGCATTTCCGATAGTCAATCGCAAAAAAAACCGTTGTAAGAAAAGCCACCTGAGTCCGTTAAGAAAATTATCCAAAAATTATCTCGTAACAATTGAAATATAAAAAGAACAATCGATGGGGCCATTCACTGTATGTTGAACAAGCACCTCAATCCAACATCTGTTTGCTTATGGTTACTGAGATTCAAAGGCTAAAAACATGTGATCTGATATGCGATCCGAAAAAAACGTGATATGCGATCCTTACTAACTCTTTGTTGCATACGTTCGGACGATATATTTCCTTGATATCTGCACACTTCCGATGGCCTCTGACCTTCATAAAAGCTGTATATGCCAAATAACGTCCGATAGCCTTCACATACGTCGCTCATCTCCAACCAACCAATGTCAACACCGAAATCAAACTTTTTGCCGGTATTGAAATTGAATCGCGCGATTAATATCCGCACATCCTTCTCTCCGCTCGTTTAATTCACTTTTTGCCGCATCGTCGACACACACCGGAGCGCGCGAAACAATAGTGCATATTTTGACGAGCGCGATTGTCGTCGTTTCGGTTACGGTAATGCGTTCGAAGGCGACGGGCGCGATTGTGAGGCGCGGACACTTGATGAGCGAGCAGCCCGGTAGAACAGCGGCCCTGGAGCCACAAAAGAGACGTGAAAATTGGGGAAGAATGTCCCGTTTAGCGGAAAGGACACCGTCATAATAGGCAGCAAGCCGCTTCTGCCAGGCGGGGTGCTTGTCGTGGAAACAGGCGTTGCGGTCGCGCGCTGCGGAACAATTGTCTCCAGACGTCGAGCATACACCCTTCCCATTGAACAGGGCCCGTTTTGTGGTGGGCATTTACATAACCGACAATAGAAGTCCAAAAACGACGCTATGCTGTAATGGGTCACCAAAAATCTTGTCGCAAGCATGCCAAACAACGCTTAATGTCCTATCTGTTACGGCATAAAAAAAGGACCACTTTCGGGCTCTCTGAAATATTTATTTTTTGGTCAAGATTAATCAGTAAATTACTGTATATAAAGAGTGATGTACAACCTCCTTTACAACACCTGTTTCACTGCGGTCAGACTGTAGCGATTAATTTCAGTTGTGTCTAGCACTTGGTCCATGAAAATCTCTGTTTTCGGAGTGTTTCCTGCACCACCGATAGGAACAGTCGTAGCCACAGTCTCTTACGCTTTCGTTAAAATTAAGCTCTCATAAAGCCGTCCATTTCTGGGTGCTGTAATATGCAACTGGAATTTGAAAGACACATCTAACAACAGATACAAATACGAGAATAGTTGTGAGCAATTATATTTGTTCCTGGTACTCGCGAATAATGACTGAGAAAGGAATGTGAGACTGACAAAGTCGCTAGTAACTGATGTTTGATGCAGTTGCTTGCTGAAGAAATTAACAAAAACTTGTGTCCCTATCCGGACATATATGTTCAACGTCCTTGGTTGTTTTCAACGTGTATCGGTCCTTGACAACACAAGATATATCACCGGCGCACTGAGAACAGTTTTTTTGCTGGTATTTTTGCGTACTGTAATCACCATATAGAGCACAGTAAGTTATACGGTACCGATTGTATGCTATGATAGCGCAAGTGTGTGTAAGGGATCAGTACTGATAACGAGCGTAGTCAGTAATGAACGTACCGAGAGACGACGATATTACCCTCTGACAAATTAAGGAAAAAATATTAGATCATAAGCTTTCTTTCTCAGATGGATAGATGCACGCATGGAGTGGACTACAGCTTGTCGTATTTGATAAAAAATAAAAAATAAAAATATTAAATTATGGCCACCGGACTCCAACCATAGTGAACCTATAGAGCGCAACATTACCTCACTACCGCTCACTGAAAAATTGCTAAAAATTTACGTTTTCACTTAGTGGTGATAGGTGCATCCATGGAGTACATAACACTATGTTAAAACTACAAAATGCGGAAATAAAGATCAAATAATTATCAAAAATCATTCCTGGTATGTGCGTGGCTCACGTCTTTTCCTGTTCGTAAACTAATGTGGTAAAAGGACTTATATAAATTCAAAAATTAAAGCATCATCGAGACACTGTTTAACATTAAGTGTAGGTCCTCGATGGGCATTTCCATCCAGCCCAAATTTTTGAGACATAAAAATAAATCACCTTGCCAAGCGCCCAGTCCGGTCTAACATAGAAACAGTCCCCAAACTGCCCGAATATGCGCGGAAAGTAGCAAATACAACAAGAAATAGTGCTACCGTACTGGTGACATCATCACAAGGTAGACTTACCAGTCAGTATAGGGGAAGGCGGACCAGAAAACTGACGACCACATCTAGAAATAATTTTTTGATTACAATTCATCAAATCAACCGGGAGAAACCGTTTAAAGGCGACTTATGACTCATTTCTTATTCACTGGAATAGTGTCCAATGTCGAGGCTAATAAGCATCCGAAATGAGTCATAATTCCCATTTAAATTCGTCTACCATGCCCGAGTCAGACGTATCAAAATGATAATATTGTTCATCACTTAAAAGTATTAGATTTCCCATCGAATCGGAGACTCCCGCCGGTTTTCCGGGAAGCCCACGCTTAAATACAACTAATACCTCAAATGGGGATCGTTGATCAGATGCGTTAACGAGATATAGCACCGAAAACGCAGCTAGACCGCAGTCGGAACCAGGAGAAAAATGGGGTTAACCAGCAAGTTAAAAATCTGGGGATTTACAGATTAGCGAATGACAAGAAAAGGGTAAGAAATTATCAAAAACGTCCAAAAAATTCGAGAAAAAAATGCGAATTTTGCGGTTTTAAATTTTCGTTAATGAACGATACAAAACGGGTTGTCTGGTGAGGTCCAAAAATGAACCAAGGAACTGATCTGATCATTATATTCGATGCTTTGTAATGTTTCCTACCGTGATCGAATGGCCCAAATATTTGCTTATGAAGTATGCTTGGTAAAATAAGAAAATGAAATTTTTTTCCTCCCAACTAAGCGCTCTTCAGTTGACTATAATGGTGAATATTTACATGGGTGGAAGATCAAGTGGTTGGATGATGCTGATATTACCGTGTCTCCCAATGAGCTGTTCAAGATGTAAATGGTCTTTTTCTTATAGATGTACGTATTCTGAAACACACACGACGCCAGCCATTCGCTCACACCGTCTAAATGATCTCGAGGGAACAAGCAAAAAATGGCCGAATTGGAAATTTCTGATGCATGTGTGCGGTTTGATAACAAGTAATTTAGATTATTACTGGACAACCGTTTTTGTGAAGAAGAGTGTTGGAAATACGCAATCATAACCGGACACCAACACGACTGCTGTGACTTAGGAAGGCTGAAATGTGGATATCAGTCAGGAACACTCGGGCGCGACTGATTTTCTGTGATTCATCCTTGACACATTCTGCACTTCCCCAGCCTACTGCATATGCGAAACATCGAAGTCATTTAACTGATATGCACAGAGCGAAAACGAAATTTTGCCAATACCCACAACACTGAGCTCGATCAAAATACTTCTTAATTATGAATTCTCTCAATAGTTCACACCTTTTGTGGGCAACCACATTCTTCCACTGATGTAACCAATACCGACTAATCACACAGTGACTAATCTAGTTGAGTCGGTTAACTAGTCGCGGTACTCCCTTTGAAAATTGCCGCTCTGTTCGCACCGATCTGCCGCCATACTTCCTCCCCAAATTAGCATTTTTATTCATCGCCACCCAATGCACAAATACAGCATATGTATTTACATTGCGAACCGTTCCCTTGTCCAATTCGGCAATTTCCGCTCCCTCGTCTTGCATTAATTAATGCGGTGGTCACGGTCATGCGCACCATTGCTACGAGCGGCGCATTTGTTTATGGGAAACTGCGCGCGATCGGCAACTTTTAAGCGGCAATCAACGCGGCGGAGGGAACGACGCGCTGACAGTGCGCGCAGATATTAAGTCATTAAGCGGGCCGGGCAGTTAACGCGAGCGTAGAATTCGAATTTTATGAGGAAGAGTTCATCAGCAGGGTTATGATGGGGTGATGATCATTTGGGCATACTGTATGCTATAGTATCGTTGGTCATTAGCAAATGTGAGCCGATGCTACAGTACCCACCTAAATCTTTGCGGATCATTGCGTATTTTGAGTTATGATCATTACGATATTAAAACGAACGCCAGCTTTATGGTCACTTGGACAGTCAAAAGGCTTTTCGATTGGATACTGTTAGATACAATGTGATTTGCTTCTAACAGCACAGCATTGGTCAAAGCTTACAGCTACCGTATGCCGACCGGCGAGCTAAATTAGGCTCTGCAAAATCTCATTCGCCTATTAGCCTATTCTGCAGTGCTTCTCCTAGTTACAAATGTGCTCGTTCGCATTAGCGCGCACCTCTTAACGAGGCACGAAGAAGCGAAGCAATCAGTGTATTGTAATAAATATGTGTAGATGGTGATTTCGCCGTCGCGCCTGATGAAAAAACGGCGCCCGTAAGTGCTCTACAGCCTAAATTACAGATTGAATTACGCGCTAATATGATAAATTGCCTCCTGGCGATGAGGATCAGGCTCGCGCCGGCGATTTCGTTTGAGTGCTTTCAATTAGCGAACGGCGCCGTTGACGATGTGCTCATCGTTTACATTCGACGGATACGGTAGGTGCGTGCGCAAATTAGCGCGAGCACATTGATTTCGGGGAGATTTAATTTTGGGAAATTGAGATGAGGGTCGGAGTAACGTGACGATTATGAGAATCGAAGAGTTTTTGGAACAAATCGAAAATTTCAGAGAAGATCTTAGAAGGGCAAGTGATCTCAAGGAAGTGACATTCAACACAGTCCGAAATAGATTGAATCTATAAGTACTGTAAGGAAGATGGAAGAAAGCCTATTTTGGACATCTCTTGCTCGGTCCGAATAAGTAATCCGTAAGATGCTGTATACTGAAGCGACTATACGATCATGGTCTCGAGACCGCTCGAATTGTTGCTGATGTGGAATTTCGACATACCTCCAAGTATACCACTTTTCACAACATCCTAATTCTTGTGAACTTTCTCAGATGTTAATTTATTCGCCAAAAGTATGCCGAAAAGGTAATAGACTTTTTCCTCGCAAAAGCTTATCCATGATGACAACTGATATGAGACTCTTAACACGTGTCTTTTGCTATCGATGTAAAAACACGATTGCGCTTGCGACCGATTTGTAGAGTTGGTACGGTTAAAAAAAAATCCCGTAAAAGGCCAACAAACGTTTATGTGGGTGACTTTGTTGATGAAATATTTTTGAAAATCATATTAGTTCTTTATTGATTAAGCAGATAAAACGAAGATAGCCCATAAAGAAAAATACTAGTGAGTATAAATCCTACCACAAAAGACTGTATACACGAGGTGATTCAAATAAAGGAGATTGCTAAGCCGTAGACGATTCGATCACAGAATCAGCTCACAACTTGTCAAAAGGAAATTCCGTACAAAAGCTCATGAAACATTGATCTAGACGTCAAGGAGCCTTGGCGATTGGAAGAAATCGCTTGTCTGTCCGCGTCGATCGAACATGTCGTCGACGCCCCCCGCTGTTTAACGCACTTGTGTTTAACAGGGTTTTGTTTTTCGACGATGGATGGAGCTGGAGCGCACACGCGAAATTAATAGAATTGCCAAAAACGAACGCGCGCGCCGATGCTGGACGGTACTTTTTGCACGTGCCCCCTGCTGGCAGGCAACTATCATTAACTGCTTTTGACTACGACTCTCTACAAAATCAATCACGAGTGGCGACCTTCGACGACAATACCGAAATGGCGAAAGCGATGATCATTTCAGTACAGCCTTCAGAGGGACATCATCATGACAAAGAAAGTATTGGTAATAAAATGATCGCTGCTGATCAACATTTCATAGCGCAATATCCTGGCACATCTTTATCAAGGACCGTATTCAACGATGCACCACAAAAGCTCACAATGTCGTTTTATTGGAAACAATTTGTACAAAAAACCTGGTTGTATTTCTGGTTGTAACTGCTTCGGAAATATCGAAGTGGTTCTACTTTTGCAATATTTTCGAAGTTTTGTTACCATATCTTGTTTCAAACGTTGGGTTGCAGCTGGAAATCATAGTGCTCGGTGCGAAACAAAGATTTGCGTTTCTTGCTGACTTCTTGCTAAGGTTGTTTCTTGGAAGGAGCTTGAAATAAAATCATCTAGAAGGCCTGTGCCGTCTAATCTGACCGGAACGATTGTAAAGAGTAGCACAACTGCCCGTTCTGTTTTTTTGGAATGGCGCCTTACTATTTAATTTCCTAATGAACATTGTCCATAGTGACAACCTTTCTCGCCTTTCCAGATCCATGAGGGTACTTCGACACACGTCAGTTGGACGCGTTCATTACCTTAACTGTCTTCGGACCTACATCATTTTTTTGGGAACCTGCCCGCTCCCCTTGTGTTTAAGGCAGCAATGGAAAGGCCTTTAATGACCGAACACAGTAATTTCCACGTAACGCGATTGATCATAAAGCGTGGTAATTAAAGTGGCGAGCGAAATCTTCGCAATGAGAGGACGGAGGCATCGGCTGCGCCGATAGCACAAAACGGCGGCAATTATCACATTAACAATCCATTTACACCGCCGCGTTCCCCCACTCGCGACTACTGTAAATAGTTGGATGGATGGAAGGAGGCGGGCGCTCCCAAAAAAATTCAGCAGCGCCTGTGTATTTCCAGCAACATATCACACATCATTAATGTAGCATTTAATGTGGAAACATAATCGCATTACGATTATTTGATGCGTAAAATAGGTGCGCACAACAGAAACGTTTGTACTGCGCGATCGTGTCGTTGAAATGAAAAGGAAGGAAATGCGATTAACTGCTTAAGCTGATTCGGCAAGTGCATGTGGAAGAGAGGAAACTGATATACGTTCAGAATCGCATCGAAAAATGACAGTGCTAGATGACGGTACACATCCGAAAAGAGAAAGGTACCAAGGCAGATGCCACAATCTATGGTACACTGCGGTCTGGTACCTCGAATTAAAATGTTTGTTAGCTGTAAAGAAGTTCTGAGGAAATCAACGTTCAGAACCGTATTTACTAGATGAGGTTCGTGGTCACCTGACTTAAAACCAAGGACAGTATAGCTAGTGGTACGTATTAGGCTATCTTCTTGAGAACAAAAAACGCTACTTCCTCCAAAAATAGTACTTTACTCGATTGTGAGTTTCGTTTCGTTCAATGTAGATTGGCGTGATAAAAAATCAAAACACGGAAAGAAAGTTCAGTATTGTCCTTGATGCCAACATCGGAAAGAACCATTCGTCGCACACGACTACCAAAATATAAAAGCACTTTATAGAAACCACCACATTCTTAACAATGGATCATTTCTATTGCATAGAACTGGCAGAACGCCATTTCTATGCAACGCATACATAAAATTTGTATATTTTTCTAGAGAGATTTTTCACATCGCATTAAAGGCTTTTAGAAATAGTGGCTCATGTACCGTATTCCAAAAATGCGCTATCATCGACGAGGTCAAAAGGAAGCCGCAGCCCTTCCAGTGCATCCCTTATAATGAGAAGTCGATGACTTCTTGAATAACAAGCACCCGAGCACCTAGTGTCACAAGGAACTTTCATCAGCGAAAATTCAACAACATGGTTTTTCACTAGCACTCATGACGCATGTCAAGTTGCATATGTGTACTGAACTTAAATGAATTTAATGCGATGACGTGAATCAGGTTCAAATTAAAACAGTCCAATCCATGGAAAGCTAATGAGAATTGGGCACGCAAAGTCAAGTGAACGCTATTGGAAATGAAAACATTTCATAATGAGTGCGAACGTAGTTCCGGACTGTTTGCAAAACAGGAAATAATTAGACGATGTTTGTGCTTGGGGGTGTTGTCTTCTTGCTTATGAAGCTGTTGTCAGCGATAACAAGGGTACAGGTGATCAAAACAATCTGATCTGTCTATATGCGAACATTAAAATATCCATCTCAAAATCAAATTCTTTTTGTCTTAACTACCAACAATTTCAATCATTCTGATTGGCAGTACTACACAAAATCGTCTTTCTAATCTTGACAGAATGTCGGAAATTTGGGTACAAATCCTTTATTTGAGGATAGAATCGGCAGCCTTTCCTCTGCACTATTTCAACAATTTCCGTTAAATTATAGATGAACACTACGAAACACTTCATGCCGAAGGGATGTCAAATTACAGTACTGCACAGGTTGATGCGCCGTGAATTACAACACCTGACACTTTCAAGCAACCTGAATAAGCCAGAATTTCCCACATCATTACCCATTCTACGTTGCGGTCCGGTTATAATGAAGACTAAAAGTGATATTGAAGACTAAAAGTGATATTGAAGACTAAAACATATGGCAGCATACGCTTATGAAAATTAAGCGCGGACCGCACCTAAGGTGCGATCATAATTAAGAGCGAAATTATTGGCAGCCATGATCTGACACGGTCAGCTATAATTAGTTCATTCGTTCCGAAAAGCAGCTCGCCGTCATACCGCACTCTCCTACGTCATTTACGGTGAGTCCATCGCAAACACACACGACAATCTAGCATGATCTGCAATCGTCGGAACATCTTTTCCAGCACACCCCTGTGGAGCTGACGAGTAAGTGTTCCTCAATGGCGAGCAAAACAAGAGGAAAAATGAATTGACATGTAGGTATTAATGTTTTAATCCCCCGTACGTCATATGTTCGATGTAAAGCAGACGAATCATTGGACGTGCACAGGTGTCAAACTATATTAACATAAATAGGGGCTACAGTTGATCAAAATTTCAATTTAACACCGCACGCGTGTAAACGACAGCTTAAAACGCGATGTCATAATTAGCAATAAATGGTATGTCATAAGCTTGCCTTGCGAGGGTGAAGACACAAAGTGCTCTTATATTGTGCCAGTTTCGCCCATGTGTGGTCCACAGAAGGTAATTTGGACAGACTATAGAAAATCCGAATTGGCGATAGGGTTGAAAGTCCCACTAGAAAGAATTGTAGTCCTACTAGAAACAATTTTAATACATGTGTAACTCAATGAACACATGAGCACGTACTCGTTTCCGATGTTCGCGCCACTGTGAATTGACCCACGATGTTAATTACAACGCTTATCATATGGCCGATTATGTTGCGAGGCAATTTCTGTCCAGTTTTTGGCAATGAATAAATGTCAACATCATAACTTACTTTAAAGCAATGAATTACGTATTAGAAGACTTGCCCACAACTCGATATCTTGATCTTCTAGTGTAACGGAGTCTATGCGGTCAAATGGCGCAGCTACAATTTTGGGGCAATTCATTTTGAAAATACAATAGAAGAATTATGACCTTTTCTACTGACTCATATTTCGGCAGAGATTCTTTACAGTTTTTCCACCTCAGGAAGGCATTTCTTTAAAGGTTTCCAACTAGTTCCGGGTCAGATTCCACAGTAGTTTCGCGTAATAAGAAGTGCGCCACAATACCGTAATCCGCACATGAAAATAAATCGAAGATCTGTTTGTCCAAGAAGACTGTTACCTCAGCTTCTACGTTATCTTAGCCAGGCGCCAATTTACGATAGGTCACTAAAGTGCGCGCACACAACTCCTTTCGCACTTGGCGGCACTCATAAACACAAATCGAAAAGGCCAAATAGTGATTATCAATAATGGGGTATTTCAGCGATCTTCGACGGGCGCCCCAATCACCCCCATCCCCTCCTCAGAGCACATTTATTATGACACATATGAAAAGTGAGAAGATGAAGACGCGACCAGATGTGAAGCCGTTGTTGTCTCGCGGCGGCGGCGCGCGCGACCGTCGATGATCAGACTGTTTCGTCGACAGTGAAGTTGAGGGATGTGAATATGACGTAGCAAGTACCCGTGAGGTCAGATCAATCATTAGTCATGCAGCGGATCGTTTGCGCTCCCCTGACGTGAGCATGTACGTTCCAACGCCAGTAACATTTGCCCAAACTTTCATGGCCCTTTCCCACAGTTGTACTAAGACAAAAAGCGCGCCGCTCTGTCTCACTGGGTGAAATGTCAAAAAACGATGGCAAAAAGCGGGGTTCAAAGGAGTTCCCGCTAGAGCAGGGCCACGTCGCAAATGAAGAAAAGCTGCGAGTAAATACCGACGGGTGAACCGTTTTTCTCGTATTTTCTTTTGTTTTTCTTTCACTTCGACAGGCAATAATTGAAAAGTTTGAAAAAGTTCTTTCTGAATGATTTGTATTAAAAAAACAGTATTTTCATTTTTGTACTCACCCGCGATTTTCTACAATGACTAATATAGAACGAATTGAGTCAACTTGCTTCACTTATTGTTTTCCGAAAACGGTCAATAAACCATAGTGAATAATTAAAGTTAAACAGTTAAAGTCAAACAACGAATAGGACGCGAGGACAATTGCGCAAAAAGTAAATGCTAAGTTCATGTTCGAAGTGCATGTAATTGTAACTTGACGCATCTCGTATGAAATTGTCGTAATTTCGTGCACCACCTCCGAACCTCAAAACGAACATGTTTTGCACATGTTCTACTACGGAAAACTTCAAACCAGCGCAGTTTGCTGACCTTACAATGATATGCTCGAGTCTACGAAAAGCTTAATATAAGGCTTAATATAATATATTTACATTCTGTTGTTGCAGTTCGATGAATAACTATAGGGGGCAGTCGAAGTCCTTGTGATGCAAGCAAGGCGTTCACGAATTTGTGTTTGTTACAAATATTCGTGAACATTAATGACAATTTTTCTGAATCGGTGGTGACAAACGGAAGCCGACCTTGATATTTCAACGTTTGCAATTATTCGCACAGAAAAGTGAGAAATTAACACTAATTAATTTGCTACTCCAGAATGGTTCCGCCAATGCAAATTATAAAAAACTGAGTCGTGAAAGATCGTCATTGACGCAGGCCACCGTTGTACGTTCAAACCCGATAGGACTTTTCATTGTTTGTTCATAAAGTTTGCTGAATCATAAAGGCGCTAACGAAATTTCTAGATACTAAATCAGTTGTTTTACTCGATAATCTAACGTATGTTGATTTTTACAAGCCTCTTTTCTGTAAGGGGGGGAAACTCTCAAAATGTAATGAAGAAAACGATATCAACGCCGACTTCATAGGTTCTAGCTGTTCAATTACGCCATATAATGTCAGAGAGAAGTTGCGTTGTGGATAAAGTTTCGAGAATAAAGTGAATTGTGCGTTTACTAAATATTGGGTTGGTGCATTGAAAATGTCAGTGACATAAACATGGTATAATTTCGCAGTATTTACTCACAGGGAACAACTGATGGGCGCATTGTGGAGTACAGTGAACTATAACCCTACATTATGATTTTCCCCTTGTCCATTGTATTCTTCCTGATCATGGAGAAGTATTCCAGTATGACGGTCCTTAATCTGGTACCTCACAATTGCGAAATACGAAGTGATGTACGGGATTCCTATGGTTTTAATTGTGTGATGGACGTTGATTGCTGCCAATCACGTACACCGTTATGTCTTACCTTCCGAATGCACCTATCGTAGTGTTTGTCATATATCACAACATGAGCTAATCTCAAAAAGACGGCCTTCTCGGATCACCATGTTCCGTTAACTCTAACGTTTCCAATTGGTTAAGTACTATAACAGACAATGCGGATATGCATCAGGTAGCTGTCGCTCGTAGCTACTATGCCTACATAGTGACTCCACGAGTTCATTTTTACTTCACAGAAATAGAGGCCAAATGTGGAAAAAATGACCCTTGGATCGACAAAACGTCCGACTGCCCGAGGCCGTGTATTTCCAAGTCGACCTCCACAAAAGCTCTCCACTTTAAACTCAGAGATTTCTTTTTTGTTGTCTATACAGCACTGTCTTAGCTCTATCTTACCCTCACCTGTGCTCATCCATAAGTGACGATATCAAAAGAAACTATCCAAAATAAGGTTAAAGGTCGAAAATCGGAACAAAAAGGTTTTTCAATTTTTAAACCCGCGTATTCTACAAACGAAGAATCCGGATGTTGCCTATAAAGTGGACTGAAGTTGTACATAAGAACGATGAATACTTTGTCTGAAATCTTTGTGTTTTGTTTCTGTAAATAATCACAAAATGATCTCAGAAATTTCAGAGAATCGTTGTATGTGTAATGCCGTACTAGCTCAGATATTTTCAATAGCGTGAACATGCATCCAAAATTCAAGTTATCTTGGCTGTTAGCGTCATAGCGTAAAATGCAAATGAAAATGTGAAAATGAATATGAAATATGAAAATGCAAAGCTGTGTACTAGCGATCTCAATAGTGTTTGTAAATTAAAAAAAACATTGTGGACGTGATGTGTATAATATCAGTACATTTCATAGTCATGCCCTTTTAAACTGATAACACTCATGTGACCAAAGCATGAACCATTTACAATACAAAGCAAACAGTACAGGATAAGCAGTTATTATCTAGTGCTTTGCGAGGGCATTTGTAATATAGAATTCCTCCAAGTGTCGTAAAACAGTACACGCTCGGCACTCATTACTAAAGCCGTGAGTGTAAGCTGATCGAGATATCAATGACACACGGGAGATTTTCACTCTTGAGCGTTGTCTTGTTTCAGCACAGTGCGACAAAACTTCATTTGGTAAAATGAAGAGTTATATATAGATACAGTATCAATTGCATCCTTCTTTTTTTCATGAAGACTTCATTTGATTCGCTAGCGATCGGTCGAATCAGCCGTTCATTCACCGCGAAATTGTACGGGTTGAGTGAGTAGTCGTCCTTAACTATTCAACTAAAAAAGCTAAGTCACCGAGTCGAGTCGAATCGTGAATGGCCGAGCCGAGTGGAGTCAAACTTTTCGAGTCTATTTTTTCGATCATACTTCGGCGAGACTCAGAATTTTGACAACCGCATTGAAAAAAGTCGAGTACGTGGTAAATTTGCAGACGGAAAAATTTCAGAGCATTTGTAGACAGACTTTTTTTCCAGATCGTCAGTGGCTTGTTTAGTCAGATTTGGAACAATTACGTAGCAATTATGCTAGGATCCTTGCCTTTTGATTTAACGTCCTGTGAATCTAGTCGAACTGAAAAAGTCGCCACACCTCTCACAAAGCCGGAAACACCAGGAAGCCGTGGTATTAGCGAATCGCATAAACCTTAAAAAACACAAACGTGGAGTCCGAGTCAATTACAGCTTCCCTTGCCACGTTGTTATCAGAATACCACATATCTAAAACCTTTTGGAACCGGACTTCTTGGGATCAGTGCTCGGCACAACATATCTCAATTAACATAGCTTTCCTTCTCGTACTGAGATCAACATTGAGAAATGAACTTTATTTAAATGAACGTAATCATCTGAATGGTTTAACGACATCTAAACAAAACATCAGCAAACATCTATATATTTGACAAATTCACATATTGCCGTAAATAGAATTTTCAAAGAATGCGCATACAGCGACGTAGAAATATGGATTCCCCGTGAAAGAGACTCGTATTTGTATAATACAACAAGTGAAAAATAAATGTGAGAACTAGCTTGCGAACTGATGGCGCAGCGCCTTTTCATGTTCTTGATTCAATTGATTGAGAATGCTCACAATCTTCATCGCCACTCCGAGCGATAGCTTCATGTAATCCATGATGTTCTGCTGTGTTAGGAGGGACATCGCTCGACCATCTATTTCCTGTAAATGCGTTGAGTTTATTTATTATTACTCTACTGGCAGTATTGATCATGCACAAACATGTAGGGATAACTACACCGTGGACATTCAGAGATTAGCGCACTTACATTGTGAATGAAGATATTCTTCAGTTCCGTATTGATCTCGGCGGCGACAAACTGCGCCGTCTGCTCAACGGACCAGCTGTGGTATTCCGGCGGCGGAGGGACAGGGCGCTTGACAAAGCGGAAACATGAGTTGCACCGCTCTCCTGTAGTTGAGATGAAATTCTTACAAACACCCAAACTGTTCATAAACGTGCGGACGATATCGATACAGGCACTGGCCGAGGAGGGCACCGGCAGATAATGGGTATAGGTCATGTGCTTTATGCATGCTGAAAATAGTTGGAAATTGGAACGACGAAAATAGAAATCGCATCGATATGTAAATAACCAGATGTTTTCCACGGAAGTGACACACTGTTGACATTGGAAGATTTTTCGCCAAAAGTAAACTTCAGCATTCCCAGGAGAATTCAATTTATACTTGCGACTATGGTAAGGATCATAGGTGAGATATGGCATTGTTCTCTGCGATCTTTGCCACTCTTTGTAGGTTTGATGATTCAGCAAGACACTGCATGAAAAGATTTCGAATGCTTCTGAGAAGCGTTCAGTGAAACAAGTGAAGGTCACCTTACGTCTTTGTGAATATTGAATTAGATATTATAATGGACAATAATATGGAGATAATTTTCCGGAATCCGTTACCCTTATACGTCTCACAAAAAGGGTAATCGTCTTGTTTTTTTGTAACTGTACTATATTACATAATATTTACCTGTGACTGTTAGCTTCTTGCAGTTGCCAACAGGAAGCTTATTCCAAGCCGTGATAATCCTCTCCCGCGGCACGGAATTGAGCAGGCCTTGTATAATCTCACGATAGAGATGATGAGGTGCTGTTGGTCCTATTCTTTTAGGCAGATCCATCACCCTCCTCATATCGAGTAGACTGGACTTGTGCGCGCATCCGTGGTTTATGTAGATGGTGATCTCGTCAGGAACTCCGTTCTCGTTCTTCTGACAAAAGACCACGTCACTCTCCGCACCTTTAGAAGATGACGGTTTTTGTTGGTTCGTCACCTTCTTCTTCCTCACCTTCTTTTTTTCTGCACTATTCGTCCGTTGGTATGCTTAATAAAGTGAATTAGAGACATTATCCTTTGCATGATGTAGACATACTTCTTTTTCCTTTTCTCGCCGTTTTCATTATTCTCTTCGGTTTGGGCTGGTCCATCACTGTTGGAGGAGCCGGCTTCGCCTCTGGATCCTCAGGTATTGAGGCCGGCGGTTCTTTTGGTTCTTCAGGTATCGACTCCTGTGCCACAGGCTTTGCAGGAGGCTCAACTTCGGTCTTTATGTGGACTTCTGAGGGAGCGGGAGTGGTTGTGGAAGGCTGTGCAGCCGCGAGTTGTGGTAAGCCGGAAGCGGTGGAGCTTGTTGATGGTGGCGAGTCGTCGTTATTTTCCTGAACTGGCATTTGTACGCCCGACGAGCTGGCACGCTGTGGCAGCAGCGACGAGTTCGGGGTCGACGGCGTGCGCGCCTCCTCTGAGATCAATTCAACTTTAATTCCATTTTGTGGTTTCTCCTCCTAAACATGTGCATGTGGTCAGTTTGTGGCGTTACCGTCTGTGTGGTCTGCTTACATCATTGCGCGTCGCACTGACCGCCTGGCTGGCTGAGGTGTCCAGTGCTTCGACGGTGAGTCGGGCTTTTTTGCTTCGCGGTTCCTTAGCCATCTCTGAAAGTAAAACGTAAAGGTGAACTTAATGAAGGAAATCAATTAGCATCGCTATGGATAGTAGACAATAAGACGTAGCCCTTAAAAATAAGGTGAATTCCTATGGGGTATAAAGTCAAATGAACAACGCAAGTCAAATGCGTATTAATAGGACTATAGCACATTTACAATAACAAAGGTCAATTTGCACATGACCAATTTCCATTAACAAAATGCATCCTTTCCACTACATGCTTAGGAATCTGAACCTTCAGTAATTTGTCTTTAGTGTAGGCTGATTTTTCACGAATCAAAAGGAATCGTACGAACTAGAATCTACAGAGTGTACAGAACACTTTATCTGGCTGAAAGAGAAATGGTGTAAACGTTCTGTTAATTAACACTCGATCTGATTCATTACAAAATACCTTTTGTTAATGGAAATCTCATGTACTTTTATTATGTAAAGGAAACCATTATGGTTATTGTATCCGTACACCACAATGACATTTTAGAAAATGTCACGGAAGGACCTGATGCTCAATATTTGGCCGTGTATGTGGCACTTAAGGAAATGAACTCTGCATACCCCGAAAGCCTTCTTTAAACCGGAAAACTGGCGATGGCGATGCCAAAAACAGAACTCTGCGCGACTTCGCTGCCCTAGTGAAGAAGTTGAGAATATTAATGGTTTCCCCTGGCGGACCGGATAATCTCAGACTAATGACTTACCAAAATAAGCACAAAAATAGACAGAGAGAGGATGCGACGCGGTGGGGTTTAACTAAAGGTTGTACACCGTATCAACGGTGTGATAGCAAAACAAATTAGCGAGAATAAGCAGCGCATCTCGAAAAGCGAATAGATGTGTTAGGGCATGTTACCCAAAAAGCGAAATATCGCGAGTTTGCGGATGTTTTCACAAAAGCGTGAATAGAGCCTTGTTATTGAGAGCATGCGGTGCCATGTTTTCCCTGACACCTATTGTTCGCCGCCCTAATGAGATCCACATTCGCGGAAAGATCTACCCATTTGCCTGTAGGGAGATGACACTTTCGAAATGGTTAGTATTCGACATGGTTTTTAAATGTCGCCTAAAACTGGTATTTAACCCGTAAATGAAAACAGTGAATACTGTTGTGAATAAATACTTCATTGTTTAATGGTGCTTTGAAATGACTTTTTCCGGAGAATTTCGGGGATTGGAATTTGTTTGACTGCTAGAAAATGAGACAGGGAAGTATGAAAATTTTGAGTACTGCGCTGGCATGTTTAGAATTTGCACGATTTGTGCTGTGTTTGTTAAGATCACGAAAAGCGGATCTGTGGACGTTGTTGTTCTCAGATTGTGACGGACCATGTAGTTCTCAGATTCACACTAGGTGGATATGCCTACTGGCCGCTGTGCAAACTACTTGTTTTGATCACCACAAAAAGATGAAAATGATTGTGAGTAATCCATTCCAAATAAGAAGAAGGTCGAGTACTACAGTAAAAGGAATATCTCTTGCCGCCTACGATTCGATGAATTCCCGAAATCGCCCGCATACTAAACAAAATAAAAAAATGCGTCGTTTATTCTTTGTAATTTGATTCCCAAAATTATATTTGTGTGTTTTGTAATTTTTTTAACTTTTAGCTTTTAAGAAAGAAATGATTTTAACTACGACCAGCACTAATGATGTAGACGTTAGGAGCGCGTCCAACAGCCGTAACAATATGATATGGCATCAACCCTAACTTTCTGATCAAGAAGCAAATCATATAATCGGATAGAATGGATTTTGTGGTACAAATCTGTCTGTTTTGTGGTTACTAGAAGTTCATAGAACACGTTTGTACAAAAAGTAAAAAACTCAGCGGAAACATTTTAAAAAGCAGTAATAACTAGAAGCAATTTTCTTTCGATTTATACACACTAATTTTGTGACTTTTGCAATGGACAATATTAAAGCTGATCGCTATTATGGTTGAGAGTTACCACAGAGAGCTTATCTGGTTGTTTTGATGAGGCGAGGACAAGCTCTGTTCTTAAGGAGCTAATGTGGTTTTTAGGAAATTTGATTAATCGGCCGGTGTTTGAAAACGGTAGGCACGAATTCGCAATTCCCATATAAATGTTTGCGGTCTGTGCAGCGTCTATGCAATTTTACTTTTTAAGTTGGTATTTTACGGTATGCTCAAAGCTGAACCACATAAGTCAGAAAACTCACCCAAGTTTTCTCAACAATTAGTTCTTTAAGCAGATGAACAAATCGTGCTGTGAAAATAGCAAAATGTGAATGACTGAATGTTATCCAAAAGTGCACAGTAGATGATGTGACTGACGTGTGCGGATAACATCGAAAAGCCATGTCGAAAGGAGATTTCACAAAACAAACACACGCTCAAAGCTTTTTAGCGACACAAATCCTATCACGAGAAATGACACCTACTCGGTGTTATTCGTGGTCCCACATTCGATTTCCGTTTCGTCCTTTTTGGGCCAGGAAAAACCGGTGGAATTACGGGGGCTTCATTCCTCTCTCCCCATCCACAAGGATAGATGTACCGGCTTTGGAAGTGTTCCTTGACGACGTGATCACTGGAGCCATCGAAAGACAGTAGTAACGTGTCGCCGTGGACTTCGGATACGGTAACAACGCAAGGCGCTCCGCTGAAATTTCGTCTTTCGACCAGTTCGCACTTCATACCGGGCAAGAAGAGGTTTTCTTCGGGGCAGCATGAGCTGTCTATCTATAACGACAACGATAGAAACACTTCAAAGATCCAGTTATGGGATCTGCCCGGATTTGAAAAGACGTAAACTCGTATTTGAAAAGATCCTTACCGGTGTGAACCAGCTCTCCGAGCAAAGAACGCTTTGTCCATCCTTGTCAAGATTCAGTTGCCTATTTACAAACATTCGGAAATTAGCCGGATTTCGCGTGAATCCTACAGGCGGCTGCAGTCCTTCGCCTCCGTCCCTAAAAACGAAAATGATCGGTGCACGCACGTATTGGTATGTATACCGGACGGGACACAATTGGCTGTCGTCGCAGACGATCCAATGATCATTACTTGTGTCCTCTCCGTCGAGTCGAACGCAGATCCATGCTTTGTAAATGCGGATGATTGTGGCGAGGCAGTTTGTGCCGAGGCCTGCAATTAGAAGGGATTATTGGAATGGACTGGATTTGTGGATCAATTAGTCTACATAGTCAGTGGTGGAATAAGCGCATTATCTGTTAATTGGACATTAAAGTGTTTTGAGCTTAAGCAATCTTGCTTGTTACATAGATAATATTAAGTAATGTATGTGTTATTCACTGATCACCTGCGTTTACTTGTCCTAGATTGCGTGCCTAAGAGCTCTAAGAGCTATTTGTGCTAAGACCACTCACACATACCTCGTGGATCGGGGACGACAAGTTTGTACCCAATTTTGAAGTTATTGGTCAACTTCTTTTTGCTCTGGAAGAAACACTCTTCCGGCGCAGCGATCGACTTCGTACTTAGTAAATAAGCGGTCCACGTGAATAGCGGCGTTTCATCCTGGATTGTTTCTATTGTTTCCGTAATCGAGTTCGTTTGTTGATTGCCTGTTCGTGTTATTGATGGTTCCTTGGAACGCTTACCCTTCTGAAAATGTGGCCACAACTCGGAATAGGTTTTGTTAAAGTGTTGTCCAACCTGGTTGTTCGAGCTTTCCTCAGGCGATGCGGAAAGACCTTCTTTTGACGGCGGCGGTGTCGGTGGGATGGATTGCATGTTCGTATGTGAAGGTGAAGAAGTTGACGGCTGTGAAGCCGGTGACAACATTCGGGAAAGAAGCGAATCAGGGGGAGCCGCTTCTGTCGGCGTTACAATGGTAGCCGCCAAAATTGGCATCGTGGGTCTTCGTGTGTAGGAAGTTCGTCTATTCAGTGGTTGTACGTTTGGGCGCCTGGAAGAAAGTGTATGAAATCATGCGGTACGACAAGGTGTTCTCGCGGAATATACGTGGGACGAATACGTGACGTCTAAGGGGAAATTTTTTCTAAATTCAGAGAATGCCAAGCACCAAGACAATAGCTTTCTCACCGAAGGAAAGCATAAATATGCGGTATGGTTCAAGCCGCGAAATACATTTCTGTCGTACCTCGAATCTCCAGAATACATATAAAAGGTAATTGCTGTGTGATTTAAAAACAGCTAAGGGTAGCGAGACTTTACTTTAAATTAGCGTTTGAGAGATGATAGTTTTAATATGAACTGATGAGACGAAAAATTACAGGTATCTGATTTCTTGGAAAAACCACGTAAATGAATTAGTAAATATATTCCAAGAATTTTTGATAGTCTGTGTGAATATATATGTAGCGCATTGTAGACAATAGATTTCACCTCGGTGTACTGTATGCAGGTGCAGTTGCACTTTTAAGCGTCACGGACTTGTTGCCAAACGACAGTATATTGAGGTGAATCGGATATTCAAGGAAAACACTAGGACAACTATGGAGCAGCGTGATATAATTAGAGCCGTTAATTTGATTACTGATCTTAAGATAACGCAGCACGTAAACGATTGAATCACTAAACGCAGTGAAGCAAATTGTCAGGCATTCAAAAAAAACGGAACACCGTTGTTTCGAACTCCGTCTGTCTGTTTGGCTAACAGAATGAAACTAAAGCCTAGAATGTAAATATAGCTATGTGTTTTCGTTGAACACATGTGGGAGAAAGTGGGCAGATTAGTCATTAATGTATCCAATGGACAATATGAAAAGATATCGAAAACAATTATGCACATAGTCATCAAACTCTCGCACTTTTTTAAACGAACAGGCGGATAAAGTAGTTATATTTAATACACATAGTTGTGTTTTCAGTGAAAATGTATGAGAGAAACACAAGAAACCGCACAGATTACTAATTACATTTCCCAGTTTTCAGTTTTTCGAATACCGCGAATTGCTCACCTATTATTAGAAATAGGATTCGCACCATATCCTTAGAAATATGTAGGAATAATTATAGGTATGTAAGCGCAAAATATAGCATGAGTTTTCCGGTCAAAAATTTTTCTTCACATTCCAGAAATTTCGACATCGTAAACAATGGTTCTCGATACCAAAACAAGACAAAATGCACTTATGAATATGGGGAACATAAAATAAACGCAAACAATACAATGTCTGCTTGATTTAGAATTTGCAAATTGAAACCAGAGTGTGCATCCTGACGGGTACAATTAGTTAAGCATCTTCATCTTCTGGCATATTGGAAATCTGAAAACCTAGAGGGACATAGAAAAAGGAAACTCTAGAGCAGCAAAGAACTATTTGTTCTTCCAAACGATTTAGAGAGGACGATCAAAATATCTCCAACAGCTGAAACAAAGGAGAGATATGTTTTTAATAACCGTCCGATGCAGCACTTGTCAATAGCAAATACTTTTTAAAGAATTCGCATGAATAGGAAATATGTTTCTGCTAAGTAGATGCGCTAATGCGGAATGGTTCGATTCTGTTTACGCAGAACAAACGACGGAGACCACAGCCGACGAACAGTAGAATCAGAAATGGTGCTTAAAGCAACGATAATGTTTGACAGATTTCCAATACAGTATTGTTAGGCATCTTAAAGAATCGAAAGGTGTGCCAAAACTCACAGCTGATCTAGGGTGTGTTCAAAAACGCGCGATCTATTGGGTAGAGCGATAAAAAGGCAGCGTCAATCGCGGCACGAGGCATTTGAATGGAAAACGCGCGCCAAAACCCGAAAAGTCTTCCTCCCACTCCTCCTCCGCTCCGTTTTCTTCCTTCTTTTCTTCTCCCATTCGATTGCTCGTCGCCGGGCTCGTGGTCCGCTGCATTCGTTCGTCGGTTCGTTCTTTTCGTTCAAGGCGCTAATCGTCGATTGGGAAACGAGCCAGGGCGCCGTCCTCTCTCTCTCCCAAAGTGTGTGTGCTGCGGTGCGGTGGTCCGTTCCACACTTGCGCCCTTCGGTCTTCTCCCCAATTCAACGCCACCGCCACAGAAAGCAAGCAGCACGAGCCCGCGGCAAGCGCAGCAACTGCCTGGCTGCAAAGAACCAGCCAGCCGATCAGCAGAGCAGTCGGCGTGCGCGCGCCCTCTAGCCAAACAGCGCGGCGAAAGTGGACGCAAAAATTCGTTGTAAGAGGCTGGCTACTTGGCCTCCGGCTGGAAGCGGCCTTTTCCACTTCCCGTCTTTTTTGTTCTCGCTCTCTGCATTAGCACGACCAGACATGAACTCGCGAGTGGTTCGACGACTGACAGTTGTTGCATTTCGTTGCAACGTGGATGAACCACGCTAAGAGTACACCATCATCACGGTCATGAGGCGAGATACAATAGGGGGGAGAGAGGAACACGAGGTGTGATTTGGCAGTATGTGCTGACCCACGGTGAGGCCGAGTGAAACGACAATGATAAGAGAATGATGGGCGTGGCCCTGATTGCGGCAAATAGACAACGAAAAAAGACACGGAAAGGGAGGATCATGACGGTTGTGGCGGCGATGACGTTGTGGGTTCCGTCGCGTTTGCAAAAAGGACACGGTGAGGTCACCAGCGCCACGGGAAACAACACGACAGTACTCCAGCTGGCGATAAAGGATGCAAGTGGGCGGTGCCAGTGGACAGGGCTGATCTTAGCTGTTTTCCTTGCATCAGGCTCCTCCTCATCATGATCGAAGGTTAGGATTTGCTTCAACAGTGTTATCTTCATACACTTAGGTCAAATCGATACTGTGTTGCTGACACGAATTGAAACAAACAACGCCGAGCGATGACGAAAGTGCAAAGCCAGCAGGAGGGTACACTAGATTTATCGTTTTGTCTCCTAGCAATGGCGAATTATCTGTCGCCGTGTCTAGGAACACTCGCATTTGCTTGTGGTCCTTGTCTCGGGGGCCCTTATTATAATATCGGCATCAATGGGGTCGAAGGCCGTTTACTGTAATTTTGGTCGGTAACGTCTGTTTGACACGTGTGTGTTAGAGCCCATTTGTTTGACCAGAAACACCAGGAAGTAATAGCTATGTTGACAAAAATATAGATACGATATGTTGATGTGCGAAGTCTTATTTTATAAATTGCTCATCTGGATGCTACCTCACTTTTGCTCAACAATAGCAAGGATCGCATTCCTTGTTCAACTGAATTAGCAACTGATACGATATAGAAATTCTCTCTTTACCAAGAATACCCTGATCAATACAGAACCGAACGGCTCTTAACACAGGTTTCCATCCAAGAAAATACTATATTCAAGGGCCAGTGATAACCGAAGATGTTAAATAGTTGCTGAACCGGCCTTCCCATAAGAGTTGTGTCATGATGTTCGCAGAAGTGGTTATGTCTGCGATGCGCATCGGTCTTCTTCATTGCGATCATTATGGTAGACATATCAAAGGTAAAGCCGCTGTACCATAGATATCGCAATGTCTCGAACCATAAAACAAACAAGGTGAATCCGTGATAACGCCGATATTCGGTCACAGATACGTTCCGTCACTATGGAAAGGCCAAGACGGGCTTACAACACTGACTGAGTTGTGTTTTCGGCTTATTTACCTTCCTCATCGAATGTTTACAGTACCAGAAAGTTTTTAGTTAATACCACAGTGGGAAAGTATACTAAAGATATGTTTACTCATATGTTCGAGGTTCAGGAATCAGAAAGCAGACCACCTAATCATAGACTGTGTTGCTTGAACAAATACAGTGGTTACGGTCTCGATGACTGATTTTGAAATGCCCAATCATTGGCGTTTACGGAGCAAAGTCACAAGCGGTCCGCACAAACAGCATAACAGTATATTTTGATTTTTCACCCGTAGTGTGGGAAACGTCCAGAAATGTCCAGTCAACTGAACTTATCGTCTAGTCAACTAAACTATAGCTCAATCTCAGCTCATTTCTGATAGCTTGTACTGTTAACTGCTTTGGCCGATATGGTCAGCTCACCATCATGACTGCTTGACACTTGGAACGAAAAACTGTTAGGCGAAACTTCTGAGCAGATGCCTTGATGGGTAGACATTTTTCATTCATTTTGTTGTTCCTGTAATAAGCAGGCATTTATCGAATAGAATTAAGAGTCTTGAAAGAAGCTCATACTAACATCGATTGACAAAAAATGGACATTTAGAAATACAAATTTAGCGGTAACTCTGAAAATGTTGAGCACATTTGGGCATTAAAACAAACAACGAGCACTTGATCACAGACAAGCCCGTTTGCATTCATTGAACAAATGAAGTGGTTAAGGTCTCGACAGCTAATTTCGATGTTTACACAGTCTCATGTTCGACTTCCGAACCTTAAAACCAAGAAAAAGATTCGGGAATATCGTTAAACGTCATCGAAATGCGTTGGACAATTGCGGTGCGATGCAGCATATGCTAAGTGGATTTAGACACGCGAAATACCAGACGTAACGCTTTCGTGCTTTACATTTCGCGGCAACACAAAATTACGGAGAACGGGTTCTCTGTAGGCATATTTTCACTGAGCCAGAATTGGTGATATGTGTACGGTGGAAAATTATTGAAAAACAAACGTCTGTCTAGAGTGCGACAACGACAAACGAGTTCTAAGTTGACGAAATTTGATAATTTGGTGGGATTTTAAAAAGCAGTATAATGCGCAAAAGCAGCTGCCAGGTCAGCAAGAATACAGGCAATAAGCAGTCAGCTCATCTTAAAACTAGAATCCGATTTGTGTACGTATTATTTGGCGCATGTAAATATGCTATCATGTTCATTTAAGCGGAGACCAATTGCGCCATGTTTTGCTCGGCAATATTGTTTTTCCTTCAGCGAGCGTATGTCAAAAACAACCACAACGATCTGATAAAACTACAAACAAAGAAGGACTTTTGGAAATATTTTTGTGTGCTTGGGAAAAGACAAAACAAATACAACGTGTTTACAATATAACTTATTTGGTATGTGCGCCAAATATTACAAATCAATCACATTGATAAAGCCACGTGGACGAATGTTGTCATGTTGTTTCTGTCACAGGAAGCTCATGGATTACTGCCATATTCCGGCCCCGTGATATACCCACAAACTGCCCCATAACGCCAGCATCATGTGCGCAAGCTATTTCAGCCTATGTCCACTTTTCATAAAACGCAATTCAATCATTTCCGGGTCTCAAACGTGGCAGTTACCTACGAATGGCATAATGGCCGAAGAGGAAAGTATTTCCTTGTCGAAATATTCAAGAGGGACGAAATAACAATTAGCGAGTCAAAAACAATGTACAACAGCCCACATGAGAACTTATAAAAAAGGATAGCTTGCGAAGTGGCCTATCGGAGCGAATGTGCCCACTCATTCGTTGAGCGGTATTTTTTACCGTATGTAAACACCATGTGGTGAGTTCGTAACAAAATCAACAGAAAAACAACGTAAACAATGCTATACTATGAATATCTTATAGTTCTTCCTTGGCCAACCTATTCCCATAGTATATCGGGAAAACAGTGAATTTCCTCACAGTTTTCCTCGAATAGACTTAAATTTCCAAACGCTAATATATTACTAGCGTACCAGAAACTCGACGTTCTTTCAAGTTCGCAGACGGCATAAAAAGTGGCTGATGGCAAGGATGGTAAAATGGCACTTCTATTGTTGTCCGATTAGGAAGGATTTGGCTTTATTTAAACCATCAAAGGTGCAACACACATATAATTAAATTAAATGGATTGGATTGTCGGACCCTTTTGTGTGCTGCTTGTTCAGTAATGTAGGAGTGATCGAATCAGTTTCAATCCTCCGGATGTATGTTAAAAGAAAGTAATCAAATTTTAGCCAAATAAAGTCACGATATTCGCGGTGCTGATGAGCTTATTAGATGCTTGTGTGGTGCAGGATTTTCCATATATACGGTAAAGGTGTAATCCTAACGGGAACATTTATTCGGCTAAGAATCTTGACAGTATTAAGCTGCAATATACAGCACTAGGAAATTCGTTTTAATGTATGTATCTTATTTTGAATGTTATATGTCAAACTCTTTCGCTATACACTGCTGATCGTGACGGTAAGAACAGATTGTGATAAAAACGGGAAAACAGTAAACTGATAAGCACCACCCTATGTTTGAAGTGTAGCTCTTATCTTGAAAACATTTTTCCACAATAGGAAAAGCCGAAAATCGCATTTAAATTTACGGTTATAAAATGATCGAAGTTATAACGTTTTGGAGTTTGAAGTTATAACCAAGCATTTTTTGGTCATGCCTCTGTCGTCATCTGTACGATATGATAAAATGGGCAAACACCCCGACGTTATACAATTTGCTATCATGCTGACCGAACACGTTCTTAGAAGAAGCAAAAGAGGCGTTTATTCCTGAGAACGCACATACTACTGGAATTGTGTTGTTTTTGAGATTATTTGTGCCCTGAAGTGCTCAATGACTTGTGAGCGTCGAAATCGGCACTGAATGTAATCACCAAACAGCAACAAGGGTGTTTTGGGGGAATTTTTTGACTGAGAGAATGACTCTTGTTCTTCAAAAGTATACGTCATAAGTTCGTACCAATGAGATAACGATATTGTGTGATGTATTCCTTGCAAAGTTGCCAATGTATTTTGTTGCTGAGCGGGCAAACAGCGTCTGTTCAGGGCGCCTATCTTATCAAAGCGATATAAAAAGCACCGAAAAGTCAAAGTGAAAACTAATACATATGCTGTGTCAAAGGAAGTGTGATTGTCCTGGAACCATTCTTGTAGATGCCATTTGTATATTACTTTCGCTAGACCCATTACTTTCAAGAACACCGACCATAAATCGAGAGATTGCCTACAGTATACGGTCTCAAAAATACACTACTTCCATTGATATTGAGTGCTTGTTTGACCATGATAAGGAGCCTCAGAAATCACCAACACCATCGCTCGATCAAATCACGTGAGCACCTTATCGAAGCAGTAAAAGGCTGTAGTTGGCGCAATAGACTGCTAGAAAAGCAGCAGTTGTACAGTGAAAAATACACAATTGAACACTTTCCATGAAAATGCATGTTTGTGTCTACTAGAGGTCGTGAAACATGATCGATTTTCCGATATACTCGTAAATGAAAGTTAAGCATACGGTATAAGCCGTATAAACCCTAAGTAAATAACTGTGAAGGTGCAAAAAAACATCTGAGGTATAAAAAGCATTACTGGCGATAGGAATGTGACACGCCTTATGTTAGATGACTGGCGCTTACGGCTGTTAACTTGTTAAATTTTATTTCATTTGAAAACCTACA
The DNA here is from genome assembly GCA_030435675.1 of Steinernema hermaphroditum. NCBI lineage: Eukaryota > Metazoa > Nematoda > Chromadorea > Rhabditida > Steinernematidae > Steinernema > Steinernema hermaphroditum. The sequence goes on from CM059625.1 coordinate 1,215,596, forward strand.
TCAGGCAACATTTTATTAACAAGTGCTTCCGAAAAATGTTTTCAACAAAACATACATATATACATTTCTCTCAGTATGGCCCTCGTGTAACGTAAGATATTTCGTAAGATATTGCCCTGATTGCTTTCTTCCTTTACTTTTGTCTCATTGGCAAATATTATTAACGATAAATAGTACTTTCATTTTACACAACAGTTTTATTTTTTGGCATATTTAATAGCAACAAAAGACAAAAAGCCGGTGCCAGTTAGGCCACAGTTCGATCAACCATTGTTTACATATTCATATTGTGGCCACCAAGCCATTCTGGTTTCTTTTATTTTGCATTTATTTCAAGTACACGATCCATGAAAGAGCAGATGGCCTTTCCTTATAACGATTGTGATCGCTGTAGCCATCTCATCTAAAAAGTTGCTTACTCATGGACCTCCTTTTGCGATCTATATCTGAAACGGGTCTGTGCGAACTTATATTGCTTTAATTTTTTTTTCATTTTCAACTATGTGTTCTCAGCACCCTATCGCTGCAAGGTCTTCAGCACCAAACAGTACTTTTATTTCAATTCATTCTTTCAATCGTTTCTGATTTTCGATGCCCATCGTTAAACAATTCCTTTCATTCACCTCTTATCACAAGCAGTTCAAGGCAGTATACTTTTTCCCCGTCTGGCAATCGTTCGGCTGACAGTCAAAAGATTAGGAGACAGTTGTTTTCGTGGTTTTTGAACACCTCGACAGGAAGTATTTTCGCCCATGAATTTCGGAACAAGTACCAACGTTTATTGATAAGGATAGCGTCTGGCATTATGGTCTATCCAGAAGAAAAACAACCTCGCCGGGGTTATCACGCAGAGAATCAATGAAGAAAAAACTGCACTTTGTCGTCTCTGTCTTTGTGTTGACAAATGACGAAAGTACACTTTTTGGGCTCACATGACAGTTTGGAAATACACTGATGGCGAGAGTTGTTGAATAAAATGGAACGAAGCCAGTCAAATGGGTATAGCAGAAAACCCATATTGTCTGCCTAATGATGGCATTTATCGCAAGGTAAAGTGAAAATATCAGTTTTCTTGAAAGCAGCGTGTGAAACAGGACTAGAGAAGAGAATACATTATTTTTCTTTGAGTATTTTTTGTAAACAGCCGTCTCTTAGGTTCGTTTATGTTTACTATACACAGTAACCTTTCCCTTGAGCTATTTAAAGGAACCCATTTGATGCACACCAATGAGACATTTCCGCATAAATAGGGAAGTTTCTATCTCTTATCTTCTGGTAGGTGCGCCCTGGAATCCTACTAAAACTTCCGCTACGATGTTTTGTTTAAGCCTTGCTATTCATTCCCCATCGAAGACGTCAGAGGCTCACTGGCTATATTCTACCGTACCATGGACCTACCGTAAATAAGCCATGAATCAAACCGGATGACCAAGCCACTAGACCGCGCGCCCGAAAACGTGCGAAGGCAGTGATAAGACAGAGACAAATAACACATCTTATGTGTGAAAGGCATGCTTTTTAGGCATATTATAAAGTACGCACTGAAAATACAGCGTTTCGTGGTTTTGACGACTCTCGTTGCGGAAAATTGCGAAAACTCTACTGGTCCTAGTCCTGCCAATGGACATACTTTCTTAATGTATTCCTGTTGATAATGTTTTCTAAGTCCTGACTCTGTTTCCTGTTCTGTTTGTTATATGCTCCAAAAATGCAAAAACATAAGGGTCTGTTTTGAGTTTAGAAGGCGTGCAGCATTAATGTTAACCCGTTGGTAAAACACTGCTATCGGCGGTGAAAGAGCAGTCAAGGTCATGATGAGCACAAGCATTAACGATCTTTGATGCAGAAGAACCGGGGTTAACCGCTAGCCACGAACGCTACATAATCAGACCATTTCAATATCGATCAGACGACGATTCCACGAATTCCGTTAGAGCAGTCTTGCAATACTGTTCTTTTGAACCTGCTCCCACCACAAGCGACGTAACAGCCACGGTTGCGGTTGCGGTTGCGCAGAACTCAAGTTGTGTTTAAAATCACTGAGTCTGCAAATGCCTTCATTGAATTGTTGGTGACGGTACGTAACTAATACACAGTCTGGCATGAATTTTCTAATTTTGCGTAGGTTGACAGCGTCAGCCTTGCGGATATGACCTTCTGCACGGCTAGTATGGCGTGCCATCTCTAAGGCACTAATTAGGTTAAATTTGCCGGAGTGTACTCTGCTCAAGCCGAGGTGATGTAACAGTGAGGAAGTAAATGTCTACACCGCAATAATAGGTTTCAATTTGTGCCTTCGGATATTACAGGTTGATTGCGGTGTTTTTTTTTGCATTTCAGCATTTGAGCCAATAGTAGCGACAATCTGAAACCCTGAACAAAAGCCGTCACTGCAACAGCATAGCGTTGTTGACATCTTAGATCAGGTTCTGTAAACTAAAAAGCATTATGTTCAATTTCGAAAAGCAGAAAAGGAAAAAACTGTACTACTCATTAGTACTCAAGTTTCAATGAAGACTGTGCTGCATGAGCTTATCCGGCGGTTATTAGTTAAGTTCATTATCCACATGTCAACCGGCGGAAAGGATGTGCCCGAAAGTTTCTTTAATTGCACGCCTTTCTATAGGAATTTATCTTGGTCCAGTTATCTGTGTTCATGTGTTCATATGCTTTTATTGCCGTTTGTCCGTTTTGCGTTTCGAACGTAAATTCTAGTGGTTACAGGACAAAACGCACGGGGGAAAGAAGCGCACATTTCACTTGTTCGCAACCTAGGAAATTAGACGGCCGGCTGGCCAAGCGAGCCCCGTAGAGATTTCCCGCAGAGAATTCAACGTCCATACTTGGCTTCGGCTCCGGTTTAGGCTCAGGCTTATTGATTTTAAGCGAGCCCGAAGATCATCCCCTAGAGTCTTAACAGCTTCGCTGTTGTCCTACTACTTCTGCTGGTCTACTAAGAATTTTGCATGCCGAATATCCCATTTCCCGTGTGCACTTTTTTGCCTAGCAGCAATCGCCTTTTCAGCATTTACTTTATACGTATAGAACATGCATATCAGTCTTTTTCGTTGCGCCGGTGGCGATCGTGTCGAGCGAACGGTCGGTTATGGCAATCATCGTTAGCAAAGTGATTTCTTCCACTCCCTGTTCATGGAACACCAGGGTACACGGGACATATGTAGATCCATTAAGAAGCTAACCACCGACTTCTGCGTGCCGTTAAACAGAGTGTTCACTGCAACGCCGACGTCCGTACCTGCACCGAAGATGGATCTGTATTTTTCCGTGCCTCACGTCCATATGACCGAGCATGCTTACCGCTCCACGGTTTACATAATCTGATGAAATCTCTGCAATCAACTCCGAGGTCGGATGCCGTGTTGATGAAAGAGTTAGACCAACAAATACGGTGTGACATTGTATTTGTACTCTTATAACGCTCTTTTATGGCCGAATAACCAAGAGATTACGCTGGCAATTCGATAAGATGAACTTGTATAATCAGGACTCAACAGCAACACCGATGCTTAAAAGTCTTAGTATGAGGTGCCAATTGTCATACGCTGGGAGTGTGTTTTATGTTTCATATGTATATGTGGTAAGCAACATAACAATGATAACGCAGCTATGAGCATTTCTCGTTTTTCCGGACGACGAAACGACAGCTTCTGTTAAGGACTTAGCAGGCCTATACTCTCTGTTGATACGCTCAGAACATACTAGGGAACATCCGGATGGGGGAGGAACATGACGACTTGATCACGACAACTCAAAGCAGAAATATATCAGAGCTACGCTAAAACAATTCTCGCCATAACTTTCATAATTGTCGTTTTACAAGAGAAATTCGCGACGTAACCACTTGAAATTCCCGGGATTGCTTAATTAATCGCCAAGGACAGTGCTTATTAGAATTGGATACCGGGCGCCGACGGCACAGACAGACTAGCAGGGCTTCCCTCGCGCATCACAAAGCCTTATTTGTCTTTATTGCTGTACTTCGCCGTCCCCTCAGTCGCCTATTCGGTTCTTATAATCCTTAAAGTGGGAACAACAATGCCGCTGGATCGCGTGCCCTACACCCTCCTCCCATCGTCGCTCACACTGCATGTAATCACCGAGTAGTCCTTCCGCTTCATCTTCCTCTCCATCCCCCATCCGGATGTTTCCCCACTCCATACACCTATTGCAGATGAAAACGGCTTTGAGCGGCCGAGTTTTGTGCTCATTTATATTTAATACAATCGGTCATGCCGCGCGGGCTCGAGTTCCGGCGGTCGCCGCGCCGGCGCACCTCCTTCCTACCCTGTATAAGTTCTTCTATGGTTTCCGCAGCCTGAGGCGCGAGGAGGTGAAAAAACGCTAACGCGAATAATATGTTTTCAGTGGTGGTGTAAGAAACGCCGTCGGCGCGCGAGAGTGAGCGCGAGATTTCTATTTGATAGAGGCCTTTGTTTACCGCGCCACTGTTGCGCGCGCGACCTCACGCTCCCAACGCTGTGTTCACCTGAATCCACCTGCCAACCGGAGCCGCCGTAGCGCCGGCAACGGACACCACTGCTCAAGTCCAACAGGAAGCAGCAGCTGGAGTGGTCATTGTGGTTGGTAGTGGTTCACTGGCCTCCGCGACTTACCGATGCCTATCCAACTCAGACCGTTAGGTGACGGTAAGTCTATTTAATCAATTCAAAGTCGTAATCTTCGGTGTTCCGTCGTTCGTGCACTGCTTCGTAGGCTTGCGTGAGAGAATTCAGCTGATGCGAATACACTTGTGGCTCCTGTTACAAAGTATCAAAGTTCGCACCTGTCCAACTTGGCACTTATATTGTCGGTGCGTAGGCCAGTCAATCCCCCACACCAGTTCAAGTCACCTCAATCGCATTTTCGTTCACTCAGCGGTCTCATTTATAAATGCAATTAGAAGCTTGAAATGAAATACGGAATCCCATAATCGTAGGTTATGCGAGCTGAGCGGCAAATGATCAAAGTCGCTGTCGGCATAGCAATTTATACGTTGAAGAAAGCAGAGTGGCAGCGACCTCGATCGGTATGAGTTCCCTTTTCATGATTTATTTCTATGCGTTAGCGAGATAGACTGAAAAAAATTTCCTTAGCCGAAAAACGGCGGTAGACACGAAACAAAAAAAAACAACAAGCACATTCATTGAACTAGTCGTTTTTTTCAGGTTGTTGGGCTAATAGCTTCCTATATTTCATCAGCTTCCTCTTACATTTCGTATACCCTGAAAAATCTTTTTGGGTACGAGAAATGTCTTTCAGGGCAACTAAATGTTCTGCCCTACCCGATTTTTAATGATATATGAAACCAGGATTACTATATCTCCTCCGACCCCTTTCCCGGCAAATTCTACTTTTAGACCATCAGTTGGTATTTCCGCTTAATATTAGACATTCAAAAGCTCTAAGATTACAATGCTTATTAGCTACATCAACACCTGGTGTGGTCAGTACCTAAAGCCAATATAAATCATCCGAAACTTTGTTTTGATTGACGTTCTGTGAGCAATGTCCAGGTGAACAATACGAAGAAGCCGAAAGCGGACAAAAGGAAGAACGCTATTGCAACTAAAGTGTATTGCTAGTTATATGTTTCAACAACTTTTCCGCTATCACTGATAGCCAATAGGTAACCGCATTTACCGGTCCCCTCCTTCATAAACGTATGCCCGTTCTTCAACTTTAGGGCAAGATGGAAATGAACGGAATGAATGCAGAAATTAAAAAACTCCGAAATAAAAAAAAAACTAAAAAACTGTGACCCATTTTTGAGAGTTATATCTGGTATTGATTGAATTCTGCAGATTGTTAGTTGTTATTCCTGATTTCGTAGCTCACCGTAACCTATACCAGCTGCTTCTCACTAGTAATCTACAAGTGCATGCACTGCATTGCTAGCCGTTGACAAAAACAAGGTGATCTAGTTGAATTATGAGCAAATAAATCTTGAGCTTAACGACTTAAAAACCATTTTAGTTCTAAGCGGTATTGATATTTATTATTTGATATTTACGCATTAAAATCTGATTATCCGCAAAACGATGTTATGAAGAACGCAGATCAGTTTGACGAAAACAATTATCGCCTATCGCTCACCCGTCAGTGACTAAGGGTTGTGAATACTTAATAAAATGAAATCTACAAAGAAAGGATGCTATTATGAAAAACACTTCCGTGTAGTACAATTTAAACTGTATGCTGAAGGAAGGATACAAAGCATCGATTTCGCTGACTGGTTTAATTTCAGCTATGTGAAAAGTATATATTAAAGTAAGAGTTTGTGTAAAACCCTACCTAAAAAGGAAGTTAAATCACAAAGATGGACACCTAAAATTGTATTCATAATTCGCTCTTCTAGTGCGTCCTGGCTGTGATATACAAAAAAATGTTTTCTTACGTAAGCAAAGTATGACTCAAAAATTATGACTGTTGTTACTGTTGTACCTGCAAAACGTTAACATACCGGCGCACTTTAGTGGAACGCGGTATTCCAGATGTGACTTTCGATGCGTGCTTCTGAAGAACAGCGCAGATGCACTACTTTACATAGAAAAAATGGACCACCAAGGCAGTGTAATTTTGAAAAGTGCACAGGAGTTCAGAAATTTAGAAGAAAAAAATTCCGACAAGAACCTATGGCAATCTTAAGATCTCTATCTTATCATAGTCGACATTTTATCCTTATTGTCTACGACCTTCTGGTTCAATATGCACTTTTACGGTTTAGACTCTTCGCTACATTTCTGTTTAACACGATTCGTTCTCCAAAATATAAAACGCGAAAAAATTGAAAACTTGTTGCAAAACTGGGTAATGCCATGTCCTGGAACCAAGTTATGTTCCAACAAATTTGGCACTTTCAACACAACATAGCACAGCGACAGAAAGAGTCAGAACCACAGGTTGAAGAATCACATAGTCATTAAACGAATGATTTTGTTGAACCATTTTGAAAGCATACATCGACGTCTACACTAGCGCACTTATGCTCTACTTTCATTTCTGCCTCTGGAATAGTTATTTTTGAATTTTTGTTTGTCAGCGAGCAGCGCTGGTTGCTAATTATAGCTGAAATGCACAAACGAACAAATTTCCCAACCACACACATACCCGAACAACTTAGCTCTCAGAGGGACGCCAAAGGGTATCACATGAGAACTCCGTGTTCACTCGCGGGTGACCCAGTGGGCACCATACGCTTCACTACGTAAATTTGAATATTTTCCTGCTTCTACCCAGATTTTTTACAGCAGTATTGTTTCAGGACTCAGAATATATCGAAATACATGATAACGCAGTTTCTATCGGTTTGCTCTTAGTTCTGTTTTCGTCAAAAAAAAAAATTAAAACACACCAACCACAAATCAATTGGAGTTAACAACATAACAACGCATGCGCAAATAACAGGCAAAACTTTTCGCTTCCTCTACGGAAGGGAAACGTTTCATCGACGTTATGCCATTCCTAATTCAGAACGTAGTGCTGTAAATTGCCGTAGTAGTCCTAAATACGACTATAGTCCAACGTAGACGTAAATCACATTTTAAGAGAAAGCACCCCCTCACAAATCCTCAACCTTTGCAACAAACGAGAGTGGGACGTGATATGTATCGCTATTACATATCCTTCGAAGCAGCATTCACGTCTCTGATTGAAATGTCTAAAGAACCGCTTCTGGATAATTCTCAAAAAACAACAAAAATCGCTGCTCCTCGAAAACATCATTTAAGTGCTCGCCCCGCGCTAAGTGATAGACACATGTTGCTAACTGCTAAAAACTAACTGTTATTTGTAATTAGTGCATCCACTGATGCTTTGTTGTTGGATTTGGGACTCCGAGAGATAGAGAATTAGGTGTCATGTTCTTGTGCATCTGATGCCATTTCGACTTCGCCGGTGGAGCACCTGCTCCACCAGGGCGAGTTGCTAAGCAATAGAGCGCTATGCAGCTTGAACGATCTATGATCGGAGAGAACGCTGGCGAAGCCGAGCCGCGGCCCTTCCTACTATGAGCATGCCCTCAGCAACCGGCGATAGTCCACACATGCGCGATATGCGTCCTCCGGTCGGGTTGCACTTGGGTCATAATCGTTTCCGGTTGGCACCTAACGCGCCTTTTTCAGACAAGCTGGATCCGGTGTATAGTGACGAGGATGGTGCGAAGTATTTCCAGGATGACGGAGTCTGGATCATGACGTCGAGCTTTACGATTTTCACTATGACTTCCGGTAAGTGGGTTTATAGAGGATGTTACCAGGGAGAAGGAAGTAGTTAACGGTTGGTGTGCACTTTGCGGGTTGCAAAAGAGTAACACTCATAAGTGCATACAACTCTCAAGGTATTCAGGAACGTAACCTTTCTAATAGAATGAAAGCAGTTTTTGAACGTTGATTCTAAGGACAAAAATCTGATAATATGGTGACACCTTCGTGGATATGTAAAAAAAACCAAAAAAAAAAACACGACAAAAAATTATATAAAAACTCAAACTCAAGAAAACTCAATAAAAACTCATCAAAAAAAAACCCTCACTCAAACATATTGGATGCGTGCTAAAACGAAATTTGGTTCGCGGAGGTCATGCTCACGCGCATCAACCGTTGTCTGATAAACTCAGTCCAGATCAAAAACTGGATTTATCAGTAGGTTTATCGAACCGAACAATGCATGTTTTTACGAATATCCAATCGAATCAAAAATCCGGAGAATAATATACTGACTTTGTGTTCTACGGTACGCTGATCAACCGTTGTCTATAATGAACATCAGCTCCGACTAAAAAATAATATAAAATAAAATACAATATCTAAAAAAATAAAATACAATATCTATAATTCGTGCTAATACGCCATGATTTTATATTTCGATATGTCGCTACAGCTTTCTTTTGAGTGATCAGTTACCTTAATAAGCCCCGAATTTTATCCAAGCCTCATATATTCATTTAAGACGGCAAGAATAAAATGCTTAATAACTAACATATACACGTATATTCGAAGACGTATCTTGGAACAGAAGCAGAAAACATGAACTGCTGCCCAATCCAAATAAGGCAACGAGTGTATAAGAATGTTTTTCTGAGATGCTTCTGCCATAGTTTTTTATTTACGTCATAATGCCATCTTATCTAATGACCAACTTCCTTGTTAACATGTTTTTACCCTCTTACGCAAATACTAACACTGACAGTGTCACTCAGACGCAACCCTTTGTCCGCACTACATTCGACAGTTCGACTCAATTAATGAAATACAAGTGCCTTGTTATGAATTTTTGATGTCCTCAGGCATTAGTGAACGTGCTTACGGCAGAAGCCGCTGTCATTTTGTTTTCGTTCATAACCGACGGAATAACACCGGTTTACGACATAATGGCTTTGCAGGTGAATCATTTTTTCGTTTGGAAAACAAAGCAATTTGTTCTGAAATTCGGCCAGAAGATATCTTGAATGCTGCGTGCTTCTGAGAACCAGATGATATGTGGCGTCGATAGCGTCTTGACGTTGGATTTAGATATCAACAAAAAGTAATTAGAAACCAATTGAATCATGATTGAAAATGAAATAATTCGCTTAGCGCCGTTCGCGGTTCATAGTAAACATTCCAATTGAGACAGGTGAAATGGGCAATTCCCATTTTTCGGTAATTTATTGGGCATCACAACGAGCAGGGCAACTGGGGAACGGTTCTTGAACTACAAGTTGGAAATCGGGGAACTGCATGTTGATGTAACTTTCCGAGAGACAAATTTAATTTATCGAATTAAAGACGTTGTTTCAGATAAACTAGCTGGACTGCATGTGCATAAAACATTTTCAGGGTTCGGCCTCTTAGAAAGCGGACGGGTTGCGTCGAAAGACGAGGTGAACATTATGATCAAGAACGTCATAGACATGATATTCGGCGGCCTCTCCTATTGGTGTTTTGGCTTCGGTTTCACTTTCGGCGACGTCTGGCCGAATCCAATCATCGGTGTCGGAAAATTCTTTTTTAATCCTGACGAACGCGACACCAACAGAGAAGGATGGTCATATGCGTCATTTTTGTTTCAAATGAGCTTCGCCACGACGACGTCTACTATCGTGTCAGGTATGCTGTTCCACTGATGGCAGAAACATTAATGTGGACACAAATTCAAGCATCCATGGCGGAGAGGATACGACTACGACCGTACATCGTTATAACGTTTCTCATGACTATAGCTCACTCAGTGCCAGCACATTGGGTTTGGTCGAAGCACGGCTTGCTGAATCGCCTCGGAGTCATTGATGCTGCCGGATGTTCCGTGGTAAGTACTGAACGGTTTGAGGAATACGAGTGATAGAAGTGAATGCTCGTCAAGTCAGTTCGCCAAGTCCTGAAGATCCGGCGAACAGCGCGGTCGATCTCGTACCGTAGCGCACATAGCGCTGTGAATAGACTGTCAAACAATTGTTGACCGTTTATCCTTACAGGTTCATCTGGTCGGCGGAGTGGCAGGCCTAACTGCCACAATCTATCTACGTCCCAGAGCTGGCCGATTCGGAGAAAGGGGACAACAACAAATGAGCAACCCAACCAACGCCGTACTCGGAACATTTATGCTTTGGTGGGGATGGCTGGCTTTCAACACCGGTTCGACGTATGGAGTCACATATGGGAGATGGCGGCACGCGTCGAGGTTGGTTATGAAGAAGACTGCCGAATGAACATCTATTTATATCAGGTCAGCAGTTGGCACAATTATGAGTTCCGTAGGAGGTGGCATCACGGCACTCTTCTTTTCAATTATAACGACCAAGAAATGCCAGGTTGACTACATGATAGACGGTCTACTAGCTTCTCTCGTTTCAACCACAGGTACTAACAAGAAGAAGGCAGCTAGAAATGTGTATTTCAGCTATCTGTCTGACAGTTACACCTTGGCAGAGCATTGTTATCGGTGCAATCGGATCCGGGTTAGCATTGTCGGTATATGGCCTGTTGGAGAAACTGGAAATTGATGATCCTGTGGGAGTCGTGCCTGTTCACGTTATTGGATCGACATGGGGTATGCTCTGTGTCGGCATTTTCGCAAGGGAGGATCCTTATATTGATCAATATAAGAAAGTAAGTAGAGTCGCAATGCCAAAACAGAGAAGGTGATATTATATGTGTTCCATTTCAATGTTACCGACGTGACTGTTGAATGAAAAATTTCAGGTCTACATATCTCTAACAAACGGAAGGAATGGTTTGCTGTACTCGGGCGGCTGGGAGCTACTCCTTATACAGCTGATCGCTGTCGCTCTCATAGCCGCCTGGGCTTCAATAACATGTTTAGCAACTTTGTTTGTGCGTTTTGCTCATTAATGGCGCTCGCTAAATTTCGTACTACCTGCAGATTCTCAACAGACTTCCATGGGGCCTGCGGTTATCTAAATACGAGGAACAATTGGGTGCCGACTTGATTGAGCACGGGTTGGCTGGGCACAATATTGCCCGCTACAAGATCGAGAAGAAGTTAACCACAAAGTGAGTTAATCGAAATTCTCGGCCCTCTAAGATGGACAACTAATGTTGATGTTCATTCCATTTTATTATTAGTCCTACAGTGTCCTTGTTCCAGGTCTGTACGAGGCGTGGTCACCGCGATAGCCCGTTGGAAGCGAACGGTTAAGAAATCTCGTGAGCGAAATGCCATGATGGCGGCAAACGGGGCCGCTGCCCAAAATGGCACTATCCCTAATGGCGAAGCCGTAGGCGGCATCGGCTCGGACAAGTCGAACATATCGAGCACCACTTCGTTACCACGATGTAACGGAGTGAGCTCGTCAGCCTCCACCATAGAGCTAAAGGAGTTAGGAGAAGTCCCTGATGGGGTGCCTCATAAAAGACATAGCATAGCTCACGTCACATTTTCGAGGTTTAGAAACAAAAGAGGGTGAGAAGATTGCTCGTTTGTCAAATATTATTCCTTGACGAGTTCAGGAGAGTAGAACCAATGGCTAACGGTGCGGACGGAAACCGTCGACGTTTGCCCTCAGCGCCAGTCCAAGAGTCGGAACGTGACTCGAAGTACAAGATAAAAAAAGATGCCGATTCCATTGTATAGAAACGGCATTTGTGCCTTTGATCCGTGGACATTATTGAATTTATTTGTTTGTTGTAGATACTGTCAGCAGAGCTTTCCAAGGTTGTTGAATTCAGAAAACGTGTGATATTTGTGATATAGAGATGGCAACAGATTTGATAAAACCGGTACACTGTGTGCAGGGCGTTTTCCCTATCTCCAATCTGCTCCGCATCTTCAAGTCAGTGGGTTGAAATGCAGATTGTTTGAGGGCCATTCGTCTGTAAAACTGGGATCCGCTCCCTGCATGCTTATTCGACTTGGTACATTAACGATGTGACCTTTTATTTTTTTACCACACATGACCGATAATGCAATCAGATGATCGATTTATGTCAATCCTTGTTATCTATCAGTCTACCAAACCAATGGCCATCGCCAAATACACGCAATTTATTAATACCAGCCACACTGCAGGTAAACGAACTCGGTTAATCTGAGATCTTTACTCTGTTAATCAGCGGAAATGATTTCACTGTTTCGAGTTTCAACTCGCATTACATCGTCTGAAATGGCTCCTTGCTGCGCTATTTTGTCGACTTCAAAACACGCGTAGCTGACAGCTCTTTCTGATTCACGATAGTTCGCCGATTCCCTAATCGCATCAGCCCTTCCATGTCGACCTTTCGAAGCGTCGGCCGATGTTGTAACCTGTTACAGCAACAAGCCAAAGTCGTGAGCACTAATATAAGAAGTTGGCTGAAGGCGCAAAAGGCAATCCGGTTTCTTCTGCGCACGGTGCGACAACCCAAAACAGTGCGGGGTAAACAACGCCCTCGCCCCTGTCGCTTCCTTCTCAATTGGCGTAAGGGTCGCAATGTCGTCTTGCCGCTGTTTTTTTCATTTTCTTGGCGATCGTTCTGGCCTGCTTCCTACGGGAATCTACATTATAATACTAAGACTCGGTATTTTCAGATGCATCTCTCTGCAGTTGTTTTCGCTCTCCTACCACTGTTGGCCCTCGGCCTTCCCTCCTTAAAGATCGGAAAGCTGCAAAGTGCGGCTGTCAAGGGTGTCCTCATGTGCAACAACAAACCAGCCGTCAACGTGAAAGTCAAGCTCTACGACGACGACCGGGGAATCGACCTCGACGATCTGATGGACGAAGGCCTCACTGACAATGAAGGACGGTTCCAGCTGCAGGGCCATGAGACCGAAATCACTACCATCGACCCGAAGCTTAACGTGTATCACGACTGCAACGACGAAAAAACGGTACGTGCTCGATTGCAAAAGAGAAGCTGTAAACAAAGGACGTGTTCTAGCCTTGCCTGAAGAAGTTCTCCATCATACTGCCTGACAGCTACGTGTCGCTCGGAGAGAAGCCGGAGAAGGTGTTCGACGCCGGAACCTTGAATCTGGACGGCCGATTCTCTGGAGAAAGCCGTGACTGCTTGAACTAGAGTGAAATTGAACCAAACTCTACTTCTGAGAGTTTTTTTCTCTGTGAATCTAAATCTGTTTCTGATGTTTTGCGCTGACACTGCATTGTAATAAACACTGAATCTCACCGCACGCACTTTGCGTTTTGTCTTCCAAACAGGTCCTTTCAAACACAAAACTAGAACATTGACAAGGAACCCATGAACCAAAATTCGTTGTTACAGACTCACCCACAAGCCTATGAGGAACTGAATGTCCCTTTTTAACGCACATTCGAAAATCATTCGGTCGCGCAATAAGTGTGACCGTAACCGAACCGGTTTTAAACACCGATTTTAACGTAACTCTGTTCCTTCCGTATTGCTGTGTAAATGGTTTGATTGGAAATTCGCGAGTATCATGCTCAATGAATGGTAACAAACTTTGTTAAGGATTTTCTATACCCAAATGTGTCCACAGAATCTACACCTCGTTTCAATGGCACAGATTTCCGAAGTGCTTAATATCGTCATTCCAACGCCTTCGATAGGGAGGCTTTAGACGGACTGATGGAAGTAATTGCCGTGAATTAAACAAGACGACTGATCTAACACATTTCTGAGTTTTTCACATTGCCCACTATGAAAACAATGTGTGCATATGGATAGGTTTGAATGGCCGACCTCTCGTTTTGTCCATTTCGATAGGTGTATATGGGCCAACATTGTGTATTAGAAATATCATGAACTGAAGCACAAGTTCTAGCATTTGGTGGATTTATTACTATGCGCTGTAAATAAAACTCTTGAAAAAAACGTCAGAACCCTTTGATCTCTAAACATATACGAATAAGGCATTAATGTAGTCGTTTATTCAGAGCCCCTAATGTTTGAAGCCATCCGCAGAGCTGCATTGAAACACATGACTCGTGACGTCCGAACAGAGCAGAGCAGATAATGAAAATTAGATGCATGAGTGATTTACCGAAAATAGGCAACGGCCGCATGCCCCGTGCACTTCCCCTATCCTCTCATTTACAAATTTGCTATTTGTGTTGGCCTTGCGCATTTCGTGGTGTAGGTTCGTGTCCGCCGCTGACGAATGTAACGCCCAATCACTAAGAACCAATATAGAAACTATTGAGACCCGAGCAGAATACGTGGGTCTCAGTATTGAATATGCCACTTGCCGGACAATGGACATCATACCACCTGTCACGACACAATTAAATAGGTACATGTGCCCCTTTGAAAAGATGTCACATGGATTCAGTGCATTCAAAGCATGCCCACAATCGCGGGCAAGACAGTTACCCCTTTCAACTGTTGCCTTTGATTCGGACCGCGCTTAAGTCAGTAGACCAAAGCTTTCTTGTATATCGTATCTGATTTAAAATGGACTTCTGGTCAGTAGTCTGAACGGCAGCGAAAGACCTTACCTCCGAGCACGAGAATGAAACTGAATATAGCATGCTCATTACGTATATAAGCGGATGCGTGAATCATGTTTCCGGCAAACGACTTGGTGCATCATCCCGGCAACATATCTGCATAGCTTTTGCGTCAAGCCCTCCTGCTACAATCCCTTGCATTTAACTTGGCAAATGCAGATGTCTCGAAAGCATAAGCATCCCGGAAAAAAAAATTTGGCGGAAATATCGCCCGTTCCCGCAAGTATCACAATGAAATACGATAGAAGAATCAGAAATGAAGGAACGTTAGAAATATTTGCCTATATAAATAAGTTTTATTTTTTACACATTTTTAATTGCTTTTTACCTTGACAGGTACCTTTACCTTTTCACCTTAACAGGTAGCATTTACATCGATATATGTATAATCTGTGCTCGCTTGTGCACATGGCACGAACTATTCTTCCCTTAATTGTAGTTTGACATGTGCTATTTTTCGAGCCACCCCTCTAATGATTGTAGTTTTGTCCCTCCACAAAGTGCGAACTTCCGATTTCCGACTGTTTGACTTTTGTTGTAGCTAGTTCTTCACCGTTTCCCGGTACGTTAGCGCATTTCTTGTTACCTGGTGACTGGTGACAACTGAAGAGGCAGGTCATACCAAAATTGTGCTTTCTTTTTTACTACACGTAACCTGCTCTAAAACCATCGCTGTTCGTATCTTAACTGTCACCTTCGCCCGCCTGACAATAGGTATGTATCCCAAGGACGGCGACCTTTGCAAGCCGAAAGGTAATATGTCCCAACAATCCGTTTCAAACATCTGTGTGTGTGTGTTGGAAGGTGGGACCGTTGAAGGTCCCAAGAAGGTAAACAGGACATATAACAGCTTGTGAAGGGGATTACCGTAGCTTCATTCATTCATAAATTCAAAATGTATCCACGATGCAGAAGCTGTTCCGTAGCTTAAACTATAAGCTGCTAAAATTTCACTGTTTTCGCAAAACTTTCTGTGGGTGTTTACGTATGAATGAGGTACTGAAGCACGCAAGATTGAAAGGTTAGTTCCCATGGTAATCAGCCTCACTTTCACATCCCATTAGTTTGGAAGTTAATACTACATATTTCGTGACGTGTTCTTGTTTTCTGAATCGTGTCTTACAGCTAGGATCTCTTAATCTCTTGCGTAGTCACCTCACTTGACATTCAGATTTTCTCATTGTCAAGTGACATTCGCATTTTGTGACATTCTCACGTATGGCACAAAACAATTAAAGTCATTCACGTTGTTTTCGAGTTTTCGACAGCATTACTCCTGAGCAGATTAGTGTATTCCTATTATTCTGTTGTAAAGAAGCATGCATTTTGCTATGAACCGTGAATGTATTTTTATTCAAAATTGGACACACATGGTAGGTATGTTATTTTGGTCCTTCTCGCTTCCCGCTGGGAGAGGAAAGATGGTAGGTTTAAGCTTGTGCTTTTTACGTTAAGATAAAGTGCATCAGCTACGGTTAACGAAAGCTCTTATTTGAAAGAATTTTCTTAAACGTGAAATACTCTGCAAATTCACATGTTACATGACCGTGACTTTGAACAACGTGAGCATATCTCCGAAAGTGCGGAGTAATTGTCGGTAACGTCCCGTTGGAACGTGGAATTTTACTCGAATATCGTAGTGCTGCTGTTAAGGGTGTTCTCATGTGCAATAACAAACAAGCCGTTCTCTATTTGTGGGCAAATTTCTGTGATCAAAGCTGATTTGGCAGTGCACCGAGCAAGCTTGCATATTTTACAGTGTTTGATTTTTAACTGAACATTTATGGTGGTCTGTTCAGCAAAGAACGACAAGTCGGCGGACATTTAAACTGTTTACAACCGGGAAATCTCCTGGACCCAATCTTTCCCTTGTTGACGTAATGTAATTAAAACTGACGTTGCTTTTTAGAATTCCGTGCCACCCGATATTCTAATTTTATCACAGATGAACATTGGAGGTAACTGAAAATGTATTTCGTTCACGACAAGTCATTAGCAGCTCACCTGCAGTTTGGGCTATAACTGGATTCAGGTTCTCTTTCCTCATGATGATATCTTAATCATTGTTGATTTTCTCAAAACTTTTATTATTCCTCGCATTACCTTCTATCGTAAACAATTACACATAACTTTCGACTTTGGGCACAACACGGGATAAGGGTCGGTTATTGTGGGTTGCAGGAGCATTCGTTCAAACATCTTGCGTGTAATTCCCACGCTTTCTTCCGCACAGACATAAGATTTTCCTTTGCTAATTTGCAAACTCTTCAGAAACGTCCTATTGTTCGTACTTCGGCACCATATGCCACTTATCCTAAGGGTATGAAAAGTAATCTAAAGGCGGCAGACGACGAGGTGCGCCGTGTAAGAAGCGAACTAACCTTTGCCGTTCCTGACGAGCTCGATGACTATCTGAAAAAACTGCAGTCGCTTCCTCTTACATATGAACAACTCCGCAAGTTTGACTTGCGAATGGTGCTGAAAGGCATCAAGAACGACTTTCACACACCTGATGTTGCCAAGCAGCGATCGAAGGATCTCTTGATGCGGTACGATTGTCCAAAGGTTGGGCCACTGCTTTGTGGCCGTTACATGTTAGAGGTTTAGAAACTGTCCGATTATCCCAGAAACGCACCTGACCACAGAAAAGCTGCAATCAGTTCTAGCGCTACAACGCAATGCGCACCATCGAAACGTGTGTTACCTGAGCGAAAGGTTCGTATATATAATAAACGAAGTAATTTACAAGTGGATATTCTATTTACCCTCCAACTTCATAAGGCTGCTTTCAGAGATTTCAGCAAACACTGTCTTTTTCGTCAACATGCTCGGTGTCTATTGCTCCAACCAAGGCACGTTCTCGTTTCCCACAAAAAGCTAGTTTGCTGCACAGAAAAGCGAAACAAGCGCAAGAATCCAATGACGAACCTCTTATGCCCGATGACGTCATGAGTTCCACTGCCGACAATAGCGCTGGCGCTCCGAATAAGCCAGCGAATGCCAAAACAAAGAATTTTGAGGTCAGAAAAAATAAAAAAATGAAATGAAATGAAACGCTTACAGAACGATAAGAAAACAATACTGGAAAGTTTATCTTCCATTGATACAGCCGACATGCTAAAGTTCTTCGAAGAACTCAACGATTCAATTCAGCCACCCATACCTGCACTGCCTCCATGGAATAGGGTAGGAACGGTGACCTATACAAATTCAGAAAGGAACGATTTCAGCGAGTAACAAAACCAGCCGAACCAAATCGATCTGTTCCTACCGAACCTGGACGGATACCGAGCCGAATGACTTCCGAGAAACAAAAGACTATATTAGCTCCATCATTGAACACACATACGACACAAAAGCCTCAGTTATATCGTTCCAGTAGAAGTCCGTTAGCAAATATCGCAGAACCTCAAGCAGACACTTCTACGGGGAGCATAGGTGACCTTCTTGTACGTAGCGAAATTGACGGAAACATATCGCGCCGGATATTGGATTTGCAGGATTCCATATTTTCTACAGAACAAGTTGAACCAGCTAATACTGTACACCAAACACAGAACAAGACTGCGACATATAATGTAATAGATTTAAGTGAAGAATTTCGATTTTAAATTATTTAGCTGGTTTCCCAAGCATATGGACAGAAAAATTACCAACAAGGGCAGCACTTACCGGAAACGAATCTCATGAATTCTAGTGGATTTGAACGACCGAGGCATGAAATACCAAGGCACGCCGATTCTAATGCACGCATAAGAGTAAACATGTTTGAGGAGACGAATTTACTCATTCCCTATTTCCAGCAGCGCACTTGCCTGGTAAGAACGACCCTTCGAGCACCTCTACATTCAAATAAAGCTGCTACCATTTCTCGTTTGGATTTGCAGTCAAGAAACGAGAAACAGTGCAAAACATCCACTGCCGACACTGTATGTGACAGCTCCGCAAATTCCTAATAATTCTTTTCTGCGCTTATAGATGGTCGTTACCAGACCTACACTACGATCATCTCCTTGCCGAAGCGTGGCCCATAAAAATGCACAATATCCCAACAAACTACTCAATAACAGAACACCAAATGACCCGGAGCAAATTACGATATCGGTTGGACCAGCTGTACCTCATGATCACCGGGTAATTGATTTTCTCAGCTGTGAACGCTTTGTAAAAAATTTGAACATCTTTCAACGAGCCTTGCAGAACCGATCAAAGGGATTAAAGACGGATTGTAGCATATCAAAAAAGCAAAACCCATTATCTACTAAGGGTTTCTCAATCCCACTTTCTCCTGACCGTATGTCAATCAAGAACGAAAAACCCACCAGTGACCAAAACGGGAACCCACAGTATACGGCTACGGTACGTTTGGCGATTTTCTCATATTACTGTTTTCACTGCAGAAGCCTAAGCGGAAACAGTCGGAAACATTAGACCCGAGAAGCTCCATAAAATGCGGCATAAATTTGCAATCCACGGATACAAAACGACAAGTGTCATCACTTTACGACACCTTTGTGAAAGGCAATGGTACATCGGCTAGAACCAGTATGGTAGGATCTTCCGCTACTACACCATACACTTCGGTACGTAAAATCGCACTTTCTTTTAATGAATCCGCATCCAGCCAATGCCTGTTGTTGGTGTGATACAAAACACAGGTGACGTATTGAAAACGTCTGTGTCTGACGAAGTCAGCATGTCCAGCACCTTGTACACTGCGCCCCTACAGAAAATACCAAAAGCGAAGCTTACCCTGGAATTCCGCAGTGCGTTAAGGAACATAAGAAGGGAAAAAGCAAAGGAATTCGTACAAAACCACACAGAACAGGTAACATTAATGGTATGAAAATATCCTATGTATGGTTGAAGATCTCTCTTAACGAGGAGATTATCAGCAAAGAGCACTGCAAAGACAAGCACAAGTCCAAAGAGACAACTGAATCAGAATCTGAAAGAACGGTAACCAGGCGCGTGATGATCTCTAATGGATCAACGATTTTAGAGCGCACAGAATAAAAGAACAACAAAAGAGTACGACGAAAGGGCGGAAGATTTCCGCAACTATAAATTCATTAAAAAGCAGATGCTTGCAGTAAAACTAACGTTATTTACGTAGATAATAAGCGCATCGTTTAGGAAAGCGGTAACAATGATGAAACCAAAGTGGACATGACATATCATGGCGGTGACAAAAACATTCAGCACAGAACAAGCGCAAATAGTGGACAATCCTCCCCAAGCGACAGATTCGTGAGAGAAGATCCTGTCCGGCATGAAAATGTAAGCAATCTGTCATTCAAAATTTGTCTATGCAAAATTAAAGGTGACAGAAAATAATGAATTTTCAACAATTTACAGAAAAGAACGCGCACAGCTCGGCGCAGTGACGAGAAGCCGCATCGCCAATCCAGTATTTCATCAGACGATGCAGACAGGGGCCAAACGAAGAGGCGATACAAAACCGAGGGAAGCGATCGGACACGCCGCGATCGTGAAGAAATCCGGATACGGGACAGAAGATCGGGACGCGACTACCGTTCAACGTCAAATGATGAGGAGAGAGCAAGAAAGCGAACACGAGACCGAAGGAGCCGCAGTGGCGAGACGCACAGAAGGCGGTCCTCAGTTTCCAGTAATGAGCGTCAAGTGGTTGTAATCACACGGTATTACAACGAGTTCGGTTACACGTACGATAAGTCGTCGGGTTACCAATCTCGAAAATACCAGCTCAGGGATCGTCACGATTATGACGGATGGCGTAGAGACGAAAGAGAGTGTCGAGATCGGAGACCTCCTAATTGCCGTGAACATCTACCTGCTCACAGTAGATCCAGGGAGAAGGAGCGACGGAGCAATCCAGAAAGACATCGTAGCCATACCGATCATCGTGAAGACAGGCATCATGTTACGCGTGATGATCAGAAAGCCACTAGGCCGAAAGTGCAAGATGAAAATTTGAAAACTGGCCCGACCAAGAACGTTTGTTTTTGTTGTCATAACCAAACGTTCTACCATCACGATACCACAGTACGCATAAAACAAGCGGACGATAAACAACTGGAAGATAAGAACGGACAGATTCAAAACGCCAAGGTGAGCGTTTATAGAACGGAATCGAATGTTGTACTTCTCTCGCTTATTTAATTGTACCCATCACCTTGCAGGCGCGCCTTGTTCCTGAACTCGAAGAAGATGAGATTGATGACCAGGAGACATGCGATATTCGAGATGGTGGCATCATAAGTGCGTCCTCCGGACACATACAACAGTCATGTACGGAAGATCAAGAAGAATCGTATACCTCAGACACGGAGTCGTCTTCTGAATCGTCCGACAATGAAGAACTGGTATCGATAAGCCGAGCAAATAGTGGTATATTCTTAGTTTAGGATGCTGCTGACGTAGCTATTAATGAAAGTTTGGTCGATGGAAGCGAAAAGAAGGTGAGATTGTGCAAATGCATTGTTCCAGTTCTTGATTACCAGTCCGCCGATCCCGTCAATAGTACTTCAAAAACTGATATCATGAACAATGAGGACAAAGGTGGCTCTCAAGATATTGACTCGGAGAACGAAGGAGATTCTCCCGGAAAAGAACATGAATGTTGGGTAAACCATTGGACGTAAAGCTCAAGCTACCCATATACTGCAGAGCGATGATGCTATCCCACGGCAAGCAGAATACTGTGAGGCTAAGGAGGAACTTACTGAAGACACGTCTCATGAATTTAACTGCTACGAAAATGACTACGAATGTGAACAATACGATGGTCCCTATTACAACGTTGATTCGGATGACTCCGATGCGTCGTCCCAAAAGAGTGATTACGAGCGAGAGGTAAAATGAAAAAAAACAAGGGCGGGACTAGGAACTAGCCACTTCCCTTCTCGAATTCTATTCTAATCTTAGAAGTCCCTTACTTCATACTAACAGTATTCAGAACAGTGACAGTGAAACCGAACAGCGTCATGCTCCAGCTCTCGATGAGCACGACGAGCTCGGAACGAGCGGTACGGTTGGTGAACCATGGGATCAAAACCAAGGGGATGAAGATCGAGAACTTGAGGTGCATTGCCTATGCGATAATGCGTATATCCTTGATGGACTTCAGATGCAACGAAAAGAACGTCAGGAAACCGACGACGCCGTGCGATCCATTGAAGCAGCTTTGAACGCTTTTGCCAATGAGGTGGACGAGTATTGACATGGCTGATGAAGTTACACTTCTCTACAGATGCCGACAAAGTGGTCTCATTCATTTTCAAGTTGATAATTTATATTTTTAACTGACAGAACCTGAACTTTTCACAATCGCATATTAAAGGTCACACACTAACGCGAAAGACTTCAAAATCTTTGGTTGAACCATTGGAAATAACAAAATAACAATTGCGAAAGCCAAAGACGCTCAGTGTACTCGAACTTCGTCATCGGTAAACGTTACATCCGATAGCAGACCCACTGTTGTTCCCTCTGGAAAACTGGGTTGAGGACACGTAATCGACAGCTGCCGATTCTCAACAGACACATCCACAATAACGATGAATCCAATAGCCACTGCGCTTAGCAGACTTTGGTCTACGACAGTAAAGCCTTCCGTAATGGCCACAACGTGATTAACAAGCTTCGCTGATGGCTCAATGCGCACAACCATCATTCTATGATCCGTAGTCTTCATTCCGTGAGGCATGCAGGATTCTGGTAATCGCTCAGTACCAATTTTTGCAATTATCAAATCGTCAAAGCTGATCACGATTCTGAACGGGTTATAGCTGATTTGTCGGGTTCCGTAAAAATACTGAGAAAAAGACATTATATGAGCAAAGTTTCTCTTCGTTACCTTGTGGAACGACTTCGTTCTGTTCGCACTGCGTATAGCTGGGGAGCGTGCCTCGACTCCGCCACTCTTCGGATGGTGTACAATCTACAAAATGTCAGTTATGTGTCCTATTTTCGGTACATGGAGACCGACCTTCACGAAACTGGGCAAATCTCGTTTGAGCTCTGTAAAAAGTCGTTCGTGATCCAGTACAACGACGATGTCGACTTCAAAGGACTCCGCTACGTTGACAAGAGATTTGTAGCCAGCTCCGTTCACCCAACCACAGGTGTTAATAATGATACCTGATTTATCTATCTGAGGGCTATCCTCACATTCTTTATTCACCATTTTAGCTAGTTCCTCAACTAAGCGATCATACAGTGGTATGTTTGTACCCGGTGATTTGTCGCCAAACTGAAATAGCAAACACAGGTAATTTTCTGAAGTATAGCTTATCAAACCTGGAAAACTTTAGCACATCTATCGTCGAATCCATAGACAGGATCAGCAGTTCGATCGATCATAAGAGCGCCAATGGTTCCGGCAACTGATACGTTTCCCTAGAAGTTGTGAACTTTTAATAAACTTACGAGAAGGAGGAAGGACGAACCTGCCCAACGTCGACATCCACATACATTGGTGTGTGTCCCATGCGAACAGCGTAATTAGTCAATATCCTGCATACCGTACTTTTTCCGACATCCGTCGGCCCAACGACCATCGTACGAGGCCCTCTCGTTTTGCCCGTCAGGTCAGCTCTGGCCTTGACTCGAATTTGCTCCATTCCCTCGTGTGTGTTGAGATATAGAATCTAAATATTTGTTACATATGTCGAAACGATGCAATTTACTCAACCAACCATAGGATGATTGCTCTCTGCGACGTATGCGTTGCTGGCACTCCCAGAAATCTCAATAGTCGCTCCAGTCCACGAAAACACTGCGACTCTCATGCCTAGAAAACCACTCTCAATTATGAATTAAAGACATTGTGATTCTTACCGGGCAGAAATACGTATTTTTCATTTTGCTTCAGTTCAGTGCCAAAAACCTCCGCCCTTCCAGAGCAGAGTTCAATGGCGACGTCTTCCGAAACAACATCGAATCGTAGTTCGTTATCTTCTTTTAGCGTAAACTGCTCAACCATGTCTTGAAAGGACAAGAATAAAGTGACAATGGCACGGCGTTAGCCTCGAGTGACAAAAATACAGCGTCGGTGACGTGTACAATATCACAAGAAAATACTAAGACTACCAAATTCGGACGTTCTGCGCATTGGTTTCAAATTCATGGAAGACAAATGCGCGAAAGTAGATCATATCGTGTAAGGAATCCAAATATTGCTCGAACGTTCGAACACTTACACATGTGTACTTCGCATCGCTCATGAGGGTCAAATAAAAAGTGAACAGTGGACTGCAAGCATCCTATGCTAAGCAGTCAGTCAGATTCTTTCATCGTTGAACTAGGAGTACATGTGTTTTGCCAAAGTTTTCCTTTGCAGTCGGCCAGACAAAGTATTGCACCCCCTGTATGTGATGCTCGTTGTGGTCTCAACACGAACAACCTGATGTCTGCATCTTCTTCGTGTAATTTTGTGTGAACGACTCTTTGTGTAATACATATCTACCAGTACAAGAATGTGTGAAATAATCTACTGTGTACATAGAGTGATCAAAACGCTGGTGCGACATGCCACCCATGCTGAAGTGACCGTGATACGATGTGATACCATCTGCCGGAAACGAAACAAATTGAATGTGAACATGCAGAGCTTTTTTGTGCGTAAAGTGAACCAGCAACTGCACCTTTAGAAGCCAAAGAGACATGTTCCGCACCTTCCATAATATATACAAGTAATATAGTTGAATGAACAAAAAACTGTTTAATGTGATCGATATTTTGTATTGTGGTGCGTTTAAAATAACGTTACAACAAACAGAGGAGCGAATCCACGAAGGACGAGCATTACTGACAGTTTACTTCCTGCAACATTGCGTGACACCTTCTTTTGATGAGAAAATTTATTGTTAGCCTGTCATAATTTATCACAGCATACATCATGATCAATGGTCGTAAGTAATCACCTGTGCAAATAGAGTGACGAAGCGCTTTCAGCAGATGCCACCCAAGTTGATGTGCACATAGTGATACAATCTGTTCTTTCTGAATGGATACGTCGTACGTTACGCGTTGTTATTAATAGCATTACATAATAATTTTATAGCATTACACGTAATATTATATTTGTTCTCTGACGGGCACGAATGGGCGCTAATTAAGCGAGAAATCTGAATTGAGAAATCAAAACGGTACGGTTGAGTCAGAATGTCACAGCACAGCAAACTTGTTATCGCCAAGTTGCCAAGCAGTCTTGACCGTTAATTTATTGTCTACAGTTGACGATAGGCAAGTTAGTGGGTCTCGTGCTGTCGCACATGGTTGTCATGGCTGTCTTGAAACGCGGAACGTCATGTTGCCTCTTCACAAGAGACGAACGTGATATGTGTACGAGACGACTGCCACGCGATTTGCTAAATTTCTCCCTCCATCACCGTGTCGTGGATTTCGGCCATTTTTAGCCACGATGCTCCGGTTCCTTCGCACATTTCCCCCCACAAATTATTAGCACACAGGAGTGCCTAATTTTTCTTTCAGACCAGCCACTATTTGGGCTTTTCCCCACGAAGAAACCACCTATTTTAAGCATCGTTTGCAATATTTGTAAAAGCACTACTAGACACGCCCACTGATGCTCGAAGGACTCGTAGCATGGGTGCTGAACACATACATAGGCGAGTACCTTGAAGATCTGAACACTGATCAGCTGTCCATCGCCCTACTTCAAGGCATGTCCTGTATCGTAAGACACTTGTCCATTGGCCACTTCGTTTAGGACAGGTGGAGCTCGAAAATGTGCCTCTCAAGAAGACAGCGCTCAAAAAATTCGATGTACCCGTGCAGGTGAAGTCTGGCTACTTGGGCAAACTCACATTGAGCGTTCCTCTTACCCATATGCGCAGCGCGCCGTGGGTTGTGAAGATCAGCGATCTGCTTGTGCTCCTGGGTCCATCCGACGGAAAATATGATGTGGAGTTTGTTGAGCGCTATGAGCAGACGAAGAAGGAACAAATGTTGGATGAGCTGGAAAACTTTCACAAGGTAAAGATTACCTTGTATTCAATCTGATTCGCTTCGTTTAGAAGCAACTTCTCCAAGCTTTGGGAATCCCAATCCTCGATGAGAGCTCACAGTCTCAAGGCTCGTGGTGGGGTGCATCGCTCGTGTCCACGATCGTCAACAACGTCCAACTTATCTTGACAAATGTACATATCCGCTACGAAGACGACGTCTCACTGCCAAACCATCATCCATTCAACTGCGGTGCCAGGATTCAAAAGATTTCTGTACAAACCACTGATCCACAGTGGGTAAGAGTGACCTTTTCATGCTATGACACAGTAGAAACCTGTAGAAATCCGGCTTCGTTCAACCCAAAGAAGGCGAGAATGTTTTCAAGATACTCGATTTGCAAGGCTTCTCGGTTTATTGGAACAGCGGTCAACCGATCCATAAAGAAGTCGCTTCGTATAAGGATTTGCAGAAAATCTTGGCTCCGGAGGATACCAGAAATAACAACTTTGTTCTGCAACCATTTAGCGCAAGTCTAAAGATGGAAAAAAATTCAAGTAAACTACCGTTGAAAGCGACAAGTCCAGCCTCTCCCAGATTTAAGGTAAAAGCCCTAATATTTTTGTCCTGGTATACTCAGTTTCAGTTTGACTTCTGCCTGGAACGAGTAAACATTGAGCTTTCAAAGCGTCAGTTTGCTGAAATTCGTCTCTTGTGTCGCGAATGGGCGCGCTTTGATCGAGCACGTCAACATAGAAAATGGCGTCCTCTTATGAGTATTTCCGAGGATGGTCACTCGTGGTGGAAGTTTGCGTACGGCAGGATTGCGGAACCCACCAGGAAACAGCGATCAAGTCAGACTTGGCATTTTGCTTACGAACGTGCAAAACAGCTGAACGCATACTGTCGCGCCTATAGAAAACGCCTCATATCCATCATAGAAAAGGAACAGGCGAAACAAAATCCTGAAAATGGAAGTTCTCAGAATGTGCCAAACATCAATGAAGACGTTGTATTAATGAAGCAGATTGAACGCGACTCTCAGTACACATACCAGGTAACAATATGCTCTCTTCCTGATTACGATTACTGTATTTTCAGGAACTTAATCTGTTCCGTGAAACTGTATTTCGCCGGCTAATGAAAGAGCGGGAAGATGCAGAAGAAGAAGACACTTCCACTGAGTACGGAAATCAGGAGACACATGATGCTGTTGATTCTATTGATGCCCCGCGGCCTCCCACTCCTCAGAGTCCCAAAAGTGGCGGCTCCGGGAGAAGCACACCGATTCGGTCCCCAAATCAAGCACAGTCACAACAAACGTGGTACGGGTGGATGAGCAGCTGGTTTTCTTCAGAAACCCCATCTGGTTGGCATCGCTACAAAATCAAATAATTTACTGACAAGCTGTTTAGAAGATAATCGTCCTGAAGTTGAGCAAGCCGAATCACTTCTTCTTGATGTGCTACCCGATGTCAAAGAGCGACCATTGCCACCTTATCTTCAGAGGTTGGAGAAACAGCTAGAAGACGAAATCATGGACGTGTTGACGGAATCGTGGGATGACTCCAACGTACTTCGCCGCGATGC
Source organism: Steinernema hermaphroditum (assembly GCA_030435675.1). Taxonomy (NCBI): domain Eukaryota; kingdom Metazoa; phylum Nematoda; class Chromadorea; order Rhabditida; family Steinernematidae; genus Steinernema; species Steinernema hermaphroditum. The sequence goes on from CM059625.1 coordinate 1,243,059, forward strand.
TCTCCTTGCGGAAATAATGCTTCATTTGGAGAAAATGACTATTCGTTTTGTTGACTTTGACGAGGAAGTACGTTGTGGTGACGTGTTGCCCGTTGACGACTACTATCTTAAGCATGCCTTTGGCAGAACTCGCGTGCTCGCTATGGACCTGTGGAATGTGGTTGGACGACTTCATCTTTCACCTCGCCACAACAGCACTACCGTAACCTTGTCCGTTGGAGACATGGGTATTCAAAGGCTGCAAACGGAAAGTACGATTGAAGCTAATGAGAAAGAAAACGGTTCTGCCGATGAATCCGTGGACAAATTAGAGGACGCCGATGAGCTGTTCCAAGATACGTCCCTTATTTACGGGACCACAGCTTCGCATTTTGTGCACGAGACGTCAAAACTGTTATTGGCGATCGGGAAGAGCAGTGATGGCACTGGTGAGGACGGCGAATCCGATTTTGAGATAGAAGGACAGCAGTTCTTGCCTGCCAAACCTATCTTCCAGTTGGTTTTCGCTTTGGTTCAGCCTTAATAACTGCCTTCAGAATGGTCTATCGACGCAGGGCGCCAAAGCTGATTGCCCGCCACACACTGGAAGCAACATTCAGTTCGATGTCGGTAATGTACGACGAAGACGCTCTTGAAGGACTGGCAAGCCTTTTTGACATGGAATCTGCGTTCGTTGATGCCAATAACGACGGGTCAACTTCGGAGACGGCCGAGTTTGAACAACAGTCACACCTGTTCTTCACCATCAAAGTGCCCGAGGTCCAAGTGGAGCTTCGAAGTCGACGCTCTACTCTTCTTGGCGAGAACAACAACGAAGATGGAATAGCGTTCTCCAACCTTAAAATCGCTGATGTCCGCATGGAGGTCGTTCGCACAGAGCAGTTTGTTACAAGGGTAGGCATAAAAAAGATGCCTTAATCTTCGGAACTACTCATTTTAGGCAAACATCGCCTTTGGTGAAATCGTACTCCTGGACATGTTCGAATCCCCGAATCAAGCTATTCTACGAGCTGTGACTCCAAAGCTGAATGTGAGCAAATCATCAGTTGATATATTTAAAGAACATTTTTCAGCAGTCTCTCTCAATGTCATGTCCAGACCTCTTCAAAAGTGAGCAAACCACGGCAGCTCTTTCGTCGTCTTTACCGTCAAAGTGGGCAGTATTTGGTCCCCCAAAATCGGCGGAAAAGAATAAAACCGCTATCCGCAAAGCGAGCACTTTTGCCGACGAAGGCTATGGACTCGTTACCATTGATGATCGCTCGCTAATCCGCATTAAGTTCGTCGATTCGCATCATCCAGCATTCGAGCAGCAATTCGAAAAGGTAGGTGTTTTTTACATTTATTACTTGAATGCAATGCTTCGCATGTGGGATGCTTTTTAACAATAGTCGGTTTTCAATCAAATCATCTTGAATACAATAGCGATTTTCTTGTAATGTTGAGAACATAAGAGAACTGGAAAATCGCTTCAGGCCTACTGCAGCCAAATGTATCGGTCGGGACTGTAGATGTCAGGGTCCAGGGTGTGATCTGGACTCGAAACCACAGCTGACTCTCTTTTTCCAAATCTGGAGGACGGTGTGATTATAGTGACGAGGGCTTAAAATTACCTCATACGTCCGGCAATCCCTTTGCTCTTCAGTTCACTGAGGAGACTGTTGAACTCCGTAGGCGTACGGCGAATCAGTACATGGCCAGGCTTTGCATCTGCCGTGTTGGCCATCATAGTCATGATACAGACGAGAGTGACAGCTTGTAGGAGTAGGGATTGCATGATGGATGCAAGGAACTGATGTATGCCGCGTGTCTGTATTCGTTCCACGAACAATACTTCAGGACCCACCCATTTCTTCTGGATTTTAAGGAAAATCCATTCTGGATGGCATTCAAAAGAATACTAAGGTTTTTGGTTTTTTCATTTGGCTAATGGTTTTTTCATTTTGATAATTAGGCTGGGCCAAGGTTAACGTATTATTTATAAATCAAGGCAGCAATAACATATTCTTGCTGCAAATATGATACTATGTTGAGAATACTCAATGAGGCATTATGAGCTTACGGTAGACTGCGACAAAGTTAATTATTTCCTTTTAGACCAGCGTTTTCGTAAATGTGACTGTTGCAAACGTCGACTTGGGGGTCAACAGAAGAACATGGGTCATGCTCATGGACTTCTTCGGTCTTCTCGGCCAACCCGAAGCTCAAAAGTCGACGGTGACCAGTGCACGCCAATCCTATAGCACCAAGATGAACATCATGCAAACGAAGGCGACCGGCGAAGGTGTTGAGTCTCAAGCACATCAGACAAATACGGCTGAGGCATACACTTTGTCATGTTCCTTCGAAATCGAGAAGCTCGCTCTTGACATGAATTATCCGGCGAACAAAACGCAGCTCGGACGATTGTCGTTAACAGATGCTGCTGTTAACGTTAAGGTTAGCGTGTTCCAACGTGTTGCCTTCTTTACCGTAATCTTTAGCTGCACTTGGGTGATTCTTCCAAGCCCATGCAACTTGACTTGACCACGACTGCTGTGTGCCTTTCCGATAGGACGCCTTTCTACAGCCAGCTCTACGATGAGAGGCTTACGATCACCGCCAATGATGGAGCAACCGACCGCCCGACAGCGACAATTCAACTAATCAAATATATGGAGCCAGATCCGCTTTTGAAGCGCCAATTCGATATGAGCTTGAAAATGATGATTCCATCCTCTATGAACACCTTCTACGTCCACACACATCGATATTTAACATCCGTGGCCGACTTTTGGTGTCAGCTAGCAGAGCTGCAGCAGCAGGTTTCTAACGATAGGCGCTCCGTTGTTCAGGTATGTTACGTTAATATGTAAATAGTCGTCAAGGAACCAGGCTTTTTAGTCATATGACCAACACAAATCTCGCTGCTTAATGGACATTTGCATTGACGGAAATGTCAACGTCGCATTCCCGCTGAATCAGTTTAGTCGTCATGTGGTGCTGCTGGAAACGCAAGCGATAGCTGTCTCGAACGATTTCGTCTGCGCGTCTAAAATTCACAATTTCAAAGAATACTGCCTGGAAAACCCATGCCCGGAAAGTGACGATTATGACTGTGTCATTGATGCCATAGAGGCACACTGCAAGAACGCCTCATTCTTCGAAGCCTTTTGCCGATCACATGACGTTTCCTCCCCTCAATTCCATCATGACGACATTCCCAAATTTGGAGATATATACACAAATGCGCCTTCGACGTTCCAGAAGTTTGACTTCGTGAAAGTGAATGAGAATTTGTTGAATAAGCCGAAAACCTTAAAATTCATCGTCTATCGGAATATCGATGAATTTATTTCACACAATGGTGAGCGGTCTAATGCCGAACATAGAAGTGACAAATGACTATTTAGCCCCAAACAATGCAGTTATTCTCAGTATTGATGATGCGGAACTGAACGTGTCGACCGAATTCTATCGGTTGATTCGTGGAGTGTTGGAAAAGAACTTCGCCGATCCTCTTATTCCAGTTCCAGAAACCATTCCAATAGAAATTTTACAGAAGCCGGAAAGCACAGTCGTATGTTCATACTTTGGCCATTGGTACACATTGACCATAATTCTAGGAGACTCTCTCACCGATTCGATACATAACTTTCGCATTCCGATTATCCTTTTGCAATGTCGTGTGGAACTGTAGAACCCTTTCTCCGCTGACACGGGAAGGTCGAACCTTTGCCCAATTGGACCTACAAAAGGCTCGGATTTCTTTTGATGGATTCACAGACAACCAGTCTGAGTTTAACATGACATGCGATTCGGCCGAACTTATCGACTGCAACAATGACTGCTATGTTAAAAACGTGTTCACTACAGTGCTGCAACCGTGTTGGAAAGGCAGAGGTGCTAGGTAAGCCTGCTTTGAGCCAGACACAACACATGTCATATCGTTTAGTGCTTTGAATTTGATGTTCGAAGCAGATATTCTGATGAAGAAGGACGAAGCACCGAAGGTGTCAATCGTTCTCATGAATTCAAGGATTCTTCTCTTCCCAAAATTTTTGAATGACGCTCTAAATTACTTCCTGCTGAATACTGACTTTATTCCTCCAGGTAAAATTTTGCCCAATTGTAAAAATAATCCACATCGTTGCAGAAGAAGAATCCCATATGCACGCACCACTTTGTGAAATTGCGAAGGACGGCGTGATCGTACGTAGCCATGGAGTTTGCGTAGCACCAGAGACGTTGTCAGACAATCGTCTTCTCTTGAAGCTCAACATGAAGGAATGCGATCTGGTGCTTATTGAGAATCCAACCTCGTCAAACAGTCTAGCGATAATAGCAGCGACTACTGCCGTTGTCAACATGACGGATATTGGCGGAGAAATCTCTGCGGTGCTCGAGATCCAGCAACTAAACGTTTCGTGGTGTCTTATGTCCGCGCCTTCGGAAACGTCTTGTCGCCTAACAAATGACTTCACTGCTACCATCCAGTTAGGCCTCGAACGAAACGAAAAAACGTTGACAGAATGCGCAAAGGCATTTGTCGCTGGATTGCCGAGCATAACCAACCCGAAGCACCACCTTATCCTTCAGTTGAACCACGTTGTCGGGCGAATGTCATACAAGGATGCGATGATTGTGCGATCTATTGTAACGAAAGCCATGCAGCACTATCAGAAGACCATGGAATCACCGCCACTTATTACGCAAGGAAATGCATCTCCCTCGAAACAACGTGAGTTATAAGTAGCGTGCATGTTTTCAAGTCTGGTTTCAGCTGCTATAAATATTCAACGGGTGGCTCTCAAGGCAAATCAGCTTTCGATGTGGTTGCTGGACGACTACAAGGGTACTTCTTTGCCTCTTGCTCGCTTTATAGTTTCTTGTAAGTCGAACTTCATGAGAAGAAAAGAACCATATTTTTTAGCGATCTGCGCCAACTACGGCAGCTGCTCGTGGACTAGTTCGTTTAACGTTGGAGTGGACTACTTCAATCAAAAGCTTTTCGAGTGGAAACCACTGCTGGAACAGTGGGTTATTCAGAAGTTCGTTGGCACCATCAAGGAGAAATTGTGCTCCGTGGAACTGCAGACAAGTATAATGACAAATTTTATGGTTGCTCTCAAATGGGGTTTATTTAGGGCACCTAAGCACTTTAGACATAAATTTGACACAGGCATTCGTACAGCAATTTCTCCATCAAAGCTCGCGGTGGGATGATATCCGACGAAGTGTGGACAGTGACATGCAGTATGCTTTTCTTATTAGATCAAGTCTTATGCAGAACGTTTAGTGGCGAAGCTGTAATGCAGTCGCGTTCTGACCACCTACCATACCTCCTTCGGAATGACACTGGATCAGAGATCGTATTTACCACAGGAGTTGACGAGATTTTGAAGGCGCGCGCTCAGCAACGGAAACCCAACGTGAAATGGGTTACGGTACCGGTTGGCAAGACCAGCACATTTGAGTTCCCCATCAAACGTTTGGTATGTTTATAGTAGTAGCTATGGTATCAAGCTCTGAATTTAGCTACAAAGCGACGATTCCACGGGATCTGGAACGCGTCAAATTGCCGTGCAAGTCGATGGATATAGCCAAGTGTCGCCTTTGAATGTTGATTCCGTTGGTTGCTACTATCGAAACTGTCACAGAGCAGCGCATACGCAAAGCGGATCATCAGTTGTAAGATTCGCAAACCGCTGATCATCGACAACTTTATGCCTTTAGATAACTCACACGTGTTTGGTTGCGGTAGTTTCCATGGAGAAGGATGGCAGGAAAGTTGTAACCCTACGATCGCCACTGGTAGTAGTCAACAAGCTCAGTCAAGCTGCGGTACTTTCCATAGAAACGAAGTCTTCCACCTCCAAAGGAGCGATCTCGTTCCTTGTCGATCCGGGACAGCAATTTGCTGTTCCACTGAAGTATTCGACTTCTAAGCTAGAGTTCCGACCTGGAGGACAGTGGAGTACGTGTACGCCGAAGACAGTTGATTGGAGGACATTCTCGAAGTCCGGAGCAGTGAAGAACGTTCTTGTTAAGTTCCACGCGGAGAAAGTTGGAAACTACTGGTACGGCCTCCTTAATATCTGCTGTCATGAATTGGATGTTTAGGATGTGTATCTCCGTGAAGCGTGAACATCCAGAAACGGAGTACATTCCTGGCCACTTGATCACTCTTGTGCCGCCGTTAACCATCATGAATCTGCTTCCGATTGATATTGAGATAACTACTGCCACTGGAAAGAGGTTTCCAATCTCTGCTGGCAAGAAATTTGCTGCCACATGTGTAAGCGCGTACCAGTTGTAGCATTTGTTATTCGGCGACCACTCCTTCAGATCAACATCGACGAGAACACAACGGTCAGAGTGCAAACGGACCGCTTCTACACGCCGAACTCGGCGTCAATATGCAGATCTGTCCTATCTGATGGCTCTACAATGCGCCGGTTAGACATGCCCATGAGCGATTCGAATGGCCGACCTCTGGATATGTACGGAAACTTGACGCTCGGAAAAGGAGGCTGCCTGGAGCTGTCTTTGTGGGTTCCGTACTGGGTCGTCAACAAGTCGGGTATTCCGTTGATCATCAAGCAGGAATCGGCAAGTACCGACGCTGCTGGTCAGTTTGAGGAGCATGAAAGGGCGAAGGATAGACATCCGTTGATGTTTTCACTGTCTGATGATCGTAAATCAGGAAAATAGTAAGTGGCTTTACAAAAAAATGGTTACGCCTTTGTTTCAGTTGTTCGTTGCGGGTTGGAAATCGCTATATCAACGATCCCGGCTATTCTCCGCGGTATAGCGATCGGTTCGCGCTTTC